>CM060987.1:39846931-41226556 GCA_030765065.1 Deroplatys truncata | reverse complement strand
CGCACTTTGAACAAAGTCGAGAAAACACGATTTTACGGTCACTAGTGGGGTAAAAATTCTTATTTCCTGACTTAAGGAAAACTCACTTTTATTGATATTTAAAGGTGTATTAAGGTGTGATACGTCCATTTATATGCCTTTTCCGCACTTTGAACATCGTCGAGAAAACACGATTTTACGCTCACTAGTGAGTAAAAATTCTTATTTCAGGACTTAATGTAAACTCACTTTTATTGATATTTAAAGGTAAATTAAGGTGTGATACTTCCATTTATATGCCTTTCCGCACTTTGAACAAAGTCGAGAAAACACGATTTTACGTTCACTAGTGAGTAAAAATTCTTATTTCATGACTTAATGTAAACTCACTTTAACTGATATTTAAAGGTGTATTAGGTGTGATATGTCCATTTATATGCCTTTTCGCACTTTGAACAAAGTCGAGAAAACACGATTTTACGCTCACGAGTGAGTAAAAATTCTTATTTCATGACTTAATGTAAACTCACTTTTACTGATATTTAAAGGTGTATTAAGTGTGATAG
Organism: Deroplatys truncata; assembly: GCA_030765065.1. Classification (NCBI taxonomy): domain Eukaryota; kingdom Metazoa; phylum Arthropoda; class Insecta; order Mantodea; family Mantidae; genus Deroplatys; species Deroplatys truncata. The sequence goes on along the minus strand of CM060987.1, from coordinate 41,226,011 downwards.
GTCCATTTATATGCCTTTTCCGCACCTTGAACAATGTCGAGAAAACACGATTTTACGCTCACTAGTGAGTAAAAATTCATATTTCATGACTTAAAGTTAACTCACTTTTATTGCTATTTAAGTGTATTAAGGTGTGACACGTCCATTTATATGCTTTTCCGCACTTTGAACAAAGTCGAGAAAACACGATTTTACGCTCACTAGTGAGTAAAAATTCTTATTTCATGACTTAATATAAACTCACTTTTATTGATATTTAAAGGTGTATTAAGGTGTGATACGTCCATTTATATGCCTTTTCCGCACTTGAACAAGGTCGAGAAAACACGATTTTACGCTCACTAGTGAGTAAATATTATTATTTCATGACATAATGTAAACTCACCTTTATTGATATTTAAGGTGTATTAAGATGTGATACGTCCATTTATATGCCTTTTCCGCACTTTGAACAAAGTCAAGGAAACACGATTTTACGCTCACTAGTGAGTAAAAATTCTTATTTCATGACTTAATGTAAACTCACTTTAATTGATATTAAAGGTGTATTAAGGTGTGATACGTCCATTTATATGCCTTTTCCGCTCTTTGTACATAGTCGAGAAAACACGTATTACGCTCACTAGTGAGTAAAAATTATTATTTCATGACTTAAGGTAAACTCACTTTTATTGATATTAAAGGTGTATTAAGATGTGATACGTCCATTTATATGCCTTTTCCGCACTTTGAACAAAGTCGAGAAACACGATTTTACGCTCACTAGTGAGTAAAAATTCTTATTTCATGACTTCATGTAAACTCACTTTTATTGATACTTAAAGGTGTATTAAGGTGTGATACATCCATTTATATGCCTTTTCCGCACTTTGAACAAGTCGAGAAAATACGATTTTACGCTCACGAGTGAGTAAAAATTCTTATTTCATGACTTAATGTAAACTCACTTTTACTGATATTTAAAGGTGTATTAAGGTGTGATAGGTGCATTTATATGCCTTTTCGCACTTTGAACAATGTCGAGAAAACACGATTTTACGCTCACTAGTGAGTAAAAATTCATATTTCATGACTTAAAGTTAACTCACTTTTATTGCTATTTAAAGTGTATTAAGGTGTGACACGTCCATTTATATGCCTTTTCGCACTTTGAACAAGGTCGAGAAAACACGATTTACGCTCACTAGTGAGTAAATATTATTATTTCATGACTTAATGTAAACTCACCTTTATTGATATTTTAAGGTGTATTAAGGTGTGATACGTCCATTTATATGCCTTTCCGCACTTTTGAACAAAGTCGAGAAAACACGATTTACGCTCACTAGTGAGTAAAAATTCTTATTTCATGACTTAATGTAAACTCACTTTAATTGATATTTAAAGGTGTATTAAGGTGTGATACGTCCATTTATATGCCTTTTCCGCTCTTTGTACATAGTCGAGAAAACACGATTTACGCTCACTAGTGAGTAAAATTATTATTTCATGACTTAAGGTAAACTCACTTTTATTGATATTTAAAGGTGTATTAAGATGTGATACGTCCATTTATATGCCTTTTCCGCACTTTGAACAAAGTCCGAGAAAACACAATTTTACGCTCACTAGTGAGTAAAAATTCTTATTTCATGACTTCATGTAAACTCACTTTTATTGATACTTAAAGGTGTATTAAGGTTGATATGTCAATTTATATGCCTTTTCCGCACTTTGAACAAAGTCGAGAAAACACGATTTTACGGTCACTAGTGAGTAAAAATTCTTATTTCATGACTTAATGTAAACTCACCTTTATTGATATTTAAAGGTGTATTAAGGTGTGATATGTCCATTTATATGCCTTTTCCGCACTTTGAACAAAGTCAAGAAAACACGATTTTACGCTCACTAGTGAGTAACAATTCTATTTCATGACTTAATGTAAACTCACTTTTATTGATATTTAAAGGTGTATTAAGGTGTGATACGTCCATTTATATGCCTTTTCCGCTCTTTGTACATAGTCGAGAAAACACGATTTTACGCTCACTAGTGAATAAAAATTATTATTTCATGACTTAAGGTAAACTCACTTTTATTGATATTTAAAGGTGTATTAAGGTATGAACGTCCATATTATATGCTTTTTTCTACACTTGAACAAAGTCGAGAAAACACGATTTTACGGTCACTAGTGAGTAAAAATTCTTATTCATGACTTAATGTAAACTCACTTTTATTGATATTTAAAGGTATATTCAGGTGTGATATGTCCATTTATATGCCTTTTCCGCACCTTGAACAAAGTCGATAAAACAGATTTTACACTCAGTAGTGAGTAAAAATTCTTATTTCATGACTTAATTTAAACTCACTTTTATTGCTATTTAAGGTGAATTCAGGTGTGATACGTCCATTTATATGCCTTTTCCGCACTTTGAACAAAGTCGAGAAACTCGATTTTACTCTCACTAATGAGTAAAAATTCTTATTTCATGACTTAATGTAAACTCACTTTTATTGATATTTAAGGTGTATTAAGGTGTGATAGTCCACTTATTTGCCTTTTCCGCACTTTGAACAAAGTCGAGAAAACCGATTTTACGCTCACTAGTGAGTAAAAATTCTTATTCATGACTTAAGTAACTCACTTTTATTGATGTTTAAGGTGTATTAAGGTGTGTACGTTCATTTATATGCCTTTTGCGCACTTTGAACAAGGTCGAGAAAACACGATTTTACGCTCACTAGTGAGTAAAAATTCTATTTTCATTACTTAATATAAACTCACTTTTATTGTTATTTAAAGGTGCATTAAGGTGTGATACGTCCATTTATATGTCTTTTCCGCACTTTGAACAAAGTCGAGAAATCACGATTTTACGCTCACTACTGAGTAAAAATTCTTATTTCATGACTTAATATAAACTCACTTTTATTGATATTTAATGGTGTATTAAGGTGTGATACGTCCATTTATATGCCTTTTCCGCACTTTGAACAAAGTCGAGAAAACACGATTTTACGCTCACTAGTGAGTAAAAAATTCTTTTCTTGACTTAATGTAAACTCACTTTTATTGATATTTAAAAGTGTATTAAGGTGTGATACGTCCATTTATATGGCTTTTCCACACTTTGAACAAAGTCGAGAAAACACGATTTTACGCTCACTAGGGAGTAAAATTCTTATTTCATGACTTAATGTAAACTCACTTTTATTGATATTTAAAGGTGTATAAGGTGTGATAGTCCATTTATTTGCCTTTTCCGCACTTTGAACAAAGTCGAGAAAACTCGATTTTACGCTCACTAGTGAGTAAAAATTCTTATTTCATGACTTAAGGTAAACTCACTTTTATTGATGTTTAAAGGTGTATTAAGGTGTGATACGTTCATTTATATGCCTTTTGCGCACTTTGAACAAGGGTCGAGAAAACACGATTTTACGCCTCACTAGTGAGTAAAAATTCTTATTTTCATTACTTAATATAAACTCACTTTTATTGTTATTAAAGTGCATTAAGGTGTGATACGTCCATTTATATGTCTTTTCCGCACTTTGAACAAAGTCGAGAAATCACGATTTTACGCTCACTACTGAGTAAAATTCTTATTTCATGACTTAATGTAAACTCACTTTTATTGATATTTTAAAAGTGTATTAAGGTGTGATACGTCCATTTATATGGCTTTTCCACACTTTGAACAAAGTCGAGAAAACACGATTTTACGCTCACTAGGGAGTAAAAATTCTTATTTCATGACTTAATGTAAACTCACTTTTATTGATATTTTAAGGTAGTGTAATAAGGTGTGATATGTCCATTTATATGCCTTTTCCGCACTTTGAACAAAGTCGAGAAAACACGATTTTACGCTCACTAGTGAGTGAAAATTCATATTTCATGACTTAATGTAAACTCACCTTTATTGATATTTAAAGTGTATTAAGGTATGATACGTCCATTTATATGCCTTTTCCGCACTTTGAACAAGTCGAGAAAACACGATTTTACGGTCACTAGTGGGTAAAAATTCTTATTTCCTGACTTAAGGAAAACTCACTTTTATTGATATTTAAAGGTGTATTAAGGTGTGATACGTCCATTTATATGCCTTTTCCGCACTTTGAACATCGTCGAGAAAACACGATTTTACGCTCACTAGTGAGTAAAAATTCTTATTTCAGGACTTAATGTAAACTCACTTTTATTGATATTTAAAGGTAAATTAAGGTGTGATACTTCCATTTATATGCCTTTTCCGCACTTTGAACAAAGTCGAGAAAACACGATTTTACGTTCACTAGTGAGTAAAATTCTTATTTCATGACTTAATGTAAACTCACTTTAACTGATATTTAAAGGTGTATTAAGGTGTGATATGTCCATTTATATGCCTTTTCCGCACTTTGAACAAAGTCGAGAAAACACGATTTTACGCTCACGAGTGAGTAAAAATTCTTATTTCATGACTTAATGTAAACTCACTTTTACTGATATTTAAAGGTGTATTAAGGTGTGATAGGTCCATTTATATGCCTTTTCCGCACCTTGAACAATGTCGAGAAAACACGATTTTACGCTCACTAGTGAGTAAAAATTCATATTTCATGACTTAAAGTTAACTCACTTTTATTGCTATTTAAAGGTGTATTAAGGTGTGACACGTCCATTTATATGCCTTTTCCGCACTTTGAACAAAGTCGAGAAAACACGATTTTACGCTCACTAGTGAGTAAAAATTCTTATTTCATGACTTAATATAAACTCACTTTTATTGATATTTAAAGGTGTATTAAGGTGTGATACGTCCATTTATATGCCTTTTCCGCACTTTGAACAAGGTCGAGAAAACACGATTTTACGCTCACTAGTGAGTAAATATTATTATTTCATGACATAATGTAAACTCACCTTTATTGATATTTAAAGGTGTATTAAGATGTGATACGTCCATTTATATGCCTTTTCCGCACTTTGAACAAAGTCAAGGAAACACGATTTTACGCTCACTAGTGAGTAAAAATTCTTATTTCATGACTTAAGGTAAACTCACTTTTATTGATATTTAAAGGTGTATTAAGATGTGATACGTCCATTTATATGCCTTTTCCGCACTTTGAACAAAGTCGAGAAAACACGATTTTACGCTCACTAGTGAGTAAAAATTCTTATTTCATGACTTCATGTAAACTCACTTTTATTGATACTTAAAGGTGTATTAAGGTGTGATACATCCATTTATATGCCTTTTCCGCACTTTGAACAAAGTCGAGAAATACGATTTTACGCTCACGAGTGAGTAAAAATTCTTATTTCATGACTTAATGTAAACTCACTTTTACTGATATTTAAAGGTGTATTAAGGTGTGATAGGTGCATTTATATGCCTTTTCCGCACTTTGAACAATGTCGAGAAAACACGATTTTACGCTCACTAGTGAGTAAAAATTCATATTTCATGACTTAAAGTTAACTCACTTTTATTGCTATTTAAAGGTGTATTAAGGTGTGACACGTCCATTTATATGCCTTTTCCGCACTTTGAACAAGGTCGAGAAAACACGATTTTACGCTCACTAGTGAGTAAATATTATTATTTCATGACTTAATGTAAACTCACCTTTATTGATATTTTAAGGTGTATTAAGGTGTGATACGTCCATTTATATGCCTTTTCCGCACTTTGAACAAAGTCGAGAAAACAACGATTTTACGCTCACTAGTGAGTAAAAATTCTTATTTCATGACTTAATGTAAACTCACTTTAATTGATATTTAAAGGTGTATTAAGGTGTGATACGTCCATTTATATGCCTTTTCCGCTCTTTGTACATAGTCGAGAAAACACGATTTTACGCTCACTAGTGAGTAAAAATTATTATTTCATGACTTAAGGTAAACTCACTTTATTGATATTTAAAGGTGTATTAAGATGTGATACGTCCATTTATATGCCTTTTCCGCACTTTGAACAAAGTCGAGAAAACACGATTTTACGGTCACTAGTGAGTAAAAATTATTATTTCATGACTTCATGTAAACTCACTTTTATTGATACTTAAAGGTGTATTAAGGTGTGATATGTCAATTTATATGCCTTTTCCGCACTTTGAACAAAGTCGAGAAAACACGATTTTACGGTCACTAGTGAGTAAAAATTCTTATTTCATGACTTAATGTAAACTCACTTTTATTGATATTTAAAGGTGTATTAAGGTGTGATATGTCCATTTATATGCCTTTTCCGCACTTTGAACAAAGTCAAGAAAACACGATTTTACGCTCACTAGTGAGTAACAATTCTTATTTCATGACTTAATGTAAACTCACTTTTATTGATATTTAAAGGTGTATTAAGGTGTGATACGTCCATTTATATGCCTTTTCCGCTCTTTGTACATAGTCGAGAAAACACGATTTTACGCTCACTAGTGAATAAAAATTATTATTTCATGACTTAAGGTAAACTCACTTTTATTAATATTTAAAGGTGTATTAAGGTATGATACGTCCATTTATATGCTTTTTCTACACTTTGAACAAAGTCGAGAAAACACGATTTTACGGTCACTAGTGAGTAAAAATTCTTATTTCATGACTTAATGTAAACTCACTTTTATTGATATTTAAAGGTATATTCAGGTGTGATATGTCCATTTATATGCCTTTTCCGCACCTTGAACAAAGTCGATAAAACAGATTTTACACTCAGTAGTGAGTAAAAATTCTTATTTCATGACTTAATTTAAACTCATTTTTATTGCTATTTAAAGGTGAATTCAGGTGTGATACGTCCATTTATATGCCTTTTCCGCACTTTGAACAAAGTCGAGAAAACTCGATTTTACTCTCACTAATGAGTAAAAATTCTTATTTCATGACTTAATGTAAACTCACTTTTATTGATATTTAAAGGTGTATTAAGGTGTGATAGTCCACTTATTTGCCTTTTCCGCACTTTGAACAAAGTCGAGAAAACACGATTTTACGCTCACTAGTGAGTAAAAATTCTTATTTCATGACTTAAGGTAAACTCACTTTTATTGATGTTTAAAGGTGTATTAAGGTGTGATACGTTCATTTATATGCCTTTTGCGCACTTTGAACAAGGTCGAGAAAACACGATTTTACGCTCACTAGTGAGTAAAAATTCTATTTTCATTACTTAATATAAACTCACTTTTATTGTTATTTAAAGGTGCATTAAGGTGTGATACGTCCATTTATATGTCTTTTCCGCACTTTGAACAAAGACGAGAAATCACGATTTTACGCTCACTAGTGAGTAAAAATTCTTATTTCATGACTTAATGTAAACTCACTTTAATTGATATTTAAAGGTGTATTAAGGTGTGATACGTCCATTTATATGCCTTTTCCGCTCTTTGTACATAGTCGAGAAAACACGTATTACGCTCACTAGTGAGTAAAAATTATTATTTCATGACTTAAGGTAAACTCACTTTTATTGATATTTAAAGGTGTATTAAGATGTGATACGTCCATTTATATGCCTTTTCCGCACTTTGAACAAAGTCGAGAAAACACGATTTTACGCTCACTAGTGAGTAAAAATTCTTATTTCATGACTTCATGTAAACTCACTTTTATTGATACTTAAAGGTGTATTAAGGTGTGATACATCCATTTATATGCCTTTTCCGCACTTTGAACAAAGTCGAGAAAATACGATTTTACGCTCACGAGTGAGTAAAAATTCTTATTTCATGACTTAATGTAAACTCACTTTTACTGATATTTAAAGGTGTATTAAGGTGTGATAGGTGCATTTATATGCCTTTTCCGCACTTTGAACAATGTCGAGAAAACACGATTTTACGCTCACTAGTGAGTAAAAATTCATATTTCATGACTTAAAGTTAACTCACTTTTATTGCTATTTAAAGGTGTATTAAGGTGTGACACGTCCATTTATATGCCTTTTCCGCACTTTGAACAAGGTCGAGAAAACACGATTTTACGCTCACTAGTGAGTAAATATTATTATTTCATGACTTAATGTAAACTCACCTTTATTGATATTTTAAGGTGTATTAAGGTGTGATACGTCCATTTATATGCCTTTTCCGCACTTTGAACAAAGTCGAGAAAACACGATTTTACGCTCACTAGTGAGTAAAAATTCTTATTTCATGACTTAATGTAAACTCACTTTAATTGATATTTAAAGGTGTATTAAGGTGTGATACGTCCATTTATATGCCTTTTCCGCTCTTTGTACATAGTCGAGAAAACACGATTTTACGCTCACTAGTGAGTAAAAATTATTATTTCATGACTTAAGGTAAACTCACTTTTATTGATATTTAAAGGTGTATTAAGATGTGATACGTCCATTTATATGCCTTTTCCGCACTTTGAACAAAGTCGAGAAAACACAATTTTACGCTCACTAGTGAGTAAAAAATCTTATTTCATGACTTCATGTAAACTCACTTTTATTGATACTTAAAGGTGTATTAAGGTGTGATATGTCAATTTATATGCCTTTTCCGCACTTTGAACAAAGTCGAGAAAACACGATTTTACGGTCACTAGTGAGTAAAAATTCTTATTTCATGACTTAATGTAAACTCACTTTTATTGATATTTAAAGGTGTATTAAGGTGTGATATGTCCATTTATATGCCTTTTCCGCACTTTGAACAAAGTCAAGAAAACACGATTTTACGCTCACTAGTGAGTAACAATTCTTATTTCATGACTTAATGTAAACTCACTTTTATTGATATTTAAAGGTGTATTAAGGTGTGATACGTCCATTTATATGCCTTTTCCGCTCTTTGTACATAGTCGAGAAAACACGATTTTACGCTCACTAGTGAATAAAAATTATTATTTCATGACTTAAGGTAAACTCACTTTTATTAATATTTAAAGGTGTATTAAGGTATGATACGTCCATTTATATGCTTTTTCTACACTTTGAACAAAGTCGAGAAAACACGATTTTACGGTCACTAGTGAGTAAAAATTCTTATTTCATGACTTAATGTAAACTCACTTTTATTGATATTTAAAGGTATATTCAGGTGTGATATGTCCATTTATATGCCTTTTCCGCACCTTGAACAAAGTCGATAAAACAGATTTTACACTCAGTAGTGAGTAAAAATTCTTATTTCATGACTTAATTTAAACTCACTTTTATTGCTATTTAAAGGTGAATTCAGGTGTGATACGTCCATTTATATGCCTTTTCCGCACTTTGAACAAAGTCGAGAAAACTCGATTTTACTCTCACTAATGAGTAAAAATTCTTATTTCATGACTTAATGTAAACTCACTTTTATTGATATTTAAAGGTGTACTAAGGTGTGATAGTCCACTTATTTGCCTTTTCCGCACTTTGAACAAAGTCGAGAAAACACGATTTTACGCTCACTAGTGAGTAAAAATTCTTATTTCATGACTTAAGGTAAACTCACTTTTATTGATGTTTAAAGGTGTATTAAGGTGTGATACGTTCATTTATATGCCTTTTGCGCACTTTGAACAAGGTCGAGAAAACACGATTTTACGCTCACTAGTGAGTAAAAATTCTATTTTCATTACTTAATATAAACTCACTTTTATTGTTATTTAAAGGTGCATTAAGGTGTGATACGTCCATTTATATGTCTTTTCCGCACTTTGAACAAAGACGAGAAATCACGATTTTACGCTCACTACTGAGTAAAAATTCTTATTTCATGACTTAATATAAACTCACTTTTATTGATATTTAATGGTGTATTAAGGTGTGATACGTCCATTTATATGCCTTTTCCGCACTTTGAACAAAGTCGAGAAAACACGATTTTACGCTCACTAGTGAGTAAAAATTCTTATTTCTTGACTTAATGTAAACTCACTTTTATTGATATTTAAAAGTGTATTAAGGTGTGATACGTCCATTTATATGGCTTTTCCACACTTTGAACAAAGTCGAGAAAACACGATTTTACGCTCACTAGGGAGTAAAAATTCTTATTTCATGACTTAATGTAAACTCACTTTTATTGATATTTTAAGGTGTATTAAGGTGTGATATGTCCATTTATATGCCTTTTCCGCACTTTGAACAAAGTCGAGAAAACACGATTTTACGCTCACTAGTGAGTGAAAATTCATATTTCATGACTTAATGTAAACTCACCTTTATTGATATTTAAAGGTGTATTAAGGTATGATACGTCCATTTATATGCCTTTTCCGCACTTTGAACAAAGTCGAGAAAACACGATTTACGGTCACTAGTGGGTAAAAATTCTTATTTCCTGACTTAAGGAAAACTCACTTTTATTGATATTTAAAGGTGTATTAAGGTGTGATACGTCCATTTATATGCCTTTTCCGCACTTTGAACATCGTCGAGAAAACACGATTTTACGCTCACTAGTGAGTAAAAATTCTTATTTCAGGACTTAATGTAAACTCACTTTTATTGATATTTAAAGGTAAATTAAGGTGTGATACTTCCATTTATATGGCTTTTCCGCACTTTGAACAAAGTCGAGAAAACACGATTTTACGTTCACTAGTGAGTAAAAATTCTTATTTCATGACTTAATGTAAACTCACTTTAACTGATATTTAAAGGTGTATTAAGGTGTGATATGTCCATTTATATGCCTTTTCCGCACTTTGAACAAAGTCGAGAAAACACGATTTTACGCTCACTAGTGAGTGAAAATTCATATTTCATGACTTAATGTAAACTCACCTTTATTGATATTTAAAGGTGTATTAAGGTATGATACGTCCATTTATATGCCTTTTCCGCACTTTGAACAAAGTCGAGAAAACACGATTTTACGGTCACTAGTGGGTAAAAATTCTTATTTCCTGACTTAAGGAAAACTCACTTTTATTGATATTTAAAGGTGTATTAAGGTGTGATACGTCCATTTATATGCCTTTTCCGCACTTTGAACATCGTCGAGAAAACACGATTTTACGCTCACTAGTGAGTAAAAATTCTTATTTCAGGACTTAATGTAAACTCACTTTTATTGATATTTAAAGGTAAATTAAGGTGTGATACTTCCATTTATATGCCTTTTCCGCACTTTGAACAAAGTCGAGAAAACACGATTTTACGTTCACTAGTGAGTAAAAATTCTTATTTCATGACTTAATGTAAACTCACTTTAACTGATATTTAAAGGTGTATTAAGGTGTGATATGTCCATTTATATGCCTTTTCCGCACTTTGAACAAAGTCGAGAAAACACGATTTTACGCTCACGAGTGAGTAAAAATTCTTATTTCATGACTTAATGTAAACTCACTTTTACTGATATTTAAAGGTGTATTAAGGTGTGATAGGTCCATTTATATGCCTTTTCCGCACCTTGAACAATGTCGAGAAAACACGATTTTACGCTCACTAGTGAGTAAAAATTCATATTTCATGACTTAAAGTTAACTCACTTTTATTGCTATTTAAAGGTGTATTAAGGTGTGACACGTCCATTTATATGCCTTTTCCGCACTTTGAACAAAGTCGAGAAAACACGATTTTACGCTCACTAGTGAGTAAAAATTCTTATTTCATGACTTAATATAAACTCACTTTTATTGATATTTAAAGGTGTATTAAGGTGTGATACGTCCATTTATATGCCTTTTCCGCACTTTGAACAAGGTCGAGAAAACACGATTTTACGCTCACTAGTGAGTAAATATTATTATTTCATGACATAATGTAAACTCACCTTTATTGATATTTAAAGGTGTATTAAGATGTGATACGTCCATTTATATGCCTTTTCCGCACTTTGAACAAAGTCAAGGAAACACGATTTTACGCTCACTAGTGAGTAAAAATTCTTATTTCATGACTTAATGTAAACTCACTTTAATTGATATTTAAAGGTGTATTAAGGTGTGATACGTCCATTTATATGCCTTTTCCGCTCTTTGTACATAGTCGAGAAAACACGTATTACGCTCACTAGTGAGTAAAAATTATTATTTCATGACTTAAGGTAAACTCACTTTTATTGATATTTAAAGGTGTATTAAGATGTGATACGTCCATTTATATGCCTTTTCCGCACTTTGAACAAAGTCGAGAAAACACGATTTTACGCTCACTAGTGAGTAAAAATTCTTATTTCATGACTTCATGTAAACTCACTTTTATTGATACTTAAAGGTGTATTAAGGTGTGATACATCCATTTATATGCCTTTTCCGCACTTTGAACAAAGTCGAGAAAATACGATTTTACGCTCACGAGTGAGTAAAAATTCTTATTTCATGACTTAATGTAAACTCACTTTTACTGATATTTAAAGGTGTATTAAGGTGTGATAGGTGCATTTATATGCCTTTTCCGCACTTTGAACAATGTCGAGAAAACACGATTTTACGCTCACTAGTGAGTAAAAATTCATATTTCATGACTTAAAGTTAACTCACTTTTATTGCTATTTAAAGGTGTATTAAGGTGTGACACGTCCATTTATATGCCTTTTCCGCACTTTGAACAAGGTCGAGAAAACACGATTTTACGCTCACTAGTGAGTAAATATTATTATTTCATGACTTAATGTAAACTCACCTTTATTGATATTTTAAGGTGTATTAAGGTGTGATACGTCCATTTATATGCCTTTTCCGCACTTTGAACAAAGTCGAGAAAACACGATTTTACGCTCACTAGTGAGTAAAAATTCTTATTTCATGACTTAATGTAAACTCACTTTAATTGATATTTAAAGGTGTATTAAGGTGTGATACGTCCATTTATATGCCTTTTCCGCTCTTTGTACATAGTCGAGAAAACACGATTTTACGCTCACTAGTGAGTAAAAATTATTATTTCATGACTTAAGGTAAACTCACTTTTATTGATATTTAAAGGTGTATTAAGATGTGATACGTCCATTTATATGCCTTTTCCGCACTTTGAACAAAGTCGAGAAAACACAATTTTACGCTCACTAGTGAGTAAAAATTCTTATTTCATGACTTCATGTAAACTCACTTTTATTGATACTTAAAGGTGTATTAAGGTGTGATATGTCAATTTATATGCCTTTTCCGCACTTTGAACAAAGTCGAGAAAACACGATTTTACGGTCACTAGTGAGTAAAAATTCTTATTTCATGAGTTAATGTAAACTCACTTTTATTGATATTTAAAGGTGTATTAAGGTGTGATATGTCCATTTATATGCCTTTTCCGCACTTTGAACAAAGTCAAGAAAACACGATTTTACGCTCACTAGTGAGTAACAATTCTTATTTCATGACTTAATGTAAACTCACTTTTATTGATATTTAAAGGTGTATTAAGGTGTGATACGTCCATTTATATGCCTTTTCCGCTCTTTGTACATAGTCGAGAAAACACGATTTTACGCTCACTAGTGAATAAAAATTATTATTTCATGACTTAAGGTAAACTCACTTTTATTGATATTTAAAGGTGTATTAAGGTATGATACGTCCATTTATATGCTTTTTCTACACTTTGAACAAAGTCGAGAAAACACGATTTTACGGTCACTAGTGAGTAAAAATTCTTATTTCATGACTTAATGTAAACTCACTTTTATTGATATTTAAAGGTATATTCAGGTGTGATATGTCCATTTATATGCCTTTTCCGCACCTTGAACAAAGTCGATAAAACAGATTTTACACTCAGTAGTGAGTAAAAATTCTTATTTCATGACTTAATTTAAACTCACTTTTATTGCTATTTAAAGGTGAATTCAGGTGTGATACGTCCATTTATATGCCTTTTCCGCACTTTGAACAAAGTCGAGAAAACTCGATTTTACTCTCACTAATGAGTAAAAATTCTTATTTCATGACTTAATGTAAACTCACTTTTATTGATATTTAAAGGTGTATTAAGGTGTGATAGTCCACTTATTTGCCTTTTCCGCACTTTGAACAAAGTCGAGAAAACACGATTTTACGCTCACTAGTGAGTAAAAATTCTTATTTCATGACTTAAGGTAAACTCACTTTTATTGATGTTTAAAGGTGTATTAAGGTGTGATACGTTCATTTATATGCCTTTTGCGCACTTTGAACAAGGTCGAGAAAACACGATTTTACGCTCACTAGTGAGTGAAAATTCATATTTCATGACTTAATGTAAACTCACCTTTATTGATATTTAAAGGTGTATTAAGGTATGATACGTCCATTTATATGCCTTTTCCGCACTTTGAACAAAGTCGAGAAAACACGATTTTACGGTCACTAGTGGGTAAAAATTCTTATTTCCTGACTTAAGGAAAACTCACTTTTATTGATATTTAAAGGTGTATTAAGGTGTGATACGTCCATTTATATGCCTTTTCCGCACTTTGAACATCGTCGAGAAAACACGATTTTACGCTCACTAGTGAGTAAAAATTCTTATTTCAGGACTTAATGTAAACTCACTTTTATTGATATTTAAAGGTAAATTAAGGTGTGATACTTCCATTTATATGCCTTTTCCGCACTTTGAACAAAGTCGAGAAAACACGATTTTACGTTCACTAGTGAGTAAAAATTCTTATTTCATGACTTAATGTAAACTCACTTTAACTGATATTTAAAGGTGTATTAAGGTGTGATATGTCCATTTATATGCCTTTTCCGCACTTTGAACAAAGTCGAGAAAACACGATTTTACGCTCACGAGTGAGTAAAAATTCTTATTTCATGACTTAATGTAAACTCACTTTTACTGATATTTAAAGGTGTATTAAGGTGTGATAGGTCCATTTATATGCCTTTTCCGCACCTTGAACAATGTCGAGAAAACACGATTTTACGCTCACTAGTGAGTAAAAATTCATATTTCATGACTTAAAGTTAACTCACTTTTATTGCTATTTAAAGGTGTATTAAGGTGTGACACGTCCATTTATATGCCTTTTCCGCACTTTGAACAAAGTCGAGAAAACACGATTTTACGCTCACTAGTGAGTAAAAATTCTTATTTCATGACTTAATATAAACTCACTTTTATTGATATTTAAAGGTGTATTAAGGTGTGATACGTCCATTTATATGCCTTTTCCGCACTTTGAACAAGGTCGAGAAAACACGATTTTACGCTCACTAGTGAGTAAATATTATTATTTCATGACATAATGTAAACTCACCTTTATTGATATTTAAAGGTGTATTAAGATGTGATACGTCCATTTATATGCCTTTTCCGCACTTTGAACAAAGTCAAGGAAACACGATTTTACGCTCACTAGTGAGTAAAAATTCTTATTTCATGACTTAATGTAAACTCACTTTAATTGATATTTAAAGGTGTATTAAGGTGTGATACGTCCATTTATATGCCTTTTCCGCTCTTTGTACATAGTCGAGAAAACACGTATTACGCTCACTAGTGAGTAAAAATTATTATTTCATGACTTAAGGTAAACTCACTTTTATTGATATTTAAAGGTGTATTAAGATGTGATACGTCCATTTATATGCCTTTTCCGCACTTTGAACAAAGTCGAGAAAACACGATTTTACGCTCACTAGTGAGTAAAAATTCTTATTTCATGACTTCATGTAAACTCACTTTTATTGATACTTAAAGGTGTATTAAGGTGTGATACATCCATTTATATGCCTTTTCCGCACTTTGAACAAAGTCGAGAAAATACGATTTTACGCTCACGAGTGAGTAAAAATTCTTATTTCATGACTTAATGTAAACTCACTTTTACTGATATTTAAAGGTGTATTAAGGTGTGATAGGTGCATTTATATGCCTTTTCCGCACTTTGAACAATGTCGAGAAAACACGATTTTACGCTCACTAGTGAGTAAAAATTCATATTTCATGACTTAAAGTTAACTCACTTTTATTGCTATTTAAAGGTGTATTAAGGTGTGACACGTCCATTTATATGCCTTTTCCGCACTTTGAACAAGGTCGAGAAAACACGATTTTACGCTCACTAGTGAGTAAATATTATTATTTCATGACTTAATGTAAACTCACCTTTATTGATATTTTAAGGTGTATTAAGGTGTGATACGTCCATTTATATGCCTTTTCCGCACTTTGAACAAAGTCGAGAAAACACGATTTTACGCTCACTAGTGAGTAAAAATTCTTATTTCATGACTTAATGTAAACTCACTTTAATTGATATTTAAAGGTGTATTAAGGTGTGATACGTCCATTTATATGCCTTTTCCGCTCTTTGTACATAGTCGAGAAAACACGATTTTACGCTCACTAGTGAGTAAAAATTATTATTTCATGACTTAAGGTAAACTCACTTTTATTGATATTTAAAGGTGTATTAAGATGTGATACGTCCATTTATATGCCTTTTCCGCACTTTGAACAAAGTCGAGAAAACACAATTTTACGCTCACTAGTGAGTAAAAATTCTTATTTCATGACTTCATGTAAACTCACTTTTATTGATACTTAAAGGTGTATTAAGGTGTGATATGTCAATTTATATGCCTTTTCCGCACTTTGAACAAAGTCGAGAAAACACGATTTTACGGTCACTAGTGAGTAAAAATTCTTATTTCATGACTTAATGTAAACTCACTTTTATTGATATTTAAAGGTGTATTAAGGTGTGATATGTCCATTTATATGCCTTTTCCGCACTTTGAACAAAGTCAAGAAAACACGATTTTACGCTCACTAGTGAGTAACAATTCTTATTTCATGACTTAATGTAAACTCACTTTTATTGATATTTAAAGGTGTATTAAGGTGTGATACGTCCATTTATATGCCTTTTCCGCTCTTTGTACATAGTCGAGAAAACACGATTTTACGCTCACTAGTGAATAAAAATTATTATTTCATGACTTAAGGTAAACTCACTTTTATTGATATTTAAAGGTGTATTAAGGTATGATACGTCCATTTATATGCTTTTTCTACACTTTGAACAAAGTCGAGAAAACACGATTTTACGGTCACTAGTGAGTAAAAATTCTTATTTCATGACTTAATGTAAACTCACTTTTATTGATATTTAAAGGTATATTCAGGTGTGATATGTCCATTTATATGCCTTTTCCGCACCTTGAACAAAGTCGATAAAACAGATTTTACACTCAGTAGTGAGTAAAAATTCTTATTTCATGACTTAATTTAAACTCACTTTTATTGCTATTTAAAGGTGAATTCAGGTGTGATACGTCCATTTATATGCCTTTTCCGCACTTTGAACAAAGTCGAGAAAACTCGATTTTACTCTCACTAATGAGTAAAAATTCTTATTTCATGACTTAATGTAAACTCACTTTTATTGATATTTAAAGGTGTATTAAGGTGTGATAGTCCACTTATTTGCCTTTTCCGCACTTTGAACAAAGTCGAGAAAACACGATTTTACGCTCACTAGTGAGTAAAAATTCTTATTTCATGACTTAAGGTAAACTCACTTTTATTGATGTTTAAAGGTGTATTAAGGTGTGATACGTTCATTTATATGCCTTTTGCGCACTTTGAACAAGGTCGAGAAAACACGATTTTACGCTCACTAGTGAGTAAAAATTCTATTTTCATTACTTAATATAAACTCACTTTTATTGTTATTTAAAGGTGCATTAAGGTGTGATACGTCCATTTATATGCCTTTTCCGCACTTTGAACAAAGTCGAGAAAACACGATTTTACGCTCACTAGTGAGTAAAAATTCTTATTTCTTGACTTAATGTAAACTCACTTTTATTGATATTTAAAAGTGTATTAAGGTGTGATACGTCCATTTATATGGCTTTTCCACACTTTGAACAAAGTCGAGAAAACACGATTTTACGCTCACTAGGGAGTAAAAATTCTTATTTCATGACTTAATGTAAACTCACTTTTATTGATATTTTAAGGTGTATTAAGGTGTGATATGTCCATTTATATGCCTTTTCCGCACTTTGAACAAAGTCGAGAAAACACGATTTTACGCTCACTAGTGAGTGAAAATTCATATTTCATGACTTAATGTAAACTCACCTTTATTGATATTTAAAGGTGTATTAAGGTATGATACGTCCATTTATATGCCTTTTCCGCACTTTGAACAAAGTCGAGAAAACACGATTTACGGTCACTAGTGGGTAAAAATTCTTATTTCCTGACTTAAGGAAAACTCACTTTTATTGATATTTAAAGGTAAATTAAGGTGTGATACTTCCATTTATATGGCTTTTCCGCACTTTGAACAAAGTCGAGAAAACACGATTTTACGTTCACTAGTGAGTAAAAATTCTTATTTCATGACTTAATGTAAACTCACTTTAACTGATATTTAAAGGTGTATTAAGGTGTGATATGTCCATTTATATGCCTTTTCCGCACTTTGAACAAAGTCGAGAAAACACGATTTTACGCTCACGAGTGAGTAAAAATTCTTATTTCATGACTTAATGTAAACTCACTTTTACTGATATTTAAAGGTGTATTAAGGTGTGATAGGTCCATTTATATGCCTTTTCCGCACCTTGAACAATGTCGAGAAACCACGATTTTACGCTCACTAGTGAGTAAAAATTCATATTTCATGACTTAAAGTTAACTCACTTTTATTGCTATTTAAAGGTGTATTAAGGTGTGACACGTCCATTTATATGCCTTTTCCGCACTTTGAACAAAGTCGAGAAAACACGATTTTACGCTCACTAGTGAGTAAAAATTCTTATTTCATGACTTAATATAAACTCACTTTTATTGATATTTAAAGGTGTATTAAGGTGTGATACGTCCATTTATATGCCTTTTCCGCACTTTGAACAAGGTCGAGAAAACACGATTTTACGCTCACTAGTGAGTAAATATTATTATTTCATGATATAATGTAAACTCACCTTTATTGATATTTAAAGGTGTATTAAGATGTGATACGTCCATTTATATGCCTTTTCCGCACTTTGAACAAAGTCAAGGAAACACGATTTTACGCTCACTAGTGAGTAAAAATTCTTATTTCATGACTTCATGTAAACTCACTTTTATTGATACTTAAAGGTGTATTAAGGTGTGATACATCCATTTATATGCCTTTTCCGCACTTTGAACAAAGTCGAGAAAATACGATTTTACGCTCACTAGTGAGTAAAAATTCTTATTTCATGACTTAATGTAAACTCACTTTTATTGATATTTAAAGGTGTATTAAGGTATGATACGTCCATTTATATGCTTTTTCCGCACTTTGAACAAAGTCGAGAAAACACGATTTTACGGTCACTAGTGAGTAAAAATTCTTATTTCATGACTTAATGTAAACTCACTTTTATTGATATTTAAAGGTGTATTAAGGTGTGATATGTCCATTTATATGCCTTTTCCGCACTTTGAACAAAGTCGATAAAACAGATTTTACGCTCAGTAGTAAGTAAAAATTCTTATTTCATGACTTAATTTAAACTCACTTTTATTGCTATTTAAAGGTGAATTTATTAAGGTGTGACACGTCCATTTATATGCCTTTTCCGCACTTTGAACAAAGTCGAGAAAACTCGATTTTACGCTCACTAATGAGTAAAAATTCTTATTTCATGACTTAATGTAAACTCACTTTTATTGATATTTAAAGGTGTATTAAGGTGTGATACGTCCATTTATTAGCCTTTTCCGCACTTTGAACAAAGTCGAGAAAACACGATTTTACGCTCACTAGTGAGTAAAAATTCTTATTTCATGACTTAAGGTAAACTCACTTTTATTGATATTTAAAGGTGTATTAAGGTGTGATATGTCCATTTATATGCCTTTTCCGCTCTTTGTACATAGTCGAGAAAACACGATTTTACGCTCACTAGTGAGTAAAAATTATTATTTCATGACTTAAGGTAAACTCACTTTTATTGATATTTAAAGGTGTATTAAGATGTGATACGTCCATTTATATGCCTTTTCCGCACTTTGAACAAAGTCGAGAAAACACGATTTTACGCTCACTAGTGAGTAAAAATTCTTATTTCTTGACTTAATGTAAACTCACTTTTATTGATAT
This sequence comes from Deroplatys truncata, assembly GCA_030765065.1. Taxonomy (NCBI): domain Eukaryota; kingdom Metazoa; phylum Arthropoda; class Insecta; order Mantodea; family Mantidae; genus Deroplatys; species Deroplatys truncata. The sequence goes on along the minus strand of CM060987.1, from coordinate 41,206,058 downwards.
TTAAAAGTGTATTAAGGTGTGATACGTCCATTTATATGGCTTTTCCACACTTTGAACAAAGTCGAGAAAACACGATTTTACGCTCACTAGGGAGTAAAAATTCTTATTTCATGACTTAATGTAAACTCACTTTTATTGATATTTTAAGGTGTATTAAGGTGTGATATGTCCATTTATATGCCTTTTCCGCACTTTGAACAAAGTCGAGAAAACACGATTTTACGCTCACTAGTGAGTGAAAATTCATATTTCATGACTTAATGTAAACTCACCTTTATTGATATTTAAAGGTGTATTAAGGTATGATACGTCCATTTATATGCCTTTTCCGCACTTTGAACAAAGTCGAGAAAACACGATTTTACGGTCACTAGTGGGTAAAAATTCTTATTTCCTGACTTAAGGAAAACTCACTTTTATTGATATTTAAAGGTGTATTAAGGTGTGATACGTCCATTTATATGCCTTTTCCGCACTTTGAACATCGTCGAGAAAACACGATTTTACGCTCACTAGTGAGTAAAAATTCTTATTTCAGGACTTAATGTAAACTCACTTTTATTGATATTTAAAGGTAAATTAAGGTGTGATACTTCCATTTATATGCCTTTTCCGCACTTTGAACAAAGTCGAGAAAACACGATTTTACGTTCACTAGTGAGTAAAAATTCTTATTTCATGACTTAATGTAAACTCACTTTAACTGATATTTAAAGGTGTATTAAGGTGTGATATGTCCATTTATATGCCTTTTCCGCACTTTGAACAAAGTCGAGAAAACACGATTTTACGCTCACGAGTGAGTAAAAATTCTTATTTCATGACTTAATGTAAACTCACTTTTACTGATATTTAAAGGTGTATTAAGGTGTGATAGGTCCATTTATATGCCTTTTCCGCACCTTGAACAATGTCGAGAAAACACGATTTTACGCTCACTAGTGAGTAAAAATTCATATTTCATGACTTAAAGTTAACTCACTTTTATTGCTATTTAAAGGTGTATTAAGGTGTGACACGTCCATTTATATGCCTTTTCCGCACTTTGAACAAAGTCGAGAAAACACGATTTTACGCTCACTAGTGAGTAAAAATTCTTATTTCATGACTTAATATAAACTCACTTTTATTGATATTTAAAGGTGTATTAAGGTGTGATACGTCCATTTATATGCCTTTTCCGCACTTTGAACAAGGTCGAGAAAACACGATTTTACGCTCACTAGTGAGTAAATATTATTATTTCATGATATAATGTAAACTCACCTTTATTGATATTTAAAGGTGTATTAAGATGTGATACGTCCATTTATATGCCTTTTCCGCACTTTGAACAAAGTCAAGGAAACACGATTTTACGCTCACTAGTGAGTAAAAATTCTTATTTCATGACTTAATGTAAACTCACTTTAATTGATATTTAAAGGTGTATTAAGGTGTGATACGTCCATTTATATGCCTTTTCCGCTCTTTGTACATAGTCGAGAAAACACGTATTACGCTCACTAGTGAGTAAAAATTATTATTTCATGACTTAAGGTAAACTCACTTTTATTGATATTTAAAGGTGTATTAAGATGTGATACGTCCATTTATATGCCTTTTCCGCACTTTGAACAAAGTCGAGAAAACACGATTTTACGCTCACTAGTGAGTAAAAATTCTTATTTCATGACTTCATGTAAACTCACTTTTATTGATACTTAAAGGTGTATTAAGGTGTGATACATCCATTTATATGCCTTTTCCGCACTTTGAACAAAGTCGAGAAAATACGATTTTACGCTCACTAGTGAGTAAAAATTCTTATTTCATGACTTAATGTAAACTCACTTTTATTGATATTTAAAGGTGTATTAAGGTATGATACGTCCATTTATATGCTTTTTCCGCACTTTGAACAAAGTCGAGAAAACACGATTTTACGGTCACTAGTGAGTAAAAATTCTTATTTCATGACTTAATGTAAACTCACTTTTATTGATATTTAAAGGTGTATTAAGGTGTGATATGTCCATTTATATGCCTTTTCCGCACTTTGAACAAAGTCGATAAAACAGATTTTACGCTCAGTAGTAAGTAAAAATTCTTATTTCATGACTTAATTTAAACTCACTTTTATTGCTATTTAAAGGTGAATTTATTAAGGTGTGACACGTCCATTTATATGCCTTTTCCGCACTTTGAACAAAGTCGAGAAAACTCGATTTTACGCTCACTAATGAGTAAAAATTCTTATTTCATGACTTAATGTAAACTCACTTTTATTGATATTTAAAGGTGTATTAAGGTGTGATACGTCCATTTATTAGCCTTTTCCGCACTTTGAACAAAGTCGAGAAAACACGATTTTACGCTCACTAGTGAGTAAAAATTCTTATTTCATGACTTAAGGTAAACTCACTTTTATTGATATTTAAAGGTGTATTAAGGTGTGATATGTCCATTTATATGCCTTTTCCGCTCTTTGTACATAGTCGAGAAAACACGATTTTACGCTCACTAGTGAGTAAAAATTATTATTTCATGACTTAAGGTAAACTCACTTTTATTGATATTTAAAGGTGTATTAAGATGTGATACGTCCATTTATATGCCTTTTCCGCACTTTGAACAAAGTCGAGAAAACACGATTTTACGCTCACTAGTGAGTAAAAATTCTTATTTCATGACTTAATGTAAACTCACTTTTATTGATATTTTAAGGTGTATTAAGGTGTGATATGTCCATTTATATGCCTTTTCCGCACTTTGAACAAAGTCGAGAAAACACGATTTTACGCTCACTAGTGAGTAAAAATTCTTATTTCATGACTTAATGTAAACTCACCTTTATTGATATTTAAAGGTGTATTAAGGTATGATACGTCCATTTATATGCCTTTTCCGCACTTTGAACAAAGTCGAGAAAACACGATTTTACGGTCACTAGTGAGTAAAAATTCTTATTTCCTGACTTAAGGTAAACTCACTTTTATTGATATTTAAAGGTGTATTAAGGTGTGATACGTCCATTTATATGCCTTTTCCGCACTTTGAACAAAGTCGAGAAAACACGATTTTACGCTCACTAGTGAGTAAAAATTCTTATTTCAGGACTTAATGTAAACTCACTTTTATTGATATTTAAAGGTGTATTAAGGTGTGATACTTCCATTTATATGCCTTTTCCGCACTTTGAACAAAGTCGAGAAAACACGATTTTACGTTCACTAGTGAGTAAAAATTCTTATTTCATGACTTAATGTAAACTCACTTTAATTGATATTTAAAAGGTGTATTAAGGTGTGATATGTCCATTTATATGCCTTTTCCGCACTTTGAACAAAGTCGAGAAAACACGATTTTACGCTCACGAGTGAGTAAAAATTCTTATTTCATGACTTAATGTAAACTCACCTTTATTGATATTTAAAGGTGTATTAAGGTATGATACGTCCATTTATATGCCTTTTCCGCACTTTGAACAAAGTCGAGAAAACACGATTTTACGGTCACTAGTGAGTAAAAATTCTTATTTCCTGACTTAAGGTAAACTCACTTTTATTGATATTTAAAGGTGTATTAAGGTGTGATAGTCCATTTATTTGCCTTTTCCGCACTTTGAACAAAGTCGAGAAAACACGATGTTACGCTCACTAGTGAGTAAAAATTCTTATTTCATGACTTAAGGTAAACTCACTTTTATTGATGTTTAAAGGTGTATTAAGGTGTGATACGTTCATTTATATGCCTTTTGCGCACTTTGAACAAGGTCGAGAAAACACGATTTTACGCTCACTAGTGAGTAAAAATTCTATTTTCATTACTTAATATAAACTCACTTTTATTGTTATTTAAAGGTGCATTAAGGTGTGATACGTCCATTTATATGTCTTTTCCGCACTTTGAACAAAGTCGTGAAATCACGATTTTACGCTCACTACTGAGTAAAAATTCTTATTTCATGACTTAATATAAACTCACTTTTATTGATATTTAATGGTGTATTAAGGTGTGATACGTCCATTTATATGCCTTTTCCGCACTTTGAACAAAGTCGAGAAAACACGATTTTACGCTCACTAGTGAGTAAAAATTCTTATTTCTTGACTTAATGTAAACTCACTTTTATTGATATTTAAAAGTGTATTAAGGTGTGATACGTCCATTTATATGGCTTTTCCACACTTTGAACAAAGTCGAGAAAACACGATTTTACGCTCACTAGGGAGTAAAAATTCTTATTTCATGACTTAATGTAAACTCACTTTTATTGATATTTTAAGGTGTATTAAGGTGTGATATGTCCATTTATATGCCTTTTCCGCACTTTGAACAAAGTCGAGAAAACACGATTTTACGCTCACTAGTGAGTGAAAATTCTTATTTCATGACTTAATGCAAACTCACCTTTATTGATATTTAAAGGTGTATTAAGGTATGATACGTCCATTTACATGCCTTTTCGGCACTTTGAACAAAGTCGAGAAAACACGATTTTACGGTCACTAGTGAGTAAAAATTCTTATTTCCTGACTTAAGGTAAACTCACTTCTCTTGATATTTAAAGGTGTATTAAGGTGTGATACGTCCATTTATATGCCTTTTCCGCACTTTGAACATCGTCGAGAAAACACGATTTTACGCTCACTAGTGAGTAAAAATTCTTATTTCAGGACTTAATGTAAACTCACTTTTATTGATATTTAAAGGTAAATTAAGGTGTGATACTTCCATTTATATGCCTTTTCCGCACTTTGAACAAAGTCGAGAAAACACGATTTTACGTTCACTTGTGAGTAAAAATTCTTATTTCATGACTTAATGTAAACTCACTTTAATTGATATTTAAAGGTGTATTAAGGTGTGATATGTCCATTTATATGCCTTTTCCGCACTTTGAACATAGTCGAGAAAACACGATTTTACGCTCACGAGTGAGTAAAAATTCTTATTTCATGACTTAATGTAAACTCGCTTTTACTGATATTTAAAGGTGTATTAAGGTGTGATAGGTCCATTTATATGCCTTTTCCGCACTTTGAACAATGTCGAGAAAACACGATTTTACGCTCACTAGTGAGTAAAAATTCATATTTCATGACTTAAAGTTAACTCACTTTTATTGCTATTTAAAGGTGTATTAAGGTGTGACACGTCCATTTATATGCCTTTTCCGCACTTTGAACAAAGTCGAGAAAACACGATTTTACGCTCACTAGTGAGTAAAAATTCTTATTTCATGACTTAATATAAACTCAGTTTTATTGATATTTAAAGGTGTATTAAGGTGTGATACGTCCATTTATATGCCTTTTCCGCACTTTGAACAAGGTCGAGAAAACACGATTTTACGCTCACTAGTGAGTAAATATTATTATTTCATGACATAATGTAAACTCACCTTTATTGATATTTAAAGGTGTATTAAGATGTGATACGTCCATTTATATGCCTTTTCCGCACTTTGAACAAAGTCAAGGAAACACGATTTTACGCTCACTAGTGAGTAAAAATTCTTATTTCATGACTTAATGTAAACTCACTTTAATTGATATTTAAAGGTGTATTAAGGTGTGATACGTCCATTTATATGCCTTTTCCGCTCTTTGTACATAGTCGAGAAAACACGATTTTACGCTCACTAGTGAGTAAAAATTATTATTTCATGACTTAAGGTAAACTCACTTTTATTGATATTTAAAGGTGTATTAAGATGTGATACGTCCATTTATATGCCTTTTCCGCACTTTGAACAAAGTCGAGAAAACACGATTTTACGCTCACTAGTGAGTAAAAATTCTTATTTCATGACTTCATGTAAACTCACTTTTATTGATACTTAAAGGTGTATTAAGGTGTGATACATCCATTTATATGCCTTTTCCGCACTTTGAACAAAGTCGAGAAAATACGATTTTACGCTCACTAGTGAGTAAAAATTCTTATTTCATGACTTAATGTAAACTCACTTTTATTGATATTTAAAGGTGTATTAAGGTATGATACGTCCATTTATATGCTTTTTCCGCACTTTGAACAAAGTCGAGAAAACACGATTTTACGGTCACTAGTGAGTAAAAATTCTTATTTCATGACTTAATGTAAACTCACTTTTATTGATATTTAAAGGTGTATTAAGGTGTGATATGTCCATTTATATGCCTTTTCCGCACTTTGAACAAAGTCGATAAAACAGATTTTACGCTCAGTAGTGAGTAAAAATTCTTATTTCATGACTTAATTTAAACTCACTTTTATTGCTATTTAAAGGTGAATTTATTAAGGTGTGACACGTCCATTTATATGCCTTTTCCGCACTTTGAACAAAGTCGAGAAAACTCGATTTTACGCTCACTAATGAGTAAAAATTCTTATTTCATGACTTAATGTAAACTCACTTTTATTGATATTTAAAGGTGTATTAAGGTGTGATACGTCCATTTATTAGCCTTTTCCGCACTTTGAACAAAGTCGAGAAAACACGATTTTACGCTCACTAGTGAGTAAAAATTCTTATTTCATGACTTAAGGTAAACTCACTTTTATTGATATTTAAAGGTGTATTAAGGTGTGATATGTCCATTTATATGCCTTTTCCGCTCTTTGTACATAGTCGAGAAAACACGATTTTACGCTCACTAGTGAGTAAAAATTATTATTTCATGACTTAAGGTAAACTCACTTTTATTGATATTTAAAGGTGTATTAAGATGTGATACGTCCATTTATATGCCTTTTCCGCACTTTGAACAAAGTCGAGAAAACACGATTTTACGCTCACTAGTGAGTAAAAATTCTTATTTCATGACTTAATGTAAACTCACTTTTATTGATATTTTAAGGTGTATTATGGTGTGATATGTCCATTTATATGCCTTTTCCGCACTTTGAACAAAGTCGAGAAAACACGATTTTACGCTCACTAGTGAGTAAAATTTCTTATTTCATGACTTAATGTAAACTCACCTTTATTGATATTTAAAGGTGTATTAAGGTATGATACGTCCATTTATATGCCTTTTCCGCACTTTGAACAAAGTCGAGAAAACACGATTTTACGGTCACTAGTGAGTAAAAATTCTTATTTCCTGACTTAAGGTAAACTCACTTTTATTGATATTTAAAGGTGTATTAAGGTGTGATACGTCCATTTATATGCCTTTTCCGCACTTTGAACAAAGTCGAGAAAACACGATTTTACGCTCACTAGTGAGTAAAAATTCTTATTTCAGGACTTAATGTAAACTCACTTTTATTGATATTTAAAGGTGTATTAAGGTGTGATACTTCCATTTATATGCCTTTTCCGCACTTTGAACAAAGTCGAGAAAACACGATTTTACGTTCACTAGTGAGTAAAAATTCTTATTTCATGACTTAATGTAAACTCACTTTAATTTATATGTAAAAGGTGTATTAAGGTGTGATATGTCCATTTATATGCCTTTTCCGCACTTTGAACAAAGTCGAGAAAACACGATTTTACGCTCACTAGTGAGTAAAAATTCTTATTTCATGACTTAATGTAAACTCACCTTTATTGATATTTAAAGGTGTATTAAGGTATGATACGTCCATTTATATGCCTTTTCCGCACTTTGAACAAAGTCGAGAAAACACGATTTTACGGTCACTAGTGAGTAAAAATTCTTATTTCCTGACTTAAGGTAAACTCACTTTTATTGATATTTAAAGGTGTATTAAGGTGTGATACGTCCATTTATATGCCTTTTCCGCACTTTGAACAAAGTCGAGAAAACACGATTTTACGCTCACTAGTGAGTAAAAATTGTTATTTCAGGACTTAATGTAAACTCACTTTTATTGATATTTAAAGGTGTATTAAGGTGTGATACTTCCATTTATATGCCTTTTCCGCACTTTGAACAAAGTCGAGAAAACACGATTTTACGTTCACTAGTGAGTAAAAATTCTTATTTCATGACTTAATGTAAACTCACTTTAATTGATATTTAAAAGGTGTATTAAGGTGTGATATGTCCATTTATATGCCTTTTCCGCACTTTGAACAAAGTCGAGAAAACACGATTTTACGCTCACGAGTGAGTAAAAATTCTTATTTCATGACTTAATGTAAACTCACCTTTATTGATATTTAAAGGTGTATTAAGGTATGATACGTCCATTTATATGCCTTTTCCGCACTTTGAACAAAGTCGAGAAAACACGATTTTACGGTCACTAGTGAGTAAAAATTCTTATTTCCTGACTTAAGGTAAACTCACTTTTATTGATATTTAAAGGTGTATTAAGGTGTGATAGTCCATTTATTTGCCTTTTCCGCACTTTGAACAAAGTCGAGAAAACACGATTTTACGCTCACTAGTGAGTAAAAATTCTTATTTCATGACTTAAGGTAAACTCACTTTTATTGATGTTTAAAGGTGTATTAAGGTGTGATACGTTCATTTATATGCCTTTTGCGCACTTTGAACAAGGTCGAGAAAACACGATTTTACGCTCACTAGTGAGTAAAAATTCTATTTTCATTACTTAATATAAACTCACTTTTATTGTTATTTAAAGGTGCATTAAGGTGTGATACGTCCATTTATATGTCTTTTCCGCACTTTGAACAAAGTCGAGAAATCACGATTTTACGCTCACTACTGAGTAAAAATTCTTATTTCATGACTTAATATAAACTCACTTTTATTGATATTTAAAGGTGTATTAAGATGTGATACGTCCATTTATATGCCTTTTCCGCACTTTGAACAAAGTCGAGAAAACACGATTTTACGCTCACGAGTGAGTAAAAATTCTTATTTCATGACTTAATGTAAACTCACTTTTACTGATATTTAAAGGTGTATTAAGGTGTGATAGGTCCATTTATATGCCTTTTCCGCACTTTGAACAATGTCGAGAAAACACGATTTTACGCTCACTAGTGAGTAAAAATTCATATTTCATGACTTAAAGTTAACTCACTTTTATTGCTATTTAAAGGTGTATTAAGGTGTGACACGTCCATTTATATGCCTTTTCCGCACTTTGAACAAGGTCGAGAAAACACGATTTTACGCTCACTAGTGAGTAAATATTATTATTTCATGACTTAATGTAAACTCACCTTTATTGATATTTAAAGGTGTATTAAGATGTGATAAGTCCATTTATATGCCTTTTCCGCACTTTGAACAAAGTCAAGAAAACACGATTTTACGCTCACTAGTGAGTAACAATTCTTATTTCATGACTTAATGTAAACTCACTTTTATTGATATTTAAAGGTGTATTAAGGTGTGATACGTCCATTTATATGGCTTTTCCGCTCTTTGTACATAGTCGAGAAAACACGATTTTACGCTCACTAGTGAATAAAAATTATTATTTCATGACTTAAGGTAAACTCACTTTTATTGATATTTAAAGGTGTATTAAGGTATGATACGTCCATTTATATGCTTTTTCTACACTTTGAACAAAGTCGAGAAAACACGATTTTACGGTCACTAGTGAGTAAAAATTCTTATTTCATGACTTAATGCAAAATCACTTTTATTGATATTTAAAGGTATATTCAGGTGTGATATGTCCATTTATATGCCTTTTCCGCACCTTGAACAAAGTCGATAAAACAGATTTTACACTCAGTAGTGAGTAAAAATTCTTATTTCATGACTTAATTTAAACTCACTTTTATTGCTATTTAAAGGTGAATTCAGGTGTGATACGTCCATTTATATGCCTTTTCCGCACTTTGAACAAAGTCGAGAAAACTCGATTTTACGCTCACTAATGAGTAAAAATTCTTATTTCATGACTTAATGTAAACTCACTTTTATTGATATTTAAAGGTGTATTAAGGTGTGATAGTCCATTTATTTGCCTTTTCCGCACTTTGAACAAAGTCGAGAAAACTCGATTTTACGCTCACTAGTGAGTAAAAATTCTTATTTCATGACTTAAGGTAAACTCACTTTTATTGATGTTTAAAGGTGTATTAAGGTGTGATACGTTCATTTATATGCCTTTTGCGCACTTTGAACAAGGTCGAGAAAACACGATTTTACGCTCACTAGTGAGTAAAAATTCTATTTTCATTACTTAATATAAACTCACTTTTATTGTTATTTAAAGGTGCATTAAGGTGTGATACGTCCATTTATATGTCTTTTCCGCACTTTGAACAAAGTCGAGAAATCACGATTTTACGCTCACTACTGAGTAAAAATTCTTATTTCATGACTTAATGTAAACTCACTTTTATTGATATTTAAAAGTGTATTAAGGTGTGATACGTCCATTTATATGGCTTTTCCACACTTTGAACAAAGTCGAGAAAACACGATTTTACGCTCACTAGGGAGTAAAAATTCTTATTTCATGACTTAATGTAAACTCACTTTTATTGATATTTTAAGGTGTATTAAGGTGTGATATGTCCATTTATATGCCTTTTCCGCACTTTGAACAAAGTCGAGAAAACACGATTTTACGCTCACTAGTGAGTGAAAATTCATATTTCATGACTTAATGTAAACTCACCTTTATTGATATTTAAAGGTGTATTAAGGTATGATACGTCCATTTATATGCCTTTTCCGCACTTTGAACAAAGTCGAGAAAACACGATTTTACGGTCACTAGTGGGTAAAAATTCTTATTTCCTGACTTAAGGAAAACTCACTTTTATTGATATTTAAAGGTGTATTAAGGTGTGATACGTCCATTTATATGCCTTTTCCGCACTTTGAACATCGTCGAGAAAACACGATTTTACGCTCACTAGTGAGTAAAAATTCTTATTTCAGGACTTAATGTAAACTCACTTTTATTGATATTTAAAGGTAAATTAAGGTGTGATACTTCCATTTATATGCCTTTTCCGCACTTTGAACAAAGTCGAGAAAACACGATTTTACGTTCACTAGTGAGTAAAAATTCTTATTTCATGACTTAATGTAAACTCACTTTAACTGATATTTAAAGGTGTATTAAGGTGTGATATGTCCATTTATATGCCTTTTCCGCACTTTGAACAAAGTCGAGAAAACACGATTTTACGCTCACGAGTGAGTAAAAATTCTTATTTCATGACTTAATGTAAACTCACTTTTACTGATATTTAAAGGTGTATTAAGGTGTGATAGGTCCATTTATATGCCTTTTCCGCACCTTGAACAATGTCGAGAAAACACGATTTTACGCTCACTAGTGAGTAAAAATTCATATTTCATGACTTAAAGTTAACTCACTTTTATTGCTATTTAAAGGTGTATTAAGGTGTGACACGTCCATTTATATGCCTTTTCCGCACTTTGAACAAAGTCGAGAAAACACGATTTTACGCTCACTAGTGAGTAAAAATTCTTATTTCATGACTTAATATAAACTCACTTTTATTGATATTTAAAGGTGTATTAAGGTGTGATACGTCCATTTATATGCCTTTTCCGCACTTTGAACAAGGTCGAGAAAACACGATTTTACGCTCACTAGTGAGTAAATATTATTATTTCATGACATAATGTAAACTCACCTTTATTGATATTTAAAGGTGTATTAAGATGTGATACGTCCATTTATATGCCTTTTCCGCACTTTGAACAAAGTCAAGGAAACACGATTTTACGCTCACTAGTGAGTAAAAATTCTTATTTCATGACTTAATGTAAACTCACTTTAATTGATATTTAAAGGTGTATTAAGGTGTGATACGTCCATTTATATGCCTTTTCCGCTCTTTGTACATAGTCGAGAAAACACGTATTACGCTCACTAGTGAGTAAAAATTATTATTTCATGACTTAAGGTAAACTCACTTTTATTGATATTTAAAGGTGTATTAAGATGTGATACGTCCATTTATATGCCTTTTCCGCACTTTGAACAAAGTCGAGAAAACACGATTTTACGCTCACTAGTGAGTAAAAATTCTTATTTCATGACTTCATGTAAACTCACTTTTATTGATACTTAAAGGTGTATTAAGGTGTGATACATCCATTTATATGCCTTTTCCGCACTTTGAACAAAGTCGAGAAAATACGATTTTACGCTCACGAGTGAGTAAAAATTCTTATTTCATGACTTAATGTAAACTCACTTTTACTGATATTTAAAGGTGTATTAAGGTGTGATAGGTGCATTTATATGCCTTTTCCGCACTTTGAACAATGTCGAGAAAACACGATTTTACGCTCACTAGTGAGTAAAAATTCATATTTCATGACTTAAAGTTAACTCACTTTTATTGCTATTTAAAGGTGTATTAAGGTGTGACACGTCCATTTATATGCCTTTTCCGCACTTTGAACAAGGTCGAGAAAACACGATTTTACGCTCACTAGTGAGTAAATATTATTATTTCATGACTTAATGTAAACTCACCTTTATTGATATTTTAAGGTGTATTAAGGTGTGATACGTCCATTTATATGCCTTTTCCGCACTTTGAACAAAGTCGAGAAAACACGATTTTACGCTCACTAGTGAGTAAAAATTCTTATTTCATGACTTAATGTAAACTCACTTTAATTGATATTTAAAGGTGTATTAAGGTGTGATACGTCCATTTATATGCCTTTTCCGCTCTTTGTACATAGTCGAGAAAACACGATTTTACGCTCACTAGTGAGTAAAAATTATTATTTCATGACTTAAGGTAAACTCACTTTTATTGATATTTAAAGGTGTATTAAGATGTGATACGTCCATTTATATGCCTTTTCCGCACTTTGAACAAAGTCGAGAAAACACAATTTTACGCTCACTAGTGAGTAAAAATTCTTATTTCATGACTTCATGTAAACTCACTTTTATTGATACTTAAAGGTGTATTAAGGTGTGATATGTCAATTTATATGCCTTTTCCGTACTTTGAACAAAGTCGAGAAAACACGATTTTACGGTCACTAGTGAGTAAAAATTCTTATTTCATGACTTAATGTAAACTCACTTTTATTGATATTTAAAGGTGTATTAAGGTGTGATATGTCCATTTATATGCCTTTTCCGCACTTTGAACAAAGTCAAGAAAACACGATTTTACGCTCACTAGTGAGTAACAATTCTTATTTCATGACTTAATGTAAACTCACTTTTATTGATATTTAAAGGTGTATTAAGGTGTGATACGTCCATTTATATGCCTTTTCCGCTCTTTGTACATAGTCGAGAAAACACGATTTTACGCTCACTAGTGAATAAAAATTATTATTTCATGACTTAAGGTAAACTCACTTTTATTGATATTTAAAGGTGTATTAAGGTATGATACGTCCATTTATATGCTTTTTCTACACTTTGAACAAAGTCGAGAAAACACGATTTTACGGTCACTAGTGAGTAAAAATTCTTATTTCATGACTTAATGTAAACTCACTTTTATTGATATTTAAAGGTATATTCAGGTGTGATATGTCCATTTATATGCCTTTTCCGCACCTTGAACAAAGTCGATAAAACAGATTTTACACTCAGTAGTGAGTAAAAATTCTTATTTCATGACTTAATTTAAACTCACTTTTATTGCTATTTAAAGGTGAATTCAGGTGTGATACGTCCATTTATATGCCTTTTCCGCACTTTGAACAAAGTCGAGAAAACTCGATTTTACTCTCACTAATGAGTAAAAATTCTTATTTCATGACTTAATGTAAACTCACTTTTATTGATATTTAAAGGTGTATTAAGGTGTGATAGTCCACTTATTTGCCTTTTCCGCACTTTGAACAAAGTCGAGAAAACACGATTTTACGCTCACTAGTGAGTAAAAATTCTTATTTCATGACTTAAGGTAAACTCACTTTTATTGATGTTTAAAGGTGTATTAAGGTGTGATACGTTCATTTATATGCCTTTTGCGCACTTTGAACAAGGTCGAGAAAACACGATTTTACGCTCACTAGTGAGTAAAAATTCTATTTTCATTACTTAATATAAACTCACTTTTATTGTTATTTAAAGGTGCATTAAGGTGTGATACGTCCATTTATATGTCTTTTCCGCACTTTGAACAAAGTCGAGAAATCACGATTTTACGCTCACTACTGAGTAAAAATTCTTATTTCATGACTTAATATAAACTCACTTTTATTGATATTTAATGGTGTATTAAGGTGTGATAGGTCCATTTATATGCCTTTTCCGCACTTTGAACAAAGTCGAGAAAACACGATTTTACGCTCACTAGTGAGTAAAAATTCTTATTTCTTGACTTAATGTAAACTCACTTTTATTGATATTTAAAAGTGTATTAAGGTGTGATACGTCCATTTATATGGCTTTTCCACACTTTGAACAAAGTCGAGAAAACACGATTTTACGCTCACTAGGGAGTAAAAATTCTTATTTCATGACTTAATGTAAACTCACTTTTATTGATATTTTAAGGTGTATTAAGGTGTGATATGTCCATTTATATGCCTTTTCCGCACTTTGAACAAAGTCGAGAAAACACGATTTTACGCTCACTAGTGAGTGAAAATTCATATTTCATGACTTAATGTAAACTCACCTTTATTGATATTTAAAGGTGTATTAAGGTATGATACGTCCATTTATATGCCTTTTCCGCACTTTGAACAAAGTCGAGAAAACACGATTTACGGTCACTAGTGGGTAAAAATTCTTATTTCCTGACTTAAGGAAAACTCACTTTTATTGATATTTAAAGGTGTATTAAGGTGTGATACGTCCATTTATATGCCTTTTCCGCACTTTGAACATCGTCGAGAAAACACGATTTTACGCTCACTAGTGAGTAAAAATTCTTATTTCAGGACTTAATGTAAACTCACTTTTATTGATATTTAAAGGTAAATTAAGGTGTGATACTTCCATTTATATGGCTTTTCCGCACTTTGAACAAAGTCGAGAAAACACGATTTTACGTTCACTAGTGAGTAAAAATTCTTATTTCATGACTTAATGTAAACTCACTTTAACTGATATTTAAAGGTGTATTAAGGTGTGATATGTCCATTTATATGCCTTTTCCGCACTTTGAACAAAGTCGAGAAAACACGATTTTACGCTCACGAGTGAGTAAAAATTCTTATTTCATGACTTAATGTAAACTCACTTTTACTGATATTTAAAGGTGTATTAAGGTGTGATAGGTCCATTTATATGCCTTTTCCGCACCTTGAACAATGTCGAGAAAACACGATTTTACGCTCACTAGTGAGTAAAAATTCATATTTCATGACTTAAAGTTAACTCACTTTTATTGCTATTTAAAGGTGTATTAAGGTGTGACACGTCCATTTATATGCCTTTTCCGCACTTTGAACAAAGTCGAGAAAACACGATTTTACGCTCACTAGTGAGTAAAAATTCTTATTTCATGACTTAATATAAACTCACTTTTATTGATATTTAAAGGTGTATTAAGGTGTGATACGTCCATTTATATGCCTTTTCCGCACTTTGAACAAGGTCGAGAAAACACGATTTTACGCTCACTAGTGAGTAAATATTATTATTTCATGATATAATGTAAACTCACCTTTATTGATATTTAAAGGTGTATTAAGATGTGATACGTCCATTTATATGCCTTTTCCGCACTTTGAACAAAGTCAAGGAAACACGATTTTACGCTCACTAGTGAGTAAAAATTCTTATTTCATGACTTAATGTAAACTCACTTTAATTGATATTTAAAGGTGTATTAAGGTGTGATACGTCCATTTATATGCCTTTTCCGCTCTTTGTACATAGTCGAGAAAACACGTATTACGCTCACTAGTGAGTAAAAATTATTATTTCATGACTTAAGGTAAACTCACTTTTATTGATATTTAAAGGTGTATTAAGATGTGATACGTCCATTTATATGCCTTTTCCGCACTTTGAACAAAGTCGAGAAAACACGATTTTACGCTCACTAGTGAGTAAAAATTCTTATTTCATGACTTCATGTAAACTCACTTTTATTGATACTTAAAGGTGTATTAAGGTGTGATACATCCATTTATATGCCTTTTCCGCACTTTGAACAAAGTCGAGAAAATACGATTTTACGCTCACTAGTGAGTAAAAATTCTTATTTCATGACTTAATGTAAACTCACTTTTATTGATATTTAAAGGTGTATTAAGGTATGATACGTCCATTTATATGCTTTTTCCGCACTTTGAACAAAGTCGAGAAAACACGATTTTACGGTCACTAGTGAGTAAAAATTCTTATTTCATGACTTAATGTAAACTCACTTTTATTGATATTTAAAGGTGTATTAAGGTGTGATATGTCCATTTATATGCCTTTTCCGCACTTTGAACAAAGTCGATAAAACAGATTTTTACGCTCAGTAGTAAGTAAAAATTCTTATTTCATGACTTAATTTAAACTCACTTTTATTGCTATTTAAAGGTGAATTTATTAAGGTGTGACACGTCCATTTATATGCCTTTTCCGCACTTTGAACAAAGTCGAGAAAACTCGATTTTACGCTCACTAATGAGTAAAAATTCTTATTTCATGACTTAATGTAAACTCACTTTTATTGATATTTAAAGGTGTATTAAGGTGTGATACGTCCATTTATTAGCCTTTTCCGCACTTTGAACAAAGTCGAGAAAACACGATTTTACGCTCACTAGTGAGTAAAAATTCTTATTTCATGACTTAAGGTAAACTCACTTTTATTGATATTTAAAGGTGTATTAAGGTGTGATATGTCCATTTATATGCCTTTTCCGCTCTTTGTACATAGTCGAGAAAACACGATTTTACGCTCACTAGTGAGTAAAAATTATTATTTCATGACTTAAGGTAAACTCACTTTTATTGATATTTAAAGGTGTATTAAGATGTGATACGTCCATTTATATGCCTTTTCCGCACTTTGAACAAAGTCGAGAAAACACGATTTTACGCTCACTAGTGAGTAAAAATTCTTATTTCTTGACTTAATGTAAACTCACTTTTATTGATATTTAAAAGTGTATTAAGGTGTGATACGTCCATTTATATGGCTTTTCCACACTTTGAACAAAGTCGAGAAAACACGATTTTACGCTCACTAGGGAGTAAAAATTCTTATTTCATGACTTAATGTAAACTCACTTTTATTGATATTTTAAGGTGTATTAAGGTGTGATATGTCCATTTATATGCCTTTTCCGCACTTTGAACAAAGTCGAGAAAACACGATTTTACGCTCACTAGTGAGTGAAAATTCATATTTCATGACTTAATGTAAACTCACCTTTATTGATATTTAAAGGTGTATTAAGGTATGATACGTCCATTTATATGCCTTTTCCGCACTTTGAACAAAGTCGAGAAAACACGATTTTACGGTCACTAGTGGGTAAAAATTCTTATTTCCTGACTTAAGGAAAACTCACTTTTATTGATATTTAAAGGTGTATTAAGGTGTGATACGTCCATTTATATGCCTTTTCCGCACTTTGAACATCGTCGAGAAAACACGATTTTACGCTCACTAGTGAGTAAAAATTCTTATTTCAGGACTTAATGTAAACTCACTTTTATTGATATTTAAAGGTAAATTAAGGTGTGATACTTCCATTTATATGCCTTTTCCGCACTTTGAACAAAGTCGAGAAAACACGATTTTACGTTCACTAGTGAGTAAAAATTCTTATTTCATGACTTAATGTAAACTCACTTTAACTGATATTTAAAGGTGTATTAAGGTGTGATATGTCCATTTATATGCCTTTTCCGCACTTTGAACAAAGTCGAGAAAACACGATTTTACGCTCACGAGTGAGTAAAAATTCTTATTTCATGACTTAATGTAAACTCACTTTTACTGATATTTAAAGGTGTATTAAGGTGTGATAGGTCCATTTATATGCCTTTTCCGCACCTTGAACATTGTCGAGAAAACACGATTTTACGCTCACTAGTGAGTAAAAATTCATATTTCATGACTTAAAGTTAACTCACTTTTATTGCTATTTAAAGGTGTATTAAGGTGTGACACGTCCATTTATATGCCTTTTCCGCACTTTGAACAAAGTCGAGAAAACACGATTTTACGCTCACTAGTGAGTAAAAATTCTTATTTCATGACTTAATATAAACTCACTTTTATTGATATTTAAAGGTGTATTAAGGTGTGATACGTCCATTTATATGCCTTTTCCGCACTTTGAACAAGGTCGAGAAAACACGATTTTACGCTCACTAGTGAGTAAATATTATTATTTCATGATATAATGTAAACTCACCTTTATTGATATTTAAAGGTGTATTAAGATGTGATACGTCCATTTATATGCCTTTTCCGCACTTTGAACAAAGTCAAGGAAACACGATTTTACGCTCACTAGTGAGTAAAAATTCTTATTTCATGACTTAATGTAAACTCACTTTAATTGATATTTAAAGGTGTATTAAGGTGTGATACGTCCATTTATATGCCTTTTCCGCTCTTTGTACATAGTCGAGAAAACACGTATTACGCTCACTAGTGAGTAAAAATTATTATTTCATGACTTAAGGTAAACTCACTTTTATTGATATTTAAAGGTGTATTAAGATGTGATACGTCCATTTATATGCCTTTTCCGCACTTTGAACAAAGTCGAGAAAACACGATTTTACGCTCACTAGTGAGTAAAAATTCTTATTTCATGACTTCATGTAAACTCACTTTTATTGATACTTAAAGGTGTATTAAGGTGTGATACATCCATTTATATGCCTTTTCCGCACTTTGAACAAAGTCGAGAAAATACGATTTTACGCTCACTAGTGAGTAAAAATTCTTATTTCATGACTTAATGTAAACTCACTTTTATTGATATTTAAAGGTGTATTAAGGTATGATACGTCCATTTATATGCTTTTTCCGCACTTTGAACAAAGTCGAGAAAACACGATTTTACGGTCACTAGTGAGTAAAAATTCTTATTTCATGACTTAATGTAAACTCACTTTTATTGATATTTAAAGGTGTATTAAGGTGTGATATGTCCATTTATATGCCTTTTCCGCACTTTGAACAAAGTCGATAAAACAGATTTTACGCTCAGTAGTAAGTAAAAATTCTTATTTCATGACTTAATTTAAACTCACTTTTATTGCTATTTAAAGGTGAATTTATTAAGGTGTGACACGTCCATTTATATGCCTTTTCCGCACTTTGAACAAAGTCGAGAAAACTCGATTTTACGCTCACTAATGAGTAAAAATTCTTATTTCATGACTTAATGTAAACTCACTTTTATTGATATTTAAAGGTGTATTAAGGTGTGATACGTCCATTTATTAGCCTTTTCCGCACTTTGAACAAAGTCGAGAAAACACGATTTTACGCTCACTAGTGAGTAAAAATTCTTATTTCATGACTTAAGGTAAACTCACTTTTATTGATATTTAAAGGTGTATTAAGGTGTGATATGTCCATTTATATGCCTTTTCCGCTCTTTGTACATAGTCGAGAAAACACGATTTTACGCTCACTAGTGAGTAAAAATTATTATTTCATGACTTAAGGTAAACTCACTTTTATTGATATTTAAAGGTGTATTAAGATGTGATACGTCCATTTATATGCCTTTTCCGCACTTTGAACAAAGTCGAGAAAACACGATTTTACGCTCACTAGTGAGTAAAAATTCTTATTTCATGACTTAATGTAAACTCACTTTTATTGATATTTTAAGGTGTATTAAGGTGTGATATGTCCATTTATATGCCTTTTCCGCACTTTGAACAAAGTCGAGAAAACACGATTTTACGCTCACTAGTGAGTAAAAATTCTTATTTCATGACTTAATGTAAACTCACCTTTATTGATATTTAAAGGTGTATTAAGGTATGATACGTCCATTTATATGCCTTTTCCGCACTTTGAACAAAGTCGAGAAAACACGATTTTACGGTCACTAGTGAGTAAAAATTCTTATTTCCTGACTTAAGGTAAACTCACTTTTATTGATATTTAAAGGTGTATTAAGGTGTGATACGTCCATTTATATGCCTTTTCCGCACTTTGAACAAAGTCGAGAAAACACGATTTTACGCTCACTAGTGAGTAAAAATTCTTATTTCAGGACTTAATGTAAACTCACTTTTATTGATATTTAAAGGTGTATTAAGGTGTGATACTTCCATTTATATGCCTTTTCCGCACTTTGAACAAAGTCGAGAAAACACGATTTTACGTTCACTAGTGAGTAAAAATTCTTATTTCATGACTTAATGTAAACTCACTTTAATTGATATTTAAAAGGTGTATTAAGGTGTGATATGTCCATTTATGTGCCTTTTCCGCACTTTGAACAAAGTCGAGAAAACACGATTTTACGCTCACGAGTGAGTAAAAATTCTTATTTCATGACTTAATGTAAACTCACCTTTATTGATATTTAAAGGTGTATTAAGGTATGATACGTCCATTTATATGCCTTTTCCGCACTTTGAACAAAGTCGAGAAAACACGATTTTACGGTCACTAGTGAGTAAAAATTCTTATTTCCTGACTTAAGGTAAACTCACTTTTATTGATATTTAAAGGTGTATTAAGGTGTGATAGTCCATTTATTTGCCTTTTCCGCACTTTGAACAAAGTCGAGAAAACACGATGTTACGCTCACTAGTGAGTAAAAATTCTTATTTCATGACTTAAGGTAAACTCACTTTTATTGATGTTTAAAGGTGTATTAAGGTGTGATACGTTCATTTATATGCCTTTTGCGCACTTTGAACAAGGTCGAGAAAACACGATTTTACGCTCACTAGTGAGTAAAAATTCTATTTTCATTACTTAATATAAACTCACTTTTATTGTTATTTAAAGGTGCATTAAGGTGTGATACGTCCATTTATATGTCTTTTCCGCACTTTGAACTAAGTCGAGAAATCACGATTTTACGCTCACTACTGAGTAAAAATTCTTATTTCATGACTTAATATAAACTCACTTTTATTGATATTTAATGGTGTATTAAGGTGTGATACGTCCATTTATATGCCTTTTCCGCACTTTGAACAAAGTCGAGAAAACACGATTTTACGCTCACTAGTGAGTAAAAATTCTTATTTCTTGACTTAATGTAAACTCACTTTTATTGATATTTAAAAGTGTATTAAGGTGTGATACGTCCATTTATATGGCTTTTCCACACTTTGAACAAAGTCGAGAAAACACGATTTTACGCTCACTAGGGAGTAAAAATTCTTATTTCATGACTTAATGTAAACTCACTTTTATTGATATTTTAAGGTGTATTAAGGTGTGATATGTCCATTTATATGCCTTTTCCGCACTTTGAACAAAGTCGAGAAAACACGATTTTACGCTCACTAGTGAGTGAAAATTCTTATTTCATGACTTAATGCAAACTCACCTTTATTGATATTTAAAGGTGTATTAAGGTATGATACGTCCATTTATATGCCTTTTCGGCACTTTGAACAAAGTCGAGAAAACACGATTTTACGGTCACTAGTGAGTAAAAATTCTTATTTCCTGACTTAAGGTAAACTCACTTTTATTGATATTTAAAGGTGTATTAAGATGTGATACGTCCATTTATATGCCTTTTCCGCACTTTGAACAAAGTCGAGAAAACACGATTTTACGCTCACTAGTGAGTAAAAATTCTTATTTCTTGACTTAATGTAAACTCACTTTTATTGATATTTAAAAGTGTATTAAGGTGTGATACGTCCATTTATATGGCTTTTCCACACTTTGAACAAAGTCGAGAAAACACGATTTTACGCTCACTAGGGAGTAAAAATTCTTATTTCATGACTTAATGTAAACTCACTTTTATTGATATTTAAAGGTGTATTAAGGTATGATACGTCCATTTATATGCCTTTTCCGCACTTTGAACAAAGTCGAGAAAACACGATTTTACGGTCACTAGTGGGTAAAAATTCTTATTTCCTGACTTAAGGAAAACTCACTTTTATTGATATTTAAAGGTGTATTAAGGTGTGATACGTCCATTTATATGCCTTTTCCGCACTTTGAACATCGTCGAGAAAACACGATTTTACGCTCACTAGTGAGTAAAAATTCTTATTTCAGGACTTAATGTAAACTCACTTTTATTGATATTTAAAGGTAAATTAAGGTGTGATACTTCCATTTATATGCCTTTTCCGCACTTTGAACAAAGTCGAGAAAACACGATTTTACGTTCACTAGTGAGTAAAAATTCTTATTTCATGACTTAATGTAAACTCACTTTAACTGATATTTAAAGGTGTATTAAGGTGTGATATGTCCATTTATATGCCTTTTCCGCACTTTGAACAAAGTCGAGAAAACACGATTTTACGCTCACGAGTGAGTAAAAATTCTTATTTCATGACTTAATGTAAACTCACTTTTACTGATATTTAAAGGTGTATTAAGGTGTGATAGGTCCATTTATATGCCTTTTCCGCACCTTGAACAATGTCGAGAAAACACGATTTTACGCTCACTAGTGAGTAAAAATTCATATTTCATGACTTAAAGTTAACTCACTTTTATTGCTATTTAAAGGTGTATTAAGGTGTGACACGTCCATTTATATGCCTTTTCCGCACTTTGAACAAAGTCGAGAAAACACGATTTTACGCTCACTAGTGAGTAAAAATTCTTATTTCATGACTTAATATAAACTCACTTTTATTGATATTTAAAGGTGTATTAAGGTGTGATACGTCCATTTATATGCCTTTTCCGCACTTTGAACAAGGTCGAGAAAACACGATTTTACGCTCACTAGTGAGTAAATATTATTATTTCATGATATAATGTAAACTCACCTTTATTGATATTTAAAGGTGTATTAAGATGTGATACGTCCATTTATATGCCTTTTCCGCACTTTGAACAAAGTCAAGGAAACACGATTTTACGCTCACTAGTGAGTAAAAATTCTTATTTCATGACTTAATGTAAACTCACTTTAATTGATATTTAAAGGTGTATTAAGGTGTGATACGTCCATTTATATGCCTTTTCCGCTCTTTGTACATAGTCGAGAAAACACGTATTACGCTCACTAGTGAGTAAAAATTATTATTTCATGACTTAAGGTAAACTCACTTTTATTGATATTTAAAGGTGTATTAAGATGTGATACGTCCATTTATATGCCTTTTCCGCACTTTGAACAAAGTCGAGAAAACACGATTTTACGCTCACTAGTGAGTAAAAATTCTTATTTCATGACTTCATGTAAACTCACTTTTATTGATACTTAAAGGTGTATTAAGGTGTGATACATCCATTTATATGCCTTTTCCGCACTTTGAACAAAGTCGAGAAAATACGATTTTACGCTCACTAGTGAGTAAAAATTCTTATTTCATGACTTAATGTAAACTCACTTTTATTGATATTTAAAGGTGTATTAAGGTATGATACGTCCATTTATATGCTTTTTCCGCACTTTGAACAAAGTCGAGAAAACACGATTTTACGGTCACTAGTGAGTAAAAATTCTTATTTCATGACTTAATGTAAACTCACTTTTATTGATATTTAAAGGTGTATTAAGGTGTGATATGTCCATTTATATGCCTTTTCCGCACTTTGAACAAAGTCGATAAAACAGATTTTACGCTCAGTAGTAAGTAAAAATTCTTATTTCATGACTTAATTTAAACTCACTTTTATTGCTATTTAAAGGTGAATTTATTAAGGTGTGACACGTCCATTTATATGCCTTTTCCGCACTTTGAACAAAGTCGAGAAAACTCGATTTTACGCTCACTAATGAGTAAAAATTCTTATTTCATGACTTAATGTAAACTCACTTTTATTGATATTTAAAGGTGTATTAAGGTGTGATACGTCCATTTATTAGCCTTTTCCGCACTTTGAACAAAGTCGAGAAAACACGATTTTACGCTCACTAGTGAGTAAAAATTCTTATTTCATGACTTAAGGTAAACTCACTTTTATTGATATTTAAAGGTGTATTAAGGTGTGATATGTCCATTTATATGCCTTTTCCGCTCTTTGTACATAGTCGAGAAAACACGATTTTACGCTCACTAGTGAGTAAAAATTATTATTTCATGACTTAAGGTAAACTCACTTTTATTGATATTTAAAGGTGTATTAAGATGTGATACGTCCATTTATATGCCTTTTCCGCACTTTGAACAAAGTCGAGAAAACACGATTTTACGCTCACTAGTGAGTAAAAATTCTTATTTCATGACTTAATGTAAACTCACTTTTATTGATATTTTAAGGTGTATTAAGGTGTGATATGTCCATTTATATGCCTTTTCCGCACTTTGAACAAAGTCGAGAAAACACGATTTTACGCTCACTAGTGAGTAAAAATTCTTATTTCATGACTTAATGTAAACTCACCTTTATTGATATTTAAAGGTGTATTAAGGTATGATACGTCCATTTATATGCCTTTTCCGCACTTTGAACAAAGTCGAGAAAACACGATTTTACGGTCACTAGTGAGTAAAAATTCTTATTTCCTGACTTAAGGTAAACTCACTTTTATTGATATTTAAAGGTGTATTAAGGTGTGATACGTCCATTTATATGCCTTTTCCGCACTTTGAACAAAGTCGAGAAAACACGATTTTACGCTCACTAGTGAGTAAAAATTCTTATTTCAGGACTTAATGTAAGCTCACTTTTATTGATATTTAAAGGTGTATTAAGGTGTGATACTTCCATTTATATGCCTTTTCCGCACTTTGAACAAAGTCGAGAAAACACGATTTTACGTTCACTAGTGAGTAAAAATTCTTATTTCATGACTTAATGTAAACTCACTTTAATTGATATTTAAAAGGTGTATTAAGGTGTGATATGTCCATTTATATGCCTTTTCCGCACTTTGAACAAAGTCGAGAAAACACGATTTTACGCTCACGAGTGAGTAAAAATTCTTATTTCATGACTTAATGTAAACTCACCTTTATTGATATTTAAAGGTGTATTAAGGTATGATACGTCCATTTATATGCCTTTTCCGCACTTTGAACAAAGTCGAGAAAACACGATTTTACGGTCACTAGTGAGTAAAAATTCTTATTTCCTGACTTAAGGTAAACTCACTTTTATTGATATTTAAAGGTGTATTAAGGTGTGATAGTCCATTTATTTGCCTTTTCCGCACTTTGAACAAAGTCGAGAAAACACGATGTTACGCTCACTAGTGAGTAAAAATTCTTATTTCATGACTTAAGGTAAACTCACTTTTATTGATGTTTAAAGGTGTATTAAGGTGTGATACGTTTATTTATATGCCTTTTGCGCACTTTGAACAAGGTCGAGAAAACACGATTTTACGCTCACTAGTGAGTAAAAATTCTATTTTCATTACTTAATATAAACTCACTTTTATTGTTATTTAAAGGTGCATTAAGGTGTGATACGTCCATTTATATGTCTTTTCCGCACTTTGAACAAAGTCGAGAAATCACGATTTTACGCTCACTACTGAGTAAAAATTCTTATTTCATGACTTAATATAAACTCACTTTTATTGATATTTAATGGTGTATTAAGGTGTGATACGTCCATTTATATGCCTTTTCCGCACTTTGAACAAAGTCGAGAAAACACGATTTTACGCTCACTAGTGAGTAAAAATTGTTATTTCTTGACTTAATGTAAACTCACTTTTATTGATATTTAAAAGTGTATTAAGGTGTGATACGTCCATTTATATGGCTTTTCCACACTTTGAACAAAGTCGAGAAAACACGATTTTACGCTCACTAGGGAGTAAAAATTCTTATTTCATGACTTAATGTAAACTCACTTTTATTGATATTTTAAGGTGTATTAAGGTGTGATATGTCCATTTATATGCCTTTTCCGCACTTTGAACAAAGTCGAGAAAACACGATTTTACGCTCACTAGTGAGTGAAAATTCTTATTTCATGACTTAATGCAAACTCACCTTTATTGATATTTAAAGGTGTATTAAGGTATGATACGTCCATTTATATGCCTTTTCGGCACTTTGAACAAAGTCGAGAAAACACGATTTTACGGTCACTAGTGAGTAAAAATTCTTATTTCCTGACTTAAGGTAAACTCACTTCTCTTGATATTTAAAGGTGTATTAAGGTGTGATACGTCCATTTATATGCCTTTTCCGCACTTTGAACATCGTCGAGAAAACACGATTTTACGCTCACTAGTGAGTAAAAATTCTTATTTCAGGACTTAATGTAAACTCACTTTTATTGATATTTAAAGGTAAATTAAGGTGTGATACTTCCATTTATATGCCTTTTCCGCACTTTGAACAAAGTCGAGAAAACACGATTTTACGTTCACTAGTGAGTAAAAATTCTTATTTCATGACTTAATGTAAACTCACTTTAATTGATATTTAAAGGTGTATTAAGGTGTGATATGTCCATTTATATGCCTTTTCCGCACTTTGAACATAGTCGAGAAAACACGATTTTACGCTCACGAGTGAGTAAAAATTCTTATTTCATGACTTAATGTAAACTCGCTTTTACTGATATTTAAAGGTGTATTAAGGTGTGATAGGTCCATTTATATGCCTTTTCCGCACTTTGAACAATGTCGAGAAAACACGATTTTACGCTCACTAGTGAGTAAAAATTCATATTTCATGACTTAAAGTTAACTCACTTTTATTGCTATTTAAAGGTGTATTAAGGTGTGACACGTCCATTTATATGCCTTTTCCGCACTTTGAACAAAGTCGAGAAAACACGATTTTACGCTCACTAGTGAGTAAAAATTCTTATTTCATGACTTAATATAAACTCACTTTTATTGATATTTAAAGGTGTATTAAGGTGTGATACGTCCATTTATATGCCTTTTCCGCACTTTGAACAAGGTCGAGAAAACACGATTTTACGCTCACTAGTGAGTAAATATTATTATTTCATGACATAATGTAAACTCACCTTTATTGATATTTAAAGGTGTATTAAGATGTGATACGTCCATTTATATGCCTTTTCCGCACTTTGAACAAAGTCAAGGAAACACGATTTTACGCTCACTAGTGAGTAAAAATTCTTATTTCATGACTTAATGTAAACTCACTTTAATTGATATTTAAAGGTGTATTAAGGTGTGATACGTCCATTTATATGGCTTTTCCACACTTTGAACAAAGTCGAGAAAACACGATTTTACGCTCACAAGTGAGTAAAAATTCATATTTCATGACTTAAAGTTAACTCACTTTTATTGCTATTTAAAGGTGTATTAAGGTGTGACACGTCCATTTATATGCCTTTTCCGCACTTTGAACAAAGTCGAGAAAACACGATTTTACGCTCACTAGTGAGTAAAAATTCTTATTTCATGACTTAATATAAACTCACTTTTATTGATATTTAAAGGTGTATTAAGGTGTGATACGTCCATTTATATGCCTTTTCCGCACTTTGAACAAGGTCGAGAAAACAGGATTTTACGCTCACTAGTGAGTAAATATTATTATTTCATGACATAATGTAAACTCACCTTTATTGATATTTAAAGGTGTATTAAGATGTGATACGTCCATTTATATGCCTTTTCCGCACTTTGAACAAAGTCAAGGAAACACGATTTTACGCTCACTAGTGAGTAAAAATTCTTATTTCATGACTTAATGTAAACTCACTTTAATTGATATTTAAAGGTGTATTAAGGTGTGATACGTCCATTTATATGCCTTTTCCGCTCTTTGTACATAGTCGAGAAAACACGATTTTACGCTCACTAGTGAGTAAAAATTATTATTTCATGACTTAAGGTAAACTCACTTTTATTGATATTTAAAGGTGTATTAAGATGTGATACGTCCATTTATATGCCTTTTCCGCACTTTGAACAAAGTCGAGAAAACACGATTTTACGCTCACTAGTGAGTAAAAATTCTTATTTCATGACTTCATGTAAACTCACTTTTATTGATACTTAAAGGTATATTAAGGTGTGATACATCCATTTATATGCCTTTTCCGCACTTTGAACAAAGTCGAGAAAATACGATTTTACGCTCACTAGTGAGTAAAAATTCTTATTTCATGACTTAATGTAAACTCACTTTTATTGATATTTAAAGGTGTATTAAGGTATGATACGTCCATTTATATGCTTTTTCCGCACTTTGAACAAAGTCGAGAAAACACGATTTTACGGTCACTAGTGAGTAAAAATTCTTATTTCATGACTTAATGTAAACTCACTTTTATTGATATTTAAAGGTGTATTAAGGTGTGATATGTCCATTTATATGCCTTTTCCGCACTTTGAACAAAGTCGATAAAACAGATTTTACGCTCAGTAGTAAGTAAAAATTCTTATTTCATGACTTAATTTAAACTCACTTTTATTGCTATTTAAAGGTGAATTTATTAAGGTGTGACACGTCCATTTATATGCCTTTTCCGCACTTTGAACAAAGTCGAGAAAACTCGATTTTACGCTCACTAATGAGTAAAAATTCTTATTTCATGACTTAATGTAAACTCACTTTTATTGATATTTAAAGGTGTATTAAGGTGTGATACGTCCATTTATTAGCCTTTTCCGCACTTTGAACAAAGTCGAGAAAACACGATTTTACGCTCACTAGTGAGTAAAAATTCTTATTTCATGACTTAAGGTAAACTCACTTTTATTGATATTTAAAGGTGTATTAAGGTGTGATATGTCCATTTATATGCCTTTTCCGCTCTTTGTACATAGTCGAGAAAACACGATTTTACGCTCACTAGTGAGTAAAAATTATTATTTCATGACTTAAGGTAAACTCACTTTTATTGATATTTAAAGGTGTATTAAGATGTGATACGTCCATTTATATGCCTTTTCCGCACTTTGAACAAAGTCGAGAAAACACGATTTTACGCTCACTAGTGAGTAAAAATTCTTATTTCATGACTTAATGTAAACTCACTTTTATTGATATTTTAAGGTGTATTAAGGTGTGATATGTCCATTTATATGCCTTTTCCGCACTTTGAACAAAGTCGAGAAAACACGATTTTACGCTCACTAGTGAGTAAAAATTCTTATTTCATGACTTAATGTAAACTCACCTTTATTGATATTTAAAGGTGTATTAAGGTATGATACGTCCATTTATATGCCTTTTCCGCACTTTGAACAAAGTCGAGAAAACACGATTTTACGGTCACTAGTGAGTAAAAATTCTTATTTCCTGACTTAAGGTAAACTCACTTTTATTGATATTTAAAGGTGTATTAAGGTGTGATACGTCCATTTATATGCCTTTTCCGCACTTTGAACAAAGTCGAGAAAACACGATTTTACGCTCACTAGTGAGTAAAAATTCTTATTTCAGGACTTAATGTAAGCTCACTTTTATTGATATTTAAAGGTGTATTAAGGTGTGATACTTCCATTTATATGCCTTTTCCGCACTTTGAACAAAGTCGAGAAAACACGATTTTACGTTCACTAGTGAGTAAAAATTCTTATTTCATGACTTAATGTAAACTCACTTTAATTGATATTTAAAAGGTGTATTAAGGTGTGATATGTCCATTTATATGCCTTTTCCGCACTTTGAACAAAGTCGAGAAAACACGATTTTACGCTCACGAGTGAGTAAAAATTCTTATTTCATGACTTAATGTAAACTCACCTTTATTGATATTTAAAGGTGTATTAAGGTATGATACGTCCATTTATATGCCTTTTCCGCACTTTGAACAAAGTCGAGAAAACACGATTTTACGGTCACTAGTGAGTAAAAATTCTTATTTCCTGACTTAAGGTAAACTCACTTTTATTGATATTTAAAGGTGTATTAAGGTGTGATAGTCCATTTATTTGCCTTTTCCGCACTTTGAACAAAGTCGAGAAAACACGATGTTACGCTCACTAGTGAGTAAAAATTCTTATTTCATGACTTAAGGTAAACTCACTTTTATTGATGTTTAAAGGTGTATTAAGGTGTGATACGTTTATTTATATGCCTTTTGCGCACTTTGAACAAGGTCGAGAAAACACGATTTTACGCTCACTAGTGAGTAAAAATTCTATTTTCATTACTTAATATAAACTCACTTTTATTGTTATTTAAAGGTGCATTAAGGTGTGATACGTCCATTTATATGTCTTTTCCGCACTTTGAACAAAGTCGAGAAATCACGATTTTACGCTCACTACTGAGTAAAAATTCTTATTTCATGACTTAATATAAACTCACTTTTATTGATATTTAATGGTGTATTAAGGTGTGATACGTCCATTTATATGCCTTTTCCGCACTTTGAACAAAGTCGAGAAAACACGATTTTACGCTCACTAGTGAGTAAAAATTGTTATTTCTTGACTTAATGTAAACTCACTTTTATTGATATTTAAAAGTGTATTAAGGTGTGATACGTCCATTTATATGGCTT
This sequence comes from Deroplatys truncata, assembly GCA_030765065.1. NCBI lineage: Eukaryota > Metazoa > Arthropoda > Insecta > Mantodea > Mantidae > Deroplatys > Deroplatys truncata. Next base: position 41,175,760 of record CM060987.1, on the reverse strand, counting down.
TTCCACACTTTGAACAAAGTCGAGAAAACACGATTTTACGCTCACTAGGGAGTAAAAATTCTTATTTCATGACTTAATGTAAACTCACTTTTATTGATATTTTAAGGTGTATTAAGGTGTGATATGTCCATTTATATGCCTTTTCCGCACTTTGAACAAAGTCGAGAAAACACGATTTTACGCTCACTAGTGAGTGAAAATTCTTATTTCATGACTTAATGCAAACTCACCTTTATTGATATTTAAAGGTGTATTAAGGTATGATACGTCCATTTATATGCCTTTTCGGCACTTTGAACAAAGTCGAGAAAACACGATTTTACGGTCACTAGTGAGTAAAAATTCTTATTTCCTGACTTAAGGTAAACTCACTTCTCTTGATATTTAAAGGTGTATTAAGGTGTGATACGTCCATTTATATGCCTTTTCCGCACTTTGAACATCGTCGAGAAAACACGATTTTACGCTCACTAGTGAGTAAAAATTCTTATTTCAGGACTTAATGTAAACTCACTTTTATTGATATTTAAAGGTAAATTAAGGTGTGATACTTCCATTTATATGCCTTTTCCGCACTTTGAACAAAGTCGAGAAAACACGATTTTACGTTCACTAGTGAGTAAAAATTCTTATTTCATGACTTAATGTAAACTCACTTTAATTGATATTTAAAGGTGTATTAAGGTGTGATATGTCCATTTATATGCCTTTTCCGCACTTTGAACATAGTCGAGAAAACACGATTTTACGCTCACGAGTGAGTAAAAATTCTTATTTCATGACTTAATGTAAACTCGCTTTTACTGATATTTAAAGGTGTATTAAGGTGTGATAGGTCCATTTATATGCCTTTTCCGCACTTTGAACAATGTCGAGAAAACACGATTTTACGCTCACTAGTGAGTAAAAATTCATATTTCATGACTTAAAGTTAACTCACTTTTATTGCTATTTAAAGGTGTATTAAGGTGTGACACGTCCATTTATATGCCTTTTCCGCACTTTGAACAAAGTCGAGAAAACACGATTTTACGCTCACTAGTGAGTAAAAATTCTTATTTCATGACTTAATATAAACTCACTTTTATTGATATTTAAAGGTGTATTAAGGTGTGATACGTCCATTTATATGCCTTTTCCGCACTTTGAACAAGGTCGAGAAAACACGATTTTACGCTCACTAGTGAGTAAATATTATTATTTCATGACATAATGTAAACTCACCTTTATTGATATTTAAAGGTGTATTAAGATGTGATACGTCCATTTATATGCCTTTTCCGCACTTTGAACAAAGTCAAGGAAACACGATTTTACGCTCACTAGTGAGTAAAAATTCTTATTTCATGACTTAATGTAAACTCACTTTAATTGATATTTAAAGGTGTATTAAGGTGTGATACGTCCATTTATATGGCTTTTCCACACTTTGAACAAAGTCGAGAAAACACGATTTTACGCTCACAAGTGAGTAAAAATTCATATTTCATGACTTAAAGTTAACTCACTTTTATTGCTATTTAAAGGTGTATTAAGGTGTGACACGTCCATTTATATGCCTTTTCCGCACTTTGAACAAAGTCGAGAAAACACGATTTTACGCTCACTAGTGAGTAAAAATTCTTATTTCATGACTTAATATAAACTCACTTTTATTGATATTTAAAGGTGTATTAAGGTGTGATACGTCCATTTATATGCCTTTTCCGCACTTTGAACAAGGTCGAGAAAACAGGATTTTACGCTCACTAGTGAGTAAATATTATTATTTCATGACATAATGTAAACTCACCTTTATTGATATTTAAAGGTGTATTAAGATGTGATACGTCCATTTATATGCCTTTTCCGCACTTTGAACAAAGTCAAGGAAACACGATTTTACGCTCACTAGTGAGTAAAAATTCTTATTTCATGACTTAATGTAAACTCACTTTAATTGATATTTAAAGGTGTATTAAGGTGTGATACGTCCATTTATATGCCTTTTCCGCTCTTTGTACATAGTCGAGAAAACACGATTTTACGCTCACTAGTGAGTAAAAATTATTATTTCATGACTTAAGGTAAACTCACTTTTATTGATATTTAAAGGTGTATTAAGATGTGATACGTCCATTTATATGCCTTTTCCGCACTTTGAACAAAGTCGAGAAAACACGATTTTACGCTCACTAGTGAGTAAAAATTCTTATTTCATGACTTCATGTAAACTCACTTTTATTGATACTTAAAGGTATATTAAGGTGTGATACATCCATTTATATGCCTTTTCCGCACTTTGAACAAAGTCGAGAAAATACGATTTTACGCTCACTAGTGAGTAAAAATTCTTATTTCATGACTTAATGTAAACTCACTTTTATTGATATTTAAAGGTGTATTAAGGTATGATACGTCCATTTATATGCTTTTTCCGCACTTTGAACAAAGTCGAGAAAACACGATTTTACGGTCACTAGTGAGTAAAAATTCTTATTTCATGACTTAATGTAAACTCACTTTTATTGATATTTAAAGGTGTATTAAGGTGTGATATGTCCATTTATATGCCTTTTCCGCACTTTGAACAAAGTCGATAAAACAGATTTTACGCTCAGTAGTGAGTAAAAATTCTTATTTCATGACTTAATTTAAACTCACTTTTATTGCTATTTAAAGGTGAATTTATTAAGGTGTGACACGTCCATTTATATGCCTTTTCCGCACTTTGAACAAAGTCGAGAAAACACGATTTTACGCTCACTAGTGAGTGAAAATTCTTATTTCATGACTTAATGCAAACTCACCTTTATTGATATTTAAAGGTGTATTAAGGTATGATACGTCCATTTATATGCCTTTTCGGCACTTTGAACAAAGTCGAGAAAACACGATTTTACGGTCACTAGTGAGTAAAAATTCTTATTTCCTGACTTAAGGTAAACTCACTTCTCTTGATATTTAAAGGTGTATTAAGGTGTGATACGTCCATTTATATGCCTTTTCCGCACTTTGAACATCGTCGAGAAAACACGATTTTACGCTCACTAGTGAGTAAAAATTCTTATTTCAGGACTTAATGTAAACTCACTTTTATTGATATTTAAAGGTAAATTAAGGTGTGATACTTCCATTTATATGCCTTTTCCGCACTTTGAACAAAGTCGAGAAAACACGATTTTACGTTCACTAGTGAGTAAAAATTCTTATTTCATGACTTAATGTAAACTCACTTTAATTGATATTTAAAGGTGTATTAAGGTGTGATATGTCCATTTATATGCCTTTTCCGCACTTTGAACATAGTCGAGAAAACACGATTTTACGCTCACGAGTGAGTAAAAATTCTTATTTCATGACTTAATGTAAACTCGCTTTTACTGATATTTAAAGGTGTATTAAGGTGTGATAGGTCCATTTATATGCCTTTTCCGCACTTTGAACAATGTCGAGAAAACACGATTTTACGCTCACTAGTGAGTAAAAATTCATATTTCATGACTTAAAGTTAACTCACTTTTATTGCTATTTAAAGGTGTATTAAGGTGTGACACGTCCATTTATATGCCTTTTCCGCACTTTGAACAAAGTCGAGAAAACACGATTTTACGCTCACTAGTGAGTAAAAATTCTTATTTCATGACTTAATATAAACTCACTTTTATTGATATTTAAAGGTGTATTAAGGTGTGATACGTCCATTTATATGCCTTTTCCGCACTTTGAACAAGGTCGAGAAAACACGATTTTACGCTCACTAGTGAGTAAATATTATTATTTCATGACATAATGTAAACTCACCTTTATTGATATTTAAAGGTGTATTAAGATGTGATACGTCCATTTATATGCCTTTTCCGCACTTTGAACAAAGTCAAGGAAACACGATTTTACGCTCACTAGTGAGTAAAAATTCTTATTTCATGACTTAATGTAAACTCACTTTAATTGATATTTAAAGGTGTATTAAGGTGTGATACGTCCATTTATATGGCTTTTCCACACTTTGAACAAAGTCGAGAAAACACGATTTTACGCTCACTAGTGAGTAAAAATTCATATTTCATGACTTAAAGTTAACTCACTTTTATTGCTATTTAAAGGTGTATTAAGGTGTGACACGTCCATTTATATGCCTTTTCCGCACTTTGAACAAAGTCGAGAAAACACGATTTTACGCTCACTAGTGAGTAAAAATTCTTATTTCATGACTTAATATAAACTCACTTTTATTGATATTTAAAGGTGTATTAAGGTGTGATACGTCCATTTATATGCCTTTTCCGCACTTTGAACAAGGTCGAGAAAACAGGATTTTACGCTCACTAGTGAGTAAATATTATTATTTCATGACATAATGTAAACTCACCTTTATTGATATTTAAAGGTGTATTAAGATGTGATACGTCCATTTATATGCCTTTTCCGCACTTTGAACAAAGTCAAGGAAACACGATTTTACGCTCACTAGTGAGTAAAAATTCTTATTTCATGACTTAATGTAAACTCACTTTAATTGATATTTAAAGGTGTATTAAGGTGTGATACGTCCATTTATATGCCTTTTCCGCTCTTTGTACATAGTCGAGAAAACACGATTTTACGCTCACTAGTGAGTAAAAATTATTATTTCATGACTTAAGGTAAACTCACTTTTATTGATATTTAAAGGTGTATTAAGATGTGATACGTCCATTTATATGCCTTTTCCGCACTTTGAACAAAGTCGAGAAAACACGATTTTACGCTCACTAGTGAGTAAAAATTCTTATTTCATGACTTCATGTAAACTCACTTTTATTGATACTTAAAGGTATATTAAGGTGTGATACATCCATTTATATGCCTTTTCCGCACTTTGAACAAAGTCGAGAAAATACGATTTTACGCTCACTAGTGAGTAAAAATTCTTATTTCATGACTTAATGTAAACTCACTTTTATTGATATTTAAAGGTGTATTAAGGTATGATACGTCCATTTATATGCTTTTTCCGCACTTTGAACAAAGTCGAGAAAACACGATTTTACGGTCACTAGTGAGTAAAAATTCTTATTTCATGACTTAATGTAAACTCACTTTTATTGATATTTAAAGGTGTATTAAGGTGTGATATGTCCATTTATATGCCTTTTCCGCACTTTGAACAAAGTCGATAAAACAGATTTTACGCTCAGTAGTGAGTAAAAATTCTTATTTCATGACTTAATTTAAACTCACTTTTATTGCTATTTAAAGGTGAATTTATTAAGGTGTGACACGTCCATTTATATGCCTTTTCCGCACTTTGAACAAAGTCGAGAAAACTCGATTTTACGCTCACTAATGAGTAAAAATTCTTATTTCATGACTTAATGTAAACTCACTTTTATTGATATTTAAAGGTGTATTAAGGTGTGATACGTCCATTTATTAGCCTTTTCCGCACTTTGAACAAAGTCGAGAAAACACGATTTTACGCTCACTAGTGAGTAAAAATTCTTATTTCATGACTTAAGGTAAACTCACTTTTATTGATATTTAAAGGTGTATTAAGGTGTGATATGTCCATTTATATGCCTTTTCCGCTCTTTGTACATAGTCGAGAAAACACGATTTTACGCTCACTAGTGAGTAAAAATTATTATTTCATGACTTAAGGTAAACTCACTTTTATTGATATTTAAAGGTGTATTAAGATGTGATACGTCCATTTATATGCCTTTTCCGCACTTTGAACAAAGTCGAGAAAACACGATTTTACGCTCACTAGTGAGTAAAAATTCTTATTTCATGACTTAATGTAAACTCACTTTTATTGATATTTTAAGGTGTATTATGGTGTGATATGTCCATTTATATGCCTTTTCCGCACTTTGAACAAAGTCGAGAAAACACGATTTTACGCTCACTAGTGAGTAAAATTTCTTATTTCATGACTTAATGTAAACTCACCTTTATTGATATTTAAAGGTGTATTAAGGTATGATACGTCCATTTATATGACTTTTCCGCACTTTGAACAAAGTCGAGAAAACACGATTTTACGGTCACTAGTGAGTAAAAATTCTTATTTCCTGACTTAAGGTAAACTCACTTTTATTGATATTTAAAGGTGTATTAAGGTGTGATACGTCCATTTATATGCCTTTTCCGCACTTTGAACAAAGTCGAGAAAACACGATTTTACGCTCACTAGTGAGTAAAAATTCTTATTTCAGGACTTAATGTAAACTCACTTTTATTGATATTTAAAGGTGTATTAAGGTGTGATACTTCCATTTATATGCCTTTTCCGCACTTTGAACAAAGTCGAGAAAACACGATTTTACGTTCACTAGTGAGTAAAAATTCTTATTTCATGACTTAATGTAAACTCACTTTAATTGATATGTAAAAGGTGTATTAAGGTGTGATATGTCCATTTATATGCCTTTTCCGCACTTTGAACAAAGTCGAGAAAACACGATTTTACGCTCACTAGTGAGTAAAAATTCTTATTTCATGACTTAATGTAAACTCACCTTTATTGATATTTAAAGGTGTATTAAGGTATGATACGTCCATTTATATGCCTTTTCCGCACTTTGAACAAAGTCGAGAAAACACGATTTTACGGTCACTAGTGAGTAAAAATTCTTATTTCCTGACTTAAGGTAAACTCACTTTTATTGATATTTAAAGGTGTATTAAGGTGTGATACGTCCATTTATATGCCTTTTCCGCACTTTGAACAAAGTCGAGAAAACACGATTTTACGCTCACTAGTGAGTAAAAATTCTTATTTCAGGACTTAATGTAAACTCACTTTTATTGATATTTAAAGGTGTATTAAGGTGTGATACTTCCATTTATATGCCTTTTCCGCACTTTGAACAAAGTCGAGAAAACACGATTTTACGTTCACTAGTGAGTAAAAATTCTTATTTCATGACTTAATGTAAACTCACTTTAATTGATATTTAAAAGGTGTATTAAGGTGTGATATGTCCATTTATATGCCTTTTCCGCACTTTGAACAAAGTCGAGAAAACACGATTTTACGCTCACGAGTGAGTAAAAATTCTTATTTCATGACTTAATGTAAACTCACCTTTATTGATATTTAAAGGTGTATTAAGGTATGATACGTCCATTTATATGCCTTTTCCGCACTTTGAACAAAGTCGAGAAAACACGATTTTACGGTCACTAGTGAGTAAAAATTCTTATTTCCTGACTTAAGGTAAACTCACTTTTATTGATATTTAAAGGTGTATTAAGGTGTGATAGTCCATTTATTTGCCTTTTCCGCACTTTGAACAAAGTCGAGAAAACACGATTTTACGCTCACTAGTGAGTAAAAATTCTTATTTCATGACTTAAGGTAAACTCACTTTTATTGATGTTTAAAGGTGTATTAAGGTGTGATACGTTCATTTATATGCCTTTTGCGCACTTTGAACAAGGTCGAGAAAACACGATTTTACGCTCACTAGTGAGTAAAAATTCTATTTTCATTACTTAATATAAACTCACTTTTATTGTTATTTAAAGGTGCATTAAGGTGTGATACGTCCATTTATATGTCTTTTCCGCACTTTGAACAAAGTCGAGAAATCACGATTTTACGCTCACTACTGAGTAAAAATTCTTATTTCATGACTTAATATAAACTCACTTTTATTGATATTTAATGGTGTATTAAGGTGTGATACGTCCATTTATATGCCTTTTCCGCACTTTGAACAAAGTCGAGAAAACACGATTTTACGCTCACTAGTGAGTAAAAATTCTTATTTCTTGACTTAATGTAAACTCACTTTTATTGATATTTAAAAGTGTATTAAGGTGTGATACGTCCATTTATATGGCTTTTCCACACTTTGAACAAAGTCGAGAAAACACGATTTTACGCTCACTAGGGAGTAAAAATTCTTATTTCATGACTTAATGTAAACTCACTTTTATTGATATTTTAAGGTGTATTAAGGTGTGATATGTCCATTTATATGCCTTTTCCGCACTTTGAACAAAGTCGAGAAAACACGATTTTACGCTCACTAGTGAGTGAAAATTCTTATTTCATGACTTAATGCAAACTCACCTTTATTGATATTTAAAGGTGTATTAAGGTATGATACGTCCATTTATATGCCTTTTCGGCACTTTGAACAAAGTCGAGAAAACACGATTTTACGGTCACTAGTGAGTAAAAATTCTTATTTCCTGACTTAAGGTAAACTCACTTCTCTTGATATTTAAAGGTGTATTAAGGTGTGATACGTCCATTTATATGCCTTTTCCGCACTTTGAACATCGTCGAGAAAACACGATTTTACGCTCGCTAGTGAGTAAAAATTCTTATTTCAGGACTTAATGTAAACTCACTTTTATTGATATTTAAAGGTAAATTAAGGTGTGATACTTCCATTTATATGCCTTTTCCGCACTTTGAACAAAGTCGAGAAAACACGATTTTACGTTCACTAGTGAGTAAAAATTCTTATTTCATGACTTAATGTAAACTCACTTTAATTGATATTTAAAGGTGTATTAAGGTGTGATATGTCCATTTATATGCCTTTTCCGCACTTTGAACATAGTCGAGAAAACACGATTTTAAGCTCACGAGTGAGTAAAAATTCTTATTTCATGACTTAATGTAAACTCACTTTTACTGATATTTAAAGGTGTATTAAGGTGTGATAGGTCCATTTATATGCCTTTTCCGCACTTTGAACAATGTCGAGAAAACACGATTTTACGCTCACTAGTGAGTAAAAATTCATATTTCATGACTTAAAGTTAACTCACTTTTATTGCTATTTAAAGGTGTATTAAGGTGTGACACGTCCATTTATATGCCTTTTCCGCACTTTGAACAAAGTCGAGAAAACACGATTTTACGCTCACTAGTGAGTAAAAATTCTTATTTCATGACTTAATATAAACTCACTTTTATTGATATTTAAAGGTGTATTAAGGTGTGATACGTCCATTTATATGCCTTTTCCGCACTTTGAACAAGGTCGAGAAAACACGATTTTACGCTCACTAGTGAGTAAGTATTATTATTTCATGACATAATGTAAACTCACCTTTATTGATATTTAAAGGTGTATTAAGATGTGATACGTCCATTTATATGCCTTTTCCGCACTTTGAACAAAGTCAAGGAAACACGATTTTACGCTCACTAGTGAGTAAAAATTCTTATTTCATGAATTAATGTAAACTCACTTTAATTGATATTTAAAGGTGTATTAAGGTGTGATACGTCCATTTATATGGCTTTTCCACACTTTGAACAAAGTCGAGAAAACACGATTTTACGCTCACTAGTGAGTAAAAATTCATATTTCATGACTTAAAGTTAACTCACTTTTATTGCTATTTAAAGGTGTATTAAGGTGTGACACGTCCATTTATATGCCTTTTCCGCACTTTGAACAAAGTCGAGAAAACACGATTTTACGCTCACTAGTGAGTAAAAATTCTTATTTCATGACTTAACATAAACTCACTTTTATTGATATTTAAAGGTGTATTAAGGTGTGATACGTCCATTTATATGCCTTTTCCGCTCTTTGTACATAGTCGAGAAAACACGATTTTACGCTCACTAGTGAGTAAAAATTATTATTTCATGACTTAAGGTAAACTCACTTTTATTGATATTTAAAGGTGTATTAAGATGTGATACGTCCATTTATATGCCTTTTCCGCACTTTGAACAAAGTCGAGAAAACACGATTTTACGCTCACTAGTGAGTAAAAATTCTTATTTCATGACTTCATGTAAACTCACTTTTATTGATACTTAAAGGTGTATTAAGGTGTGATACATCCATTTATATGCCTTTTCCGCACTTTGAACAAAGTCGAGAAAATACGATTTTACGCACACTAGTGAGTAAAAATTCTTATTTCATGACTTAATGTAAACTCACTTTTATTGATATTTAAAGGTGTATTAAGGTATGATACGTCCATTTATATGCTTTTTCCGCACTTTGAACAAAGTCGAGAAAACACGATTTTACGGTCACTAGTGAGTAAAAATTCTTATTTCATGACTTAATGTAAACTCACTTTTATTGATATTTAAAGGTGTATTAAGGTGTGATATGTCCATTTATATGCCTTTTCCGCACTTTGAACAAAGTCGATAAAACAGATTTTACGCTCAGTAGTGAGTAAAAATTCTTATTTCATGACTTAATTTAAACTCACTTTTATTGCTATTTAAAGGTGAATTTATTAAGGTGTGACACGTCCATTTATATGCCTTTTCCGCACTTTGAACAAAGTCGAGAAAACTCGATTTTACGCTCACTAATGAGTAAAAATTCTTATTTCATGACTTAATGTAAACTCACTTTTATTGATATTTAAAGGTGTATTAAGGTGTGATACGTCCATTTATTAGCCTTTTCCGCACTTTGAACAAAGTCGAGAAAACACGATTTTACGCTCACTAGTGAGTAAAAATTCTTATTTCATGACTTAAGGTAAACTCACTTTTATTGATATTTAAAGGTGTATTAAGGTGTGATATGTCCATTTATATGCCTTTTCCGCTCTTTGTACATAGTCGAGAAAACACGATTTTACGCTCACTAGTGAGTAAAAATTATTATTTCATGACTTAAGGTAAACTCACTTTTATTGATATTTAAAGGTGTATTAAGATGTGATACGTCCATTTATATGCCTTTTCCGCACTTTGAACAAAGTCGAGAAAACACGATTTTACGCTCACTAGTGAGTAAAAATTCTTATTTCATGACTTAATGTAAACTCACTTTTATTGATATTTTAAGGTGTATTATGGTGTGATATGTCCATTTATATGCCTTTTCCGCACTTTGAACAAAGTCGAGAAAACACGATTTTACGCTCACTAGTGAGTAAAAATTCTTATTTCATGACTTAATGTAAACTCACCTTTATTGATATTTAAAGGTGTATTAAGGTATGATACGTCCATTTATATGCCTTTTCCGCACTTTGAACAAAGTCGAGAAAACACGATTTTACGGTCACTAGTGAGTAAAAATTCTTATTTCCTGACTTAAGGTAAACTCACTTTTATTGATATTTAAAGGTGTATTAAGGTGTGATACGTCCATTTATATGCCTTTTCCGCACTTTGAACAAAGTCGAGAAAACACGATTTTACGCTCACTAGTGAGTAAAAATTCTTATTTCAGGACTTAATGTAAACTCACTTTTATTAATATTTAAAGGTGTATTAAGGTGTGATACTTCCATTTATATGCCTTTTCCGCACTTTGAACAAAGTCGAGAAAACACGATTTTACGTTCACTAGTGAGTAAAAATTCTTATTTCATGACTTAATGTAAACTCACTTTAATTGATATGTAAAAGGTGTATTAAGGTGTGATATGTCCATTTATATGCCTTTTCCGCACTTTGAACAAAGTCGAGAAAACACGATTTTACGCTCACGAGTGAGTAAAAATTCTTATTTCATGACTTAATGTAAACTCACCTTTATTGATATTTAAAGGTGTATTAAGGTATGATACGTCCATTTATATGCCTTTTCCGCACTTTGAACAAAGTCGAGAAAACACGATTTTACGGTCACTAGTGAGTAAAAATTCTTATTTCCTGACTTAAGGTAAACTCACTTTTATTGATATTTAAAGGTGTATTAAGGTGTGATACGTCCATTTATATGCCTTTTCCGCACTTTGAACAAAGTCGAGAAAACTCGATTTTACGCTCACTAATGAGTAAAAATTCTTATTTCATGACTTAATGTAAACTCACTTTTATTGATATTTAAAGGTGTATTAAGGTGTGATAGTCCATTTATTTGCCTTTTCCGCACTTTGAACAAAGTCGAGAAAACACGATTTTACGCTCACTAGTGAGTAAAAATTCTTATTTCATGACTTAAGGTAAACTCACTTTTATTGATGTTTAAAGGTGTATTAAGGTGTGATACGTTCATTTATATGCCTTTTGCGCACTTTGAACAAGGTCGAGAAAACACGATTTTACGCTCACTAGTGAGTAAAAATTCTATTTTCATTACTTAATATAAACTCACTTTTATTGTTATTTAAAGGTGCATTAAGGTGTGATACGTCCATTTATATGTCTTTTCCGCACTTTGAACAAAGTCGAGAAATCACGATTTTACGCTCACTACTGAGTAAAAATTCTTATTTCATGACTTAATATAAACTCACTTTTATTGATATTTAATGGTGTATTAAGGTGTGATACGTCCATTTATGTGCCTTTTCCGCACTTTGAACAAAGTAGAGAAAACACGATTTTACGCTCACTAGTGAGTAAAAATTCTTATTTCTTGACTTAATGTAAACTCACTTTTATTGATATTTAAAAGTGTATTAAGGTGTGATACGTCCTTTTATATGGCTTTTCCACACTTTGAACAAAGTCGAGATAACACGATTTTACGCTCACTAGGGAGTAAAAATTCTTATTTCATGACTTAATGTAAACTCACTTTTATTGATATTTTAAGGTGTATTAAGGTGTGATATGTCCATTTATATGCCTTTTCCGCACTTTGAACAAAGTCGAGAAAACACGATTTTACGCTCACTAGTGAGTGAAAATTCTTATTTCATGACTTAATGTAAACTCACCTTTATTGATATTTAAAGGTGTATTAAGGTATGATACGTCCATTTATATGCCTTTTCGGCACTTTGAACAAAGTCGAGAAAACACGATTTTACGGTCACTAGTGAGTAAAAATTCTTATTTCCTGACTTAAGGTAAACTCACTTCTCTTGATATTTAAAGGTGTATTAAGGTGTGATACGTCCATTTATATGCCTTTTCCGCACTTTGAACATCGTCGAGAAAACACGATTTTACGCTCACTAGTGAGTAAAAATTCTTATTTCAGGACTTAATGTAAACTCACTTTTATTGATATTTAAAGGTAAATTAAGGTGTGATACTTCCATTTATATGCCTTTTCCGCACTTTGAACAAAGTCGAGAAAACACGATTTTACGTTCACTAGTGAGTAAAAATTCTTATTTCATGACTTAATGTAAACTCACTTTAATTGATATTTAAAGGTGTATTAAGGTGTGATATGTCCATTTATATGCCTTTTCCGCACTTTGAACAAAGTCGAGAAAACACGATTTTACGCTCACGAGTGAGTAAAAATTCTTATTTCATGACTTAATGTAAACTCACTTTTACTGATATTTAAAGGTGTATTAAGGTGTGATAGGTCCATTTATATGCCTTTTCCGCACTTTGAACAATGTCGAGAAAACACGATTTTACGCTCACTAGTGAGTAAAAATTCATATTTCATGACTTAAAGTTAACTCACTTTTATTGCTATTTAAAGGTGTATTAAGGTGTGACACGTCCATTTATATGCCTTTTCCGCACTTTGAACAAAGTCGAGAAAACACGATTTTACGCTCACTAGTGAGTAAAAATTCTTATTTCATGACTTAATATAAACTCACTTTTATTGCTATTTAAAGGTGTATTAAGGTGTGATACGTCCATTTATATGCCTTTTCCGCACTTTGAACAAGGTCGAGAAAACACGATTTTACGCTCACTAGTGAGTAAATATTATTATTTCATGACATAATGTAAACTCACCTTTATTGATATTTAAAGGTGTATTAAGATGTGATACGTCCATTTATATGCCTTTTCCGCACTTTGAACAAAGTCAAGGAAACACGATTTTACGCTCACTAGTGAGTAAAAATTCTTATTTCATGACTTAATGTAAACTCACTTTAATTGATATTTAAAGGTGTATTAAGGTGTGATACGTCCATTTATATGCCTTTTCCGCTCTTTGTACATAGTCGAGAAAACACGATTTTACACTCACTAGTGAGTAAAAATTATTATTTCATGACTTAAGGTAAACTCACTTTTATTGATATTTAAAGGTGTATTAAGATGTGATACGTCCATTTAAATGCCTTTTCCGCACTTTGAACAAAGTCGAGACAACACGATTTTACGCTCACTAGTGAGTAAAAATTCTTATTTCATGACTTCATGTAAACTCACTTTTATTGATACTTAAAGGTGTATTAAGGTGTGATACATCCATTTATATGCCTTTTCCGCACTTTGAACAAAGTCGAGAAAATACGATTTTACGCTCACTAGTGAGTAAAAATTCTTATTTCATGACTTAATGTAAACTCACTTTTATTGATATTTAAAGGTGTATTAAGGTATGATACGTCCATTTATATGCTTTTTCCGCACTTTGAACAAAGTCGAGAAAACACGATTTTACGGTCACTAGTGAGTAAAAATTCTTATTTCATGACTTAATGTAAACTCACTTTTATTGATATTTAAAGGTGTATTAAGGTGTGATATGTCCATTTATATGCCTTTTCCGCACTTTGAACAAAGTCGATAAAACAGATTTTACGCTCAGTAGTGAGTAAAAATTCTTATTTCATGACTTAATTTAAACTCACTTTTATTGCTATTTAAAGGTGAATTTATTAAGGTGTGACACGTCCATTTATATGCCTTTTCCGCACTTTGAACAAAGTCGAGAAAACTCGATTTTACGCTCACTAATGAGTAAAAATTCTTATTTCATGACTTAATGTAAACTCACTTTTATTGATATTTAAAGGTGTATTAAGGTGTGATACGTCCATTTATTAGCCTTTTCCGCACTTTGAACAAAGTCGAGAAAACACGATTTTACGCTCACTAGTGAGTAAAAATTCTTATTTCATGACTTAAGGTAAACTCACTTTTATTGATATTTTAAGGTGTATTAAGGTGTGATATGTCCATTTATATGCCTTTTCCGCACTTTGAACAAAGTCGAGAAAACACGATTTTACGCTCACTAGTGAGTAAAAATTCTTATTTCATGACTTAATGTAAACTCACCTTTATTGATATTTAAAGGTGTATTAAGGTATGATACGTCCATTTATATGCCTTTTCCGCACTTTGAACAAAGTCGAGAAAACACGATTTTACGGTCACTAGTGAGTAAAAATTCTTATTTCCTAACTTAAGGTAAACTCACTTTTATTGATATTTAAAGGTGTATTAAGGTGTGATACGTCCATTTATATGCCTTTTCCGCACTTTGAACAAAGTCGAGAAAACACGATTTTACGCTCACTAGTGAGTAAAAATTCTTATTTCAGGACTTAATGTAAACTCACTTTTATTGATATTTAAAGGTGTATTAAGGTGTGATACTTCCATTTATATGCCTTTTCCGCACTTTGAACAAAGTCGAGAAAACACGATTTTACGTTCACTAGTGAGTAAAAATTCTTATTTCATGACTTAATGTAAACTCACTTTAATTGATATGTAAAAGGTGTATTAAGGTATGATATGTCCATTTATATGCCTTTTCCGCACTTTGAACAAAGTCGAGAAAACACGATTTTACGCTCACGAGTGAGTAAAAATTCTTATTTCATGACTTAATGTAAACTCACCTTTATTGATATTTAAAGGTGTATTAAGGTATGATACGTCCATTTATATGCCTTTTCCGCACTTTGAACAAAGTTGAGAAAACACGATTTTACGGTCACTAGTGAGTAAAAATTCTTATTTCCTGACTTAAGGTAAACTCACTTTTATTGATATTTAAAGGTGTATTAAGGTGTGATACGTCCATTTATATGCCTTTTCCGCACTTTGAACAAGGTCGAGAAAACACGATTTTACTCTCACTAGTGAGTAAATATTATTATTTCATGACTTAATGTAAACTCACCTTTATTGATATTTAAAGGTGTATTAAGATGTGATACGTCCATTTATATGCCTTTTCCGCACTTTGAACAAAGTCAAGAAAACACGATTTTACGCTCACTAGTGAGTAAAAATTCTTATTTCATGACTTAATGTAAACTCACTTTAATTGATATTTAAAGGTGTATTAAGGTGTGATACGTCCATTTATATGCCTTTTCCGCTCTTTGTACATAGTCGAGAAAACACGATTTAACGGTCACTAGTGAGTAAAAATTCTTATTTCATGACTTAATGTAAACTCACTTTTATTGATATTTAAAGGTGTATTAAGGTATGATACGTCCATTTATATGCTTTTTCCACACTTAGAACAAAGTCGAGAAAACACGATTTTACGGTCACTAGTGAGTAAAAATTCTTATTTCATGACTTAATATAAACTCACTTTTATTGATATTTAAAGGTATATTAAGGTGTGATATGTCCATTTATATGCCTTTTCCGCACCTTGAACAAAGTCGATAAAACAGATTTTACACTCAGTAGTGAGTAAAAATTCTTATTTCATGACTTAATTTAAACTCACTTTTATTGCTATTTAAAGGTGAATTCAGGTGTGATACGTCCATTTATATGCCTTTTCCGCACTTTGAACAAAGTCGAGAAAACTCGATTTTACGCTCACTAATGAGTAAAAATTCTTATTTCATGACTTAATGTAAACTCACTTTTATTGATATTTAAAGGTGTATTAAGGTGTGATAGTCCATTTATTTGCCTTTTCCGCACTTTGAACAAAGTCGAGAAAACACGATTTTACGCTCACTAGTGAGTAAAAATTCTTATTTCATGACTTAAGGTAAACTCACTTTTATTGATGTTTAAAGGTGTATTAAGGTGTGATACGTTCATTTATATGCCTTTTGTGCACTTTGAACAAGGTCGAGAAAACACGATTTTACGCTCACTAGTGAGTAAAAATTCTATTTTCATTACTTAATATAAACTCACTTTTATTGTTATTTAAAGGTGCATTAAGGTGTGATACGTCCATTTATATGTCTTTTCCGCACTTTGAACAAAGTCGAGAAATCACGATTTTACGCTCACTACTGAGTAAAAATTCTTATTTCATGACTTAATATAAACTCACTTTTATTGATATTTAATGGTGTATTAAGGTGTGATACGTCCATTTATATGCGTTTTCCGCACTTTGAACAAAGTCGAGAAAACACGATTTTACGCTCACTAGTGAGTAAAAATTCTTATTTCTTGACTTACTGTAAACTCACTTTTATTGATATTTAAAAGTGTATTAAGGTGTGATACGTCCATTTATATGGCTTTTGCACACTTTGAACAAAGTCGAGAAAACACGATTTTACGCTCACTAGGGAGTAAAAATTCTTATTTCATGACTTAATGTAAACTCACTTTTATTGATATTTTAAGGTGTATTAAGGTGTGATATGTCCATTTATATGCCTTTTCCGCACTTTGAACAAAGTCGAGAAAACACGATTTTACGCTCACTAGTGAGTGAAAATTCATATTTCATGACTTAATGTAAACTCACCTTTATTGATATTTAAAGGTGTATTAAGGTATGATACGTCCATTTATATGCCTTTTCCGCACTTTGAACAAAGTCGAGAAAACACGATTTTACGGTCACTAGTGGGTAAAAATTCTTATTTCCTGACTTAAGGTAAACTCACTTTTATTGATATTTAAAGGTGTATTAAGGTGTGATACGTCCATTTATATGCCTTTTCCGCACTTTGAACATCGTCGAGAAAACACGATTTTACGCTCACTAGTGAGTAAAAATTCTTATTTCAGGACTTAATGTAAACTCACTTTTATTGATATTTAAAGGTAAATTAAGGTGTGATACTTCCATTTATATGCCTTTTCCGCACTTTGAACAAAGTCGAGAAAACACGATTTTACGTTCACTAGTGAGTAAAAATTCTTATTTCATGACTTAATGTAAACTCACTTTAATTGATATTTAAAGGTGTACTAAGGTGTGATATGTCCATTTATATGCCTTTTCCGCACTTTGAACAAAGTCGAGAAAACACGATTTTACGCTCACGAGTGAGTAAAAATTCTTATTTCATGACTTAATGTAAACTCACTTTTACTGATATTTAAAGGTGTATTAAGGTGCGATAGGTCCATTTATATGCCTTTTCCGCACTTTGAACAAAGTCGAGAAAACACGATTTTACGCTCACTAGTGAGTAAAAATTCATATTTCATGACTTAAAGTTAACTCACTTTTATTGCTATTTAAAGGTGTATTAAGGTGTGACACGTCCATTTATATGCCTTTTCCGCACTTTGAACAAAGTCGAGAAAACACGATTTTACGCTCACTAGTGAGTAAAAATTCTTATTTCATGACTTAATATAAACTCACTTTTATTGATATTTAAAGGTGTATTAAGGTGTGATACGTCCATTTATATGCCTTTTCCGCACTTTGAACAAGGTCGAGAAAACACGATTTTACGCTCACTAGTGAGTAAATATTATTATTTCATGACATAATGTAAACTCACCTTTATTGATATTTAAAGGTGTATTAAGATGTGATACGTCCATTTATATGCCTTTTCCGCACTTTGAACAAAGTCAAGGAAACACGATTTTACGCTCATAGTGAGTAAAAATTCTTATTTCATGACTTAATGTAAACTCACTTTAATTGATATTTAAAGGTGTATTAAGGTGTGATACGTCCATTTATATGCCTTTTCCGCTCTTTGTGCATAGTCGAGAAAACACGATTTTACGCTCACTAGTGAGTAAAAATTATTATTTCATGACTTAAGGTAAACTCACTTTTATTGATATTTAAAGGTGTATTAAGATGTGATACGTCCATTTATATGCCTTTTCCGCACTTTGAACAAAGTCGAGAAAACACGATTTTACGCTCACTAGTGAGTAAAAATTCTTATTTCATGACTTCATGTAAACTCACTTTTATTGATACTTAAAGGTGTATTAAGGTGTGATACATCCATTTATATGCCTTTTCCGCACTTTGAACAAAGTCGAGAAAATACGATTTTACGCTCACTAGTGAGTAAAAATTCTTATTTCATGAATTAATGTAAACTCACTTTTGTTGATATTTAAAGGTGTATTAAGGTATGATACGTCCATTTATATGCTTTTTCCGCACTTTGAACAAAGTCGAGAAAACACGATTTTACGGTCACTAGTGAGTAAAAATTCTTATTTCATGACTTAATGTAAACTCACTTTTATTGATATTTAAAGGTGTATTAAGGTGTGATATGTCCATTTATATGCCTTTTCCGCACTTTGAACAAAGTCGATAAAACAGATTTTACGCTCAGTAGTGAGTAAAAATTCTTATTTCATGACTTAATTTAAACTCACTTTTATTGCTATTTAAACGTGAATTTATTAAGGTGTGACACGTCCATTTATATGCCTTTTCCGCACTTTGAACAAAGTCGAGAAAACTCGATTTTACGCTCACTAATGAGTAAAAATTCTTATTTCATGACTTAATGTAAACTCACTTTTATTGATATTTAAAGGTGTATTAAGGTGTGATACGTCCATTTATTAGCCTTTTCCGCACTTTGAACAAAGTCGAGAAAACACGATTTTACGGTCACTAGTGAGTAAAAATTCTTATTTCCTGACTTAAGGTAAACTCACTTTTATTGATATTTAAAGGTGTATTAAGGTGTGATATGTCCATTTATATGCCTTTTCCGCTCTTTGTACATAGTCGAGAAAACACGATTTTACGCTCACCAGTGAGTAAAAATTCTTATTTCATGACTTAAGGTAAACTCACTTTTATTGATATTTAAAGGTGTATTAAGGTGTGATCCGTCCATTTATATGCCTTTTCCGCACTTTGAACAAAGTCGAGAAAACACGATTTTACGCTCACTAGTGAGTAAAAATTCTTATTTCATGACTTAATGTAAACTCACTTTTATTGATATTTAAAGGTGTATTAAGGTGTGATATGTCCATTTATATGCCTTTTCCGCACTTTGAACAAAGTCGAGAAAACACGATTTTACGCTCACTAGTGAGTAAAAATTCTTATTTCATGACTTAATGTAAACTCACCTTTATTGATATTTATAGGTGTATTAAGGTATGATACGTCTATTTATATGCCTTTTCCGCACTTTAAACAAAGTCGAGAAAACACGATTTTACGGTCACTAGTGAGTAAAAATTCTTATTTCCTGACTTAAGGTAAACTCACTTTTATTGATATTTAAAGGTGTATTAAGGTGTGATACATCCATTTATATGCCTTTTCCGCACTTTGAACAAAGTCGAGAAAACACGATTTTACGCTCACTAGTGAGTAAAAATTCTTATTTCAGGACTTAATGTAAACTCACTTTTATTGATATTTAAAGGTGTATTAAGGTGTGATACTTCCATTTATATGCCTTTTCCGCACTTTGAACAAAGTCGAGAAAACACGATTTTACGTTCACTAGTGAGTAAAAATTCTTATTTCATGACTTAATGTAAACTCAGTTTAATTGATATTTAAAAGGTGTATTAAGGTGTGATATGTCCATTTATATGCCTTTTCTGCACTTTGAACAAAGTCGAGAAAACACGATTTTACGCTCACGAGTGAGTAAAAATTCTTATTTCATGACTTAATGTAAACACACTTTTACTGATATTTAAAGGTGTATTAAGGTGTGATAGGTCCATTTATATGCCTTTTCCGCACTTTGAACAATGTCGAGAAAACACGATTTTACGCTCACTAGTGAGTAAAAATTCATATTTCATGACTTAAAGTTAACTCACTTTTATTGCTATTTAAAGGTGTATTAAGGTGTGACACGTCCATTTATATGCCTTTTCCGCACTTTGAACAAAGTCGAGAAAACACGATTTTACGCTCACTAGTGAGTAAAAATTCTTATTTCATGACTTAAGGTAAACTCACTTTTATTGATATTTAAAGGTGTATTAAGGTGTGATACGTCCATTTATATGCCTTTTCCGCACTTTGAACAAGGTCGAGAAAACACGATTTTACGCTCACTAGTGAGTAAATATTATTATTTCATGACTTAATGTAAACTCACCTTTATTGATATTTAAAGGTGTATTAAGATGTGATACGTCCATTTATATGCCTTTTCCGCACTTTGAACAAAGTCAAGAAAACACGATTTTACGCTCACTAGTGAGTAAAAATTCTTATTTCATGACTTAATGTAAACTCACTTTAATTGATATTTAAAGGTGTATTAAGGTGTGATACGTTCATTTATATGCCTTTTCCGCTCTTTGTACATAGTCGAGAAAACACGATTTTACGGTCACTAGTGAGTAAAAATTCTTATTTCATGACTTAATGTAAACTCACTTTTATTGATATTTAAAGGTGTATTAAGGTATGATACGTCCATTTATATGCTTTTTCCACACTTTGAACAAAGTCGAGAAAACACGATTTTACGGTCACTAGTGAGTAAAAATTCTTATTTCATGACTTAATGTAAACTCACTTTCATTGATATTTAAAGGTATATTAAGGTGTGATATGTCCATTTATATGCCTTTTCCGCACCTTGAATAAAGTCGATAAAACAGATTTTACACTCAGTAGTGAGTAAAAATTCTTATTTCATGACTTAATTTAAACTCACTTTTATTGCTATTTAAAGGTGAATTCAGGTGTGATACGTCCATTTATATGCCTTTTCCGCACTTTGAACAAAGTCGAGAAAACTCGATTTTACGCTCACTAATGAGTAAAAATTCTTATTTCATGACTTAATGTAAACTCACTTTTATTGATATTTAAAGGTGTATTAAGGTGTGATAGTCCATTTATTTGCCTTTTCCGCACTTTGAACAAAGTCGAGAAAACACGATTTTACGCTCACTAGTGAGTAAAAATTCTTATTTCATGACTTAAGGTAAACTCACTTTTATTGATGTTTAAAGGTGTATTAAGGTGTGATACGTTCATTTATATGCCTTTTGTGCACTTTGAACAAGGTCGAGAAAACACGATTTTACGCTCACTAGTGAGTAAAAATTCTTATTTCATGACTTAATATAAACTCACTTTTATTGATATTTAAAGGTGTATTAAGGTGTGATACGTCCATTTATATGCCTTTTCCGCACTTTGAACAAGGTCGAGAAAACACGATTTTACGCTCACTAGTGAGTAAATATTATTATTTCATGACATAATGTAAACTCACCTTTATTGATATTTAAAGGTGTATTAAGATGTGATACGTCCATTTATATGCCTTTTCCGCACTTTGAACAAAGTCAAGGAAACACGATTTTACGCTCATAGTGAGTAAAAATTCTTATTTCATGACTTAATGTAAACTCACTTTAATTGATATTTAAACGTGTATTAAGGTGTGATACGTCCATTTATATGCCTTTTCCGCTCTTTGTGCATAGTCGAGAAAACACGATTTTACGCTCACTAGTGAGTAAAAATTATTATTTCATGACTTAAGGTAAACTCACTTTTATTGATATTTAAAGGTGTATTAAGATGTGATACGTCCATTTATATGCCTTTTCCGCACTTTGAACAAAGTCGAGAAAACACGATTTTACGCTCACTAGTGAGTAAAAATTCTTATTTCATGACTTCATGTAAACTCACTTTTATTGATACTTAAAGGTGTATTAAGGTGTGATACATCCATTTATATGCCTTTTCCGCACTTTGAACAAAGTCGAGAAAATACGATTTTACGCTCACTAGTGAGTAAAAATTCTTATTTCATGAATTAATGTAAACTCACTTTTGTTGATATTTAAAGGTGTATTAAGGTATGATACGTCCATTTATATGCTTTTTCCGCACTTTGAACAAAGTCGAGAAAACACGATTTTACGGTCACTAGTGAGTAAAAATTCTTATTTCATGACTTAATGTAAACTCACTTTTATTGATATTTAAAGGTGTATTAAGGTGTGATATGTCCATTTATATGCCTTTTCCGCACTTTGAACAAAGTCGATAAAACAGATTTTACGCTCAGTAGTGAGTAAAAATTCTTATTTCATGACTTAATTTAAACTCACTTTTATTGCTATTTAAACGTGAATTTATTAAGGTGTGACACGTCCATTTATATGCCTTTTCCGCACTTTGAACAAAGTCGAGAAAACTCGATTTTACGCTCACTAATGAGTAAAAATTCTTATTTCATGACTTAATGTAAACTCACTTTTATTGATATTTAAAGGTGTATTAAGGTGTGATACGTCCATTTATTAGCCTTTTCCGCACTTTGAACAAAGTCGAGAAAACACGATTTTACGGTCACTAGTGAGTAAAAATTCTTATTTCCTGACTTAAGGTAAACTCACTTTTATTGATATTTAAAGGTGTATTAAGGTGTGATATGTCCATTTATATGCCTTTTCCGCTCTTTGTACATAGTCGAGAAAACACGATTTTACGCTCACTAGTGAGTAAAAATTCTTATTTCATGACTTAAGGTAAACTCACTTTTATTGATATTTAAAGGTGTATTAAGGTGTGATCCGTCCATTTATATGCCTTTTCCGCACTTTGAACAAAGTCGAGAAAACACGATTTTACGCTCACTAGTGAGTAAAAATTCTTATTTCATGACTTAATGTAAACTCACTTTTATTGATATTTTAAGGTGTATTAAGGTGTGATATGTCCATTTATATGCCTTTTCCGCACTTTGAACAAAGTCGAGAAAACACGATTTTACGCTCACTAGTGAGTAAGAATTCTTATTTCATGACTTAATGTAAACTCACCTTTATTGATATTTATAGGTGTATTAAGGTATGATACGTCCATTTATATGCCTTTTCCGCACTTTGAACAAAGTCGAGAAAACACGATTTTACGGTCACTAGTGAGTAAAAATTCTTATTTCCTGACTTAAGGTAAACTCACTTTTATTGATATTTAAAGGTGTATTAAGGTGTGATACATCCATTTATATGCCTTTTCCGCACTTTGAACAAAGTCGAGAAAACACGATTTTACGCTCACTAGTGAGTAAAAATTCTTATTTCAGGACTTAATGTAAACTCACTTTTATTGATATTTAAAGGTGTATTAAGGTGTGATACTTCCATTTATATGCCTTTTCCGCACTTTGAACAAAGTCGAGAAAACACGATTTTACGTTCACTAGTGAGTAAAAATTCTTATTTCATGACTTAATGTAAACTCAGTTTAATTGATATTTAAAAGGTGTATTAAGGTGTGATATGTCCATTTATATGCCTTTTCTGCACTTTGAACAAAGTCGAGAAAACACGATTTTACGCTCACGAGTGAGTAAAAATTCTTATTTCATGACTTAATGTAAACTCACTTTTACTGATATTTAAAGGTGTATTAAGGTGTGATAGGTCCATTTATATGCCTTTTCCGCACTTTGAACAATGTCGAGAAAACACGATTTTACGCTCACTAGTGAGTAAAAATTCATATTTCATGACTTAAAGTTAACTCACTTTTATTGCTATTTAAAGGTGTATTAAGGTGTGACACGTCCATTTATATGCCTTTTCCGCACTTTGAACAAAGTCGAGAAAACACGATTTTACGCTCACTAGTGAGTAAAAATTCTTATTTCATGACTTAAGGTAAACTCACTTTTATTGATATTTAAAGGTGTATTAAGGTGTGATACGTCCATTTATATGCCTTTTCCGCACTTTGAACAAGGTCGAGAAAACACGATTTTACGCTCACTAGTGAGTAAATATTATTATTTCATGACTTAATGTAAACTCACCTTTATTGATATTTAAAGGTGTATTAAGATGTGATACGTCCATTTATATGCCTTTTCCGCACTTTGAACAAAGTCAAGAAAACACGATTTTACGCTCACTAGTGAGTAAAAATTCTTATTTCATGACTTAATGTAAACTCACTTTAATTGATATTTAAAGGTGTATTAAGGTGTGATACGTCCATTTATATGCCTTTTCCGCTCTTTGTACATAGTCGAGAAAACACGATTTTACGGTCACTAGTGAGTAAAAATTCTTATTTCATGACTTAATGTAAACTCACTTTTATTGATATTTAAAGGTGTATTAAGGTATGATACGTCCATTTATATGCTTTTTCCACACTTTGAACAAAGTCGAGAAAACACGATTTTACGGTCACTAGTGAGTAAAAATTCTTATTTCATGACTTAATGTAAACTCACTTTTATTGATATTTAAAGGTATATTAAGGTGTGATATGTCCATTTATATGCCTTTTCCGCACCTTGAACAAAGTCGATAAAACAGATTTTACACTCAGTAGTGAGTAAAAATTCTTATTTCATGACTTAATTTAAACTCACTTTTATTGCTATTTAAAGGTGAATTCAGGTGTGATACGTCCATTTATATGCCTTTTCCGCACTTTGAACAAAGTCGAGAAAACTCGATTTTACGCTCACTAATGAGTAAAAATTCTTATTTCATGACTTAATGTAAACTCACTTTTATTGATATTTAAAGGTGTATTAAGGTGTGATAGTCCATTTATTTGCCTTTTCCGCACTTTGAACAAAGTCGAGAAAACACGATTTTACGCTCACTAGTGAGTAAAAATTCTTATTTCATGACTTAAGGTAAACTCACTTTTATTGATGTTTAAAGGTGTATTAAGGTGTGATACGTTCATTTATATGCCTTTTGCGCACTTTGAACAAGGTCGAGAAAACACGATTTTACGGTCACTAGTGAGTAAAAATTCTATTTTCATTACTTAATATAAACTCACTTTTATTGTTATTTAAAGGTGCATTAAGGTGTGATACGTCCATTTATATGTCTTTTCCGCACTTTGAACAAAGTCGAGAAATCACGATTTTACGCTCACTACTGAGTAAAAATTCTTATTTCATGACTTAATATAAACTCACTTTTATTGATATTTAATGGTGTATTAAGGTGTGATACGTCCATTTATATGCCTTTTCCGCACTTTGAACAAAGTCGAGAAAACACGATTTTACGCTCACTAGTGAGTAAAAATTCTTATTTCTTGACTTAATGTAAACTCACTTTTATTGATATTTAAAAGTGTATTAAGGTGTGATACGTCCATTTATATGGCTTTTCCACACTTTGAACAAAGTCGAGAAAACACGATTTTACGCTCACTAGGGAGTAAAAATTCTTATTTCATGACTTAATGTAAACTCACTTTTATTGATATTTTAAGGTGTATTAAGGTGTGATATGTCCATTTATATGCCTTTTCCGCACTTTGAACAAAGTCGAGAAAACACGATTTTACGCTCACTAGTGAGTGAAAATTCATATTTCATGACTTAATGTAAACTCACCTTTATTGATATTTAAAGGTGTATTAAGGTATGATACGTCCATTTATATGCCTTTTCCGCACTTTGAACAAAGTCGAGAAAACACGATTTTACGGTCACTAGTGGGTAAAAATTCTTATTTCCTGACTTAAGGTAAACTCACTTGTATTGATATTTAAAGGTGTATTAAGGTGTGATACGTCCATTTATATGCCTTTTCCGCACTTTGAACATCGTCGAGAAAACACGATTTTACGCTCACTAGTGAGTAAAAATTCTTATTTCAGGACTTAATGTAAACTCACTTTTATTGATATTTAAAGGTAAATTAAGGTGTGATACTTCCATTTATATGCCTTTTCCGCACTTTGAACAAAGTCGAGAAAACACGATTTTACGTTCACTAGTGAGTAAAAATTCTTATTTCATGACTTAATGTAAACTCACTTTAATTGATATTTAAAGGTGTATTAAGGTGTGATATGTCCATTTATATGCCTTTTCCGCACTTTGAACAAAGTCGAGAAAACACGATTTTACGCTCACGAGTGAGTAAAAATTCTTATTTCATGACTTAATGTAAACTCACTTTTACTGATATTTAAAGCTGTATTAAGGTGTGATAGGTCCATTTATATGCCTTTTCCGCACTTTGAACAATGTCGAGAAAACACGATTTTACGCTCACTAGTGAGTAAAAATTCATATTTCATGACTTAAAGTTAACTCACTTTTATTGCTATTTAAAGGTGTATTAAGGTGTGACACGTCCATTTATATGCCTTTTCCGCACTTTGAACAAGGTCGAGAAAACACGATTTTACGCTCACTAGTGAGTAAAAATTCTTATTTCATGACTTAATATAAACTCACTTTTATTGATATTTAAAGGTGTATTAAGGTGTGATACGTCCATTTATATGCCTTTTCCGCACTTTGAACAAGGTCGAGAAAACACGATTTTACGCTCACTAGTGAGTAAATATTATTATTTCATGACATAATGTAAACTCACCTTTATTGATATTTAAAGGTGTATTAAGATGTGATACGTCCATTTATATGCCTTTTCCGCACTTTGAACAAAGTCAAGGAAACACGATTTTACGCTCATAGTGAGTAAAAATTCTTATTTCATGACTTAATGTAAACTCACTTTAATTGATATTTAAAGGTGTATTAAGATGTGATACGTCCATTTATATGCCTTTTCCGCACTTTGAACAAAGTCGAGAAAACACGATTTTACGCTCACTAGTGAGTAAAAATTCTTATTTCATGACTTCATGTAAACTCACTTTTATTGATACTTAAAGGTGTATTAAGGTGTGATACATCCATTTATATGCCTTTTCCGCACTTTGAACAAAGTCGAGAAAATACGATTTTACGCTCACTAGTGAGTAAAAATTGTTATTTCATGAATTAATGTAAACTCACTTTTGTTGATATTTAAAGGTGTATTAAGGTATGATACGTCCATTTATATGCTTTTTCCGCACTTTGAACAAAGTCGAGAAAACACGATTTTACGGTCACTAGTGAGTAAAAATTCTTATTTCATGACTTAATGTAAACTCACTTTTATTGATATTTATAGGTGTATTAAGGTGTGATATGTCCATTTATATGCCTTTTCCGCACTTTGAACAAAGTCGATAAAACAGATTTTACGCTCAGTAGTGAGTAAAAATTCTTATTTCATGACTTAATTTAAACTCACTTTTATTGCTATTTAAAGGTGAATTTATTAAGGTGTGACACGTCCATTTATATGCCTTTTCCGCACTTTGAACAAAGTCGAGAAAACTCGATTTTACGCTCATAGTGAGTAAAAATTCTTATTTCATGACTTAATGTAAACTCACTTTTATTGATATTTAAAGGTGTATTAAGGTGTGATACGTCCATTTATTAGCCTTTTCCGCACTTTGAACAAAGTCGAGAAAACACGATTTTACGCTCACTAGTGAGTAAAAATTCTTATTTCATGACTTAAGGTAAACTCACTGTTATTGATATTTAAAGGTGTATTAAGGTGTGATATGTCCATTTATATGCCTTTTCCGCTCTTTGTACATAGTCGAGAAAACACGATTTTACGCTCACTAGTGAGTAAAAATTATTATTTCATGACTTAAGGTAAACTCACTTTTATTGATATTTAAAGCTGTATTAAGATGTGATACGTCCATTTATATGCCTTTTCCGCACTTTGAACAAAGTCGAGAAAACACGATTTTACGCTCACTAGTTAGGAAAAATTCTTATTTCATGACTTAATGTAAACTCACTTTTATTGATATTTTAAGGTGTATTAAGGTGTGATATGTCCATTTATATGCCTTTTCCGCACTTTGAACAAAGTCGAGAAAACACGATTTTACGGTCACTAGTGAGTAAAAATTCTTATTTCCTGACTTAAGGTAAACTCACTTTTATTGATATTTAAAGGTGTATTAAGGTGTGATACGTCCATTTATATGCCTTATCCGCACTTTGAACAAAGTCGAGAAAACACGATTTTACGCTCACTAGTGAGTAAAAATTCTTATTTCAGGACTTAATGTAAACTCACTTTTATTGATATTTAAAGGTGTATTAAGGTGTGATACTTCCATTTATATGCATTTTCCGCACTTTGAACAAAGTCGAGAAAACACGATTTTACGTTCACTAGTGAGTAAAAATTATTATTTCATGACTTAATGTAAACTCACTTTAATTGATATTTAAAAGGTGTATTAAGGTGTGATATGTCCATTTATATGCCTTTTCCGCACTTTGAACAAAGTCGAGAAAATACGATTTTACGCTCACGAGTGAGTAAAAATTCTTATTTCATGACTTAATGTAAACTCACTTTTACTGATATTTAAAGGTGTATTAAGGTGTGATAGGTCCATTTATATGCCTTTTCCGCACTTTGAACAATGTCGAGAAAACACGATTTTACGCTCACTAGTGAGTAAAAATTCATATTTCATGACTTAAAGTTAACTCACTTTTATTGCTATTTAAAGGTGTATTAAGGTGTGACACGTGCATTTATATGCCTTTTCCGCACTTTGAACAAAGTCGAGAAAACACGATTTTACGCTCACTAGTGAGTAAAATTTCATATTTCATGACTTAAGGTAAACTCACTTTTATTGATATTTAAAGGTGTATTAAGGTGTGATACGTCCATTTATATGCCTTTTCCGCACTTTGAACAAGGTCGAGAAAACACGATTTTACGCTCACTAGTGAGTAAATATTATTATTTCATGACTTAATGTAAACTCACCTTTATTGATATTTAAAGGTGTATTAAGATGTGATACGTCCATTTATATGCATTTTCCGCACTTTGAACAAAGTCAAGAAAACACGATTTTACGCTCACTAGTGAGTAAAAATTCTTATTTCATGACTTAATGTAAACTCACTTTAATTGATATTTAAAGGTGTATTAAGGTGTGATACGTCCATTTATATGCCTTTTCCGCTCTTTGTACATAGTCGAGAAAACACGATTTTACGCTCACTAGTGAGTAAAAATTATTATTTCATGACTTAAGGTAAACTCACTTTTATTGATATTTAAAGGTGTATTAAGGTATGATACGTCCATTTATATGCCTTTTCCACACTTTGAACAAAGTCGAGAAAACACGATTTTACGGTCACTAGTGAGTAAAAATTCTTATTTCATGACTTAATGTAAACTCACTTTTATTGATATTTAAAGGTATATTAAGGTGTGATATGTCCATTTATATGCCTTTTCCGCACCTTGAACAAAGTCGATAAAACAGATTTTACACTCAGTAGTGAGTAAAAATTCTTATTTCATGACTTAATTTAAACTCACTTATATTGCTATTTAAAGGTGAATTCAGGTGTGATACGTCCATTTATATGCCTTTTCCGCACTTTGAACAAAGTCGAGAAAACTCGATTTTACGCTCACTAATGAGTAAAAATTCTTATTTCATGACTTAATGTAAACTCACTTTTATTGATATCTAAAGGTGTATTAAGGTGTGATACGTCCATTTATTTGCCTTTTCCGCACTTTGAACAAAGTCGAGAAAACACGATTTTACGCTCACTAGTGAGTAAAAGTTCTTATTTCATGACTTAAGGTAAACTCACTTTTATTGATGTTTAAAGGTGTATTAAGGTGTGATACGTTCATTTATATGCCTTTTACGCTCACTAGTGAGTAAAAATTCTTATTTCATGACTTAATATAAACTCACTTTTATTGTTATTTAAAGGTGCATTAAGGTGTGATACGTCCATTTATATGTCTTTTCCGCACTTTGAACAAAGTCGAGAAATCACGATTTTACGCTCACTACTGAGTAAAAATTCTTATTTCATGACTTAATATAAACTCACTTTTATTGATATTTAATGGTGTATTAAGGTGTGATACGTCCATTTATATGCCTTTTCCGCACTTTGAACAAAGTCGAGAAAACACGATTTTACGCTCACTAGTGAGTAAAAATTCTTATTTCTTGACTTAATGTAAACTCACTTTTATTGATATTTAAAAGTGTATTAAGGTGTGATACGTCCATTTATATGGCTTTTCCACACTTTGAACAAAGTCGAGAAAACACGATTTTACGCTCACTAGGGAGTAAAAATTCTTATTTCCTGACTTAAGGTAAACTCACTTTTATTGATATTTAAAGGTGTATTAAGGTGTGATACGTCCATTTATATGCCTTTTCCGCACTTTGAACATCGTGGAGAAAACACGATTTTACGCTCACTAGTGAGTAAAAATTCTTATTTCAGGACTTAATGTAAACTCACTTTTATTGATATTTAAAGGTAAATTAAGGTGTGATACTTCCATTTATATGCCTTTTCCGCACTTTGAACAAAGTCGGGAAAACACGATTTTACGTTCACTAGTGAGTAAAAATTCTTATTTCATGACTTAATGTAAACTCACTTTTACTGATATTTAAAGGTGTATTAAGGTGTGATAGGTCCATTTATATGCCTTTTCCGCACTTTGAACAATGTCGAGAAAACACGATTTTACGCTCACTAGTGAGTAAAAATTCATATTTCATGACTTAAAGTTAACTCACTTTTATTGCTATTTAAAGGTGTATTAAGGTGTGATACGTCCATTTATATGCCTTTTCCGCACTTTGAACAAAGTCGAGAAAACACGATTTTACGCTCACTAGTGAGTAAAAATTCTTATTTCATGACTTAAGGTAAACTCACTTTTATTGATATTTAAAGGTGTATTAAGGTGTGATACGTCCATTTATTTGCCTTTTCCGCACTTTGAACAAAGTCGAGAAAACACGATTTTACGCTCACTAGTGAGTAAAAATTCTTATTTCATGACTTAAGGTAAACTCACTTTTATTGATGTTTAAAGGTGTATTAAGGTGTGATACGTTCATTTATATGCCTTTTGCGCACTTTGAACAAGGTCGAGAAAACACGATTTTACGCTCACTAGTGAGTAAAAATTCTTATTTCATGACAATATAAACTCACTTTTATTGTTATTTAAAGGTGCATTAAGGTGTGATACCTCCATTTATATGTCTTTTCCGCACTTTGAACAAAGTCGAGAAATCACGATTTTTCGCTCACTACTGAGTAAAAATTCTTATTTCATGACTTAATATAAACTCACTTTTATTGATATTTAATGGTGTATTAAGGTGTGATACGTCCATTTATATGCCTTTTCCGCACTTTGAACAAAGTCGAGAAAACACGATTTTACGCTCACTAGTGAGTAAAAATTCTTATTTCTTGACTTAATGTAAACTCACTTTTATTGATATTTAAAAGTGTATTAAGGTGTGATACGTCCATTTATATGGCTTTTCCACACTTTGAACAAAGTCGAGAAAACACGATTTTACGCTCACTAGGGAGTAAAAATTCTTATTTCATGACTTAATGTAAACTCACTTTTATTGATATTTTAAGGTGTATTAAGGTGTGATATGTCCATTTATATGCCTTTTCCGCACTTTGAACAAAGTCGAGAAAACACGATTTTACGCTCACTAGTGAGTGAAAATTCTTATTTCATGACTTAATGTAAACTCACCTTTATTGATATTTAAAGGTGTATTAAGGTATGATACGTCCATTTATATGCCTTTTCCGCACTTTGAACAAAGTCGAGAAAACACGATTTTACGCTCACTAGTGAGTAAAAATTCTTATTTCATGACTTAAGGTAAACTCACTTTTATTGATATTTAAAGGTGTATTAAGGTGTGATACGTCCATTTATATGCCTTTTCCGCACTTTGAACAATGTCGAGAAAACACGATTTTACGCTCACTAGTGAGTAAAAATTCATATTTCATGACTTAAAGTTAACTCACTTTTATTGCTATTTAAAGGTGTATTAAGGTGTGACACGTCCATTTATATGCCTTTTCCGCACTTTGAACAAAGTCGAGAAAACACGATTTTACGCTCACTAGTGAGTAAAAATTCTTATTTCATGACTTAAGGTAAACTCACTTTTATTGATATTTAAAGGTGTATTAAGGTGTGATACGTCCATTAAATGCCTTTTCCGCACTTTGAACAAGGTCGAGAAAACACGATTTTACGCTCACTAGCGAGTAAATATCATTATTTCAAGACTTAATGTAAACTCACTTTTATTGATATTTAAAGGTGTATTAAGATGTGATACGTCCATTTATATGCCTTTTCCGCACTTTGAACAAAGTCAAGAAAACACGATTTTACGCTCACTAGTGAGTAAAAATTCTTATTTCATGACTTAATGTAAACTCACTTTAATTGATATTTAAAGGTGTATTAAGGTGTGATACGTCCATTTATATGCCTTTTCCGCTCTTTGTACATAGTCGAGAAAACACGATTTTACGCTCACTAGTGAGTAAAAATTATTATTTCATGACTTAAGGTAAACTCACTTTTATTGATATTTAAAGGTGTATTAAGATGTGATACGTCCATTTATATGCCTTTATCGCACTTTGAACAAAGTCAAGAAAACACGATTTTACGCTCACTAGTGAGTAAATATTATTATTTCATGACTTAATGTAAACTCACCTTTATTGATATTTAAAGGTGTATTAAGATGTGATACGTCCATTTATATGCATTTTCCGCACTTTGAACAAAGTCAAGAAAACACGATTTTACGCTCACTAGTGAGTAAAAATTCTTATTTCATGACTTAATGTAAACTCATTTTAATTGATATTTAAAGGTGTATTAAGGTGTGATACGTCAATTTATATGCCTTTTCCGCTCTTTGTACATAGTCGAGAAAATACGATTTTACGCTCACTAGTGAGTAAAAATTATTATTTCATGACTTAAGGTAAACTCACTTTTATTGATATTTAAAGGTGTATTAAGGTATGATACGTCCATTTATATGCCTTTTCCACACTTTGAACAAAGTCGAGAAAACACGATTTTACGGTCACTAGTGAGTAAAAATTCTTATTTCATGACTTAATGTAAACTCACTTTTATTGATATTTAAAGGTATATTAAGGTGTGATATGTCCATTTATATGCCTTTTCTGCACCTTGAACAAAGTCGATAAAACAGATTTTACACTCAGTAGTGAGTAAAAATTCTTATTTCATGACTTAATTTAAACTCACTTTTATTGCTATTTAAAGGTGAATTCAGGTGTGATACGTCCATTTATATGCCTTTTCCGCACTTTGAACAAAGTCGAGAAAACACGATTTTACGCTCACTAGTGAGTAAAAATTCTTGTTTCATGACTTAAGGTAAACTCACTTTTATTGATGTTTAAAGGTGTATTAAGGTGTGATACGTTCATTTATATGCCTTTTACGCTCACTAGTGAGTAAAAATTCTTATTTCATGACTTAATATAAACTCACTTTTATTGTTATTTAAAGGTGCATTAAGGTGTGATACGTCCATTTATATGTCTTTTCCGCACTTTGAACAAAGTCGAGAAATCACGATTTTACGCTCACTACTGAGTAAAAATTCTTATTTCATGACTTAATGTAAACTCACTTTTATTGATATTTAAAGGTGTATTAAGGTGTGATATGTCCATTTATATGCCTTTTCCGCACTTTGAACAAAGTCGATAAAACAGATTTTACGCTCAGTAGTGAGTAAAAATTCTTATTTCATGACTTAATTTAAACTCACTTTTATTGCTATTTAAAGGTGAATTTATTAAGGTGTGACACGTCCATTTATATGCCTTTTCCGCACTTTGAACAAAGTCGAGAAAACTCGATTATACGCTCATAGTGAGTAAAAATTCTTATTTCATGACTTAATGTAAACTCACTTTTATTGATATTTAAAGGTGTATTAAGGTGTGATACGTCCATTTATTAGCCTTTTCCGCACTTTGAACAAAGTCGAGAAAACACGATTTTACGCTCACTAGTGAGTAAAAATTCTTATTTCATGACTTAAGGTAAACTCACTTTTATTGATATTTAAAGGTGTATTAAGGTGTGATATGTCCATTTATATGCCTTTTCCGCTCTTTGTACATAGTCGAGAAAACACGATTTTACGCTCACTAGTGAGTAAAAATTATTATTTCATGACTTAAGGTAAACTCACTTTTATTGATATTTAAAGCTGTATTAAGATGTGATACGTCCATTTATATGCCTTTTCCGCACTTTGAACAAAGTCGAGAAAACACGATTTTACGCTCACTAGTTAGTAAAAATTCTTATTTCATGACTTAATGTAAACTCACTTTTATTGATATTTTAAGGTGTATTAAGGTGTGATATGTCCATTTATATGCCTTTTCCGCACTTTGAACAAAGTCGAGAAAACACGATTTTACGGTCACTAGTGAGTAAAAATTCTTATTTCCTGACTTAAGGTAAACTCACTTTAATTGATATTTAAAGGTGTATTAAGGTGTGATACGTCCATTTATATGCCTTATCCGCACTTTGAACAAAGTCGAGAAAACACGATTTTACGCTCACTAGTGAGTAAAAATTCTTATTTCAGGACTTAATGTAAACTCACTTTTATTGATATTTAAAGGTGTATTAAGGTGTGATACTTCCATTTATATGCCTTTTCCGCACTTTGAACAAAGTCGAGAAAACACGATTTTACGTTCACTAGTGAGTAAAAATTCTTATTTCATGACTTAATGTAAACTCACTTTAATTGATATTTAAAAGGTGTATTAAGGTGTGATATGTCCATTTATATGCCTTTTCCGCACTTTGAACAAAGTCGAGAAAATACGATTTTACGCTCACGAGTGAGTAAAAATTCTTATTTCATGACTTAATGTAAACTCACTTTTACTGATATTTAAAGGTGTATTAAGGTGTGATAGGTCCATTTATATGCCTTTTCCGCACTTTGAACAATGTCGAGAAAACACGATTTTACGCTCACTAGTGAGTAAAAATTCATATTTCATGACTTAAAGTTAACTCACTTTTATTGCTATTTAAAGGTGTATTAAGGTGTGACACGTCCATTTATATGCCTTTTCCGCACTTTGAACAAAGTCGAGAAAACACGATTTTACGATCACTAGTGAGTAAAAATTCATATTTCATGACTTAAGGTAAACTCACTTTTATTGATATTTAAAGGTGTATTAAGATGTGATACGTCCATTTATATGCCTTTATCGCACTTTGAACAAAGTCAAGAAAACACGATTTTACGCTCACTAGTGAGTAAATATTATTATTTCATGACTTAATGTAAACTCACCTTTATTGATATTTAAAGGTGTATTAAGATGTGATACGTCCATTTATATGCATTTTCCGCACTTTGAACAAAG
Organism: Deroplatys truncata; assembly: GCA_030765065.1. Classification (NCBI taxonomy): domain Eukaryota; kingdom Metazoa; phylum Arthropoda; class Insecta; order Mantodea; family Mantidae; genus Deroplatys; species Deroplatys truncata. The sequence continues at coordinate 41,139,871 of CM060987.1, read as the reverse complement.
TCAAGAAAACACGATTTTACGCTCACTAGTGAGTAAAAATTCTTATTTCATGACTTAATGTAAACTCATTTTAATTGATATTTAAAGGTGTATTAAGGTGTGATACGTCAATTTATATGCCTTTTCCGCTCTTTGTACATAGTCGAGAAAATACGATTTTACGCTCACTAGTGAGTAAAAATTATTATTTCATGACTTAAGGTAAACCCACTTTTATTGATATTTAAAGGTGTATTAAGGTATGATACGTCCATTTATATGCCTTTTCCACACTTTGAACAAAGTCGAGAAAACACGATTTTACGGTCACTAGTGAGTAAAAATTCTTATTTCATGACTTAATGTAAACTCACTTTTATTGATATTTAAAGGTATATTAAGGTGTGATATGTCCATTTATATGCCTTTTCTGCACCTTGAACAAAGTCGATAAAACAGATTTTACACTCAGTAGTGAGTAAAAATTCTTATTTCATGACTTAATTTAAACTCACTTTTATTGCTATTTAAAGGTGAATTCAGGTGTGATACGTCCATTTATATGCCTTTTCCGCACTTTGAACAAAGTCGAGAAAACTCGATTTTAAGCTCACTAATGAGTAAAAATTCTTATTTCATGACTTAATGTAAACTCACTTTTATTGATATTTAAAGGTGTATTAAGGTGTGATACGTCCATTTATTTGCCTTTTCCGCACTTTGAACAAAGTCGAGAAAACACGATTTTACGCTCACTAGTGAGTAAAAATTCTTGTTTCATGACTTAAGGTAAACTCACTTTTATTGATGTTTAAAGGTGTATTAAGGTGTGATACGTTCATTTATATGCCTTTTACGCTCACTAGTGAGTAAAAATTCTTATTTCATGACTTAATATAAACTCACTTTTATTGTTATTTAAAGGTGCATTAAGGTGTGATACGTCCATTTATATGTCTTTTCCGCACTTTGAACAAAGTCGAGAAATCACGATTTTACGCTCACTACTGAGTAAAAATTCTTATTTCATGACTTAATGTAAACTCACTTTTATTGATATTTAAAGGTGTATTAAGGTGTGATATGTCCATTTATATGCCTTTTCCGCACTTTGAACAAAGTCGATAAAACAGATTTTACGCTCAGTAGTGAGTAAAAATTCTTATTTCATGACTTAATTTAAACTCACTTTTATTGCTATTTAAAGGTGAATTTATTAAGGTGTGACACGTCCATTTATATGCCTTTTCCGCACTTTGAACAAAGTCGAGAAAACTCGATTTTACGCTCATAGTGAGTAAAAATTCTTATTTCATGACTTAAGGTAAACTCACTTTTATTGATGTTTAAAGGTGTATTAAGGTGTGATACGTCCATTTATTAGCCTTTTCCGCACTTTGAACAAAGTCGAGAAAACACGATTTTACGCTCACTAGTGAGTAAAAATTCTTATTTCATGACTTAAGGTAAACTCACTTTTATTGATATTTAAAGGTGTATTAAGGTGTGATATGTCCATTTATATGCCTTTTCCGCTCTTTGTACATAGTCGAGAAAACACGATTTTACGCTCACTAGTGAGTAAAAATTATTATTTCATGACTTAAGGTAAACTCACTTTTATTGATATTTAAAGCTGTATTAAGATGTGATACGTCCATTTATATGCCTTTTCCGCACTTTGAACAAAGTCGAGAAAACACGATTTTACGCTCACTAGTTAGTAAAAATTCTTATTTCATGACTTAATGTAAACTCACTTTTATTGATATTTTAAGGTGTATTAAGGTTTGATATGTCCATTTATATGCCTTTTCCGCACTTTGAACAAAGTCGAGAAAACACGATTTTACGGTCACTAGTGAGTAAAAATTCTTATTTCCTGACTTAAGGTAAACTCACTTTTATTGATATTTAAAGGTGTATTAAGGTGTGATACGTCCATTTATATGCCTTATCCGCACTTTGAACAAAGTCGAGAAAACACGATTTTACGCTCACTAGTGAGTAAAAATTCTTATTTCAGGACTTAATGTAAACTCACTTTTATTGATATTTAAAGGTGTATTAAGGTGTGATACTTCCATTTATATGCCTTTTCCGCACTTTGAACAAAGTCGAGAAAACACGATTTTACGTTCACTAGTGAGTAAAAATTCTTATTTCATGACTTAATGTAAACTCACTTTAATTGATATTTAAAAGGTGTATTAAGGTGTGATATGTCCATTTATATGCCTTTTCCGCACTTTGAACAAAGTCGAGAAAATACGATTTTACGCTCACGAGTGAGTAAAAATTCTTATTTCATGACTTAATGTAAACTCACTTTTACTGATATTTAAAGGTGTATTAAGGTGTGATAGGTCCATTTATATGCCTTTTCCGCACTTTGAACAATGTCGAGAAAACACGATTTTACGCTCACTAGTGAGTAAAAATTCATATTTCATGACTTAAAGTTAACTCACTTTTATTGCTATTTAAAGGTGTATTAAGGTGTGACACGTCCATTTATATGCCTTTTCCGCACTTTGAACAAAGTCGAGAAAACACGATTTTACGCTCACTAGTGAGTAAAAATTCATATTTCATGACTTAAGGTAAACTCACTTTTATTGATATTTAAAGGTGTATTAAGGTGTGATACGTCCATTTATATGCCCTTTCCGCACTTTGAACAAGGTCGAGAAAACACGATTTTACGCTCACTAGTGAGTAAAAATTCTTATTTCATGACTTAAGGTAAACTCACTTTTATTGATATTTAAAGGTGTATTAAGGTGTGATATGTCCATTTATATGCCTTTTCCGCTCTTTGTACATAGTCGAGAAAACACGATTTTACGCTCACTAGTGAGTAAAAATTATTATTTCATGACTTAAGGTAAACTCACTTTTATTGATATTTAAAGCTGTATTAAGATGTGATACGTCCATTTATATGCCTTTTCCGCACTTTGAACAAAGTCGAGAAAACACGATTTTACGCTCACTAGTTAGTAAAAATTCTTATTTCATGACTTAATGTAAACTCACTTTTATTGATATTTTAAGGTGTATTAAGGTGTGATATGTCCATTTATATGCCTTTTCCGCACTTTGAACAAAGTCGAGAAAACACGATTTTACGGTCACTAGTGAGTAAAAATTCTTATTTCCTGACTTAAGGTAAACTCACTTTAATTGATATTTAAAGGTGTATTAAGGTGTGATACGTCCATTTATATGCCTTATCCGCACTTTGAACAAAGTCGAGAAAACACGATTTTACGCTCACTAGTGAGTAAAAATTCTTATTTCAGGACTTAATGTAAACTCACTTTTATTGATATTTAAAGGTGTATTAAGGTGTGATACTTCCATTTATATGCCTTTTCCGCACTTTGAACAAAGTCGAGAAAACACGATTTTACGTTCACTAGTGAGTAAAAATTCTTATTTCATGACTTAATGTAAACTCACTTTAATTGATATTTAAAAGGTGTATTAAGGTGTGATATGTCCATTTATATGCCTTTTCCGCACTTTGAACAAAGTCGAGAAAATACGATTTTACGCTCACGAGTGAGTAAAAATTCTTATTTCATGACTTAATGTAAACTCACTTTTACTGATATTTAAAGGTGTATTAAGGTGTGATAGGTCCATTTATATGCCTTTTCCGCACTTTGAACAATGTCGAGAAAACACGATTTTACGCTCACTAGTGAGTAAAAATTCATATTTCATGACTTAAAGTTAACTCACTTTTATTGCTATTTAAAGGTGTATTAAGGTGTGACACGTCCATTTATATGCCTTTTCCGCACTTTGAACAAAGTCGAGAAAACACGATTTTACGCTCACTAGTGAGTAAAAATTCATATTTCATGACTTAAGGTAAACTCACTTTTATTGATATTTAAAGGTGTATTAAGATGTGATACGTCCATTTATATGCCTTTAACGCACTTTGAACAAAGTCAAGAAAACACGATTTTACGCTCACTAGTGAGTAAATATTATTATTTCATGACTTAATGTAAACTCACCTTTATTGATATTTAAAGGTGTATTAAGATGTGATACGTCCATTTATATGCATTTTCCGCACTTTGAACAAAGTCAAGAAAACACGATTTTACGCTCACTAGTGAGTAAAAATTCTTATTTCATGACTTAATGTAAACTCATTTTAATTGATATTTAAAGGTGTATTAAGGTGTGATACGTCAATTTATATGCCTTTTCCGCTCTTTGTACATAGTCGAGAAAATACGATTTTACGCTCACTAGTGAGTAAAAATTATTATTTCATGACTTAAGGTAAACCCACTTTTATTGATATTTAAAGGTGTATTAAGGTATGATACGTCCATTTATATGCCTTTTCCACACTTTGAACAAAGTCGAGAAAACACGATTTTACGGTCACTAGTGAGTAAAAATTCTTATTTCATGACTTAATGTAAACTCACTTTTATTGATATTTAAAGGTATATTAAGGTGTGATATGTCCATTTATATGCCTTTTCTGCACCTTGAACAAAGTCGATAAAACAGATTTTACACTCAGTAGTGAGTAAAAATTCTTATTTCATGACTTAATTTAAACTCACTTTTATTGCTATTTAAAGGTGAATTCAGGTGTGATACGTCCATTTATATGCCTTTTCCGCACTTTGAACAAAGTCGAGAAAACTCGATTTTAAGCTCACTAATGAGTAAAAATTCTTATTTCATGACTTAATGTAAACTCACTTTTATTGATATTTAAAGGTGTATTAAGGTGTGATACGTCCATTTATTTGCCTTTTCCGCACTTTGAACAAAGTCGAGAAAACACGATTTTACGCTCACTAGTGAGTAAAAATTCTTGTTTCATGACTTAAGGTAAACTCACTTTTATTGATGTTTAAAGGTGTATTAAGGTGTGATACGTTCATTTATATGCCTTTTACGCTCACTAGTGAGTAAAAATTCTTATTTCATGACTTAATATAAACTCACTTTTATTGTTATTTAAAGGTGCATTAAGGTGTGATACGTCCATTTATATGTCTTTTCCGCACTTTGAACAAAGTCGAGAAATCACGATTTTACGCTCACTACTGAGTAAAAATTCTTATTTCATGACTTAATGTAAACTCACTTTTATTGATATTTAAAGGTGTATTAAGGTGTGATATGTCCATTTATATGCCTTTTCCGCACTTTGAACAAAGTCGATAAAACAGATTTTACGCTCAGTAGTGAGTAAAAATTCTTATTTCATGACTTAATTTAAACTCACTTTTATTGCTATTTAAAGGTGAATTTATTAAGGTGTGACACGTCCATTTATATGCCTTTTCCGCACTTTGAACAAAGTCGAGAAAACTCGATTTTACGCTCATAGTGAGTAAAAATTCTTATTTCATGACTTAATGTAAACTCACTTTTATTGATATTTAAAGGTGTATTAAGGTGTGATACGTCCATTTATTAGCCTTTTCCGCACTTTGAACAAAGTCGAGAAAACACGATTTTACACTCACTAGTGAGTAAAAATTCTTATTTCATGACTTAAGGTAAACTCACTTTTATTGATATTTAAAGGTGTATTAAGGTGTGATATGTCCATTTATATGCCTTTTCCGCTCTTTGTACATAGTCGAGAAAACACGATTTTACGCTCACTAGTGAGTAAAAATTATTATTTCATGACTTAAGGTAAACTCACTTTTATTGATATTTAAAGCTGTATTAAGATGTGATACGTCCATTTATATGCCTTTTCCGCACTTTGAACAAAGTCGAGAAAACACGATTTTACGCTCACTAGTTAGTAAAAATTCTTATTTCATGACTTAATGTAAACTCACTTTTATTGATATTTTAAGGTGTATTAAGGTTTGATATGTCCATTTATATGCCTTTTCCGCACTTTGAACAAAGTCGAGAAAACACGATTTTACGGTCACTAGTGAGTAAAAATTCTTATTTCCTGACTTAAGGTAAACTCACTTTTATTGATATTTAAAGGTGTATTAAGGTGTGATACGTCCATTTATATGCCTTATCCGCACTTTGAACAAAGTCGAGAAAACACGATTTTACGCTCACTAGTGAGTAAAAATTCTTATTTCAGGACTTAATGTAAACTCACTTTTATTGATATTTAAAGGTGTATTAAGGTGTGATACTTCCATTTATATGCCTTTTCCGCACTTTGAACAAAGTCGAGAAAACACGATTTTACGTTCACTAGTGAGTAAAAATTCTTATTTCATGACTTAATGTAAACTCACTTTAATTGATATTTAAAAGGTGTATTAAGGTGTGATATGTCCATTTATATGCCTTTTCCGCACTTTGAACAAAGTCGAGAAAATACGATTTTACGCTCACGAGTGAGTAAAAATTCTTATTTCATGACTTAATGTAAACTCACTTTTACTGATATTTAAAGGTGTATTAAGGTGTGATAGGTCCATTTATATGCCTTTTCCGCACTTTGAACAATGTCGAGAAAACACGATTTTACGCTCACTAGTGAGTAAAAATTCATATTTCATGACTTAAAGTTAACTCACTTTTATTGCTATTTAAAGGTGTATTAAGGTGTGACACGTCCATTTATATGCTTTTTCCGCACTTTGAACAAAGTCGAGAAAACACGATTTTACGCTCACTAGTGAGTAAAAATTCATATTTCATGACTTAAGGTAAACTCACTTTTATTGATATTTAAAGGTGTATTAAGGTGTGATACGTCCATTTATATGCCCTTTCCGCACTTTGAACAAGGTCGAGAAAACACGATTTTACGCTCACTAGTGAGTAAATATTATTATTTCATGACTTAATGTAAACTCACCTTTATTGATATTTAAAGGTGTATTAAGATGTGATACGTCCATTTATATGCATTTTCCGCACTTTGAACAAAGTCGAGAAAACTCGATTTTACGCTCACTAATGAGTAAAAATTCTTATTTCATGACTTAATGTAAACTCACTTTTATTGATATTTAAAGGTGTATTAAGGTGTGATACGTCCATTTATTTGCCTTTTCCGCACTTTGAACAAACTCGAGAAAACACGATTTTACGCTCACTAGTGAGTAAAAATTCTTATTTCATGACTTAAGGTAAACTCACTTTTATTGATGTTTAAAGGTGTATTAAGGTGTGATACGTTCATTTATATGCCTTTTACGCTCACTAGTGAGTAAAAATTCTTATTTCATGACTTAATATAAACTCACTTTTATTGTTATTTAAAGGTGCATTAAGGTGTGATACGTCCATTTATGTGTCTTTTCCGCACTTTGAACAAAGTCGAGAAATCACGATTTTACGCTCACTACTGAGTAAAAATTCTTATTTCATGACTTAATATAAACTCACTTTTATTGATATTTAATGGTGTATTAAGGTGTGATAAGTCCATTTATATGCCTTTTCCGCACTTTGAACAAAGTCGAGAAAACACGATTTTACGCTCACTAGTGAGTAAAAATTCTTATTTCTTGACTTAATGTAAACTCACTTTTATTGATATTTAAAAGTGTATTAAGGTGTGATACGTCCATTTATATGGCTTTTCCACACTTTGAACAAAGTCGAGAAAACACGATTTTACGCTCACTAGGGAGTAAAAATTCTTATTTCCTGACTTAAGGTAAACTCACTTTTATTGATATTTAAAGGTGTATTAAGGTGTGATACGTCCATTTATATGCCTTTTCCGCACTTTGAACATCGTCGAGAAAACACGATTTTACGCTCACTAGTGAGTAAAAATTCTTATTTCAGGACTTAATGTAAACTCACTTTTATTGATATTTAAAGGTAAATTAAGGTGTGATACTTCCATTTATATGCCTTTTCCGCACTTTGAACAAAGTCGAGAAAACACGATTTTACGTTCACTAGTGAGTAAAAATTCTTATTTCATGACTTAATGTAAACTCACTTTTACTGATATTTAAAGGTGTATTAAGGTGTGATAGGTCCATTTATATGCCTTTTCCGCACTTTGAACAATGTCGAGAAAACACGATTTTACGCTCACTAGTGAGTAAAAATTCATATTTCATGACTTAAAGTTAACTCACTTTTATTGCTATTTGAAGGTGTATTTAGGTGTGATACGTCCATTTATATGCCTTTTCCGCACTTTGAACAAAGTCGAGAAAACACGATTTTACGCTCACTAGTGAGTAAAAATTCTTATTTCATGACTTAAGGTAAACTCACTTTTATTGATATTTAAAGGTGTATTAAGGTGTGATACGTCCATTTATTTGCCTTTTCCGCACTTTGAACAAAGTCGAGAAAACACGATTTTACGCTCACTAGTGAGTAAAAATTCTTATTTCATGACTTAAGGTAAACTCACTTTTATTGATGTTTAAAGGTGTATTAAGGTGTGATACGTTCATTTATATGCCTTTTGCGCACTTTGAACAAGGTCGAGAAAACACGATTTTACGCTCACTAGTGAGTAAAAATTCTTATTTCATGACAATATAAACTCACTTTTATTGTTATTTAAAGGTGCATTAAGGTGTGATACCTCCATTTATATGTCTTTTCCGCACTTTGAACAAAGTCGAGAAATCACGATTTTTCGCTCACTACTGAGTAAAAATTCTTATTTCATGACTTAATATAAACTCACTTTTATTGATATTTAATGGTGTATTAAGGTGTGATACGTCCATTTATATGCCTTTTCCGCACTTTGAACAAAGTCGAGAAAACACGATTTTACGCTCACTAGTGAGTAAAAATTCTTATTTCTTGACTTAATGTAAACTCACTTTTATTGATATTTAAAAGTGTATTAAGGTGTGATACGTCCATTTATATGGCTTTTCCACACTTTGAACAAAGTCGAGAAAACACGATTTTACGCTCACTAGGGAGTAAAAATTCTTATTTCATGACTTAATGTAAACTCACTTTTATTGATATTTTAAGGTGTATTAAGGTGTGATATGTCCATTTATATGCCTTTTCCGCACTTTGAACAAAGTCGAGAAAACACGATTTTACGCTCACTAGTGAGTGAAAATTCTTATTTCATGACTTAATGTAAACTCACCTTTATTGATATTTAAAGGTGTATTAAGGTATGATACGTCCATTTATATGCCTTTTCCGCACTTTGAACAAAGTCGAGAAAACACGATTTTACGCTCACTAGTGAGTAAAAATTCTTATTTCATGACTTAAGGTAAACTCACTTTTATTGATATTTAAAGGTGTATTAAGGTGTGACACGTCCATTTATATGCCTTTTCCGCACTTTGAACAAAGTCGAGAAAACACGATTTTACGCTCACTAGTGAGTAAAAATTCTTATTTCATGACTTAAGGTAAACTCACTTTTATTGATATTTAAAGGTGTATTAAGGTGTGATACGTCCATTAAATGCCTTTTCCACACTTTGAACAAGGTCGAGAAAACACGATTTTACGCTCACTAGCGAGTAAATATCATTATTTCAAGACTTAATGTAAACTCACTTTTATTGATATTTAAAGGTGTATTAAGATGTGATACGTCCATTTATATGCCTTTTCCGCACTTTGAACAAAGTCAAGAAAACACGATTTTACGCTCACTAGTGAGTAAAAATTCTTATTTCATGACTTAATGTAAACTCACTTTAATTGATATTTAAAGGTGTATTAAGGTGTGATACGTCCATTTATATGCCTTTTCCGCTCTTTGTACATAGTCGAGAAAACACGATTTTACGCTCACTAGTGAGTAAAAATTATTATTTCATGACTTAAGGTAAACTCACTTTTATTGATATATAAAGGTGTATTAAGATGTGATACGTCCATTTATATGCCTTTTTCCGCACTTTGAACAAAGTCAAGAAAACACGATTTTACGCTCACTAGTGAGTAAATATTATTATTTCATGACTTAATGTAAACTCACCTTTATTGATATTTAAAGGTGTATTAAGATGTGATACGTCCATTTATATGCATTTTCCGCACTTTGAACAAAGTCAAGAAAACACGATTTTACGCTCACTAGTGAGTAAAAATTCTTATTTCATGACTTAATGTAAACTCATTTTAATTGATATTTAAAGGTGTATTAAGGTGTGATACGTCCATTTATATGCCTTTTCCGCTCTTTGTACATAGTCGAGAAAATACGATTTTACGCTCACTAGTGAGTAAAAATTATTATTTCATGACTTAAGGTAAACTCACTTTTATTGATATTTAAAGGTGTATTAAGGTATGATACGTCCATTTATATGCCTTTTCCACACTTTGAACAAAGTCGAGAAAACACGATTTTACGGTCACTAGTGAGTAAAAATTCTTATTTCATGACTTAATGTAAACTCACTTTTATTGATATTTAAAGGTATATTAAGGTGTGATATGTCCATTTATATGCCTTTTCTGCACCTTGAACAAAGTCGATAAAACAGATTTTACACTCAGTAGTGAGTAAAAATTCTTATTTCATGACTTAATTTAAACTGAATTTTATTGCTATTTAAAGGTGAATTCAGGTGTGATACGTCCATTTATATGCCTTTTCCGCACTTTGAACAAAGTCGAGAAAACTCGATTTTACGCTCACTAATGAGTAAAAATTCTTATTTCATGACTTAATGTAAACTCACTTTTATTGATATTTAAAGGTGTATTAAGGTGTGATACGTCCATTTATTTGCCTTTTCCGCACTTTGAACAAAGGCGAGAAAACACGATTTTACGCTCACTAGTGAGTAAAAATTCTTGTTTCATGACTTAAGGTAAACTCACTTTTATTGATGTTTAAAGGTGTATTAAGGTGTGATACGTTCATTTATATGCCTTTTACGCTCACTAGTGAGTAAAAATTCTTATTTCATGACTTAATATAAACTCACTTTTATTGTTATTTTAAGGTGCATTAAGGTGTGATACGTCCATTTATATGTCTTTTCCGCACTTTGAACAAAGTCGAGAAATCACGATTTTACGCTCACTACTGAGTAAAAATTCTTATTTCATGACTTAATATAAACTCACTTTTATTGATATTTAATGGTGTATTAAGGTGTGATACGTCCATTTATATGCCTTTTCCGCACTTTAAACAAAGTCGAGAAAACACGATTTTACGCTCACTAGTGAGTAAAAATTCTTATTTCTTGACTTAATGTAAACTCACTTTTATTGATATTTAAAAGTGTATTAAGGTGTGATACGTCCATTTATATGGCTTTTCCACACTTTGAACAAAGTCGAGAAAACACGATTTTACGCTCACTAGGGAGTAAAAATTCTTATTTCATGACTTAAAATAAGCTCACTTTTATTGATATTTTAAGGTGTATTAAGGTGTGATATGTCCATTTATATGCCTTTTCCGCACTTTGAACAAAGTGGAGAAAACACGATTTTACGCTCACAAGTGAGTGAAAATTCTTATTTCATGACTTAATGTAAACTCACCTTTTTTGATATTTAAAGGTGTATTAAGGTATGATACGTCCATTTATATGCCTTTTCCGCACTTTGAACAAAGTCGAGAAAACACGATTTTACGGTCACTAGTGAGTAAAAATTCTTATTTCCTGACTTAAGGTAAACTCACTTTTATTCATATTTAAAGGTGTATTAAGGTGTAATACGTCCATTTATATGCCTTTTCCGCACTTTGAACATCGTCGAGAAAACACGATTTTACGCTCACTAGTGAGTAAAAATTCTTATTTCAGGACTTAATGTAAACTCACTTTTATTGATATTTAAAGGTAAATTAAGGTGTGATACTTCCATTTATATGCCTTTTCCGCACTTTGAACAAAGTCGAGAAAACACGATTTTACGTTCACTAGTGAGTAAAAATTCTTATTTCATGACTTAATGTAAACTCACTTTTACTGATATTTAAAGGTGTATTAAGGTGTGATAGGTCCATTTATATGCCTTTTCCGCACTTTGAACAATGTCGAGAAAACACGATTTTACGCTCACTAGTGAGTAAAAATTCATATTTCATGACTTAAAGTTAACTCACTTTTAATGCTATTTAAAGGTGTATTAAGGTGTGACACGTCCATTTATATGCCTTTTCCGCACTTTGAACAAAGTCGAGAAAACACGATTTTACGCTCACTAGTGAGTAAAAATTCTTATTTCATGACTTAAGGTAAACTCACTTTTATTGATATTTAAAGGTGTATTAAGGTGAGATACGTCCATTTATTTGCCTTTTTGCGCACTTTGAATAAAGTCGAGAAAACACGATTTTACGCTCACTAGTGAGTAAAAATTCTTATTTCATGACTTAAGGTAAACTCACTTTTATTGATGTTTAAAGGTGTATTAAGGTGTGATACGTTCATTTATATGCCTTTTGCGCACTTTGAACAAGGTCGAGAAAACACGATTTTACGCTCACTAGTGAGTAAGAATTCTTATTTCATGACAATATAAACTCACTTTTATTGTTATTTAAAGGTGCATTAAGGTGTGATACGTCCATTTATATGCCTTTTCCGCACTTTGAACAAAGTCGAGAAAACACGATTTTACGCTCACTAGTGAGTAAAAATTCTTATTTCTTGACTTAATGTAAACTCACTTTTATTGATATTTAAAAGTGTATTAAGGTGTGTTACGTCCATTTATATGGCTTTTCCACACTTTGAACAAAGTCGAGAAAACACGATTTTACGCTCACTAGGGAGTAAAAATTCTTATTTCATGACTTAATGTAAACTCACTTTTATTGATATTTTAAGGTGTATTAAGGTGTGATATGTCCATTTATATGCCTTTTCCGCACTTTGAACAAAGTCGAGAAAACACGATTTTACGCTCACTAGTGAGTAAAAATTCTTATTTCATGACTTAAGGTAAACTCACTTTTATTGATATTTAAAGGTGTATTAAGGTGTGATACGTCCATTTATATGCCTTTTCCGCACTTTGAACAAAGTCGAGAAAACTCGATTTTACGCTCACTAATGAGTAAAAATTCTTATTTCATGACTTAATGTAAACTCACTTTTATTGATATTTAAAGGTGTATTAAGGTGTGATACGTCCATTTATTTGCCTTTTCCGCACTTTGAACAAAGTCGAGAAAACACGATTTTACGCTCACTAGTGAGTAAAAATTCTTATTTCATGACTTAAGGTAAACTCACTTTTATTGATGTTTAAAGGTGTATTAAGGTGTGATACGTTCATTTATATTCCTTTTACGCTCACTAGTGAGTAAAAATTCTTATTTCATGACTTAATATAAACTCACTTTTATTGTTATTTAAAGGTGCATTAAGGTGTGATACGTCCATTTATATGTCTTTTCCGCACTTTGAACAAAGTCGAGATATCACGATTTTACGCTCACTACTGAGTAAAAATTCTTATTTCATGACTTAATATAAACTCACTTTTATTGATATTTAATGGTGTATTAAGGTGTGATACGTCCATTTATATGCCTTTTCCGCACTTTGAACAAAGTCGAGAAAACACGATTTTACGCTCACTAGTGAGTAAAAATTCTTATTTCTTGACTTAATGTAAACTCACTTTTATTGATATTTAAAAGTGTATTAAGGTGTGATACGTCCATTTATATGGCTTTTCCACACTTTGAACAAAGTCGAGAAAACACGATTTTACGCTCACTAGGGAGTAAAAATTCTTATTTCCTGACTTAAGGTAAACTCACTTTTATTGATATTTAAAGGTAAACTCACTTTTATTGATATTTAAAGGTGTATTAAGGTGTGATACGTCCATTTATATGCCTTTTCCGCACTTTGAACATCGTCGAGAAAACACGATTTTACGCTCACTAGTGAGTAAAAATTCTTATTTCAGGACTTAATGTAAACTCACTTTTATTGATATTTAAAGGTAAATTAAGGTGTGATACTTCCATTTATATGCCTTTTCCGCACTTTGAACAAAGTCGAGAAAACACGATTTTACGTTCACTAGTGAGTAAAAATTCTTATTTCATGACTTAATGTAAACTCACTTTTACTGATATTTAAAGGTGTATTAAGGTGTGATAGGTCCATTTATATGCCTTTTCCGCACTTTGAACAATGTCGAGAAAACACGATTTTACGCTCACTAGTGAGTAAAAATTCATATTTCATGACTTAAAGTTAACTCACTTTTATTGCTATTTAAAGGTGTATTTAGGTGTGATACGTCCATTTATATGCCTTTTCCGCACTTTGAACAAAGTCGAGAAAACACGATTTTACGCTCACTAGTGAGTAAAAATTCTTATTTCATGACTTAAGGTAAACTCACTTTTATTGATATTTAAAGGTGTATTAAGGTGTGATACGTCCATTTATTTGCCTTTTCCGCACTTTGAACAAAGTCGAGAAAACACGATTTTACGCTCACTAGTGAGTAAAAATTCTTATTTCATGACTTAAGGTAAACTCACTTTTATTGATGTTTAAAGGTGTATTAAGGTGTGATACGTTCATTTATATGCCTTTTGCGCACTTTGAACAAGGTCGAGAAAACACGATTTTACGCTCACTAGTGAGTAAAAATTCTTATTTCATGACAATATAAACTCACTTTTATTGTTATTTAAAGGTGCATTAAGGTGTGATACCTCCATTTATATGTCTTTTCCGCACTTTGAACAAAGTCGAGAAATCACGATTTTTCGCTCACTACTGAGTAAAAATTCTTATTTCATGACTTAATATAAACTCACTTTTATTGATATTTAATGGTGTATTAAGGTGTGATACGTCCATTTATATGCCTTTTCCGCACTTTGAACAAAGTCGAGAAACACGATTTTACGCTCACTAGTGAGTAAAAATTCTTATTTCTTGACTTAATGTAAACTCACTTTTATTGATATTTAAAAGTGTATTAAGGTGTGATACGTCCATTTATATGGCTTTTCCACACTTTGAACAAAGTCGAGAAAACACGATTTTACGCTCACTAGGGAGTAAAAATTCTTATTTCATGACTTAATGTAAACTCACTTTTATTGATATTTTAAGGTGTATTAAGGTGTGATAGGTCTATTTATATGCCTTTTCCGCACTTTGAACAATGTCGAGAAAACACGATTTTACGCTCACTAGTGAGTAAAAATTCATATTTCATGACTTAAAGTTAACTCACTTTTAATGCTATTTAAAGGTGTATTAAGGTGTGACACGTCCATTTATATGCCTTTTCCGCACTTTGAACAAAGTCGAGAAAACACGATTTTACGCTCACTAGTGAGTAAAAATTCTGATTTCATGACTTAAGGTAAACTCACTTTTATTGATATTTAAAGGTGTATTAAGGTGTGATACGTCCATTTATTTGCCTTTTTGCGCACTTTGAACAAAGTCGAGAAAACACGATTTTACGCTCACTAGTGAGTAAAAATTCTTATTTCATGACTTAAGGTAAACTCACTTTTATTGATGTTTAAAGGTGTATTAAGGTGTGATACGTTCATTTATATGCCTTTTGCGCACTTTGAACAAGGTCGAGAAAACACGATTTTACGCTCACTAGTGAGTAAGAATTCTTATTTCATGACAATATAAACTCACTGTTATTGTTATTTAAAGGTGCATTAAGGTGTGATACCTCCATTTATATGTCTTTTCCGCACTTTGAACAAAGTCGAGAAATCACGATTTTTCGCTCACTACTGAGTAAAAATTCTTATTTCATGACTTAATATAAACTCACTTTTATTGATATTTAATGGTGTATTAAGGTGTGATACGTCCATTTATATGCCTTTTCCGCACTTTGAACAAAGTCGAGAAAACACGATTTTACGCTGACTAGTGAGTAAAAATTCTTATTTCTTGACTTAATGTAAACTCACTTTTATTGATATTTTAAAGTGTATTAAGGTGTGTTACGTCCATTTATATGGCTTTTCCACACTTTGAACAAAGTCGAGAAAACACGATTTTACGCTCACTAGTGAGTAAAAATTCTTATTTCATGACTTAATGTAAACTCACTTTTATTGATATTTTAAGGTGTATTAAGGTGTGATATGTCCATTTATATGCCTTTTCCGCACTTTGAACAAAGTCGAGATAACACGATTTTACGCTCACTAGTGAGTAAAAATTCTTATTTCATGACTTAAGGTAAACTCACTTTTATTGATATTTAAAGGTGTATTAAGGTGTGATACGTCCATTTATATGCCTTTTCCGCACTTTGAACAAAGTCGAGAAAACTCGATTTTACGCTCACTAATGAGTAAAAATTCTTATTTCATGACTTAATGTAAACTCACTTTTATTGATATTTAAAGGTGTATTAAGGTGTGATACGTCCATTTATTTGCCTTTTCCGCACTTTGAACAAAGTCGAGAAAACACGATTTTACGCTCACTAGTGAGTAAAAATTCTTATTTCATGACTTAAGGTAAACTCACTTTTATTGATGTTTAAAGGTGTATTAAGGTGTGATACGTTCATTTATATGCCTTTTACGCTCACTAGTGAGTAAAAATTCTTATTTCATGACTTAATATAAACTCACTTTTATTGTTATTTAAAGGTGCATTAAGGTGTGATACGTCCATTTATATGTCTTTTCCGCACTTTGAACAAAGTCGAGAAATCACGATTTTACGCTCACTACTGAGTAAAAATTCTTATTTCATGACTTAATATAAACTCACTTTTATTGATATTTAATGGTGTATTAAGGTGTGATACGTCCATTTATATGCCTTTTCCGCACTTTGAACAAAGTCGAGAAAACACGATTTTACGCTCACTAGTGAGTAAAAATTCTTATTTCTTGACTTAATGTAAACTCACTTTTATTGATATTTAAAAGTGTATTAAGGTGTGATACGTCCATTTATATGGCTTTTCCACACTTTGAACAAAGTCGAGAAAACACGATTTTACGCTCACTAGGGAGTAAAAATTCTTATTTCCTGACTTAAGGTAAACTCACTTTTATTGATATTTAAAGGTGTATTAAGGTGTGATACGTCCATTTATATGCCTTTTCCGCACTTTGAACATCGTCGAGAAAACACGATTTTACGCTCACTAGTGAGTAAAAATTCTTATTTCAGGACTTAATGTAAACTCACTTTTATTGATATTTAAAGGTAAATTAAGGTGTGATACTTCCATTTATATGCCTTTTCCGCACTTTGAACAAAGTCGAGAAAACACGATTTTACGTTCACTAGTGAGTAAAAATTCTTATTTCATGACTTAATGTAAACTCACTTTTACTGATATTTAAAGGTGTATTAAGGTGTGATAGGTCCATTTATATGCCTTTTCCGCACTTTGAACAATGTCGAGAAAACACGATTTTACGCTCACTAGTGAGTAAAAATTCATATTTCATGACTTAAAGTTAACTCACTTTTATTGCTATTTAAAGGTGTATTTAGGTGTGATACGTCCATTTATATGCCTTTTCCGCACTTTGAACAAGGTCGAGAAAACACGATTTTTCGCTCACTACTGAGTAAAAATTCTTATTTCATGACTTAATATAAACTCACTTTTATTGATATTTAAAGATGTATTAAGGTGTGATACGTCCATTTATATGCCTTTTCCGCACTTTGAACAAAGTCGAGAAAACACGATTTTACGCTCACTAGTGAGTAAAAATTCTTATTTCTTGACTTAATGTAAACTCACTTTTATTGATATTTAAAAGTGTATTAAGGTGTGATACGTCCATTTATATGGCTTTTCCACACTTTGAACAAAGTCGAGAAAACACGATTTTACGCTCACTAGGGAGTAAAAATTCTTATTTCATGACTTAATGTAAACTCACTTTTATTGATATTTTAAGGTGTATTAAGGTGTGATATGTCCATTTATATGCCTTTTCCGCACTTTGAACAAAGTCGAGAAAACACGATTTTACGCTCACTAGTGAGTGAAAATTCTTATTTCATGACTTAATGTAAACTCACCTTTATTGATATTTAAAGGTGTATTAAGGTATGATACGTCCATTTATATGCCTTTTCCGCACTTTGAACAAAGTCGAGAAAACACGATTTTACGCTCACTAGTGAGTAAAAATTCTTATTTCATGACTTAAGGTAAACTCACTTTTATTGATATTTAAAGGTGTATTAAGGTGTGACACGTCCATTTATATGCCTTTTCCGCACTTTGAACAAAGTCGAGAAAACACGATTTTACGCTCACTAGGGAGTAAAAATTCTTATTTCATGACTTAATGTAAACTCACTTTTATTGATATTTTAAGGTGTATTAAGGTGTGATAGGTCTATTTATATGCCTTTTCCGCACTTTGAACAATGTCGAGAAAACACGATTTTACGCTCACTAGTGAGTAAAAATTCATATTTCATGACTTAAAGTTAACTCACTTTTAATGCTATTTAAAGGTGTATTAAGGTGTGACACGTCCATTTATATGCCTTTTCCGCACTTTGAACAAAGTCGAGAAAACACGATTTTACGCTCACTAGTGAGTAAAAATTCTGATTTCATGACTTAAGGTAAACTCACTTTTATTGATATTTAAAGGTGTATTAAGGTGTGATACGTCCATTTATTTGCCTTTTTGCGCACTTTGAACAAAGTCGAGAAAACACGATTTTACGCTCACTAGTGAGTAAAAATTCTTATTTCATGACTTAAGGTAAACTCACTTTTATTGATGTTTAAAGGTGTATTAAGGTGTGATACGTTCATTTATATGCCTTTTGCGCACTTTGAACAAGGTCGAGAAAACACGATTTTACGCTCACTAGTGAGTAAGAATTCTTATTTCATGACAATATAAACTCACTGTTATTGTTATTTAAAGGTGCATTAAGGTGTGATACCTCCATTTATATGTCTTTTCCGCACTTTGAACAAAGTCGAGAAATCACGATTTTTCGCTCACTACTGAGTAAAAATTCTTATTTCATGACTTAATATAAACTCACTTTTATTGATATTTAATGGTGTATTAAGGTGTGATACGTCCATTTATATGCCTTTTCCGCACTTTGAACAAAGTCGAGAAAACACGATTTTACGCTGACTAGTGAGTAAAAATTCTTATTTCTTGACTTAATGTAAACTCACTTTTATTGATATTTTAAAGTGTATTAAGGTGTGTTACGTCCATTTATATGGCTTTTCCACACTTTGAACAAAGTCGAGAAAACACGATTTTACGCTCACTAGTGAGTAAAAATTCTTATTTCATGACTTAATGTAAACTCACTTTTATTGATATTTTAAGGTGTATTAAGGTGTGATATGTCCATTTATATGCCTTTTCCGCACTTTGAACAAAGTCGAGATAACACGATTTTACGCTCACTAGTGAGTAAAAATTCTTATTTCATGACTTAAGGTAAACTCACTTTTATTGATATTTAAAGGTGTATTAAGGTGTGATACGTCCATTTATATGCCTTTTCCGCACTTTGAACAAAGTCGAGAAAACTCGATTTTACGCTCACTAATGAGTAAAAATTCTTATTTCATGACTTAATGTAAACTCACTTTTATTGATATTTAAAGGTGTATTAAGGTGTGATACGTCCATTTATTTGCCTTTTCCGCACTTTGAACAAAGTCGAGAAAACACGATTTTACGCTCACTAGTGAGTAAAAATTCTTATTTCATGACTTAAGGTAAACTCACTTTTATTGATGTTTAAAGGTGTATTAAGGTGTGATACGTTCATTTATATGCCTTTTACGCTCACTAGTGAGTAAAAATTCTTATTTCATGACTTAATATAAACTCACTTTTATTGTTATTTAAAGGTGCATTAAGGTGTGATACGTCCATTTATATGTCTTTTCCGCACTTTGAACAAAGTCGAGAAATCACGATTTTACGCTCACTACTGAGTAAAAATTCTTATTTCATGACTTAATATAAACTCACTTTTATTGATATTTAATGGTGTATTAAGGTGTGATACGTCCATTTATATGCCTTTTCCGCACTTTGAACAAAGTCGAGAAAACACGATTTTACGCTCACTAGTGAGTAAAAATTCTTATTTCTTGACTTAATGTAAACTCACTTTTATTGATATTTAAAAGTGTATTAAGGTGTGATACGTCCATTTATATGGCTTTTCCACACTTTGAACAAAGTCGAGAAAACACGATTTTACGCTCACTAGGGAGTAAAAATTCTTATTTCCTGACTTAAGGTAAACTCACTTTTATTGATATTTAAAGGTGTATTAAGGTGTGATACGTCCATTTATATGCCTTTTCCGCACTTTGAACATCGTCGAGAAAACACGATTTTACGCTCACTAGTGAGTAAAAATTCTTATTTCAGGACTTAATGTAAACTCACTTTTATTGATATTTAAAGGTAAATTAAGGTGTGATACTTCCATTTATATGCCTTTTCCGCACTTTGAACAAAGTCGAGAAAACACGATTTTACGTTCACTAGTGAGTAAAAATTCTTATTTCATGACTTAATGTAAACTCACTTTTACTGATATTTAAAGGTGTATTAAGGTGTGATAGGTCCATTTATATGCCTTTTCCGCACTTTGAACAATGTCGAGAAAACACGATTTTACGCTCACTAGTGAGTAAAAATTCATATTTCATGACTTAAAGTTAACTCACTTTTATTGCTATTTAAAGGTGTATTTAGGTGTGATACGTCCATTTATATGCCTTTTCCGCACTTTGAACAAAGTCGAGAAAACACGATTTTACGCTCACTAGTGAGTAAAAATTCTTATTTCATGACTTAAGGTAAACTCACTTTTATTGATATTTAAAGGTGTATTAAGGTGTGATACGTGCATTTATTTGCCTTTTGCGCACTTTGAACAAAGTCGAGAAAACACGATTTTACGCTCACTAGTGAGTAAAAATTCTTATTTCATGACTTAAGGTAAACTCACTTTTATTGATGTTTAAAGGTGTATTAAGGTGTGATACGTTCATTTATATGCCTTTTGCGCACTTTGAACAAGGTCGAGAAAACACGATTTTACGCTCACTAGTGAGTAAAAATTCTTATTTCATGACAATATAAACTCACTTTTATTGTTATTTAAAGGTGCATTAAGGTGTGATACCTCCATTTATATGTCTTTTCCGCACTTTGAACAAAGTCGAGAAATCACGATTTTTCGCTCACTACTGAGTAAAAATTCTTATTTCATGACTTAATATAAACTCACTTTTATTGATATTTAAAGGTGTATTAAGGTGTGATACGTCCATTTATATGCCTTTTCCGCACTTTGAACAAAGTCGAGAAAACACGATTTTACGCTCACTAGTGAGTAAAAATTCTTATTTCTTGACTTAATGTAAACTCACTTTTATTGATATTTAAAAGTGTATTAAGGTGTGATACGTCCATTTATATGGCTTTTCCACACTTTGAACAAAGTCGAGAAAACACGATTTTACGCTCACTAGGGAGTAAAAATTCTTATTTCATGACTTAATGTAAACTCACTTTTATTGATATTTTAAGGTGTATTAAGGTGTGATATGTCCATTTATATGCCTTTTCCGCACTTTGAACAAAGTCGAGAAAACACGATTTTACGCTCACTAGTGAGTGAAAATTCTTATTTCATGACTTAATGTAAACTCACCTTTATTGATATTTAAAGGTGTATTAAGGTATGATACGTCCATTTATATGCCTTTTCCGCACTTTGAACAAAGTCGAGAAAACACGATTTTACGCTCACTAGTGAGTAAAAATTCTTATTTCATGACTTAAGGTAAACTCACTTTTATTGATATTTAAAGGTGTATTAAGGTGTGACACGTCCATTTATATGCCTTTTCCGCACTTTGAACAAAGTCGAGAAAACACGATTTTACGCTCACTAGTGAGTAAAAATTCTTATTTCATGACTTAAGGTAAACTCACTTATATTGATATTTAAAGGTGTATTAAGGTGTGATACGTCCATTAAATGCCTTTTCCGCACTTTGAACAAGGTCGAGAAAACACGATTTTACGCTCACTAGCGAGTAAATATCATTATTTCAAGACTTAATGTAAACTCACTTTTATTGATATTTAAAGGTGTATTAAGATGTGATACGTCCATTTATATGCCTTTTCCGCACTTTGAACAAAGTCAAGAAAACACGATTTTACGCTCACTAGTGAGTAAAAATTCTTATTTCATGACTTAATGTAAACTCACTTTAATTGATATTTAAAGGTGTATTAAGGTGTGATACGTCCATTTATATGCCTTTTCCGCTCTTTGTACATAGTCGAGAAAACACGATTTTACGCTCACTAGTGAGTAAAAATTATTATTTCATGACTTAAGGTAAACTCACTTTTATTGATATTTAAAGGTGTATTAAGATGTGATACGTCCATTTATATGCCTTTTCCGCACTTTGAACAAAGTCAAGAAAACACGATTTTACGCTCACTAGTGAGTAAATATTATTATTTCATGACTTAATGTAAACTCACCTTTATTGATATTTAAAGGTGTATTAAGATGTGATACGTCCATTTATATGCATTTTCCGCACTTTGAACAAAGTCAAGAAAACACGATTTTACGCTCACTAGTGAGTAAAAATTCTTATTTCATGACTTAATGTAAACTCATTTTAATTGATATTTAAAGGTGTATTAAGGTGTGATACGTCCATTTATATGCCTTTTCCGCTCTTTGTACATAGTCGAGAAAATACGATTTTACGCTCACTAGTGAGTAAAAATTATTATTTCATGACTTAAGGTAAACTCACTTTTATTGATATTTAAAGGTGTATTAAGGTATGATACGTCCATTTATATGCCTTTTCCACACTTTGAACAAAGTCGAGAAAACACGATTTTACGGTCACTAGTGAGTAAAAATTCTTATTTCATGACTTAATGTAAACTCACTTTTATTGATATTTAAAGGTATATTAAGGTGTGATATGTCCATTTATATGCCTTTTCTGCACCTTGAACAAAGTCGATAAAACAGATTTTACACTCAGTAGTGAGTAAAAATTCTTATTTCATGACTTAATTTAAACTCAATTTTATTGCTATTTAAAGGTGAATTCAGGTGTGATACGTCCATTTATATGCCTTTTCCGCACTTTGAACAAAGTCGAGAAAACTCGATTTTACGCTCACTAATGAGTAAAAATTCTTATTTCATGACTTAATGTAAACTCACTTTTATTGATATTTAAAGGTGTATTAAGGTGTGATACGTCCATTTATTTGCCTTTTCCGCACTTTGAACAAAGGCGAGAAAACACGATTTTTCGCTCACTAGTGAGTAAAAATTCTTGTTTCATGACTTAAGGTAAACTCACTTTTATTGATGTTTAAAGGTGTATTAAGGTGTGATACGTTCATTTATATGCCTTTTACGCTCACTAGTGAGTAAAAATTCTTATTTCATGACTTAATATAAACTCACTTTTATTGTTATTTAAAGGTGCATTAAGGTGTGATACGTCCATTTATATGTCTTTTCCGCACTTTGAACAAAGTCGAGAAATCACGATTTTACGCTCACTACTGAGTAAAAATTCTTATTTCATGACTTAATATAAACTCACTTTTATTGATATTTAATGGTGTATTAAGGTGTGATACGTCCATTTATATGCCTTTTCCGCACTTTAAACAAAGTCGAGAAAACACGATTTTACGCTCACTAGTGAGTAAAAATTCTTATTTCTTGACTTAATGTAAACTCACTTTTATTGATATTTAAAAGTGTATTAAGGTGTGATACGTCCATTTATATGGCTTTTCCACACTTTGAACAAAGTCGAGAAAACACGATTTTACGCTCACTAGGGAGTAAAAATTCTTATTTCATGACTTAAAATAAGCTCACTTTTATTGATATTTTAAGGTGTATTAAGGTGTGATATGTCCATTTATATGCCTTTTCCGCACTTTGAACAAAGTCGAGAAAACACGATTTTACGCTCACTAGTGAGTGAAAATTCTTATTTCATGACTTAATGTAAACTCACCTTTTTTGATATTTAAAGGTGTATTAAGGTATGATACGTCCATTTATATGCCTTTTCCGCACTTTGAACAAAGTCGAGAAAACACGATTTTACGGTCACTAGTGAGTAAAAATTCTTATTTCCTGACTTAAGGTAAACTCACTTTTATTCATATTTAAAGGTGTATTAAGATGTAATACGTCCATTTATATGCCTTTTCCGCACTTTGAACATCGTCGAGAAAACACGATTTTACGCTCACTAGTGAGTAAAAATTCTTATTTCAGGACTTAATGTAAACTCACTTTTATTGATATTTAAAGGTAAATTAAGGTGTGATACTTCCATTTATATGCCTTTTCCGCACTTTGAACAAAGTCGAGAAAACACGATTTTACGTTCACTAGTGAGTAAAAATTCTTATTTCATGACTTAATGTAAACTCACTTTTACTGATATTTAAAGGTGTATTAAGGTGTGATAGGTCCATTTATATGCCTTTTCCGCACTTTGAACAATGTCGAGAAAACACGATTTTACGCTCACTAGTGAGTAAAAATTCATATTTCATGACTTAAGGTTAACTCACTTTTAATGCTATTTAAAGGTGTATTAAGGTGTGATACGTCCATTTATTTGCCTTTTTGCGCACTTTGAACAAAGTCGAGAAAACACGATTTTACGCTCACTAGTGAGTAAAAATTCTTATTTCATGACTTAAGGTAAACTCACTTTTATTGATGTTTAAAGGTGTATTAAGGTGTGATACGTTCATTTATATGCCTTTTGCGCACTTTGAACAAGGTCGAGAAAACACGATTTTACGCTCACTAGTGAGTAAGAATTCTTATTTCATGACAATATAAACTCACTTTTATTGTTATTTAAAGGTGCATTAAGGTGTGATACCTCCATTTATATGTCTTTTCCGCACTTTGAACAAAGTCGAGAAATCACGATTTTTCGCTCACTACTGAGTAAAAATTCTTATTTCATGACTTAATATAAACTCACTTTTATTGATATTTAATGGTGTATTAAGGTGTGATACGTCCATTTATATGCCTTTTCCGCACTTTGAACAAAGTCGAGAAAACACGATTTTACGCTCACTAGTGAGTAAAAATTCTTATTTCTTGACTTAATGTAAACTCACTTTTATTGATATTTAAAAGTGTATTAAGGTGTGTTACGTCCATTTATATGGCTTTTCCACACTTTGAACAAAGTCGAGAAAACACGATTTTACGCTCACTAGGGAGTAAAAATTCTTATTTCATGACTTAATGTAAACTCACTTTTATTGATATTTTAAGGTGTATTAAGGTGTGATATGTCCATTTATATGCCTTTTCGGCACTTTGAACAAAGTCGAGAAAACACGATTTTACGCTCACTAGTGAGTAAAAATTCTTATTTCATGACTTAAGGTAAACTCACTTTTATTGATATTTAAAGGTGTATTAAGGTGTGATACGTCCATTTATATGCCTTTTCCGCACTTTGAACATCGTCGAAAAAACACGATTTTACGCTCACTAGTGAGTAAAAATTCTTATTTCATGACTTAAGGTAAACTCACTTTTATTGATATTTAAAGGTGTATTAAGGTGTGATACGTCCATTAAATGCCTTTTCCGCACTTTGAACAAGGTCGAGAAAACACGATTTTACGCTCACTAGTGAGTAAATATCATTATTTCAAGACTTAATGTAAACTCACTTTTATTGATATTTAAAGGTGTATTAAAATGTAATACGTCCATTTATATGCCTTTTCCGCACTTTGAACAAAGTCAAGAAAACACGATTTTACGCTCACTAGTGAGTAAAAATTCTTATTTCATGACTTAATGTAAACTCACTTTAATTGATATTTAAAGGTGTATTAAGGTGTGATACGTCCATTTATATGCCTTTTCCGCTCTTTGTACATAGTCGAGAAAACACGATTTTACGCTCACTAGTGAGTAAAAATTATTATTTCATGACTTAAGGTAAACTCACTTTTATTGATATTTAAAGGTGTATTAAGATGTGATACGTCCATTTATATGCCTTTTCCGCACTTTGAACAAAGTCAAGAAAACACGATTTTACGCTCACTAGTGAGTAAAAATTCTTATTTCATGACTTAATGTAAACTCACTTTAATTGATATTTAAAGGTGTATTAAGGTGTGATACGTCCATTTATATGCCTTTTCCGCTCTTTGTACATAGTCGAGAAAACACGATTTTACCCTCACTAGTGAGTAAAAATTATTATTTCATGACTTAAGGTAAACTCACTTTTATTGATATTTAAAGGTGTTTTAAGGTATGATACGTCCATTTATATGCTTTTTCCACACTTTGAACAAAGTCGAGAAAACACGATTTTACGGTCACTAGTGAGTAAAAATTCTTATTTCATGACTTAATGTAAACTCACTTTTATTGATATTTAAAGGTATATTAAGGTGTGATATGTCCATTTATATGCCTTTTCCGCACCTTGAACAAAGTCGATAAAACAGATTTTACACTCAGTAGTGAGAAAAAATTCTTATTTCATGACTTAATTTAAACTCACTTTTATTGCTATTTAAAGGTGAATTCAGGTGTGATACGTCCATTTATATGTCTTTTCCGCACTTTGAACAAAGTCGAGAAAACTTGATCTTACGCTCACTAATGAGTAAAAATTCTTATATCATGACTTAATGTAAACTCACTTTTATTGATATTTAAAGGTGTATTAAGGTGTGATACGTCCATTTATTTGCCTTTTCCGCTCTTTGTACATAGTCGAGAAAACACGATTTTACCCTCACTAGTGAGTAAAAATTATTATTTCATGACTTAAGGTAAACTCACTTTT
This sequence comes from Deroplatys truncata, assembly GCA_030765065.1. Classification (NCBI taxonomy): domain Eukaryota; kingdom Metazoa; phylum Arthropoda; class Insecta; order Mantodea; family Mantidae; genus Deroplatys; species Deroplatys truncata. The sequence continues at coordinate 41,113,081 of CM060987.1, read as the reverse complement.
ATTGATATTTAAAGGTGTATTAAGGTATGATACGTCCATTTATATGCTTTTTCCACACTTTGAACAAAGTCGAGAAAACACGATTTTACGGTCACTAGTGAGTAAAAATTCTTATTTCATGACTTAATGTAAACTCACTTTTATTGATATTTAAAGGTATATTAAGGTGTGATATGTCCATTTATATGCCTTTTCCGCACCTTGAACAAAGTCGATAAAACAGATTTTACACTCAGTAGTGAGAAAAAATTCTTATTTCATGACTTAATTTAAACTCACTTTTATTGCTATTTAAAGGTGAATTCAGGTGTGATACGTCCATTTATATGCCTTTTCCGCACTTTGAACAAAGTCGAGAAAACTTGATCTTACGCTCACTAATGAGTAAAAATTCTTATTTCATGACTTAATGTAAACTCACTTTTATTGATATTTAAAGGTGTATTAAGGTGTGATACGTCCATTTATTTGCCTTTTCCGCACTTTGAACAAAGTCGAGAAAACACGATTTTACGCTCACTAGTGAGTAAAAATTCTTATTTCATGACTTAAGGTAAACTCACTTTTATTGATGTTTAAAGGTGTATTAAGGTGTGATACGTTCATTTATATGCCTTTTGCGCACTTTGAACAAGGTCGAGAAAACACGATTTTACGCTCACTAGTGAGTAAAAATTCTTATTTCATGACTTAATATAAACTCACTTTTATTGTTGTTTAAAGGTGCATTAAGGTGTGATACGTCCATTTATATGTCTTTTCCGCACTTTGAACAAAGTCGAGAAATCACGATTTTACGCTCACTACTGAGTAAAAATTCTTATTTCATGACTTAATATAAACTCACTTTTATTGATATTTAATGGTGTATTAAGGTGTGATACGTCCATTTATATGCCTTTTCCGCACTTTGAACAAAGTCGCGAAAACACGATTTTACGCTCACTAGTGAGTAAAAATTCTTATTTCTTGACTTAATGTAAACTCACTTTTATTGATATTTAAAAGTGTATTAAGGTGTGATACGTCCATTTATATGGCTTTTCCACACTTTGAACAAAGTCGAGAAAACACGATTTTACGCTCACTAGGGAGTAAAAATTCTTATTTCATGACTTAATGTAAACTCACTTTTATTGATATTTTAAGGTGTATTAAGGTGTGATATGTCCATTTATATGCCTTTTCCGCACTTTGAACAAAGTCGAGAAAACACGATTTTACGCTCACTAGTGAGTGAAAATTCTTATTTCATGACTTAATGTAAACTCACCTTTATTGATATTTAAAGGTGTATTAAGGTATGATACGTCCATTTATATGCCTTTTCCGCACTTTGAACAAAGTCGAGAAAACACGATTTTACGGTCACTAGTAAGTAAAAATTCTTATTTCCTGACTTAAGGTAAACTCACTTTTATTGATATTTAAAGGTGTATTAAGGTGTGATACGTCCATTTATATGCCTTTTCCGCACTTTGAACATCGTCGAGAAAACACGATTTTACGCTCACTAGTGAGTAAAAATTCTTGTTTCAGGACTTAATGTAAACTCACTTTTATTGATATTTAAAGGTAAATTAAGGTGTGATACTTCCATTTATATGCCTTTTCCGCACTTTGAACAAAGTCGAGAAAACACGATTTTACGCTCACGAGTGAGTAAAAATTCTTATTTCATGACTTAATGTAAACTCACTTTTACTGATATTTAAAGGTGTATTAAGGTGTGATAGGTCCATTTATATGCCTTTTCCGCACTTTGAACAATGTCGAGAAAACACGATTTTACGCTCACTAGTGAGTAAAAATTCATATTTCATGACTTAAAGTTAACTCACTTTTATCGCTATTTAAAGGTGTATTAAGGTGTGACACGTCCATTTATATGCCTTTTCCGCACTTTGAACAAAATCGAGAAAACACGATTTTACGCTCACTAGTGAGTAAAAATTCTTATTTCATGACTTAAGGTAAACTCACTTTTATTGATATTTAAAGGTGTATTAAGGTGTGATACGTCCATTTATTTGCCTTTTCCGCACTTTGAACAAAGTCGAGAAAACACGATTTTACGCTCACTAGTGAGTAAAAATTCTTATTTCATGACTTAAGGTAAACTCACTTTTATTGATGTTTAAAGGTGTATTAAGGTGTGATACGTTCATTTATATGCCTTTTGCGCACTTTGAACAAGGTCGAGAAAACACGATTTTACGCTCACTAGTGAGTAAAAATTCTTATTTCATGACAATATAAACTCACTTTTATTGTTATTTAAAGGTGCATTAAGGTGTGATACGTCCATTTATATGTCTTTTCCGCACTTTGAACAAAGTCGAGAAATCACGATTTTACGCTCACTACTGAGTAAAAATTCTTATTTCATGACTTAATATAAACTCACTTTTATTGATATTTAATGGTGTATTAAGGTGTGATACGTCCATTTATATGCCTTTTCCGCAGTTTGAACAAAGTCGAGAAAACACGATTTTACGCTCACTAATGAGTAAAAATTCTTATTTCTTGACTTAATGTAAACTCACTTTTATTGATATTTAAAAGTGTATTAAGGTGTGATACGTCCATTTATATGGCTTTTCCACACTTTGAACAAAGTCGAGAAAACACGATTTGACGCTCACTAGGGAGTAAAAATTCTTATTTCATGACTTAATGTAAACTCACTTTTATTGATATTTTAAGGTGTATTAAGGTGTGATATGTCCATTTATATGCCTTTTCCGCACTTTGAACAAAGTCGAGAAAACACGATTTTACGCTCACTAGTGAGTGAAAATTCTTATTTCATGACTTAATGTAAACTCACCTTTATTGATATTTAAAGGTGTATTAAGGTATGATACGTCTATTTATATGCCTTTTCCGCACTTTGAACAAAGTCGAGAAAACACGATTTTACGGTCACTAGTGAGTAAAAATTCTTATTTCCTGACTTAAGGTAAACTCACTTTTATTGATATTTAAAGGTGTATTAAGGTGTGATACGTCCATTTATATGCCTTTTCCGCACTTTGAACATCGTCGAGAAAACACGATTTTACGCTCACTAGTGAGTAAAAATTCTTATTTCAGGACTTAATGTAAACTCACTTTTATTGATATTTAAAGGTAAATTAAGGTGTGATACTTCCATTTATATGCCTTTTCCGCACATTGAACAAAGTCGAGAAAACACGATTTTACGTTCACTAGTGAGTAAAAATTCTTATTTCATGACTTAATGTAAACTCACTTTAATTGATATTTAAAGGTGTTTTAAGGTGTGATATGTCCATTTATATGGCATTTCCGCACTTTGAACAAAGTCGAGAAAACACGATTTTACGCTCACGAGTGAGTAAAAATTCTTATTTCATGACTTAATGTAAACTCACTTTTACTGATATTTAAAGGTGTATTAAGGTGTGATAGGTCCATTTATATGCCTTTTCCGCACTTTGAACAATGTCGAGAAAACACGATTTTACGAAACTAGTGAGTAAAAATTCATATTTCATGACTTAAAGTTAACTCACTTTTATTGCTATTTAAGGTGTATTAAGGTGTGACACGTCCATTTTTATGTCTTTTCCGCACTTTGAACAAAGTCGAGAAAACACGATTTTACGCTCACTAGTGAGTAAAAATTCTTATTTCATGACTTAAGGTAAACTCACTTTTATTGATATTTAAAGGTGTATTAAGGTGTGATACGTCCATTAAATGCCTTTTCCGCACTTTGAACAAGGTCGAGAAAACACGATTTTACGCTCACTAGTGAGTAAATATCATTATTTCAAGACTTAATGTAAACTCACTTTTATTGATATTTAAAGGTGTATTAAGATGTGATACGTCCATTTATATGCCTTTTCCGCACTTTGAACAAAGTCAAGAAAACACGATTTTACGCTCACTAGTGAGTAAAAATTCTTATTTCATGACTTAATGTAAACTCACTTTAATTGATATTTAAAGGTGTATTAAGGTGTGATACGTCCATTTATATGCCTTTTCCGCTCTTTGTACATAGTCGAGAAAACACGATTTTACGCTCACTAGTGAGTAAAAATTATTATTTCATGACTTAAGGTAAACTCACTTTTATTGATATTTAAGGGTGTATTAAGATGTGATACGTCCATTTATATGCCTTTTCCGCACTTTGAACAAAGTCGAGAAAACACGATTTTACGCTCACTAGTGAGTAAAAATTCTTATTTCATGACTTAATGTAAACTCACTTTAATTGATATTTAAATGTGTATTAAGATGTGATACGTCCATTTATATGCCTTTTCCGCACTTTGAACAAAGTCGAGAAAACACGATTTTACGCTTACGAGTGAGTAAAAATTCTTATTTCATGACTTAATGTAAACTCACTTTTACTGATATTTAAAGGTGTATTAAGGTGTGATAGGTCCATTTATATGCCTTTTCCGCACTTTGAACAATGTCGAGAAAACACGATTTTACGCTCGCTAGTGAGTAAAAATTCATATTTCATGACTTAAAGTTAACTCACTTTTATTGCTATTTAAAGGTGTATTAAGGTGTGACACGTCCATTTATATGCCTTTTCCGCACTTTGAACAAAGTCGAGAAAACACGATTTTACGCTCACTAGTGAGTAAAAATTCTTATTTCATGACTTAAGGTAAACTCACTTTTATTGATATTTAAAGGTGTATTAAGGTGTGATACGTCCATTTATATGCCTTTTCCGCACTTTGAACAAGGTCGAGAAAACACGATTTTACGCTCACTAGTGAGTAAATATTATTATTTCATGACTTAATTTAAACTCACTTTTATTGCTATTTAAAGGTGAATTTATTAAGGTGTGACACGTCCATTTATATGCCTTTTCCGCACTTTGAACAAAGTCGAGAAAACTCGATTTTACGCTCACTAATGAGTAAAAATTCTTATTTCATGACTTAATGTAAACTCACTTTTATTGATATTTAAAGGTGTATTAAGGTGTGATAGGTCCATTTATTAGCCTTTTCCGCACTTTGAACAAAGTCGAGAAAACACGATTTTATGCTCACTAGTGAGTAAAAATTCTTATTTCATGACTTAAGGTAAACTCACTTTTATTGATATTTAAAGGTGTATTAAGGTGTGATACGTCCATTTATATGCCTTTTCCGCACTTTGAACAAGGTCGAGAAAACACGATTTTACGCTCACTAGTGAGTAAAAATTCTTATTTCATGACTTAATGTAAACTCACTTTTATTGTTATTTAAGGTGTATTAAGGTGTGATACATCCATTTATATGCCTTTTCCGCACTTTGAACAAAGTCGAGAAAATACGATTTTACGCTCACTAGTGAGTAAAAATTCTTATTTCATGACTTAATGTAAACTCACTTTTATTGATACTTAAAGGTGTATTAAGGTGTGATACATCCATTTATATGCCTTTTCCGCACTTTGAACAAAGTCGAGAAAACACGATTTTAAGCTCACTAGTGAGTAAAAATTCTTATTTCATGACTTAATGTAAACTCACATTTATTGATATTTAAAGGTATATTAAGGTGTGATATGTCCATTTATATGCCTTTACCGCACCTTGAACAATGTCGATAAAACAGATTTTACGCTCAGTAGTGAGTAAAAATTCTTATTTCATGACTTAATTTAAACTCACTTTTATTGCTATTTAAAGGTGAATTCAGGTGTGATACGTCCATTTATATGCCTTTTCCGCACTTTGAACAAAGTCGAGAAAACTCGATTTTACGCTCACTAATGAGTAAAAATTCTTATTTCATGACTTAATGTAAACTCACTTTTATTGATATTTAAAGGTGTATTAAGGTGTGATACGTCTATTTATTTGCCTTTTCCGCACTTTGAACAAAGTCGAGAAAACACGATTTTACGCTCACTAGTGAGTAAAAATTCTTATTTCATGACTTAATGTAAACTCACTTTTATTGATATTTAAAGGTAAACTAAGGTGTGATACTTCCATTTATATGCCTTTTCCGCACATTGAACAAAGTCGAGAAAACACGATTTTACGTTCACTAGTGAGTAAAAATTCTTATTTCATGACTTAATGTAAACTCACTTTAATTGATATTTAAAGGTGTTTTAAGGTGTGATATGTCCATTTATATGGCATTTCCGCACTTTGAACAAAGTCGAGAAAACACGATTTTACGCTCACGAGTGAGTAAAAATTCTTATTTCATGACTTAATGTAAACTCACTTTTACTGATATTTAAAGGTGTATTAAGGTGTGATAGGTCCATTTATATGCCTTTTCCGCACTTTGAACAATGTCGAGAAAACACGATTTTACGAAACTAGTGAGTAAAAATTCATATTTCATGACTTAAAGTTAACTCACTTTTATTGCTATTTAAGGTGTATTAAGGTGTGACACGTCCATTTTTATGTCTTTTCCGCACTTTGAACAAAGTCGAGAAAACACGATTTTACGCTCACTAGTGAGTAAAAATTCTTATTTCATGACTTAAGGTAAACTCACTTTTATTGATATTTAAAGGTGTATTAAGGTGTGATACGTCCATTAAATGCCTTTTCCGCACTTTGAACAAGGTCGAGAAAACACGATTTTACGCTCACTAGTGAGTAAATATCATTATTTCAAGACTTAATGTAAACTCACTTTTATTGATATTTAAAGGTGTATTAAGATGTGATACGTCCATTTATATGCCTTTTCCGCACTTTGAACAAAGTCAAGAAAACACGATTTTACGCTCACTAGTGAGTAAAAATTCTTATTTCATGACGTAATGTAAACTCACTTTAATTGATATTTAAAGGTGTATTAAGGTGTGATACGTCCATTTATATGCCTTTTCCGCTCTTTGTACATAGTCGAGAAAACACGATTTTACGCTCACTAGTGAGTAAAAATTATTATTTCATGACTTAAGGTAAACTCACTTTTATTGATATTTAAGGGTGTATTAAGATGTGATACGTCCATTTATATGCCTTTTCCGCACTTTGAACAAAGTCGAGAAAACACGATTTTACGCTCACTAGTGAGTAAAAATTCTTATTTCATGACTTAATGTAAACTCACTTTAATTGATATTTAAATGTGTATTAAGATGTGATACGTCCATTTATATGCCTTTTCCGCACTTTGAACAAAGTCGAGAAAACACGATTTTACGCTCACGAGTGAGTAAAAATTCTTATTTCATGACTTAATGTAAACTCACTTTTACTGATATTTAAAGGTGTATTAAGGTGTGATAGGTCCATTTATATGCCTTTTCCGCACTTTGAACAATGTCGAGAAAACACGATTTTACGCTCGCTAGTGAGTAAAAATTCATATTTCATGACTTAAAGTTAACTCACTTTTATTGCTATTTAAAGGTGTATTAAGTTGTGACACGTCCATTTATATGCCTTTTCCGCACTTTGAACAAAGTCGAGAAAACACGATTTTACGCTCACTAGTGAGTAAAAATTCTTATTTCATGACTTAAGGTAAACTCACTTTTATTGATATTTAAAGGTGTATTAAGGTGTGATACGTCCATTTATATGCCTTTTCCGCACTTTGAACAAGGTCGAGAAAACACGATTTTACGCTCACTAGTGAGTAAATATTATTATTTCATGACTTAATTTAAACTCACTTTTATTGGTATTTAAAGGTGAATTTATTAAAGTGTGACACGTCCATTTATATGCCTTTTCCGCACTTTGAACAAAGTCGAGAAAACTCGATTTTACGCTCACTAATGAGTAAAAATTCTTATTTCATGACTTAATGTAAACTCACTTTTATTGATATTTAAAGGTGTATTAAGGTGTGATAGGTCCATTTATTAGCCTTTTCCGCACTTTGAACAAAGTCGAGAAAACACGATTTTATGCTCACTAGTGAGTAAAAATTCTTATTTCATGACTTAAGGTAAACTCACTTTTATTAATATTTAAAGGTGTATTAAGGTGTGATACGTCCATTTATATGCCTTTTCCGCACTTTGAACAAGGTCGAGAAAACACGATTTTACGCTCACTAGTGAGTAAAAATTCTTATTTCATGACTTAATGTAAACTCACTTTTATTGTTATTTAAGGTGTATTAAGGTGTGATACATCCATTTATATGCCTTTTCCGCACTTTGAACAAAGTCGAGAAAATACGATTTTACGCTCACTAGTGAGTAAAAATTCTTATTTCATGACTTAATGTAAACTCACTTTTATTGATACTTAAAGGTGTATTAAGGTGTGATACATCCATTTATATGCCTTTTCCGCACTTTGAACAAAGTCGAGAAAACACGATTTTAAGCTCACTAGTGAGTAAAAATTCTTATTTCATGACTTAATGTAAACTCACATTTATTGATATTTAAAGGTATATTAAGGTGTGATATGTCCATTTATATGCCTTTACCGCACCTTGAACAATGTCGATAAAACAGATTTTACGCTCAGTAGTGAGTAAAAATTCTTATTTCATGACTTAATTTAAACTCACTTTTATTGCTATTTAAAGGTGAATTCAGGTGTGATACGTCCATTTATATGCCTTTTCCGCACTTTGAACAAAGTCGAGAAAACTCGATTTTACGCTCACTAATGAGTAAAAATTCTTATTTCATGACTTAATGTAAACTCACTTTTATTGATATTTAAAGGTGTATTAAGGTGTGATACTTCTATTTATTTGCCTTTTCCGCACTTTGAACAAAGTCGAGAAAACACGATTTTACGCTCACTAGTGAGTAAAAATTCTTATTTCATGACTTAAGGTAAACTCACCTTTATTGATAATTAAAGGTGTATTAAGGTGTGATACGTTCATTTATATGCCTTTTGCACACTTTGAACAAGGTCGAGAAAACACGATTTTACGCTCACTAGTGAGTAAAAATTCTTATTTCATGACTTAATATAAACTCACTTTTATTGTTATTTAAAGGTGCATTAAGGTGTGATACGTCCATTTATATGTCTTTTCCGCACTTTGAACAAAGTCGAGAAATCACGATTTTACGCTCACTACTGAGTAAAAATTCTTATTTCATGACTTAATATAAACTCACTTTTATTGATATTTAATGGTGTATTAAGGTGTGATACGTCCATTTATATGCCTTTTCCGCACTTTGAATAAAGTCGAGAAAACACGATTTTACGCTCACTAGTGAGTAAAAATTCTTATTTCTTGACTTAATGTAAACTCACTTTTATTGATGTTTAAAGGTGTATTAAGGTGTGATACGTCCATTTATATGGCTTTTCCACACTTTGAACAAAGCCGAGAAAACAGGATTTTACGCTCACTAGGGAGTAAAAATTCTTATTTCATGACTTAATGTAAACTCACTTTTATTCATATTTTAAGGTGTATTAAGGTGTGATATGTCCATTTATATGCCTTTTCCGCACTTTGAACAAAGCCGAGAAAACACGATTTTACGCTCACTAGTGAGTAAAAATTCTTATTTCATGACTTAATGTAAACTCACCTTTATTGATATTTAAAGGTGTATTAAGGTATGATACGTCCATTTATATGCCTTTTCCGCACTTTGAACAAAGTCGAGATAACACGATTTTACGGTCACTAGTGAGTAAAAATTCTTATTTCCTGACTTAAGGTAAACTCACTTTTATTGATATTTAAAGGTGTATTAAGGTGTGATACGTCCATTTATATGGCTTTTCAGCACTTTGAACATCGTCGAGAAAACACGATTTTACGCTCACTAGTGAGTAAAAATTCTTATTTCAGGACTTAATGTAAACTCACTTTTATTGATATTTAAAGGTGTATTAAGGTGTGATACGTCCATTTATATGGCTTTTCCGCACTTTGAACAAAGTCGAGAAAACACGATTTTACGCTCACGAGTGAGTAAAAATTCTTATTTCATGACTTAATGTAAACTCACTTTTACTGATATTTAAAGGTGTATTAAGGTGTGATAGGTCCATTTATATGCCTTTTCCGCACTTTGAACAATGTCGAGAAAACACGATTTTACGCTCACTAGTGAGTAAAAATTCATATTTCATGACTTAAGGTAAACTCACTTTTATTGCTATTTAAAGGTGTATTAAGGTGTGACACGTCCATTTATATGCCTTTTCCGCACTTTGAAAAAAGTCGAGAAAACACGATTTTACGCTCACTAGTGAGTAAAAATTCTTATTTCATGACTTAAGGTAACCTCACTTTTATTGATATTTAAAGGTGTATTAAGGTGTGATACGTCCATTTATTTGCCTTTTCCGCACTTTGAACAAAGTCGAGAAAACACGATTTTACGCTCACTAGTGAGTAAAAATTCTTATTTCATGACTTAAGGTAAACTCACTTTTATTGATGTTTAAAGGTGTATTAAGGTGTAATACGTTCATTTATATGCCTTTTGCGCACTTTGAACAAGGTCGAGAAAACACGATTTTACGCTCACTAGTGAGTAAAAATTCTTATTTCATGACTTAATATAAACTCACTTTTATTGTTATTTAAAGGTGCATTAAGGTGTGATACGTCCATTTATATGTCTTTTCCGCACTTTGAACAAAGTCGAGAAATCACGATTTTACGCTCACTACTGAGTAAAAATTCTTATTTCTTGACTTAATGTAAACTCACTTTTATTGATATTTAAAAGTGTATTAAGGTGTGATACGTCCATTTATATGGCTTTTCCACACTTTGAACAAAGTCGAGAAAACACGATTTTACGCTCACTAGGGAGTAAAAATTCTTATTTCATGACTTAATGTAAACTAACTTTTATTGATATTTTAAGGTGTATTAAGGTGTGATATGTCCATTTATATGCCTTTTCCGCACTTTGAACAAAGTCGAGAAAACACGATTTTACGCTCACTAGTGAGTGAAAATTCTTATTTCATGACTTAATGTAAACTCACCTTTATTGATATTTAAAGGTGTATTAAGGTATGATACATCCATTTATATGCCTTTTCCGCACTTTGAACAAAGTCGAGAAAACACGATTTTACGGTCACTAGTGAGTAAAAATTCTTATTTCCTGACTTAAGGTAAACTCACTTTTATTGATATTTAAAGGTGTATTAAGGTGTGATACGTCCATTTATATGCCTTTTCCGCACTTTGAACATCGTCGAGAAAACACGATTTTACGCTCACTAGTGAGTAAAAATTCTTATTTCAGGACTTAATGTAAACTCACTTTTATTGATATTTAAAGGTAAATTAAGGTGTGATACTTCCATTTATATGCCTTTTCCGCACTTTGAACAAAGTCGAGAAAACACGATTTTACGTTCACTAGTGAGTAAAAATTCTTATTTCATGACTTAATGTAAACTCACTTTAATTGATATTTAAAGGTGTTTTAAGGTGTGATATGTCCATTTATATGCCATTTCCCCACTTTGAACAAAGTCGAGAAAACACGATTTTACGCTCACGAGTGAGTAAAAATTCTTATTTCATGACTTAATGTAAACTCACTTTTACTGATATTTAAAGGTGTATTAAGGTGTGATAGGTCCATTTATATGCCTTTTCCGCACTTTGAACAATGTCGAGAAAACACGATTTTACGCTCACTAGTGAGTAAAAATTCATATTTCATGACTTAAAGTTAACTCACTTTTATTGCTATTTAAAGGTGTATTAAGGTGTGACACGTCCATTTATATGCCTTTTCCGCACTTTGAACAAAGTCAAGAAAACACGATTTTACGCTCACTAGTGAGTAAAAATTCTTGTTTCATGACTTAATGTAAACTCATTTTAATTGATATTTAAAGGTGTATTAAGGTGTGATACGTCCATTTATATGCCTTTTCCGCTCTTTGTACATAGTCGAGAAAACACGATTTTACGCTCACTAGTGAGTAAAAATTATTATTTCATGACTTAAGGTAAACTCACTTTTATTGATATTTAAAGGTGTATTAGGGTATGATACGTCCATTTATATGCCTTTTCCACACTTTGAACAAAGTCGAGAAAACACGATTTTACGGTCACTAGTGAGTAAAAATTCTTATTTCATGACTTAATGTAAACTCACTTTTATTGATATTTAAAGGTATATTAAGGTGTGATATGTCCATTTATATGCCTTTTCCGCACCTTGAACAAAGTCGATAAAACAGATTTTACACTCAGTAGTGAGTAAAAATTCTTATTTCATGACTTAATTTAAACTCACTTTTATTGCTATTTAAAGGTGAATTCAGGTGTGATACGTCCATTTATATGCCTTTTCCGCACTTTGAACAAAGTCGAGAAAACTCGATTTTACGCTCACTAATGAGTAAAAATTCTTATTTCATGACTTAATGTAAACTCACTTTTATTGATATTTAAAGGTGTATTAAGGTGTGATACGTCCATTTATTTGCCTTTTCCGCACTTTGAACAAAGTCGAGAAAACACGATTTTACGCTCACTAGTGAGTAAAAATTCTTGTTTCATGAATTAAGGTAAACTCACTTTTATTGATGTTTAAAGGTGTATTAAGGTGTGATACGTTCATTTATATGCCTTTTACGCTCACTAGTGAGTAAAAATTCTTATTTCATGACTTAATATAAACTCACTTTTATTGTTATTTAAAGGTGCATTACGGTGTGATACGTCCATTTATATGTCTTTTCCGCACTTTGAACAAAGTCGAGAAATCACGATTTTACGCTCACTACTGAGTAAAAATTCTTATTTCATGACTTAATATAAACTCACTTTTATTGATATTTAATGGTGTATTAAGATGTGATACGTCCATTTATATGCCTTTTCCGCACTTTAAACAAAGTCGAGAAAACACGATTTTACGCTCACTAGTGAGTAAAAATTCATATTTCTTGACTTAATGTAAACTCACTTTTATTGATATTTAAAAGTGTATTAAGGTGTGATACGTCCATTTATATGGCTTTTCCACACTTTGAACAAAGTCGAGAAAACACGATTTTACGCTCACTAGGGAGTAAAAATTCTTATTTCATGACTTAATGTAAGCTCACTTTTATTGATATTTTAAGGTGTATTAAGGTGTGATATGTCCATTTATATGCCTTTTCCGCACTTTGAACAAAGGCGAGAAAACACGATTTTACGCTCACTAGTGAGTGAAAATTCTTATTTCATGACTTAATGTAAACTCACCTTTATTGATATTTAAAGGTGTATTAAGGTATGATACGTCCATTTATATGCCTTTTCCGCACTTTGAACAAAGTCGAGAAAACACGATTTTACGGTCACTAGTGAGTAAAAATTCTTATTTCCTGACTTAAGGTAAACTCACTTTTATTGATATTTAAAGGTGTATTAAGGTGTAATACGTCCATTTATATGCCTTTTCCGCACTTTGAACATCGTCGAGAAAACACGATTTTACGCTCACTAGTGAGTAAAAATTCTTATTTCAGGACTTAATGTAAACTCACTTTTATTGATATTTAAAGGTAAATTAAGGTGTGATACTTCCATTTATATGCCTTTTCCGCACTTTGAACAAAGTCGAGAAAACACGATTTTACGTTCACTAGTGAGTAAAAATTCTTATTTCATGACTTAATGTAAACTCACTTTTACTGATTTTTAAAGGTGTATTGAGGTGTGATAGGTCCATTTATATGCCTTTTCCGCGCTTTGAACAATGTCGAGAAAACACGATTTTACGCTCACTAGTGAGTAAAAATTCATATTTCATGACTTAAAGTTAACTCACTTTTAATGCTATTTAAAGGTGTATTAAGGTGTGACACGTCCATTTATATGCCTTTTCCGCACTTTGAACAAAGTCGAGAAAACACGATTTTACGCTCACTAGTGAGTAAAAATTCTTATTTCATGACTTAAGGTAAACTCACTTTTATTGATATTTAAAGGTGTATTAAGGTGTGATACGTCCATTTATTTGCCTTTTCCGCACTTTGAACAAAGTCGAGAAAACACGATTTTACGCTCACTAGTGAGTAAAAATTCTTATTTCATGACTTAAGGTAAACTCACTTTTATTGATGTTTAAAGGTGTATTAAGGTGTGATACGTTCATTTATATGCCTTTTGCGCACTTTGAACAAGGTCGAGAAAACACGATTTTACGCTCACTAGTGAGTAAAAATTCTTATTTCATGACAATATAAACTCACTTTTATTGTTATTTAAAGGTGCATTAAGGTGTGATACCTCCATTTATGTCTTTTCCGCACTTTGAACAAAGTCGAGAAATCACGATTTTTCGCTCACTACTGAGTAAAAATTCTTATTTCATGACTTAATATAAACTCACTTTTATTGATATTTAATGGTGTATTAAGGTGTGATACGTCCATTTATATGCCTTTTCCGCACTTTGAACAAAGTCGAGAAAACACGATTTTACGCTCACTAGTGAGTAAAAATTCTTATTTCTTGACTTAATGTAAACTCACTTTTATTGATATTTAAAAGTGTATTAAGGTGTGTTACGTCCATTTATATGGCTTTTCCACACTTTGAACAAAGTCGAGAAAACACGATTTTACGCTCACTAGGGAGTAAAAATTCTTATTTCATGACTTAATGTAAACTCACTTTTATTGATATTTTAAGGTGTATTAAGGTGTGATATGTCCATTTATATGCCTTTTCCGCACTTTGAACAAAGTCGAGAAAACACGATTTTACGCTCACTAGTGAGTAAAAATTCTTATTTCATGACTTAAGGTAAACTCACTTTTATTGATATTTAAAGGTGCATTAAGGTGTGATACGTCCATTTATATGCCTTTTCCGCACTTTGAACATCGTCGAGAAAACACGATTTTACGCTCACTAGTGAGTAAAAATTCTTATTTCATGACTTAATGTAAACTCACTTTTACTGATATTTAAAGGTGTATTAAGGTGTGATAGGTCCATTTATATGCCTTTTCCGCACTTTGAACAATGTCGAGAAAACACGATTTTACGCTCACTAGTGAGTAAAAATTCATATTTCATGACTTAAAGTTAACTCACTTTTATTGCTATTTAAAGGTGTATTAAGGTGTGACACGTCCATTTATATGCCTTTTCCGCACTTTGAACAAAGTCCAGAAAACACGATTTTACGCTCACTAGTGAGTAAAAATTCTTATTTCATGACTTAAGGTAAACTCACTTTTATTGATATTTAAAGGTGTATTAAGGTGTGATACGTCCATTAAATGCCTTTTCCGCACTTTGAACAAGGTCGAGAAAACACGATTTTACGCTCACTAGTGAGTACATATCATTATTTCAAGACTTAATGTAAACTCACTTTTATTGATATTTAAAGGTGTATTAAGATGTGATACGTCCATTTATATGCCTTTTCCGCACTTTGAACAAAGTCAAGAAAACACGATTTTACGCTCACTAGTGAGTAAAAATTCTTATTTCATGACTTAATGTAAACTCACTTTAATTGATATTTAAAGGTGTATTAAGGTGTGATACGTCCATTTATATGCCTTTTCCTCTCTTTGTACATAGTCGAGAAAACACGATTTTACGCTCACTAGTGAGTAAAAATTCTTATTTCATGACTTAAGGTAAACTCACTTTTATTGATATTTAAAGGTGTATTAAGATGTGATACGTCCATTTATATGCCTTTTCCGCACTTTGAACAAAGTCAAGAAAACACGATTTTACGCTCACTAGTGAGTAAAAATTCTTATTTCATGACTTAATGTAAACTCACTTTAATTGATATTTAAAGGTGTATTAAGGTGTGATACGTCCATTTATATGCCTTTTCCGCTCTTTGTACATAGTCGAGAAAACACGATTTTACCCTCACTAGTGAGTAAAAATTATTATTTCATGACTTAAGGTAAACTCACTTTTATTGATATTTAAAGGTGTATTAAGGTGTGATACGTCCATTTATATGCCTTTTCCGCACTTTGAACATCGTCGAGAAAACACGATTTTACGCTCACTAGTGAGTAAAAATTCTTATTTCAGGACTTAATGTAAACTCACTTTTATTGATATTTAAAGGTAAATTAAGGTGTGATACTTCCATTTATATGCCTTTTCCGCACTTTGAACAAAGTCGAGAAAACACGATTTTACGTTCACTAGTGAGTAAAAATTCTTATTTCATGACTTAATGTAAACTCACTTTAATTGATATTTAAAGGTGTTTTAAGGTGTGATATGTCCATTTATATGCCATTTCCCCACTTTGAACAAAGTCGAGAAAACACGATTTTACGCTCACGAGTGAGTAAAAATTCTTATTTCATGACTTAATGTAAACTCACTTTTACTGATATTTAAAGGTGTATTAAGGTGTGATAGGTCCATTTATATGCCTTTTCCGCACTTTGAACAATGTCGAGAAAACACGATTTTACGCTCACTAGTGAGTAAAAATTCATATTTCATGACTTAAAGTTAACTCACTTTTATTGCTATTTAAAGGTGTATTAAGGTGTGACACGTCCATTTATATGCCTTTTCCGCACTTTGAACAAAGTCAAGAAAACACGATTTTACGCTCACTAGTGAGTAAAAATTCTTGTTTCATGACTTAATGTAAACTCATTTTAATTGATATTTAAAGGTGTATTAAGGTGTGATACGTCCATTTATATGCCTTTTCCGCTCTTTGTACATAGTCGAGAAAACACGATTTTACGCTCACTAGTGAGTAAAAATTATTATTTCATGACTTAAGGTAAACTCACTTTTATTGATATTTAAAGGTGTATTAGGGTATGATACGTCCATTTATATGCCTTTTCCACACTTTGAACAAAGTCGAGAAAACACGATTTTACGGTCACTAGTGAGTAAAAATTCTTATTTCATGACTTAATGTAAACTCACTTTTATTGATATTTAAAGGTATATTAAGGTGTGATATGTCCATTTATATGCCTTTTCCGCACCTTGAACAAAGTCGATAAAACAGATTTTACACTCAGTAGTGAGTAAAAATTCTTATTTCATGACTTAATTTAAACTCACTTTTATTGCTATTTAAAGGTGAATTCAGGTGTGATACGTCCATTTATATGCCTTTTCCGCACTTTGAACAAAGTCGAGAAAACTCGATTTTACGCTCACTAATGAGTAAAAATTCTTATTTCATGACTTAATGTAAACTCACTTTTATTGATATTTAAAGGTGTATTAAGGTGTGATACGTCCATTTATTTGCCTTTTCCGCACTTTGAACAAAGTCGAGAAAACACGATTTTACGCACACTAGTGAGTAAGAATTCTTGTTTCATGAATTAAGGTAAACTCACTTTTATTGATGTTTAAAGGTGTATTAAGGTGTGATACGTTCATTTATATGCCTTTTACGCTCACTAGTGAGTAAAAATTCTTATTTCATGACTTAATATAAACTCACTTTTATTGTTATTTAAAGGTGCATTACGGTGTGATACGTCCATTTATATGTCTTTTCCGCACTTTGAACAAAGTCGAGAAATCACGATTTTACGCTCACTACTGAGTAAAAATTCTTATTTCATGACTTAATATAAACTCACTTTTATTGATATTTAATGGTGTATTAAGATGTGATACGTCCATTTATATGCCTTTTCCGCACTTTAAACAAAGTCGAGAAAACACGATTTTACGCTCACTAGTGAGTAAAAATTCATATTTCTTGACTTAATGTAAACTCACTTTTATTGATATTTAAAAGTGTATTAAGGTGTGATACGTCCATTTATATGGCTTTTCCACACTTTGAACAAAGTCGAGAAAACACGATTTTACGCTCACTAGGGAGTAAAAATTCTTATTTCATGACTTAATGTAAGCTCACTTTTATTGATATTTTAAGGTGTATTAAGGTGTGATATGTCCATTTATATGCCTTTTCCGCACTTTGAACAAAGGCGAGAAAACACGATTTTACGCTCACTAGTGAGTGAAAATTCTTATTTCATGACTTAATGTAAACTCACCTTTATTGATATTTAAAGGTGTATTAAGGTATGATACGTCCATTTATATGCCTTTTCCGCACTTTGAACAAAGTCGAGAAAACACGATTTTACGGTCACTAGTGAGTAAAAATTCTTATTTCCTGACTTAAGGTAAACTCACTTTTATTGATATTTAAAGGTGTATTAAGGTGTAATACGTCCATTTATATGCCTTTTCCGCACTTTGAACATCGTCGAGAAAACACGATTTTACGCTCACTAGTGAGTAAAAATTCTTATTTCAGGACTTAATGTAAACTCACTTTTATTGATATTTAAAGGTAAATTAAGGTGTGATACTTCCATTTATATGCCTTTTCCGCACTTTGAACAAAGTCGAGAAAACACGATTTTACGTTCACTAGTGAGTAAAAATTCTTATTTCATGACTTAATGTAAACTCACTTTTACTGATTTTTAAAGGTGTATTGAGGTGTGATAGGTCCATTTATATGCCTTTTCCGCGCTTTGAACAATGTCGAGAAAACACGATTTTACGCTCACTAGTGAGTAAAAATTCATATTTCATGACTTAAAGTTAACTCACTTTTAATGCTATTTAAAGGTGTATTAAGGTGTGACACGTCCATTTATATGCCTTTTCCGCACTTTGAACAAAGTCGAGAAAACACGATTTTACGCTCACTAGTGAGTAAAAATTCTTATTTCATGACTTAAGGTAAACTCACTTTTATTGATATTTAAAGGTGTATTAAGGTGTGATACGTCCATTTATTTGCCTTTTCCGCACTTTGAACAAAGTCGAGAAAACACGATTTTACGCTCACTAGTGAGTAAAAATTCTTATTTCATGACTTAAGGTAAACTCACTTTTATTGATGTTTAAAGGTGTATTAAGGTGTGATACGTTCATTTATATGCCTTTTGCGCACTTTGAACAAGGTCGAGAAAACACGATTTTACGCTCACTAGTGAGTAAAAATTCTTATTTCATGACAATATAAACTCACTTTTATTGTTATTTAAAGGTGCATTAAGGTGTGATACCTCCATTTATGTCTTTTCCGCACTTTGAACAAAGTCGAGAAATCACGATTTTTCGCTCACTACTGAGTAAAAATTCTTATTTCATGACTTAATATAAACTCACTTTTATTGATATTTAATGGTGTATTAAGGTGTGATACGTCCATTTATATGCCTTTTCCGCACTTTGAACAAAGTCGAGAAAACACGATTTTACGCTCACTAGTGAGTAAAAATTCTTATTTCTTGACTTAATGTAAACTCACTTTTATTGATATTTAAAAGTGTATTAAGGTGTGTTACGTCCATTTATATGGCTTTTCCACACTTTGAACAAAGTCGAGAAAACACGATTTTACGCTCACTAGGGAGTAAAAATTCTTATTTCATGACTTAATGTAAACTCACTTTTATTGATATTTTAAGGTGTATTAAGGTGTGATATGTCCATTTATATGCCTTTTCCGCACTTTGAACAAAGTCGAGAAAACACGATTTTACGCTCACTAGTGAGTAAAAATTCTTATTTCATGACTTAAGGTAAACTCACTTTTATTGATATTTAAAGGTGCATTAAGGTGTGATACGTCCATTTATATGCCTTTTCCGCACTTTGAACATCGTCGAGAAAACACGATTTTACGCTCACTAGTGAGTAAAAATTCTTATTTCATGACTTAATGTAAACTCACTTTTACTGATATTTAAAGGTGTATTAAGGTGTGATAGGTCCATTTATATGCCTTTTCCGCACTTTGAACAATGTCGAGAAAACACGATTTTACGCTCACTAGTGAGTAAAAATTCATATTTCATGACTTAAAGTTAACTCACTTTTATTGCTATTTAAAGGTGTATTAAGGTGTGACACGTCCATTTATATGCCTTTTCCGCACTTTGAACAAAGTCCAGAAAACACGATTTTACGCTCACTAGTGAGTAAAAATTCTTATTTCATGACTTAAGGTAAACTCACTTTTATTGATATTTAAAGGTGTATTAAGGTGTGATACGTCCATTAAATGCCTTTTCCGCACTTTGAACAAGGTCGAGAAAACACGATTTTACGCTCACTAGTGAGTACATATCATTATTTCAAGACTTAATGTAAACTCACTTTTATTGATATTTAAAGGTGTATTAAGATGTGATACGTCCATTTATATGCCTTTTCCGCACTTTGAACAAAGTCAAGAAAACACGATTTTACGCTCACTAGTGAGTAAAAATTCTTATTTCATGACTTAATGTAAACTCACTTTAATTGATATTTAAAGGTGTATTAAGGTGTGATACGTCCATTTATATGCCTTTTCCTCTCTTTGTACATAGTCGAGAAAACACGATTTTACGCTCACTAGTGAGTAAAAATTATTATTTCATGACTTAAGGTAAACTCACTTTTATTGATATTTAAAGGTGTATTAAGATGTGATACGTCCATTTATATGCCTTTTCCGCACTTTGAACAAAGTCAAGAAAACACGATTTTACGCTCACTAGTGAGTAAAAATTCTTATTTCATGACTTAATGTAAACTCACTTTAATTGATATTTAAAGGTGTATTAAGGTGTGATACGTCCATTTATATGCCTTTTCCGCTCTTTGTACATAGTCGAGAAAACACGATTTTACCCTCACTAGTGAGTAAAAATTATTATTTCATGACTTAAGGTAAACTCACTTTTATTGATATTTAAAGGTGTATTAAGGTATGATACGTCCATTTATATGCTTTTTCCACACTTTGAACAAAGTCGAGAAAACACGATTTTACGATCACTAGTGAGTAAAAATTCTTATTTCATGACTTAATGTAAACTCACTTTTATTGATATTTAAAGGTATATTAAGGTGTGATATGTCCATTTATATGCCTTTTCCGCACCTTGAACAAAGTCGATAAAACAGATTTTACACTCAGTAGTGAGAAAAAATTCTTATTTCATGACTTAATTTAAACTCACTTTTATTGCTATTTAAAGGTGAATTCAGGTGTGATACGTCCATTTATATGCCTTTTCCGCACTTTGAACAAAGTCGAGAAAACTCGATCTTACGCTCACTAATGAGTAAAAATTCTTATTTCATGACTTAATGTAAACTCACTTTTATTGATATTTAAAGGTGTATTAAGGTGTGATACGTCCATTTATTTGCCTTTTCCGCACTTTGAACAAAGTCGAGAAAACACGATTTTACGCTCACTAGTGAGTAAAAATTCTTATTTCATGACTTAAGGTAAACTCACTTTTATTGATGTTTAAAGGTGTATTAAGGTGTGATACGTTCATTTATATGCCTTTTGCGCACTTTGAACAAGGTCGAGAAAACACGATTTTACGCTCACTAGTGAGTAAAAATTCTTATTTCATGACTTAATATAAACTCACTTTTATTGTTGTTTAAAGGTGCATTAAGGTGTGATACGTCCATTTATATGTCTTTTCCGCTCTTTGAACAAAGTCGAGAAATCACGATTTTACGCTCACTACTGAGTAAAAATTCTTATTTCATGACTTAATATAAACTCACTTTTATTGATATTTAATGGTGTATTAAGGTGTGATACGTCCATTTATATGCCTTTTCCGCACTTTGAACAAAGTCGAGAAAACACGATTTTACGCTCACTAGTGAGTAAAAATTCTTATTTCTTGACTTAATGTAAACTCACTTTTATTGATATTTAAAAGTGTATTAAGGTGTGATACGTCCATTTATATGGCTTTTCCACACTTTGAACAAAGTCGAGAAAACACGATTTTACGCTCACTAGGGAGTAAAAATTCTTATTTCATGACTTAATGTAAACTCACTTTTATTGATATTTTAAGGTGTATTAAGGTGTGATATGTCCATTTATATGCCTTTTCCGCACTTTGAACAAAGTCGAGAAAACACGATTTTACGCTCACTAGTGAGTGAAAATTCTTATTTCATGACTTAATGTAAACTCACCTTTATTGATATTTAAAGGTGTATTAAGGTATGATACGTCCATTTATATGCCTTTTCCGCACTTTGAACAAAGTCGAGAAAACACGATTTTACGGTCACTAGTAAGTAAAAATTCTTATTTCCTGACTTAAGGTAAACTCACTTTTATTGATATTTAAAGGTGTATTAAGGTGTGATACGTCCATTTATATGCCTTTTCCGCACTTTGAACAATGTCGAGAAAACACGATTTTACGCTCACTAGTGAGTAAAAATTCATATTTCATGACTTAAAGTTAACTCACTTTTATCGCTATCTAAAGGTGTATTAAGGTGTGACACGTCCATTTATATGCCTTTTCCGCACTTTGAACAAAGTCGAGAAAACACGATTTTACGCTCACTAGTGAGTAAAAATTCTTATTTCATGACTTAAGGTAAACTCACTTTTATTGATATTTAAAGGTGTATTAAGGTGTGATAGGTCCATTTATTTGCCTTTTCCGCACTTTGAACAAAGTCGAGAAAACACGATTTTACGCTCACTAGTGAGTAAAAATTATTATTTCATGACTTAAGGTAAACTCACTTTTATTGATGTTTAAAGGTGTATTAAGGTGTGATACGTTCATTTATATGCCTTTTGCGCACTTTGAACAAGGTCGAGAAAACACGATTTTACGCTCACTAGTGAGTAAAAATTCTTATTTCATGACAATATAAACTCACTTTTATTGTTATTTAAAGGTGCATTAAGGTGTGATACGTCCATTTATATGTCTTTTCCGCACTTTGAACAAAGTCGAGAAATCACGATTTTACGCTCACTACTGAGTAAAAATTCTTATTTCATGACTTAATATAAACTCACTTTTATTGATATTTAATGGTGTATTAAGGTGTGATACGTCCATTTATATGCCTTTTCCGCACTTTGAACAAAGTCGAGAAAACACGATTTTACGCTCACTAGTGAGTAAAAATTCTTATTTCTTGACTTAATGTAAACTCACTTTTATTGATATTTAAAAGTGTATTAAGGTGTGATACGTCCATTTATATGGCTTTTACACACTTTGAACAAAGTCGAGAAAACACGATTTGACGCTCACTAGGGAGTAAAAATTCTTATTTCATGACTTAATGTAAACTCACTTTTATTGATATTTTAAGGTGTATTAAGGTGTGATATGTCCATTTATATGCCTTTTCCGCACTTTGAACAAAGTCGAGAAAACACGATTTTACGCTCACTAGTGAGTAAAAATTCTTATTTCATGACTTAAGGTAAACTCACTTTTATTGATATTTAAAGGTGCATTAAGGTGTGATACGTCCATTTATATGCCTTTTCCGCACTTTGAACATCGTCGAGAAAACACGATTTTACGCTCACTAGTGAGTAAAAATTCTTATTTCATGACTTAATGTAAACTCACTTTTACTGATATTTAAAGGTGCATTAAGGTGTGATAGGTCCATTTATATGCCTTTTCCGCACTTTGAACAATGTCGAGAAAACACGATTTTACGCTCACTAGTGAGTAAAAATTCATATTTCATGACTTAAAGTTAACTCACTTTTATTGCTATTTAAAGGTGTATTAAGGTGTGACACGTCCATTTATATGCCTTTTCCGCACTTTGAACAAAGTCCAGAAAACACGATTTTACGCTCACTAGTGAGTAAAAATTCTTATTTCATGACTTAAGGTAAACTCACTTTTATTGATATTTAAAGGTGTATTAAGGTGTGATACGTCCATTAAATGCCTTTTCCGCACTTTGAACAAGGTCGAGAAAACACGATTTTACGCTCACTAGTGAGTACATATCATTATTTCAAGACTTAATGTAAACTCACTTTTATTGATATTTAAAGGTGTATTAAGATGTGATACGTCCATTTATATGCCTTTTCCGTACTTTGAACAAAGTCAAGAAAACACGATTTTACGCTCACTAGTGAGTAAAAATTCTTATTTCATGACTTAATGTAAACTCACTTTAATTGATATTTAAAGGTGTATTAAGGTGTGATACGTCCATTTATATGCCTTTTCCTCTCTTTGTACATAGTCGAGAAAACACGATTTTACGCTCACTAGTGAGTAAAAATTATTATTTCATGACTTAAGGTAAACTCACTTTTATTGATATTTAAAGGTGTATTAAGATGTGATACGTCCATTTATATGCCTTTTCCGCACTTTGAACAAAGTCAAGAAAACACGATTTTACGCTCACTAGTGAGTAAAAATTCTTATTTCATGACTTAATGTAAACTCACTTTAATTGATATTTAAAGGTGTATTAAGGTGTGATACGTCCATTTATATGCCTTTTCCGCTCTTTGTACATAGTCGAGAAAACACGATTTTACCCTCACTAGTGAGTAAAAATTATTATTTCATGACTTAAGGTAAACTCACTTTTATTGATATTTAAAGGTGTATTAAGGTATGATACGTCCATTTATATGCTTTTTCCACACTTTGAACAAAGTCGAGAAAACACGATTTTACGGTCACTAGTGAGTAAAAATTCTTATTTCATGACTTAATGTAAACTCACTTTTATTGATATTTAAAGGTATATTAAGGTGTGATATGTCCATTTATATGCCTTTTCCGCACCTTGAACAAAGTCGATAAAACAGATTTTACACTCAGTAGTGAGAAAAAATTCTTATTTCATGACTTAATTTAAACTCACTTTTATTGCTATTTAAAGGTGAATTCAGGTGTGATACGTCCATTTATATGCCTTTTCCGCACTTTGAACAAAGTCGAGAAAACTCGATCTTACGCTCACTAATGAGTAAAAATTCTTATTTCATGACTTAATGTAAACTCACTTTTATTGATATTTAAAGGTGTATTAAGGTGTGATACTTCCATTTATTTGCCTTTTCCGCACTTTGAACAAAGTCGAGAAAACACGATTTTACGCTCACTAGTGAGTAAAAATTCTTATTTCATGACTTAAGGTAAACTCACTTTTATTGATGTTTAAAGGTGTATTAAGGTGTGATACGTTCATTTATATGCCTTTTGCGCACTTTGAACAAGGTCGAGAAAACACGATTTTACGCTCACTAGTGAGTAAAAATTCTTATTTCATGACTTAATATAAACTCACTTTTATTGTTGTTTAAAGGTGCATTAAGGTGTGATACGTCCATTTATATGTCTTTTCCGCTCTTTGAACAAAGTCGAGAAATCACGATTTTAAGCTCACTACTGAGTAAAAATTCTTATTTCATGACTTAATATAAACTCACTTTTATTGATATTTAATGGTGTATTAAGGTGTGATACGTCCATTTATATGCCTTTTCCGCACTTTGAACAAAGTCGAGAAAACACGATTTTACGCTCACTAGTGAGTAAAAATTCTTATTTCTTGACTTAATGTAAACTCACTTTTATTGATATTTAAAAGTGTATTAAGGTGTGATACGTCCATTTATATGGCTTTTCCACACTTTGAACAAAGTCGAGAAAACACGATTTTACGCTCACTAGGGAGTAAAAATTCTTATTTCATGACTTAATGTAAACTCACTTTTATTGATATTTTAAGGTGTATTAAGGTGTGATATGTCCATTTATATGCCTTTTCCGCACTTTGAACAAAGTCGAGAAAACACGATTTTACGCTCACTAGTGAGTGAAAATTCTTATTTCATGACTTAATGTAAACTCACCTTTATTGATATTTAAAGGTGTATTAAGGTATGATACGTCCATTTATATGCCTTTTCCGCACTTTGAACAAAGTCGAGAAAACACGATTTTACGGTCACTAGTAAGTAAAAATTCTTATTTCCTGACTTAAGGTAAACTCACTTTTATTGATATTTAAAGGTGTATTAAGGTGTGATACGTCCATTTATATGCCTTTTCCGCACTTTGAACAATGTCGAGAAAACACGATTTTACGCTCACTAGTGAGTAAAAATTCATATTTCATGACTTAAAGTTAACTCACTTTTATCGCTATCTAAAGGTGTATTAAGGTGTGACACGTCCATTTATATGCCTTTTCCGCACTTTGAACAAAGTCGAGAAAACACGATTTTACGCTCACTAGTGAGTAAAAATTCTTATTTCATGACTTAAGGTAAACTCACTTTTATTGATATTTAAAGGTGTATTAAGGTGTGATAGGTCCATTTATTTGCCTTTTCCGCACTTTGAACAAAGTCGAGAAAACACGATTTTACGCTCACTAGTGAGTAAAAATTATTATTTCATGACTTAAGGTAAACTCACTTTTATTGATGTTTAAAGGTGTATTAAGGTGTGATACGTTCATTTATATGCCTTTTGCGCACTTTGAACAAGGTCGAGAAAACACGATTTTACGCTCACTAGTGAGTAAAAATTCTTATTTCATGACAATATAAACTCACTTTTATTGTTATTTAAAGGTGCATTAAGGTGTGATACGTCCATTTATATGTCTTTTCCGCACTTTGAACAAAGTCGAGAAATCACGATTTTACGCTCACTACTGAGTAAAAATTCTTATTTCATGACTTAATATAAACTCACTTTTATTGATATTTAATGGTGTATTAAGGTGTGATACGTCCATTTATATGCCTTTTCCGCACTTTGAACAAAGTCGAGAAAACACGATTTTACGCTCACTAGTGAGTAAAAATTCTTATTTCTTGACTTAATGTAAACTCACTTTTATTGATATTTAAAAGTGTATTAAGGTGTGATACGTCCATTTATATGGCTTTTCCACACTTTGAACAAAGTCGAGAAAACACGATTTGACGCTCACTAGGGAGTAAAAATTCTTATTTCATGACTTAATGTAAACTCACTTTTATTGATATTTTAAGGTGTATTAAGGTGTGATATGTCCATTTATATGCCTTTTCCGCACTTTGAACAAAGTCGAGAAAACACGATTTTACGCTCACTAGTGAGTGAAAATTCTTATTTCATGACTTAATGTAAACTCACCTTTATTGATATTTAAAGGTGTATTAAGGTATGATACGTCTATTTATATGCCTTTTCCGCACTTTGAACAAAGTCGAGAAAACACGATTTTACGGTCACTAGTTAATAAAAATTCTTATTTCCTGACTTAAGGTAAACTCACTTTTATTGATATTTAAAGGTGTATTAAGGTGTGATACGTCCATTTATATGCCTTTTCCGCACTTTGAACATCGTCGAGAAAACACGATTTTACGCTCACTAGTGAGTAAAAATTCTTATTTCAGGACTTAATGTAAACTCACTTTTATTAATATTTAAAGGTAAATTAAGGTGTGATACTTCCATTTATATGCCTTTTCCGCACATTGAACAAAGTCGAGAAAACACGATTTTACGTTCACTAGTGAGTAAAAATTCTTATTTCATGACTTAATGTAAACTCACTTTAATTGATATTTAAAGGTGTTTTAAGGTGTGATATGTCCATTTATATGGCATTTCCGCACTTTGAACAAAGTCGAGAAAACACGATTTTACGCTCACGAGTGAGTAAAAATGCTTATTTCATGACTTAATGTAAACTCACTTTTACTGATATTTAAAGGTGTATTAAGGTGTGATAGGTCCATTTATATGCCTTTTCCGCACTTTGAACAATGTCGAGAAAACACGATTTTACGCTCACTAGTGAGTAAAAATTCATATTTCATGACTTAAAGTTAACTCACTTTTATTGCTATTTAAAGGTGTATTAAGGTGTGACACGTCCATTTTTATGTCTTTTCCGCACTTTGAACAAAGTCGAGAAAACACGATTTTACGCTCACTAGTGAGTAAAAATTCTTATTTCATGACTTAAGGTAAACTCACTTTTATTGATATTTAAAGGTGTATTAAGGTGTGATACGTCCATTAAATGCCTTTTCCGCACTTTGAACAAGGTCGAGAAAACACGATTTTACGCTCACTAGTGAGTAAATATCATTATTTCAAGACTTAATGTAAACTCACTTTTATTGATATTTAAAGGTGCATTAAGATGTGATACGTCCATTTATATGCCTTTTCCGCACTTTGAACAAAGTCAAGAAAACACGATTTTACGCTCACTAGTGAGTAAAAATTCTTATTTCATGACTTAATGTAAACTCACTTTAATTGATATTTAAAGGTGTATTAAGGTGTGATACGTCCATTTATATGCCTTTTCCGCTTTTTGTACATAGTCGAGAAAACACGATTTTACGCTCACTAGTGAGTAAAAATTATTATTTCATGACTTAAGGTAAACTCACTTTTATTGATATTTAAAGGTGCATTAAGATGTGATACGTCCATTTATATGCCTTTTCCGCACTTTGAACAAAGTCGAGAAAACACGATTTTACGCTCACTAGTGAGTAAAAATTCTTATTTCATGACTTAATGTAAACTCACTTTAATTGATATTTAAATGTGTATTAAGATGTGATACGTCCATTTATATGCCTTTTCCGCACTTTGAACAAAGTCGAGAAAACACGATTTTACGCTCACGAGTGAGTAAAAATTCTTATTTCATGACTTAATGTAAACTCACTTTTACTGATATTTAAAGGTGTATTAAGGTGTGATAGGTCCATTTATATGCCTTTTCCGCACTTTGAACAATGTCGAGAAAACACGATTTTACGCTCACTAGTGAGTAAAAATTCATATTTCATGACTTAAAGTTAACTCACTTTTATTGCTATTTAAAGGTGTATTAAGGTGTGACACGTCCATTTATATGCCTTTTCCGCACTTTGAACAAAGTCGAGAAAACACGATTTTACGCTCACTAGTGAGTAAAAATTCTTATTTCATGACTTAAGGTAAACTCACTTTTATTGATATTTAAAGGTGTATTAAGGTGTGATACGTCCATTTATATGCCTTTTCCGCACTTTGAACAAGGTCGAGAAAACACGATTTTACGCTCACTAATGAGTAAATATTATTATTTCATGGCTTAATTTAAACTCACTTTTATTGCTATTTAAAGGTGAATTTATTAAGGTGTGACACGTCCATTTATATGCCTTTTCCGCACTTTGAACAAAGTCGAGAGAACTCGATTTTACGCTCACTAATGAGTAAAAATTCTTATTTCATGACTTAATGTAAACTCACTTTTATTGATATTTAAAGGTGTATTAAGGTGTGATAGGTCCATTTATTAGCCTTTTCCGCACTTTGAACAAAGTCGAGAAAACACGATTTTATGCTCACTAGTGAGTAAAAATTCTTATTTCATGACTTAAGGTAAACTCACTTTTATTGATATTTAAAGGTGTATTAAGGTGTGATACGTCCATTTATATGCCTTTTCCGCACTTTGAACAAGGTCGAGAAAACACCATTTTACGCTCACTAGTGAGTAAAAATTCTTATTTCATGACTTAATGTAAACTCACTTTTATTGTTATTTAAAGGTGTATTAAGGTGTGATACATCCATTTATATGCCTTTTCCGCACTTTGAACAAAGTCGAGAAAACTCGATTTTACGCTCACTAATGAGTAAAAATTCTTATTTCATGACTTAATGTAAACTCACTTTTATTGATATTTAAAGGTGTATTAAGGTGTGATACGTCTATTTATTTGCCTTTTCCGCACTTTGAACAAAGTCGAGAAAACACGATTTTACGCTCACTAGTGAGTAAAAATTCTTATTTCATGACTTAAGGTAAACTCATTTTTATTGATGTTTAAAGGTGTATTAAGGTGTGATACGTTCATTTATATGCCTTTTGCACACTTTGAACAAGGTCGAGAAAACACGATTTTACGCTCACTAGTGAGTAAAAATTCTTATTTCATGACTTAATATAAACTCACTTTTATTGTTATTTAAAGGTGCATTAAGGTGTGATACGTCCATTTATATGTCTTTTCCGCACTTTGAACAAAGTCGAGAAATCACGATTTTACGCTCACTACTGAGTAAAAATTCTTATTTCATGACTTAAGGTAAACTCACTTTTATTGATATTTAAAGGTGTATTAAGATGTGATACGTCCATTTATATGCCTTTTCCGCACTTTGAACAAAGTCAAGAAAACACGATTTTACGCTCACTAGTGAGTAAAAATTCTTATTTCATGACTTAATGTAAACTCACTTTAATTGATATTTAAAGGTGTATTAAGGTGTGATACGTCCATTTATATGTCTTTTCCGCTCTTTGTACATAGTCGAGAAAACACGATTTTACCCTCACTAGTGAGTAAAAATTATTATTTCATGACTTAAGGTAAACTCACTTTTATTGATATTTAAAGGTGTATTAAGGTATGATACGTCCATTTATATGCTTTTTCCACACTTTGAACAAAGTCGAGAAAACACGATTTTACGGTCACTAGTGAGTAAAAATTCTTATTTCATGACTTAATGTAAACTCACTTTTATTGATATTTAAAGGTATATTAAGGTGTGATATGTCCATTTATATGCCTTTTCCGCACCTTGAACAAAGTCGATAAAACAGATTTTACACTCAGTAGTGAGAAAAAATTCTTATTTCATGACTTAATTTAAACTCACTTTTATTGCTATTTAAAGGTGAATTCATGTGTGATACGTCCATTTATATGCCTTTTCCGCACGTTGAACAAAGTCGAGAAAACTCGATCTTACGCTCACTAATGAGTAAAAATTCTTATTTCATGACTTAATGTAAACTCACTTTTATTGATATTTAAAGGTGTAGTAAGGTGTGATACGTCCATTTATTTGCCTTTTCCGCACTTTGAACAAAGTCGAGAAAACACGATTTTACGCTCACTAGTGAGTAAAAATTCTTATTTCATGACTTAATATAAACTCACTTTTATTGTTGTTTAAAGGTGCATTAAGGTGTGATACGTCCATTTATATGTCTTTTCCGCACTTTGAACAAAGTCGAGAAATCACGATTTTACGCTCACTACTGAGTAAAAATTCTTATTTCATGACTTAATATAAACTCACTTTTATTGATATTTAATGGTGTATTAAGGTGTGATACGTCCATTTATATGCCTTTTCCGCACTTTGAACAAAGTCGAGAAAACACGATTTTACGCTCACTAGTGAGTAAAAATTCTTATTTCTTGACTTAATGTAAACTCACTTTTATTGATATTTAAAAGTGTATTAAGGTGTGATACGTCCATTTATATGGCTTTTCCACACTTTGAACAAAGTCGAGAAAACACGATTTTACGCTCACTAGGGAGTAAAAATTCTTATTTCATGACTTAATGTAAACTCACTTTTATTGATATTTTAAGGTGTATTAAGGTGTGATATGTCCATTTATATGCCTTTTCCGCACTTTGAACAAAGTCGAGAAAACACGATTTTACGCTCACTAGTGAGTGAAAATTCTTATTTCATGACTTAATGTAAACTCACCTTTATTGATATTTAAATGTGTATTAAGGTATGATACGTCCATTTATATGCCTTTTCCGCACTTTGAACAAAGTCGAGAAAACACGATTTTACGGTCACTAGTAAGTAAAAATTCTTATTTCCTGACTTAAGGTAAACTCACTTTTATTGATATTTAAAGGTGTATTAAGGTGTGATACGTCCATTTATATGCCTTTTCCGCACTTTGAACATCGTCGAGAAAACACGATTTTACGCTCACTAGTGAGTAAAAATTCTTATTTCAGGACTTAATGTAAACTCACTTTTATTGATATTTAAAGGTAAATTAAGGTGTGATACTTCCATTTATATGCCTTTTCCGCACTTTGAACAAAGTCGAGAAAACACGATTTTACGCTCACGAGTGAGTAAAAATTCTTATTTCATGACTTAAGGTAAACTCACTTTTATTGATATTTAAAGGTGTATTAAGGTGTGATACGTCCATTTATTTGCCTTTTCCGCACTTTGAACAAAGTCGAGAAAACACGATTTTACGCTCACTAGTGAGTAAAAATTCTTATTTCATGACTTAAGGTAAACTCACTTTTATTGATGTTTAAAGGTGTATTAAGGTGTGATACGTTCATTTATATGCCTTTTGCGCACTTTGAACAAGGTCGAGAAAACACGATTTGACGCTCACTAGTGAGTAAAAATTCATATTTCATGACAATATAAACTCACTTTTATTGTTATTTAAAGGTGCATTAAGGTGTGATACGTCCATTTATATGTCTTTTCCGCACTTTGAACAAAGTCGAGAAATCACGATTTTACGCTCACTACTGAGTAAAAATTCTTATTTCATGACTTAATATAAACTCACTTTTATTGATATTTAATGGTGTATTAAGGTGTGATACGTCCATTTATATGCCTTTTCCGCACTTTGAACAAAGTCGAGAAAACACGATTTTACGCTCACTAGTGAGTAAAAATTCTTATTTCTTGACTTAATATAAACTCACTTTTATTGATATTTAAAAGTGTATTAAGGTGTGATACGTCCATTTATATGGCTTTTCCACACTTTGAACAAAGTCGAGAAAACACGATTTGACGCTCACTAGGGAGTAAAAATTCTTATTTCATGACTTAATGTAAACTCACTTTTATTGATATTTTAAGGTGTATTAAGGTGTGATATGTCCATTTATATGCCTTTTCCGCACTTTGAACAAAGTCGAGAAAACACGATTTTACGCTCACTAGTGAGTGAAAATTCTTATTTCATGACTTAATGTAAACTCACCTTTATTGATATTTAAAGGTGTATTAAGGTATGATACGTCTATTTATATGCCTTTTCCGCACTTTGAACAAAGTCGAGAAAACACGATTTTACGGTCACTAGTGAGTAAAAATTCTTATTTCCTGACTTAAGGTAAACTCACTTTTATTGATATTTAAAGGTGTATTAAGGTGTGATACGTCCATTTATATGCCTTTTCCGCACTTTGAACATCGTCGAGAAAACACGATTTTACGCTCACTAGTGAGTAAAAATTCTTATTTCAGGACTTAATGTAAACTCACATTTATTGATATTTAAAGGTAAATTAAGGTGTGATACTTCCATTTATATGCCTTTTCCGCACATTGAACAAAGTCGAGAAAACACGATTTTACGTTCACTAGTGAGTAAAAATTCTTATTTCATGACTTAATGTAAACTCACTTTAATTGATATTTAAAGGTGCTTTAAGGTGTGATATGTCCATTTATATGGCATTTCCGCACTTTGAACAAAGTCGAGAAAACACGATTTTACGCTCACGAGTGAGTAAAAATGCTTATTTCATGACTTAATGTAAACTCACTTTTACTGATATTTAAAGGTGAATTCAGGTGTGATACGTCCATTTATATGCCTTTTCCGCACTTTGAACAAAGTCGAGAAAACTCGATTTTACGCTCACTAATGAGTAAAAATTCTTATTTCATGACTTAATGTAAACTCACTTTTATTGATATTTAAAGGTGTATTAAGGTGTGATACGTCTATTTATTTGCCTTTTCCGCACTTTGAACAAAGTCGAGAAAACACGATTTTACGCTCACTAGTGAGTAAAAATTCTTATTTCATGACTTAAGGTAAACTCACTTTTATTGATGTTTAAAGGTGTATTAAGGTGTGATACGTTCATTTATATGCCTTTTGCACACTTTGAACAAGGTCGAGAAAACACGATTTTACGCTCACTAGTGAGTAAAAATTCTTATTTCATGACTTAATATAAACTCACTTTTATTGTTATTTAAAGGTGCATTAAGGTGTGATACGTCCATTTATATGTCTTTTCCGCACTTTGAACAAAGTCGAGAAATCACGATTTTACGCTCACTACTGAGTAAAAATTCTTATTTCATGACTTAAGGTAAACTCACTTTTATTGATATTTAAAGGTGTATTAAGATGTGATACGTCCATTTATATGCCTTTTCCGCACTTTGAACAAAGTCAAGAAAACACGATTTTACGCTCACTAGTGAGTAAAAATTCTTATTTCATGACTTAATGTAAACTCACTTTAATTGATATTTAAAGGTGTATTAAGGTGTGATACGTCCATTTATATGCCTTTTCCGCTCTTTGTACATAGTCGAGAAAACACGATTTTACCCTCACTAGTGAGTAAAGATTATTATTTCATGACTTAAGGTAAACTCACTTTTATTGATATTTAAAGGTGTATTAAGGTATGATACGTCCATTTATATGCTTTTTCCACACTTTGAACAAAGTCGAGAAAACACGATTTTACGGTCACTAGTGAGTAAAAATTCTTATTTCATGACTTAATGTAAACTCACTTTTATTGATATTTAAAGGTATATTAAGGTGTGATATGTCCATTTTATGCCTTTTCCGCACCTTGAACAAAGTCGATAAAACAGATTTTACACTCAGTAGTGAGAAAAAATTCTTATTTCATGACTTAATTTAAACTCACTTTTATTGCTATTTAAAGGTGAATTCAGGTGTGATACGTCCATTTATATGCCTTTTCCGCACTTTGAACAAAGTCGAGAAAACTCGATCTTACGCTCACTAATGAGTAAAAATTCTTATTTCATGACTTAATGTAAACTCACTTTTATTGATATTTAAAGGTGTATTAAGGTGTGATACGTCCATTTATTTGCCTTTTCCGCACTTTGAACAAAGTCGAGAAAACACGATTTTACGCTCACTAGTGAGTAAAAATTCTTATTTCATGACTTAAGGTAAACTCACTTTTATTGATGTTTAAAGGTGTATTAAGGTGTGATACGTTCATTTATATGCCTTTTGCGCACTTTGAACAAGGTCGAGAAAACACGATTTTACGCTCACTAGTGAGTAAAAATTCTTATTTCATGACTTAATATAAACTCACTTTTATTGTTGTTTAAAGGTGCATTAAGGTGTGATACGTCCATTTATATGTCTTTTCCGCACTTTGAACAAAGTCGAGAAATCACGATTTTACGCTCACTACTGAGTAAAAATTCTTATTTCATGACTTAATATAAACTCACTTTTATTGATATTTAATGGTGTATTAAGGTGTGATACGTCCATTTATATGCCTTTTCCGCACTTTGAACAAAGTCGAGAAAACACGATTTTACGCTCACTAGTGAGTAAAAATTCTTATTTCTTGACTTAATGTAAACTCACTTTTATTGATATTTAAAAGTGTATTAAGGTGTGATACGTCCATTTATATGGCTTTTCCACACTTTGAACAAAGTCGAGAAAACACGATTTTACGCTCACTAGGGAGTAAAAATTCTTATTTCATGACTTAATGTAAACTCACTTTTATTGATATTTTAAGGTGTATTAAGGTGTGATATGTCCATTTATATGCCTTTTCCGCACTTTGAACAAAGTCGAGAAAACACGATTTTACGCTCACTAGTGAGTGAAAATTCTTATTTCATGACTTAATGTAAACTCACCTTTATTGATATTTAAAGGTGTATTAAGGTATGATACGTCCATTTATATGCCTTTTCCGCACTTTGAACAAAGTCGAGAAAACACGATTTTACGGTCACTAGTAAGTAAAAATTCTTATTTCCTGACTTAAGGTAAACTCACTTTTATTGATATTTAAAGGTGTACTAAGGTGTGATACGTCCATTTATATGCCTTTTCCGCACTTTGAACATCGTCGAGAAAACACGATTTTACGCTCACTAGTGAGTAAAAATTCTTATTTCAGGACTTAATGTAAACTCACTTTTATTGATATTTAAAGGTAAATTAAGGTGTGATACTTCCATTTATATGCCTTTTCCGCACTTTGAACAAAGTCGAGAAAACACGATTTTACGCTCACGAGTGAGTAAAAATTCTTATTTCATGACTTAAGGTAAACTCACTTTTATTGATATTTAAAGGTGTATTAAGGTGTGATACGTCCATTTATTTGCCTTTTCCGCACTTTGAACAAAGTCGAGAAAACACGATTTTACGCTCACTAGTGAGTAAAAATTCTTATTTCATGACTTAAGGTAAACTCACTTTTATTGATGTTTAAAGGTGTATTAAGGTGTGATACGTTCATTTATATGCCTTTTGCGCACTTTGAACAAGGTCGAGAAAACACGATTTTACGCTCACTAGTGAGTAAAAATTCTTATTTCATGACAATATAAACTCACTTTTATTGTTATTTAAAGGTGCATTAAGGTGTGATACGTCCATTTATATGTCTTTTCCGCACTTTGAACAAAGTCGAGAAATCACGATTTTACGCTCACTACTGAGTAAAAATTCTTATTTCATGACTTAATATAAACTCACTTTTATTGATATTTAATGGTGTATTAAGGTGTGATACGTCCATTTATATGCCTTTTCCGCACTTTGAACAAAGTCGAGAAAACACGATTTTACGCTCACTAGTGAGTAAAAATTCTTATTTCTTGACTTAATGTAAACTCACTTTTATTGATATTTAAAAGTGTATTAAGGTGTGATACGTCCATTTATATGGCTTTTCCACACTTTGAACAAAGTCGAGAAAACACGATTTGACGCTCACTAGGGAGTAAAAATTCTTATTTCATGACTTAATGTAAACTCACTTTTATTGATATTTTAAGGTGTATTAAGGTGTGATATGTCCATTTATATGCCTTTTCCACACTTTGAACAAAGTCGAGAAAACACGATTTTACGCTCACTAGTGAGTGAAAATTCTTATTTCATGACTTAATGTAAACTCACCTTTATTGATATTTAAAGGTGTATTAAGGTATGATACGTCTATTTATATGCCTTTTCCGCACTTTGAACAAAGTCGAGAAAACACGATTTTACGGTCACTAGTGAGTAAAAATTCTTATTTCCTGACTTAAGGTAAACTCACTTTTATTGATATTTAAAGGTGTATTAAGGTGTGATACGTCCATTTATATGCCTTTTCCGCACTTTGAACATCGTCGAGAAAACACGATTTTACGCTCACTAATGAGTAAAAAGTCTTATTTCATGACTTAATTTAAACTCACTTTTATTGATATTTAAAGGTAAATTAAGGTGTGATACTTCCATTTATATGCCTTTTCCGCACATTGAACAAAGTCGAGAAAACACGATTTTACGTTCACTAGTGAGTAAAAATTCTTATTTCATGACTTAATGTAAACTCACTTTAATTGATATTTAAAGGTGTTTTAAGGTGTGATATGTCCATTTATATGGCATTTCCGCACTTTGAACAAAGTCGAGAAAACACGATTTTACGCTCACGAGTGAGTAAAAATGCTTATTTCATGACTTAATGTAAACTCACTTTTACTGATATTTAAAGGTGTATTAAGGTGTGATAGGTCCATTTATATGCCTTTTCCGCACTTTGAACAATGTCGAGAAAACACGATTTTACGCTCACTAGTGAGTAAAAATTCATTTTTCATGACTTAAAGTTAACTCACTTTTATTGCTATTTAAAGGTGTATTTAGGTGTGATACGTCCATTAAATGCCTTTTCCGCACTTTGAACAAGGTCGAGAAAACACGATTTTACGCTCACTAGTGAGTAAATATCATTATTTCAAGACTTAATGTAAACTCACTTTTATTGATATTTAAAGGTGTATTAAGATGTGATACGTCCATTTATATGCCTTTTCCGCACTTTGAACAAAGTCAAGAAAACACGATTTTACGCTCACTAGTGAGTAAAAATTCTTATTTCATGACTTAATGTAAACTCACTTTAATTGATATTTAAAGGTGTATTAAGGTGTGATACGTCCATTTATATGCCTTTTCCGCTTTTTGTACATAGTCGAGAAAACACGATTTTACGCTCACTAGTGAGTAAAAATTATTATTTCATGACTTAAGGTAAACTCACTTTTATTGATATTTAAAGGTGTATTAAGATGTGATACGTCCATTTATATGCCTTTTCCGCACTTTGAACAAAGTCGAGAAAACACGATTTTACGCTCACTAGTGAGTAAAAATTCTTATTTCATGACTTAATGTAAACTCACTTTAATTGATATTTAAATGTGTATTAAGATGTGATACGTCCATTTATATGCCTTTTCCGCACTTTGAACAAAGTCGAGAAAACACGATTTTACGCTCACGAGTGAGTAAAAATTCTTATTTCATGACTTAATGTAAACTCACTTTTACTGATATTTAAAGGTGTATTAAGGTGTGATAGGTCCATTTATATGCCTTTACCGCACTTTGAACAATGTCGAGAAAACACGATTTTACGCTCACTAGTGAGTAAAAATTCATATTTCATGACTTAAAGTTAACTCACTTTTATTGCTATTTAAAGGTGTATTAAGGTGTGACACGTCCATTTATATGCCTTTTCCGCACTTTGAACAAAGTCGAGAAAACACGATTTTACGCTCACTAGTGAGTAAAAATTCTTATTTCATGACTTAAGGTAAACTCACTTTTATTGATATTTAAAGGTGTATTAAGGTGTGATACGTCCATTTATATGCCTTTTCCGCACTTTGAACAAGGTCGAGAAAACACGATTTTACGCTCACTAATGAGTAAATATTATTATTTCATGACTTAATTTAAACTCACTTTTATTGCTATTTAAAGGTGAATTTATTAAGGTGTGACACGTCCACTTATATGCCTTTTCCGCACTTTGAACAAAGTCGAGAAAACTCGATTTTACGCTCACTAATGTGTAAAAATTCTTATTTCATGACTTAATGTAAACTCACTTTTATTGATATTTAAAGGTGTATTAAGGTGTGATAGGTCCATTTATTAGCCTTTTCCGCACTTTGAACAAAGTCGAGAAAACACGATTTTATGCTCACTAGTGAGTAAAAATTCTTATTTCATGACTTAAGGTAAACTCACTTTTATTGATATTTAAAGGTGTATTAAGGTGTGATACGTCCATTTATATGCCTTTTCCGCACTTTGAACAAGGTCGAGAAAACACGATTTTACGCTCACTAGTGAGTAAAAATTCTTATTTCATGACTTAATGTAAACTCACTTTTATTGTTATTTAAAGGTGTATTAAGGTGTGATACATCCATTTATATGCCTTTTCCGCACTTTGAACAAAGTCGAGAAAATACGATTTTACGCTCACTAGTGAGTAAAAATTCTTATTTCATGACTTAATGTAAACTCACTTTTATTGATACTTAAAGGTGTATTAAGGTGTGATACATCCATTTATATGCCTTTTCCGCACTTTGAACAAAGTCGAGAAAACACGATTTTAAGCTCACTAGTGAGTAAAAATTCTTATTTCATGACTTAATGTAAACTCACATTTATTGATATTCAAAGGTATATTAAGGTGTGATATGTCCATTTATATGCCTTTACCGCACCTTGAACAAAGTCGATAAAACAGATTTTACGCTCAGTAGTGAGTAAAAATTCTTATTTCATGACTTAATTTAAACTCACTTTTATTGCTATTTAAAGGTGAATTCAGGTGTGATACGTCCATTTATATGCCTTTTCCGCACTTTGAACAAAGTCGAGAAAACTCGATTTTACGCTCACTAATGAGTAAAAATTCTTATTTCATGACTTAATGTAAACTCACTTTTATTGATATTTAAAGGTGTATTAAGGTGTGATACGTCTATTTATTTGCCTTTTCCGCACTTTGAACAAAGTCAAGAAAACACGATTTTACGCTCACTAGTGAGTAAAAATTCTTATTTCATGACTTAAGGTAAACTCACTTTTATTGATGTTTAAAGGTGTATTAAGGTGTGATACGTTCATTTATATGCCTTTTGCACACTTTGAACAAGGTCGAGAAAACACGATTTTACGCTCAGTAGTGAGTAAAAATTCTTATTTCATGACTTAATTTAAACTCACTTTTATTGCTATTTAAAGGTGAATTCAGGTGTGATACGTCCATTTATATGCCTTTTCCGCACTTTGAACAAAGTCGAGAAAACTCGATTTTACGCTCACTAGTGAGTAAAAATTCTTATTTCATGACTTAATATAAACTCACTTTTATTGTTATTTAAAGGTGCATTAAGGTGTGATACGTCCATTTATATGTCTTTTCCGCACTTTGAACAAAGTCGAGAAATCACGATTTTACGCTCACTACTGAGTAAAAATTCTTATTTCATGACTTAATATAAACTCACTTTTATTGATATTTAATGGTGTATTAAGGTGTGATACGTCCATTTATATGCCTTTTCCGCACTTTGAATAAAGTCGAGAAAACACGATTTTACGCTCACTAGTGAGTAAAAATTCTTATTTCTTGACTTAATGTAAACTCACTTTTATTGATGTTTAAAGGTGTATTAAGGTGTGATACGTCCATTTATATGGCTTTTCCACACTTTGAACAAAGTCGAGAAAACACGATTTTACGCTCACTAGGGAGTAAAAATTCTTATTTCATGACTTAATGTAAACTCACTTTAGTTGATATTTTAAGGTGTATTAAGGTGTGATATGTCCATTTATATGCCTTTTCCGCACTTTGAACAAAGTCGAGAAAACACGATTTTACGGTCACTAGTGAGTAAAAATTCTTATTTCCTGACTTAAGGTAAACTCACTTTTATTGATATTTAAAGGTGTATTAAGGTGTGATACGTCCATTTATATGGCTTTTCCGCACTTTGAACATCGTCGAGAAAACACGATTTTACGCTCACTAGTGAGTAAAAATTCTTATTTCAGGACTTAATGTAAACTCACTTTTATTGATATTTAAAGGTGTATTAAGGTGTGATACGTCCATTTATATGGCTTTTCCGCACTTTGAACAAAGTCGAGAAAACACGATTTTACGCTCACGAGTGAGTAAAAATTCTTATTTCATGACTTAATGTAAACTCACTTTTACTGATATTTAAAGGTGTATTAAGGTGTGATAGGTCCATTTATATGCCTTTTCCGCACTTTGAACAATGTCGAGAAACCACGATTTTACGCTCACTAGTGAGTAAAAATTCTTATTTCATGACTTAAGGTAAACTCACTTTTATTGCTATTTAAAGGTGTATTAAGGTGTGACACGTCCATTTATATGCCTTTTCCGCACTTTGAACAAAGTCGAGAAAACACGATTTTACGCTCACTAGTGAGTAAAAATTCTTATTTCATGACTTAAGGTAACCTCACTTTTATTGATATTTAAAGGTGTATTAAGGTGTGATACGTCCATTTATTTGCCTTTTCCGCACTTTGAACAAAGTCGAGAAAACACGATTTTACGCTCACTAGTGAGTAAAAATTCTTATTTTATGACTTAAGGTATACTCACTTTTATTGATGTTTAAAGGTGTATTAAGGTGTAATACGTTCATTTATATGCCTTTTGCGCACTTTGAACAAGGTCGAGAAAACAGGATTTTACGCTCACTAGTGAGTAAAAATTCTTATTTCATGACTTAATATAAACTCACTTTTATTGTTATTTAAAGGTGCATTAAGGTGTGATACGTCCATTTATATGTCTTTTCCGCACTTTGAACAAAGTCGAGAAATCACGATTTTACGCTCACTACTGAGTAAAAATTCTTATTTCATGACTTAATATAAACTCACTTTTATTGATATTTAATGGTGTATTAAGGTGTGATACGTCCATTTATATGCCTTTTCCGCACTTTGAACAAAGTCGAGAAAACACGATTTTACGCTCACTAGTGAGTAAAAATTCTTATTTCTTGACTTAATGTAAACTCACTTTTATTGATATTTAAAAGTGTATTAAGGTGTGATACGTCCATTTATATGGCTTTTCCACACTTTGAACAAAGTCGAGAAAACACGATTTTACGCTCACTAGGGAGTAAAAATTCTTATTTCATGACTTAATGTAAACTCACTTTTATTGATATTTTAAGGTGTATTAAGGTGTGATATGTCCATTTATATGCCTTTTCCGCACTTTGAACAAAGTCGAGAAAACACGATTTTACGCTCACTAGTGAGTGAAAATTCTTATTTCATGACTTAATGTAAACTCACCTTTATTGATATTTAAAGGTGTATTAAGGTATGATACGTCCATTTATATGCCTTTTCCGCACTTTGAACAAAGTCGAGAAAACACGATTTTACGGTCACTAGTGAGTAAAAATTCTTATTTCCTGACTTAAGGTAAACTCACTTTTATTGATATTTAAAGGTGTATTAAGGTGTGATACGTCCATTTATATGCCTTTTCCGCACTTTGAACATCGTCGAGAAAACACGATTTTACGCTCACTAGTGAGTAAAAATTCTTATTTCAGGACTTAATGTAAACTCACTTTTATTGATATTTAAAGGTAAATTAAGGTGTGATACTTCCATTTATATGCCTTTTCCGCACTTTGAACAAAGTCGAGAAAACACGATTTTACGTTCACTAGTGAGTAAAAATTCTTATTTCATGACTTAATGTAAACTCACTTTAATTGATATTTAAAGGTGTTTTAAGGTGTGATATGTCCATTTATATGCCATTTCCCCACTTTGAACAAAGTCGAGAAAACACGATTTTACGCTCACGAGTGAGTAAAAATTCTTATTTCATGACTTAATGTAAACTCACTTTTACTGATATTTAAAGGTGTATTAAGGTGTGATAGGTCCATTTATATGCCTTTTCCGCACTTTGAACAATGTCGAGAAAACACGATTTTACGCTCACTAGTGAGTAAAATTTCATATTTCATGACTTAAAGTTAACTCACTTTTATTGCTATTTAAAGGTGTATTAAGGTGTGACACGTCCATTTATATGCCTTTTCCGCACTTTGAACAAAGTCGAGAAAACACGA
This sequence comes from Deroplatys truncata, assembly GCA_030765065.1. Lineage (NCBI taxonomy): Eukaryota > Metazoa > Arthropoda > Insecta > Mantodea > Mantidae > Deroplatys > Deroplatys truncata. The sequence goes on along the minus strand of CM060987.1, from coordinate 41,070,494 downwards.
TTTTACGCTCACTAGTGAGTAAAAATTCTTATTTCATGACTTAAGGTAAACTCACTTTTATTGATATTTAAAGGTGTATTAAGGTGTGATACGTCCATTAAATGCCTTTTCCGCACTTTGAACAAAGTCAAGAAAACACGATTTTACGCTCACTAGTGAGTAAAAATTCTTATTTCATGACTTAATGTAAACTCACTTTAATTGATATTTAAAGGTGTACTAAGGTGTGATACGTCCATTTATATGCCTTTTCCGCTCTTTGTACATAGTCGAGAAAACACGATTTTACGCTCACTAGAGAGTAAAAATTATTATTTCCTGACTTAAGGTAAACTCACTTTTATTGATATTTAAAGGTGTATTAAGATGTGATACGTCCATTTATATGCCTTTTCCGCACTTTAAACAAAGTCGAGAAAACACGATTTTACGCTCACTAGTGAGTAAAAATTCTTATTTCATGACTTAATGTAAACTCACTTTAATTGATATTTAAATGTGTATTAAGATGTGATACGTCCATTTATATGCCTTTTCCGCACTTTTAACAAAGTCGAGAAAACACGATTTTACGCTCACGAGTGAGTAAAAATTCTTATTTCATGACTTAATGTAAACTCACTTTTACTGATATTTAAAGGTGTATTAAGGTGTGATAGGTCCATTTATAGGCCTTTTCCGCACTTTGAACAATGTCGAGAAAACACGATTTTACGCTCACTAGTGAGTAAAAATTCATATTTCATGACTTAAAGTTAACTCACTTTTATTGCTATTTAAAGGTGTATTAAGGTGTGACACGTCCATTTATATGCCTTTTCCGCACTTTGAACAAGGTCGAGAAAACACGATTTTACGCTCACTAGTGAGTAAAAATTCTTATTTCATGACTTAAGGTAAACTCACTTTTATTGATATTTAAAGGTGTATTAAGGTGTGATACGTCCATTTATATGCCTTTTCCGCACTTTGAACAAGGTCGAGAAAACACGATTTTACGCTCACTAGTGAGTAAATATTATTATTTCATGACTTAATTTAAACTCACTTTTATTGCTATTTAAAGGTGAATTTATTAAGGTGTGACACGTCCATTTATATGCCTTTTCCGCACTTTGAACAAAGTCGAGAAAACACGATTTTACGCTCACTAGTGAGTAAAAATTCTTATTTCATGACTTAAGGTAAACGCACTTTTATTGATATTTAAAGGTGTATTAAGGTGTGATACGTCCATTTATATGCCTTTTCCGCACTTTGAACAAGGTCGAGAAAACACGATTTTACGCTCACTAGTGAGTAAAAATTCTTATTTCATGACTTAATGTAAACTCACTTTAATTGATATTTAAAGGTGTATTAAGGTGTGATACATCCATTTATATGCCTTTTCCGCACTTTGAACAAAGTCGAGAAAATACGATTTTACGCTCACTAGTGAGTAAAAATTCTTATTTCATGACTTAATGTAAACTCACTTTTATTGATACTTAAAGGTGTATTAAGGTGTGATACATCCATTTATATGCCTTTTCCGCACTTTGAACAAAGTCGAGAAAACACGATTTTAAGCTCACTAGTGAGTAAAAATTCCTATTTCATGACTTAATGTAAACTCGCATTTATTGATATTTAAAGGTATATTAAGGTGTGATATGTCCATTTATATGCCTTTTCAGCACCTTGAACAATGTCGATAAAACAGATTTTACGCTCAGTAGTGAGTAAAAATTCTTATTTCATGACTTAATTTAAACTCACTTTTATTGCTATTTAAAGGTGAATTCAGGTGTGATACGTCCATTTATATGCCTTTTCCGCACTTTGAACAAAGTCGAGAAAACTCGATTTTACGCTCACTAATGAGTAAAAATTCTTATTTCATGACTTAATGTAAACTCACTTTTATTGATATTTAAAGGTGTATTAAGGTGTGATACGTCTATTTATTTGCCTTTTCCGCACTTTGAACAAAGTCGAGAAAACACGATTTTACGCTCACTAGTGAGTAAAAATTCTTATTTCATGACTTAAGGTAAACTCACTTTTATTGATGTTTAAAGGTGTATTAAGGTGTGATACGTTCATTTATATGCCTTTTGCGCACTTTGAACAAGGTCGAGAAAACACGATTTTACGCTCACTAGTGAGTAAAAATTCTTATTTCATGACTTAATATAAACTCACTTTTATTGTTATTTAAAGGTGCATTAAGGTGTGATACGTCCATTTATATGTCTTTTCCGCACTTTGAACAAAGTCGAGAAATCACGATTTTACGCTCACTACTGAGTAAAAATTCTTATTTCATGACTTAATATAAACTCACTTTTATTGATATTTAATGGTGTATTAAGGTGTGATACGTCCATTTATATGCCTTTTCCGCACTTTGAACAAAGTCGAGAAAACACGATTTTACGCTCACTAGTGAGTAAAAATTCTTATTTCTTGACTTAATGTAAACTCACTTTTATTGATGTTTAAAAGTGTATTAAGGTGTGATACGTCCATTTATATGGCTTTTCCACACTTTGAACAAAGTCGAGAAAACACGATTTTACGCTCACTAGGGAGTAAAAATTCTTATTTCATGACTTAATGTAAACTCACTTTTATTGATATTTTAAGGTGTATTAAGGTGTGATATGTCCATTTATATGCCTTTTCCGCACTTTGAACAAAGTCGAGAAAACACGATTTTACGCTCACTAGTGAGTAAAAATTCTTATTTCATGACTTAATGTAAACTCACCTTTATTGATATTTAAAGGTGTATTAAGGTATGATACGTCCATTTATATGCCTTTTCCGCACTTTGAACAAAGTCGAGAAAACACGATTTTACGGTCACTAGTGAGTAAAAATTCTTATTTTGTGACTTAAGGTAAACTCACTTTTATTGATATTTAAAGGTGTATTAAGGTGTGATACGTCCATTTATAGGGCTTTTGCGCACTTTGAACATCGTCGAGAAAACACGATTTTGCGCTCACTAGTGAGTAAAAATTCTTATTTCAGGACTTAATGTAAACTCACTTTTATTGATATTTAAAGGTGTATTAAGATGTGATACGTCCATTTATATGCCTTTTCCGCACTTTGAACAAAGTCAAGAAAACACGATTTTACGCTCACTAGTGAGTAAAAATTCTTATTTCATGACTTAATGTAAACTCACTTTAATTGATATTTAAAGGTGTATTAAGGTGTGATATGTCCATTTATATGCCTTTTCTGCTCTTTGTACATAGTCGAGAAAACACGATTTTACGCTCACTAGTGACTAAAAATTCTTATTTCATGACTTAATGTAAACTCACTTTTATTGATATTTTAAGGTGTATTAAGGTGTAATATGTCCATTTATATGCCTTTTCCGCACTTTGAACAAAGTCGAGAAAACACGATTTTACGCTCACTAGTGAGTAAAAATTCTTATTTCATGACTTAATGTAAAATTACCTTTATTGATATTTAAAGGTGTATTAAGGTATGATACGTCAATTTATATGCCTTTTCCGCACTTTGAACAAAGTCGAGAAAACACGATTTTACGGTCACTAGTGAGTAAAAATTCTTATTTCCTGACTTAAGGTAAACTCACTTTTATTGATATTTAAAGGTGTATTAAGGTGTGATACGTCCATTTATATGCCTTTTCCGCACTTTGAACAAAGTCGAGAAAACACGATTTTACGCTCACTAGTGAGTAAAAATTCTTATTTCAGGACTTAATGTAAACTCACTTTTATTGATATTTAAAGGTGTATTAAGGTGTGATACTTCCATTTATATGCCTTTTCCGCACTTTGAACAAAGTCGAGAAAACACGATTTTACGCTCACTAGTGAGTAAAAATTCTTATTTCATGACTAAATGTAAACTCACTTTAATTGATATTTAAAAGGTGTATTAAGGTGTGATATGTCCATTTATATGCCTTTTCCGCACTTTGAACAAAGTCGAGAAAACACGATTTTACGCTCACGAGTGAGTAAAAGTTCTTATTTCATGACTTAATGTAAACTCACTTTTACTGATATTTAAAGGTGTATTAAGGTGTGATAGGGCCATTTATATGCCTTTTCCGCACTTTGAACAATGTCGAGAAAACACGATTTTACGCTCACTAGTGAGTAAAAATTCATATTTCATGACTTAAAGTTAACTCACTTTTATTGCTATTTAAAGGTGTATTAAGGTGTGACACGTCCATTTATATGCCTTTTCCGCACTTTGAACAAAGTCGAGAAAACACGATTTTACGGTCACTAGTGAGTAAAAATTCTTATTTCATGACTTAAGGTACACTCACTTTTATTGATATTTAAAGGTGTATTAAGGTGTGATACGTCCATTTATATGCCTTTTCCGCACTTTGAACAAGGTCGAGAAAACACGATTTTACGCTCACTAGTGAGTAAAAATTCTTATTTCATGACTTAATGTAAACTCACTTTTATTGATATTTAAAGGTATATTAAGGTGTGATATGTCCATTTATATGCCTTTTCCGCACCTTGAACAAAGTCGATAAAACAGATTTTACACTCAGTAGTGAGTAAAAATTCTTATTTCATGACTTAATTTAAACTCACTTTTATTGCTATTTAAAGGTGAATTCAGGTGTGATACGTCCATTTATATGCCTTTTCCGCACTTTGAACAAAGTCGAGAAAACTCGATTTTACGCTCACTAATGAGTAAAAATTCTTATTTCATGACTTAATGTAAACTCACTTTTATTGATATTTAAAGGTGTATTAAGGTGTGATACGTCCATTTATTTGCCTTTTCCGCACTTTGAACAAAGTCGAGAAAACACGATTTTACGCTCACTAGTGAGTAAAAATTCTTATTTCATGACTTAAGGTAAACTCACTTTTATTGATGTTTAAAGGTGTATTAAGGTGTGATACGTTCATTTATATGCCTCTTGCGCACTTTGAACAAGGTCGAGAAAACACGATTTTACGCTCACTAGTGAGTAAAAATTCTTATTTCATGACTTAATATAAACTCACTTTTATTGTTATTTAAACTGCATTAAGGTGTGATACGTCCATTTATATGTCTTTTCCGCACTTTGAACAAAGTCGAGAAATCATTATTTTACGCTCACTACTGAGTAAAAATTCTTATTTCATGACTTAATATAAACTCACTTTTATTGATATTTAATGGTGTATTAAGGTGTTATACGTCCATTTATATGCCTTTTCCGCACTTTGAACAAAGTCGAGAAAACACGATTTTACGCTCACTAGTGAGTAAAAATTCTTATTTCTTGACTTAATGTAAACTCACTTTTATTGATATTTAGAAGTGTATTAAGGTGTGATACGTCCATTTATATGGCTTTTCCACACTTTGAACAAAGTCGAGAAAACACGATTTTACGCTCACTAGCGAGTAAAAATTCTTATTTCATGACTTAATGTAAACTCACTTTTATTGATATTTTAAGGTGTATTAAGGTGTGATATGTCCATTTATATGCCTTTTCCGCACTTTGAACAAAGTCGAGAAAACACGATTTTACGCTCACTAGTGAGTGAAAATTCTTATTTCATGACTTAATGTAAACTCACCTTTATTGATATTTAAAGGTGTATTAAGGTATGATACGTCCATTTATATGCCTTTTCCGCACTTTGAACAAAGTCGAGAAAACACGATTTTACGGTCACTAGTAAGTAAAAATTCTTATTTCCTGACTTAAGGTAAACTCACTTTTATTGATATTTAAAGGTGTATTAAGGTGCGATACGTCCATTTATATGCCTTTTCCGCACTTTGAAAATCGTCGAGAAAACACGATTTTACGCTCACTAGTGGGTAAAAATTCTTATTTCAGGACTTAATGTAAACTCACTTTTATTGATATTTAAAGGTAAATTAAGGTGTGATACTTCCATTTATATGCCTTTTCCGCACTTTGAACAAAGTCGAGAAAACACGATTTTACGCTCACGAGTGAGTAAAAATTCTTATTTCATGACTTAATGTAAACTCACTTTTACTGATATTTAAAGGTGTATTAAGGTGTGATAGGTCCATTTATATGCCTTTTCCGCACTTTGAACAATGTCGAGAAAACACGATTTTACGCTCACTAGTGAGTAAAAATTCATATTTCATAACTTAAAGTTAACTCACTTTTATTGCTATTTAAAGGTGTATTAAGGTGTGACACGTCCATTTATATGCCTTTTCCGCACTTTGAACAAAGTCGAGAAAACACGATTTTACGCTCACTAGTGAGTAAAAATTCTTATTTCATGACTTAAGGTAAACTCACTTTTATTGATATTTAAAGGTGTATTAAGGTGTGATACGTCCATTTATATGCCTTTTCCGCACTTTGAGCAAGGTCGAGAAAACACGATTTTACGCTCACTAGTGAGCAAATATTATTATTTCATGACTTAATGTAAACTCACTTTTATTGATATTTAAAGGTGTATTAAGATGTGATACGTCCATTTATATGCCTTTTCCGCACTTTGAACAAAGTCAAGAAAACACGATTTTACGCTCACTAGTGAGTAAAAATTCTTATTTCATGACTTAATGTAAACTCACTTTAATTGATATTTAAAGGTGTATTAAGGTGTGATACGTCCATTTATATGCCTTTTCCGCTCTTTGTACATAGTCGAGAAAACACGATTTTACGCTCACTAGTGAGTAAAAATTCTTATTTCATGACTTAATGTAAACTCACTTTAATTGATATTTAAATGTGTATTAAGATGTGATACGTCTATTTATATGCCTTTTCCGCACTTTGAACAAAGTCGAGAAAACACGATTTTACGCTCACTAGTGAGTAAAAATTCTTATTTCATGACTTCATGTAAACTCACTTTTATTGACACTTAAAGGTGTATAAAGGTGTGATACATCCATTTATATGCCTTTTCCGCACTTTGAACAAAGTCGAGAAAATACGATTTTACGCTCACTAGTGAGTAAAAATTCTTATTTCATGACTTAATGTAAACTCACTTTTACTGATATTTAAAGGTGTATTAAGGTGTGATAGGTCCATTTATAGGCCTTTTCCGCACTTTGAACAATGTCGAGAAAACACGATTTTACGCTCATTAGTGAGTAAAAATTCATATTTCATGACTTAAAGTTAACTCACTTTTACTGCTATTTAAAGGTGTATTAAGTTGTGACACGTCCATTTATATGCCTTTTCCGCACTTTGAACAAAGTCGAGAAAACACGATTTTACGCTCACTAGTGAGTAAAAATTCTTATTTCATGACTTAAGGTAAACTCACTTTTATTGATATTTAAAGGTGTATTAAGGTGTGATACGTCCATTTATATGCCTTTTCCGCACTTTGAACACGGTCGAGAAAACACGATTTTACGCTAACTAGTGAGTAAATATTATTATTTCATGACTTAATTTAAACTCACTTTTATTGCTATTTAAAGGTGAATTTATTAATGTGTGACACGTCCATTTATATGCCTTTTCCGCACTTTGAACAAAGTCGAGAAAACTCGATTTTACGCTCACTAATGAGTAAAAATTCTTATTTTATGACTTAATGTAAACTCACTTTTATTGATATTTAAAGGTGTATTAAGGTGTGATACGTCCATTTATTAGCCTTTTCCGCACTTTGAACAAAGTCGAGAAAACACGATTTTACGCTCACTAGTGGGTAAAAATTCTTATTTCATGACTTAAGGTAAACGCACTTTTATTGATATTTAAAGGTGTATTAAGGTGTGATACGTCCATTTATATGCCTTTTCCGCACTTTGAACAAGGTCGAGAAAACACGATTTTACGCTCACTAGTGAGTAAAAATTCTTATTTCATGACTTAATGTAAACTCACTTTTATTGTTATTTAAAGGTGTATTAAGGTGTGATACATCCATTTATATGCCTTTTCCGCACTTTGAACAAAGTCGAGAAAATACGATTTTACGCTCACTAGTGAGTAAAAATTCTTATTTCATGACTTAATGTAAACTCACTTTTATTGATACTTAAAGGTGTATTAAGGTGTGATACATCCATTTATATGCCTTTTCCGCACTTTGAACAAAGTCGAGAAAACACGATTTTAAGCTCACTAGTGAGTAAAAATTCCTATTTCATGACTTAATGTAAACTCGCATTTATTGATATTTAAAGGTATATTAAGGTGTGATATGTCCATTGATATGCCTTTTCCGCACCTTGAACAATGTCGATAAAACAGATTTTACGCTCAGTAGTGAGTAAAAATTCTTATTTCATGACTTAATTTAAACTCACTTTTATTGCTATTTAAAGGTGAATTCAGGTGTGATACGTCCATTTATATGCCTTTTCCGCACTTTGAACAAAGTCGAGAAAACTCGATTTTACGCTCACTAATGAGTAAAAATTCTTATTTCATGACTTAATGTAAACTCACTTTTATTGATATTTAAAGGTGTATTAAGGTGTGATACGTCTATTTATTTGCCTTTTCCGCACTTTGAACAAAGTCGAGAAAACACGATTTTACACTCACTAGTGAGTAAAAATTCTTATTTCATGACTTAAGGTAAACTCACTTTTATTGATGTTTAAAGGTGTATTAAGGTGTGATACGTTCATTTATATGCCTTTTGCGCACTTTGAACAAAGTCGAGAAATCACGATTTTACGCTCACTACTGACTTAATATAAACTCACTTTTATTGATATTTAATGGTGTATTAAGGTGTGATACGTCCATTTATATGCCTTTTCCGCACTTTGAACAAAGTCGAGAAAACACGATTTTACGCTCACTAGTGAGTAAAAATTCTTATTTCTTGACTTAATGTAAACTCACTTTTATTGATGTTTAAAAGTGTATTAAGGTGTGATACGTCCATTTATATGGCTTTTCCACACTTTGAACAAAGTCCAGAAAACACGATTTTACGCACACTAGGGAATAAAAATTCTTATTTCATGACTTAATGTAAACTCACTTTTATTGATATTTTAAGGTGTATTAAGGTGTGATATGTCCATTTATATGCCTTTTCCGCACTTTGAACAAAGTCGAGAAAACACGATTTTACGCTCACTAGTGAGTAAAAATTCTTATTTCATGACTTAATGTAAACTCACCTTTATTGATATTTAAAGGTGTATTAAGGTATGATACGTCCATTTATATGCCTTTTCCGCACTTTGAACAAAGTCGAGAAAACACGATTTTACGGTCACTAGTGAGTAAAAATTCTTATTTCCTGACTTAAGGTAAACTCACTTTTATTGATATTTAAAGGTGTATTAAGGTGTGATACGTCCATTTATATGGCTTTTCCGCACTTTGAACATCGTCGAGAAAACACGATTTTACGCTCACTAGTGAGTAAAAATTCTTATTTCAGGACTTAATGTAAACTCACTTTGATTGATATTTAAAGGTGTATTAAGATGTGATACGTCCATTTATATGCCTTTTCCGCACTTTGAACAAAGTCAAGAAAACACGATTTTACGCTCACTAGTGAGTAAAAATTCTTATTTCATGACTTAATGTAAACTCACTTTAATTGATATTTAAAGGTGTATTAAGGTGTGATATGTCCATTTATATGCCTTTTCCGCTCTTTGTACATAGTCGAGAAAACACGACTTTACGGTCACTAGTGAGTAAAAATTATTATTTCATGACTTAAGGTAAACTCACTTTTATTGATATTTAAAGGTGTATTAAGATGTGATACGTCCATTTATATGCCTTTTCCGCACTTTGAACAAAGTCGAGAAAACACGATTTTACGCTCACTAGTGAGTAAAAATTCTTATTTCATGACTTAATGTAAACTCACTTTTATTGATATTTTAAGGTGTATTAAGGTGTGAAATGTCCATTTATATGCCTTTTCCGCACTTTGAACAAAGTCGAGAAAACACGATTTTACGCTCACTAGTGAGTAAAAATTCTTATTTCATGACTTAATGTAAACTCACCTTTATTGATATTTAAAGGTGTATTAAGGTATGATACGTCCATTTATATGCCTTTTCCGCACTTTGAACAAAGTCGAGAAAACACGATTTTACGGTCACTAGTGAGTAAAAATGCTTATTTCCTGACTTAAGGTAAACTCACTTTTATTGATATTTAAAGGTGTATTAAGGTGTGATACGTCCATTTATATGCCTTTTCCGCACTTTGAACAAAGTCGAGAAAACACGATTTTACGCTCACTAGTGAGTAAAAATTCTTATTTCAGGACTTAATGTAAAGTCACTTTTATTGATATTAAAGGTGTATTAAGGTGTGATACTTCCATTTATATGCCTTTTCCGCACTTTGAACAAAGTCGAGAAAACACGATTTTACGTTCACTAGTGAGTAAAAATTCTTATTTCATGACTTAAAGTAAACTCACTTTAATTGATATTTAAAAGGTGTATTAAGGTGTGATATGTCCATTTATATGCCTTTTCCGCACTTTGAACAAAGTCGAGAAAACACGATTTTACGCTCACGAGTGAGTAAAAATTCTTATTTCATGACTTAATGTAAACTCACTTTTACTGATATTTAAAGGTGTATTAAGGTGTGATAGGTCCATTTATATGCCTTTTCCGCACTTTGAACAATGTCGAGAAAACACGATTTTACGCTCACTAGTGAGTAAAAATTCATATTTCATGACTTAAAGTTAACTCACTTTTATTGCTATTTAAAGGTGTATTAAGGTGTGACACGTCCATATATATGCCTTTTCCGCACTTTGAACAAAGTCGAGAAAACACGATTTTACGCTCACTAGTGAGTAAAAATTCTTATTTCATGACTTAAGGTACACTCACTTTTATTGATATTTAAAGGTGTATTAAGGTGTGATACGTCCATTTATATGCCTTTTCCGCACTTTGAACAAGGTCGAGAAAACACGATTTTACGCTCACTAGTGAGTAAATATTATTATTTCATGTCTTAATGTAAACTCACCTTTATTGATATTTAAAGGTGTATTAAGGTATGATACGTCCATTTATATGCTTTTTCCGCACTTTGAACAAAGTCGAGAAAACACGATTTTACGGTCACTAGTGAGTAAAAATTCTTATTTCATGACTTAATGTAAACTCACTTTTATTGATATTTAAAGGTATATTAAGGTGTGATATGTCCATTTATATGCCTTTTCCGCACCTTGAACAAAGTCGATAAAACAGATTTTACACTCAGTAGTGAGTAAAAATTCTTATTTCATGACTTAATTTAAACTCACTTTTATTGCTATTTAAAGGTGAATTCAGGTGTGATACGTCCATTTATATGCCTTTTCCGCACTTTGAACAAAGTCGAGAAAACTCGATTTTACGCTCACTAATGAGTAAAAATTCTTATTTCATGACTTAATGTAAACTCACTTTTATTGATATTTAAAGGTGTATTAAGGTGTGATACGTCCATTTATTTGCCTTTTCCGCACTTTGAACAAAGTCGAGAAAACACGATTTTACGCTCACTAGTGAGTAAAAATTCTTATTTCATGACTTAATATAAACTCACTTTTATTGTTATTTAAAGGTGCATTAAGGTGTGATACGTCCATTTATATGTCTTTTCCGCACTTTGAACAAAGTCGAGAAATCCCGATTTTACGCTCACTACTGAGTAAAAATTCTTATTTCATGACTTAATATAAACTCACTTTTATTGATATTTAATGGTGTATTAAGGTGTGATACGTCCATTTATATGCCTTTTCCGCACTTTGAACAAAGTCGAGAAAACACGATTTTACGCTCACTAGTGAGTAAAAATTCTTATTTCTTGACCTAATGTAAACTCCCTTTTATTGATATTTAGAAGTGTATTAAGGTGTGATACGTCCATTTATATGGCTTTTCCACACTTTGAACAAAGTCGAGAAAACACGATTTTACGCTCACTAGGGAGTAAAAATTCTTATTTCATGACTTAATGTAAACTCACTTTTATTGATATTTTAAGGTGTATTAAGGTGTGATATGTCCATTTATATGCCTTTTCCGCACTTTGAACAAAGTCGAGAAAACACGATTTTACGCTCACTAGTGAGTGAAAATTCTTATTTCATGACTTAATGTAAACTCACCTTTGTTGATATTTAAAGGTGTATTAAGGTATGATACGTCCATTTATATGCCTTTTCCGCACTTTGAACAAAGTCGAGAAAACACGATTTTACGGTCACTAGTAAGTAAAAATTCTTATTTCCTGACTTAAGGTAAACTCACTTTTATTGATATTTAAAGGTGTATTAAGGTGTGATACGTCCATTTATATGCCTTTTCCGCACTTTGAACATCGTCGAGAAAACACGATTTTACGCTCACTAGTGAGTAAAAATTCTTATTTCAGGACTTAATGTAAACTCACTTTTATTGATATTTAAAGGTAAATTAAGGTGTGATACTTCCATTTATATGCCTTTTCCGCACTTTGAACAAAGTCGAGAAAACACGATTTTACGTTCACTAGTGAGTAAAAATTCTTATTTCATGACTTAATGTAAACTCACTTTAATTGATATTTAAAGGTGTTTTAAGGTGTGATATGTCCATTTATATGCCATTTCCGCACTTTGAACAAAGTCGAGAAAACACGATTTTACGCTCACGAGTGAGTAAAAATTCTTATTTCATGACTTAATGTAAACTCACTTTTACTGATATTTAAAGGTGTATTAAGGTGTGATAGGTCCATTTATATGCCTTTTCCGCACTTTAACAATGTCGAGAAAACACGATTTTACGCTCACTAGTGAGTAAAAATTCATATTTCATAACTTAAAGTTAACTCACTTTTATTGCTATTTAAAGGTGTATTAAGGTGTGACACGTCCATTTATATGCCTTTTCCGCACTTTGATCAAAGTCGAGAAAACACGATTTTACGCTCACTAGTGAGTAAAAATTCTTATTTCATGACTTAAGGTAAACTCACTTTTATTGATATTTAAAGGTGTATTAAGGTGTGATACGTCCATTTATATGCCTTTTCCGCACTTTGAACAAGGTCGAGAAAACACGATTTTACGCTCACTAGTGAGTAAATATTATTATTTCATGACTTAATGTAAACTCACTTTTATTGATATTTAAAGAGGTATTAAGATGTGATACGTCCATTTATATGCCTTTTCCGCACTTTGAACAAAGTCAAGAAAACACGATTTTGCGCTCACTAGTGAGTAAAAATTCTTATTTCATGACTTAATGTAAACTCACTTTAATTGATATTTAAAGGTGTATAAAGGTGTGATACGTCCATTTATATGCCTTTTCCGCTCTTTGTACATAGTCGAGAAAACACGATTTTACGCTCACTAGTGAGTAAAAATTCTTATTTCATGACTTAATGTAAACTCACTTTAATTGATATTTAAATGTGTATTAAGATGTGATACGTCCATTTATATGCCTTTTCCGCACTTTGAACAAAGTCGAGAAAACACGATTTTACGCTCACTAGTGAGTAAAAATTCTTATTTCATGACTTCATGTAAACTCACTTTTATTGATACTTAAAGGTGTATAAAGGTGTGATACATCCATTTATATGCCTTTTCCGCACTTTGAACAAAGTCGAGAAAATACGATTTTACGCTCACTAGTGAGTAAAAATTCTTATTTCATGACTTAATGTAAACTCACTTTTATTGATATTTAAAGGTGTATTAAGGTATGATACGTCCATTTATATGCTTTTTCCGCACTTTGAACAAAGTCGAGAAAACACGATTTTACGGTCACTAGTGAGTAAAAATTCTTATTTCATGACTTAATGTAAACTCACTTTTATTGATATTTAAAGGTGTATTAAGGTGTGATATGTCCGTTTATATGCCTTTTCCGCACTTTGAACAAAGTCGATAAAACAGATTTTACGCTCAGTAGTGAGTAAAAATTCTTATTTCATAACTTAATTTAAACTCACTTTTATTGCTATTTAAAGGTGAATTTATTAAGGTGTGACACGTCCATTTATATGCCTTTTCCGCACTTTGAACAAAGTCGAGAAAACTCGATTTTACGCTCACTAATGAGTAAAAATTCTTATTTCATGACTTAATGTAAACTCACTTTTATTGATATTTAAAGGTGTATTAAGGTGTGATACGTCCATTTATTAGCCTTTTCCGCACTTTGAACAAAGTCGAGAAAACACGATTTTACGCTCGTAGTGAGTAAAAATTCTTATTTCATGACTTAAGGTAAACTCACTTTTATTGATAGTTAAAGGTGTATTAAGGTGTGATACGTCCATTTATATGCCTTTTTCGCACTTTGAACAAGGTCGAGAAAACACGATTTTACGCTCACTAGTGAGTAAAAATTCTTATTTCATGACTTAATGTAAACTCACTTTTATTGTTATTTAAAGGTGTATTAAGGTGTGATACATCCATTTATATGCCTTTTCCGCACTTTGAACAAAGTCGAGAAAATACGATTTTACGCTCACTAGTGAGTAAAAATTCTTATTTCATGACTTAATGTAAACTCACTTTTATTGATACTTAAAGGTGTATTAAGGTGTGATAAATCCATTTATATGCCTTTTCCGCACTTTGAACAAAGTCGAGAAAACACGATTTTAACTCAATAGTGAGTAAAAGTTCTTATTTCATGACTTAATGTAAACTCACATTTATTGATATTTAAAGGTATATTAAGGTGTGATATGTCCATTTATATGGCTTTTCCGCACCTTGAACAATGTCGATAAAACAGATTTTACGCTCAGTAGTGAGTAAAAATTCTTATTTCATGACTTAATTTAAACTCACTTTTATTGCTATTTAAAGGTGAATTCAGGTGTGATACGTCCATTTATATGCCTTTTCCGCACTTTGAACAAAGTCGAGAAAACTCGATTTTACGCTCACTAATGAGTAAAAATTCTTATTTCATGACTTAATGTAAACTCACTTTTATTGATATTTAAAGGTGTATTAAGGTGTGATACGTCCATTTATTTGCCTTTTCCGCACTTTGAACAAAGTCGAGAAAACACGATTTTACGCTAACTAGTGAGTAAAAATTATTATTTCATGACTTAAGGTAAACTCACTTTTATTGATATTTAAAGGTGTATTAAGATGTGATACGTCCATTTATATGCCTTTTTCGCACTTTGAACAAAGTCGAGAAAACACGATTTTACGCTCACTAGTGAGTAAAAATTCTTATTTCATGACTTAATGTAAACTCACTTTTATTGATATTTTAAGGTGTATTAAGGTGTGATATGTCCATTTATATGCCTTTTCCGCACTTTGAACAAAGTCGAGAAAACACGATTTCTCGCTCACTAGTGACTAAAAATTCTTATTTCATGACTTAATGTAAACTCACTTTTATTGATATTTAAAGGTGTATTAAGGTGTGATACGTCCATTTATTAGCCTTTTCCGCACTTTGAACAAAGTCGAGAAAGCACGATTTTACGTTCAATAGTGAGTAAAAATTCTTATTTCATGACTTATGGTAAACTCACTTTTATTGATAGTTAAAGGTGTATTAAGGTATGATACGTCCATTTATATGCCTTTTCCGCACTTTGAACAAGGTCGAGAAAACACGATTTTACGCTCACTAGTGAGTAAAAATTCTTATTTCATGACTTAATGTAAACTCACTTTTATTGTTATTTAAAGGTGTATTAAGGTGTGATACATCCATTTATATGCCTTTTCCGCACTTTGAACAAAGTCGAGAAAATACGATTTTACGCTCACTAGTGAGTAAAAATTCTTATTTCATGACTTAATGTAAACTCACTTTTATTGATACTTAAAAGGTGTATTAAGGTGTGATACATCCATTTATATGCCTTTTCCGCACTTTGAACAAAGTCGAGAAAACACGATTTTAAGCTCACTAGTGAGTAAAAGTTCTTATTTCATGACTTAATGTAAACTCACATTTATTGATATTTAAAGGTATATTAAGGTGTGATATGTCCATTTATATGCCTTTTCCGCACCTTGAACAATGTCGATAAATCAGATTTTACGCTCAGTAGTGAGTAAAAATTCTTATTTCATGACTTAATTTAAACTCACTTTTATTGCTATTTTAAGGTGAATTCAGGTGTGATACGTCCATTTATATGCCTTTTCCGCACTTTGAACAAAGTCGAGAAAACTCGATTTTACGCTCACTAATGAGTAAAAATTCTTATTTCATGACTTAATGTAAACTCACTTTTATTGATATTTAAAGGTGTATTAAGGTGTGATACGTCCATTTATTTGCCTTTTCCGCACTTTGAACAAAATCGAGAAAACACGATTTTACGCTCACTAGTGAGTAAAAATTCTTATTTCATGACTTAAGGTAAACTCACTTTTATTGATGTTTAAAGGTGTATTAAGGTGTGATACGTTCATTTATATGCCTTTTGCGCACTTTGACCAAGGTCGAGAAAACACGATTTTACGCTCACTAGTGAGTAAAAATTCTTATTTCATGACTTAATATAAACTCACTTTTATTGTTATTTAAAGGTGCATTAAGGTGTGATACGTCCATTTATATGGCTTTTCCGCACTTTGAACAAAGTCGAGAAATCACGAATTTACGCTCACTACTGAGTAAAAATTCTTATTTCATGACTTAATATAAACTCACTTTTATTGATATTTAATGGTGTATTAAGGTGTGATACGTCCATTTATATGCCTTTTCCGCACTTTGAACAACGTCGAGAAAACACGATTTTACGCTCACTAGTGAGTAAAAATTCTTATTTCTTGACTTAATGTAAACTCACTTTTATTGATGTTTAAAAGTGTATTAAGGTGTGATACGTCCATTTATATGGCTTTTCCACACTTTGAACAAAGTCGAGAAAACACGATTTTACGCTCACTAGGGCGTAAAAATTCTTATTTCATGACTTAATGTAAACTCACTTTTATTGATATTTTAAGGTGTATTAAGGTGTGATATGTCCATTTATATGCCTTTTCCGCACTTCGAACAAAGTCGAGAAAACACGATTTACGCTCACTAGTGAGTAGAAATTCTTATTTCATGACTTAATGTAAACTCACCTTTATTGATATTTAAAGGTGTATTTAGGTATGATACGTCCATTTATATGCCTTTTCCGCACTTTGAACAAAGTCGAGAAAACACGATTTTACGGTCACTAGTGAGTAAAAATTCTTATTTCCTGACTTAAGGTAAACTCACTTTTATTTATATTTAAAGGTGTATTAAGGTGTGATACGTCCATTTATATGGCTTTTCCTCACTTTGAACATCGTCGAGAAAACACGAATTTACGCTCACTAGTGAGTAAAAATTCTTATTTCAGGACTTAATGTAAACTCACTTTTATTGATATTTAAAGGTGTATTAAGATGTGATACGTCCATTTATATGCCTTTTCCGCACTTTGAACAAAGTCAAGAAAACACGATTTTACGCTCACTAGTGAGTAAAAATTCTTATTTCATGACTTAATGTAAACTCACTTTAATTGATATTTAAAGGTGTATTAAGGTGTGATATGTCCATTTATATGCCTTTTCCGCACTTTGCACAAAGTCGATAAAACAGATTTTACGCTAAGTAGTGAGTAAAAATTCTTATTTCATGACTTAATTTAAACTCACTTTTATTGCTATTTATAGGTGAATTAAGGTGTGACACGTCCATTTATATGCCTTTTCCGCACTTTGAACAAAGTCGAGAAAACTCGATTTTACGCTCACTAATGAGTAAAAATTCTTATTTCATGACTTAATGTAAACTCACTTTTATTGATATTTAAAGGTGTATTAAGGTGTGATACGTCCATTTATATGCCTTTTCCGCACTTTGAACAAAGTCGAGAAAACACGATTTTACGTTCACTAGTGAGTAAAAATTCTTATTTCATGACTTAATGTAAACTCACTTTTATTGTTATTTAAAGGTGTATTAAGGTGTGATACATCCATTTATATGCCTTTTCCGCACTTTGAACAAAGTCGAGAAAATACGATTTTACGCTCACTAGTGAGTAAAAATTCTTATTTCATGACTTAATGTAAACTCACTTTTATTGATACTTAAAGGTGTATTAAGGTGTGATACATCCATTTATATGCCTTTTCCGCACTTTGAACAAAGTCGAGAAAACACGATTTTAAGCTCACTAGTGAGTAAAAGTTCTTATTTCATGACTTAATGTAAACTCACTTTTATTGATATTTAAAGGTGTATTAAGGTGTGATACGTCCATTTATATGCCTTTTCCGCACTTTGAACAAAGTCGAGAAAACACGATTTTACGCTCACTAGTGAGTAAAAATTCTTATTTCTTGACTTAATGTAAACTCACTTTTATTGATGTTTAAAAGTGTATTAAGGTGTGATACGTCCATTTATATGGCTTTTCCACACTTTGAACAAAGTCGAGAAAACACGATTTTACGCTCACTGGGGAGTAAAAATTCTTATTTCATGACTTAATGTAAACTCACTTTTATTGATATTTAAAGGTGTATTAAGGTATGATACGTCCATTTATATGCCTTTTCCGCACTTTGAACAAAGTCGAGAAAACACGATTTTACGGTCACTAGTGAGTAAAAATTCTTATTTCCTGACTTAAGGTAAACTCACTTTTATTGATATTTAAAGGTGTATTAAGGTGTGATACGTCCATTTATATGCCTTTTCCGCTCTTTGTACATAGTCGAGAAAACACGATTTTACGCTCACTAGTGAGTAAAAATTATTATTTCATGACTTAAGGTAAACTCACTTTTATTGATATTTAAAGGTGTATTAAGATGTGATACGTCCATTTATATGCCTTTTTCGCACTTTGAACAAAGTCGAGAAAACACGATTTTACGCTCACTAGTGAGTAAAAATTCTTATTTCATGACTTAATGTAAACTCACTTTTATTGATATTTTAAGGTGTATTAAGGTGTGATATGTCCATTTATATGCCTTTTCCGCACTTTGAACAAAGTCGAGAAAACACGATTTTTCGCTCACTAGTGAGTAAAAATTCTTATTTCATGACTTAATGTAAACTCACCTTTATTGATATTTAAAGGTGTATTAAGGTATGATACGTCCATTTAACTGCCTTTTCCGCACTTTGAACAAAGTCGAGAAAACACGATTTTACGGTCACTAGTGAGTAAAAATTCTTATTTCCTGACTTAAGGTAAACTCACTTTTATTGATATTTAAAGGTGTATTAAGGTGTGATACGTCCATTTATATGCCTTTTCCGCACTTTGAACGAAGTCGAGAAAACACGATTTTACGCTCACTAGTGAGTAAAAATTCTTATTTCAGGACTTAATGTAAACTCACTTTTATTGATATTTAAAGGTGTATTAAGGTGTGATACTTCCATTTATATGCCTTTTCCGCACTTTGAACAAAGTCGAGAAAACACGATTTTACGTTCACTAGTGAGTAAAAATTCTTATTTCATGACTTAATGTAAACTCACTTTAATTGATATTTAAAGGTGTATTAAGGTGTGATATGTCCATTTATATGCCTTTTCCGCACTTTGAACAAAGTCGAGAAAACACGATTTTACGCTCACGAGTGAGTAAAAATTCTTATTTCATGACTTAATGTAAACTCACTTTTACTGATATTTAAAGGTGTATTAAGGTGTGATAGGTCCATTTATATGCCTTTTCCGCACTTTGAACAATGTCGAGAAAACACGATTTTACGCTCACTAGTGAGTAAAAATTCATATTTCATGACTTAAAGATAACTCACTTTTATTGCTATTTAAAGGTGTATTAAGGTGTGACACGTCCATTTATATGCCTTTTCCGCACTTTGAACATAGTCGAGAAAACACGATTTTACGCTCACTAGTGAGTAAAAATTCTTATTTCATGACTTAAGGTAAACTCACTTTTATTGATATTTAAAGGTGTATTAAGGTGTGATACGTCCATTTATATGCCTTTTCCGCACTTTGAACAAGGTCGAGAAAACACGATTTTACGCTCACTAGTGAGTAAATATTATTATTTCATCACTTAATGTAAACTCACTTTTACTGATATTTAAAGGTGTATTAAGGTGTGATAGGTCCATTTATATGCCTTTTCCGCACTTTGAACAATGTCGAGAAAACACGATTTTACGCTCACTAGTGAGTAAAAATTCATATTTCATGACTTAAAGTTAACTCACTTTTATTGCTATTTAAAGGTGTATTAAGGTGTGACACGTCCATTTATATGCCTTTTCCGCACTTTGAACAAAGTCGAGAAAACACGATTTTACGCTCACTAGTGAGTAAAAATTCTTATTTCATGACTTAAGGTAAACTCACTTTTATTGATATTTAAAGGTGTATTAAGGTGTGATACGTCCATTTATATGCCTTTTCCGCACTTTGAACAAGGTCGAGAAAACACGATTTTACGCTCACTAGTGAGTAAATATTATTTCATGACTTAATGTAAACTCACCTTTATTGATATTTAAAGGTGTATTAAGATGTGATACGTCCATTTATATGCCTTTTCCGCACTTTGAACAAAGTCAAGAAAACACGATTTTACGCTCACTAGTGAGTAAAAATTCTTATTTCATGACTTAATGTAAACTCACTTTAATTGATATTTAAAGGTGTATTAAGGTGTGATACGTCCATTTATATGCCTTTTCCGCTCTTTGTACATAGTCGAGAAAACACGATTTTACGCTCACTAGTGAGTAAAAATTATTATTTCATGACTTAAGGTAAACTCACTTTTATTGATATTTAAAGGTGTATTAAGGTATGATACGTCCATTTATATGCTTTTTCCGCACTTTGAACAAAGTCGAGAAAACACGATTTTACGGTCACTAGTGAATAAAAATTCTTATTTCATGACATAATGTAAACCCACTTTTATTGATATTTAAAGGTGTATTAAGGTGTGATATGTCCATTTATATGCCTTTTCCGCACTTTGAACAAAGTCGATAAAACAGATTTTACGCTAAGTAGTGAGTAAAAATTCTTATTTCATGACTTAATTTAAACTCACTTTTATTGCTATTTATAGGTGAATTAAGGTGTGACACGTCCATTTATATGGCTTTTCCGCACTTTGAACAAAGTCGAGAAAACTCGATTTTACGCTCACTAATGAGTAAAAATTCTTATTTCATGACTTAATGTAAACTCACTTTTATTGATATTTAAAGGTGTATTAAGGTGTGATACGTCCATTTATATGCCTTTTCCGCACTTTGAACAAAGTCGAGAAAACACGATTTTACGTTCACTAGTGAGTAAAAATTCTTATTTCATGACTTAATGTAAACTCACTTTTGTTGTTATTTAAAGGTGTATTAAGGTGTGATACATCCATTTATATGCCTTTTCCGCACTTTGAACAAAGTCGAGAAAATACGATTTTACGCTCACTAGTGAGTAAAAATTCTTATTTCATGACTTAATGTAAACTCACTTTTATTGATATTTAAAGGTGTATTAAGGTGTGATACGTCCATTTATATGCCTTTTCCGCACTTTGAACAAAGTCGAGAAAACACGATTTTACGCTCACTAGTGAGTAAAAATTCTTATTTCAGGACTTAATGTAAACTCACTTTTATTGATATTTAAAGGTGTATTAAGGTGTGATACTTCCATTTATATGCCTTTTCCGCACTTTGAACAAAGTCGAGAAAACACGATTTTACGTTCACTAGTGAGTAAAAATTCTTATTTCATGACTTAATGTAAACTCACTTTAATTGATATTTAAAGGTGTATTAAGGTGTGATATGTCCATTTATATGCCTTTTCCGCACTTTGAACAATGTCGAGAAAACACGATTTTACGCTCACGAGTGAGTAAAAATTCTTATTTCATGACTTAATGTAAACTCACTTTTACTGATATTTAAAGGTGTATTAAGGTGTGATAGGTCCATTTATATGCCTTTTCCGCACTTTGAACAATGTCGAGAAAACACGATTTTACGCTCACTAGTGAGTAAAAATTCATATTTCATGACTTAAAGATAACTCACTTTTATTGCTATTTAAAGGTGTATTAAGGTGTGACACGTCCATTTATATGCCTTTTCCGCACTTTGAACATAGTCGAGAAAACACGATTTTACGCTCACTAGTGAGTAAAAATTCTTATTTCATGACTTAAGGTAAACTCACTTTTATTGATATTTAAAGGTGTATTAAGGTGTGATACGTCCATTTATATGCCTTTTCCGCACTTTGAACAAGGTCGAGAAAACACGATTTTACGCTCACTAGTGAGTAAATATTATTATTTCATGACTTAATGTAAACTCACTTTTACTGATATTTAAAGGTGTATTAAGGTGTGATAGGTCCATTTATATGCCTTTTCCGCACTTTGAACAATGTCGAGAAAACACGATTTTACGCTCACTAGTGAGTAAAAATTCATATTTCATGACTTAAAGTTAACTCACTTTTATTGCTATTTAAAGGTGTATTAAGGTGTGACACGTCCATTTATATGCCTTTTCCGCACTTTGAACAAAGTCGAGAAAACACGATTTTACGCTCACTAGTGAGTAAAAATTCTTATTTCATGACTTAAGGTAAACTCACTTTTATTGATATTTAAAGGTGTATTAAGGTGTGATACGTCCATTTATATGCCTTTTCCGCACTTTGAACAAGGTCGAGAAAACACGATTTTACGCTCACTAGTGAGTAAATATTATTTCATGACTTAATGTAAACTCACCTTTATTGATATTTAAAGGTGTATTAAGATGTGATACGTCCATTTATATGCCTTTTCCGCACTTTGAACAAAGTCAAGAAAACACGATTTTACGCTCACTAGTGAGTAAAAATTCTTATTTCATGACTTAATGTAAACTCACTTTAATTGATATTTAAAGGTGTATTAAGGTGTGATACGTCCATTTATATGCCTTTTCCGCTCTTTGTACATAGTCGAGAAAACACGATTTTACGCTCACTAGTGAGTAAAAATTATTATTTCATGACAAGGTAAACTCACTTTTATTGATATTTAAAGGTGTATTAAGGTATGATACGTCCATTTATATGCTTTTTCCGCACTTTGAACAAAGTCGAGAAAACACGATTTTACGGTCACTAGTGAATAAAAATTCTTATTTCATGACATAATGTAAACCCACTTTTATTGATATTTAAAGGTGTATTAAGGTGTGATATGTCCATTTATATGCCTTTTCCGCACTTTGAACAAAGTCGATAAAACAGATTTTACGCTAAGTAGTGAGTAAAAATTCTTATTTCATGACTTAATTTAAACTCACTTTTATTGCTATTTATAGGTGAATTAAGGTGTGACACGTCCATTTATATGGCTTTTCCGCACTTTGAACAAAGTCGAGAAAACTCGATTTTACGCTCACTAATGAGTAAAAATTCTTATTTCATGACTTAATGTAAACTCACTTTTATTGATATTTAAAGGTGTATTAAGGTGTGATACGTCCATTTATATGCCTTTTCCGCACTTTGAACAAAGTCGAGAAAACACGATTTTACGTTCACTAGTGAGTAAAAATTCTTATTTCATGACTTAATGTAAACTCACTTTTGTTGTTATTTAAAGGTGTATTAAGGTGTGATACATCCATTTATATGCCTTTTCCGCACTTTGAACAAAGTCGAGAAAATACGATTTTACGCTCACTAGTGAGTAAAAATTCTTATTTCATGACTTAATGTAAACTCACTTTTATTGATACTTAAAGGTGTATTAAGGTGTGATACATCCATTTATATGCCTTTTCCGCACTTTGAACAAAGTCGAGAAAACACGATTTTAAGCTCACTAGTGAGTAAAAGTTCTTATTTCATGACTTAATGTAAACTCACTTTTATTGATATTTAAAGGTGTATTAAGGTGTGATACGTCCATTTATATGCCTTTTCCGCACTTTGAACAAAGTCGAGAAAACACGATTTTACGCTCACTAGTGAGTAAAAATTCTTATTTCTTGACTTAATGTAAACTCACTTTTATTGATGTTTAAAAGTGTATTAAGGTGTGATACGTCCATTTATATGGCTTTTCCACACTTTGAACAAAGTCGAGAAAACACGATTTTACGCTCACTGGGGAGTAAAAATTCTTATTTCATGACTTAATGTAAACTCACTTTTATTGATATTTAAAGGTGTATTAAGGTATGATACGTCCATTTATATGCCTTTTCCGCACTTTGAACAAAGTCGAGAAAACACGATTTTACGGTCACTAGTGAGTAAAAATTCTTATTTCCTGACTTAAGGTAAACTCACTTTTATTGATATTTAAAGGTGTATTAAGGTGTGATACGTCCATTTATATGCCTTTTCCGCTCTTTGTACATAGTCGAGAAAACACGATTTTACGCTCACTAGTGAGTAAAAATTATTATTTCATGACTTAAGGTAAACTCACTTTTATTGATATTTAAAGGTGTATTAAGATGTGATACGTCCATTTATATGCCTTTTTCGCACTTTGAACAAAGTCGAGAAAACACGATTTTACGCTCACTAGTGAGTAAAAATTCTTATTTCATGACTTAATGTAAACTCACTTTTATTGATATTTTAAGGTGTATTAAGGTGTGATATGTCCATTTATATGCCTTTTCCGCACTTTGAACAAAGTCGAGAAAACACGATTTTTCGCTCACTAGTGAGTAAAAATTCTTATTTCATGACTTAATGTAAACTCACCTTTATTGATATTTAAAGGTGTATTAAGGTATGATACGTCCATTTAACTGCCTTTTCCGCACTTTGAACAAAGTCGAGAAAACACGATTTTACGGTCACTAGTGAGTAAAAATTCTTATTTCCTGACTTAAGGTAAACTCACTTTTATTGATATTTAAAGGTGTATTAAGGTGTGATACGTCCATTTATATGCCTTTTCCGCACTTTGAACAAAGTCGAGAAAACACGATTTTACGCTCACTAGTGAGTAAAAATTCTTATTTCAGGACTTAATGTAAACTCACTTTTATTGATATTTAAAGGTGTATTAAGGTGTGATACTTCCATTTATATGCCTTTTCCGCACTTTGAACAAAGTCGAGAAAACACGATTTTACGTTCACTAGTGAGTAAAAATTCTTATTTCATGACTTAATGTAAACTCACTTTAATTGATATTTAAAGGTGTATTAAGGTGTGATATGTCCATTTATATGCCTTTTCCGCACTTTGAACAAAGTCGAGAAAACACGATTTTACGCTCACGAGTGAGTAAAAATTCTTATTTCATGACTTAATGTAAACTCACTTTTACTGATATTTAAAGGTGTATTAAGGTGTGATAGGTCCATTTATATGCCTTTTCCGCACTTTGAACAATGTCGAGAAAACACGATTTTACGCTCACTAGTGAGTAAAAATTCATATTTCATGACTTAAAGTTAACTCACTTTTATTGCTATTTAAAGGTGTATTAAGGTGTGACACGTCCATTTATATGCCTTTTCCGCACTTTGAACAAAGTCGAGAAAACACGATTTTACGCTCACTAGTGAGTAAAAATTCTTATTTCATGACTTAAGGTAAACTCACTTTTATTGATATTTAAAGGTGTATTAAGGTGTGATACGTCCATTTATATGCCTTTTCCGCACTTTGAACAAGGTCGAGAAAACACGATTTTACGCTCACTAGTGAGTAAATATTATTTCATGACTTAATGTAAACTCACCTTTATTGATATTTAAAGGTGTATTAAGATGTGATACGTCCATTTATATGCCTTTTCCGCACTTTGAACAAAGTCAAGAAAACACGATTTTACGCTCACTAGTGAGTAAAAATTCTTATTTCATGACTTAATGTAAACTCACTTTAATTGATATTTAAAGGTGTATTAAGGTGTGATACGTCCATTTATATGCCTTTTCCGCTCTTTGTACATAGTCGAGAAAACACGATTTTACGCTCACTAGTGAGTAAAAATTATTATTTCATGACTTAAGGTAAACTCACTTTTATTGATATTTAAAGGTGTATTAAGGTATGATACGTCCATTTATATGCTTTTTCCGCACTTTGAACAAAGTCGAGAAAACACGATTTTACGGTCACTAGTGAATAAAAATTCTTATTTCATGACATAATGTAAACCCACTTTTATTGATATTTAAAGGTGTATTAAGGTGTGATATGTCCATTTATATGCCTTTTCCGCACTTTGAACAAAGTCGATAAAACAGATTTTACGCTAAGTAGTGAGTAAAAATTCTTATTTCATGACTTAATTTAAACTCACTTTTATTGCTATTTATAGGTGAATTAAGGTGTGACACGTCCATTTATATGGCTTTTCCGCACTTTGAACAAAGTCGAGAAAACTCGATTTTACGCTCACTAATGAGTAAAAATTCTTATTTCATGACTTAATGTAAACTCACTTTTATTGATATTTAAAGGTGTATTAAGGTGTGATACGTCCATTTATATGCCTTTTCCGCACTTTGAACAAAGTCGAGAAAACACGATTTTACGTTCACTAGTGAGTAAAAATTCTTATTTCAATACTTAATGTAAACTCACTTTTGTTGTTATTTAAAGGTGTATTAAGGTGTGATACATCCATTTATATGCCTTTTCCGCACTTTGAACAAAGTCGAGAAAATACGATTTTACGCTCACTAGTGAGTAAAAATTCTTATTTCATGACTTAATGTAAACTCACTTTTATTGATACTTAAAGGTGTATTAAGGTGTGATACATCCATTTATATGCCTTTTCCGCACTTTGAACAAAGTCGAGAAAACACGATTTTAAGCTCACTAGTGAGTAAAAGTTCTTATTTCATGACTTAATGTAAACTCACATTTATTGATATTTAAAGGTATATTAAGGTGTGATATGTCCATTTATATGCCTTTTCCGCACTTTGAACAAAGTCGAGAAAACTCGCTTTTACGCTCACTAATGAGTAAAAATTCTTATTTCATGACTTAATATAAACTCACTTTTATTGTTATTTAAAGGTGCATTAAGGTGTGATACGTCCATTTATATGGCTTTTCCGCACTTTGAACAAAGTCGAGAAATCACGAATTTACGCTCACTACTGAGTAAAAATTCTTATTTCATGACTTAATATAAACTCACTTTTATTGATATTTAATGGTGTATTAAGGTGTGATACGTCCATTTATATGCCTTTTCCGCACTTTGAACAAAGTCGAGAAAACACGATTTTACGCTCACTAGTGAGTAAAAATTCTTATTTCTTGACTTAATGTAAACTCACTTTTATTGATGTTTAAAAGTGTATTAAGGTGTGATACGTCCATTTATATGGCTTTTCCACACTTTGAACAAAGTCGAGAAAACACGATTTTACGCTCACTAGGGAGTAAAAATTCTTATTTCATGACTTAATGTAAACTCACTTTTATTGATATTTAAAGGTGTATTAAGGTATGATACGTCCATTTATATGCCTTTTCCGCACTTTGAACAAAGTCGAGAAAACACGATTTTACGGTCACTAGTGAGTAAAAATTCTTATTTCCTGACTTAAGGTAAACTCACTTTTATTGATATTTAAAGGTGTATTAAGGTGTGATACGTCCATTTATATGGCTTTTCCTCACTTTGAACATCGTCGAGAAAACACGATTTTACGCTCACTAGTGAGTAAAAATTCTTATTTCAGGACTTAATGTAAACTCACTTTTATTGATATTTAAAGGTGTATTAAGATGTGATACGTCCATTTATATGCCTTTTCCGCACTTTGAACAAAGTCAAGAAAACACGATTTTACGCTCACTAGTGAGTAAAAATTCTTATTTCATGACTTAATGTAAACTCACTTTAATTGATATTTAAAGGTGTATTAAGGTGTGATATGTCCATTTATATGCCTTTTCCGCTCTTTGTACATAGTCGAGAAAACACGATTTTACGCTTACTAGTGAGTAAAAATTATTATTTCATGACTTAAGGTAAACTCACTTTTATTGATATTTAAAGGTGTATTAAGATGTGATACGTCCATTTATATGCCTTTTTCGCACTTTGAACAAAGTCGAGAAAACACGATTTTACGCTCACTAGTGAGTAAAAATTCTTATTTCATGACTTAATGTAAACTCACTTTTATTGATATTTTAAGGTGTATTAAGGTGTGATATGTCCATTTATATGCCTTTTCCGCACTTTGAACAAAGTCGAGAAAACACGATTTTTCGCTCACTAGTGAGTAAAAATTCTTATTTCATGACTTAATGTAAACTCACCTTTATTGATATTTAAAGGTGTATTAAGGTATGATACGTCCATTTAACTGCCTTTTCCGCACTTTGAACAAAGTCGAGAAAACACGATTTTACGGTCACTAGTGAGTAAAAATTCTTATTTCCTGACTTAAGGTAAACTCACTTTTATTGATATTTAAAGGTGTATTAAGGTGTGATACGTCCATTTATATGCCTTTTCCGCACTTTGAACAAAGTCGAGAAAACACGATTTTACGCTCACTAGTGAGTAAAAATTCTTATTTCAGGACTTAATGTAAACTCACTTTTATTGATATTTAAAGGTGTATTAAGGTGTGATACTTCCATTTATATGCCTTTTCCGCACTTTGAACAAAGTCGAGAAAACACGATTTTACGTTCACTAGTGAGTAAAAATTCTTATTTCATGACTTAATGTAAACTCACTTTAATTGATATTTAAAGGTGTATTAAGGTGTGATATGTCCATTTATATGCCTTTTCCGCACTTTGAACAAAGTCGAGAAAACACGATTTTACGCTCACGAGTGAGTAAAAATTCTTATTTCATGACTTAATGTAAACTCACTTTTACTGATATTTAAAGGTGTATTAAGGTGTGATAGGTCCATTTATATGCCTTTTCCGCACTTTGAACAATGTCGAGAAAACACGATTTTACGCTCACTAGTGAGTAAAAATTCATATTTCATGACTTAAAGTTAACTCACTTTTATTGCTATTTAAAGGTGTATTAAGGTGTGACACGTCCATTTATATGCCTTTTCCGCACTTTGAACAAAGTCGAGAAAACACGATTTTACGCTCACTAGTGAGTAAAAATTCTTATTTCATGACTTAAGGTAAACTCACTTTTATTGATATTTAAAGGTGTATTAAGGTGTGATACGTCCATTTATATGCCTTTTCCGCACTTTGAACAAGGTCGAGAAAACACGATTTTACGCTCACTAGTGAGTAAATATTATTATTTCATGACTTAATGTAAACTCACCTTTATTGATATTTAAAGGTGTATTAAGATGTGATACGTCCAATTATATGCCTTTTCCGCACTTTGAACAAAGTCAAGAAAACACGATTTTTCGCTCACTAGTGAGTAAAAATTTTTATTTCATGACTTAATGTATACTCACTTTAATTGATATTTAAAGGTGTATTAAGGTGTGATATGTCCATTTATATGCCTTTTCCGCTCTTTGTACATAGTCGAGAAAACACGATTTTACGCTCACTAGTGAGTAAAAATTCTTATTTCATGACTTAATGTAAACTCACTTTAATTGATATTTAAAGGTGTATTAAGGTGTGATACGTCCATTTATATGCCTTTTCCGCTCTTTGTACATAGTCGAGAAAACACGATTTTACGCTCACTAGTGAGTAAAAATTATTATTTCATGACTTAAGGTAAACTCACTTCTATTGATATTTAAAGGTGTATTAAGGTATGATACGTCCATTTATATGCTTTTTCCGCACTTTGAACAAAGTCGAGAAAACACGATTTTACGGTCACTAGTGAATAAAAATTCTTATTTCATGACTTAATGTAAACCCACTTTTATTGATATTTAAAGGTGTATTAAGGTGTGATATGTCCATTTATATGCCTTTTGCGCACTTTGAACAAAGTCGATAAAACAGATTTTACGCTAAGTAGTGAGTAAAAATTCTTATTTCATGACTTAATTTAAACTCACTTTTATTGCTATTTATAGGTGAATTAAGGTGTGACACGTCCATTTATATGCCTTTTCCGCACTTTGAACAAAGTCGAGAAAACTCGATTTTACGCTCACTAATGAGTAAAAATTCTTATTTCATGACTTAATGTAAACTCACTTTTATTGATATTTAAAGGTGTATTAAGGTGTGATACGTCCATTTATATGCCTTTTCCGCACTTTGAACAAAGTCGAGAAAACACGATTTTACGTTCACTAGTGAGTAAAAATTCTTATTTCATGACTTAATGTAAACTCACTTTTATTGTTATTTAAAGGTGTATTAAGGTGTGATACATCCATTTATATGCCTTTTCCGCACTTTGAACAAAGTCGAGAAAATACGATTTTACGCTCACTAGTGAGTAAAAATTCTTATTTCATGACTTAATGTAAACTCACTTTTATTGATACTTAAAGGTGTATTAAGGTGTGATACATCCATTTATATGCCTTTTCCGCACTTTGAACAAAGTCGAGAAAACACGATTTTAAGCTCACTAGTGAGTAAAAGTTCTTATTTCATGACTTAATGTAAACTCACTTTTATTGATATTTAAAGGTGTATTAAGGTGTGATACGTCCATTTATATGCCTTTTCCGCACTTTGAACAAAGTCGAGAAAACACGATTTTACGCTCACTAGTGAGTAAAAATTCTTATTTCTTGACTTAATGTAAACTCACTTTTATTGATGTTTAAAAGTGTATTAAGGTGTGATACGTCCATTTATATGGCTTTTCCACACTTTGAACAAAGTCGAGAAAACACGATTTTACGCTCACTAGGGAGTAAAAATTCTTATTTCATGACTTAATGTAAACTCACTTTTATTGATATTTAAAGGTGTATTAAGGTATGATACGTCCATTTATATGCCTTTTCCGCACTTTGAACAAAGTCGAGAAAACACGATTTTACGGTCACTAGTGAGTAAAAATTCTTATTTCCTGACTTAAGGTAAACTCACTTTTATTGATATTTAAAGGTGTATTAAGGTGTGATACGTCCATTTATATGCCTTTTCCGCACTTTGAACATCGTCGAGAAAACACGATTTTACGCTCACTAGTGAGTAAAAATTCTTATTTCATGACTTAAGGTAAACTCACTTTTATTGATATTTAAAGGTGTATTAAGATGTGATACGTCCATTTATATGCCTTTTTCGCACTTTGAACAAAGTCGAGAAAACACGATTTTACGCTCACTAGTGAGTAAAAATTCTTATTTCATGACTTAATGTAAACTCACTTTTATTGATATTTTAAGGTGTATTAAGGTGTGATATGTCCATTTATATGCCTTTTCCGCACTTTGAACAAAGTCGAGAAAACACGATTTTTCGCTCACTAGTGAGTAAAAATTCTTATTTCATGACTTAATGTAAACTCACCTTTATTGATATTTAAAGGTGTATTAAGGTATGATACGTCCATTTAACTGCCTTTTCCGCACTTTGAACAAAGTCGAGAAAACACGATTTTACGGTCACTAGTGAGTAAAAATTCTTATTTCCTGACTTAAGGTAAACTCACTTTTATTGATATTTAAAGGTGTATTAAGGTGTGATACGTCCATTTATATGCCTTTTCCGCACTTTGAACAAAGTCGAGAAAACACGATTTTACGCTCACTAGTGAGTAAAAATTCTTATTTCAGGACTTAATGTAAACTCACTTTTATTGATATTTAAAGGTGTATTAAGGTGTGATACTTCCATTTATATGCCTTTTCCGCACTTTGAACAAAGTCGAGAAAACACGATTTTACGTTCACTAGTGAGTAAAAATTCTTATTTCATGACTTAATGTAAACTCACTTTAATTGATATTTAAAGGTGTATTAAGGTGTGATATGTCCATTTATATGCCTTTTCCGCACTTTGAACAAAGTCGAGAAAACACGATTTTACGCTCACGAGTGAGTAAAAATTCTTATTTCATGACTTAATGTAAACTCACTTTTACTGATATTTAAAGGTGTATTAAGGTGTGATAGGTCCATTTATATGCCTTTTCCGCACTTTGAACAATGTCGAGAAAACACGATTTTACGCTCACTAGTGAGTAAAAATTCATATTTCATGACTTAAAGATAACTCACTTTTATTGCTATTTAAAGGTGTATTAAGGTGTGACACGTCCATTTATATGCCTTTTCCGCACTTTGAACATAGTCGAGAAAACACGATTTTACGCTCACTAGTGAGTAAAAATTCTTATTTCATGACTTAAGGTAAACTCACTTTTATTGATATTTAAAGGTGTATTAAGGTGTGATACGTCCATTTATATGCCTTTTCCGCACTTTGAACAAGGTCGAGAAAACACGATTTTACGCTCACTAGTGAGTAAATATTATTATTTCATGACTTAATGTAAACTCACTTTTACTGATATTTAAAGGTGTATTAAGGTGTGATAGGTCCATTTATATGCCTTTTCCGCACTTTGAACAATGTCGAGAAAACACGATTTTACGCTCACTAGTGAGTAAAAATTCACATTTCATGACTTAAAGTTAACTCACTTTTATTGCTATTTAAAGGTGTATTAAGGTGTGACACGTCCATTTATATTCCTTTTCCGCACTTTGAACAAAGTCGAGAAAACACGATTTTACGCTCACTAGTGAGTAAAAATTCTTATTTCATGACTTAAGGTAAACTCACTTTTATTGATATTTAAAGGTGTATTAAGGTGTGATACGTCCATTTATATGCCTTTTCCGCACTTTGAACAAGGTCGAGAAAACACGATTTTACGCTCACTAGTGAGTAAATATTATTTCATGACTTAATGTAAACTCACCTTTATTGATATTTAAAGGTGTATTAAGATGTGATACGTCCATTTATATGCCTTTTCCGCACTTTGAACAAAGTCAAGAAAACACGATTTTACGCTCACTAGTGAGTAAAAATTCTTATTTCATGACTTAATGTAAACTCACTTTAATTGATATTTAAAGGTGTATTAAGGTGTGATACGTCCATTTATATGCCTTTTCCGCTCTTTGTACATAGTCGAGAAAACACGATTTTACGCTCACTAGTGAGTAAAAATTATTATTTCATGACTTAAGGTAAACTCACTTTTATTGATATTTAAAGGTGTATTAAGGTATGATACGTCCATTTATATGCTTTTTCCGCACTTTGAACAAAGTCGAGAAAACACGATTTTACGGTCACTAGTGAATAAAAATTCTTATTTCATGACTTAATGTAAACCCACTTTTATTGATATTTAAAGGTGTATTAAGGTGTGATATGTCCATTTATATGCCTTTTCCGCACTTTGAACAAAGTCGATAAAACAGATTTTACGCTAAGTAGTGAGTAAAAATTCTTATTTCATGACTTAATTTAAACTCACTTTTATTGCTATTTATAGGTGAATTAAGGTGTGACACGTCCATTTATATGCCTTTTCCGCACTTTGAACAAAGTCGAGAAAACTCGATTTTACGCTCACTAATGAGTAAAAATTCTTATTTCATGACTTAATGTAAACTCACTTTTATTGATATTTAAAGGTGTATTAAGGTGTGATACGTCCATTTATATGCCTTTTCCGCACTTTGAACAAAGTCGAGAAAACACGATTTTACGTTCACTAGTGAGTAAAAATTCTTATTTCATGACTTAATGTAAACTCACTTTTATTGTTATTTAAAGGTGTATTAAGGTGTGATACATCCATTTATATGCCTTTTCCGCACTTTGAACAAAGTCGAGAAAATACGATTTTACGCTCACTAGTGAGTAAAAATTCTTATTTCATGACTTAATGTAAACTCACTTTTATTGATACTTAAAGGTGTATTAAGGTGTGATACATCCATTTATATGCCTTTTCCGCACTTTGAACAAAGTCGAGAAAACACGATTTTAAGCTCACTAGTGAGTAAAAGTTCTTATTTCATGACTTAATGTAAACTCACATTTATTGATATTTAAAGGTATATTAAGGTGTGATATGTCCATTTATATGCCTTTTCCGCACTTTGAACAAAGTCGAGAAAACTCGGTTTTACGCTCACTAATGAGTAAAAATTCTTATTTCATGACTTAATATAAACTCACTTTTATTGTTATTTAAAGGTGCATTAAGGTGTGATACGTCCATTTATATGGCTTTTCCGCACTTTGAACAAAGTCGAGAAATCACGAATTTACGCTCACTACTGAGTAAAAATTCTTATTTCATGACTTAATATAAACTCACTTTTATTGATATTTAATGGTGTATTAAGGTGTGATACGTCCATTTATATGCCTTTTCCGCACTTTGAACAAAGTCGAGAAAACACGATTTTACGCTCACTAGTGAGTAAAAATTCTTATTTCTTGACTTAATGTAAACTCACTTTTATTGATGTTTAAAAGTGTATTAAGGTGTGATACGTCCATTTATATGGCTTTTCCACACTTTGAACAAAGTCGAGAAAACACGATTTTAAGCTCACTAGTGAGTAAAAGTTCTTATTTCATGACTTAATGTAAACTCACATTTATTGATATTTAAAGGTATATTAAGGTGTGATATGTCCATTTATATGCCTTTTCCGCACTTTGAACAAAGTCGAGAAAACTCGGTTTTACGCTCACTAATGAGTAAAAATTCTTATTTCATGACTTAATATAAACTCACTTTTATTGTTATTTAAAGGTGCATTAAGGTGTGATACGTCCATTTATATGGCTTTTCCGCACTTTGAACAAAGTCGAGAAATCACGAATTTACGCTCACTACTGAGTAAAAATTCTTATTTCATGACTTAATATAAACTCACTTTTATTGATATTTAATGGTGTATTAAGGTGTGATACGTCCATTTATATGCCTTTTCCGCACTTTGAACAAAGTCGAGAAAACACGATTTTACGCTCACTAGTGAGTAAAAATTCTTATTTCTTGACTTAATGTAAACTCACTTTTATTGATGTTTAAAAGTGTATTAAGGTGTGATACGTCCATTTATATGGCTTTTCCACACTTTGAACAAAGTCGAGAAAACACGATTTTACGCTCACTAGGGAGTAAAAATTCTTATTTCATGACTTAATGTAAACTCACTTTTATTGATATTTAAAGGTGTATTAAGGTATGATACGTCCATTTATATGCCTTTTCCGCACTTTGAACAAAGTCGAGAAAACACGATTTTACGGTCACTAGTGAGTAAAAATTCTTATTTCCTGACTTAAGGTAAACTCACTTTTATTGATATTTAAAGGTGTATTAAGGTGTGATACGTCCATTTATATGGCTTTTCCTCACTTTGAACATCGTCGAGAAAACACGATTTTACGCTCACTAGTGAGTAAAAATTCTTATTTCAGGACTTAATGTAAACTCACTTTTATTGATATTTAAAGGTGTATTAAGATGTGATACGTCCATTTATATGCCTTTTCCGCACTTTGAACAAAGTCAAGAAAACACGATTTTACGCTCACTAGTGAGTAAAAATTCTTATTTCATGACTTAATGTAAACTCACTTTAATTGATATTTAAAGGTGTATTAAGGTGTGATATGTCCATTTATATGCCTTTTCCGCTCTTTGTACATAGTCGAGAAAACACGATTTTACGCTCACTAGTGAGTAAAAATTATTATTTCATGACTTAAGGTAAACTCACTTTTATTGATATTTAAAGGTGTATTAAGATGTGATACGTCCATTTATATGCCTTTTTCGCACTTTGAACAAAGTCGAGAAAACACGATTTTACGCTCACTAGTGAGTAAATATTATTATTTCATGACTTAATGTAAACTCACCTTTATTGATATTTAAAGGTGTATTAAGATGTGATACGTCCATTTATATGCCTTTTCCGCACTTTGAACAAAGTCAAGAAAACACGATTTTTCGCTAACTAGTGAGTAAAAATTTTTATTTCATGACTTAATGTATACTCACTTTAATTGATATTTAAAGGTGTATTAAGGTGTGATATGTCCATTTATATGCCTTTTCCGCTCTTTGTACATAGTCGAGAAAACACGATTTTACGCTCACTAGTGAGTAAAAATTCTTATTTCATGACTTAATGTAAACTCACTTTAATTGATATTTAAAGGTGTATTAAGGTGTGATACGTCCATTTATATGCCTTTTCCGCTCTTTGTACATAGTCGAGAAAACACGATTTTACGCTCACTAGTGAGTAAAAATTATTATTTCATGACTTAAGGTAAACTCACTTTTATTGATATTTAAAGGTGTATTAAGGTATGATACGTCCATTTATATGCTTTTTCCGCACTTTGAACAAAGTCGAGAAAACACGATTTTACGGTCACTAGTGAATAAAAATTCTTATTTCATGACTTAATGTAAACCCACTTTTATTGATATTTAAAGGTGTATTAAGGTGTGATATGTCCATTTATATGCCTTTTGCGCACTTTGAACAAAGTCGATAAAACAGATTTTACGCTAAGTAGTGAGTAAAAATTCTTATTTCATGACTTAATTTAAACTCACTTTTATTGCTATTTATAGGTGAATTAAGGTGTGACACGTCCATTTATATGCCTTTTCCGCACTTTGAACAAAGTCGAGAAAACTCGATTTTACGCTCACTAATGAGTAAAAATTCTTATTTCATGACTTAATGTAAACTCACTTTTATTGATATTTAAAGGTGTATTAAGGTGTGATACGTCCATTTATATGCCTTTTCCGCACTTTGAACAAAGTCGAGAAAACACGATTTTACGTTCACTAGTGAGTAAAAATTCTTATTTCATGACTTAATGTAAACTCACTTTTATTGTTATTTAAAGGTGTATTAAGGTGTGATACATCCATTTATATGCCTTTTCCGCACTTTGAACAAAGTCGAGAAAATACGATTTTACGCTCACTAGTGAGTAAAAATTCTTATTTCATGACTTAATGTAAACTCACTTTTATTGATACTTAAAGGTGTATTAAGGTGTGATACATCCATTTATATGCCTTTTCCGCACTTTGAACAAAGTCGAGAAAACACGATTTTAAGCTCACTAGTGAGTAAAAGTTCTTATTTCATGACTTAATGTAAACTCACTTTTATTGATATTTAAAGGTGTATTAAGGTGTGATACGTCCATTTATATGCCTTTTCCGCACTTTGAACAAAGTCGAGAAAACACGATTTTACGCCCACTAGTGAGTAAAAATTCTTATTTCTTGACTTAATGTAAACTCACTTTTATTGATGTTTAAAAGTGTATTAAGGTGTGATACGTCCATTTATATGGCTTTTCCACACTTTGAACAAAGTCGAGAAAACACGATTTTACGCTCACTAGGGAGTAAAAATTCTTATTTCATGACTTAATGTAAACTCACTTTTATTGATATTTAAAGGTGTATTAAGGTATGATACGTCCATTTATATGCCTTTTCCGCACTTTGAACAAAGTCGAGAAAACACGATTTTACGGTCACTAGTGAGTAAAAATTCTTATTTCCTGACTTAAGGTAAACTCACTTTTATTGATATTTAAAGGTGTATTAAGGTGTGATACGTCCATTTATATGCCTTTTCTGCTCTTTGTACATAGTCGAGAAAACACGATTTTACGCTCACTAGTGAGTAAAAATTATTATTTCATGACTTAAGGTAAACTCACTTTTATTGATATTTAAAGGTGTATTAAGATGTGATACGTCCATTTATATGCCTTTTTCGCACTTTGAACAAAGTCGAGAAAACACGATTTTACGCTCACTAGTGAGTAAAAATTCTTATTTCATGACTTAATGTAAACTCACTTTTATTGATATTTTAAGGTGTATTAAGGTGTGATATGTCCATTTATATGCCTTTTCCGCACTTTGAACAAAGTCGAGAAAACACGATTTTTCGCTCACTAGTGAGTAAAAATTCTTATTTCATGACTTAATGTAAACTCACCTTTATTGATATTTAAAGGTGTATTAAGGTATGATACGTCCATTTAACTGCCTTTTCCGCACTTTGAACAAAGTCGAGAAAACACGATTTTACGGTCACTAGTGAGTAAAAATTCTTATTTCCTGACTTAAGGTAAACTCACTTTTATTGATATTTAAAGGTGTATTAAGGTGTGATACGTCCATTTATATGCCTTTTCCGCACTTTGAACAAAGTCGAGAAAACACGATTTTACGCTCACTAGTGAGTAAAAATTCTTATTTCAGGACTTAATGTAAACTCACTTTTATTGATATTTAAAGGTGTATTAAGGTGTGATACTTCCATTTATATGCCTTTTCCGCATTTTGAACAAAGTCGAGAAAACACGATTTTACGTTCACTAGTGAGTAAAAATTCTTATTTCATGACTTAATGTAAACTCACTTTAATTGATATTTAAAGGTGTATTAAGGTGTGATATGTCCATTTATATGCCTTTTCCGCACTTTGAACAAAGTCGAGAAAACACGATTTTACGCTCACGAGTGAGTAAAAATTCTTATTTCATGACTTAATGTAAACTCACTTTTACTGATATTTAATGGTGTATTAAGGTGTGATAGGTCCATTTATATGCCTTTTCCGCACTTTGAACAATGTCGAGAAAACACGATTTTACGCTCACTAGTGAGTAAAAATTCATATTTCATGACTTAAAGATAACACACTTTTATTGCTATTTAAAGGTGTATTAAGGTGTGACACGTCCATTTATATGCCTTTTCCGCACTTTGAACATAGTCGAGAAAACACGATTTTACGCTCACTAGTGAGTAAAAATTCTTATTTCATGACTTAAGGTAAACTCACTTTTATTGATATTTAAAGGTGTATTAAGGTGTGATACGTCCATTTATATGCCTTTTCCGCACTTTGAACAAGGTCGAGAAAACACGATTTTACGCTCACTAGGGAGTAAAAATTCTTATTTCATGACTTAATGTAAACTCACTTTTATTGATATTTAAAGGTGTATTAAGGTATGATACGTCCATTTATATGCCTTTTCCGCACTTTGAACAAAGTCGAGAAAACACGATTTTACGGTCACTAGTGAGTAAAAATTCTTATTTCCTGACTTAAGGTAAACTCACTTTTATTGATATTTAAAGGTGTATTAAGGTGTGATACGTCCATTTATATGCCTTTTCCGCACTTTGAACAAGGTCGAGAAAACACGATTTTACGCTCACTAGTGAGTAAAAATTCTTATTTCATGACTTAATGTAAACTCACTTTTGTTGTTATTTAAAGGTGTATTAAGGTGTGATACATCCATTTATATGCCTTTTCCGCACTTTGAACAAAGTCGAGAAAATACGATTTTACGCTCACTAGTGAGTAAAAATTCTTATTTCATGACTTAATGTAAACTCACTTTTATTGATACTTAAAGGTGTATTAAGGTGTGATACATCCATTTATATGCCTTTTCCGCACTTTGAACAAAGTCGAGAAAACACGATTTTAAGCTCACTAGTGAGTAAAAGTTCTTATTTCATGACTTAATGTAAACTCACATTTATTGATATTTAAAGGTATATTAAGGTGTGATATGTCCATTTATATGCCTTTTCCGCACTTTGAACAAAGTCGAGAAAACTCGCTTTTACGCTCACTAATGAGTAAAAATTCTTATTTCATGACTTAATATAAACTCACTTTTATTGTTATTTAAAGGTGCATTAAGGTGTGATACGTCCATTTATATGGCTTTTCCGCACTTTGAACAAAGTCGAGAAATCACGAATTTACGCTCACTACTGAGTAAAAATTCTTATTTCATGACTTAATATAAACTCACTTTTATTGATATTTAATGGTGTATTAAGGTGTGATACGTCCATTTATATGCCTTTTCCGCACTTTGAACAAAGTCGAGAAAACACGATTTTACGCTCACTAGTGAGTAAAAATTCTTATTTCTTGACTTAATGTAAACTCACTTTTATTGATGTTTAAAAGTGTATTAAGGTGTGATACGTCCATTTATATGGCTTTTCCACACTTTGAACAAAGTCGAGAAAACACGATTTTACGCTCACTAGGGAGTAAAAATTCTTATTTCATGACTTAATGTAAACTCACTTTTATTGATATTTAAAGGTGTATTAAGGTATGATACGTCCATTTATATGCCTTTTCCGCACTTTGAACAAAGTCGAGAAAACACGATTTTACGGTCACTAGTGAGTAAAAATTCTTATTTCCTGACTTAAGGTAAACTCACTTTTATTGATATTTAAAGGTGTATTAAGGTGTGATACGTCCATTTATATGGCTTTTCCTCACTTTGAACATCGTCGAGAAAACACGATTTTACGCTCACTAGTGAGTAAAAATTCTTATTTCAGGACTTAATGTAAACTCACTTTTATTGATATTTAAAGGTGTATTAAGATGTGATACGTCCATTTATATGCCTTTTCCGCACTTTGAACAAAGTCAAGAAAACACGATTTTACGCTCACTAGTGAGTAAAAATTCTTATTTCATGACTTAATGTAAACTCACTTTAATTGATATTTAAAGGTGTATTAAGGTGTGATATGTCCATTTATATGCCTTTTCCGCTCTTTGTACATAGTCGAGAAAACACGATTTTACGCTTACTAGTGAGTAAAAATTATTATTTCATGACTTAAGGTAAACTCACTTTTATTGATATTTAAAGGTGTATTAAGATGTGATACGTCCATTTATATGCCTTTTTCGCACTTTGAACAAAGTCGAGAAAACACGATTTTACGCTCACTAGTGAGTAAAAATTCTTATTTCATGACTTAATGTAAACTCACTTTTATTGATATTTTAAGGTGTATTAAGGTGTGATATGTCCATTTATATGCCTTTTCCGCACTTTGAACAAAGTCGAGAAAACACGATTTTTCGCTCACTAGTGAGTAAAAATTCTTATTTCATGACTTAATGTAAACTCACCTTTATTGATATTTAAAGGTGTATTAAGGTATGATACGTCCATTTAACTGCCTTTTCCGCACTTTGAACAAAGTCGAGAAAACACGATTTTACGGTCACTAGTGAGTAAAAATTCTTATTTCCTGACTTAAGGTAAACTCACTTTTATTGATATTTAAAGGTGTATTAAGGTGTGATACGTCCATTTATATGCCTTTTCCGCACTTTGAACAAAGTCGAGAAAACACGATTTTACGCTCACTAGTGAGTAAAAATTCTTATTTCAGGACTTAATGTAAACTCACTTTTATTGATATTTAAAGGTGTATTAAGGTGTGATACTTCCATTTATATGCCTTTTCCGCACTTTGAACAAAGTCGAGAAAACACGATTTTACGTTCACTAGTGAGTAAAAATTCTTATTTCATGACTTAATGTAAACTCACTTTAATTGATATTTAAAGGTGTATTAAGGTGTGATATGTCCATTTATATGCCTTTTCCGCACTTTGAACAAAGTCGAGAAAACACGATTTTACGCTCACGAGTGAGTAAAAATTCTTATTTCATGACTTAATGTAAACTCACTTTTACTGATATTTAAAGGTGTATTAAGGTGTGATAGGTCCATTTATATGCCTTTTCCGCACTTTGAACAATGTCGAGAAAACACGATTTTACGCTCACTAGTGAGTAAAAATTCATATTTCATGACTTAAAGTTAACTCACTTTTATTGCTATTTAAAGGTGTATTAAGGTGTGACACGTCCATTTATATGCCTTTTCCGCACTTTGAACAAAGTCGAGAAAACACGATTTTACGCTCACTAGTGAGTAAAAATTCTTATTTCATGACTTAAGGTAAACTCACTTTTATTGATATTTAAAGGTGTATTAAGGTGTGATACGTCCATTTATATGCCTTTTCCGCACTTTGAACAAGGTCGAGAAAACACGATTTTACGCTCACTAGTGAGTAAATATTATTTCATGACTTAATGTAAACTCACCTTTATTGATATTTAAAGGTGTATTAAGATGTGATACGTCCAATTATATGCCTTTTCCGCACTTTGAACAAAGTCAAGAAAACACGATTTTTCGCTCACTAGTGAGTAAAAATTTTTATTTCATGACTTAATGTATACTCACTTTAATTGATATTTAAAG
Organism: Deroplatys truncata; assembly: GCA_030765065.1. Lineage (NCBI taxonomy): Eukaryota > Metazoa > Arthropoda > Insecta > Mantodea > Mantidae > Deroplatys > Deroplatys truncata. The sequence goes on along the minus strand of CM060987.1, from coordinate 41,028,433 downwards.
GTGTATTAAGGTGTGATATGTCCATTTATATGCCTTTTCCGCTCTTTGTACGTAGTCGAGAAAACACGATTTTACGCTCACTAGTGAGTAAAAATTCTTATTTCATGACTTAATGTAAACTCACTTTAATTGATATTTAAAGGTGTATTAAGGTGTGATACGTCCATTTATATGCCTTTTCCGCTCTTTGTACATAGTCGAGAAAACACGATTTTACGCTCACTAGTGAGTAAAAATTATTATTTCATGACTTAAGGTAAACTCACTTCTATTGATATTTAAAGGTGTATTAAGGTATGATACGTCCATTTATATGCTTTTTCCGCACTTTGAACAAAGTCGAGAAAACACGATTTTACGGTCACTAGTGAATAAAAATTCTTATTTCATGACTTAATGTAAACCCACTTTTATTGATATTTAAAGGTGTATTAAGGTGTGATATGTCCATTTATATGCCTTTTGCGCACTTTGAACAAAGTCGATAAAACAGATTTTACGCTAAGTAGTGAGTAAAAATTCTTATTTCATGACTTAATTTAAACTCACTTTTATTGCTATTTATAGGTGAATTAAGGTGTGACACGTCCATTTATATGCCTTTTCCGCACTTTGAACAAAGTCGAGAAAACTCGATTTTACGCTCACTAATGAGTAAAAATTCTTATTTCATGACTTAATGTAAACTCACTTTTATTGATATTTAAAGGTGTATTAAGGTGTGATACGTCCATTTATATGCCTTTTCCGCACTTTGAACAAAGTCGAGAAAACACGATTTTACGTTCACTAGTGAGTAAAAATTCTTATTTCATGACTTAATGTAAACTCACTTTTATTGTTATTTAAAGGTGTATTAAGGTGTGATACATCCATTTATATGCCTTTTCCGCACTTTGAACAAAGTCGAGAAAATACGATTTTACGCTCACTAGTGAGTAAAAATTCTTATTTCATGACTTAATGTAAACTCACTTTTATTGATACTTAAAGGTGTATTAAGGTGTGATACATCCATTTATATGCCTTTTCCGCACTTTGAACAAAGTCGAGAAAACACGATTTTAAGCTCACTAGTGAGTAAAAGTTCTTATTTCATGACTTAATGTAAACTCACTTTTATTGATATTTAAAGGTGTATTAAGGTGTGATACGTCCATTTATATGCCTTTTCCGCACTTTGAACAAAGTCGAGAAAACACGATTTTACGCTCACTAGTGAGTAAAAATTCTTATTTCTTGACTTAATGTAAACTCACTTTTATTGATGTTTAAAAGTGTATTAAGGTGTGATACGTCCATTTATATGGCTTTTCCACACTTTGAACAAAGTCGAGAAAACACGATTTTACGCTCACTAGGGAGTAAAAATTCTTATTTCATGACTTAATGTAAACTCACTTTTATTGATATTTAAAGGTGTATTAAGGTATGATACGTCCATTTATATGCCTTTTCCGCACTTTGAACAAAGTCGAGAAAACACGATTTTACGGTCACTAGTGAGTAAAAATTCTTATTTCCTGACTTAAGGTAAACTCACTTTTATTGATATTTAAAGGTGTATTAAGGTGTGATACGTCCATTTATATGCCTTTTCCGCACTTTGAACATCGTCGAGAAAACACGATTTTACGCTCACTAGTGAGTAAAAATTCTTATTTCATGACTTAAGGTAAACTCACTTTTATTGATATTTAAAGGTGTATTAAGATGTGATACGTCCATTTATATGCCTTTTCGCACTTTGAACAAAGTCGAGAAAACACGATTTTACGCTCACTAGTGAGTAAAAATTCTTATTTCATGACTTAATGTAAACTCACTTTTATTGATATTTTAAGGTGTATTAAGGTGTGATATGTCCATTTATATGCCTTTTCCGCACTTTGAACAAAGTCGAGAAAACACGATTTTTCGCTCACTAGTGAGTAAAAATTCTTATTTCATGACTTAATGTAAACTCACCTTTATTGATATTTAAAGGTGTATTAAGGTATGATACGTCCATTTAACTGCCTTTTCCGCACTTTGAACAAAGTCGAGAAAACACGATTTTACGGTCACTAGTGAGTAAAAATTCTTATTTCCTGACTTAAGGTAAACTCACTTTTATTGATATTTAAAGGTGTATTAAGGTGTGATACGTCCATTTATATGCCTTTTCCGCACTTTGAACAAAGTCGAGAAAACACGATTTTACGCTCACTAGTGAGTAAAAATTCTTATTTCAGGACTTAATGTAAACTCACTTTTATTGATATTTAAAGGTGTATTAAGGTGTGATACTTCCATTTATATGCCTTTTCCGCACTTTGAACAAAGTCGAGAAAACACGATTTTACGTTCACTAGTGAGTAAAAATTCTTATTTCATGACTTAATGTAAACTCACTTTAATTGATATTTAAAGGTGTATTAAGGTGTGATATGTCCATTTATATGCCTTTTCCGCACTTTGAACAAAGTCGAGAAAACACGATTTTACGCTCACGAGTGAGTAAAAATTCTTATTTCATGACTTAATGTAAACTCACTTTTACTGATATTTAAAGGTGTATTAAGGTGTGATAGGTCCATTTATATGCCTTTTCCGCACTTTGAACAATGTCGAGAAAACACGATTTTACGCTCACTAGTGAGTAAAAATTCATATTTCATGACTTAAAGATAACTCACTTTTATTGCTATTTAAAGGTGTATTAAGGTGTGACACGTCCATTTATATGCCTTTTCCGCACTTTGAACATAGTCGAGAAAACACGATTTTACGCTCACTAGTGAGTAAAAATTCTTATTTCATGACTTAAGGTAAACTCACTTTTATTGATATTTAAAGGTGTATTAAGGTGTGATACGTCCATTTATATGCCTTTTCCGCACTTTGAACAAGGTCGAGAAAACACGATTTTACGCTCACTAGTGAGTAAATATTATTTCATGACTTAATGTAAACTCACTTTTACTGATATTTAAAGGTGTATTAAGGTGTGATAGGTCCATTTATATGCCTTTTCCGCACTTTGAACAATGTCGAGAAAACACGATTTTACGCTCACTAGTGAGTAAAAATTCACATTTCATGACTTAAAGTTAACTCACTTTTATTGCTATTTAAAGGTGTATTAAGGTGTGACACGTCCATTTATATTCCTTTTCCGCACTTTGAACAAAGTCGAGAAAACACGATTTTACGCTCACTAGTGAGTAAAAATTCTTATTTCATGACTTAAGGTAAACTCACTTTTATTGATATTTAAAGGTGTATTAAGGTGTGATACGTCCATTTATATGCCTTTTCCGCACTTTGAACAAGGTCGAGAAAACACGATTTTACGCTCACTAGTGAGTAAATATTATTTCATGACTTAATGTAAACTCACCTTTATTGATATTTAAAGGTGTATTAAGATGTGATACGTCCATTTATATGCCTTTTCCGCACTTTGAACAAAGTCAAGAAAACACGATTTTACGCTCACTAGTGAGTAAAAATTCTTATTTCATGACTTAATGTAAACTCACTTTAATTGATATTTAAAGGTGTATTAAGGTGTGATACGTCCATTTATATGCCTTTTCCGCTCTTTGTACATAGTCGAGAAAACACGATTTTACGCTCACTAGTGAGTAAAAATTATTATTTCATGACTTAAGGTAAACTCACTTTTATTGATATTTAAAGGTGTATTAAGGTATGATACGTCCATTTATATGCTTTTTCCGCACTTTGAACAAAGTCGAGAAAACACGATTTTACGGTCACTAGTGAATAAAAATTCTTATTTCATGACTTAATGTAAACCCACTTTTATTGATATTTAAAGGTGTATTAAGGTGTGATATGTCCATTTATATGCCTTTTCCGCACTTTGAACAAAGTCGATAAAACAGATTTTACGCTAAGTAGTGAGTAAAAATTCTTATTTCATGACTTAATTTAAACTCACTTTTATTGCTATTTATAGGTGAATTAAGGTGTGACACGTCCATTTATATGCCTTTTCCGCACTTTGAACAAAGTCGAGAAAACTCGATTTTACGCTCACTAATGAGTAAAAATTCTTATTTCATGACTTAATGTAAACTCACTTTTATTGATATTTAAAGGTGTATTAAGGTGTGATACGTCCATTTATATGCCTTTTCCGCACTTTGAACAAAGTCGAGAAAACACGATTTTACGTTCACTAGTGAGTAAAAATTCTTATTTCATGACTTAATGTAAACTCACTTTTATTGTTATTTAAAGGTGTATTAAGGTGTGATACATCCATTTATATGCCTTTTCCGCACTTTGAACAAAGTCGAGAAAATACGATTTTACGCTCACTAGTGAGTAAAAATTCTTATTTCATGACTTAATGTAAACTCACTTTTATTGATACTTAAAGGTGTATTAAGGTGTGATACATCCATTTATATGCCTTTTCCGCACTTTGAACAAAGTCGAGAAAACACGATTTTAAGCTCACTAGTGAGTAAAAGTTCTTATTTCATGACTTAATGTAAACTCACATTTATTGATATTTAAAGGTATATTAAGGTGTGATATGTCCATTTATATGCCTTTTCCGCACTTTGAACAAAGTCGAGAAAACTCGGTTTTACGCTCACTAATGAGTAAAAATTCTTATTTCATGACTTAATATAAACTCACTTTTATTGTTATTTAAAGGTGCATTAAGGTGTGATACGTCCATTTATATGGCTTTTCCGCACTTTGAACAAAGTCGAGAAATCACGAATTTACGCTCACTACTGAGTAAAAATTCTTATTTCATGACTTAATATAAACTCACTTTTATTGATATTTAATGGTGTATTAAGGTGTGATACGTCCATTTATATGCCTTTTCCGCACTTTGAACAAAGTCGAGAAAACACGATTTTACGCTCACTAGTGAGTAAAAATTCTTATTTCTTGACTTAATGTAAACTCACTTTTATTGATGTTTAAAAGTGTATTAAGGTGTGATACGTCCATTTATATGGCTTTTCCACACTTTGAACAAAGTCGAGAAAACACGATTTTAAGCTCACTAGTGAGTAAAAGTTCTTATTTCATGACTTAATGTAAACTCACATTTATTGATATTTAAAGGTATATTAAGGTGTGATATGTCCATTTATATGCCTTTTCCGCACTTTGAACAAAGTCGAGAAAACTCGGTTTTACGCTCACTAATGAGTAAAAATTCTTATTTCATGACTTAATATAAACTCACTTTTATTGTTATTTAAAGGTGCATTAAGGTGTGATACGTCCATTTATATGGCTTTTCCGCACTTTGAACAAAGTCGAGAAATCACGAATTTACGCTCACTACTGAGTAAAAATTCTTATTTCATGACTTAATATAAACTCACTTTTATTGATATTTAATGGTGTATTAAGGTGTGATACGTCCATTTATATGCCTTTTCCGCACTTTGAACAAAGTCGAGAAAACACGATTTTACGCTCACTAGTGAGTAAAAATTCTTATTTCTTGACTTAATGTAAACTCACTTTTATTGATGTTTAAAAGTGTATTAAGGTGTGATACGTCCATTTATATGGCTTTTCCACACTTTGAACAAAGTCGAGAAAACACGATTTTACGCTCACTAGGGAGTAAAAATTCTTATTTCATGACTTAATGTAAACTCACTTTTATTGATATTTAAAGGTGTATTAAGGTATGATACGTCCATTTATATGCCTTTTCCGCACTTTGAACAAAGTCGAGAAAACACGATTTTACGGTCACTAGTGAGTAAAAATTCTTATTTCCTGACTTAAGGTAAACTCACTTTTATTGATATTTAAAGGTGTATTAAGGTGTGATACGTCCATTTATATGGCTTTTCCTCACTTTGAACATCGTCGAGAAAACACGATTTTACGCTCACTAGTGAGTAAAAATTCTTATTTCAGGACTTAATGTAAACTCACTTTTATTGATATTTAAAGGTGTATTAAGATGTGATACGTCCATTTATATGCCTTTTCCGCACTTTGAACAAAGTCAAGAAAACACGATTTTACGCTCACTAGTGAGTAAAAATTCTTATTTCATGACTTAATGTAAACTCACTTTAATTGATATTTAAAGGTGTATTAAGGTGTGATATGTCCATTTATATGCCTTTTCCGCTCTTTGTACATAGTCGAGAAAACACGATTTTACGCTCACTAGTGAGTAAAAATTATTATTTCATGACTTAAGGTAAACTCACTTTTATTGATATTTAAAGGTGTATTAAGATGTGATACGTCCATTTATATGCCTTTTTCGCACTTTGAACAAAGTCGAGAAAACACGATTTTACGCTCACTAGTGAGTAAAAATTCTTATTTCATGACTTAATGTAAACTCACTTTTATTGATATTTTAAGGTGTATTAAGGTGTGATATGTCCATTTATATGCCTTTTCCGCACTTTGAACAAAGTCGAGAAAACACGATTTTTCGCTCACTAGTGAGTAAAAATTCTTATTTCATGACTTAATGTAAACTCACCTTTATTGATATTTAAAGGTGTATTAAGGTATGATACGTCCATTTAACTGCCTTTTCCGCACTTTGAACAAAGTCGAGAAAACACGATTTTACGGTCACTAGTGAGTAAAAATTCTTATTTCCTGACTTAAGGTAAACTCACTTTTATTGATATTTAAAGGTGTATTAAGGTGTGATACGTCCATTTATATGCCTTTTCCGCACTTTGAACAAAGTCGAGAAAACACGATTTTACGCTCACTAGTGAGTAAAAATTCTTATTTCAGGACTTAATGTAAACTCACTTTTATTGATATTTAAAGGTGTATTAAGGTGTGATACTTCCATTTATATGCCTTTTCCGCACTTTGAACAAAGTCGAGAAAACACGATTTTACGTTCACTAGTGAGTAAAAATTCTTATTTCATGACTTAATGTAAACTCACTTTAATTGATATTTAAAGGTGTATTAAGGTGTGATATGTCCATTTATATGCCTTTTCCGCACTTTGAACAAAGTCGAGAAAACACGATTTTACGCTCACGAGTGAGTAAAAATTCTTATTTCATGACTTAATGTAAACTCACTTTTACTGATATTTAAAGGTGTATTAAGGTGTGATAGGTCCATTTATATGCCTTTTCCGCACTTTGAACAATGTCGAGAAAACACGATTTTACGCTCACTAGTGAGTAAAAATTCATATTTCATGACTTAAAGTTAACTCACTTTTATTGCTATTTAAAGGTGTATTAAGGTGTGACACGTCCATTTATACGCCTTTTCCGCACCTTGAACAAAGTCGAGAAAACACGATTTTACGCTCACTAGTGAGTAAAAATTCTTATTTCATGACTTAAGGTAAACTCACTTTTATTGATATTTAAAGGTGTATTAAGGTGTGATACGTCCATTTATATGCCTTTTCCGCACTTTGAACAAGGTCGAGAAAACACGATTTTACGCTCACTAGTGAGTAAATATTATTATTTCATGACTTAATGTAAACTCACCTTTATTGATATTTAAAGGTGTATTAAGATGTGATACGTCCATTTATATGCCTTTTCCGCACTTTGAACAAAGTCAAGAAAACACGATTTTTCGCTAACTAGTGAGTAAAAATTTTTATTTCATGACTTAATGTATACTCACTTTAATTGATATTTAAAGGTGTATTAAGGTGTGATATGTCCATTTATATGCCTTTTCCGCTCTTTGTACATAGTCGAGAAAACACGATTTTACGCTCACTAGTGAGTAAAAATTCTTATTTCATGACTTAATGTAAACTCACTTTAATTGATATTTAAAGGTGTATTAAGGTGTGATACGTCCATTTATATGCCTTTTCCGCTCTTTGTACATAGTCGAGAAAACACGATTTTACGCTCACTAGTGAGTAAAAATTATTATTTCATGACTTAAGGTAAACTCACTTTTATTGATATTTAAAGGTGTATTAAGGTATGATACGTCCATTTATATGCTTTTTCCGCACTTTGAACAAAGTCGAGAAAACACGATTTTACGGTCACTAGTGAATAAAAATTCTTATTTCATGACTTAATGTAAACCCACTTTTATTGATATTTAAAGGTGTATTAAGGTGTGATATGTCCATTTATATGCCTTTTGCGCACTTTGAACAAAGTCGATAAAACAGATTTTACGCTAAGTAGTGAGTAAAAATTCTTATTTCATGACTTAATTTAAACTCACTTTTATTGCTATTTATAGGTGAATTAAGGTGTGACACGTCCATTTATATGCCTTTTCCGCACTTTGAACAAAGTCGAGAAAACTCGATTTTACGCGCACTAATGAGTAAAAATTCTTATTTCATGACTTAATGTAAACTCACTTTTATTGATATTTAAAGGTGTATTAAGGTGTGATACGTCCATTTATATGCCTTTTCCGCACTTTGAACAAAGTCGAGAAAACACGATTTTACGTTCACTAGTGAGTAAAAATTCTTATTTCATGACTTAATGTAAACTCACTTTTATTGTTATTTAAAGGTGTATTAAGGTGTGATACATCCATTTATATGCCTTTTCCGCACTTTGAACAAAGTCGAGAAAATACGATTTTACGCTCACTAGTGAGTAAAAATTCTTATTTCATGACTTAATGTAAACTCACTTTTATTGATACTTAAAGGTGTATTAAGGTGTGATACATCCATTTATATGCCTTTTCCGCACTTTGAACAAAGTCGAGAAAACACGATTTTAAGCTCACTAGTGAGTAAAAGTTCTTATTTCATGACTTAATGTAAACTCACTTTTATTGATATTTAAAGGTGTATTAAGGTGTGATACGTCCATTTATATGCCTTTTCCGCACTTTGAACAAAGTCGAGAAAACACGATTTTACGCTCACTAGTGAGTAAAAATTCTTATTTCTTGACTTAATGTAAACTCACTTTTATTGATGTTTAAAAGTGTATTAAGGTGTGATACGTCCATTTATATGGCTTTTCCACACTTTGAACAAAGTCGAGAAAACACGATTTTACGCTCACTAGGGAGTAAAAATTCTTATTTCATGACTTAATGTAAACTCACTTTTATTGATATTTAAAGGTGTATTAAGGTATGATACGTCCATTTATATGCCTTTTCCGCACTTTGAACAAAGTCGAGAAAACACGATTTTACGGTCACTAGTGAGTAAAAATTCTTATTTCCTGACTTAAGGTAAACTCACTTTTATTGATATTTAAAGGTGTATTAAGGTGTGATACGTCCATTTATATGCCTTTTCTGCTCTTTGTACATAGTCGAGAAAACACGATTTTACGCTCACTAGTGAGTAAAAATTATTATTTCATGACTTAAGGTAAACTCACTTTTATTGATATTTAAAGGTGTATTAAGATGTGATACGTCCATTTATATGCCTTTTTCGCACTTTGAACAAAGTCGAGAAAACACGATTTTACGCTCACTAGTGAGTAAAAATTCTTATTTCATGACTTAATGTAAACTCACTTTTATTGATATTTTAAGGTGTATTAAGGTGTGATATGTCCATTTATATGCCTTTTCCGCACTTTGAACAAAGTCGAGAAAACACGATTTTTCGCTCACTAGTGAGTAAAAATTCTTATTTCATGACTTAATGTAAACTCACCTTTATTGATATTTAAAGGTGTATTAAGGTATGATACGTCCATTTAACTGCCTTTTCCGCACTTTGAACAAAGTCGAGAAAACACGATTTTACGGTCACTAGTGAGTAAAAATATTTATTTCCTGACTTAAGGTAAACTCACTTTTATTGATATTTAAAGGTGTATTAAGGTGTGATACGTCCATTTATATGCCTTTTCCGCACTTTGAACAAAGTCGAGAAAACACGATTTTACGCTCACTAGTGAGTAAAAATTCTTATTTCAGGACTTAATGTAAACTCACTTTTATTGATATTTAAAGGTGTATTAAGGTGTGATACTTCCATTTATATGCCTTTTCCGCATTTTGAACAAAGTCGAGAAAACACGATTTTACGTTCACTAGTGAGTAAAAATTCTTATTTCATGACTTAATGTAAACTCACTTTAATTGATATTTAAAGGTGTATTAAGGTGTGATATGTCCATTTATATGCCTTTTCCGCACTTTGAACAAAGTCGAGAAAACACGATTTTACGCTCACGAGTGAGTAAAAATTCTTATTTCATGACTTAATGTAAACTCACTTTTACTGATATTTAATGGTGTATTAAGGTGTGATAGGTCCATTTATATGCCTTTTCCGCACTTTGAACAATGTCGAGAAAACACGATTTTACGCTCACTAGTGAGTAAAAATTCATATTTCATGACTTAAAGATAACTCACTTTTATTGCTATTTAAAGGTGTATTAAGGTGTGACACGTCCATTTATATGCCTTTTCCGCACTTTGAACATAGTCGAGAAAACACGATTTTACGCTCACTAGTGAGTAAAAATTCTTATTTCATGACTTAAGGTAAACTCACTTTTATTGATATTTAAAGGTGTATTAAGGTGTGATACGTCCATTTATATGCCTTTTCCGCACTTTGAACAAGGTCGAGAAAACACGATTTTACGCTCACTAGGGAGTAAAAATTCTTATTTCATGACTTAATGTAAACTCACTTTTATTGATATTTAAAGGTGTATTAAGGTATGATACGTCCATTTATATGCCTTTTCCGCACTTTGAACAAAGTCGAGAAAACACGATTTTACGGTCACTAGTGAGTAAAAATTCTTATTTCCTGACTTAAGGTAAACTCACTTTTATTGATATTTAAAGGTGTATTAAGGTGTGATACGTCCATTTATATGGCTTTTCCTCACTTTGAACATCGTCGAGAAAACACGATTTTACGCTCACTAGTGAGTAAAAGTTCTTATTTCATGACTTAATGTAAACTCACTTTTATTGATATTTAAAGGTGTATTAAGGTGTGATACGTCCATTTATATGCCTTTTCCGCACTTTGAACAAAGTCGAGAAAACACGATTTTACGCTCACTAGTGAGTAAAAATTCTTATTTCTTGACTTAATGTAAACTCACTTTTATTGATGTTTAAAAGTGTATTAAGGTGTGATACGTCCATTTATATGGCTTTTCCACACTTTGAACAAAGTCGAGAAAACACGATTTTACGCTCACTAGGGAGTAAAAATTCTTATTTCATGACTTAATGTAAACTCACTTTTATTGATATTTAAAGGTGTATTAAGGTATGATACGTCCATTTATATGCCTTTTCCGCACTTTGAACAAAGTCGAGAAAACACGATTTTACGGTCACTAGTGAGTAAAAATTCTTATTTCCTGACTTAAGGTAAACTCACTTTTATTGATATTTAAAGGTGTATTAAGGTGTGATACGTCCATTTATATGCCTTTTCTGCTCTTTGTACATAGTCGAGAAAACACGATTTTACGCTCACTAGTGAGTAAAAATTATTATTTCATGACTTAAGGTAAACTCACTTTTATTGATATTTAAAGGTGTATTAAGATGTGATACGTCCATTTATATGCCTTTTTCGCACTTTGAACAAAGTCGAGAAAACACGATTTTACGCTCACTAGTGAGTAAAAATTCTTATTTCATGACTTAATGTAAACTCACTTTTATTGATATTTTAAGGTGTATTAAGGTGTGATATGTCCATTTATATGCCTTTTCCGCACTTTGAACAAAGTCGAGAAAACACGATTTTTCGCTCACTAGTGAGTAAAAATTCTTATTTCATGACTTAATGTAAACTCACCTTTATTGATATTTAAAGGTGTATTAAGGTATGATACGTCCATTTAACTGCCTTTTCCGCACTTTGAACAAAGTCGAGAAAACACGATTTTACGGTCACTAGTGAGTAAAAATATTTATTTCCTGACTTAAGGTAAACTCACTTTTATTGATATTTAAAGGTGTATTAAGGTGTGATACGTCCATTTATATGCCTTTTCCGCACTTTGAACAAAGTCGAGAAAACACGATTTTACGCTCACTAGTGAGTAAAAATTCTTATTTCAGGACTTAATGTAAACTCACTTTTATTGATATTTAAAGGTGTATTAAGGTGTGATACTTCCATTTATATGCCTTTTCCGCATTTTGAACAAAGTCGAGAAAACACGATTTTACGTTCACTAGTGAGTAAAAATTCTTATTTCATGACTTAATGTAAACTCACTTTAATTGATATTTAAAGGTGTATTAAGGTGTGATATGTCCATTTATATGCCTTTTCCGCACTTTGAACAAAGTCGAGAAAACACGATTTTACGCTCACGAGTGAGTAAAAATTCTTATTTCATGACTTAATGTAAACTCACTTTTACTGATATTTAATGGTGTATTAAGGTGTGATAGGTCCATTTATATGCCTTTTCCGCACTTTGAACAATGTCGAGAAAACACGATTTTACGCTCACTAGTGAGTAAAAATTCATATTTCATGACTTAAAGATAACTCACTTTTATTGCTATTTAAAGGTGTATTAAGGTGTGACACGTCCATTTATATGCCTTTTCCGCACTTTGAACATAGTCGAGAAAACACGATTTTACGCTCACTAGTGAGTAAAAATTCTTATTTCATGACTTAAGGTAAACTCACTTTTATTGATATTTAAAGGTGTATTAAGGTGTGATACGTCCATTTATATGCCTTTTCCGCACTTTGAACAAGGTCGAGAAAACACGATTTTACGCTCACTAGGGAGTAAAAATTCTTATTTCATGACTTAATGTAAACTCACTTTTATTGATATTTAAAGGTGTATTAAGGTATGATACGTCCATTTATATGCCTTTTCCGCACTTTGAACAAAGTCGAGAAAACACGATTTTACGGTCACTAGTGAGTAAAAATTCTTATTTCCTGACTTAAGGTAAACTCACTTTTATTGATATTTAAAGGTGTATTAAGGTGTGATACGTCCATTTATATGGCTTTTCCTCACTTTGAACATCGTCGAGAAAACACGATTTTACGCTCACTAGTGAGTAAAAATTCTTATTTCAGGACTTAATGTAAACTCACTTTTATTGATATTTAAAGGTGTATTAAGATGTGATACGTCCATTTATATGCCTTTTCCGCACTTTGAACAAAGTAAAGAAAACACGATTTTACGCTCACTAGTGAGTAAAAATTCTTATTTCATGACTTAATGTAAACTCACTTTAATTGATATTTAAAGGTGTATTAAGGTGTGATATGTCCATTTATATGCCTTTTCCGCTCTTTGTACATAGTCGAGAAAACACGATTTTACGCTCACTAGTGAGTAAAAATTATTATTTCATGACTTAAGGTAAACTCACTTTTATTGATATTTAAAGGTGTATTAAGATGTGATACGTCCATTTATATGCCTTTTTCGCACTTTGAACAAAGTCGAGAAAACACGATTTTACGCTCACTAGTGAGTAAAAATTCTTATTTCATGACTTAATGTAAACTCACTTTTATTGATATTTTAAGGTGTATTAAGGTGTGATATGTCCATTTATATGCCTTTTCCGCACTTTGAACAAAGTCGAGAAAACACGATTTTACGTTCACTAGTGAGTAAAAATTCTTATTTCATGACTTAATGTAAACTCACTTTTATTGTTATTTAAAGGTGTATTAAGGTGTGATACATCCATTTATATGCCTTTTCCGCACTTTGAACAAAGTCGAGAAAATACGATTTTACGCTCACTAGTGAGTAAAAATTCTTATTTCATGACTTAATGTAAACTCACTTTTATTGATACTTAAAGGTGTATTAAGGTGTGATACATCCATTTATATGCCTTTTCCGCACTTTGAACAAAGTCGAGAAAACACGATTTTAAGCTCACTAGTGAGTAAAAGTTCTTATTTCATGACTTAATGTAAACTCACTTTTATTGATATTTAAAGGTGTATTAAGGTGTGATACGTCCATTTATATGCCTTTTCCGCACTTTGAACAAAGTCGAGAAAACACGATTTTACGCTCACTAGTGAGTAAAAATTCTTATTTCTTGACTTAATGTAAACTCACTTTTATTGATGTTTAAAAGTGTATTAAGGTGTGATACGTCCATTTATATGGCTTTTCCACACTTTGAACAAAGTCGAGAAAACACGATTTTACGCTCACTAGGGAGTAAAAATTCTTATTTCATGACTTAATGTAAACTCACTTTTATTGATATTTAAAGGTGTATTAAGGTATGATACGTCCATTTATATGCCTTTTCCGCACTTTGAACAAAGTCGAGAAAACACGATTTTACGGTCACTAGTGAGTAAAAATTCTTATTTCCTGACTTAAGGTAAACTCACTTTTATTGATATTTAAAGGTGTATTAAGGTGTGATACGTCCATTTATATGCCTTTTCTGCTCTTTGTACATAGTCGAGAAAACACGATTTTACGCTCACTAGTGAGTAAAAATTATTATTTCATGACTTAAGGTAAACTCACTTTTATTGATATTTAAAGGTGTATTAAGATGTGATACGTCCATTTATATGCCTTTTTCGCACTTTGAACAAAGTCGAGAAAACACGATTTTACGCTCACTAGTGAGTAAAAATTCTTATTTCATGACTTAATGTAAACTCACTTTTATTGATATTTTAAGGTGTATTAAGGTGTGATATGTCCATTTATATGCCTTTTCCGCACTTTGAACAAAGTCGAGAAAACACGATTTTTCGCTCACTAGTGAGTAAAAATTCTTATTTCATGACTTAATGTAAACTCACCTTTATTGATATTTAAAGGTGTATTAAGGTATGATACGTCCATTTAACTGCCTTTTCCGCACTTTGAACAAAGTCGAGAAAACACGATTTTACGGTCACTAGTGAGTAAAAATTCTTATTTCCTGACTTAAGGTAAACTCACTTTTATTGATATTTAAAGGTGTATTAAGGTGTGATACGTCCATTTATATGCCTTTTCCGCACTTTGAACAAAGTCGAGAAAACACGATTTTACGCTCACTAGTGAGTAAAAATTCTTATTTCAGGACTTAATGTAAACTCACTTTTATTGATATTTAAAGGTGTATTAAGGTGTGATACTTCCATTTATATGCCTTTTCCGCATTTTGAACAAAGTCGAGAAAACACGATTTTACGTTCACTAGTGAGTAAAAATTCTTATTTCATGACTTAATGTAAACTCACTTTAATTGATATTTAAAGGTGTATTAAGGTGTGATATGTCCATTTATATGCCTTTTCCGCACTTTGAACAAAGTCGAGAAAACACGATTTTACGCTCACGAGTGAGTAAAAATTCTTATTTCATGACTTAATGTAAACTCACTTTTACTGATATTTAATGGTGTATTAAGGTGTGATAGGTCCATTTATATGCCTTTTCCGCACTTTGAACAATGTCGAGAAAACACGATTTTACGCTCACTAGTGAGTAAAAATTCATATTTCATGACTTAAAGATAACTCACTTTTATTGCTATTTAAAGGTGTATTAAGGTGTGACACGTCCATTTATATGCCTTTTCCGCACTTTGAACATAGTCGAGAAAACACGATTTTACGCTCACTAGTGAGTAAAAATTCTTATTTCATGACTTAAGGTAAACTCACTTTTATTGATATTTAAAGGTGTATTAAGGTGTGATACGTCCATTTATATGCCTTTTCCGCACTTTGAACAAGGTCGAGAAAACACGATTTTACGCTCACTAGGGAGTAAAAATTCTTATTTCATGACTTAATGTAAACTCACTTTTATTGATATTTAAAGGTGTATTAAGGTATGATACGTCCATTTATATGCCTTTTCCGCACTTTGAACAAAGTCGAGAAAACACGATTTTACGGTCACTAGTGAGTAAAAATTCTTATTTCCTGACTTAAGGTAAACTCACTTTTATTGATATTTAAAGGTGTATTAAGGTGTGATACGTCCATTTATATGGCTTTTCCTCACTTTGAACATCGTCGAGAAAACACGATTTTACGCTCACTAGTGAGTAAAAATTCTTATTTCAGGACTTAATGTAAACTCACTTTTATTGATATTTAAAGGTGTATTAAGATGTGATACGTCCATTTATATGCCTTTTCCGCACTTTGAACAAAGTAAAGAAAACACGATTTTACGCTCACTAGTGAGTAAAAATTCTTATTTCATGACTTAATGTAAACTCACTTTAATTGATATTTAAAGGTGTATTAAGGTGTGATATGTCCATTTATATGCCTTTTCCGCTCTTTGTACATAGTCGAGAAAACACGATTTTACGCTCACTAGTGAGTAAAAATTATTATTTCATGACTTAAGGTAAACTCACTTTTATTGATATTTAAAGGTGTATTAAGATGTGATACGTCCATTTATATGCCTTTTTCGCACTTTGAACAAAGTCGAGAAAACACGATTTTACGCTCACTAGTGAGTAAAAATTCTTATTTCATGACTTAATGTAAACTCACTTTTATTGATATTTTAAGGTGTATTAAGGTGTGATATGTCCATTTATATGCCTTTTCCGCACTTTGAACAAAGTCGAGAAAACACGATTTTTCGCTCACTAGTGAGTAAAAATTCTTATTTCATGACTTAATGTAAACTCACCTTTATTGATATTTAAAGGTGTATTAAGGTATGATACGTCCATTTAACTGCCTTTTCCGCACTTTGAACAAAGTCGAGAAAACACGATTTTACGGTCACTAGTGAGTAAAAATTCTTATTTCCTGACTTAAGGTAAACTCACTTTTATTGATATTTAAAGGTGTATTAAGGTGTGATACGTCCATTTATATGCCTTTTCCGCACTTTGAACAAAGTCGAGAAAACACGATTTTACGCTCACTAGTGAGTAAAAATTCTTATTTCAGGACTTAATGTAAACTCACTTTTATTGATATTTAAAGGTGTATTAAGGTGTGATACTTCCATTTATATGCCTTTTCCGCACTTTGAACAAAGTCGAGAAAACACGATTTTACGTTCACTAGTGAGTAAAAATTCTTATTTCATGACTTAATGTAAACTCACTTTAATTGATATTTAAAGGTGTATTAAGGTGTGATATGTCCATATATATGCCTTTTCCGCACTTTGAACAAAGTCGAGAAAACACGATTTTACGCTCACGAGTGAGTAAAAATTCTTATTTCATGACTTAATGTAAACTCACTTTTACTGATATTTAAAGGTGTATTAAGGTGTGATAGGTCCATTTATATGCCTTTTCCGCACTTTGAGCAATGTCGAGAAAACACGATTTTACGCTCACTAGTGAGTAAAAATTCATATTTCATGACTTAAAGTTAACTCACTTTTATTGCTATTTAAAGGTGTATTAAGGTGTGACACGTCCATTTATATGCCTTTTCCGCACTTTGAACAAAGTCGAGAAAACACGATTTTACGCTCACTAGTGAGTAAAAATTCTTATTTCATGACTTAAGGTAAACTCACTTTTATTGATATTTAAAGGTGTATTAAGGTGTGATACGTCCATTTATATGCCTTTTCCGCACTTTGAACAAGGTCGAGAAAACACGATTTTACGCTCACTAGTGAGTAAATATTATTATTTCATGACTTAATGTAAACTCACCTTTATTGATATTTAAAGGTGTATTAAGATGTGATACGTCCATTTATATGCCTTTTCCGCACTTTGAACAAAGTCAAGAAAACACGATTTTTCGCTCACTAGTGAGTAAAAATTTTTATTTCATGACTTAATGTATACTCACTTTAATTGATATTTAAAGGTGTATTAAGGTGTGATATGTCCATTTATATGCCTTTTCCGCTCTTTGTACATAGTCGAGAAAACACGATTTTACGCTCACTAGTGAGTAAAAATTCTTATTTCATGACTTAATGTAAACTCACTGTAATTGATATTTAAAGGTGTATTAAGGTGTGATACGTCCATTTATATGCCTTTTCCGCTCTTTGTACATAGTCGAGAAAACACGATTTTACGCTCACTAGTGAGTAAAAATTATTATTTCATGACTTAAGGTAAACTCACTTTTATTGATATTTAAAGGTGTATTAAGGTATGATTCGTCCATTTATATGCTTTTTCCGCACTTTGAACAAAGTCGAGAAAACACGATTTTACGGTCACTAGTGAATAAAAATTCTTATTTCATGACTTAATGTAAACCCACTTTTATTGATATTTAAAGGTGTATTAAGGTGTGATATGTCCATTTATATGCCTTTTGCGCACTTTGAACAAAGTCGATAAAACAGATTTTACGCTAAGTAGTGAGTAAAAATTCTTATTTCATGACTTAATTTAAACTCACTTTTATTGCTATTTATAGGTGAATTAAGGTGTGACACGTCCATTTATATGCCTTTTCCGCACTTTGAACAAAGTCGAGAAAACTCGATTTTACGCTCACTAATGAGTAAAAATTCTTATTTCATGACTTAATGTAAACTCACTTTTATTGATATTTAAAGGTGTATTAAGGTGTGATACGTCCATTTATATGCCTTTTCCGCACTTTGAACAAAGTCGAGAAAACACGATTTTACGTTCACTAGTGAGTAAAAATTCTTATTTCATGACTTAATGTAAACTCACTTTTATTGTTATTTAAAGGTGTATTAAGGTGTGATACATCCATTTATATGCCTTTTCCGCACTTTGAACAAAGTCGAGAAAATACGATTTTACGCTCACTAGTGAGTAAAAATTCTTATTTCATGACTTAATGTAAACTCACTTTTATTGATACTTAAAGGTGTATTAAGGTGTGATACATCCATTTATATGCCTTTTCCGCACTTTGAACAAAGTCGAGAAAACACGATTTTAAGCTCACTAGTGAGTAAAAGTTCTTATTTCATGACTTAATGTAAACTCACTTTTATTGATATTTAAAGGTGTATTAAGGTGTGATACGTCCATTTATATGCCTTTTCCGCACTTTGAACAAAGTCGAGAAAACACGATTTTACGCTCACTAGTGAGTAAAAATTCTTATTTCTTGACTTAATGTAAACTCACTTTTATTGATGTTTAAAAGTGTATTAAGGTGTGATACGTCCATTTATATGGCTTTTCCACACTTTGAACAAAGTCGAGAAAACACGATTTTACGCTCACTAGGGAGTAAAAATTCTTATTTCATGACTTAATGTAAACTCACTTTTATTGATATTTAAAGGTGTATTAAGGTATGATACGTCCATTTATATGCCTTTTCCGCACTTTGAACAAAGTCGAGAAAACACGATTTTACGGTCACTAGTGAGTAAAAATTCTTATTTCCTGACTTAAGGTAAACTCACTTTTATTGATATTTAAAGGTGTATTAAGGTGTGATACGTCCATTTATATGCCTTTTCCGCTCTTTGTACATAGTCGAGAAAACAAGATTTTACGCTCACTAGTGAGTAAAAATTATTATTTCATGACATAAGGTAAACTCACTTTTATTGATATTTAAAGGTGTATTAAGATGTGATACGTCCATTTATATGCCTTTTTCGCACTTTGAACAAAGTCGAGAAAACACGATTTTACGCTCACTAGTGAGTAAAAATTCTTATTTCAGGACTTAATGTAAACTCACTTTTATTGATATTTAAAGGTGTATTAAGGTGTGATACTTCCATTTATATGCCTTTTCCGCACTTTGAACAAAGTCGAGAAAACACGATTTTACGTTCACTAGTGAGTAAAAATTCTTATTTCATGACTTAATGTAACTCACTTTAATTGATATTTAAAGGTGTATTAAGGTGTGATATGTCCATTTATATGCCTTTTCCGCACTTTGAACAAAGTCGAGAAAACACGATTTTACGCTCACGAGTGAGTAAAAATTCTTATTTCATGACTTAATGTAAACTCACTTTTACTGATATTTAAAGGTGTATTAAGGTGTGATAGGTCCATTTATATGCCTTTTCCGCACTTTGAACAATGTCGAGAAAACACGATTTTACGCTCACTAGTGAGTAAAAATTCATATTTCATGACTTAAAGATAACTCACTTTTATTGCTATTTAAAGGTGTATTAAGGTGTGACACGTCCATTTATATGCCTTTTCCGCACTTTGAACATAGTCGAGAAAACACGATTTTACGCTCAGTAGTGAGTAAAAATTCTTATTTCATGACTTAAGGTAAACTCACTTTTATTGATATTTAAAGGTGTATTAAGGTGTGATACGTCCATTTATATGCCTTTTCCGCACTTTTGAACAAGGTCGAGAAAACACGATTTTACGCTCACTAGGGAGTAAAAATTCTTATTTCATGACTTAATGTAAACTCACTTTTATTGATATTTAAAGGTGTATTAAGGTATGATACGTCCATTTATATGCCTTTTCCGCACTTTGAACAAAGTCGAGAAAACACGATTTTACGGTCACTAGTGAGTAAAAATTCTTATTTCCTGACTTAAGGTAAACTCACTTTTATTGATATTTAAAGGTGTATTAAGGTGTGATACGTCCATTTATATGGCTTTTCCTCACTTTGAACATCGTCGAGAAAACACGATTTTACGCTCACTAGTGAGTAAAAATTCTTATTTCAGGACTTAATGTAAACTCACTTTTATTGATATTTAAAGGTGTATTAAGATGTGATACGTCCATTTATATGCCTTTTCCGCACTTTGAACAAAGTAAAGAAAACACGATTTTACGCTCACTAGTGAGTAAAAACTCTTATTTCATGACTTAATGTAAACTCACTTTAATTGATATTTAAAGGTGTATTAAGGTGTGATATGTCCATTTATATGCCTTTTCCGCTCTTTGTACATAGTCGAGAAAACACGATTTTACGCTCACTAGTGAGTAAAAATTATTATTTCATGACTTAAGGTAAACTCACTTTTATTGATATTTAAAGGTGTATTAAGATGTGATACGTCCATTTATATGCCTTTTTCGCACTTTGAACAAAGTCGAGAAAACACGATTTTACGCTCACTAGTGAGTAAAAATTCTTATTTCATGACTTAATGTAAACTCACTTTTATTGATATTTTAAGGTGTATTAAGGTGTGATATGTCCATTTATATGCCTTTTCCGCACTTTGAACAAAGTCGAGAAAACACGATTTTTCGCTCACTAGTGAGTAAAAATTCTTATTTCATGACTTAATGTAAACTCACCTTTATTGATATTTAAAGGTGTATTAAGGTATGATACGTCCATTTAACTGCCTTTTCCGCACTTTGAACAAAGTCGAGAAAACACGATTTTACGGTCACTAGTGAGTAAAAATTCTTATTTCCTGACTTAAGGTAAACTCACTTTTATTGATATTTAAAGGTGTATTAAGGTGTGATACGTCCATTTATATGCCTTTTCCGCACTTTGAACAAAGTCGAGAAAACACGATTTTACGCTCACTAGTGAGTAAAAATTCTTATTTCAGGACTTAATGTAAACTCACTTTTATTGATATTTAAAGGTGTATTAAGGTGTGATACTTCCATTTATATGCCTTTTCCGCACTTTGAACAAAGTCGAGAAAACACGATTTTACGTTCACTAGTGAGTAAAAATTCTTATTTCATGACTTAATGTAAACTCACTTTAATTGATATTTAAAGGTGTATTAAGGTGTGATATGTCCATTTATATGCCTTTTCCGCACTTTGAACAAAGTCGAGAAAACACGATTTTACGCTCACGAGTGAGTAAAAATTCTTATTTCATGACTTAATGTAAACTCACTTTTACTGATATTTAAAGGTGTATTAAGGTGTGATAGGTCCATTTATATGCCTTTTCCGCACTTTGAGCAATGTCGAGAAAACACGATTTTACGCTCACTAGTGAGTAAAAATTCATATTTCATGACTTAAAGTTAACTCACTTTTATTGCTATTTAAAGGTGTATTAAGGTGTGACACGTCCATTTATATGCCTTTTCCGCACTTTGAACAAAGTCGAGAAAACACGATTTTACGCTCACTAGTGAGTAAAAGTTCTTATTTCATGACTTAAGGTAAACTCACTTTTATTGATATTTAAAGGTGTATTAAGGTGTGATACGTCCATTTATATGCCTTTTCCGCACTTTGAACAAGGTCGAGAAAACACGATTTTACGCTCACTAGTGAGTAAATATTATTATTTCATGACTTAATGTAAACTCACCTTTATTGATATTTAAAGGTGTATTAAGATGTGATACGTCCATTTATATGCCTTTTCCGCACTTTGAACAAAGTCAAGAAAACACGATTTTTCGCTCACTAGTGAGTAAAAATTTTTATTTCATGACTTAATGTATACTCACTTTAATTGATATTTAAAGGTGTATTAAGGTGTGATATGTCCATTTATATGCCTTTTCCGCTCTTTGTACATAGTCGAGAAAACACGATTTTACGCTCACTAGTGAGTAAAAATTCTTATTTCATGACTTAATGTAAACTCACTTTAATTGATATTTAAAGGTGTATTAAGGTGTGATACGTCCATTTATATGCCTTTTCCGCTCTTTGTACATAGTCGAGAAAACACGATTTTACGCTCACTAGTGAGTAAAAATTATTATTTCATGACTTAAGGTAAACTCACTTTTATTGATATTTAAAGGTGTATTAAGGTATGATTCGTCCATTTATATGCTTTTTCCGCACTTTGAACAAAGTCGAGAAAACACGATTTTACGGTCACTAGTGAATAAAAATTCTTATTTCATGACTTAATGTAAACCCACTTTTATTGATATTTAAAGGTGTATTAAGTTGTGATATGTCCATTTATATGCCTTTTGCGCACTTTGAACAAAGTCGATAAAACAGATTTTACGCTAAGTAGTGAGTAAAAATTCTTATTTCATGACTTAATTTAAACTCACTTTTATTGCTATTTATAGGTGAATTAAGGTGTGACACGTCCATTTATATGCCTTTTCCGCACTTTGAACAAAGTCGAGAAAACTCGATTTTACGCTCACTAATGAGTAAAAATTCTTATTTCCTGACTTAATGTAAACTCACTTTTATTGATATTTAAAGGTGTATTAAGGTGTGATACGTCCATTTATATGCCTTTTCCGCACTTTGAACAAAGTCGAGAAAACACGATTTTACGTTCACTAGTGAGTAAAAATTCTTATTTCATGACTTAATGTAAACTCACTTTTATTGTTATTTAAAGGTGTATTAAGGTGTGATACATCCATTTATATGCCTTTTCCGCACTTTGAACAAAGTCGAGAAAATACGATTTTACGCTTACTAGTGAGTAAAAATTCTTATTTCATGACTTAATGTAAACTCACTTTTATTGATACTTAAAGGTGTATTAAGGTGTGATACATCCATTTATATGCCTTTTCCGCACTTTGAACAAAGTCGAGAAAACACGATTTTAAGCTCACTAGTGAGTAAAAGTTCTTATTTCATGACTTAATGTAAACTCACTTTTATTGATATTTAAAGGTGTATTAAGGTGTGATACGTCCATTTATATGCCTTTTCCGCACTTTGAACAAAGTCGAGAAAACACGATTTTACGCTCACTAGTGAGTAAAAATTCTTATTTCTTGACTTAATGTAAACTCACTTTTATTGATGTTTAAAAGTGTATTAAGGTGTGATACGTCCATTTATATGGCTTTTCCACACTTTCAACAAAGTCGAGAAAACACGATTTTACGCTCACTAGGGAGTAAAAATTCTTATTTCATGACTTAATGTAAACTCACTTTTATTGATATTTAAAGGTGTATTAAGGTATGATACGTCCATTTATATGCCTTTTCCGCACTTTGAACAAAGTCGAGAAAACACGATTTTACGGTCACTAGTGAGTAAAAATTCTTATTTCCTGACTTAAGGTAAACTCACTTTTATCGATATTTAAAGGTGTATTAAGGTGTGATACGTCCATTTATATGCCTTTTCCGCTCTTTGTACATAGTCGAGAAAACAAGATTTTACGCTCACTAGTGAGTAAAAATTATTATTTCATGACTTAAGGTAAACTCACTTTTATTGATATTTAAAGGTGTATTAAGATGTGATACGTCCATTTATATGCCTTTTTCGCACTTTGAACAAAGTCGAGAAAACACGATTTTACGCTCACTAGTGAGTAAAAATTCTTATTTCATGACTTAATGTAAACTCACTTTTATTGATATTTTAAGGTGTATTAAGGTGTGATATGTCCATTTATATGCCTTTTCCGCACTTTGAACAAAGTCGAGAAAACACGATTTTTCGCTCACTAGTGAGTAAAAATTCTTATTTCATGACTTAATGTAAACTCACCTTTATTGATATTTAAAGGTGTATTAAGGTATGATACGTCCATTTAACTGCCTTTTCCGCACTTTGAACAAAGTCGAGAAAACACGATTTTACGGTCACTAGTGAGTAAAAATTCTTATTTCCTGACTTAAGGTAAACTCACTTTTATTGATATTTAAAGGTGTATTAAGGTGTGATACGTCCATTTATATGCCTTTTCCGCACTTTGAACAAAGTCGAGAAAACACGATTTTACGCTCACTAGTGAGTAAAAATTCTTATTTCAGGACTTAATGTAAACTCACTTTTATTGATATTTAAAGGTGTATTAAGGTGTGATACTTCCATTTATATGCCTTTTCCGCACTTTGAACAAAGTCGAGAAAACACGATTTTACGTTCACTAGTGAGTAAAAATTCTTATTTCATGACTTAATGTAAACTCACTTTAATTGATATTTAAAGGTGTATTAAGGTGTGATATGTCCATTTATATGCCTTTTCCGCACTTTGAACAAAGTCGAGAAAACACGATTTTACGCTCACGAGTGAGTAAAAATTCTTATTTCATGACTTAATGTAAACTCACTTTTACTGATATTTAAAGGTGTATTAAGGTGTGATAGGTCCATTTATATGCCTTTTCCGCACTTTGAACAATGTCGAGAAAACACGATTTTACGCTCACTAGTGAGTAAAAATTCATATTTCATGACTTAAAGTTAACTCACTTTTATTGCTATTTAAAGGTGTATTAAGGTGTGACACGTCCATTTATATGCCTTTTCCGCACTTTGAACAAAGTCTAGAAAACACGATTTTACGCTCACTAGTGAGTAAAAATTCTTATTTCATGACTTAAGGTAAACTCACTTTTATTGATATTTAAAGGTGTATTAAGGTGTGATACGTCCATTTATATGCCTTTTCCGCACTTTGAACAAGGTCGAGAAAACACGATTTTACGCTCACTAGTGAGTAAATATTATTATTTCATGACTTAATGTAAACTCACTTTTACTGATATTTAAAGGTGTATTAAGGTGTGATAGGTCCATTTATATGCCTTTTCCGCACTTTGAACAATGTCGAGAAAACACGATTTTACGCTCACTAGTGAGTAAAAATTCATATTTCATGACTTAAAGTTAACTCACTTTTATTGCTATTTAAAGGTGTATTAAGGTGTGACACGTCCATTTATATGCCTTTTCCGCACTTTGAACAAAGTCTAGAAAACACGATTTTACGCTCACTAGTGAGTAAAAATTCTTATTTCATGACTTAAGGTAAACTCACTTTTATTGATATTTAAAGGTGTATTAAGGTGTGATACGTCCATTTATATGCCTTTTCCGCACTTTGAACAAGGTCGAGAAAACACGATTTTACGCTCACTAGTGAGTAAATATTATTTCATGACTTAATGTAAACTCACCTTTATTGATATTTAAAGGTGTATTAAGGTGTGATACGTCCATTTATATGCCTTTTCCGCTCTTTGTACATAGTCGAGAAAACACGATTTTACGCTCACTAGTGAGTAAAAATTATTATTTCATGACTTAAGGTAAACTCACTTTTATTGATATTTAAAGGTGTATTAAGGTATGATACGTCCATTTATATGCTTTTTCCGCACTTTGAACAAAGTCGAGAAAACACGATTTTACGGTCACTAGTGAATAAAAATTCTTATTTCATGACTTAATGTAAACCCACTTTTATTGATATTTAAAGGTGTATTAAGGTGTGATATGTCCATTTATATGCCTTTTCCGCACTTTGAACAAAGTCGATAAAACAGATTTTACGCTAAGTAGTGAGTAAAAATTCTTATTTCATGACTTAATTTAAACTCACTTTTATTGCTATTTATAGGTGAATTAAGGTGTGACACGTCCATTTATATGCCTTTTCCGCACTTTGAACAAAGTCGAGAAAACTCGATTTTACGCTCACTAATGAGTAAAAATTCTTATTTCATGACTTAATGTAAACTCACTTTTATTGATATTTAAAGGTGTATTAAGGTGTGATACGTCCATTTATATGCCTTTTCCGCACTTTGAACAAAGTCGAGAAAACACGATTTTACGTTCACTAGTGAGTAAAAATTCTTATTTCATGACTTAATGTAAACTCACTTTTATTGTTATTTAAAGGTGTATTAAGGTGTGATACATCCATTTATATGCCTTTTCCGCACTTTGAACAAAGTCGAGAAAATACGATTTTACGCTCACTAGTGAGTAAAAATTCTTATTTCATGACTTAATGTAAACTCACTTTTATTGATACTTAAAGGTGTATTAAGGTGTGATACATCCATTTATATGCCTTTTCCGCACTTTGAACAAAGTCGAGAAAACACGATTTTAAGCTCACTAGTGAGTAAAAGTTCTTATTTCATGACTTAATGTAAACTCACATTTATTGATATTTAAAGGTGTATTAAGGTGTGATATGTCCATTTATATGCCTTTTCCGCACTTTGAACAAAGTCGAGAAAACTCGGTTTTACGCTCACAAATGAGTAAAAATTCTTATTTCATGACTTAATATAAACTCACTTTTATTGTTATTTAAAGGTGCATTAAGGTGTGATACGTCCATTTATATGGCTTTTCCGCACTTTGAACAAAGTCGAGAAATCACGAATTTACGCTCACTACTGAGTAAAAATTCTTATTTCATGACTTAATATAAACTCACTTTTATTGATATTTAATGGTGTATTAAGGTGTGATACGTCCATTTATATGCCTTTTCCGCACTTTGAACAAAGTCGAGAAAACACGATTTTACGCTCACTAGTGAGTAAAAATTCTTATTTCTTGACTTAATGTAAACTCACTTTTATTGATGTTTAAAAGTGTATTAAGGTGTGATACGTCCATTTATATGGCTTTTCCACACTTTGAACAAAGTCGAGAAAACACGATTTTACGCTCACTAGGGAGTAAAAATTCTTATTTCATGACTTAATGTAAACTCACTTTTATTGATATTTAAAGGTGTATTAAGGTATGATACGTCCATTTATATGCCTTTTCCGCACTTTGAACAAAGTCGAGAAAACACGATTTTACGGTCACTAGTGAGTAAAAATTCTTATTTCCTGACTTAAGGTAAACTCACTTTTATTGATATTTAAAGGTGTATTAAGGTGTGATACGTCCATTTATATGGCTTTTCCTCACTTTGAACATCGTCGAGAAAACACGATTTTACGCTCACTAGTGAGTAAAAATTCTTATTTCAGGACTTAATGTAAACTCACTTTTATTGATATTTAAAGGTGTATTAAGATGTGATACGTGCATTTATATGCCTTTTCCGCACTTTGAACAAAGTCAAGAAAACACGATTTTACGCTCACTAGTGAGTAAAAATTCTTATTTCATGACTTAATGTAAACTCACTTTAATTGATATTTAAAGGTGTATTAAGGTGTGATATGTCCATTTATATGCCTTTTCCGCTCTTTGTACATAGTCGAGAAAACACGATTTTACGCTCACTAGTGAGTAAAAATTATTATTTCATGACTTAAGGTAAACTCACTTTTATTGATATTTAAAGGTGTATTAAGATGTGATACGTCCATTTATATGCCTTTTTCGCACTTTGAACAAAGTCGAGAAAACACGATTTTACGCTCACTAGTGAGTAAAAATTCTTATTTCATGACTTAATGTAAACTCACTTTTATTGATATTTTAAGGTGTATTAAGGTGTGATATGTCCATTTATATGCCTTTTCCGCACTTTGAACAAAGTCGAGAAAACACGATTTTTCGCTCACTAGTGAGTAAAAATTCTTATTTCATGACTTAATGTAAACTCACCTTTATTGATATTTAAAGGTGTATTAAGGTATGATACGTCCATTTAACTGCCTTTTCCGCACTTTGAACAAAGTCGAGAAAACACGATTTTACGGTCACTAGTGAGTAAAAATTCTTATTTCTTGACTTAAGGTAAACTCACTTTTATTGATATTTAAAGGTGTATTAAGGTGTGATACGTCCATTTATATGCCTTTTCCGCACTTTGAACAAAGTCGAGAAAACACGATTTTACGCTCACTAGTGAGTAAAAATTCTTATTTCAGGACTTAATGTAAACTCACTTTTTTTGATATTTAAAGGTGTATTAAGGTGTGATACTTCCATTTATATGCCTTTTCCGCACTTTGAACAAAGTCGAGAAAACACGATTTTACGTTCACTAGTGAGTAAAAATTCTTATTTCATGACTTAATGTAAACTCACTTTAATTGATATTTAAAGGTGTATTAAGGTGTGATATGTCCATTTATATGCCTTTTTCGCACTTTGAACAAAGTCGAGAAAACACGATTTTACGCTCACTATTGAGTAAAAATTCTTATTTCATGACTTAATGTAAACTCACTTTTATTGATATTTTAAGGTGTATTAAGGTGTGATATGTCCATTTATATGCCTTTTCCGCACTTTGAACAAAGTCGAGAAAACACGATTTTTCGCTCACTAGTGAGTAAAAATTCTTATTTCATGACTTAATGTAAACTCACCTTTATTGATATTTAAAGGTGTATTAAGGTATGATACGGCCATTTATATGCCTTTTCCGCACTTTGAACAAAGTCGAGAAAACACGATTTTACGGTCACTAGTGAGTAAAAATTCTTATTTCCTGACTTAAGGTAAACTCACTTTTATTGATATTTAAGGGTGTATTAAGGTGTGATACGTCCATTTATATGCCTTTTCCGCACTTTTAACAAAGTCGAGAAAACACGATTTTACGCTCACTAGGGAGTAAAAATTCTTATTTCATGACTTAATGTAAACTCACTTTTATTGATATTTAAAGGTGTATTAAGGTATGATACGTCCATTTATATGCCTTTTCCGCACTTTGAACAAAGTCGAGAAAACACGATTTTACGGTCACTAGTGAGTAAAAATTCTTATTTCCTGACTTAAGGTAAACTCACTTTTATTGATATTTAAAGGTGTATTAAGGTGTGATACGTCCATTTATATGGCTTTTCCTCACTTTGAACATCGTCGAGAAAACACGATTTTACGCTCACTAGTGAGTAAAAATTCTTATTTCAGGACTTAATGTAAACTCACTTTTATTGATATTTAAAGGTGTATTAAGATGTGATACGTGCATTTATATGCCTTTTCCGCACTTTGAACAAAGTCAAGAAAACACGATTTTACGCTCACTAGTGAGTAAAAATTCTTATTTCATGACTTAATGTAAACTCACTTTAATTGATATTTAAAGGTGTATTAAGGTGTGATATGTCCATTTATATGCCTTTTCCGCTCTTTGTACATAGTCGAGAAAACACGATTTTACGCTCACTAGTGAGTAAAAATTATTATTTCATGACTTAAGGTAAACTCACTTTTATTGATATTTAAAGGTGTATTAAGATGTGATACGTCCATTTATATGCCTTTTTCGCACTTTGAACAAAGTCGAGAAAACACGATTTTACGCTCACTAGTGAGTAAAAATTCTTATTTCATGACTTAATGTAAACTCACTTTTATTGATATTTTAAGGTGTATTAAGGTGTGATATGTCCATTTATATGCCTTTTCCGCACTTTGAACAAAGTCGAGAAAACACGATTTTTCGCTCACTAGTGAGTAAAAATTCTTATTTCATGACTTAATGTAAACTCACCTTTATTGATATTTAAAGGTGTATTAAGGTATGATACGTCCATTTAACTGCCTTTTCCGCACTTTGAACAAAGTCGAGAAAACACGATTTTACGGTCACTAGTGAGTAAAAATTCTTATTTCCTGACTTAAGGTAAACTCACTTTTATTGATATTTAAAGGTGTATTAAGGTGTGATACGTCCAGTTATATGCCTTTTCCGCACTTTGAACAAAGTCGAGAAAACACGATTTTACGCTCACTAGTGAGTAAAAATTCTTATTTCAGGACTTAATGTAAACTCACTTTTATTGATATTTAAAGGTGTATTAAGGTGTGATACTTCCATTTATATGCCTTTTCCGCACTTTGAACAAAGTCGAGAAAACACGATTTTACGTTCACTAGTGAGTAAAAATTCTTATTTCATGACTTAATGTAAACTCACTTTAATTGATATTTAAAGGTGTATTAAGGTGTGATATGTCCATTTATATGCCTTTTCCGCACTTTGAACAAAGTCGAGAAAACACGATTTTACACTCACGAGTGAGTAAAAATTCTTATTTCATGACTTAATGTAAACTCACTTTTACTGATATTTAAAGGTGTATTAAGGTGTGATAGGTCCATTTATATGCCTTTTCCGCACTTTGAACAATGTCGAGAAAACACGATTTTACGCTCACTAGTGAGTAAAAATTCATATTTCATGACTTAAAGTTAACTCACTTTTATTGCTATTTAAAGGTGTATTAAGGTGTGACACGTCCATTTATATGCCTTTTCCGCACTTTGAACAAAGTCGAGAAAACACGATTTTACGCTCACTAGTGAGTAAATATTATTATTTCATGACTTAATGTAAACTCACCTTTATTGATATTTAAAGGTGTATTAAGATGTGATACGTCCATTTATATGCCTTTTCCGCACTTTGAACAAAGTCGAGAAAACACGATTTTACAGTCACTAGTGAGTAAAAATTCTTATTTCCTGACTTAAGGTAAACTCACTTTTATTGATATTTAAAGGTGAATTAAGGTGTGATACGTCCATTTATATGGCTTTTCCTCACTTTGAACATCGTCGAGAAAACACGATTTTACGCTCACTAGTGAGTAAAAATTCTTATTTCAGGACTTAATGTAAACTCACTTTTATTGATATTTAAAGGTGTATTAAGATGTGATACGTCCATTTATATGCCTTTACCGCACTTTGAACAAAGTCAAGAAAACACGATTTTACGCTCACTAGTGAGTAAAAATTCTTATTTCATGACTTAATGTAAACTCACTTTAATTGATATTTAAAGGTGTATTAAGGTGTGATATGTCCATTTATATGCCTTTTCCGCTCTTTGTACATAGTCGAGAAAACAAGATTTTACGCTCACTAGTGAGTAAAAATTATTATTTCATGACTTAAGGTAAACTCACTTTTATTGATATTTAAAGGTGTATTAAGATGTGATACGTCCATTTATATGCCTTTTTCGCACTTTGAACAAAGTCGAGAAAACACGATTTTACGCTCACTAGTGAGTAAAAATTCTTATTTCATGACTTAATGTAAACTCACTTTTATTGATATTTTAAGGTGTATTAAGGTGTGATATGTCCATTTATATGCCTTTTCCGCACTTTGAACAAAGTCGAGAAAACACGATTTTACGCTCACTAGTGAGTAAAAATTCTTATTTCAGGACTTAATGTAAACTCGCTTTTATTGATATTTAAAGGTGTATTAAGGTGTGATACTTCCATTTATATGCCTTTTCCGCACTTTGAACAAAGTCGAGAAAACACGATTTTACGTTCACTAGTGAGTAAAAATTCTTATTTCATGACTTAATGTAAACTCACTTTCATTGATATTTATAGGTGTATTAAGGTGTGATATGTCCATTTATATGCCTTTTCCGCACTTTGAACAAAGTCGAGAAAACACGATTTTACGCTCACGAGTGAGTAAAAATTCTTATTTCATGACTTAATGTAAACTCACTTTCATTGATATTTAAAGGTGTATTAAGGTGTGATATGTCCATTTATATGCCTTTTCCGCACTTTGAACAAAGTCGAGAAAACACGATTTTACGCTCACGAGTGAGTAAAAATTCTTATTTCATGACTTAATGTAAACTCACTTTTACTGATATTTAAAGGTGTATTAAGGTCTGATAGGTCCATTTATATGCCTTTTCCGCACTTTGAACAATGTCGAGAAAACACGATTTTACGCTCACTAGTGAGTAAAAATTCATATTTCATGACTTAAAGTTAACTCACTTTTATTGCTATTTAAAGGTGTATTAAGGTGTGACACGTCCATTTATATGCCTTTTCCGCACTTTGAACAAAGTCGAGAAAACACGATTTTACGCTCACTAGTGAGTAAAAATTCTTATTTCATGACTTAATGTAAACTCACCTTTATTGATATTTAAAGGTGTATTAAGATGTGATACGTCCATTTATATGCCTTTTCCGCACTTTGAACAAAGTCAAGAAAACACGATTTTACGCTCACTAGTGAGTAAAAATTCTTATGTCATGACTTAATGTAAACTCACTTTAATTGATATTTAAAGGTGTATTAAGGTGTGATACGTCCATTTATATGCCTTTTCCGCTCTTTGTACATAGTCGAGAAAACACGATTTTACGCTCACTAGTGAGTAAAAATTATTATTTCATGACTTAATGTAAACTCACTTTAATTGATATTTAAAGGTGTATTAAGGTGTGATACGTCCATTTATATGCCTTTTCCGCTCTTTGTACATAGTCGAGAAAACACGATTTTACGCTCACTAGTGAGTAAAAATTATTATTTCATGACTTAAGGTAAACTCACTTTTATTGATATTTAAAGGTGTATTAAGATGTGATACGTCCATTTATATGCCTTTTCCGCACTTTGAACAAAGTCGAGAAAACACGATTTTACGCTCACTAGTGAGTAAAAATTCTTATTTCATGACTTCATGTAAACTCACTTTTATTGATACTTAAAGGTGTATTAAGGTGTGATACATCCATTTATATGCCTTTTCCGCACTTTAAACAAAGTCGAGAAAATACGATTTTACGCTCACTAGTGAGTAAAAATTCTTATTTCATGACTTAATGTAAACCCACTTTTATTGATATTTAAAGGTGTATTAAGGTATGATACGTCCATTTATATGCTTTTTCCGCACTTTGAACAAATTCTAGAAAACACGATTTTACGGTTACTAGTGAGTAAAAATTCTTATTTCATGACTTAATGTAAACTCACTTTTATTGATATTTAAAGGTGTATTAAGGTGTGATATGTCC
Organism: Deroplatys truncata; assembly: GCA_030765065.1. Taxonomy (NCBI): domain Eukaryota; kingdom Metazoa; phylum Arthropoda; class Insecta; order Mantodea; family Mantidae; genus Deroplatys; species Deroplatys truncata. Next base: position 40,995,198 of record CM060987.1, on the reverse strand, counting down.
ATTTATATGCCTTTTCCGCACTTTGAACAAAGTCGAGAAAACTCGATTTTACGCTCACTAATGAGTAAAAATTCTTATTTCATGACTTAATGTAAACTCACTTTTATTGATATTTAAAGGTGTATTAAGGTGTGATACGTCCATTTATTAGCCTTTTCCGCACTTTGAACAAAGTCGAGAATACACGATTTTACGCTCACTAGTGAGTAAAATCTCTTATTTCATGACTTAAGGTAAACTCACTTTTATTGATATTTAAAGGTGTATTAAGGTGTGATACGTCCATTTATATGCCTTTTCCGCACTTTGAACAAGGTCGAGAAAACACGATTTTACGCTCACTAGTGAGTAAAAATTCTTATTTCATGACTTAATGTAAACTCACTTTTATTGTTATTTAAAGGTGTATTAAGGTGTGATACATCCATTTATATGCCTTTTCCGCACTTTGAACAAAGTCGAGAAAATACGATTTTACGCTCACTAGTGAGTAAAAATTCTTATTTCATGACTTAATGTAAACTCCCTTTTATTGATACTTTAAGGTGTATTAAGGTGTGATACATCCATTTATATGCCTTTTCCGCACTTTGAACAAAGTCGAGAAAACACGATTGTACGCTCACTAGTGAGTAAAAATTCTTATTTCAGGACTTAATGTAAACTCACTTTTATTGATATTTAAAGGTGTATTAAGGTGTGATACTTCCATTTATATGCCTTTTCCGCACTTTGAACAAAGTCGAGAAAACACGATTTTACGTTCACTAGTGAGTAAAAATTCTTATTTCATGACTTAATGTAAACTCACTTTCATTGATATTTAAAGGTGTATTAAGGTGTGATATGTCCATTTATATGCCTTTTCCGCACTTTGAACAAAGTCGAGAAAACACGATTTTACGCTCACGAGTGAGTAAAAATTCTTATTTCATGACTTAATGTAAACTCACTTTCATTGATATTTAAAGGTGTATTAAGGTGTGATATGTCCATTTAAATGCCTTTTCCGCACTTTGAACAAAGTCGAGAAAACACGATTTTACGCTCACGAGTGAGTAAAAATTCTTATTTCATGACTTAATGTAAACTCACTTTTACTGATATTTAAAGGTGTATTAAGGTCTGATAGGTCCATTTATATGCCTTTTCCGCACTTTGAACAATGTCGAGAAAACACGATTTTACGCTCACTAGTGAGTAAAAATTCATATTTCATGACTTAAAGTTAACTCACTTTTATTGCTATTTAAAGGTGTATTAAGGTGTGACACGTCCATTTATATACCTTTTCCGCACTTTGAACAAAGTCGAGAAAACACGATTTTACGCTCACTAGTGAGTAAAAATTCTTATTTCATGACTTAAGGTAAACTCACTTTTATTGATATTTAAAGGTGTATTAAGGTGTGATACGTCCATTTATATGCCTTTTCCGCACTTTGAACAAGGTCGAGAAAACACGATTTTACGCTCACTAGTGAGTAAATATTATTATTTCATGACTTAATGTAAACCCACTTTTATTGATATTTAAAGGTGTATTAAGGTATGATACGTCCATTTATATGCTTTTTCCGCACTTTGAACAAATTCGAGAAAACACGATTTTACGGTTACTAGTGAGTAAAAATTCTTATTTCATGACTTAATGTAAACTCACTTTTATTGATATTTAAAGGTGTATTAAGGTGTGATATGTCCATTTATATGCCTTTTCCGCACTTTGAACAAAGTCGAGAAAACTCGATTTTACGCTCACTAATGAGTAAAAATTCTTATTTCCTGACTTAATGTAAACTCACTTTTATTGATATTTAAAGGTGTATTAAGGTGTGATACGTCCATTTATTAGCCTTTTCCGCACTTTGAACAAAGTCGAGAATACACGATTTTACGCTCACTAGTGAGTAAAATCTCTTATTTCATGACTTAAGGTAAACTCACTTTTATTGATATTTAAAGGTGTATTAAGGTGTGATACGTCCATTTATATGCCTTTTCCGCACTTTGAACAAGGTCGAGAAAACACGATTTTACGCTCACTAGTGAGTAAAAATTCTTATTTCATGACTTAATGTAAACTCACTTTTATTGTTATTTAAAGGTGTATTAAGGTGTGATACATCCATTTATATGCCTTTTCCGCACTTTGAACAAAGTCGAGAAAATACGATTTTACGCTCACTAGTGAGTAAAAATTCTTATTTCATGACTTAATGTAAACTCACTTTTATTGATACTTAAAGGTGTATTAAGGTGTGATACATCCATTTATATGCCTTTTCCGCACTTTGAACAAAGTCGAGAAAACACGATTTTACGCTCACTAGTGAGTAAAAATTCTTATTTCAGGACTTAATGTAAACTCACTTTTATTGATATTTAAAGGTGTATTAAGGTGTGATACTTCCATTTATATGCCTTTTCCGCACTTTGAACAAAGTCGAGAAAACACGATTTTACGTTCACTAGTGAGTAAAAATTCTTATTTCATGACTTAATGTAAACTCACTTTCATTGATATTTAAAGGTGTATTAAGGTGTGATATGTCCATTTATATGCCTTTTCCGCACTTTGAACAAAGTCGAGAAAACACGATTTTACGCTCACGAGTGAGTAAAAATTTTTATTTCATGACTTAATGTATACTCACTTTAATTGATATTTAAAGGTGTATTAAGGTGTGATATGTCCATTTATATGCCTTTTCCGCACTTTGAACAAAGTCGAGAAAACACGATTTTACGCTCACGAGTGAGTAAAAATTCTTATTTCATGACTTAATGTAAACTCACTTTTACTGATATTTAAAGGTGTATTAAGGTCTGATAGGTCCATTTATATGCCTTTTCCGCACTTTGAACAATGTCGAGAAAACACGATTTTACGCTCACTAGTGAGTAAAAATTCATATTTCATGACATAAAGTTAACTCACTTTTATTGCTATTTAAAGGTGTATTAAGGTGTGACACGTCCATTTATATACCTTTTCCGCACTTTGAACAAAGTCGAGAAAACACGATTTTACGCTCACTAGTGAGTAAAAATTCTTATTTCATGACTTAATGTAAACCCACTTTTATTGATATTTAAAGGTGTATTAAGGTATGATACGTCCATTTATATGCTTTTTCCGCACTTTGAACAAATTCGAGAAAACACGATTTTACGGTTACTAGTGAGTAAAAATTCTTATTTCATGACTTAATGTAAACTCACTTTTATTGATATTTAAAGGTGTATTAAGGTGTGATATGTCCATTTATATGCCTTTTCCGCACTTTGAACAAAGTCGAGAAAACTCGATTTTACGCTCACTAATGAGTAAAAATTCTTATTTCATGACTTAATGTAAACTCACTTTTATTGATATTTAAAGGTGTATTAAGGTGTGATACGTCCATTTATTAGCCTTTTCCGCACTTTGAACAAAGTCGAGAATACACGATTTTACGCTCACTAGTGAGTAAAATCTCTTATTTCATGACTTAAGGTAAACTCACTTTTATTGATATTTAAAGGTGTATTAAGGTGTGATACGTCCATTTATATGCCTTTTCCGCACTTTGAACAAGGTCGAGAAAACACGATTTTACGCTCACTAGTGAGTAAAAATTCTTATTTCATGACTTAATGTAAACTCACTTTTATTGATATTTTAAGGTGTATTAAGGTGTGATATGTCCATTTATATGCCTTTTCCGCACTTTGAACAAAGTCGAGAAAACACGATTTTTCGCTCACTAGTGAGTAAAAATTCTTATTTCATGACTTAATGTAAACTCACCTTTATTGATATTTAAAGGTGTATTTAGGTATGATACGTCCAATTATATGCCTTTTCCGCACTTTGAACAAAGTCGAGAAAATACGATTTTACGCTCACTAGTGAGTAAAAATTCTTATTTCATGACTTAATGTAAACTCACTTTTATTGATACTTAAAGGTGTATTAAGGTGTGATACATCCATTTATATGCCTTTTCCGCACTTTGAACAAAGTCGAGAAAACACGATTTTAAGCTCACTAGTGAGTAAAAGTTCTTATTTCATGACTTAATGTAAACTCACATTTATTGATATTTAAAGGTATATTAAGGTGTGATATGTCCATTTATATGCCTTTTCCGCACTTTGAACAAAGTCGAGAAAACTCGGTTTTACGCTCACTAATGAGTAAAAATTCTTATTTCATGACTTAATGTAAACTCACTTTTATTGATATTTAAAGGTGTATTAAGGTGTGATACGTCCATTTATTTGCCTTTTCCGCACTTTGAACAAAGTCGAGAAAACACGATTTTACGCTCACTAGTGAGTAAAAATTCTTATTTCATGACTTAAGGTAAACTCACTTTTATTGATGTTTAAAGGTGTATTAAGGTGTGATACGTTCATTTATATGCCTTTTGCGCACTTTGACCAAGGTCGAGAAAACACGATTTTACGCTCACTAGTGAGTAAAAATTCTTATTTCATGACTTAATATAAACTCACTTTTATTGTTATTTAAAGGTGCATTAAGGTGTGATACGTCGATTTATATGGGTTTTCCGCACTTTGAACAAAGTCGAGAAATCACGAATTTACGCTCACTACTGAGTAAAAATTCTTATTTCATGACTTAATATAAACTCACTTTTATTGATATTTAATGGTGTATTAAGGTGTGATACGTCCATTTATATGCCTTTTCCGCACTTTGAACAAAGTCGAGAAAACACGATTTTACGCTCACTAGTGAGTAAAAATTCTTATTTCTTGACTTAATGTAAACTCACTTTTATTGATGTTTAAAAGTGTATTAAGGTGTGATACGTCCATTTATATGGCTTTTCCACACTTTGAACAAAGTCGAGAAAACACGATTTTACGCTCACTAGGGAGTAAAAATTCTTATTTCATGCTTTAATGTAAACTCACTTTTATTGATATTTAAAGGTGTATTAAGGTATGATACGTCCATTTATATGCCTTTTCCGCACTTTGAACAAAGTCGAGAAAACACGATTTTACAGTCACTAGTGAGTAAAAATTCTTATTTCCTGACTTAAGGTAAACTCACTTTTATTGATATTTAAAGGTGAATTAAGGTGTGATACGTCCATTTATATGGCTTTTCCTCACTTTGAACATCGTCGAGAAAACACGATTTTACGCTCACTAGTGAGTAAAAATTCTTATTTCAGGACTTAATGTAAACTCACTTTTATTGATATTTAAAGGTGTATTAAGATGTGATACGTCCATTTATATGCCTTTACCGCACTTTGAACAAAGTCAAGAAAACACGATTTTACGCTCACTAGTGAGTAAAAATTCTTATTTCATGACTTAATGTAAACTCACTTTAATTGATATTTAAAGGTGTATTAAGGTGTGATATGTCCATTTATATGCCTTTTCCGCTCTTTGTACATAGTCGAGAAAACACGATTTTACGCTCACTAGTGAGTAAAAATTATTATTTCATGACTTAAGGTAAACTCACTTTTATTGATATTTAAAGGTGTATTAAGATGTGATACGTCCATTTATATGCCTTTTTCGCACTTTGAACAAAGTCGAGAAAACACGATTTTACGCTCACTAGTGAGTAAAAATTCTTATTTCATGACTTAATGTAAACTCACTTTTATTGATATTTTAAGGTGTATTAAGGTGTGATATGTCCATTTATATGCCTTTTCCGCACTTTGAACAAAGTCGAGAAAACACGATTTTTCGCTCACTAGTGAGTAAAAATTCTTATTTCATGACTTAATGTAAACTCACCTTTATTGATATTTAAAGGTGTATTAAGGTATGATACGTCCATTTAACTGCCTTTTCCGCACTTTGAACAAAGTCGAGAAAACACGATTTTACGGTCACTAGTGAGTAAAAATTCTTATTTCCTGACTTAAGGTAAACTCACTTTTATTGATATTTAAAGGTGTATTAAGGTGTGATACGTCCATTTATATGCCTTTTCCGCACTTTGAACAAAGTCGAGAAAACACGATTTTACGCTCACTAGTGAGTAAAAATTCTTATTTCAGGACTTAATGTAAACTCACTTTTATTGATATTTAAAGGTGTATTAAGGTGTGATACTTCCATTTATATGCCTTTTCCGCACTTTGAACAAAGTCGAGAAAACACGATTTTACGTTCACTAGTGAGTAAAAATTCTTATTTCATGACTTAATGTAAACTCACTTTAATTGATATTTAAAGGTGTATTAAGGTGTGATATGTCCATTTATATGCCTTTTCCGCACTTTGAACAAAGTCGAGAAAACACGATTTTACGCTCACGAGTGAGTAAAAATTCTTATTTCATGACTTAATGTAAACTCACTTTTATTGATATTTAAAGGTGTATTAAGATGTGATACGTCCATTTATATGCCTTTTTCGCACTTTGAACAAAGTCGAGAAAACACGATTTTACGCTCACTAGTGAGTAAAAATTCTTATTTCATGACTTAATGTAAACTCACTTTTATTGATATTTTAAGGTGTATTAAGGTGTGATATGTCCATTTATATGCCTTTTCCGCACTTTGAACAAAGTCGAGAAAACACGATTTTTCGCTCACTAGTGAGTAAAAATTCTTATTTCATGACTTAATGTAAACTCACCTTTATTGATATTTAAAGGTGTATTAAGGTATGATACGTCCATTTATATGCCTTTTCCGCACTTTGAACAAAGTCGAGAAAACACGATTTTACGGTCACTAGTGAGTAAAAATTCTTATTTCCTGACTTAAGGTAAACTCACTTTTATTGATATTTAAAGGTGTATTAAGGTGTGATACGTCCATTTATATGCCTTTTCCGCACTTTGAACAAAGTCGAGAAAACACGATTTTACGCTCACTAGTGAGTAAAAATTCTTATTTCAGGACTTAATGTAAACTCGCTTTTATTGATATTTAAAGGTGTATTAAGGTGTGATACTTCCATTTATATGCCTTTTCCGCACTTTGAACAAAGTCGAGAAAACACGATTTTACGTTCACTAGTGAGTAAAAATTCTTATTTCATGACTTAATGTAAACTCACTTTCATTGATATTTAAAGGTGTATTAAGGTGTGATATGTCCATTTATATGCCTTTTCCGCACTTTGAACAAAGTCGAGAAAACACGATTTTACGCTCACGAGTGAGTAAAAATTCTTATTTCATGACTTAATGTAAACTCACTTTCATTGATATTTAAAGGTGTATTAAGGTGTGATATGTCCATTTATATGCCTTTTCCGCACTTTGAACAAAGTCGAGAAAACACGATTTTACGCTCACGAGTGAGTAAAAATTCTTATTTCATGACTTAATGTAAACTCACTTTTACTGATATTTAAAGGTGTATTAAGGTCTGATAGGTCCATTTATATGCCTTTTCCGCACTTTGAACAATGTCGAGAAAACACGATTTTACGCTCACTAGTGAGTAAAAATTCATATTTCATGACTTAAGGTTAACTCACTTTTATTGCTATTTAAAGGTGTATTAAGGTGTGACACGTCCATTTATATGCCTTTTCCGCACTTTGAACAAAGTCGAGAAAACACGATTTTACGCTCACTAGTGAGTAAAAATTCTTATTTCATGACTTAAGGTAAACTCACTTTTATTGATATTTAAAGGTGTATTAAGGTGTGATACGTCCATTTATATGCCTTTTCCGCACTTTGAACAAGGTCGAGAGAACACGATTTTACGCTCACTAGTGAGTAAATATTATTATTTCATGACTTAATGTAAACTCACCTTTATTGATATTTAAAGGTGTATTAAGATGTGATACGTCCATTTATATGCCTTTTCCGCACTTTGAACAAAGTCAAGAAAACAAGATTTTGCGCTCACTAGTGAGTAAAAATTCTTATGTCATGACTTAATGTAAACTCACTTTAATTGATATTTAAAGGTGTATTAAGGTGTGATACGTCCATTTATATGCCTTTTCCGCTCTTTGTACATAGTCGAGAAAACACGATTTTACGCTCACTAGTGAGTAAAAATTATTATTTCATGACTTAAGGTAAACTCACTTTTATTGATATTTAAAGGTGTATTAAGGTATGATACGTCCATTTATATTCTTTTTCCGCACTTTGAACAAAGTCGAGAAAACACGATTTTACGGTCACTAGTGATTAAAAATTCTTATTTCATGACTTAATGTAAACTCACTTTAATTGATATTTAAAGGTGTATTAAGGTGTGATACGTCCATTTATATGCCTTTTCCGCTCTTTGTACATAGTCGAGAAAACACGATTTTACGCTCACTAGTGAGTAAAAATTATTATTTCATGACTTAAGGTAAACTCACTTTTATTGATATTTAAAGGTGTATTAAGATGTGATACGTCCATTTATATGCCTTTTCCGCACTTTGAACAAAGTCGAGAAAACACGATTTTACGCTCACTAGTGAGTAAAAATTCTTATTTCATGACTTCATGTAAACTCACTTTTATTGATACTTAAAGGTGTATTAAGGTGTGATACATCCATTTATATGCCTTTTCCGCACTTTGAACAAAGTCGAGAAAATACGATTTTACGCTCACTAGTGAGTAAAAATTCTTATTTCATGACTTAATGTAAACCCACTTTTATTGATATTTAAAGGTGTATTAAGGTATGATACGTCCATTTATATGCTTTTTCCGCACTTTGAACAAATTCGAGAAAACACGATTTTACGGTTACTAGTGAGTAAAAATTCTTATTTCATGACTTAATGTAAACTCACTTTTATTGATATTTAAAGGTGTATTAAGGTGTGATATGTCCATTTATATGCCTTTTCCGCACTTTGAACAAAGTCGAGAAAACTCGATTTTACGCTCACTAATGAGTAAAAATTCTTATTTCATGACTTAATGTAAACTCACTTTTATTGATATTTAAAGGTGTATTAAGGTGTGATACGTCCATTTATTAGCCTTTTCCGCACTTTGAACAAAGTCGAGAATACACGATTTTACGCTCACTAGTGAGTAAAATCTCTTATTTCATGACTTAAGGTAAACTCACTTTTATTGATATTTAAAGGTGTATTAAGGTGTGATACGTCCATTTATATGCCTTTTCCGCACTTTGAACAAGGTCGAGAAAACACGATTTTACGCTCACTAGTGAGTAAAAATTCTTATTTCATGACTTAATGTAAACTCACTTTTATTGTTATTTAAAGGTGTATTAAGGTGTGATACATCCATTTATATGCCTTTTCCGCACTTTGAACAAAGTCGAGAAAATACGATTTTACGCTCACTAGTGGGTAAAAATTCTTATTTCATGACTTAATGTAAACTCCCTTTTATTGATACTTAAAGGTGTATTAAGGTGTGATACATCCATTTATATGCCTTTTCCGCACTTTGAACAAAGTCGAGAAAACACGATTTTACGCTCACTAGTGAGTAAAAATTCTTATTTCAGGACTTAATGTAAACTCACTTTTATTGATATTTAAAGGTGTATTAAGGTGTGATACTTCCATTTATATGCCTTTTCCGCACTTTGAACAAAGTCGAGAAAACACGATTTTACGTTCACTAGTGAGTAAAAATTCTTATTTCATGACTTAATGTAAACTCACTTTCATTGATATTTAAAGGTGTATTAAGGTGTGATATGTCCATTTATATGCCTTTTCCGCACTTTGAACAAAGTCGAGAAAACACGATTTTACGCTCACGAGTGAGTAAAAATTCTTATTTCATGACTTAATGTAAACTCACTTTCATTGATATTTAAAGGTGTATTAAGGTGTGATATGTCCATTTATATGCCTTTTCCGCACTTTGAACAAAGTCGAGAAAACACGATTTTACGCTCACGAGTGAGTAAAAATTCTTATTTCATGACTTAATGTAAACTCACTTTTACTGATATTTAAAGGTGTATTAAGGTCTGATAGGTCCATTTATATGCCTTTTCCGCACTTTGAACAATGTCGAGAAAACACGATTTTACGCTCACTAGTGAGTAAAAATTCATATTTCATGACTTAAAGTTAACTCACTTTTATTGCTATTTAAAGGTGTATTAAGGTGTGACACGTCCATTTATATACCTTTTCCGCACTTTGAACAAAGTCGAGGAAACACGATTTTACGCTCACTAGTGAGTAAAAATTCTTATTTCATGACTTAATGTAAACCCACTTTTATTGATATTTAAAGGTGTATTAAGGTATGATACGTCCATTTATATGCTTTTTCCGCACTTTGAACAAATTCGAGAAAACACGATTTTACGGTTACTAGTGAGTAAAAATTCTTATTTCATGACTTAATGTAAACTCACTTTTATTGATATTTAAAGGTGTATTAAGGTGTGATATGTCCATTTATATGCCTTTTCCGCACTTTGAACAAAGTCGAGAAAACTCGATTTTACGCTCACTAATGAGTAAAAATTCTTATTTCCTGACTTAATGTAAACTCACTTTTATTGATATTTAAAGGTGTATTAAGGTGTGATACGTCCATTTATTGGCCTTTTCCGCACTTTGAACAAAGTCGAGAATACACGATTTTACGCTCACTAGTGAGTAAAATCTCTTATTTCATGACTTAAGGTAAACTCACTTTTATTGATATTTAAAGGTGTATTAAGGTGTGATACGTCCATTTATATGCCTTTTCCGCACTTTGAACAAGGTCGAGAAAACACGATTTTACGCTCACTAGTGAGTAAAAATTCTTATTTCATGACTTAATGTAAACTCACTTTTATTGTTATTTAAAGGTGTATTAAGGTGTGATACATCCATTTATATGCCTTTTCCGCACTTTGAACAAAGTCGAGAAAATACGATTTTACGCTCACTAGTGAGTAAAAATTCTTATTTCATGACTTAATGCAAACTCACTTTTATTGATACTTAAAGGTGTATTAAGGTGTGATACATCCATTTATATGCCTTTTCCGCACTTTGAACAGAGTCGAGAAAACACGATTTTACGCTCACTAGTGAGTAAAAATTCTTATTTCAGGACTTAATGTAAACTCACTTTTATTGATATTTAAAGGTGTATTAAGGTGTGATACTTCCATCTATATGCCTATTCCGCACTTTGAACAAAGTCGAGAAAACACGATTTTACGTTCACTAGTGAGTAAAAATTCTTATTTCATGACTTAATGTAAACTCACTTTCATTGATATTTAAAGGTGTATTAAGGTGTGATATGTCCATTTATATGCCTTTTCCGCACTTTGAACAAAGTCGAGAAAACACGATTTTACGCTCACGAGTGAGTAAAAATTCTTATTTCATGACTTAATGTAAACTCACTTTCATTGATATTTAAAGGTGTATTAAGGTGTGATATGTCCATTTATATGCCTTTTCCGCACTTTGAACAAAGTCGAGAAAACACGATTTTACGCTCACGAGTGAGTAAAAATTCTTATTTCATGACTTAATATAAACTCACTTTTACTGATATTTAAAGGTGTATTAAGGTCTGATAGGTCCATTTATATGCCTTTTCCGCACTTTGAACAATGTCGAGAAAACACGATTTTACGCTCACTAGTGAGTAAAAATTCATATTTCATGACTTAAAGTTAACTCACTTTTATTGCTATTTAAAGGTGTATTAAGGTGTGACACGTCCATTTATATACCTTTTCCGCACTTTGAACAAAGTCGAGAAAACACGATTTTACGCTCACTAGTGAGTAAAAATTCTTATTTCATGACTTAAGGTAAACTCACTTTTATTGATATTTAAAGGTGTATTAAGGTGTGATACGTCCATTTATATGCCTTTTCCGCACTTTGAACAAGGTCGAGAAAACACGATTTTACGCTCACTAGTGAGTAAATATTATTATTTCATGACTTAATGTAAACTCACCTTTATTGATATTTAAAGGTGTATTAAGATGTGATACGTCCATTTATATGCCTTTTCCGCACTTTGAACAAAGTCAAGAAAACACGATTTTTCGCTCACTAGTGAGTAAAAATTCTTATTTCATGACTTAATGTATACTCACTTTAATTGATATTTAAAGGTGTATTAAGGTGTGATATGTCCATTTATATGCCTTTTCCGCTCTTTGTACATAGTCGAGAAAACACGATTTTACGCTCACTAGTGAGTAAAAATTATTATTTCATGACTTAAGGTAAACTCACTTTTATTGATATTTAAAGGTGTATTAAGATGTGATACGTCCATTTATATGCCTTTTTCGCACTTTGAACAAAGTCGAGAAAACACGATTTTACGCTCACTAGTGAGTAAAAATTCTTATTTCATGACTTAATGTAAACTCACTTTTATTGATATTTTAAGGTGTATTAAGGTGTGATATGTCCATTTATATGCCTTTTCCGCACTTTGAACAAAGTCAAGAAAACACGATTTTACGCTCACTAGTGAGTAAAAATTCTTATGTCATGACTTAATGTAAACTCACTTTAATTGATATTTAAAGGTGTATTAAGGTGTGATACGTCCATTTATATGCCTTTTCCGCTCTTTGTACATAGTCGAGAAAACACGATTTTACGCTCACTAGTGAGTAAAAATTATTATTTCATGACTTAAGGTAAACTCACTTTTATTGATATTTAAAGGTGTATTAAGGTATGATACGTCCATTTATATTCTTTTTCCGCACTTTGAACAAAGTCGAGAAAACACGATTTTACGTTCACTAGTGAGTAAAAATTCTTATTTCATGACTTAATGTAAACTCACTTTCATTGATATTTAAAGGTGTATTAAGGTGTGATATGTCCATTTATATGCCTTTTCCGCACTTTGAACAAAGTCGAGAAAACACGATTTTACGCTCACGAGTGAGTAAAAATTCTTATTTCATGACTTAATGTAAACTCACTTTCATTGATATTTAAAGGTGTATTAAGGTGTGATATGTCCATTTATATGCCTTTTCCGCACTTTGAACAAAGTCGAGAAAACACGATTTTACGCTCACGAGTGAGTAAAAATTCTTATTTCATGACTTAATGTAAACTCACTTTTACTGATATTTAAAGGTGTATTAAGGTCTGATAGGTCCATTTATATGCCTTTTCCGCACTTTGAACAATGTCGAGAAAACACGATTTTTACGCTCACTAGTGAGTAAAAATTCATATTTCATGACTTAAGGTTAACTCACTTTTATTGCTATTTAAAGGTGTATTAAGGTGTGACACGTCCATTTATATGCCTTTTCCGCACTTTGAACAAAGTCGAGAAAACACGATTTTACGCTCACTAGTGAGTAAAAATTCTTATTTCATGACTTAAGGTAAACTCACTTTTATTGATATTTAAAGGTGTATTAAGGTGTGATACGTCCATTTATATGCCTTTTCCGCACTTTGAACAAGGTCGAGAGAACACGATTTTACGCTCACTAGTGAGTAAATATTATTATTTCATGACTTAATGTAAACTCACCTTTATTGATATTTAAAGGTGTATTAAGATGGGATACGTCCATTTATATGCCTTTTCCGCACTTTGAACAAAGTCAAGAAAACACGATTTTACGCTCACTAGTGAGTAAAAATTCTTATGTCATGACTTAATGTAAACTCACTTTAATTGATATTTAAAGGTGTATTAAGGTGTGATACGTCCATTTATATGCCTTTTCCGCTCTTTGTACATAGTCGAGAAAACACGATTTTACGCTCACTAGTGAGTAAAAATTATTATTTCATGACTTAAGGTAAACTCACTTTTATTGATATTTAAAGGTGTATTAAGGTATGATACGTCCATTTATATTCTTTTTCCGCACTTTGAACAAAGTCGAGAAAACACGATTTTACGGTCACTAGTGATTAAAAATTCTTATTTCATGACTTAATGTAAACTCACTTTAATTGATATTTAAAGGTGTATTAAGGTGTGATACGTCCATTTATATGCCTTTTCCGCTCTTTGTACATAGTCGAGAAAACACGATTTTACGCTCACTAGTGAGTAAAAATTATTATTTCATGACTTAAGGTAAACTCACTTTTATTGATATTTAAAGGTGTATTAAGATGTGATACGTCCATTTATATGCCTTTTCCGCACTTTGAACAAAGTCGAGAAAACACGATTTTACGCTCACTAGTGAGTAAAAATTCTTATTTCATGACTTCATGTAAACTCACTTTTATTGATACTTAAAGGTGTATTAAGGTGTGATACATCCATTTATATGCCTTTTCCGCACTTTGAACAAAGTCGAGAAAATACGATTTTACGCTCACTAGTGAGTAAAAATTCTTATTTCATGACTTAATGTAAACCCACTTTTATTGATATTTAAAGGTGTATTAAGGTATGATACGTCCATTTATATGCTTTTTCCGCACTTTGAACAAATTCGAGAAAACACGATTTTACGGTTACTAGTGAGTAAAAATTCTTATTTCATGACTTAATGTAAACTCACTTTTATTGATATTTAAAGGTGTATTAAGGTGTGATATGTCCATTTATATGCCTTTTCCGCACTTTGAACAAAGTCGAGAAAACTCGATTTTACGCTCACTAATGAGTAAAAATTCTTATTTCATGACTTAATGTAAACTCACTTTTATTGATATTTAAAGGTGTATTAAGGTGTGATACGTCCATTTATTAGCCTTTTCCGCACTTTGAACAAAGTCGAGAATACACGATTTTACGCTCACTAGTGAGTAAAATCTCTTATTTCATGACTTAAGGTAAACTCACTTTTATTGATATTTAAAGGTGTATTAAGGTGTGATACGTCCATTTATATGCCTTTTCCGCACTTTGAACAAGGTCGAGAAAACACGATTTTACGCTCACTAGTGAGTAAAAATTCTTATTTCATGACTTAATGTAAACTCACTTTTATTGTTATTTAAAGGTGTATTAAGGTGTGATACATCCATTTATATGCCTTTTCCGCACTTTGAACAAAGTCGAGAAAATACGATTTTACGCTCACTAGTGAGTAAAAATTCTTATTTCATGACTTAATGTAAACTCCCTTTTATTGATACTTAAAGGTGTATTAAGGTGTGATACATCCATTTATATGCCTTTTCCGCACTTTGAACAAAGTCGAGAAAACACGATTTTACGCTCACTAGTGAGTAAAAATTCTTATTTCAGGACTTAATGTAAACTCACTTTTATTGATATTTAAAGGTGTATTAAGGTGTGATACTTCCATTTATATGCCTTTTCCGCACTTTGAACAAAGTCGAGAAAACACGATTTTACGTTCACTAGTGAGTAAAAATTCTTATTTCATGACTTAATGTAAACTCACTTTCATTGATATTTAAAGGTGTATTAAGGTGTGATATCTCCATTTATATGCCTTTTCCGCACTTTGAACAAAGTCGAGAAAACACGATTTTACGCTCACGAGTGAGTAAAAATTCTTATTTCATGACTTAATGTAAACTCACTTTTACTGATATTTAAAGGTGTATTAAGGTCTGATAGGTCCATTTATATGCCTTTTCCGCACTTTGAACAATGTCGAGAAAACACGATTTTACGCTCACTAGTGAGTAAAAATTCATATTTCATGACTTAAAGTTAACTCACTTTTATTGCTATTTAAAGGTGTATTAAGGTGTGACACGTCCATTTATATACCTTTTCCGCACTTTGAACAAAGTCGAGGAAACACGATTTTACGCTCACTAGTGAGTAAAAATTCTTATTTCATGACTTAAGGTAAACTCACTTTTATTGATATTTAAAGGTGTATTAAGGTGTGATACGTCCATTTATATGCCTTTTCCGCACTTTGAACAAGGTCGAGAAAACACGATTTTACGCTCACTAGTGAGTAAATATTATTATTTCATGACTTAATGTAAACCCACATTTAGTGATATTTAAAGGTGTATTAAGGTATGATACGTCCATTTATATGCTTTTTCCGCACTTTGAACAAATTCGAGAAAACACGATTTTACGGTTACTAGTGAGTAAAAATTCTTATTTCATGACTTAATGTAAACTCACTTTTATTGATATTTAAAGGTGTATTAAGGTGTGATATGTCCATTTATATGCCTTTTCCGCACTTTGAACAAAGTCGAGAAAACTCGATTTTACGCTCACTAATGAGTAAAAATTCTTATTTCCTGACTTAATGTAAACTCACTTTTATTGATATTTAAAGGTGTATTAAGGTGTGATACGTCCATTTATTAGCCTTTTCCGCACTTTGAACAAAGTCGAGAATACACGATTTTACGCTCACTAGTGAGTAAAAATTCTTATGTCATGACTTAATGTAAACTCACTTTAATTGATATTTAAAGGTGTATTAAGGTGTGATACGTCCATTTATATGCCTTTTCCGCTCTTTGTACATAGTCGAGAAAACACGATTTTACGCTCACTAGTGAGTAAAAATTATTATTTCATGACTTAAGGTAAACTCACTTTTATTGATATTTAAAGGTGTATTAAGGTATGATACGTCCATTTATATTCTTTTTCCGCACTTTGAACAAAGTCGAGAAAACACGATTTTACGGTCACTAGTGATTAAAAATTCTTATTTCATGACTTAATGTAAACTCACTTTAATTGATATTTAAAGGTGTATTAAGGTGTGATACGTCCATTTATATGCCTTTTCCGCTCTTTGTACATAGTCGAGAAAACACGATTTTACGCTCACTAGTGAGTAAAAATTATTATTTCATGACTTAAGGTAAACTCACTTTTATTGATATTTAAAGGTGTATTAAGATGTGATACGTCCATTTATATGCCTTTTCCGCACTTTGAACAAAGTCGAGAAAACACGATTTTACGCTCACTAGTGAGTAAAAATTCTTATTTTATGACTTCATGTAAACTCACTTTTATTGATACTTAAAGGTGTATTAAGGTGTGATACATCCATTTATATGCCTTTTCCGCACTTTGAACAAAGTCGAGAAAATACGATTTTACGCTCACTAGTGAGTAAAAATTCTTATTTCATGACTTAATGTAAACCCACTTTTATTGATATTTAAAGGTGTAATAAGGTATGATTCGTCCATTTATATGCTTTTTCCGCACTTTGAACAAATTCGAGAAAACACGATTTTACGGTTACTAGTGAGTAAAAATTCTTATTTCATGACTTAATGTAAACTCACTTTTATTGTTATTTAAAGGTGTATTAAGGTGTGATATGTCCATTTATATGCCTTTTCCGCACTTTGAACAAAGTCGAGAAAACTCGATTTTACGCTCACTAATGAGTAAAAATTCTTATTTCATGACTTAATGTAAACTCACTTTTATTGATATTTAAAGGTGTATTAAGGTGTGATACGTCCATTTATTAGCCTTTTCCGCACTTTGAACAAAGTCGAGAATACACGATTTTACGCTCACTAGTGAGTAAAATCTCTTATTTCATGACTTAAGGTAAACTCACTTTTATTGATATTTAAAGGTGTATTAAGGTGTGATACGTCCATTTATATGCCTTTTCCGCACTTTGAACAAGGTCGAGAAAACACGATTTTACGCTCACTAGTGAGTAAAAATTCTTATTTCATGACTTAATGTAAACTCACTTTTATTGTTATTTAAAGGTGTATTAAGGTGTGATACATCCATTTATATGCCTTTTCCGCACTTTGAACAAAGTCGAGAAAATACGATTTTACGCTCACTAGTGAGTAAAAATTCTTATTTCATGACTTAATGTAAACTCCCTTTTATTGATACTTAAAGGTGTATTAAGGTGTGATACATCCATTTATATGCCTTTTCCGCACTTTGAACAAAGTCGAGAAAACACGATTTTACGCTCACTAGTGAGTAAAAATTCTTATTTCAGGACTTAATGTAAACTCACTTTTATTGATATTTAAAGGTGTATTAAGGTGTGATACTTCCATTTATATGCCTTTTCCGCACTTTGAACAAAGTCGAGAAAACACGATTTTACGTTCACTAGTGAGTAAAAATTCTTATTTCATGACTTAATGTAAACTCACTTTCATTGATATTTAAAGGTGTATTAAGGTGTGATATGTCCATTTATATGCCTTTTCCGCACTTTGAACAAAGTCGAGAAAACACGATTTTACGCTCACGAGTGAGTAAAAATTCTTATTTCATGACTTAATGTAAACTCACTTTCATTGATATTTAAAGGTGTATTAAGGTGTGATATGTCCATTTATATGCCTTTTCCGCACT
The DNA here is from genome assembly GCA_030765065.1 of Deroplatys truncata. Classification (NCBI taxonomy): domain Eukaryota; kingdom Metazoa; phylum Arthropoda; class Insecta; order Mantodea; family Mantidae; genus Deroplatys; species Deroplatys truncata. The sequence goes on along the minus strand of CM060987.1, from coordinate 40,976,999 downwards.
TTGAACAAAGTCGAGAAAACACGATTTTACGCTCACGAGTGAGTAAAAATTCTTATTTCATGACTTAATGTAAACTCACTTTTACTGATATTTAAAGGTGTATTAAGGTCTGATAGGTCCATTTATATGCCTTTTCCGCACTTTGAACAATGTCGAGAAAACACGATTTTACGCTCACTAGTGAGTAAAAATTCATATTTCATGACTTAAAGTTAACTCACTTTTATTGCTATTTAAAGGTGTATTAAGGTGTGACACGTCCATTTATATACCTTTTCCGCACTTTGAACAAAGTCGAGGAAACACGATTTTACGCTCACTAGTGAGTAAAAATTCTTATTTCATGACTTAAGGTAAACTCACTTTTATTGATATTTAAAGGTGTATTAAGGTGTGATACGTCCATTTATATGCCTTTTCCGCACTTTGAACAAGGTCGAGAAAACACGATTTTACGCTCACTAGTGAGTAAATATTATTATTTCATGACTTACTGTAAACCCACTTTTATTGATATTTAAAGGTGTATTAAGGTATGATACGTCCATTTATATGCTTTTTCCGCACTTTGAACAAATTCGAGAAAACACGATTTTACGGTTACTAGTGAGTAAAAATTCTTATTTCATGACTTAATGTAAACTCACTTTTATTGATATTTAAAGGTGTATTAAGGTGTGATATGTCCATTTATATGCCTTTTCCGCACTTTGAACAAAGTCGAGAAAACTCGATTTTACGCTCACTAATGAGTAAAAATTCTTATTTCCTGACTTAATGTAAACTCACTTTTATTGATATTTAAAGGTGTATTAAGGTGTGATACGTCCATTTATTAGCCTTTTCCGCACTTTGAACAAAGTCGAGAATACACGATTTTACGCTCACTAGTGAGTAAAATCTCTTATTTCATGACTTAAGGTAAACTCACTTTTATTGATATTTAAAGGTGTATTAAGGTGTGATACGTCCATTTATATGCCTTTTCCGCACTTTGAACAAGGTCGAGAAAACACGATTTTACGCTCACTAGTGAGTAAAAATTCTTATTTCATGACTTAATGTAAACTCACTTTTATTGTTATTTAAAGGTGTATTAAGGTGTGATACATCCATTTATATGCCTTTTCCGCACTTTGAACAAAGTCGAGAAAATACGATTTTACGCTCACTAGTGAGTAAAAATTCTTATTTCATGACTTAATGCAAACTCACTTTTATTGATACTTAAAGGTGTATTAAGGTGTGATACATCCATTTATATGCCTTTTCCGCACTTTGAACAGAGTCGAGAAAACACGATTTTACGCTCACTAGTGAGTAAAAATTCTTATTTCAGGACTTAATGTAAACTCACTTTTATTGATATTTAAAGGTGTATTAAGGTGTGATACTTCCATTTATATGCCTTTTCCGCACTTTGAACAAAGTCGAGAAAACACGATTTTACGTTCACTAGTGAGTAAAAATTCTTATTTCATGACTTAATGTAAACTCACTTTCATTGATATTTAAAGGTGTATTAAGGTGTGATATGTCCATTTATATGCCTTTTCCGCACTTTGAACAAAGTCGAGAAAACACGATTTTACGCTCACGAGTGAGTAAAAATTCTTATTTCATGACTTAATGTAAACTCACTTTCATTGATATTTAAAGGTGTATTAAGGTGTGATATGTCCATTTATATGCCTTTTCCGCACTTTGAACAAAGTCGAGAAAACACGATTTTACGCTCACGAGTGAGTAAAAATTCTTATTTCATGACTTAATATAAACTCACTTTTACTGATATTTAAAGGTGTATTAAGGTCTGATAGGTCCATTTATATGCCTTTTCCGCACTTTGAACAATGTCGAGAAAACACGATTTTACGCTCACTAGTGAGTAAAAATTCATATTTCATGACTTAAAGTTAACTCACTTTTATTGCTATTTAAAGGTGTATTAAGGTGTGACACGTCCATTTATATACCTTTTCCGCACTTTGAACAAAGTCGAGAAAACACGATTTTACGCTCACTAGTGAGTAAAAATTCTTATTTCATGACTTAAGGTAAACTCACTTTTATTGATATTTAAAGGTGTATTAAGGTGTGATACGTCCATTTATATGCCTTTTCCGCACTTTGAACAAGGTCGAGAAAACACGATTTTACGCTCACTAGTGAGTAAATATTATTATTTCATGACTTAATGTAAACTCACCTTTATTGATATTTAAAGGTGTATTAAGATGTGATACGTCCATTTATATGCCTTTTCCGCACTTTGAACAAAGTCAAGAAAACACGATTTTTCGCTCACTAGTGAGTAAAAATTCTTATTTCATGACTTAATGTATACTCACTTTAATTGATATTTAAAGGTGTATTAAGGTGTGATATGTCCATTTATATGCCTTTTCCGCTCTTTGTACATAGTCGAGAAAACACGATTTTACGCTCACTAGTGAGTAAAAATTATTATTTCATGACTTAAGGTAAACTCACTTTTATTGATATTTAAAGGTGTATTAAGATGTGATACGTCAATTTATATGCCTTTTTCGCACTTTGAACAAAGTCGAGAAAACACGATTTTACGCTCACTAGTGAGTAAAAATTCTTATTTCATGACTTAATGTAAACTCACTTTTATTGATATTTTAAGGTGTATTAAGGTGTGATATGTCCATTTATATGCCTTTTCCGCACTTTGAACAAAGTCGAGAAAACACGATTTTTCGCTCACTAGTGAGTAAAAATTCTTATTTCATGACTTAATGTAAACTCACTTTATTGATATTTAAAGGTGTATTAAGGTATGATACGTCCATTTATATGCCTTTTCCGCACTTTGAACAAAGTCGAGAAAACACGATTTACGGTCACTAGTGAGTAAAAATTCTTATTTCCTGACTTAAGGTAAACTCACTTTTATTGATATTTAAAGGTGTATTAAGGTGTGATACGTCCATTTATATGCCTTTTCCGCACTTTGAACAAAGTCGAGAAAACACGATTTTACGCTCACTAGTGAGTAAAAATTCTTATTTCAGGACTTAATGTAAACTCACTTTTATTGATATTTAAAGGTGTATTAAGGTGTGATACTTCCATTTATATGCCTTTTCCGCACTTTGAACAAAGTCGAGAAAACACGATTTTACGTTCACTAGTGAGTAAAAATTCTTATTTCATGACTTAATGTAAACTCACTTTCATTGATATTTAAAGGTGTATTAAGGTGTGATATGTCCATTTATATGCCTTTTCCGCACTTTGAACAAAGTCGAGAAAACACGATTTTACGCTCACGAGTGAGTAAAAATTCTTATTTCATGACTTAATGTAAACTCACTTTCATTGATATTTAAAGGTGTATTAAGGTGTGATATGTCCATTTATATGCCTTTTCCGCACTTTGAACAAAGTCGAGAAAACACGATTTTACGCTCACGAGTGAGTAAAAATTCTTATTTCATGACTTAATGTAAACTCACTTTTACTGATATTTAAAGGTGTATTAAGGTCTGATAGGTCCATTTATATGCCTTTTCCGCACTTTGAACAATGTCGAGAAAACACGATTTTACGCTCACTAGTGAGTAAAAATTCATATTTCATGACTTAAAGTTAACTCACTTTTATTGCTATTTAAAGGTGTATTAAGGTGTGACACGTCCATTTATATACCTTTTCCGCACTTTGAACAAAGTCGAGAAAACACGATTTTACGCTCACTAGTGAGTAAAAATTCTTATTTCATGACTTAAGGTAAACTCACTTTTATTGATATTTAAAGGTGTATTAAGGTGTGATACGTCCATTTATATGCCTTTTCCGCACTTTGAACAAGGTCGAGAAAACACGATTTTACGCTCACTAGTGAGTAAATATTATTATTTCATGACTTAATGTAAACTCACCTTTATTGATATTTAAAGGTGTATTAAGATGTGATACGTCCATTTATATGCCTTTTCCGCACTTTGAACAAAGTCAAGAAAACACGATTTTTCGCTCACTAGTGAGTAAAAATTCTTATTTCATGACTTAATGTATACTCACTTTAATTGATATTTAAAGGTGTATTAAGGTGTGATATGTCCATTTATATGCCTTTTCCGCTCTTTGTACATAGTCGAGAAAACACGATCTTACGCTCACTAGTGAGTAAAAATTATTATTTCATGACTTAAGGTAAACTCACTTTTATTGATATTTAAAGGTGTATTAAGATGTGATACGTCCATTTATATGCCTTTTTCGCACTTTGAACAAAGTCGAGAAAACACGATTTTACGCTCACGAGTGAGTAAAAATTCTTATTTCATGACTTAATGTAAACTCACTTTTACTGATATTTAAAGGTGTATTAAGGTCTGATAGGTCCATTTATATGCCTTTTCCGCACTTTGAACAATGTCGAGAAAACACGATTTTACGCTCACTAGTGAGTAAAAATTCTTATTTCATGACTTAAGGTAAACTCACTTTTATTGATATTTAAAGGTGTATTAAGGTGTGATACGTCCATTTATATGCCTTTTCCGCACTTTGAACAAGGTCGAGAGAACACGATTTTACGCTCACTAGTGAGTAAATATTATTATTTCATGACTTAATGTAAACTCACCTTTATTGATATTTAAAGGTGTATTAAGATGTGATACGTCCATTTATATGCCTTTTCCGCACTTTGAACAAAGTCAAGAAAACACGATTTTACGCTCACTAGTGAGTGAAAATTCTTATGTCATGACTTAATGTAAACTCACTTTAATTGATAATTAAAGGTGTATTAAGGTGTGATACGTCCATTTATATGCCTTTTCCGCTCTTTGTACATAGTCGAGAAAACACGATTTTACGCTCACTAGTGAGTAAAAATTATTATTTCATGACTTAAGGTAAACTCACTTTTATTGATATTTAAAGGTGTATTAAGGTATGATACGTCCATTTATATTCTTTTTCCGCACTTTGAACAAAGTCGAGAAAACACGATTTTACGGTCACTAGTGAGTAAAAATTCTTATTTCATGACTTAATGTAAACTCACTTTAATTGATATTTAAAGTGTATTAAGGTGTGATACGTCCATTTATATGCCTTTTCCGCTCTTTGTACATAGTCGAGAAAACACGATTTTACGCTCACTAGTGAGTAAAAATTATTATTTCATGACTTAAGGTAAACTCACTTTTATTGATATTTAAAGGTGTATTAAGATGTGATACGTCCATTTATATGCCTTTTCCGCACTTTGAACAAAGTCGAGAAAACACGATTTTACGCTCACTAGTGAGTAAAAATTCTTATTTCATGACTTCATGTAAACTCACTTTTATTGATACTTAAAGGTGTATTAAGGTATGATACGTCCATTTATATGCTTTTTCCGCACTTTGAACAAATTCGAGAAAACACGATTTTACGGTTACTAGTGAGTAAAAATTCTTATTTCATGACTTAATGTAAACTCACTTTTATTGATATTTAAAGGTGTAATAAGGTGTGATATGTCCATTTATATGCCTTTTCCGCACTTTGAACAAGGTCGAGAAAACACGATTTTACGCTCACTAGTGAGTAAAAATTCTTATTTCATGACTTAATGTAAACTCACTTTTATTGTTATTTAAAGGTGTATTAAGGTGTGATACATCCATTTATATGCCTTTTCCGCACTTTGAACAAAGTCGAGAAAATACGATTTTACGCTCACTAGTGAGTAAAAATTCTTATTTCATGACTTAATGCAAACTCACTTTTATTGATACTTAAAGGTGTATTAAGGTGTGATACATCCATTTATATGCCTTTTCCGCACTTTGAACAGAGTCGAGAAAACACGATTTTACGCTCACTAGTGAGTAAAAATTCTTATTTCAGGACTTAATGTAAACTCACTTTTATTGATATTTAAAGGTGTATTAAGGTGTGATACTTCCATTTATATGCCTTTTCCGCACTTTGAACAAAGTCGAGAAAACACGATTTTACGTTCACTAGTGAGTAAAAATTCTTATTTCATGACTTAATGTAAACTCACTTTCATTGATATTTAAAGGTGTATTAAGGTGTGATATGTCCATTTATATGCCTTTTCCGCACTTTGAACAAAGTCGAGAAAACACGATTTTACGCTCACGAGTGAGTAAAAATACTTATTTCATGACTTAATGTAAACTCACTTTCATTGATATTTAAAGGTGTATTAAGGTGTGATATGTCCATTTATATGCCTTTTCCGCACTTTGAACAAAGTCGAGAAAACACGATTTTACGCTCACGAGTGAGTAAAAATTCTTATTTCATGACTTAATATAAACTCACTTTTACTGATATTTAAAGGTGTATTAAGGTCTGATAGGTCCATTTATATGCCTTTTCCGCACTTTGAACAATGTCGAGAAAACACGATTTTACGCTCACTAGTGAGTAAAAATTCATATTTCATGACTTAAAGTTAACTCACTTTTATTGCTATTTAAAGGTGTATTAAGGTGTGACACGTCCATTTATATACCTTTTCCGCACTTTGAACAAAGTCGAGAAAACACGATTTTACGCTCACTAGTGAGTAAAAATTCTTATTTCATGACTTAAGGTAAACTCACTTTTATTGATATTTAAAGGTGTATTAAGGTGTGATACGTCCATTTATATGCCTTTTCCGCACTTTGAACAAGGTCGAGAAAACACGATTTTACGCTCACTAGTGAGTAAATATTATTATTTCATGACTTAATGTAAACTCACCTTTATTGATATTTAAAGGTGTATTAAGATGTGATACGTCCATTTATATGCCTTTTCCGCACTTTGAACAAAGTCAAGAAAACACGATTTTTCGCTCACTAGTGAGTAAAAATTCTTATTTCATGACTTAATGTATACTCACTTTAATTGATATTTAAAGGTGTATTAAGGTGTGATATGTCCATTTATATGCCTTTTCCGCTCTTTGTACATAGTCGAGAAAACACGATTTTACGCTCACTAGTGAGTAAAAATTATTATTTCATGACTTAAGGTAAACTCACTTTTATTGATATTTAAAGGTGTATTAAGATGTGATACGTCCATTTATATGCCTTTTTCGCACTTTGAACAAAGTCGAGAAAACACGATTTTACGCTCACTAGTGAGTAAAAATTCTTATTTCATGACTTAATGTAAACTCACTTTTATTGATATTTTAAGGTGTATTAAGGTGTGATATGTCCATTTATATGCCTTTTCCGCACTTTGAACAAAGTCGAGAAAACACGATTTTTCGCTCACTAGTGAGTAAAAATTCTTATTTCATGACTTAATGTAAACTCACCTTTATTGATATTTAAAGGTGTATTAAGGTATGATACGTCCATTTATATGCCTTTTCCGCACTTTGAACAAAGTCGAGAAAACACGATTTACGGTCACTAGTGAGTAAAAATTCTTATTTCCTGACTTAAGGTAAACTCACTTTTATTGATATTTAAAGGTGTATTAAGGTGTGATACGTCCATTTATATGCCTTTTCCGCACTTTGAACAAAGTCGAGAAAACACGATTTTACGCTCACTAGTGAGTAAAAATTCTTATTTCAGGACTTAATGTAAACTCACTTTTATTGATATTTAAAGGTGTATTAAGGTGTGATACTTCCATTTATATGCCTTTTCCGCACTTTGAACAAAGTCGAGAAAACACGATTTTACGTTCACTAGTGAGTAAAAATTCTTATTTCATGACTTAATGTAAACTCACTTTCATTGATATTTAAAGGTGTATTAAGGTGTGATATGTCCATTTATATGCCTTTTCCGCACTTTGAACAAAGTCGAGAAAACACGATTTTACGCTCACGAGTGAGTAAAAATTCTTATTTCATGACTTAATGTAAACTCACTTTCATTGATATTTAAAGGTGTATTAAGGTGTGATATGTCCATTTATATGCCTTTTCCGCACTTTGAACAAAGTCGAGAAAACACGATTTTACGCTCACGAGTGAGTAAAAATTCTTATTTCATGACTTAATGTAAACTCACTTTTACTGATATTTAAAGGTGTATTAAGGTCTGATAGGTCCATTTATATGCCTTTTCCGCACTTTGAACAATGTCGAGAAAACACGATTTTACGCTCACTAGTGAGTAAAAATTCATATTTCATGACTTAAAGTTAACTCACTTTTATTGCTATTTAAAGGTGTATTAAGGTGTGACACGTCCATTTATATACCTTTTCCGCACTTTGAACAAAGTCGAGAAAACACGATTTTACGCTCACTAGTGAGTAAAAATTCTTATTTCATGACTTAAGGTAAACTCACTTTTATTGATATTTAAAGGTGTATTAAGGTGTGATACGTCCATTTATATGCCTTTTCCGCACTTTGAACAAGGTCGAGAAAACACGATTTTACGCTCACTAGTGAGTAAATATTATTATTTCATGACTTAATGTAAACTCACCTTTATTGATATTTAAAGGTGTATTAAGATGTGATACGTCCATTTATATGCCTTTTCCGCACTTTGAACAAAGTCAAGAAAACACGATTTTTCGCTCACTAGTGAGTAAAAATTCTTATTTCATGACTTAATGTATACTCACTTTAATTGATATTTAAAGGTGTATTAAGGTGTGATATGTCCATTTATATGCCTTTTCCGCTCTTTGTACATAGTCGTGAAAACACGATTTTACGCTCACTAGTGAGTAAAAATTATTATTTCATGACTTAAGGTAAACTCACTTTTATTGATATTTAAAGGTGTATTAAGATGTGATACGTCCATTTATATGCCTTTTTCGCACTTTGAACAAAGTCGAGAAAACACGATTTTACGCTCACTAGTGAGTAAAAATTCTTATTTCATGACTTAATGTAAACTCACTTTTATTGATATTTTAAGGTGTATTAAGGTGTGATATGTCCATTTATATGCCTTTTCCGCACTTTGAACAAAGTCGAGAAAACACGATTTTTCGCTCACTAGTGAGTAAAAATTCTTATTTCATGACTTAATGTAAACTCACCTTTATTGATATTTAAAGGTGTATTAAGGTATGATACGTCCATTTATATGCCTTTTCCGCACTTTGATAAAGTCGAGAAAACACGATTTTACGGTCACTAGTGAGTAAAAATTCTTATTTCCTGACTTAAGGTAAACTCACTTTTATTGATATTTAAAGGTGTATTAAGGTGTGATACGTCCATTTATATGCCTTTTCCGCACTTTAAACAAAGTCGAGAAAACACGATTTTACGCTCACTAGTGAGTAAAAATTCTTATTTCAGGACTTAATGTAAACTCACTTTTATTGATATTTAAAGGTGTATTAAGGTGTGATACTTCCATTTATATGCCTTTTCCGCACTTTGAACAAAGTCGAGAAAACACGATTTTACGTTCACTAGTGAGTAAAAATTCTTATTTCATGACTTAATGTAAACTCACTTTCATTGATATTTAAAGGTGTATTAAGGTGTGATATGTCCATTTATATGCCTTTTCCGCACTTTGAACAAAGTCGAGAAAACACGATTTTACGCTCACGAGTGAGTAAAAATTCTTATTTCATGACTTAATGTAAACTCACTTTCATTGATATTTAAAGGTGTATTAAGGTGTGATATGTCCATTTATATGCCTTTTCCGCACTTTGAACAAAGTCGAGAAAACACGATTTTACGCTCACGAGTGAGTAAAAATTCTTATTTCATGACTTAATGTAAACTCACTTTTACTGATATTTAAAGGTGTATTAAGGTCTGATAGGTCCATTTATATGCCTTTTCCGCACTTTGAACAATGTCGAGAAAACACGATTTTACGCTCACTAGTGAGTAAAAATTCTTATTTCATGACTTAAGGTAAACTCACTTTTATTGATATTTAAAGGTGTATTAAGGTGTGATACGTCCATTTATATGCCTTTTCCGCACTTTGAACAAGGTCGAGAGAACACGATTTTACGCTCACTAGTGAGTAAATATTATTATTTCATGACTTAATGTAAACTCACCTTTATTGATATTTAAAGGTGTATTAAGATGTGATACGTCCATTTATATGCCTTTTCCGCACTTTGAACAAAGTCAAGAAAACACGATTTTACGCTCACTAGTGAGTAAAAATTCTTATGTCATGACTTAATGTAAACTCACTTTAATTGATAATTAAAGGTGTATTAAGGTGTGATACGTCCATTTATATGCCTTTTCCGCTCTTTGTACATAGTCGAGAAAACACGATTTTACGCTCACTAGTGAGTAAAAATTATTATTTCATGACTTAAGGTAAACTCACTTTTATTGATATTTAAAGGTGTATTAAGGTATGATACGTCCATTTATATTCTTTTTCCGCACTTTGAACAAAGTCGAGAAAACACGATTTTACGGTCACTAGTGAGTAAAAATTCTTATTTCATGACTTAATGTAAACTCACTTTAATTGATATTTAAAGTGTATTAAGGTGTGATACGTCCATTTATATGCCTTTTCCGCTCTTTGTACATAGTCGAGAAAACACGATTTTACGCTCACTAGTGAGTAAAAATTATTATTTCATGACTTAAGGTAAACTCACTTTTATTGATATTTAAAGGTGTATTAAGATGTGATACGTCCATTTATATGCCTTTTCCGCACTTTGAACAAAGTCGAGAAAACACGATTTTACGCTCACTAGTGAGTAAAAATTCTTATTTCATGACTTCATGTAAACTCACTTTTATTGATACTTAAAGGTGTATTAAGGTGTGATACATCCATTTATATGCCTTTTCCGCACTTTGAACAAAGTCGAGAAAATACGATTTTACGCTCACTAGTGAGTAAAAATTCTTATTTCATGACTTAATGTAAACCCACTTTTATTGATATTTAAAGGTGTATTAAGGTATGATACGTCCATTTATATGCTTTTTCCGCACTTTGAACAAATTCGAGAAAACACGATTTTACGGTTACTAGTGAGTAAAAATTCTTATTTCATGACTTAATGTAAACTCACTTTTATTGATATTTAAAGGTGTAATAAGGTGTGATATGTCCATTTATATGCCTTTTCCGCACTTTGAACAAAGTCGAGAAAACTCGATTTTACGCTCACTAATGAGTAAAAATTCTTATTTCATGACTTAATGTAAACTCACTTTTATTGATATTTAAAGGTGTATTAAGGTGTGATACGTCCATTTATTAGCCTTTTCCGCACTTTGAACAAAGTCGAGAATACACGATTTTACGCTCACTAGTGAGTAAAATCTCTTATTTCATGACTTAAGGTAAACTCACTTTTATTGATATTTAAAGGTGTATTAAGGTGTGATACGTCCATTTATATGCCTTTTCCGCACTTTGAACAAGGTCGAGAAAACACGATTTTACGCTCACTAGTGAGTAAAAATTCTTATTTCATGACTTAATTTAAACTCACTTTTATTGTTATTTAAAGGTGTATTAAGGTGTGATACATCCATTTATATGCCTTTTCCGCACTTTGAACAAAGTCGAGAAAATACGATTTTACGCTCACTAGTGAGTAAAAATTCTTATTTCATGACTTAATGTAAACTCACTTTTATTGATACTTAAAGGTGTATTAAGGTGTGATACATCCATTTATATGCCTTTTCCGCACTTTGAACAAAGTCGAGAAAACACGATTTTACGCTCACTAGTGAGTAAAAATTCTTATTTCATGACTTAAGGTAAACTCACTTTTATTGATATTTAAAGGTGTATTAAGGTGTGATACGTCCATTTATATGCCTTTTCCGCACTTTGAACAAGGTCGAGAAAACACGATTTTACGCTCACTAGTGAGTAAATATTATTATTTCATGACTTAAAGTAAACTCACCTTTATTGATATTTAAAGGTGTATTAAGATGTGATACGTCCATTTATATGCCTTTTCCGCACTTTGAACAAAGTCAAGAAAACACGATTTTTCGCTCACTAGTGAGTAAAAATTCTTATTTCATGACTTAATGTATACTCACTTTAATTGATATTTAAAGGTGTATTAAGGTGTGATATGTCCATTTATATGCCTTTTCCGCTCTTTGTACATAGTCGAGAAAACACGATTTTACGCTCACTAGTGAGTAAAAATTATTATTTCATGACTTAAGGTAAACTCACTTTTATTGATATTTAAAGGTGTATTAAGATGTGATACGTCCATTTATATGCCTTTTTCGCACTTTGAACAAAGTCGAGAAAACACGATTTTACGCTCACTAGTGAGTAAAAATTCTTATTTCATGACTTAATGTAAACTCACTTTTATTGATATTTTAAGGTGTATTAAGGTGTGATATGTCCATTTATATGCCTTTTCCGCACTTTGAACAAAGTCGAGAAAACACGATTTTTCGCTCACTAGTGAGTAAAAATTCTTATTTCATGACTTAATGTAAACTCACCTTTATTGATATTTAAAGGTGTATTAAGGTATGATACGTCCATTTATATGCCTTTTCCGCACTTTGAACAAAGTCGAGAAAACACGATTTTACGGTCACTAGTGAGTAAAAATTCTTATTTCCTGACTTAAGGTAAACTCACTTTTATTGATATTTAAAGGTGTATTAAGGTGTGATACGTCCATTTATATGCCTTTTCCGCACTTTAAACAAAGTCGAGAAAACACGATTTTACGCTCACTAGTGAGTAAAAATTCTTATTTCAGGACTTAATGTAAACTCACTTTTATTGATATTTAAAGGTGTATTAAGGTGTGATACTTCCATTTATATGCCTTTTCCGCACTTTGAACAAAGTCGAGAAAACACGATTTTACGTTCACTAGTGAGTAAAAATTCTTATTTCATGACTTAATGTAAACTCACTTTCATTGATATTTAAAGGTGTATTAAGGTGTGATATGTCCATTTATATGCCTTTTCCGCACTTTGAACAAAGTCGAGAAAACACGATTTTACGCTCACGAGTGAGTAAAAATTCTTATTTCATGACTTAATGTAAACTCACTTTCATTGATATTTAAAGGTGTATTAAGGTGTGATATGTCCATTTATATGCCTTTTCCGCACTTTGAACAAAGTCGAGAAAACACGATTTTACGCTCACGAGTGAGTAAAAATTCTTATTTCATGACTTAATGTAAACTCACTTTTACTGATATTTAAAGGTGTATTAAGGTCTGATAGGTCCATTTATATGCCTTTTCCGCACTTTGAACAATGTCGAGAAAACACGATTTTACGCTCACTAGTGAGTAAAAATTCTTATTTCATGACTTAAGGTAAACTCACTTTTATTGATATTTAAAGGTGTATTAAGGTGTGATACGTCCATTTATATGCCTTTTCCGCACTTTGAACAAGGTCGAGAGAACACGATTTTACGCTCACTAGTGAGTAAATATTATTATTTCATGACTTAATGTAAACTCACCTTTATTGATATTTAAAGGTGTATTAAGATGTGATACGTCCATTTATATGCCTTTTCCGCACTTTGAACAAAGTCAAGAAAACACGATTTTACGCTCACTAGTGAGTAAAAATTCTTGTCATGACTTAATGTAAACTCACTTTAATTGATAATTAAAGGTGTATTAAGGTGTGATACGTCCATTTATATGCCTTTTCCGCTCTTTGTACATAATCGAGAAAACACGATTTTACGCTCACTAGTGAGTAAAAATTATTATTTCATGACTTAAGGTAAACTCACTTTTATTGATATTTAAAGGTGTATTAAGGTATGATACGTCCATTTATATTCTTTTTCCGCACTTTGAACAAAGTCGAGAAAACACGATTTTACGGTCACTAGTGAGTAAAAATTCTTATTTCATGACTTAATGTAAACTCACTTTAATTGATATTTAAAGTGTATTAAGGTGTGATACGTCCATTTATATGCCTTTTCCGCTCTTTGTACATAGTCGAGAAAACACGATTTTACGCTCACTAGTGAGTAAAAATTATTATTTCATGACTTAAGGTAAACTCACTTTTATTGATATTTAAAGGTGTATTAAGATGTGATACGTCCATTTATATGCCTTTTCCGCACTTTGAACAAAGTCGAGAAAACACGATTTTACGCTCACTAGTGAGTAAAAATTCTTATTTCATGACTTCAAGTAAACTCACTTTTATTGATACTTAAAGGTGTATTAAGGTGTGATACATCCATTTATATGCCTTTTCCGCACTTTGAACAAAGTCGAGAAAATACGATTTTACGCTCACTAGTGAGTAAAAATTCTTATTTCATGACTTAATGTAAACCCACTTTTATTGATATTTAAAGGTGTATTAAGGTATGATACGTCCATTTATATGCTTTTTCCGCACTTTGAACAAATTCGAGAAAACTCGATTTTACGCTCACTAATGAGTAAAAATTCTTATTTCATGACTTAATGTAAACTCACTTTTATTGATATTTAAAGGTGTATTAAGGTGTGATACGTCCATTTATTAGCCTTTTCCGCACTTTGAACAAAGTCGAGAATACACGATTTTACGCTCACTAGTGAGTAAAATCTCTTATTTCATGACTTAAGGTAAACTCACTTTTATTGATATTTAAAGGTGTATTACGGTGTGATACGTCCATTTATATGCCTTTTCCGCACTTTGAACAAGGTCGAGAAAACACGATTTTACGCTCACTAGTGAGTAAAAATTCTTATTTCATGACTTAATTTAAACTCACTTTTATTGTTATTTAAAGGTGTATTAAGGTGTGATACATCCATTTATATGCCTTTTCCGCACTTTGAACAAAGTCGAGAAAATACGATTTTACGCTCACTAGTGAGTAAAAATTCTTATTTCATGACTTAATGTAAACTCACTTTTATTGATACTTAAAGGTGTATTAAGGTGTGATACATCCATTTATATGCCTTTTCCGCACTTTGAACAAAGTCGAGAAAACACGATTTTACGCTCACTAGTGAGTAAAACTTCTTATTTCAGGACTTAATGTAAACTCACTTTTATTGATATTTAAAGGTGTATTAAGGTGTGATACTTCCATTTATATGCCTTTTCCGCACTTTGAACAAAGTCGAAAAAACACGATTTTACGTTCACTAGTGAGTAAAAATTCTTATTTCATGACTTAATGTAAACTCACTTTCATTGATATTTAAAGGTGTATTAAGGTGTGATATGTCCATTTATATGCCTTTTCCGCACTTTGAACAAAGTCGAGAAAACACGATTTTACGCTCACGAGTGAGTAAAAATTCTTATTTCATGACTTAATGTAAACTCACTTTCATTGATATTTAAAGGTGTATTAAGGTGTGATATGTCCATTTATATGCCTTTTCCGCACTTTGAACAAAGTCGAGAAAACACGATTTTACGCTCACGAGTGAGTAAAAATTCTTATTTCATGACTTAATGTAAACTCACTTTTACTGATATTTAAAGGTGTATTAAGGTCTGATAGGTCCATTTATATGCCTTTTCCGCACTTTGAACAATGTCGAGAAAACACGATTTTACACTCACTAGTGAGTAAAAATTCATATTTCATGACTTAAAGTTAACTCACTTTTATTGCTATTTAAAGGTGTATTAAGGTGTGACACGTCCATTTATATACCTTTTCCGCACTTTGAACAAAGTCGAGAAAACACGATTTTACGCTCACTAGTGAGTAAAAATTCTTATTTCATGACTTAAGGTAAACTCACTTTTATTGATATTTAAAGGTGTATTAAGGTGTGATACGTCCATTTATATGCCTTTTCCGCACTTTGAACAAGGTCGAGAAAACACGATTTTACGCTCACTAGTGAGTAAATATTATTATTTCATGACTTAATGTAAACTCACCTTTATTGATATTTAAAGGTGTATTAAGATGTGATACGTCCATTTATATGCCTTTTCCGCTCTTTGTACATAGTCGAGAAAACACGATTTTACGCTCACTAGTGAGTAAAAATTATTATTTCATGACTTAAGGTAAACTCACTTTTATTGATATTTAAAGGTGTATTAAGTTATGATACGTCCATTTATATGCTTTTTCCGCACTTTGAACAAAGTCGAGAAAACACGATTTTACGGTCACTAGTGAGTAAAAATTCTTATTTCATGACTTAATGTAAACTCACTTTAATTGATATTTAAAGGTGTATTAAGGTGTGATACGTCCATTTATATGCCTTTTCCGCTCTTTGTACATAGTCGAGAAAACACGATTTTACGCTCACTAGTGAGTAAAAATTATTATTTCATGACTTAGGGTAAACTCACTTTTATTGATATTTAAAAGGTGTATTAAGATGTGATACGTCCATTTATATGCCTTTTCCGCACTTTGAACAAAGTCGAGAAAACACGATTTTACGCTCACTAGTGAGTAAAAAATCTTATTTCATGACTTAATGTAAACTCACTTTAATTGATATTTAAATGTGTATTAAGATGTGATACGTCCATTTATATGCCTTTTCCGCACTTTGAACAAAGTCGAGAAAACACGATTTTACGCTCACTAGTGAGTAAAAATTCTTATTTCATGACTTCATGTAAACTCACTTTTATTGATACTTAAAGGTGTATTAAGGTGTGATACATCCATTTATATGCCTTTTCCGCACTTTGAACAAAGTCGAGAAAATACGATTTTGCGCTCACTAGTGAGTAAAAATTCTTATTTCATGACTTAATGTAAACCCACTTTTATTGATATTTAAAGGTGTATTAAGGTATGATACGTCCATTTATATGCTTTTTCCGCACTTTGAACAAATTCGAGAAAACACGATTTTACGGTTACTAGTGAGTAAAAATTCTTATTTCATGACTTAATGTAAACTCACGTTTATTGATATTTAAAGGTGTATTAAGGTGTGATATGTCCATTTATATGCCTTTTCCGCACTTTGAACAAAGTCGATAAAACAGATTTTACGCTCAGTAGTGAGTAAAAATTCTTATTTCATGACTTAATTTAAACTCACTTTTATTGCTATTTAAAGGTGAATTAAGGTGTGACACGTCCATTTATATGCCTTTTCCGCACTTTGAACAAAGTCGAGAAAACTCGATTTTACGCTCACTAATGAGTAAAAATTCTTATTTCATGACTTAATGTAAACTCACTTTTATTGATATTTAAAGGTGTATTAAGGTGTGATACGTCCATTTATTAGCCTTTTCCGCACTTTGAACAAAGTCGAGAAAACACGATTTTACGCTCACTAGTGAGTAAAATCTCTTATTTCACGACTTAAGGTAAACTCACTTTTATTGATATTTAAAGGTGTATTAAGGTGTGATACGTCCATTTATATGCCTTTTCCGCACTTTGAACAAGGTCGAGAAAACACGATTTTACGCTCACTAGTGAGTAAAAATTCTTATTTCATGACTTAATGTAAACTCACTTTTATTGTTATTTAAAGGTGTATTAAGGTGTGATACATCCATTTATATGCCTTTTCCGCACTTTGAACAAAGTCGAGAAAATACGATTTTACGCTCACTAGTGAGTAAAAATTCTTATTTCATGACTTAATGTAAACTCACTTTTATTGATACTTAAAGGTGTATTAAGGTGTGATACATCCATTTATATGCCTTTTCCGCACTTTGAACAAAGTCGAGAAAACACGATTTTAAGCTCACTAGTGAGTAAAAATTCTTATTTCATGACTTAATGTAAACTCACTTTTATTGATATTTAAAGGTATATTAAGGTGTGATATGTCCATTTATATGCCTTTTCCGCACCTTGAACAAAGTCGATAAAACAGATTTTACACTCAGTAGTGAGTAAAAATTCTTATTTCATGACTTAATTTAAACTCACTTTTATTGCTATTTAAAGGTGAATTCAGGTGTGAAACGTCCATTTATATGCCTTTTCCGCACTTTGAACAAAGTCGAGAAAACTCGATTTTACGCTCACTAATGAGTAAAAATTCTTATTTCATTACTTAATGTAAACTCACTTTTATTGATATTTAAAGGTGTATTAAGGTGTGATGCGTCCATTTATTTGCCTTTTCCGCACTTTGAACAAAGTCGAGAAAACACGATTTTACGCTCACTAGTGAGTAAAAATTCTTATTTCATGACTTAAGGTAAACTCACTTTTATTGATGTTTAAAGGTGTATTAAGGTGTGATACGTTCATTTATATGCCTTTTTCGCACTTTGAACAAGGTCGAGAAAACACGATTTTACGCTCACTAGTGAATAAAAATTCTTTTTTCATGACTTAATATAAACTCACTTTTATTGTTATTTAAAGGTGCATTAAGGTGTGATACGTCCATTTATATGTCTTTTCCGCACTTTGAACAAAGTCGAGAAAACACGATTTTACGCTCACTACTGAGTAAAAATTCTTATTTCATGACTTAATGTAAACTCACTTTTATTGATATTTTAAGGTGTATTAAGGTGTGATATGTCTATTTATATGCCTTTTCCGCACTTTGAACAAAGTCGAGAAAACACGATTTTACGCTCACTAGTGAGTGAAAATTCTTATTTCATGACTTAATGTAAACTCACCTTTATTGATATTTAAAGGTGTATTAAGGTGTGATACGTCCATTTATATGGCTTTTCCACACTTTGAACAAAGTCGAGAAAACACGATTTTACGCTCACTAGGGAGTAAAAATTCTTATTTCATGACTTAATGTAAACTCACATTTATTGATATTTAAAGGTATATTAAGGTGTGATATGTCCATTTATATGCCTTTTCCGCACCTTGAACAATGTCGATAAAACAGATTTTACGCTCAGTAGTGAGTAAAAATTCTTATTTCATGACTTAATTTAAACTCACTTTTATTGCTATTTAAAGGTGAATTCAGGTGTGATACGTCCATTTATATGCCTTTTCCGCACTTTGAACAAAGTCGAGAAAACTCGATTTTACGCTCACTAATGAGTAAAAATTCTTATTTCATGACTTAATGTAAACTCACTTTTATTGATATTTAAAGGTGTATTAAGGTGTGATACGTCCATTTATTTGCCTTTTCCGCACTTTGAACAAAGTCGAGAAAACACGATTTTACGCTCACTAGTGAGTAAAAATTCTTATTTCATGACTTAAGGTAAACTCACTTTTATTGATGTTTAAAGGTGTATTAAGGTGTGATACGTTCATTTATATGCCTTTTGCGCACTTTGACCAAGGTCGAGAAAACACGATTTTACGCTCACTAGTGAGTAAAAATTCTTATTTCATGACTTAATATAAACTCACTTTTATTGTTATTTAAAGGTGCATTAAGGTGTGATACGTCCATTTATATGGCTTTTCCGCACTTTGAAAAAGTCGAGAAACCACGAATTTACGCTCACTACTGAGTAAAAATTCTTATTTCATGACTTAATATAAACTCACTTTTATTGATATTTAATGGTGTATTAAGGTGTGATACGTCCATTTATATGCCTTTTCCGCACTTTGAACAAAGTCGAGAAAACACGATTTTACGCTCACTAGTGAGTAAAAATTCTTATTTCTTGACTTAATGTAAACTCACTTTTATTGATGTTTAAAAGTGTATTAAGGTGTGATACGTCCATTTATATGGCTTTTCCACACTTTGAACAAAGTCGAGAAAACACGATTTTACGCTCACTAGGGAGTAAAAATTCTTATTTCATGACTTAATGTAAACTCACTTTTATTGATATTTTAAGGTGTATTAAGGTGTGATATGTCCATTTATATGCCTTTTCCGCACTTTGAACAAAGTCGAGAAAACACGATTTACGCTCACTAGTGAGTAGAAATTCTTATTTCATGACTTAATGTAAACTCACCTTTATTGATATTTAAAGGTGTATTAAGGTATGATACGTCCATTTATATGCCTTTTCCGCACTTTGAACAAAGTCGAGAAAACACGATTTTACGGTCACTAGTGAGTAAAAATTCTTATTTCCTGACTTAAGGTAAACTCACCTTTATTGATATTTAAAGGTGTATTAAGGTGTGATACGTCCATTTATATGGCTTTTCCACACTTTGAACAAAGTCGAGAAAACACGATTTTACGCTCACTAGGGAGTAAAAATTCTTATTTCATGACTTAATGTAAACTCACATTTATTGATATTTAAAGGTATATTAAGGTGTGATATGTCCATTTATATGCCTTTTCCGCACCTTGAACAATATCGATAAAACAGATTTTACGCTCAGTAGTGAGTAAAAATTCTTATTTCATGACTTAATTTAAACTCACTTTTATTGCTATTTAAAGGTGAATTCAGGTGTGATACGTCCATTTATATGCCTTTTCCGCAGTTTGAACAAAGTCGAGAAAACTCGATTTTACGCTCACTAATGAGTAAAAATTCTTATTTCATGACTTAATGTAAACTCACTTTTATTGATATTTAAAGGTGTATTAAGGTGTGATACGTCCATTTATTTGCCTTTTCCGCACTTTGAACAAAGTCGAGAAAACACGATTTTACGCTCACTAGTGAGTAAAATCTCTTATTTCATGACTTAAGGTAAACTCACTTTTATTGATATTTAAAGGTGTATTAAGGTGTGATACGTCCATTTATATGCCTTTTCCGCACTTTGAACAAGGTCGAGAAAACACGATTTTACGCTCACTAGTGAGTAAAAATTCTTATTTCATGACTTAATTTAAACTCACTTTTATTGTTATTTAAAGGTGTATTAAGGTGTGATACATCCATTTATATGCCTTTTCCGCACTTTGAACAAAGTCGAGAAAATACGATTTTACGCTCACTAGTGAGTAAAAATTCTTATTTCATGACTTAATGTAAACTCACTTTTATTGATACTTAAAGGTGTATTAAGGTGTGATACATCCATTTATATGCCTTTTCCGCACTTTGAACAAAGTCGAGAAAACACGATTTTACGCTCACTAGTGAGTAAAAATTCTTATTTCAGGACTTAATGTAAACTCACTTTTATTGATATTTAAAGGTGTATTAAGGTGTGATACTTCCATTTATATGCCTTTTCCGCGTTTTGAACAAAGTCGAGAAAACACGATTTTACGTTCACTAGTGAGTAAAAATTCTTATTTCATGACTTAATGTAAACTCACTTTTATTGATATTTAAAGGTGTATTAAGGTGTGATATGTCCATTTATATGCCTTTTCCGCACTTTGAACAAAGTCGAGAAAACACGATTTTACGCTCACGAGTGAGTAAAAATTCTTATTTCATGACTTAATGTAAACTCACTTTCATTGATATTTAAAGGTGTATTAAGGTGTGATATGTCCATTTATATGCCTTTTCCGCACTTTGAACAAAGTCGAGAAAACACGATTTTACGCTCACGAGTGAGTAAAAATTCTTATTTCATGACTTAATGTAAACTCACTTTTACTGATATTTAAAGGTGTATTAAGGTCTGATAGGTCCATTTATATGCCTTTTCCGCACTTTCAACAATGTCGAGAAAACACGATTTTACACTCACTAGTGAGTAAAAATTCATATTTCATGACTTAAAGTTAACTCACTTTTATTGCTATTTAAAGGTGTATTAAGGTGTGACACGTCCATTTATATACCTTTTCCGCACTTTGAACAAAGTCGAGAAAACACGATTTTACGCTCACTAGTGAGTAAAAATTCTTATTTCATGACTTAAGGTAAACTCACTTTTATTGATATTTAAAGGTGTATTAAGGTGTGATACGTCCATTTATATGCCTTTTCCGCACTTTGAACAAGGTCGAGAAAACACGATTTTACGCTCACTAGTGAGTAAATATTATTATTTCATGACTTAATGTAAACTCACCTTTATTGATATTTAAAGGTGTATTAAGATGTGATACGTCCATTTATATGCCTTTTCCGCACTTTGAACAAAGTCAAGAAAACACGATTTTACGCTCACTAGTGAGTAAAAATTCTTATTTCATGACTTAATGTAAACTCACTTTAATTGATATTTAAAGGTGAATTAAGGTGTGATACGTCCATTTATATGCCTTTTCCGCTCTTTGTACATAGTCGAGAAAACACGATTTTACGCTCACTAGTGAGTAAAAATTATTATTTCATGACTTAAGGTAAACTCACTTTTATTGATATTTAAAGGTGTATTAAGTTATGATACGTCCATTTATATGCTTTTTCCGCACTTTGAACAAAGTCGAGAAAACACGATTTTACGGTCACTAGTGAGTAAAAATTCTTATTTCATGACTTAATGTAAACTCACTTTAATTGATATTTAAAGGTGTATTAAGGTGTGATACGTCCATTTATATGCCTTTTCCGCTCTTTGTACATAGTCGAGAAAACACGATTTTACGCTCACTAGTGAGTAAAAATTATTATTTCATGACTTAGGGTAAACTCACTTTTATTGATATTTAAAAGGTGTATTAAGATGTGATACGTCCATTTATATGCCTTTTCCGCACTTTGAACAAAGTCGAGAAAACACGATTTTACGCTCACTAGTGAGTAAAAAATCTTATTTCATGACTTAATGTAAACTCACTTTAATTGATATTTAAATGTGTATTAAGATGTGATACGTCCATTTATATGCCTTTTCCGCACTTTGAACAAAGTCGAGAAAACACGATTTTACGCTCACTAGTGAGTAAAAATTCTTATTTCATGACTTCATGTAAACTCACTTTTATTGATACTTAAAGGTGTATTAAGGTGTGATACATCCATTTATATGCCTTTTCCGCACTATGAACAAAGTCGAGAAAATACGATTTTGCGCTCACTAGTGAGTAAAAATTCTTATTTCATGACTTAATGTAAACCCACTTTTATTGATATTTAAAGGTGTATTAAGGTATGATACGTCCATTTATATGCTTTTTCCGCACTTTGAACAAATTCGAGAAAACACGATTTTACGGTTACTAGTGAGTAAAAATTCTTATTTCATGACTTAATGTAAACTCACTTTTATTGATATTTAAAGGTGTATTAAGGTGTGATATGTCCATTTATATGCCTTTTCCGCACTTTGAACAAAGTCGATAAAACAGATTTTACGCTCAGTAGTGAGTAAAAATTCTTATTTCATGACTTAATTTAAACTCACTTTTATTGCTATTTAAAGGTGAATTAAGGTGTGACACGTCCATTTATATGCCTTTTCCGCACTTTGAACAAAGTCGAGAAAACTCGATTTTACGCTCACTAATGAGTAAAAATTCTTATTTCATGACTTAATGTAAACTCACTTTTATTGATATTTAAAGGTGTATTAAGGTGTGATACGTCCATTTATTAGCCTTTTCCGCACTTTGAACAAAGTCGAGAAAACACGATTTTACGCTCACTAGTGAGTAAAATCTCTTATTTCATCACTTAAGGTAAACTCACTTTTATTGATATTTAAAGGTGTATTAAGGTGTGATACGTCCATTTATATGCCTTTTCCGCACTTTGAACAAGGTCGAGAAAACACGATTTTACGCTCACTAGTGAGTAAAAATTCTTATTTCATGACTTAATGTAAACTCACTTTTATTGTTATTTAAAGGTGTATTAAGGTGTGATACATCCATTTATATGCCTTTTCCGCACTTTGAACAAAGTCGAGAAAATACGATTTTACGCTCACTAGTGAGTAAAAATTCTTATTTCATGACTTAATGTAAACTCACTTTTATTGATACTTAAAGGTGTATTAAGGTGTGATACATCCATTTATATGCCTTTTCCGCACTTTGAACAAAGTCGAGAAAACACGATTTTAAGCTCACTAGTGAGTAAAAATTCTTATTTCATGACTTAATGTAAACTCACTTTTATTGATATTTAAAGGTATATTAAGGTGTGATATGTCCATTTATATGCCTTTTCCGCACCTTGAACAAAGTCGATAAAACAGATTTTACACTCAGTAGTGAGTAAAAATTCTTATTTCATGACTTAATTTAAACTCACTTTTATTGCTATTTAAAGGTGAATTCAGGTGTGAAACGTCCATTTATATGCCTTTTCCGCACTTTGAACAAAGTCGAGAAAACTCGATTTTACGCTCACTAATGAGTAAAAATTCTTATTTCATGACTTAATGTAAACTCACTTTTATTGATATTTAAAGGTGTATTAAGGTGTGATGCGTCCATTTATTTGCCTTTTCCGCACTTTGAACAAAGTCGAGAAAACACGATTTTACGCTCACTAGTGAGTAAAAATTCTTATTTCATGACTTAAGGTAAACTCACTTTTATTGATGTTTAAAGGTGTATTAAGGTGTGATACGTTCATTTATATGCCTTTTTCGCACTTTGAACAAGGTCGAGAAAACACGATTTTACGCTCACTAGTGAGTAAAAATTCTTTTTTCATGACTTAATATAAACTCACTTTTATTGTTATTTAAAGGTGCATTAAGGTGTGATACGTCCATTTATATGTCTTTTCCGCACTTTGAACAAAGTCGAGAAATCACGATTTTACGCTCACTACTGAGTAAAAATTCTTATTTCATGACTTAATGTAAACTCACTTTTATTGATATTTTAAGGTGTATTAAGGTGTGATATGTCTATTTATATGCCTTTTCCGCACTTTGAACAAAGTCGAGAAAACACGATTTTACGCTCACTAGTGAGTGAAAATTCTTATTTCATGACTTAATGTAAACTCACCTTTATTGATATTTAAAGGTGTATTAAGGTGTGATACGTCCATTTATATGGCTTTTCCACACTTTGAACAAAGTCGAGAAAACACGATTTTACGCTCACTAGGGAGTAAAAATTCTTATTTCATGACTTAATGTAAACTCACATTTATTGATATTTAAAGGTATATTAAGGTGTGATATGTCCATTTATATGCCTTTTCCGCACCTTGAACAATGTCGATAAAACAGATTTTACGCTCAGTAGTGAGTAAAAATTCTAATTTCATGACTTAATTTAAACTCACTTTTATTGCTATTTAAAGGTGAATTCAGGTGTGATACGTCCATTTATATGCCTTTTCCGCACTTTGAACAAAGTCGAGAAAACTCGATTTTACGCTCACTAATGAGTAAAAATTCTTATTTCATGACTTAATGTAAACTCACTTTTATTGATATTTAAAGGTGTATTAAGGTGTGATACGTCCATTTATTTGCCTTTTCCGCACTTTGAACAAAGTCGAGAAAACACGATTTTACGCTCACTAGTGAGTAAAAATTCTTATTTCATGACTTAAGGTAAACTCACTTTTATTGATGTTTAAAGGTGTATTAAGGTGTGATACGTTCATTTATATGCCTTTTGCGCACTTTGACCAAGGTCGAGAAAACACGATTTTACGCTCACTAGTGAGTAAAAATTCTTATTTCATGACTTAATATAAACTCACTTTTATTGTTATTTAAAGGTGCATTAAGGTGTGATACGTCCATTTATATGGCTTTTCCGCACTTTGAAAAAGTCGAGAAACCACGAATTTACGCTCACTACTGAGTAAAAATTCTTATTTCATGACTTAATATAAACTCACTTTTATTGATATTTAATGGTGTATTAAGGTGTGATACGTCCATTTATATGCCTTTTCCGCACTTTGAACAAAGTCGAGAAAACACGATTTTACGCTCACTAGTGAGTAAAAATTCTTATTTCTTGACTTAATGTAAACTCACTTTTATTGATGTTTAAAAGTGTATTAAGGTGTGATACGTCCATTTATATGGCTTTTCCACACTTTGAACAAAGTCGAGAAAACACGATTTTACGCTCACTAGGGAGTAAAAATTCTTATTTCATGACTTAATGTAAACTCACTTTTATTGATATTTTAAGGTGTATTAAGGTGTGATATGTCCATTTATATGCCTTTTCCGCACTTTGAACAAAGTCGAGAAAACACGATTTACGCTCACTAGTGAGTAGAAATTCTTATTTCATGACTTAATGTAAACTCACCTTTATTGATATTTAAAGGTGTATTAAGGTATGATACGTCCATTTATATGCCTTTTCCGCACTTTGAACAAAGTCGAGAAAACACGATTTTACGGTCACTAGTGAGTAAAAATTCTTATTTCCTGACTTAAGGTAAACTCACCTTTATTGATATTTAAAGGTGTATTAAGGTGTGATACGTCCATTTATATGGCTTTTCCACACTTTGAACAAAGTCGAGAAAACACGATTTTACGCTCACTAGGGAGTAAAAATTCTTATTTCATGACTTAATGTAAACTCACATTTATTGATATTTAAAGGTATATTAAGGTGTGATATGTCCATTTATATGCCTTTTCCGCACCTTGAACAATATCGATAAAACAGATTTTACGCTCAGTAGTGAGTAAAAATTCTTATTTCATGACTTAATTTAAACTCACTTTTATTGCTATTTAAAGGTGAATTCAGGTGTGATACGTCCATTTATATGCCTTTTCCGCAGTTTGAACAAAGTCGAGAAAACTCGATTTTACGCTCACTAATGAGTAAAAATTCTTATTTCATGACTTAATGTAAACTCACTTTTATTGATATTTAAAGGTGTATTAAGGTGTGATACGTCCATTTATTTGCCTTTTCCGCACTTTGAACAAAGTCGAGAAAACACGATTTTACGCTCACTAGTGAGTAAAAATTCTTATTTCATGACTTAAGGTAAACTCACTTTTATTGATGTTTAAAGGTGTATTAAGGTGTGATACGTTCATTTATATGCCTTTTGCGCACTGTGACCAAGGTCGAGAAAACACGATTTTACGCCCACTAGTGAGTAAAAATTCTTATTTCATGACTTAATATAAACTCACTTTTATTGTTATTTAAAGGTGCATTAAGGTGTGATACGTCCATTTATATGGCTTTTCCGCACTTTGAACAAAGTCGAGAAATCACGATTTTACGCTCACTAGGGAGTAAAAATTCTTATTTCATGACTTAATGTAAACTCACTTTTATTGATATTTTAAGGTGTATTAAGGTGTGATATGTCCATTTATATGCCTTTTCCGCACTTTGAACAAAGTCGAGAAAACACGATTTACGCTCACTAGTGAGTAGAAATTCTTATTTCATGACTTAATGTAAACTCACTTTTATTGATATTTAAAGGTGTATTAAGGTGTGATACGTCCATTTATATGGCTTTTCTTCACTTTGAACATCGTCGAGAAAACACGATTTTACGCTCACTAGTGAGTAAAAATTCTTATTTCAGGACTTAATGTAAACTCACTTTTATTGATATTTAAAGGTGTATTAAGATGTGATACGTCCATTTATATGCCTTTTCCGCACTTTGAACAAAGTCAAGAAAACACGATTTTACGCTCACTAGTGAGTAAAAATACTTATTTCATGACTTAATGTAAACTCACTTTAATTGATATTTAAAGGTGTATTAAGGTGTGATATGTCCATTTATATGCCTTTTCCGCTCTTTGTACATAGTCGAGAAAACACGATTTTACGCTCACTAGTGAGTAAAAATTCTTATTTCATGACTTAATGTAAACTCACCTTTATTGATATTTAAAGGTGTATTAAGGTATGATACGTCCATTTATATGCCTTTTCCGCACTTTGAACAAAGTCGAGAAAACACGATTTTACGGTCACTAGTGAGTAAAAATTCTTATTTCCTGACTTAAGGTAAACTCACTTTTATTGATATTTAAAGGTGTATTAAGGTGTGATACTTCCATTTATATGCCTTTTCCGCACTTTGAACAAACTCGAGAAAACACGATTTTACGTTCACTAGTGAGTAAAAATTCTTATTTCATGACTTAATGTAAACTCACTTTCATTGATATTTAAAGGTGTATTAAGGTGTGATATGTCCATTTATATGCCTTTTCCGCACTTTGAACAAAGTCGAGAAAACACGATTTTACGCTCACGACTGAGTAAAAATTCTTATTTCATGACTTAATGTAAACTCACTTTTACTGATATTTAAAGGTGTATTAAGGTGTGATAGGTCCATTTATATGCCTTTTCCGCACTTTGAACAATGTCGAGAAAACACGATTTTACGCTCACTAGTGAGTAAAAATTCATATTTCATGACTTAAAGTTAACTCACTTTTATTGCTATTTAAAGGTGTATTAAGGTGTGACACGTCTATTTATATGCCTTTTCCGCACTTTGAACAAAGTCGAGAAAACACGATTTTACGCTCACTATTGAGTAAAAATTCTTATTTCATGACTTAAGGTAAACTCACTTTTATTGATATTTAAAGGTGTATTAAGGTGTGATACGTCCATTTATATGCCTTTTCCGCACTTTGAACAAGGTCGAGAAAACACGATTTTACGCTCACTAGTGAGTAAATATTATTATTTCATGACTTAATGTAAACTCACCTTTATTGATATTTATAGGTGAATTAAGGTGTGAAATGTCCATTTATATGCCTTTTCCGCACTTTGAACAAAGTCGAGAAAACTCGATTTTACGCTCACTAATGAGTAAAAATTCTTATTTCATGACTTAATGTAAACTCACTTTTATTGATATTTAAAGGTGTATTAAGGTGTGATACGTCCATTTATTAGCCTTTTCCGCACTTTGAACGAAGTCGAGAAAATACGATTTTACGCTGACTAGTGAGTAAAAATTCTTATTTCATGACTTAATGTAAACTCACTTTTATTGATACTTAAAGGTGTATTAAGGTGTGATACATCCATTTATATGCCTTTTCCGCACTTTGAACAAAGTCGAGAAAGCACGATTTTAAGCTCACTAGTGAGTAAAAATTCTTATTTCATGACTTAATGTAAACTCACTTTTATTGATATTTAAAGGTATATTAAGGTGTGATATGTCCATTTATGTCTTTTCCGCACCTTGAACAAAGTCGATAAAACAGATTTTACACTCAGTAGTGAGTAAAAATTCTTATTTCATGACTTAATTTAAACTCACTTTTATTGATATTTAAAGGTGAATTCAGGTGTGATACGTCCATTTATATGCCTTTTTCGCACTTTGAACAAAGTCGAGAAAACTCGATTTTACGCTCACTAATGAGTAAAAATTCTTATTTCATGACTTAATGTAAACTCACTTTTATTGATATTTAAAGGTGTATTAAGGTGTGATACGTCCATTTATTTGCCTTTTCCGCACTTTGAACAAAGTCGAGAAAACACGATTTTACGCTCACTAGTGAGTAAAAATTCTTATTTCATGACTTAAGGTAAACTCACTTTTATTGATGTTTAAAGGTGTATTAAGGTGTGATACGTTCATTTATATGCCTTTTGCGCACTTTGAACAAGGTCGAGAAAACACGATTTTACGCTCACTAGTGAGTAAAAATTCTTATTTCATGACTTAATATAAACTCACTTTTATTGTTATTTAAAGGTGCATTAAGGTGTGATACGTCCATTTATGTCTTTTCCGCACTTTGAACAAAGTCGAGAAATCACGATTTTACGCTCACTACTGAGTAAAAATTCTTATTTCATGACTTAATATAAACTCACTTTTATTGATATTTAATGGTGTATTAAGGTGTGATACGTCCATTTATATGCCTTTTCCGCACTTTGAACAAAGTCGAGAAAACACGATTTTACGCTCACTAGTGAGTAAAAATTATTATTTCATGACTTAATGTAAACTCACTTTTATTGATATTTAAAGGTGTATTAAGATGTGATACGTCCATTTATATGCCTTTTTCGCACTTTGAACAAAGTCGAGAAAACACGATTTTACGCTCACTAGTGAGTAAAAATTCTTATTTCATGACTTAATGTAAACTCACTTTTATTGATATTTAAAGGTGTATTAAGGTGTGATACGTCCATTTATATGCCTTTTCCGCACTTTGAACAAAGTCGAGAAAACACGATTTTACGCTCACTAGTGAGTAAAAATTCTTATTTCAGGACTTAATGTAAACTCACTTTTATTGATATTTAAAGGTGTATTAAGGTGTGATACTTCCATTTATATGCCTTTTCCGCACTTTGAACAAAGTCGAGAAAACAAGATTTTACGTTCACTAGTGAGTAAAAATTCTTATTTCATGACTTAATGTAAACTCACTTTCATTGATATTTAAAGGTGTATTAAGGTGTGATACGTCCATTTATATGCCTTTTCCGCACTTTGAACAAGGTCGAGAAAACACGATTTTACGCTCACTAGTGAGTAAATATTATTATTTCATGACTTAATGTAAACTCACCTTTATTGATATTTAAAGGTGTATTAAGATGTGATACGTCCATTTATATGCCTTTTCCGCACTTTGAACAAAGTCAAGAAAACACGATTTTACGCTCACTAGTGAGTAAAAATTCTTATTTCATGACTTAATGTAAACTCATTTTAATTGATATTTAAAGGTGTATTAAGGTGTGATACGTCCATTTATATGCCTTTTCCGCTCTTTGTACATAGTCGAGAAAACACGAATTTACGCTCACTAGTGAGTAAAAATTATTATTTCATGACTTAAGGTAAACTCACTTTTATTGATATTTAAAGGTGTATTAAGATGTGATACGTCCATTTATATGCCTTTTTCGCACTTTGAACAAAGTCGAGAAAACACGATTTTACGCTCACTAGTGAGTAAAAATTCTTATTTCATGACTTAATGTAAACTCACTTTTATTGATATTTTAAGGTGTATTAAGGTGTGATATGTCCATTTATATGCCTTTTCCGCACTTTGAACAAAGTCGAGAAAACACGATTTTACGTTCACTAGTGAGTAAAAATTCTTATTTCATGACTTAATGTAAACTCACTTTCATTGATATTTAAAGGTGTATTAAGGTGTGATATGTCCATTTATATGCCTTTTCCGCCATTTGAACAAAGTCGAGAAAACACGATTTTACGCTCACGAGTGAGTAAAAATTCTTATTTCATGACTTAATGTAAACTCACTTTCATTGATATTTAAAAGTGTATTAAGGTGTGATATGTCCATTTATATGCCTTTTCCGCACTTTGAACAAAGTCGAGAAAACACGATTTTACGCTCACGAGTGAGTAAAAATTCTTATTTCATGACTTAATGTAAACTCACTTCTACTGATATTTAAAGGTGTATTAAGGTGTGATAGGTCCATTTATATGCCTTTTCCGCACTTTGAACATTGTCGAGAAAACACGATTTTACGCTCACTAGTGAGTAAAAATTCATATTTCATGACTTAAAGTTAACTCACTTTTATTGCTATTTAAAGGTGTATTAAGGTGTGACACGTCCATTTATATGCCTTTTCCGCACTTTGAACAAAGTCGAGAAAACACGATTTTACGCTCACTAGTGAGTAAAAATTCTTATTTCATGACTTAAGGTAAACTCACTTTTATTGATATTTAAAGGTGTATTAAGGTGTGATACGTCGATTTATATGCCTTTTCCGCACTTTGAACAAGGTCGAGAAAACACGATTTTACGCTCACTAGTGAGTAAATATTATTATTTCATGACTTAATGTAAACTCACCTTTATTGATATTTAAAGGTGTATTAAGATGTGATACGTCCATTTATATGCCTTTTCCGCACTTTGAACAAAGTCAAGAAAACACGATTTTACGCTCACTAGTGAGTAAAAATTCTTATTTCATGACTTAATGTAAACTCACTTTAATTGATATTTAAAAGTGTATTAAGGTGTGATACGTCCATTTATATGCCTTTTCCGCTCTTTGTACATAGTCGAGAAAACACGATTTTACGCTCACTAGTGAGTAAAAATTCTTATTTCATGACTTAAGGTAAACTCACTTTTATTGATATTTAAAGGTGTATTAAGGTATGATACGTCCATTTATATGCTTTTTCCGCACTTTGAACAAAGTCGAGAAAACACGATTTTACGGTCACTAGTGAGTAAAAATTCTTATTTCATGACTTAATGTAAACCCACTTTTATTGATATTTAAAGGTGTATTAAGGTGTGATATGTCTATTTATATGCCTTTTCCGCACTTTGAACAAAGTCGATAAAACAGATTTTACGCTAAGTAGTGAGTAAAAATTCTTATTTCATGACTTAATTTAAACTCACTTTTATTGCTATTTATAGGTGAATTAAGGTGTGACACGTCCATTTATATGCCTTTTCCGCACTTTGAACAAAGTCGAGAAAACTCGATTTTACGCTCACTAATGAGTAAAAATTCTTATTTCATGACTTAAGGTAAACTCACTTTTATTGTTATTTAAAGGTGTATTAAGGTGTGATACATCCATCTATATGCCTTTTCCGCACTTTGAACAAAGTCGAGAAAATACGATTTTACGCTCACTAGTGAGTAAAAATTCTTATTTCATGACTTAATGTAAACTCACTTTTATTGATACTTAAAGGTGTATTAAGGTGTGATACATCCATTTATATGCCTTTTCCGCACTTTGAACAAAGTCGAGAAAACACGATTTTAAGCTCACTAGTGAGTAAAAATTCTTATTTCATGACTTAATGTATACTCACTTTTATTGATATTTAAAGGTATATTAAGGTGTGATATGTCCATTTATATGCCTTTTCCGCACCTTGAACAAAGTCGATAAAACAGATTTTACACTCAGTAGTGAGTAAAAATTCTTATTTCATGACTTAATTTAAACTCACTTTTATTGCTATTTAAAGGTGAATTCAGGTGTGATACGTCCATTTATATGCCTTTTCCGCACTTTGAACAAAGTCGAGAAAACTCGATTTTACGCTCACTAATGAGTAAAAATTCTTATTTCATGACTTAATGTAAACTCACTTTTATTGATATTTAAAGGTGTATTAAGGTGTGATACGTCCATTTATTTGCCTTTTCCGCACTTTGAACAAAGTCGAGAAAACACGATTTTACGCTCACTAGTGAGTAAAAATTCTTATTTCATGACTTAAGGTAAACTCACTTTTATTGATGTTTAAAGGTGTATTAAGGTGTGATACGTTCATTTATATGCCTTTTCCGCACTTTGAACAAAGTCGAGAAAACACGATTTTACGCTCACTAGTGAGTGAAAATTCTTATTTCATGACTTAATGTAAACTCACCTTTATTGATATTTAAAGGTGTATTAAGGTATGATACGTCCATTTATTTGCCTTTTCCGCACTTTGAACAAAGTCCAGAAAACACGATTTTACGGTCACTAGTGAGTAAAAATTCTTATTTCCTGACTTAAGGTAAACTCACTTTTATTGATATTTAAAGGTGTTTTAAGGTGTGATACGTCCATTTATATGCCTTTTCCGCACTTTGAACATCGTCGAGAAAACACGATTTTACGCTCACTAGTGAGTAAAAATTCTTATTTCAGGACTTAATGTAAACTCACTTTTATTGATATTTAAAGGTGTATTAAGGTGTGATACTTCCATTTATATGCCTTTTCCGCACTTTGAACAAAGTCGAGAAAATACGATTTTACGTTCACTAGTGAGTAAAAATTCTTATTTCATGACTTAATGTAAACTCACTTTAATTGATATTTAAAGGTGTTTTAAGGTGTGATATGTCCATTTATATGCCATTTCCGCACTTTGAACAAAGTCGACAAAACACGATTTTACGCTCACGAGTGAGTAAAAATTCTTGTTTCATGACTTAATGTAAACTCACTTTTACTGATATTTAAAGGTGTATTAAGGTGTGATAGGTCCATTTATATGCCTTTTCCGCACTTTGAACAATGTCGAGAAAACACGATTTTACGCTCACTAGTGAGTAAAAATTCATATTTCATGACTTAAAGTTAACTCACTTTTATTGCTATTTAAAGGTGTATTAAGGTGTGACACGTCCATTTATATGCCTTTTCCGCACTTTGAACAAAGTCGAGAAAACACGATTTTACGCTCACTAGTGAGTAAAAATTCTTATTTCCTGACTTAAGGTAAACTCACTTTTATTGATATTTAAAGGTGTATTAAGGTGTGATACGTCCATTTATATGGCTTTTCCTCACTTTGAACATCGTCGAGAAAACACGATTTTACGCTCACTAGTGAGTAAAAATTCTTATTTCAGGACTTAATGTAAACTCACTTTTATTGATATTTAAAGGTGTATTAAGATGTGATACGTCCATTTATATGCCTTTTCCGCACTTTGAACAAAGTCAAGAAAACACGATTTTACGCTCACTTGTGAGTAAAAATTCTTATTTCATGACTTAATGTATACTCACTTTAATTGATATTTAAAGGTGTATTAAGGTGTGATATGTCCATTTATATGCCTTTTCCGCTGTTTGTACATAGTCGAGAAAACACGATTTTACGCTCACTAGTGAGTAAAAATTATTATTTCATGACTTAAGGTAAACTCACTTTTATTGATATTTAAAGGTGTATTAAGATGTGATACGTCCATTTATATGCCTTTTTCGCACTTTGAACAAAGTCGAGAAAACACGATTTTACGCTCACTAGTGAGTAAAAATTCTTATTTCATGACTTAATGTAAACTCACTTTTATTGATATTTTAAGGTGTATTAAGGTGTGATATGTCCATTTATATGCCTTTTCCGCACTTTGAACAAAGTCGAGAAAACACGATTTTTCGCTCACTAGTGAGTAAAAATTCTTATTTCATGACTTAATTTAAACTCACCTTTATTGATATTTAAAGGTGTACTAAGGTATGATACGTCCATTTATATGCCTTTTCCGCACTTTGAACAAAGTCGAGAAAACACGATTTTACGGTCACTAGTGAGTAAAAATTCTTATTTCCTGACTTAAGGTAAACTCACTTTTATTGATATTTAAAGGTGTATTAAGGTGTGATACGTCCATTTATATGCCTTTTCCGCACTTTGAACAAAGTCGAGAAAACACGATTTTACGCTCACTAGTGAGTAAAAATTCTTATTTCAGGACTTAATGTAAACTCACTTTTATTGATATTTAAAGGTGTATTAAGGTGTGATACTTCCATTTATATGCCTTTTCCGCACTTTGAACAAAGTCGAGAAAACAAGATTTTACGTTCACTAGTGAGTAAAAATTCTTATTTCATGGCTTAATGTAAACTCACTTTCATTGATATTTAAAGGTGTATTAAGGTGTGATATGTCCATTTATATGCCTTTTCCGCACTTTGAACAAAGTCGAGAAAACACGATTTTACGCTCACGAGTGAGTAAAAATGCTTATTTCATGACTTAATGTAAACTCACTTTTACTGATATTTAAAGGTGTATTAAGGTGTGATAGGTCCATTTATATGCCTTTTCCGCACTTTGAACAATGTTGAGAAAACACGATTTTACGCTCACTAGTGAGTAAAAATTCATATTTCATGACTTAAAGTTAACTCACTTTTATTGCTATTTAAAGGTGTATTAAGGTGTGACACGTCCATTTATATGCCTTTTCCGCACTTTGAACAAAGTCGAGAAAAGACGATTTTACGCTCACTAGTGAGTAAAAATTCTTATTTCATGACTTAAGGTAAACTCACTTTTATTGATATTTAAAGGTGTATTAAGGTGTGATACGTCCATTTATATGCCTTTTCCGCACTTTGAACAAGGTCGAGAAAACACGATTTTACGCTCACTAGTGAGTAAATATTATTATTTCATGACTTAATGTAAACTCACTTTTATTGATATTTAAAGGTGTATTAAGATGTGATACGTCCATTTATATGCCTTTTCCGCACTTTGAACAAAGTCAAGAAAACACGATTTTACGCTCACTAGTGAGTAAAAATTCTTATTTCATGACTTAATGTAAACTCATTTTAATTGATATTTAAAGGTGTATTAAGGTGTGATACGTCCATTTATATGCCTTTTCCGCTCTTTGTACATAGTCGAGAAAACACGATTTTACGCTCACTAGTGAGTAAAAATTGTTATTTCATGACTTTAGGTAAACTCACTTTTATTGATATTTAAAGGTGTATTAAGGTATGATACGTCCATTTATATGCTTTTTCCGCACTTTGAACAAAGTCGAGAAAACACGATTTTACGGTCACTAGTGAGTAAAAATTCTCATTTCATGACTTAATGTAAACCCACTTTTATTGATATTTAAAGGTGTATTAAGGTGTGATATGTCCATTTATATGCCTTTTCCGCACTTTGAACAAAGTCGATAAAACAGATTTTACGCTAAGTAGTGAGTAAAAATTCTTATTTCATGACTTAATTTAAACTCACTTTTATTGCTATTTATAGGTGAATTAAGGTGTGACACGTCCATTTATATGCCTTTTGCGCACTTTGATCAAAGTCGAGAAAACTCGATTTTACGCTCACTAATGAGTAAAAATTCTTATTTCATGACTTAATGTAAACTCACTTTTATTGATATTTAAAGGTGTATTAAGGTGTGATACGTCCATTTATTAGCCTTTTCCGCACTTTGAACAAAGTCGAGAAAACACGATTTTACGTTCACTAGTGAGTAAAAATTCTTATTTCATGACTTAATGTAAACTCACTTTTATTGTTATTTAAAGGTGTATTAAGGTGTGATACATCCATTTATATGCCTTTTCCGCACTTTGAACAAAGTCGAGAAAATACGATTTTACGCTCACTAGTGAGTAAAAATTCTTATTTCATGACTTAATGTAAACTCACTTTTATTGATACTTAAAGGTGTATTAAGGTGTGATACATCCATTTATATGCCTTTTCCGCACTTTGAACAAAGTCGAGAAAACACGATTTTAAGCTCACTAGTGAGTAAAAATTCTTATTTCATGACTTAATGTAAACTCACTTTTATTGATATTTAAAGGTATATTAAGGTGTGATATGTCCATTTATATGCCTTTTCCGCACCTTGAACAAAGTCGATAAAACAGATTTTACACTCAGTAGTGAGTAAAAATTCTTATTTCATGACTTAATTTAAACTCACTTTTATTGCTATTTAAAGGTGAATTCAGGTGTGATACGTCCATTTATATGCCTTTTCCGCACTTTGAACAAAGTCGAGAAAACTCGATTTTACGCTCACTAATGAGTAAAAATTCTTATTTCATGACTTAATGTAAACTCACTTTTATTGATATTTAAAGGTGTATTAAGGTGTGATACGTCCATTTATTTGCCTTTTCCGCACTTTGAACAAAGTCGAGAAAACACGATTTTACGCTCACTAGTGAGTAAAAATTCTTATTTCATGACTTAAGGTAAACTCACTTTTATTGATGTTTAAAGGTGTATTAAGGTGTGATACGTTCATTTATATGCCTTTTGCGCACTTTGAACAAGGTCGAGAAAACACGATTTTACGCTCACTAGTGAGTAAAAATTCTTATTTCATGACTTAATATAAACTCACTTTTATTGTTATTTAAAGGTGCATTAAGGTGTGATAGTCCATTTATATGTCTTTTCCGCACTTTGAACAAAGTCGAGAAATCACGATTTTACGCTCACTAGTGAGTAAAAATTCTTATTTCATGACTTAATATAAACTCACTTTTATTGATATTTAATGGTGTATTAAGGTGTGATACGTCCATTTATATGCCTTTTCCGCACTTTGAACAAAGTCGAGAAAACACGATTTTACGCTCACTAGTGAGTAAAAATTCTTATTTCTTGACTTAATGTAAACTCACTTTTATTGATATTTAAAAGTGTATTAAGGTGTGATACGTCCATTTATATGGCTTTTCCACACTTTGAACAAAGTCGAGAAAACACGATTTTACGCTCACTAGGGAGTAAAAATTCTTATTTCATGACTTAATGTAAACTCACTTTTATTGATATTTTAAGGTGTATTAAGGTGTGATATGTCTATTTATATGCCTTTTCCGCACTTTGAACAAAGTCGAGAAAACACGATTTTACGCTCACTAGGGAGTGAAAATTCTTATTTCATGACTTAATGTAAACTCACCTTTATTGATATTTAAAGGTGTATTAAGGTATGATACGTCCATTTATTTGCCTTTTCCGCACTTTGAACAAAGTCCAGAAAACACGATTTTACGGTCACTAGTGAGTAAAAATTCTTATTTCCTGACTTAAGGTAAACTCACTTTTATTGATATTTAAAGGTGTATTAAGGTGTGATACGTCCATTTATATGCCTTTTCCGCACTTTGAACATCGTCGAGAAAACACGATTTTACGCTCACTAGTGAGTAAAAATTCTTATTTCAGGACTTAATGTAAACTCACTTTTATTGATATTTAAAGGTGTATTAAGGTGTGATACTTCCATTTATATGCCTTTTCCGCACTTTGAACAAAGTCGAGAAAACACGATTTTACGTTCACTAGTGAGTAAAAATTCTTATTTCATGACTTAATGTAAACTCACTTTAATTGATATTTAAAGGTGTTTTAAGGTGTGATATGTGCATTTATATGCCATTTCCGCACTTTGAACAAAGTCGAGAAAACACGATTTTACGCTCACGAGTGAGTAAAAATTCTTATTTCATGACTTAATGTAAACTCACTTTTACTGATATTTAAAGGTGTATTAAGGTGTGATAGGTCCATTTATATGCCTTTTCCGCACTTTGTACAATTTCGAGAAAACACGATTTTACGCTCACTAGTGAGTAAAAATTCATATTTCATGACTTAAAGTTAACTCACTTGTATTGCTATTTAAAGGTGTATTAAGGTGTGACACGTCCATTTATATGCCTTTTCCGCACTTTGAACAAAGTCGAGAAAACACGATTTTACGCTCACTAGTGAGTAAAAATTCTTATTTCATGACTTAAGGTAAACTCACTTTTATTGATATTTAAAGGTGTATTAAGGTGTGATACGTCCATTTATATGCCTTTTCCGCACTTTGAACAAGGTCGAGAAAACACGATTTTACGCTCACTAGTGAGTAAATATTATTATTTCATGACTTAATGTAAACTCACTTTTATTGATATTTAAAGGTGTATTAAGATGTGATACGTCCATTTATATGCCTTTTCCGCACTTTGAACAAAGTCAAGAAAACACGATTTTACGCTCACTAGTGAGTAAAAATTCTTATTTCATGACTTAATGTAAACTCACTATAATTGATATTTAAAGGTGTATTAAGGTGTGATACGTCCATTTATATGCCTTTTCCGCTCTTTGTACATAATCGAGAAAACACGATTTTACGCTCACTAGTGAGTAAAAATTATTATTTCATGACTTAAGGTAAACTCACTTTTATTGATATTTAAAGGTGTATTAAGATGTGATACGTCCATTTATATGCCTTTTCCGCACTTTGAACAAAGTCGAGAAAACACGATTTTACGCTCACTAGTGAGTAAAAAATCTTATTTCATGACTTAATGTAAACTCACTTTAATTGATATTTAAATGTGTATTAAGATGTGATACGTCCATTTATATGCCTTTTCCGCACTTTGAACAAAGTCGAGAAAACACGATTTTACGCTCACTAGTGAGTAAAAATTCTTATTTCATGACTTCATGTAAACTCACTTTTATTGATACTTAAAGGTGTATTAAGGTGTGATACATCCATTTATATGCCTTTTCCGCACTTTGAACAAAGTCGAGAAAATACGATTTTACGCTCACTAGTGAGTAAAAATTCTTATTTCATGACTTAATGTAAACTCACTGTTATTGATATTTAAAGGTGTATTAAGGTATGATACGTCCATTTATATGCTTTTTCCGCACTTTGAACAAATTCGAGAAAACACGATTTTACGGTTACTAGTGAGTAAAAATTCTTATTTCATGACTTAATGTAAACTCACTTTTATTGATATTTAAAGGTGTATTAAGGTGTGATATGTCCATTTATATGCCTTTTCCGCACTTTGAACAAAGTCGATAAAACAGATTTTACGCTCAGTAGTGAGTAAAAATTCTTATTTCATGACTTAATTTAAACTCACTTTTATTGCTATTTAAAGGTGAATTAAGGTGTGACACGTCCATTTATATGCCTTTTCCGCACTTTGAACAAAGTCGAGAAAACTCGATTAAACGCTCACTAATGAGTAAAAATTCTTATTTCATGACTTAATGTAAACTCACTTTTATTGATATTTAAAGGTGTATTAAGGTGTGATACGTCCATTTATTAGCCTTTTCCGCACTTTGAACAAAGTCGAGAAAACACGATTTTACGCTCACTAGTGAGTAAAATCTCTTATTTCATGACTTAAGGTAAACTCACTTTTATTGATATTTAAAGGTGTATTAAGGTGTGATACGTCCATTTATATGCCTTTTCCGCACTTTGAACAAGGTCGAGAAAACACGATTTTACGCTCACTAGTGAGTAAAAATTCTTATTTCATGACTTAATGTAAACTCACTTTTATTGTTATTTAAAGGTGTATTAAGGTGTGATACATCCATTTATATGCCTTTTCCGCACTTTGAACAAAGTCGAGAAAATACGATTTTACGCTCACTAGTGAGTAAAAATTCTTATTTCATGACTTAATGTAAACTCACTTTTATTGATACTTAAAGGTGTATTAAGGTGTGATACACCCATTTATATGCCTTTTCCGCACTTTGAACAAAGTCGAGAAAACACGATTTTAAGCTCACTAGTGAGTAAAAATTCTTATTTCATGACTTAATGTAAACTCACTTTTATTGATATTTAAAGGTATATTAAGGTGTGATATGTCCATTTATATGCCTTTTCCGCACCTTGAACAAAGTCGATAAAACAGATTTTACGCTCAGTAGTGAGTAAAAATTCTTATTTCATGACTTAATTTAAACTCACTTTTATTGCTATTTAAAGGTGAATTCAGGTGTGATACGTCCATTTATATGCCTTTTCCGCACTTTGAACAAAGTCGAGAAAACTCGATTTTACGCTCACTAATGAGTAAAAATTCTTATTTCAGGACTTAATATAAACTCACTTTTATTGTTATTTAAAGGTTTATTAAGGTGTGATACGTCCATTTATATGTCTTTTCCGCACTTTGAACAAAGTCGAGAAATCACGATTTTACGCTCACTACTGAGTAAAAATTCTTATTTCATGACTTAATATAAACTCACTTTTATTGATATTTAATGGTGTATTAAGGTGTGATACGTCCATTTATATGCCTTTTCCGCACTTTGAACAAAGTCGAGAAAACACGATTTTACGCTCACTAGTGAGTAAAAATTCTTATTTCTTGACTTAATGTAAACTCACTTTTATTGATATTTAAAAGTGTATTAAGGTGTGATACGTCCATTTATATGGCTTTTCCACACTTTGAACAAAGTCGAGAAAACACGATTTTACGCTCACTAGGGAGTAAAAATTCTTATTTCATGACTTAATGTAAACTCACTTTTATTGATATTTTAAGGTGTATTAAGGTGTGATATGTCTATTTATATGCCTTTTCCGCACTTTGAACAAAGTCGAGAAAACACGATTTTACGCTCACTAGTGAGTGAAAATTCTTATTTCATGACTTAATGTAAACTCACCTTTATTGATATTTAAAGGTGTATTAAGGTATGATACGTCCATTTATTTACCTTTTCCGCACTTTGAACAAAGTCCAGAAAACACGATTTTACGGTCACTAGTGAGTAAAAATTCTTATTTCAGGACTTAATGTAAACTCACTTTTATTGATATTTAAAGGTGTATTAAGGTGTGATACTTCCATTTATATGCCTTTTCCGCACTTTGAACAAAGTCGAGAAAACACGATTTTACCTTCACTAGTGAGTAAAAATTCTTATTTCATGACTTAATGTAAACTCACTTTTACTGATATTTAAAGGTGTATTAAGGTGTGACACGTCCATTTATATGCCTTTTCCGCACTTTGAACAAATTCGAGAAAACACGATTTTACCCTCACTAGTGAGTAAGAATTCTTATTTCATGACTTAAGGTAAACTCACTTTTATTGATATTTAAAGGTGTATTAAGGTGTGATACGTCCATTTATATGCCTTTTCCGCACTTTGAACAAGGTCGAGAAAGCACGATTTTACGCTCAGTAGTGAGTAAATATTATTATTTCATGACTTAATGTAAACTCACTTTTATTGATATTTAAAGGTGTATTAAGATGTGATACGTCCATTTATATGCCTTTTCCGCACTTTGAACAAAGTCAAGAAAACACGATTTTACGCTCACTAGTGAGTAAAAATTCTTATTTCATGACTTAATGTAAACTCACTTTAATTGATATTTAAAGGTGTATTAAGGTGTGATACGTCCATTTATATGCCTTTTCCGCTCTTTGTACATAGTCGAGAAAACACGATTTTACGCTCACTAGTGAGTAAAAATTATTATTTCATGACTTAAGGTAAACTCACTTTTATTGATATTTAAAGGTGTATTAAGATGTGATACGTCCATTTATATGCCTTTTCCGCACTTTGAACAAAGTCGAGAAAACACGATTTTACGCTCACTAGTGAGTAAAAAATCTTATTTCATGACTTAATGTAAACTCACTTTAATTGATATTTAAATGTGTATTAAGATGTGATATGTCCATTTATATGCCTTTTCCGCACTTTGAACAAAGTCGAGAAAACACGATTTTACGCTCACTAGTGAGTAAAAATTCTTATTTCATGACTTCATGTAAACTCACTTTTATTGATACTTAAAGGTGTATTAAGGTGTGATACATCCATTTATATGCCTTTTCCGCACTTTGAACAAAGTCGAGAAAATACGATTTTACGCTCACTAGTGAGTAAAAATTCTTATTTCATGACTTAATGTAAACTCACTTTTATTGATATTTAAAGGTGTATTAAGGTGTGATACGTCCATTTATTAGCCTTTTCCACACTTTGAACAAAGTCGATAAAACACGATTTTACGCTCACTAGTGAGTAAAAATTCTTATTTCATGACTTAATTTAAACT
Organism: Deroplatys truncata; assembly: GCA_030765065.1. NCBI lineage: Eukaryota > Metazoa > Arthropoda > Insecta > Mantodea > Mantidae > Deroplatys > Deroplatys truncata. The sequence goes on along the minus strand of CM060987.1, from coordinate 40,934,213 downwards.
CACTTTTATTGCTATTTAAAGTGAATTAAGGTGTGACACGTCCATTTATATGCCTTTTCCGCACTTTGAACAAAGTCGAGAAAACTCGATTTTACGCTCACTAATGAGTAAAAATTCTTATTTCATGACTTAATGTAAACTCACTTTAATTGATATTTAAAGGTGTATTAAGGTGTGATACGTCCATTTATATGCCTTTTCCGCTCTTTGTACATAGTCGAGAAAACACGATTTTACGCTCACTAGTGAGTAAAAATTATTATTTCATGACTTAAGGTAAACTCACTTTTATTGATATTTAAAGGTGTATTAAGATGTGATACGTCCATTTATATGCCTTTTCCGCACTTTGAACAAAGTCGAGAAAACACGATTTTACGCTCACTAGTGAGTAAAAAATCTTATTTCATGACTTAATGTAAACTCACTTTTATTGTTATTTAAAGGTGTATTAAGGTGTGATACATCCATTTATATGCCTTTTCCGCACTTTGAACAAAGTCGAGAAAATACGATTTTACGCTCACTAGTGAGTAAAAATTCTTATTTCATGACTTAATGTAAACTCACTTTTATTGATACTTAAAGGTGTATTAAGGTGTGATACATCCATTTATATGCCTTTTCCGCACTTTGAACAAAGTCGAGAAAACACGATTTTAAGCTCACTAGTGAGTAAAAATTCTTATTTCATGACTTAATGTAAACTCACTTTTATTGATATTTAAAGGTATATTAAGGTGTGATATGTCCATTTATATGCCTTTTCCGCACCTTGAACAAAGTCGATAAAACAGATTTTACGCTCAGTAGTGAGTAAAAATTCTTATTTCATGACTTAATTTAAACTCACTTTTATTGCTATTTAAAGGTGAATTCAGGTGTGATATGTCCATTTATATGCCTTTTCCGCACTTTGAACAAAGTCGAGAAAACTCGATTTTACGCTCACTAATGAGTAAAAATTCTTATTTCATGACTTAATGTAAACTCACTTTTATTGATATTTAAAGGTGTATTAAGGTGTGATACGTCCATTTATTGGCATTTTCCGAACTTTGAACAAAGTCGAGAAAACACGATTTTACGCTCACTAGTGAGTAAAAATTCTTATTTCATGACTTAATATAAACTCACTTTTATTGTTATTTAAAGGTGCATTAAGGTGTGATGCGTCCATTTATATGTCTTTTCCGCACTTTGAACAAAGTCGAGAAATCACGATTTTACGCTCACTACTGAGTAAAAATTCTTATTTCATGACTTAATATAAACTCACTTTTATTGATATTTAATGGTGTATTAAGGTGTGATACGTCCATTTATATGCCTTTTCCGCACTTTGAACAAAGTCGAGAAAACACGATTTTACGCTCACTAGGGAGTAAAAATTCTTATTTCTTGACTTAATGTAAACTCACTTTTATTGATATTTAAAAGTGTATTAAGGTGTGATACGTCCATTTATATGGCTTTTCCACACTTTGAGCAAAGTCGAGAAAACACGATTTTACGCTCACTAGGGAGTAAAAATTCTTATTTCATGACTTAATGTAAACTCACTTTTATTGATATTTTAAGGTGTATTAAGGTGTGATATGTCCATTTATATGCCTTTTCCGCACTTTGAACATCGTCGAGAAAACACGATTTTACGCTCACTAGTGAGTAAAAATTCTTATTTCAGGACTTAATGTAAACTCACTTTTATTGATATTTAAAGGTGTATTAAGATGTGATACGTCCATTTATATGCCTTTTCCGCACTTTGAACAAAGTCAAGAAAACACGATTTTACGCTCACTAGTGAGTAAAAATTCTTATTTCATGACTTAATGTAAACTCACTTTAATTGATATTTAAAGGTGTATTAAGGTGTGATATGTCCATTTATATGCCTTTTCCGCTCTTTGTACATAGTCGAGAAAACACGATTTTACGCTCACTAGTGAGTAAAAATTATTATTTCATGACTTAAAGTATACTCACTTTTATTGATATTTAAAGGTGTATTAAGATGTGATACGTCCATTTATATGCCTTTTCCGCACTTTGAACAAAGTCGAGAAAACACGATTTTACGCTCACTACTGAGTAAAAATTCTTATTTCATGACTTAATGTAAACTCACTTTAATTGATATTTAAATGTGTATTAAGATGTGATACGTCCATTTATATGCCTTTTCCGCACTTTGAACAAAGTCGAGAAAACACGATTTTACGCTCACTAGTGAGTAAAAATTCTTATTTCATGACTTCATGTGAACTCACTTTTATTGATACTTAAAGGTGTATTAAGGTGTGATACATCCATTTATATGCCTTTTCCGCACTTTGAACAAAGTCGAGAAAATACGATTTTACGCTCACTAGTGAGTAAAAATTCTTATTTCATGACTTAATGTAAACTCACTTTTATTGATACTTAAAGGTGTATTAAGGTGTGATATATCCATTTATATGCCTTTTCCCCACTTTGAACAAAGTCGAGAAAACACGATTTTACGCTCACTAGTGAGTAAAAATTCTTATTTCATGACTTAATGTAAACTCACTTTTATAGATATTTAAAGGTGTATTAAGGTGTGATATGTCCATTTATTTACCTTTTCCGCACTTTGAACAAAGTCCAGAAAACACGATTTTACGGTCACTAGTGAGTAAAAATTCTTATTTCAGGACTTAATGTAAACTCACTTTTATTGATATTAAAAGGTGTATTAAGGTGTGATACTTCCATTTATATGCCTTTTCCGCACTTTGAACAAAGTCGAGAAAACACGATTTTACCTTCACTAGTGAGTAAAAATTCTTATTTCATGACTTAATGTAAACTCACTTTAATTGATATTTAAAGGTGTTTTAAGGTGTGATATGTCCATTTATATGCCATTTCCGCACTTTGAACAAAGTCGACAAAACACGATTTTACGCTCACGAGTGAGTAAAAATTCTTATTTCATGACTTAATGTAAACTCACTTTTACTGATATTTAAAGGTGTATTAAGGTGTGATAGGTCCATTTATATGCCTTTTCCGCACTTTGAACAATGTCGAGAAAACACGATTTTACGCTCACTAGTGAGTAAAAATTCATATTTCATGACTTAAAGTTAACTCACTTTTATTGCTATTTAAAGGTGTATTAAGGTGTGACACGTCCATTTATATGCCTTTTCCGCACTTTGAACAAAGTCGAGAAAACACGATTTTACGCTCACTAGTGAGTAAAAATTCTTATTTCCTGACTTAAGGTAAACTCACTTTTATTGATATTTAAAGGTGTATTAAGGTGTGATACGTCCATTTATATGGCTTTTCCTCACTTTGAACATCGTCGAGAAAACACGATTTTACGCTCACTAGTGAGTAAAAATTCTTATTTCAGGACTTAATGTAAACTCACTTTTATTGATATTTAAAGGTGTATTAAGATGTGATACGTCCATTTATATGCCTTTTCCGCACTTTGAACAAAGTCAAGAAAACACGATTTTACGCTCACTTGTGAGTAAAAATTCTTATTTCATGACTTAATGTATACTCACTTTAATTGATATTTAAAGGTGTATTAAGGTGTGATATGTCCATTTATATGCCTTTTCCGCTCTTTGTACATAGTCGAGAAAACACGATTTTACGCTCACTAGTGAGTAAAAATTATTATTTCATGACTTAAGGTAAACTCACTTTTATTGATATTTAAAGGTGTATTAAGATGTGATACGTCCATTTATATGCCTTTTTCGCACTTTGAACAAAGTCGAGAAAACACGATTTTACGCTCACTAGTGAGTAAAAATTCTTATTTCATGACTTAATATAAACTCACTTTTATTGATATTTTAAGGTGTATTAAGGTGTGATATGTCCATTTATATGCCTTTTCCGCACTTTGAACAAAGTCGAGAAAACACGATTTTTCGCTCACTAGTGAGTAAAAATTCTTATTTCATGACTTAATTTAAACTCACCTTTATTGATATTTAAAGGTGTATTAAGGTATGATACGTCCATTTATATGCCTTTTCCGCACTTTGAACAAAGTCGAGAAAACATGATTTTACGGTCACTAGTGAGTAAAAATTCTTATTTCCTGACTTAAGGTAAACTCACTTTTATTGATATTTAAAGGTGTATTAAGGTGTGATACGTCCATTTATATGCCTTTTCCGCACTTTGAACAAAGTCGAGAAAACACGATTTTACGCTCACTAGTGAATAAAAATTCTTATTTCAGGACTTAATGTAAACTCACTTTTATTGATATTTAAAGGTGTATTAAGGTGTGATACTTCCATTTATATGCCTTTTCCGCACTTTGAACAAAGTCGAGAAAACAAGATTTTACGTTCACTAGTGAGTAAAAATTCTTATTTCATGACTTAATGTAAACTCACTTTCATTGATATTTAAAGGTGTATTAAGGTGTGATATGTCCATTTATATGCCTTTTCCGCACTTTGAACAAAGTCGAGAAAACACGATTTTACGCTCACGAGTGAGTAAAAATGCTTATTTCATGACTTAATGTAAACTCACTTTTACTGATATTTAAAGGTGTATTAAGGTGTGATAGGTCCATTTATATGCCTTTTCCGCACTTTGAACAATGTCGAGAAAACACGATTTTACGCTCACTAGTGAGTAAAAATTCATATTTCATGACTTAAAGTTAACTCACTTTTATTGCTATTTAAAGGTGTATTAAGGTGTGACACGTCCATTTATATGCCTTTTCCGCACTTTGAACAAAGTCGAGAAAAGACGATTTTACGCTCACTAGTGAGTAAAAATTCTTATTTCATGACTTAAGGTAAACTCACTTTTATTGATATTTAAAGGTGTATTAAGGTGTGATACGTCCATTTATATGCCTTTTCCGCACTTTGAACAAGGTCGAGAAAACACGATTTTACGCTCACTAGTGAGTAAATATTATTATTTCATGACTTAATGTAAACTCACCTTTATTGATATTTAAAGGTGTATTAAGATGTGATACGTCCATTTATATGCCTTTTCCGCACTTTGGACAAAGTCAAGAAAACACGATTTTACGCTCACTAGTGAGTAAAAATTCTTATTTCATGACCTAATGTAAACTCATTTTAATTGATATTTAAAGGTGTATTAAGGTGTGATACGTCCATTTATATGCCTTTTCCGCTCTTTGTACATAGTCGAGAAAACACGATTTTACGCTCACTAGTGAGTAAAAATTGTTATTTCATGACTTAAGGTAAACTCACTTTTATTGATATTTAAAGGTGTATTAAGGTATGATACGTCCATTTATATGCTTTTTCCGCACTTTGAACAAAGTCGAGAAAACACGATTTTACGGTCACTAGTGAGTAAAAATTCTTATTTCATGACTTAATGTAAACCCACTTTTATTGATATTTAAAGGTGTATTAAGGTGTGATATGTCCATTTATATGCCTTTTCCGCACTTTGAACAAAGTCGATAAAACAGATTTTACGCTAAGTAGTGAGTAAAAATTCTTATTTCATGACTTAATTTAAACTCACTTTTATTGCTATTTATAGGTGAATTAAGGTGTGACACGTCCATTTATATGCCTTTTGCGCACTTTGAACAAAGTCGAGAAAACTCGATTTTACGCTCACTAATGAGTAAAAATTCTTATTTCATGACTTAATGTAAACTCACTTTTATTGATATTTAAAGGTGTATTAAGGTGTGATGCGTCCATTTATTTGCCTTTTCCGCACTTTGAACAAAGTCGAGAAAACACGATTTTACGCTCACTAGTGAGTAAAAATTCTTATTTCATGACTTAATGTAAACTCACTTTTATTGTTATTTAAAGGTGTATTAAGGTGTGATACATCCATTTATATGCCTTTTCCGCACTTTGAACAAAGTCGAGAAAATACGATTTTACGCTCACTAGTGAGTAAAAATTCTTATTTCATGACTTAATGTAAACTCACTTTTATTGATACTTAAAGGTGTATTAAGGTGTGATACATCCATTTATATGCCTTTTCCGCACTTTGAACAAAGTCGAGAAAACACGATTTTAAGCTCACTAGTGAGTAAAAATTCTTATTTCATGACTTAATGTAAACTCACTTTTATTGATATTTAAAGGTATATTAAGGTGTGATATGTCCATTTATATGCCTTTTCCGCACCTTGAACAAAGTCGATAAAACAGATTTTACACTCAGTAGTGAGTAAAAATTCTTATTTCATGACTTAATTTAAACTCACTTTTATTGCTATTTAAAGGTGAATTCAGGTGTGATACGTCCATTTATATGCCTTTTCCGCACTTTGAACAAAGTCGAGAAAACTCGATTTTACGCTCACTAATGAGTAAAAATTCTTATTTCATGACTTAATGTAAACTCACTTTTATTGATATTTAAAGGTGTATTAAGGTGTGATACGTCCATTTATTTGCCTTTTCCGCACTTTGAACAAAGTCGAGAAAACACGATTTTACGCTCACTAGTGAGTAAAAATTCTTATTTCATGACTTAAGGTAAACTCACTTTTATTGATGTTTAAAGGTGTATTAAGGTGTGATACGTTCATTTATATGCCTTTTGCGCACTTTGAACAAGGTCGAGAAAACACGATTTTACGCTCACTAGTGAGTAAAAATTCTTATTTCATGACTTAATATAAACTCACTTTTATTGTTATTTAAAGGTGCATTAAGGTGTGATAGTCCATTTATATGTCTTTTCCGCACTTTGAACAAAGTCGAGAAATCACGATTTTACGCTCACTAGTGAGTAAAAATTCTTATTTCATGACTTAATATAAACTCACTTTTATTGATATTTAATGGTGTATTAAGGTGTGATACGTCCATTTATATGCCTTTTCCGCACTTTGAACAAAGTCGAGAAAACACGATTTTACGCTCACTAGTGAGTAAAAATTCTTATTTCTTGCCTTAATGTAAACTCACTTTTATTGATATTTAAAAGTGTATTAAGGTGTGATACGTCCATTTATATGGCTTTTCCACACTTTGAACAAAGTCGAGAAAGCACGATTTTACGCTCACTAGGGAGTAAAAATTCTTATTTCATGACTTAATGTAAACTCACTTTTATTGATATTTTAAGGTGTATTAAGGTGTGATATGTCTATTTATATGCCTTTTCCGCACTTTGAACAAAGTCGAGAAAACACGATTTTACGCTCACTAGGGAGTGAAAATTCTTATTTCATGACTTAATGTAAACTCACCTTTATTGATATTTAAAGGTGTATTAAGGTATGATACGTCCATTTATTTGCCTTTTCCGCACTTTGAACAAAGTCCAGAAAACACGATTTTACGGTCACTAGTGAGTAAAAATTCTTATTTCCTGACTAAAGGTAAACTCACTTTTATTGATATTTAAAGGTGTATTAAGGTGTGATACGTCCATTTATATGCCTTTTCCGCACTTTGAACAAAGTCGAGAAAACACGATTTTACGCTCACTAGTGAGTAAAAATTCTTATTTCAGGACTTAATGTAAACTCACTTTTATTGATATTTAAAGGTGTATTAAGGTGTGATACTTCCATTTATATGCCTTTTCCGCACTTTGAACAAAGTCGAGAAAACACGATTTTACGTTCACTAGTGAGTAAAAATTCTTATTTCATGACTTAATGTAAACTCACTTTAATTGATATTTAAAGGTGTTTTAAGGTGTGATATGTGCATTTATATGCCATTTCCGCACTTTGAACAAAGTCGAGAAAACACGATTTTACGCTCACGAGTGAGTAAAAATTCTTATTTCATGACTTAATGTAAACTCACTTTTACTGATATTTAAAGGTGTATTAAGGTGTGATAGGTCCATTTATATGCCTTTTCCGCACTTTGTACAATTTCGAGAAAACACGATTTTACGCTCACTAGTGAGTAAAAATTCATATTTCATGACTTAAAGTTAACTCACTTGTATTGCTATTTAAAGGTGTATTAAGGTGTGACACGTCCATTTATATGCCTTTTCCGCACTTTGAACAAAGTCGAGAAAACACGATTTTACGCTCACTAGTGAGTAAAAATTCTTATTTCATGACTTAAGGTAAACTCACTTTTATTGATATTTAAAGGTGTATTAAGGTGTGATACGTCCATTTATATGCCTTTTCCGCACTTTGAACAAGGTCGAGAAAACACGATTTTACGCTCACTAGTGAGTAAATATTATTATTTCATGACTTAATGTAAACTCACTTTTATTGATATTTAAAGGTGTATTAAGATGTGATACGTCCATTTATATGCCTTTTCCGCACTTTGAACAAAGTCAAGAAAACACGATTTTACGCTCACTAGTGAGTAAAAATTCTTATTTCATGACTTAATGTAAACTCACTATAATTGATATTTAAATGTGTATTAAGATGTGATACGTCCATTTATATGCCTTTTCCGCACTTTGAACAAAGTCGAGAAAACACGATTTTACGCTCACTAGTGAGTAAAAATTCTTATTTCATGACTTCATGTAAACTCACTTTTATTGATACTTAAAGGTGTATTAAGGTGTGATACATCCATTTATATGCCTTTTCCGCACTTTGAACAAAGTCGAGAAAATACGATTTTACGCTCACTAGTGAGTAAAAATTCTTATTTCATGACTTAATGTAAACTCACTGTTATTGATATTTAAAGGTGTATTAAGGTATGATACGTCCATTTATATGCTTTTTCCGCACTTTGAACAAATTCGAGAAAACACGATTTTACGGTTACTAGTGAGTAAAAATTCTTATTTCATGACTTTATGTAAACTCACTTTTATTGATATTTAAAGGTGTATTAAGGTGTGATATGTCCATTTATATGCCTTTTCCGCACTTTGAACAAAGTCGATAAAACAGATTTTACGCTCAGTAGTGAGTAAAAATTCTTATTTCATGACTTAATTTAAACTCACTTTTATTGCTATTTAAAGGTGAATTAAGGTGTGACACGTCCATTTATATGCCTTTTCCGCACTTTGAACAAAGTCGAGAAAACTCGATTAAACGCTCACTAATGAGTAAAAATTCTTATTTCATGACTTAATGTAAACTCACTTTTATTGATATTTAAAGGTGTATTAAGGTGTGATACGTCCATTTATTAGCCTTTTCCGCACTTTGAACAAAGTCGAGAAAACACGATTTTACGCTCACTAGTGAGTAAAATCTCTTATTTCATGACTTAAGGTAAACTCACTTTTATTGATATTTAAAGGTGTATTAAGGTGTGATACGTCCATTTATATGCCTTTTCCGCACTTTGAACAAGGTCGAGAAAACACGATTTTACGCTCACTAGTGAGTAAAAATTCTTATTTCATGACTTAATGTAAACTCACTTTTATTGTTATTTAAAGGTGTATTAAGGTGTGATACATCCATTTATATGCCTTTTCCGCACTTTGAACAAAGTCGAGAAAATACGATTTTACGCTCACTAGTGAGTAAAAATTCTTATTTCATGACTTAATGTAAACTCACTTTTATTGATACTTAAAGGTGTATTAAGGTGTGATACATCCATTTATATGCCTTTTCCGCACTTTGAACAAAGTCGAGAAAACACGATTTTAAGCTCACTAGTGAGTAAAAATTCTTATTTCATGACTTAATGTAAACTCACTTTTATTGATATTTATAGGTATATTAAGGTGTGATATGTCCATTTATATGCCTTTTCCGCACCTTGAACAAAGTCGATAAAACAGATTTTACGCTCAGTAGTGAGTAAAAATTCTTATTTCATGACTTAATTTAAACTCACTTTTATTGCTATTTAAAGGTGAATTCAGGTGTGATACGTCCATTTATATGCCTTTTCCGCACTTTGAACAAAGTCGAGAAAACTCGATTTTACGCTCACTAGTGAGTAAAAATTCTTATTTCTTGACTTAATGTAAACTCACTTTTATTGATATTTAAAAGTGTATTAACGTGTGATACGTCTATTTACACGGCTTTTCCACACTTTGAACAAAGTCGAGAAAACACGATTTTACGCTCACTAGGGAGTAAAAATTCTTATTTCATGACTTAATGTAAACTCACTTTTATTGATATTTTAAGGTGTATTAAGGTGTGATATGTCCATTTATATGCCTTTTCCGCACTTTGAACAAAGTCGAGAAAACACGATTTTACGCTCACTAGGGAGTAAAAATTCTTATTTCATGACTTAATGTAAACTCACTTTTATTGATATTTTAAGGTGTATTAAGGTGTGATATGTCCATTTATATGCCTTTTCCGCACTTTGAACAAAGTCGAGAAAACACGATTTTACGCTCACTAGTGAGTAAAAATTCTTATTTCATGACTTAATGTAAACTCACTTTTATTGATATTTAAAGGTGTATTAAGGTATGATACGTCCATTTATATGCCTTTTCCGCACTTTGAACAAAGTCGAGAAAACACGATTTTACGGTCACTAGTGAGTAAAATCTCTTATTTCATGACTTAAGGTAAACTCACTTTTATTGATATTTAAAGGTGTATTAAGCTGTGATACCTCCATTTATATGCCTTTTCCGCACTTTGAACAAGGTCGAGAAAACACGATTTTACGTTCACTAGTGAGTAAAAATTCTTATTTCATGACTTAATGTAAACTCACTTTTATTGTTATTTAAAGGTGTATTAAGGTGTGATACATCCATTTATATGCCTTTTCCGCACTTTGAACAAAGTCGAAAAAATACGATTTTACGCTCACTAGTGAGTAAAAATTCTTATTTCATGACTTAATGTAAACTCACTTTTATTGATACTTAAAGGTGTATTAAGGTGTGATACATCCATTTATATGCCTTTTCCGCACTTTGAACAAAGTCGAGAAAACACGATTTTAAGCTCACTAGTGAGTAAAAATTCTTATTTCATGACTTAATGTAAACTCACTTTTATTGATATTTATAGGTATATTAAGGTGTGATATGTCAATTTATATGCCTTTTCCGCACCTTGAACAAAGTCGATAAAACAGATTTTACACTCAGTAGTGAGTAAAAATTCTTATTTCATGACTTAATTTAAACTCACTTTTATTGCTATTTAAAGGTGAATTCAGGTGTGATACGTCCATTTATATGCCTTTTCCGCACTTTGAACAAAGTCGAGAAAACTCGATTTTACGATCACTAATGAGTAAAAATTCTTATTTCATGACTTAATGTAAACTCACTTTTATTGATATTTAAAGGTGTATTAAGGTGTGATACGTCCATTTATTTGCCTTTTCCGCACTTTGAACAAAGTCGAGAAAACACGATTTTACGCTCACTAGTGAGTAAAAATTCTTATTTCATGACTTAAGGTAAACTCACTTTTATTGATGTTTAAAGGTGTATTAAGGTGTGATACGTCCATTTATATGCCTTTTCCGCACTTTGAACAAGGTCGAGAAAACACGATTTTACGCTCACTAGTGAGTAAAAATTCTTATTTCATGACTTAATATAAACTCACTTTTATTGTTATTTAAAGGTGCATTAAGGTGTGATACGTCCATTTATATGTCTTTTCCGCACTTTGAACAAAGTCGAGAAATCACGATTTTACGCTCACTACTGAGTAAAAATTCTTATTTCATGACTTAATATAAACTCACTTTTATTGATATTTAATGGTGTATTAAGGTGTGATACGTCCATTTATATGCCTTTTCCGCACTTTGAACAAAGTCGAGAAAACACGATTTTACGCTCACTAGTGAGTAAAAATTCTTATTTCTTGACTTAATTTAAACTCACTTTTATTGCTATTTAAAGGTGAATTCAGGTGTGATATGTCCATTTATATGCCTTTTCCGCACTTTGAACAAAGTCGAGAAAACTCGATTTTACGCTCACTAATGAGTAAAAATTCTTATTTCATGACTTAATGTAAACTCACTTTTATTGATATTTAAAGGTGTATTAAGGTGTGATACGTCCATTTATTGGCATTTTCCGAACTTTGAACAAAGTCGAGAAAACACGATTTTACGCTCACTAGTGAGTAAAAATTCTTATTTCATGACTTAATATAAACTCACTTTTATTGTTATTTAAAGGTGCATTAAGGTGTGATGCGTCCATTTATATGTCTTTTCCGCACTTTGAACAAAGTCGAGAAATCAGGATTTTACGCTCACTACTGAGTAAAAATTCTTATTTCATGACTTAATATAAACTCACTTTTATTGATATTTAATGGTGTATTAAGGTGTGATACGTCCATTTATATGCCTTTTCCGCACTTTGAACAAAGTCGAGAAAACACGATTTTACGCTCACTAGGGAGTAAAAATTCTTATTTCTTGACTTAATGTAAACTCACTTTTATTGATATTTAAAAGTGTATTAAGGTGTGATACGTCCATTTATATGGCTTTTCCACACTTTGAGCAAAGTCGAGAAAACACGATTTTACGCTCACTAGTGAGTAAAAATTATTATTTCATGACTTAAGGTAAACTCACTTTTATTGATATTTAAAGGTGTATTAAGATGTGATACGTCCATTTATATGCCTTTTCCGCACTTTGAACAAAGTCGAGAAAACACGATTTTACGCTCACTAGTGAGTAAAAAATCTTATTTCATGACTTAATGTAAACTCACTTTTATTGTTATTTAAAGGTGTATTAAGGTGTGATACATCCATTTATATGCCTTTTCCGCACTTTGAACAAAGTCGAGAAAATACGATTTTACGCTCACTAGTGAGTAAAAATTCTTATTTCATGACTTAATGTAAACTCACTTTTATTGATACTTAAAGGTGTATTAAGGTGTGATACATCCATTTATATGCCTTTTCCGCACTTTGAACAAAGTCGAGAAAACACGATTTTAAGCTCACTAGTGAGTAAAAATTCTTATTTCATGACTTAATGTAAACTCACTTTTATTGATATTTAAAGGTATATTAAGGTGTGATATGTCCATTTATATGCCTTTTCCGCACCTTGAACAAAGTCGATAAAACAGATTTTACGCTCAGTAGTGAGTAAAAATTCTTATTTCATGACTTAATTTAAACTCACTTTTATTGCTATTTAAAGGTGAATTCAGGTGTGATATGTCCATTTATATGCCTTTTCCGCACTTTGAACAAAGTCGAGAAAACTCGATTTTACGCTCACTAATGAGTAAAAATTCTTATTTCATGACTTAATGTAAACTCACTTTTATTGATATTTAAAGGTGTATTAAGGTGTGATACGTCCATTTATTGGCATTTTCCGAACTTTGAACAAAGTCGAGAAAACACGATTTTACGCTCACTAGTGAGTAAAAATTCTTATTTCATGACTTAATATAAACTCACTTTTATTGTTATTTAAAGGTGCATTAAGGTGTGATGCGTCCATTTATATGTCTTTTCCGCACTTTGAACAAAGTCGAGAAATCACGATTTTACGCTCACTACTGAGTAAAAATTCTTATTTCATGACTTAATATAAACTCACTTTTATTGATATTTAATGGTGTATTAAGGTGTGATACGTCCATTTATATGCCTTTTCCGCACTTTGAACAAAGTCGAGAAAACACGATTTTACGCTCACTAGGGAGTAAAAATTCTTATTTCTTGACTTAATGTAAACTCACTTTTATTGATATTTAAAAGTGTATTAAGGTGTGATACGTCCATTTATATGGCTTTTCCACACTTTGAGCAAACTCGAGAAAACACGATTTTACGCTCACTAGGGAGTAAAAATTCTTATTTCATGACTTAATGTAAACTCACTTTTATTGATATTTTAAGGTGTATTAAGGTGTGATATGTCCATTTATATGCCTTTTCCGCACTTTGAGCAAAGTCGAGAAAACACGATTTTACGCTCACTAGGGAGTAAAAATTCTTATTTCATGACTTAATGTAAACTCACTTTTATTGATATTTTAAGGTGTATTAAGGTGTGATATGTCCATTTATATGCCTTTTCCGCACTTTGAACATCGTCGAGAAAACACGATTTTACGCTCACTAGTGAGTAAAAATTCTTATTTCAGGACTTAATGTAAACTCACTTTTATTGATATTTAAAGGTGTATTAAGATGTGATACGTCCATTTATATGCCTTTTCCGCACTTTGAACAAAGTCAAGAAAACACGATTTTACGCTCACTAGTGAGTAAAAATTCTTATTTCATGACTTAATGTAAACTCACTTTAATTGATATTTAAAGGTGTATTAAGGTGTGATATGTCCATTTATATGCCTTTTCCGCTCTTTGTACATAGTCGAGAAAACACGATTTTACGCTCACTAGTGAGTAAAAATTATTATTTCATGACTTAAGGTAAACTCACTTTTATTGATATTTAAAGGTGTATTAAGATGTGATACGTCCATTTATATGCCTTTTCCGCACTTTGAACAAAGTCGAGAAAACACGATTTTACGCTCACTACTGAGTAAAAATTCTTATTTCATGACTTAATGTAAACTCACTTTAATTGATATTTAAATGTGTATTAAGATGTGATACGTCCATTTATATGCCTTTTCCGCACTTTGAACAAAGTCGAGAAAACACGATTTTACGCTCACTAGTGAGTAAAAATTCTTATTTCTTGACTTAATGTAAACTCACTTTTATTGATATTTAAAAGTGTATTAAGGTGTGATACGTCCATTTATATGGCTTTTCCACACTTTGAACAAAGTCGAGAAAACACGATTTTACGCTCACTAGGGAGTAAAAATTCTTATTTCATGACTTAATGTAAACTCACTTTTATTGATATTTTAAGGTGTATTAAGGTGTGATATGTCTATTTATATGCCTTTTCCGCACTTTGAACAAAGTCGAGAAAACACGATTTTACGCTCACTAGGGAGTGAAAATTCTTATTTCATGACTTAATGTAAACTCACCTTTATTGATATTTAAAGGTGTATTAAGGTATGATACGTCCATTTATTTGCCTTTTCCGCACTTTGAACAAAGTCCAGAAAACACGATTTTACGGTCACTAGTGAGTAAAAATTCTTATTTCCTGACTAAAGGTAAACTCACTTTTATTGATATTTAAAGGTGTATTAAGGTGTGATACGTCCATTTATATGCCTTTTCCGCACTTTGAACAAAGTCGAGAAAACACGATTTTACGCTCACTAGTGAGTAAAAATTCTTATTTCAGGACTTAATGTAAACTCACTTTTATTGATATTTAAAGGTGTATTAAGGTGTGATACTTCCATTTATATGCCTTTTCCGCACTTTGAACAAAGTCGAGAAAACAAGATTTTACGTTCACTAGTGAGTAAAAATTCTTATTTCATGACTTAATGTAAACTCACTTTAATTGATATTTAAAGGTGTTTTAAGGTGTGATATGTGCATTTATATGCCATTTCCGCACTTTGAACAAAGTCGAGAAAACACGATTTTACGCTCACGAGTGAGTAAAAATTCTTATTTCATGACTTAATGTAAACTCACTTTTACTGATATTTAAAGGTGTATTAAGGTGTGATAGGTCCATTTATATGCCTTTTCCGCACTTTGTACAATTTCGAGAAAACACGATTTTACGCTCACTAGTGAGTAAAAATTCATATTTCATGACTTAAAGTTAACTCACTTGTATTGCTATTTAAAGGTGTATTAAGGTGTGACACGTCCATTTATATGCCTTTTCCGCACTTTGAACAAAGTCGAGAAAACACGATTTTACGCTCACTAGTGAGTAAAAATTCTTATTTCATGACTTAAGGTAAACTCACTTTTATTGATATTTAAAGGTGTATTAAGGTGTGATACGTCCATTTATATGCCTTTTCCGCACTTTGAACAAGGTCGAGAAAACACGATTTTACGCTCACTAGTGAGTAAATATTATTATTTCATGACTTAATGTAAACTCACTTTTATTGATATTTAAAGGTGTATTAAGATGTGATACGTCCATTTATATGCCTTTTCCGCACTTTGAACAAAGTCAAGAAAACACGATTTTACGCTCACTAGTGAGTAAAAATTCTTATTTCATGACTTAATGTAAACTCACTATAATTGATATTTAAAGGTGTATTAAGGTGTGATATGTCCATTTATATGCCTTTTCCGCTCTTTGTACATAGTCGAGAAAACACGATTTTACGCTCACTAGTGAGTAAAAATTATTATTTCATGACTTAAGGTAAACTCACTTTTATTGATATTTAAAGGTGTATTAAGATGTGATACGTCCATTTATATGCCTTTTCCGCACTTTGAACAAAGTCGATAAAACAGATTTTACGCTCAGTAGTGAGTAAAAATTCTTATTTCATGACTTAATTTAAACTCACTTTTATTGCTATTTAAAGGTGAATTCAGGTGTGATATGTCCATTTATATGCCTTTTCCGCACTTTGAACAAAGTCGAGAAAACTCGATTTTACGCTCACTAATGAGTAAAAATTCTTATTTCATGACTTAATGTAAACTCACTTTTATTGATATTTAAAGGTGTATTAAGGTGTGATACGTCCATTTATTGGCATTTTCCGAACTTTGAACAAAGTCGAGAAAACACGATTTTACGCTCACTAGTGAGTAAAAATTCTTATTTCATGACTTAATATAAACTCACTTTTATTGTTATTTAAAGGTGCATTAAGGTGTGATGCGTCCATTTATATGTCTTTTCCGCACTTTGAACAAAGTCGAGAAATCAGGATTTTACGCTCACTACTGAGTAAAAATTCTTATTTCATGACTTAATATAAACTCACTTTTATTGATATTTAATGGTGTATTAAGGTGTGATACGTCCATTTATATGCCTTTTCCGCACTTTGAACAAAGTCGAGAAAACACGATTTTACGCTCACTAGGGAGTAAAAATTCTTATTTCTTGACTTAATGTAAACTCACTTTTATTGATATTTAAAAGTGTATTAAGGTGTGATACGTCCATTTATATGGCTTTTCCACACTTTGAGCAAAGTCGAGAAAACACGATTTTACGCTCACTAGGGAGTAAAAATTCTTATTTCATGACTTAATGTAAACTCACTTTTATTGATATTTTAAGGTGTATTAAGGTGTGATATGTCCATTTATATGCCTTTTCCGCACTTTGAACATCGTCGAGAAAACACGATTTTACGCTCACTAGTGAGTAAAAATTCTTATTTCAGGACTTAATGTAAACTCACTTTTATTGATATTTAAAGGTGTATTAAGATGTGATACGTCCATTTATATGCCTTTTCCGCACTTTGAACAAAGTCAAGAAAACACGATTTTACGCTCACTAGTGAGTAAAAATTCTTATTTCATGACTTAATGTAAACTCACTTTAATTGATATTTAAAGGTGTATTAAGGTGTGATATGTCCATTTATATGCCTTTTCCGCTCTTTGTACATAGTCGAGAAAACACGATTTTACGCTCACTAGTGAGTAAAAATTATTATTTCATGACTTAAGGTAAACTCACTTTTATTGATATTTAAAGGTGTATTAAGATGTGATACGTCCATTTATATGCCTTTTCCGCACTTTGAACAAAGTCGAGAAAACACGATTTTACGCTCACTACTGAGTAAAAATTCTTATTTCATGACTTAATGTAAACTCACTTTAATTGATATTTAAATGTGTATTAAGATGTGATACGTCCATTTATATGCCTTTTCCGCACTTTGAACAAAGTCGAGAAAACACGATTTTACGCTCACTAGTGAGTAAAAATTCTTATTTCATGACTTCATGTAAACTCACTTTTATTGATACTTAAAGGTGTATTAAGGTGTGATACATCCATTTATATGCCTTTTCCGCACTTTGAACAAAGTCGAGAAAATACGATTTTACGCTCACTAGTGAGTAAAAATTCTTATTTCATGACTTAATGTAAACTCACTTTTATTGATACTTAAAGGTGTATTAAGGTGTGATACATCCATTTATATGCCTTTTCCGCACTTTGAACAAAGTCGATAAAACAGATTTTACGCTCAGTAGTGAGTAAGAATTCTTATTTCATGACTTAATTTAAACTCACTTTTATTGCTATTTAAAGGTGAATTAAGGTTTGATATGTCCATTTATATGCCTTTTCCGCACTTTGAACATAGTCGATAAAACACGATTTTACGCTCACTAGTGAGTAAAAATTCTTATTTCATGACTTAATGTAAACTCACTTTTATAGATATTTAAAGGTGTATTAAGGTGTGATATGTCCATTTATATGCCTTTTCCGCACTTTGAACATAGTCGATAAAACACGATTTTACGCTCACTAGTGAGTAAAAATTCTTATTTCATGACTTAATGTAAACTCACTTTTATTGATATTTAAAGGTGTATTAAGGTGTGATATGTCCATTTATATGCCTTTTCCGCACTTTGAACAAAGTCGATAAAACAGATTTTACGCTCAGTAGTGAGTAAGAATTCTTATTTCATGACTTAATTTAAACTCACTTTTATTGCTATTTAAAGGTGAATTAAGGTTTGATACGTCCATTTATATGCCTTTTCCGCACCTTGAACAAAGTCGAGAAAACTCGATTTTACGCTCACTAGTGAGTAAAAATTCTAATTTCATGACTTAATGTAAACTCACTTTTATTGTTATTTAAAGGTGTATTAAGGTGTGATACGTCCATTTATATGCCTTTTCCGCACTTTGAACAAAGTCGATAAAACACGATTTTACGCTAACTACTGAGTAAAAATTCTTATTTCATGACTTAATATAAACTCACTTTTATTGATATTTAAAGGTGTATTAAGGTATGATACGTCCATTTATATGCCTTTTCCGCACTTTGAACAAAGTCGAGAAAACACGATTTTACGCTCACTAGTGAGTAAAAATTCTTATTTCTTGACTTAATGTAAACTCACTTTTATTGATATTTAAAAGTGTATTAACGTGTGATACGTCTATTTACACGGCTTTTCCACACTTTGAACAAAGTCGAGAAAACACGATTTTACGCTCACTAGGGAGTAAAAATTCTTATTTCATGACTTAATGTAAACTCACTTTTATTGATATTTTAAGGTGTATTAAGGTGTGATATGTCCGTTTATATGCCTTTTCCGCACTTTGAACAAAGTCGAGAAAACACGATTTTACGCTCACTAGTGAGTAAAAATTCTTATTTCATGACTTAATGTAAACTCACTTTTATTGATATTTAAAGGTGTATTAAGGTATGATACGTCCATTTATATGCCTTTTCCGCACTTTGAACAAAGTCGAGAAAACACGATTTTACGGTCACTAGTGAGTAAAATCTCTTATTTCATGACTTAAGGTAAACTCACTTTTATTGATATTTAAAGGTGTATTAAGCTGTGATACCTCCATTTATATGCCTTTTCCGCACTTTGAACAAGGTCGAGAAAACACGATTTTACGTTCACTAGTGAGTAAAAATTCTTATTTCATGACTTAATGTAAACTCACTTTTATTGTTATTTAAAGATGTATTAAGGTGTGATACATCCATTTATATGCCTTTTCCGCACTTTGAACAAAGTCGAAAAAATACGATTTTACGCTCACTAGTGAGTAAAAATTCTTATTTCATGACTTAATGTAAACTCACTTTTATTGATACTTAAAGGTGTATTAAGGTGTGATACATCCATTTATATGCCTTTTCCGCACTTTGAACAAAGTCGAGAAAACACGATTTTAAGCTCACTAGTGAGTAAAAATTCTTATTTCATGACTTAATGTAAACTCACTTTTATTGATATTTATAGGTATATTAAGGTGTGATATGTCAATTTATATGCCTTTTCCGCACCTTGAACAAAGTCGATAAAACAGATTTTACACTCAGTAGTGAGTAAAAATTCTTATTTCATGACTTAATTTAAACTCACTTTTATTGCTATTTAAAGGTGAATTCAGGTGTGATACGTCCATTTATATGCCTTTTCCGCACTTTGAACAAAGTCGAGAAAACTCGATTTTACGATCACTAATGAGTAAAAATTCTTATTTCATGACTTAATGTAAACTCACTTTTATTGATATTTAAAGGTGTATTAAGGTGTGATACGTCCATTTATTTGCCTTTTCCGCACTTTGAACAAAGTCGAGAAAACACGATTTTACGCTCACTAGTGAGTAAAAATTCTTATTTCATGACTTAAGGTAAACTCACTTTTATTGATGTTTAAAGGTGTATTAAGGTGTGATACGTCCATTTATATGCCTTTTCCGCACTTTGAACAAGGTCGAGAAAACACGATTTTACGCTCACTAGTGAGTAAAAATTCTTATTTCATGACTTAATATAAACTCACTTTTATTGTTATTTAAAGGTGCATTAAGGTGTGATACGTCCATTTATATGTCTTTTCCGCACTTTGAACAAAGTCGAGAAATCACGATTTTACGCTCACTACTGAGTAAAAATTCTTATTTCATGACTTAATATAAACTCACTTTTATTGATATTTAATGGTTTATTAAGGTGTGATACGTCCATTTATATGCCTTTTCCGCACTTTGAACAAAGTCGAGAAAACACGATTTTACGCTCACTAGTGAGTAAAAATTCTTATTTCTTGACTTAATGTAAACTCACTTTTATTGATATTTAAAAGTGTATTAAGGTGTGATACGTCCATTTATATGGCTTTTCCACACTTTGAACAAAGTCGAGAAAACACGATTTTACGCTCACTAGGGAGTAAAAATTCTTATTTCATGACTTAATGTAAACTCACTTTTATTGATATTTTAAGGTGTATTAAGGTGTGATATGTCTATTTATATGCCTTTTCCGCACTTTGAACAAAGTCGAGAAAACACGATTTTACGCTCACTAGTGAGTGAAAATTCTTATTTCATGACTTAATGTAAACTCACCTTTATTGATATTTAAAGGTGTATTAAGGTATGATACGTCCATTTATTTACCTTTTCCGCACTTTGAACAAAGTCCAGAAAACACGATTTTACGGTCACTAGTGAGTAAAAATTCTTATTTCAGGACTTAATGTAAACTCACTTTTATTGATATTTAAAGGTGTATTAAGGTGTGATACTTCCATTTATATGCCTTTTCCGCACTTTGAACAAAGTCGAGAAAACACGATTTTACCTTCACTAGTGAGTAAAAATTCTTATTTCATGACTTAATGTAAACTCACTTTTACTGATATTTAAAGGTGTATTAAGGTGTGACACGTCCATTTATATGCCTTTTCCGCACTTTGAACAAATTCGAGAAAACACGATTTTACGCTCACTAGTGAGTAAGAATTCTTATTTCATGACTTAAGGTAAACTCACTTTTATTGATATTTAAAGGTGTATTAAGGTGTGATACGTCCATTTATATGCCTTTTCCGCACTTTGAACAAGGTCGAGAAAGCACGATTTTACGCTCACTAGTGAGTTAATATTATTATTTCATGACTTAATGTAAACTCACTTTTATTGATATTTAAAGGTGTATTAAGATGTGATACGTCCATTTATATGCCTTTTCCGCACTTTGAACAAAGTCAAGAAAACACGATTTTACGCTCACTAGTGAGTAAAAATTCTTATTTCATGACTTAATGTAAACTCACTTTAATTGATATTTAAAGGTGTATTAAGGTGTGATACGTCCATTTATATGCCTTTTCCGCTCTTTGTACATAGTCGAGAAAACACGATTTTACGCTCACTAGTGAGTAAAAATTATTATTTCATGACTTAAGGTAAACTCACTTTTATTGATATTTAAAGGTGTATTAAGATGTGATACGTCCATTTATATGCCTTTTCCGCACTTTGAACAAAGTCGAGAAAACACGATTTTACGCTCACTAGTGAGTAAAAAATCTTATTTCATGACTTAATGTAAACTCACTTTAATTGATATTTAAATGTGTATTAAGATGTGATATGTCCATTTATATGCCTTTTCCGCACTTTGAACAAAGTCGAGAAAACACGATTTTACGCTCACTAGTGAGTAAAAATTCTTATTTCATGACTTCATGTAAACTCACTTTTATTGATACTTAAAGGTGTATTAAGGTGTGATACATCCATTTATATGCCTTTTCCGCACTTTGAACAAAGTCGAGAAAATACGATTTTACGCTCACTAGTGAGTAAAAATTCTTATTTCATGACTTAATGTAAACTCACTTTTATTGATATTTAAAGGTGTATTAAGGTGTGATACGTCCATTTATTAGCCTTTTCCACACTTTGAACAAAGTCGATAAAACACGATTTTACGCTCACTAGTGAGTAAAAATTCTTATTTCATGACTTAATTTAAACTCACTTTTATTGCTATTTAAAGTGAATTAAGGTGTGACACGTACATTTATATGCCTTTTCCGCACTTTGAACAAAGTCGAGAAAACTCGATTTTACGCTCACTAATGAGTAAAAATTCTTATTTCATGACTTAATATAAACTCACTTTAATTGATATTTAAAGGTGTATTAAGGTGTGATACGTCCATTTATATGCCTTTTCCGCTCTTTGTACATAGTCGAGAAAACACGATTTTACGCTCACTAGTGAGTAAAAATTATTATTTCATGACTTAAGGTAAACTCACTTTTATTGATATTTAAAGGTGTATTAAGATGTGATACGTCCATTTATATGCCTTTTCCGCACTTTGAACAAAGTCGAGAAAACACGATTTTACGCTCACTAGTGAGTAAAAAATCTTATTTCATGACTTAATGTAAACTCACTTTTATTGTTATTTAAAGGTGTATTAAGGTGTGATACATCCATTTATATGCCTTTTCCGCACTTTGAACAAAGTCGAGAAAATACGATTTTACGCTCACTAGTGAGTAAAAATTCTTATTTCATGACTTAATGTAAACTCACTTTTATTGATACTTAAAGGTGTATTAAGGTGTGATACATCCATTTATATGCCTTTTCCGCACTTTGAACAAAGTCGAGAAAACACGATTTTAAGCTCACTAGTGAGTAAAAATTCTTATTTCATGACTTAATGTAAACTCACTTTTATTGATATTTAAAGGTATATTAAGGTGTGATATGTCCATTTATATGCCTTTTCCGCACCTTGAACAAAGTCGATAAAACAGATTTTACGCTCAGTGGTGAGTAAACATTATTATTTCATGACTTAATTTAAACTCACTTTTATTGCTATTTAAAGGTGAATTCAGGTGTGATATGTCCATTTATATGCCTTTTCCGCACTTTGAACAAAGTCGAGAAAACTCGATTTTACGCTCACTAATGAGTAAAAATTCTTATTTCATGACTTAATGTAAACTCACTTTTATTGATATTTAAAGGTGTATTAAGGTGTGATACGTCCATTTATTGGCATTTTCCGAACTTTGAACAAAGTCGAGAAAACACGATTTTACGCTCACTAGTGAGTAAAAATTCTTATTTCATGACTTAATATAAACTCACTTTTATTGTTATTTAAAGGTGCATTAAGGTGTGATGCGTCCATTTATATGTCTTTTCCGCACTTTGAACAAAGTCGAGAAATCACGATTTTACGCTCACTACTGAGTAAAAATTCTTATTTCATGACTTAATATAAACTCACTTTTATTGATATTTAATGGTGTATTAAGGTGTGATACGTCCATTTATGTGCCTTTTCCGCACTTTGAACAAAGTCGAGAAAACACGATTTTACGCTCACTAGGGAGTAAAAATTCTTATTTCTTGACTTAATGTAAACTCACTTTTATTGATATTTAAAAGTGTATTAAGGTGTGATACGTCCATTTATATGGCTTTTCCACACTTTGAGCAAAGTCGAGAAAACACGATTTTACGCTCACTAGGGAGTAAAAATTCTTATTTCATGACTTAATGTAAACTCACTTTTATTGATATTTTAAGGTGTATTAAGGTGTGATATGTCCATTTATATGCCTTTTCCGCACTTTGAACATCGTCGAGAAAACACGATTTTACGCTCACTAGTGAGTAAAAATTCTTATTTCAGGACTTAATGTAAACTCACTTTTATTGATATTTAAAGGTGTATTAAGATGTGATACGTCCATTTATATGCCTTTTCCGCACTTTGAACAAAGTCAAGAAAACACGATTTTACGCTCACTAGTGAGTAAAAATTCTTATTTCATGACTTAATGTAAACTCACTTTAATTGATATTTAAAGGTGTATTAAGGTGTGATATGTCCATTTATATGCCTTTTCCGCTCTTTGTACATAGTCGAGAAAACACGATTTTACGCTCACTAGTGAGTAAAAATTATTATTTCATGACTTAAAGTATACTCACTTTTATTGATATTTAAAGGTGTATTAAGATGTGATACGTCCATTTATATGCCTTTTCCGCACTTTGAACAAAGTCGAGAAAACACGATTTTACGCTCACTACTGAGTAAAAATTCTTATTTCATGACTTAATGTAAACTCACTTTAATTGATATTTAAATGTGTATTAAGATGTGATACGTCCATTTATATGCCTTTTCCGCACTTTGAACAAAGTCGAGAAAACACGATTTTACGCTCACTAGTGAGTAAAAATTCTTATTTCATGACTTCATGTAAACTCACTTTTATTGATACTTAAAGGTGTATTAAGGTGTGATACATCCATTTATATGCCTTTTCCGCACTTTGAACAAAGTCGAGAAAATACGATTTTACGCTCACTAGTGAGTAAAAATTCTTATTTCATGACTTAATGTAAACTCACTTTTATTGATACTTAAAGGTGTATTAAGGTGTGATATATCCATTTATATGCCTTTTCCCCACTTTGAACAAAGTCGAGAAAACACGATTTTACGCTCACTAGTGAGTAAAAATTCTTATTTCATGACTTAATGTAAACTCACTTTTATAGATATTTAAAGGTGTATTAAGGTGTGATATGTCCATTTATTTACCTTTTCCGCACTTTGAACAAAGTCCAGAAAACACGATTTTACGGTCACTAGTGAGTAAAAATTCTTATTTCAGGACTTAATGTAAACTCACTTTTATTGATATTTAAAGGTGTATTAAGGTGTGATACTTCCATTTATATGCCTTTTCCGCACTTTGAACAAAGTCGAGAAAACACGATTTTACCTTCACTAGTGAGTAAAAATTCTTATTTCATGACTTAATGTAAACTCACTTTTACTGATATTTAAAGGTGTATTAAGGTGTGCCACGTCCATTTATATGCCTTTTCCGCACTTTGAACAAATTCGAGAAAACACGATTTTACGCTCACTAGTGAGTAAGAATTCTTATTTCATGACTTAAGGTAAACTCACTTTTATTGATATTTAAAGGTGTATTAAGGTGTGATACGTCCATTTATATGCCTTTTCCGCACTTTGAACAAGGTCGAGAAAGCACGATTTTACGCTCACTAGTGAGTAAATATTATTATTTCATGACTTAATGTAAACTCACTTTTATTGATATTTAAAGGTGTATTAAGATGTGATACGTCCATTTATATGCCTTTTCCGCACTTTGAACAAAGTCAAGAAAACACGATTTTACGCTCACTAGTGAGTAAAAATTCTTATTTCATGACTTAATGTAAACTCACTTTAATTGATATTTAAAGGTGTATTAAGGTGTGATACGTCCATTTATATGCCTTTTCCGCTCTTTGTACATAGTCGAGAAAACACGATTTTACGCTCACTAGTGAGTAAAAATTATTATTTCATGACTTAAGGTAAACTCACTTTTATTGATATTTAAAGGTGTATTAAGATGTGATACGTCCATTTATATGCCTTTTCCGCACTTTGAACAAAGTCGAGAAAACACGATTTTACGCTCACTAGTGAGTAAAAAATCTTATTTCATGACTTAATGTAAACTCACTTTAATTGATATTTAAATGTGTATTAAGATGTGATACGTCCATTTATATGCCTTTTCCGCACTTTGAACAAAGTCGAGAAAACACGATTTTACGCTCACTAGTGAGTAAAAATTCTTATTTCATGACTTCATGTAAACTCACTTTTATTGATACTTAAAGGTGTATTAAGGTGTGATACATCCATTTATATGCCTTTTCCGCACTTTGAACAAAGTCGAGAAAATACGATTTTACGCTCACTAGTGAGTAAAAATTCTTATTTCATGACTTAATGTAAACTCACTTTTATTGATATTTAAAGGTGTATTAAGGTGTGATACGTCCATTTATTAGCCTTTTCCACACTTTGAACAAAGTCGATAAAACACGATTTTACGCTCACTAGTGAGTAAAAATTCTTATTTCATGACTTAATTTAAACTCACTTTTATTGCTATTTAAAGGTGAATTAAGGTGTGACACGTCCATTTATATGCCTTTTCCGCACTTTGAACAAAGTCGAGAAAACGCGATTTTACGCTCACTAATGAGTAAAAATTCTTATTTCATGACTTAATGTAAACTCACTTTTATTGATATTTAAAGGTGTATTAAGGTGTGATACATCCATTTATTAGCCTTTTCCACACTTTGAACAAAGTCGATAAAACACGATTTTACGCTCACTAGTGAGTAAAATCTCTTATTTCATGACTTAAGGTAAACTCACTTTTATTGATATTTATAGGTGTATTAAGGTGTGATACGTCCATTTATATGCCTTATCCGCACTTTGAACAAGGTCGAGAAAACACGATTTTACGCTCACTAGTGAGTAAAAATTCTTATTTCATGACTTAATGTAAACTCACTTTTATTGTTATTTAAAGGTGTATTAAGGTGTGATACATCCATTTATATGCCTTTTCCGCACTTTGAACAAAGTCGAGAAAATACGATTTTACGCTCACTAGTGAGTAAAAATTCTTATTTCATGACTTAATGTAAACTCACTTTTATTGATACTTAAAGGTGTATTAAGGTGTGATACATCCATTTATATGCCTTTTCCGCACTTTGAACAAAGTCGAGAAAACACGATTTTAAGCTCACTAGTGAGTAAAAATTCTTATTTCATGACTTAATGTAAACTCACTTTTATTGATATTTAAAGGTATATTAAGGTGTGATATGTCCATTTATATGCCTTTTCCGCACCTTGAACAAAGTCGATAAAACAGATTTTACGCTCAGTAGTGAGTAAAAATTCTTATTTCATGACTTAATTTAAACTCACTTTTATTGCTATTTAAAGGTGAATTCAGGTGTGATATGTCCATTTATATGCCTTTTCCGCACTTTGAACAAAGTCGAGAAAACTCGATTTTACGCTCACTACTGAGTAAAAATTCTTATTTCATGACTTAATATAAACTCACTTTTATTGATATTTAATGGTTTATTAAGGTGTGATACGTCCATTTATATGCCTTTTCCGCACTTTGAACAAAGTCGAGAAAACACGATTTTACGCTCACTACTGAGTAAAAATTCTTATTTCATGACTTAATATAAACTCACTTTTATTGATATTTAATGGTTTATTAAGGTGTGATACGTCCATTTATATGCCTTTTCCGCACTTTGAACAAAGTCGAGAAAACACGATTTTACGCTCACTAGTGAGTAAAAATTCTTATTTCTTGACTTAATGTAAACTCACTTTTATTGATATTTAAAAGTGTATTAAGGTGTGATACGTCCATTTATATGGCTTTTCCACACTTTGAACAAAGTCGAGAAAACACGATTTTACGCTCACTAGGGAGTAAAAATTCTTATTTCATGACTTAATGTAAACTCACTTTTATTGATATTTTAAGGTGTATTAAGGTGTGATATGTCTATTTATATGCCTTTTCCGCACTTTGAACAAAGTCGAGAAAACACGATTTTACGCTCACTAGTGAGTGAAAATTCTTATTTCATGACTTAATGTAAACTCACCTTTATTGATATTTAAAGGTGTATTAAGGTATGATACGTCCATTTATTTACCTTTTCCGCACTTTGAACAAAGTCCAGAAAACACGATTTTACGGTCACTAGTGAGTAAAAATTCTTATTTCAGGACTTAATGTAAACTCACTTTTATTGATATTTAAAGGTGTATTAAGGTGTGATACTTCCATTTATATGCCTTTTCCGCACTTTGAACAAAGTCGAGAAAACACGATTTTACCTTCACTAGTGAGTAAAAATTCTTATTTCATGACTTAATGTAAACTCACTTTTACTGATATTTAAAGGTGTATTAAGGTGTGACACGTCCATTTATATGCCTTTTCCGCACTTTGAACAAATTCGAGAAAACACGATTTTACGCTCACTAGTGAGTAAGAATTCTTATTTCATGACTTAAGGTAAACTCACTTTTATTGATATTTAAAGGTGTATTAAGGTGTGATACGTCCATTTATATGCCTTTTCCGCACTTTGAACAAGGTCGAGAAAGCACGATTTTACGCTCACTAGTGAGTAAATATTATTATTTCATGACTTAATGTAAACTCACTTTTATTGATATTTAAAGGTGTATTAAGATGTGATACGTCCATTTATATGCCTTTTCCGCACTTTGAACAAAGTCAAGAAAACACGATTTTACGCTCACTAGTGAGTAAAAATTCTTATTTCATGACTTAATGTAAACTCACTTTAATTGATATTTAAAGGTGTATTAAGGTGTGATACGTCCATTTATATGCCTTTTCCGCTCTTTGTACATAGTCGAGAAAACACGATTTTACGCTCACTAGTGAGTAAAAATTATTATTTCATGACTTAAGGTAAACTCACTTTTATTGATATTTAAAGGTGTATTAAGATGTGATACGTCCATTTATATGCCTTTTCCGCACTTTGAACAAAGTCGAGAAAACACGATTTTACGCTCACTAGTGAGTAAAAAATCTTATTTCATGACTTAATGTAAACTCACTTTAATTGATATTTAAATGTGTATTAAGATGTGATATGTCCATTTATATGCCTTTTCCGCACTTTGAACAAAGTCGAGAAAACACGGTTTTACGCTCACTAGTGAGTAAAAATTCTTATTTCATGACTTCATGTAAACTCACTTTTATTGATACTTAAAGGTGTATTAAGGTGTGATACATCCATTTATATGCCTTTTCCGCACTTTGAACAAAGTCGAGAAAATACGATTTTACGCTCACTAGTGAGTAAAAATTCTTATTTCATGACTTAATGTAAACTCACTTTTATTGATATTTAAAGGTGTATTAAGGTGTGATACGTCCATTTATTAGCCTTTTCCACACTTTGAACAAAGTCGATAAAACACGATTTTACGCTCACTAGTGAGTAAAAATTCTTATTTCATGACTTAATTTAAACTCACTTTTATTGCTATTTAAAGTGAATTAAGGTGTGACACGTACATTTATATGCCTTTTTCGCACTTTGAACAAAGTCGAGAAAACTCGATTTTACGCTCACTAATGAGTAAAAATTCTTATTTCATGACTTAATGTAAACTCACTTTAATTGATATTTAAAGGTGTATTAAGGTGTGATACGTCCATTTATATGCCTTTTCCGCTCTTTGTACATAGTCGAGAAAACACGATTTTACGCTCACTAGTGAGTAAAAATTATTATTTCATGACTTAAGGTAAACTCACTTTTATTGATATTTAAAGGTGTATTAAGATGTGATACGTCCATTTATATGCCTTTTCCGCACTTTGAACAAAGTCGAGAAAACACGATTTTACGCTCACTAGTGAGTAAAAAATCTTATTTCATGACTTAATGTAAACTCACTTTTATTGATATTTAAAGGTGTATTAAGATGTGATACGTCCATTTATATGCCTTTTCCGCACTTTGAACAAAGTCAAGAAAACACGATTTTACGCTCACTAGTGAGTAAAAATTCTTATTTCATGACTTAATGTAAACTCACTTTAATTGATATTTAAAGGTGTATTAAGGTGTGATACGTCCATTTATATGCCTTTTCCGCTCTTTGTACATAGTCGAGAAAACACGATTTTACGCTCACTAGTGAGTAAAAATTATTATTTCATGACTTAAGGTAAACTCACTTTTATTGATATTTAAAGGTGTATTAAGATGTGATACGTCCATTTATATGCCTTTTCCGCACTTTGAACAAAGTCGAGAAAACACGATTTTACGCTCACTAGTGAGTAAAAAATCTTATTTCATGACTTAATGTAAACTCACTTTAATTGATATTTAAATGTGTATTAAGATGTGATATGTCCATTTATATGCCTTTTCCGCACTTTGAACAAAGTCGAGAAAACACGATTTTACGCTCACTAGTGAGTAAAAATTCTTATTTCATGACTTCATGTAAACTCACTTTTATTGATACTTAAAGGTGTATTAAGGTGTGATACATCCATTTATATGCCTTTTCCGCACTTTGAACAAAGTCGAGAAAATACGATTTTACGCTCACTAGTGAGTAAAAATTCTTATTTCATGACTTAATGTAAACTCACTTTTATTGATATTTAAAGGTGTATTAAGGTGTGATACGTCCATTTATTAGCCTTTTCCACACTTTGAACAAAGTCGATAAAACACGATTTTACGCTCACTAGTGAGTAAAAATTCTTATTTCATGACTTAATTTAAACTCACTTTTATTGCTATTTAAAGTGAATTAAGGTGTGACACGTACATTTATATGCCTTTTCCGCACTTTGAACAAAGTCGAGAAAACTCGATTTTACGCTCACTAATGAGTAAAAATTCTTATTTCATGACTTAATGTAAACTCACTTTAATTGATATTTAAAGGTGTATTAAGGTGTGATACGTCCATTTATATGCCTTTTCCGCTCTTTGTACATAGTCGAGAAAACACGATTTTACGCTCACTAGTGAGTAAAAATTATTATTTCATGACTTAAGGTAAACTCACTTTTATTGATATTTAAAGGTGTATTAAGATGTGATACGTCCATTTATATGCCTTTTCCGCACTTTGAACAAAGTCGAGAAAACACGATTTTACGCTCACTAGTGAGTAAAAAATCTTATTTCATGACTTAATGTAAACTCACTTTTATTGTTATTTAAAGGTGTATTAAGGTGTGATACATCCATTTATATGCCTTTTCCGCACTTTGAACAAAGTCGAGAAAATACGATTTTACGCTCACTAGTGAGTAAAAATTCTTATTTCATGACTTAATGTAAACTCACTTTTATTGATACTTAAAGGTGTATTAAGGTGTGATACATCCATTTATATGCCTTTTCCGCACTTTGAACAAAGTCGAGAAAACACGATTTTAAGCTCACTAGTGAGTAAAAATTCTTATTTCATGACTTAATGTAAACTCACTTTTATTGATATTTAAAGGTATATTAAGGTGTGATATGTCCATTTATATGCCTTTTCCGCACCTTGAACAAAGTCGATAAAACAGATTTTACGCTCAGTGGTGAGTAAAAATTCTTATTTCATGACTTAATTTAAACTCACTTTTATTGCTATTTAAAGGTGAATTCAGGTGTGATATGTCCATTTATATGCCTTTTCCGCACTTTGAACAAAGTCGAGAAAACTCGATTTTACGCTCACTAATGAGTAAAAATTCTTATTTCATGACTTAATGTAAACTCACTTTTATTGATATTTAAAGGTGTATTAAGGTGTGATACGTCCATTTATTGGCATTTTCCGAACTTTGAACAAAGTCGAGAAAACACGATTTTACGCTCACTAGTGAGTAAAAATTCTTATTTCATGACTTAATATAAACTCACTTTTATTGTTATTTAAAGGTGCATTAAGGTGTGATGCGTCCATTTATATGTCTTTTCCGCACTTTGAACAAAGTCGAGAAATCACGATTTTACGCTCACTACTGAGTAAAAATTCTTATTTCATGACTTAATATAAACTCACTTTTATTGATATTTAATGGTGTATTAAGGTGTGATATGCCATTTATATGCCTTTTCCGCACTTTGAACAAAGTCGAGAAAACACGATTTTACGCTCACTAGGGAGTAAAAATTCTTATTTCTTGACTTAATGTAAACTCACTTTTATTGATATTTAAAAGTGTATTAAGGTGTGATACGTCCATTTATATGGCTTTTCCACACTTTGAGCAAAGTCGAGAAAACACGATTTTACGCTCACTAGGGAGTAAAAATTCTTATTTCATGACTTAATGTAAACTCACTTTTATTGATATTTTAAGGTGTATTAAGGTGTGATATGTCCATTTATATGCCTTTTCCGCACTTTGAACATCGTCGAGAAAACACGATTTTACGCTCACTAGTGAGTAAAAATTCTTATTTCAGGACTTAATGTAAACTCACTTTTATTGATATTTAAAGGTGTATTAAGATGTGATACGTCCATTTATATGCCTTTTCCGCACTTTGAACAAAGTCAAGAAAACACGATTTTACGCTCACTAGTGAGTAAAAATTCTTATTTCATGACTTAATGTAAACTCACTTTAATTGATATTTAAAGGTGTATTAAGGTGTGATATGTCCATTTATATGCCTTTTCCGCTCTTTGTACATAGTCGAGAAAACACGATTTTACGCTCACTAGTGAGTAAAAATTATTATTTCATGACTTAAAGTATACTCACTTTTATTGATATTTAAAGGTGTATTAAGATGTGATACGTCCATTTATATGCCTTTTCCGCACTTTGAACAAAGTCGAGAAAACACGATTTTACGCTCACTACTGAGTAAAAATTCTTATTTCATGACTTTATGTAAACTCACTTTAATTGATATTTAAATGTGTATTAAGATGTGATACGTCCATTTATATGCCTTTTCCGCACTTTGAACAAAGTCGAGAAAACACGATTTTACGCTCACTAGTGAGTAAAAATTCTTATTTCATGACTTCATGTAAACTCACTTTTATTGATACTTAAAGGTGTATTAAGGTGTGATACATCCATTTATATGCCTTTTCCGCACTTTGAACAAAGTCGAGAAAATACGATTTTACGCTCACTAGTGAGTAAAAATTCTTATTTCATGACTTAATGTAAACTCACTTTTATTGATACTTAAAGGTGTATTAAGGTGTGATATATCCATTTATATGCCTTTTCCCCACTTTGAACAAAGTCGAGAAAACACGATTTTACGCTCACTAGTGAGTAAAAATTCTTATTTCATGACTTAATGTAAACTCACTTTTATAGATATTTAAAGGTGTATTAAGGTGTGATATGTCCATTTATTTACCTTTTCCGCACTTTGAACAAAGTCCAGAAAACACGATTTTACGGTCACTAGTGAGTAAAAATTCTTATTTCAGGACTTAATGTAAACTTACTTTTATTGATATTTAAAGGTGTATTAAGGTGTGATACTTCCATTTATATGCCTTTTCCGCACTTTGAACAAAGTCGAGAAAACACGATTTTACCTTCACTAGTGAGTAAAAATTCTTATTTCATGACTTAATGTAAACTCACTTTTACTGATATTTAAAGGTGTATTAAGGTGTGCCACGTCCATTTATATGCCTTTTCCGCACTTTGAACAAATTCGAGAAAACACGATTTTACGCTCACTAGTGAGTAAGAATTCTTATTTCATGACTTAAGGTAAACTCACTTTTATTGATATTTAAAGGTGTATTAAGGTGTGATACGTCCATTTATATGCCTTTTCCGCACTTTGAACAAGGTCGAGAAAGCACGATTTTACGCTCACTAGTGAGTAAATATTATTATTTCATGACTTAATGTAAACTCACTTTTATTGATATTTAAAGGTGTATTAAGATGTGATACGTCCATTTATATGCCTTTTCCGCACTTTGAACAAAGTCAAGAAAACACGATTTTACGCTCACTAGTGAGTAAAAATTCTTATTTCATGACTTAATGTAAACTCACTTTAATTGATATTTAAAGGTGTATTAAGGTGTGATACGTCCATTTATATGCCTTTTCCGCTCTTTGTACATAGTCGAGAAAACACGATTTTACGCTCACTAGTGAGTAAAAATTATTATTTCATGACTTAAGGTAAACTCACTTTTATTGATATTTAAAGGTGTATTAAGATGTGATACGTCCATTTATATGCCTTTTCCGCACTTTGAACAAAGTCGAGAAAACACGATTTTACGCTCACTAGTGAGTAAAAAATCTTATTTCATGACTTAATGTAAACTCACTTTAATTGATATTTAAATGTGTATTAAGATGTGATACGTCCATTTATATGCCTTTTCCGCACTTTGAACAAAGTCGAGAAAACACGATTTTACGCTCACTAGTGAGTAAAAATTCTTATTTCATGAGTTCATGTAAACTCACTTTTATTGATACTTAAAGGTGTATTAAGGTGTGATACATCCATTTATATGCCTTTTCCGCACTTTGAACAAAGTCGAGAAAATACGATTTTACGCTCACTAGTGAGTAAAAATTCATATTTCATGACTTAATGTAAACTCACTTTTATTGATATTTAAAGGTGTATTAAGGTGTGATACGTCCATTTATTAGCCTTTTCCACACTTTGAACAAAGTCGATAAAACACGATTTTACGCTCACTAGTGAGTAAAAATTCTTATTTCATGACTTAATTTAAACTCACTTTTATTGCTATTTAAAGGTGAATTAAGGTGTGACACGT
The DNA here is from genome assembly GCA_030765065.1 of Deroplatys truncata. Classification (NCBI taxonomy): domain Eukaryota; kingdom Metazoa; phylum Arthropoda; class Insecta; order Mantodea; family Mantidae; genus Deroplatys; species Deroplatys truncata. The sequence continues at coordinate 40,899,685 of CM060987.1, read as the reverse complement.
CCATTTATATGCCTTTTCCGCACTTTGAACAAAGTCGAGAAAACTCGATTTTACGCTCACTAATGAGTAAAAATTCTTATTTCATGACTTAATGTAAACTCACTTTTATTGATATTTAAAGGTGTATTAAGGTGTGATACGTCCATTTATTAGCCTTTTCCACACTTTGAACAAAGTCGATAAAACACGATTTTACGCTCACTAGTGAGTAAAATCTCTTATTTCATGACTTAAGGTAAACTCACTTTTATTGATATTTATAGGTGTATTAAGGTGTGATACGTCCATTTATATGCCTTATCCGCACTTTGAACAAGGTCGAGAAAACACGATTTTACGCTCACTAGTGAGTAAAAATTCTTATTTCATAACTTAATGTAAACTCACTTTTATTGTTATTTAAAGGTGTATTAAGGTGTGATACATCCATTTATATGCCTTTTCCGCACTTTGAACAAAGTCGAGAAAATACGATTTTACGCTCACTAGTGAGTAAAAATTCTTATTTCATGACTTAATGTAAACTCACTTTTATTGATACTTAAAGGTGTATTAAGGTGTGATACATCCATTTATATGCCTTTTCCGCACTTTGAACAAAGTCGAGAAAACACGATTTTAAGCTCACTAGTGAGTAAAAATTCTTATTTCATGACTTAATGTAAACTCACTTTTATTGATATTTAAAGGTATATTAAGGTGTGATATGTCCATTTATATGCCTTTTCCGCACCTTGAACAAAGTCGATAAAACAGATTTTACGCTCAGTAGTGAGTAAAAATTCTTATTTCATGACTTAATTTAAACTCACTTTTATTGCTATTTAAAGGTGAATTCAGGTGTGATATGTCCATTTATATGCCTTTTCCGCACTTTGAACAAAGTCGAGAAAACTCGATTTTACGCTCACTAATGAGTAAAAATTCTTATTTCATGACTTAATGTAAACTCACTTTTATTGATATTTAAAGGTGTATTAAGGTGTGATACGTCCATTTATTGGCATTTTCCGAACTTTGAACAAAGTCGAGAAAACACGATTTTACGCTCACTAGTGAGTAAAAATTCTTATTTCATGACTTAATATAAACTCACTTTTATTGTTATTTAAAGGTGCATTAAGGTGTGATGCGTCCATTTATATGTCTTTTCCGCACTTTGAACAAAGTCGAGAAATCAGGATTTTACGCTCACTACTGAGTAAAAATTCTTATTTCATGACTTAATATAAACTCACTTTTATTGATATTTAATGGTGTATTAAGGTGTGATACGTCCATTTATATGCCTTTTCCGCACTTTGAACAAAGTCGAGAAAACACGATTTTACGCTCACTAGGGAGTAAAAATTCTTATTTCTTGACTTAATGTAAACTCACTTTTATTGATATTTAAAAGTGTTTTAAGGTGTGATACGTCCATTTATATGGCTTTTCCACACTTTGAGCAAAGTCGAGAAAACACGATTTTACGCTCACTAGGGAGTAAAAATTCTTATTTCATGACTTAATGTAAACTCACTTTAATTGATATTTAAAGGTGTATTAAGGTGTGATACGTCCATTTATATGCCTTTTCCGCTCTTTGTACATAGTCGAGAAAACACGATTTTACGCTCACTAGTGAGTAAAAATTATTATTTCATGACTTAAGGTAAACTCACTTTTATTGATATTTAAAGGTGTATTAAGATGTGATACGTCCATTTATATGCCTTTTCCGCACTTTGAACAAAGTCGAGAAAACACGATTTTACGCTCACTAGTGAGTAAAAAATCTTATTTCATGACTTAATGTAAACTCACTTTAATTGATATTTAAATGTGTATTAAGATGTGATATGTCCATTTATATGCCTTTTCCGCACTTTGAACAAAGTCGAGAAAACACGATTTTACGCTCACTAGTGAGTAAAAATTCTTATTTCATGACTTCATGTAAACTCACTTTTATTGATACTTAAAGGTGTATTAAGGTGTGATACATCCATTTATATGCCTTTTCCGCACTTTGAACAAAGTCGAGAAAATACGATTTTACGCTCACTAGTGAGTAAAAATTCTTATTTCATGACTTAATGTAAACTCACTTTTATTGATATTTAAAGGTGTATTAAGGTGTGATACGTCCATTTATTAGCCTTTTCCACACTTTGAACAAAGTCGATAAAACACGATTTTACGCTCACTAGTGAGTAAAAATTCTTATTTCATGACTTAATTTAAACTCACTTTTATTGCTATTTAAAGTGAATTAAGGTGTGACACGTACATTTATATGCCTTTTTCGCACTTTGAACAAAGTCGAGAAAACTCGATTTTACGCTCACTAATGAGTAAAAATTCTTATTTCATCACTTAATGTAAACTCACTTTAATTGATATTTAAAGGTGTATTAAGGTGTGATACGTCCATTTATATGCCTTTTCCGCTCTTTGTACATAGTCGAGAAAACACGATTTTACGCTCACTAGTGAGTAAAAATTATTATTTCATGACTTAAGGTAAACTCACTTTTATTGATATTTAAAGGTGTATTAAGATGTGATACGTCCATTTATATGCCTTTTCCGCACTTTGAACAAAGTCGAGAAAACACGATTTTACGCTCACTAGTGAGTAAAAAATCTTATTTCATGACTTAATGTAAACTCACTTTTATTGATATTTAAAGGTGTATTAAGATGTGATACGTCCATTTATATGCCTTTTCCGCACTTTGAACAAAGTCAAGAAAACACGATTTTACGCTCACTAGTGAGTAAAAATTCTTATTTCATGACTTAATGTAAACTCACTTTAATTGATATTTAAAGGTGTATTAAGGTGTGATACGTCCATTTATATGCCTTTTCCGCTCTTTGTACATAGTCGAGAAAACACGATTTTACGCTCACTAGTGAGTAAAAATTATTATTTCATGACTTAAGGTAAACTCACTTTTATTGATATTTAAAGGTGTATTAAGATGTGATACGTCCATTTATATGCCTTTTCCGCACTTTGAACAAAGTCGAGAAAACACGATTTTACGCTCACTAGTGAGTAAAAAATCTTATTTCATGACTTAATGTAAACTCACTTTAATTGATATTTAAATGTGTATTAAGATGTGATATGTCCATTTATATGCCTTTTCCGCACTTTGAACAAAGTCGAGAAAACACGATTTTACGCTCACTAGTGAGTAAAAATTCTTATTTCATGACTTCATGTAAACTCACTTTTATTGATACTTAAAGGTGTATTAAGGTGTGATACATCCATTTATATGCCTTTTCCGCACTTTGAACAAAGTCGAGAAAATACGATTTTACGCTCACTAGTGAGTAAAAATTCTTATTTCATGACTTAATGTAAACTCACTTTTATTGATATTTAAAGGTGTATTAAGGTGTGATACGTCCATTTATTAGCCTTTTCCACACTTTGAACAAAGTCGATAAAACACGATTTTACGCTCACTAGTGAGTAAAAATTCTTATTTCATGACTTAATTTAAACTCACTTTTATTGCTATTTAAAGTGAATTAAGGTGTGACACGTACATTTATATGCCTTTTCCGCACTTTGAACAAAGTCGAGAAAACTCGATTTTACGCTCACTAATGAGTAAAAATTCTTATTTCATGACTTAATGTAAACTCACTTTAATTGATATTTAAAGGTGTATTAAGGTGTGATACGTCCATTTATATGCCTTTTCCGCTCTTTGTACATAGTCGAGAAAACACGATTTTACGCTCACTAGTGAGTAAAAATTATTATTTCATGACTTAAGGTAAACTCACTTTTATTGATATTTAAAGGTGTATTAAGATGTGATACGTCCATTTATATGCCTTTTCCGCACTTTGAACAAAGTCGAGAAAACACGATTTTACGCTCACTAGTGAGTAAAAAATCTTATTTCATGACTTAATGTAAACTCACTTTTATTGTTATTTAAAGGTGTATTAAGGTGTGATACATCCATTTATATGCCTTTTCCGCACTTTGAACAAAGTCGAGAAAATACGATTTTACGCTCACTAGTGAGTAAAAATTCTTATTTCATGACTTAATGTAAACTCACTTTTATTGATACTTAAAGGTGTATTAAGGTGTGATACATCCATTTATATGCCTTTTCCGCACTTTGAACAAAGTCGAGAAAACACGATTTTAAGCTCACTAGTGAGTAAAAATTCTTATTTCATGACTTAATGTAAACTCACTTTTATTGATATTTAAAGGTATATTAAGGTGTGATATGTCCATTTATATGCCTTTTCCGCACCTTGAACAAAGTCGATAAAACAGATTTTACGCTCAGTGGTGAGTAAAAATTATTATTTCATGACTTAATTTAAACTCACTTTTATTGCTATTTAAAGGTGAATTCAGGTGTGATATGTCCATTTATATGCCTTTTCCGCACTTTGAACAAAGTCGAGAAAACTCGATTTTACGCTCACTAATGAGTAAAAATTCTTATTTCATGACTTAATGTAAACTCACTTTTATTGATATTTAAAGGTGTATTAAGGTGTGATACGTCCATTTATTGGCATTTTCCGAACTTTGAACAAAGTCGAGAAAACACGATTTTACGCTCACTAGTGAGTAAAAATTCTTATTTCATGACTTAATATAAACTCACTTTTATTGTTATTTAAAGGTGCATTAAGGTGTGATGCGTCCATTTATATGTCTTTTCCGCACTTTGAACAAAGTCGAGAAATCACGATTTTACGCTCACTACTGAGTAAAAATTCTTATTTCATGACTTAATATAAACTCACTTTTATTGATATTTAATGGTGTATTAAGGTGTGATACGTCCATTTATATGCCTTTTCCGCACTTTGAACAAAGTCGAGAAAACACGATTTTACGCTCACTAGGGAGTAAAAATTCTTATTTCTTGACTTAATGTAAACTCACTTTTATTGATATTTAAAAGTGTATTAAGGTGTGATACGTCCATTTATATGGCTTTTCCACACTTTGAGCAAAGTCGAGAAAACACGATTTTACGCTCACTAGGGAGTAAAAATTCTTATTTCATGACTTAATGTAAACTCACTTTTATTGATATTTTAAGGTGTATTAAGGTGTGATATGTCCATTTATATGCCTTTTCCGCACTTTGAACATCGTCGAGAAAACACGATTTTACGCTCACTAGTGAGTAAAAATTCTTATTTCAGGACTTAATGTAAACTCACTTTTATTGATATTTAAAGGTGTATTAAGATGTGATACGTCCATTTATATGCCTTTTCCGCACTTTGAACAAAGTCAAGAAAACACGATTTTACGCTCACTAGTGAGTAAAAATTCTTATTTCATGACTTAATGTAAACTCACTTTAATTGATATTTAAAGGTGTATTAAGGTGTGATATGTCCATTTATATGCCTTTTCCGCTCTTTGTACATAGTCGAGAAAACACGATTTTACGCTCACTAGTGAGTAAAAATTATTATTTCATGACTTAAAGTATACTCACTTTTATTGATATTTAAAGGTGTATTAAGATGTGATACGTCCATTTATATGCCTTTTCCGCACTTTGAACAAAGTCGAGAATACACGATTTTACGCTCACTACTGAGTAAAAATTCTTATTTCATGACTTAATGTAAACTCACTTTAATTGATATTTAAATGTGTATTAAGATGTGATACGTCCATTTATATGCCTTTTCCGCACTTTGAACAAAGTCGAGAAAACACGATTTTACGCTCACTAGTGAGTAAAAATTCTTATTTCATGACTTCATGTAAACTCACTTTTATTGATACTTAAAGGTGTATTAAGGTGTGATACATCCATTTATATGCCTTTTCCGCACTTTGAACAAAGTCGAGAAAATACGATTTTACGCTCACTAGTGAGTAAAAATTCTTATTTCATGACTTAATGTAAACTCACTTTTATTGATACTTAAAGGTGTATTAAGGTGTGATATATCCATTTATATGCCTTTTCCCCACTTTGAACAAAGTCGAGAAAACACGATTTTACGCTCACTAGTGAGTAAAAATTCTTATTTCATGACTTAATGTAAACTCACTTTTATAGATATTTAAAGGTGTATTAAGGTGTGATATGTCCATTTATTTACCTTTTCCGCACTTTGAACAAAGTCCAGAAAACACGATTTTACGGTCACTAGTGAGTAAAAATTCTTATTTCAGGACTTAATGTAAACTCACTTTTATTGATATTTAAAGGTGTATTAAGGTGTGATACTTCCATTTATATGCCTTTTCCGCACTTTGAACAAAGTCGAGAAAACACGATTTTACCTTCACTAGTGAGTAAAAATTCTTATTTCATGACTTAATGTAAACTCACTTTTACTGATATTTAAAGGTGTATTAAGGTGTGCCACGTCCATTTATATGCCTTTTCCGCACTTTGAACAAATTCGAGAAAACACGATTTTACGCTCACTAGTGAGTAAGAATTCTTATTTCATGACTTAAGGTAAACTCACTTTTATTGATATTTAAAGGTGTATTAAGGTGTGATACGTCCATTTATATGCCTTTTCCGCACTTTGAACAAGGTCGAGAAAGCACGATTTTACGCTCACTAGTGAGTAAATATTATTATTTCATGACTTAATGTAAACTCACTTTTATTGATATTTAAAGGTGTATTAAGATGTGATACGTCCATTTATATGCCTTTTCCGCACTTTGAACAAAGTCAAGAAAACACGATTTTACGCTCACTAGTGAGTAAAAATTCTTATTTCATGACTTAATGTAAACTCACTTTAATTGATATTTAAAGGTGTATTAAGGTGTGATACGTCCATTTATATGCCTTTTCCGCTCTTTGTACATAGTCGAGAAAACACGATTTTACGCTCACTAGTGAGTAAAAATTATTATTTCATGACTTAAGGTAAACTCACTTTTATTGATATTTAAAGGTGTATTAAGATGTGATACGTCCATTTATATGCCTTTTCCGCACTTTGAACAAAGTCGAGAAAACACGATTTTACGCTCACTAGTGAGTAAAAAATCTTATTTCATGACTTAATGTAAACTCACTTTAATTGATATTTAAATGTGTATTAAGATGTGATACGTCCATTTATATGCCTTTTCCGCACTTTGAACAAAGTCGAGAAAACACGATTTTACGCTCACTAGTGAGTAAAAATTCTTATTTCATGAGTTCATGTAAACTCACTTTTATTGATACTTAAAGGTGTATTAAGGTGTGATACATCCATTTATATGCCTTTTCCGCACTTTGAACAAAGTCGAGAAAATACGATTTTACGCTCACTAGTGAGTAAAAATTCTTATTTCATGACTTAATGTAAACTCACTTTTATTGATATTTAAAGGTGTATTAAGGTGTGATACGTCCATTTATTAGCCTTTTCCACACTTTGAACAAAGTCGATAAAACACGATTTTACGCTCACTAGTGAGTAAAAATTCTTATTTCATGACTTAATTTAAACTTACTTTTATTGCTATTTAAAGGTGAATTAAGGTGTGACACGTCCATTTATATGCCTTTTCCGCACTTTGAACAAAGTCGAGAAAACTCGATTTTACGCTCACTAATGAGTAAAAATTCTTATTTCATGACTTAATGTAAACTCACTTTTATTGATATTTAAAGGTGTATTAAGGTGTGATACGTCCATTTATTAGCCTTTTCCACACTTTGAACAAAGTCGATAAAACACGATTTTACGCTCACTAGTGAGTAAAATCTCTTATTTCATGACTTAAGGTAAACTCACTTTTATTGATATTTATAGGTGTATTAAGGTGTGATACGTCCATTTATATGCCTTATCCGCACTTTGAACAAGGTCGAGAAAACACGATTTTACGCTCACTAGTGAGTAAAAATTCTTATTTCATAACTTAATGTAAACTCACTTTTATTGTTATTTAAAGGTGTATTAAGGTGTGATACATCCATTTATATGCCTTTTCCGCACTTTGAACAAAGTCGAGAAAATACGATTTTACGCTCACTAGTGAGTAAAAATTCTTATTTCATGACTTAATGTAAACTCACTTTTATTGATACTTAAAGGTGTATTAAGGTGTGATACATCCATTTATATGCCTTTTCCGCACTTTGAACAAAGTCGAGAAAACACGATTTTAAGCTCACTAGTGAGTAAAAATTCTTATTTCATGACTTAATGTAAACTCACTTTTATTGATATTTAAAGGTATATTAAGGTGTGATATGTCCATTTATATGCCTTTTCCGCACCTTGAACAAAGTCGATAAAACAGATTTTACGCTCAGTAGTGAGTAAAAATTCTTATTTCATGACTTAATTTAAACTCACTTTTATTGCTATTTAAAGGTGAATTCAGGTGTGATATGTCCATTTATATGCCTTTTCCGCACTTTGAACAAAGTCGAGAAAACTCGATTTTACGCTCACTAATGAGTAAAAATTCTTATTTCATGACTTAATGTAAACTCACTTTTATTGATATTTAAAGGTGTATTAAGGTGTGATACGTCCATTTATTGGCATTTTCCGAACTTTGAACAAAGTCGAGAAAACACGATTTTACGCTCACTAGTGAGTAAAAATTCTTATTTCATGACTTAATATAAACTCACTTTTATTGTTATTTAAAGGTGCATTAAGGTGTGATGCGTCCATTTATATGTCTTTTCCGCACTTTGAACAAAGTCGAGAAATCAGGATTTTACGCTCACTACTGAGTAAAAATTCTTATTTCATGACTTAATATAAACTCACTTTTATTGATATTTAATGGTGTATTAAGGTGTGATACGTCCATTTATATGCCTTTTCCGCACTTTGAACAAAGTCGAGAAAACACGATTTTACGCTCACTAGGGAGTAAAAATTCTTATTTCTTGACTTAATGTAAACTCACTTTTATTGATATTTAAAAGTGTATTAAGGTGTGATACGTCCATTTATATGGCTTTTCCACACTTTGAGCAAAGTCGAGAAAACACGATTTTACGCTCACTAGGGAGTAAAAATTCTTATTTCATGACTTAATGTAAACTCACTTTTATTGATATTTTAAGGTGTATTAAGGTGTGATATGTCCATTTATATGCCTTTTCCGCACTTTGAACATCGTCGAGAAAACACGATTTTACGCTCACTAGTGAGTAAAAATTCTTATTTCAGGACTTAATGTAAACTCACTTTTATTGATATTTAAAGGTGTATTAAGATGTGATACGTCCATTTATATGCCTTTTCCGCACTTTGAACAAAGTCAAGAAAACACGATTTTACGCTCACTAGTGAGTAAAAATTCTTATTTCATGACTTAATGTAAACTCACTTTAATTGATATTTAAAGGTGTATTAAGGTGTGATATGTCCATTTATATGCCTTTTCCGCTCTTTGTACATAGTCGAGAAAACACGATTTTACGCTCACTAGTGAGTAAAAATTATTATTTCATGACTTAAGGTAAACTCACTTTTATTGATATTTAAAGGTGTATTAAGATGTGATACGTCCATTTATATGCCTTTTCCGCACTTTGAACAAAGTCGAGAAAACACGATTTTACGCTCACTACTGAGTAAAAATTCTTATTTCATGACTTAATGTAAACTCACTTTAATTGATATTTAAATGTGTATTAAGATGTGATACGTCCATTTATATGCCTTTTCCGCACTTTGAACAAAGTCGAGAAAACACGATTTTACGCTCACTAGTGAGTAAAAATTCTTATTTCATGACTTCATGTAAACTCACTTTTATTGATACTTAAAGGTGTATTAAGGTGTGATACATCCATTTATATGCCTTTTCCGCACTTTGAACAAAGTCGAGAAAATACGATTTTACGCTCACTAGTGAGTAAAAATTCTTATTTCATGACTTAATGTAAACTCACTTTTATTGATACTTAAAGGTGTATTAAGGTGTGATACATCCATTTATATGCCTTTTCCGCACTTTGAACAAAGTCGATAAAACAGATTTTACGCTCAGTAGTGAGTAAGAATTCTTATTTCATGACTTAATTTAAACTCACTTTTATTGCTATTTAAAGGTGAATTAAGGTTTGATATGTCCATTTATATGCCTTTTCCGCACTTTGAACATAGTCGATAAAACACGATTTTACGCTCACTAGTGAGTAAAAATTCTTATTTCATGACTTAATGTAAACTCACTTTTATAGATATTTAAAGGTGTATTAAGGTGTGATATGTCCATTTATATGCCTTTTCCGCACTTTGAACATAGTCGATAAAACACGATTTTACGCTCACTAGTGAGTAAAAATTCTTATTTCATGACTTAATGTAAACTCACTTTAATTGATATTTAAATGTGTATTAAGATGTGATACGTCCATTTATATGCCTTTTCCGCACTTTGAACAAAGTCCAGAAAACACGATTTTACGGTCACTAGTGAGTAAAAATTCTTATTTCAGGACTTAATGTAAACTCACTTTTATTGATATTTAAAGGTGTATTAAGGTGTGATACTTCCATTTATATGCCTTTTCCGCACTTTGAACAAAGTCGAGAAAACACGATTTTACCTTCACTAGTGAGTAAAAATTCTTATTTCATGACTTAATGTAAACTCACTTTTACTGATATTTAAAGGTGTATTAAGGTGTGCCACGTCCATTTATATGCCTTTTCCGCACTTTGAACAAATTCGAGAAAACACGATTTTACGCTCACTAGTGAGTAAGAATTCTTATTTCATGACTTAAGGTAAACTCACTTTTATTGATATTTAAAGGTGTATTAAGGTGTGATACGTCCATTTATATGCCTTTTCCGCACTTTGAACAAGGTCGAGAAAGCACGATTTTACGCTCACTAGTGAGTAAATATTATTATTTCATGACTTAATGTAAACTCACTTTTATTGATATTTAAAGGTGTATTAAGATGTGATACGTCCATTTATATGCCTTTTCCGCACTTTGAACAAAGTCAAGAAAACACGATTTTACGCTCACTAGTGAGTAAAAATTCTTATTTCATGACTTAAGGTAAACTCACTTTTATTGATATTTAAAGGTGTATTAAGATGTGATACGTCCATTTATATGCCTTTTCCGCACTTTGAACAAAGTCGAGAAAACACGATTTTACGCTCACTAGTGAGTAAAAAATCTTATTTCATGACTTAATGTAAACTCACTTTAATTGATATTTAAATGTGTATTAAGATGTGATACGTCCATTTATATGCCTTTTCCGCACTTTGAACAAAGTCGAGAAAACACGATTTTACGCTCACTAGTGAGTAAAAATTCTTATTTCATGACTTCATGTAAACTCACTTTTATTGATACTTAAAGGTGTATTAAGGTGTGATACATCCATTTATATGCCTTTTCCGCACTTTGAACAAAGTCGAGAAAATACGATTTTACGCTCACTAGTGAGTAAAAATTCTTATTTCATGACTTAATGTAAACTCACTTTTATTGATATTTAAAGGTGTATTAAGGTGTGATACGTCCATTTATTAGCCTTTTCCACACTTTGAACAAAGTCGATAAAACACGATTTTACGCTCACTAGTGAGTAAAAATTCTTATTTCATGACTTAATTTAAACTCACTTTTATTGCTATTTAAAGGTGAATTAAGGTGTGACACGTCCATTTATATGCCTTTTCCGCACTTTGAACAAAGTCGAGAAAACTCGATTTTACGCTCACTAATGAGTAAAAATTCTTATTTCATGACTTAATGTAAACTCACTTTTATTGATATTTAAAGGTGTATTAAGGTGTGATACGTCCATTTATTAGCCTTTTCCACACTTTGAACAAAGTCGATAAAACACGATTTTACGCTCACTAGTGAGTAAAATCTCTTATTTCATGACTTAAGGTAAACTCACTTTTATTGATATTTATAGGTGTATTAAGGTGTGATACGTCCATTTATATGCCTTATCCGCACTTTGAACAAGGTCGAGAAAACACGATTTTACGCTCACTAGTGAGTAAAAATTCTTATTTCATGACTTAATGTAAACTCACTTTTATTGTTATTTAAAGGTGTATTAAGGTGTGATACATCCATTTATATGCCTTTTCCGCACTTTGAACAAAGTCGAGAAAATACGATTTTACGCTCACTAGTGAGAAAAAATTCTTATTTCATGACTTAATGTAAACTCACTTTTATTGATACTTAAAGGTGTATTAAGGTGTGATACATCCATTTATATGCCTTTTCCGCACTTTGAACAAAGTCGAGAAAACACGATTTTAAGCTCACTAGTGAGTAAAAATTCTTATTTCATGACTTAATGTAAACTCACTTTTATTGATATTTAAAGGTATATTAAGGTGTGATATGTCCATTTATATGCCTTTTCCGCACCTTGAACAAAGTCGATAAAACAGATTTTACGCTCAGTAGTGAGTAAAAATTCTTATTTCATGACTTAATTTAAACTCACTTTTATTGCTATTTAAAGGTGAATTCAGGTGTGATATGTCCATTTATATGCCTTTTCCGCACTTTGAACAAAGTCGAGAAAACTCGATTTTACGCTCACTAATGAGTAAAAATTCTTATTTCATGACTTAATGTAAACTCACTTTTATTGATATTTAAAGGTGTATTAAGGTGTGATACGTCCATTTATTGGCATTTTCCGAACTTTGAACAAAGTCGAGAAAACACGATTTTACGCTCACTAGTGAGTAAAAATTCTTATTTCATGACTTAATATAAACTCACTTTTATTGTTATTTAAAGGTGCATTAAGGTGTGATGCGTCCATTTATATGTCTTTTCCGCACTTTGAACAAAGTCGAGAAATCAGGATTTTACGCTCACTACTGAGTAAAAATTCTTATTTCATGACTTAATATAAACTCACTTTTATTGATATTTAATGGTGTATTAAGGTGTGATACGTCCATTTATATGCCTTTTCCGCACTTTGAACAAAGTCGAGAAAACACGATTTTACGCTCACTAGGGAGTAAAAATTCTTATTTCTTGACTTAATGTAAACTCACTTTTATTGATATTTAAAAGTGTATTAAGGTGTGATACGTCCATTTATATGGCTTTTCCACACTTTGAGCAAAGTCGAGAAAACACGATTTTACGCTCACTAGGGAGTAAAAATTCTTATTTCATGACTTAATGTAAACTCACTTTTATTGATATTTTAAGGTGTATTAAGGTGTGATATGTCCATTTATATGCCTTTTCCGCACTTTGAACATCGTCGAGAAAACACGATTTTACGCTCACTAGTGAGTAAAAATTCTTATTTCAGGACTTAATGTAAACTCACTTTTATTGATATTTAAAGGTGTATTAAGATGTGATACGTCCATTTATATGCCTTTTCCGCACTTTGAACAAAGTCAAGAAAACACGATTTTACGCTCACTAGTGAGTAAAAATTCTTATTTCATGACTTAATGTAAACTCACTTTAATTGATATTTAAAGGTGTATTAAGGTGTGATATGTCCATTTATATGCCTTTTCCGCTCTTTGTACATAGTCGAGAAAACACGATTTTACGCTCACTAGTGAGTAAAAATTATTATTTCATGACTTAAGGTAAACTCACTTTTATTGATATTTAAAGGTGTATTAAGATGTGATACGTCCATTTATATGCCTTTTCCGCACTTTGAACAAAGTCGAGAAAACACGATTTTACGCTCACTACTGAGTAAAAATTCTTATTTCATGACTTAATATAAACTCACTTTAATTGATATTTAAATGTGTATTAAGATGTGATACGTCCATTTATATGCCTTTTCCGCACTTTGAACAAAGTCGAGAAAACACGATTTTACGCTCACTAGTGAGTAAAAATTCTTATTTCATGACTTCATGTAAACTCACTTTTATTGATACTTAAAGGTGTATTAAGGTGTGATACATCCATTTATATGCCTTTTCCGCACTTTGAACAAAGTCGAGAAAATACGATTTTACGCTCACTAGTGAGTAAAAATTCTTATTTCATGACTTAATGTAAACTCACTTTTATTGATACTTAAAGGTGTATTAAGGTGTGATACATCCATTTATATGCCTTTTCCGCACTTTGAACAAAGTCGATAAAACAGATTTTACGCTCAGTAGTGAGTAAGAATTCTTATTTCATGACTTAATTTAAACTCACTTTTATTGCTATTTAAAGGTGAATTAAGGTTTGATATGTCCATTTATATGCCTTTTCCGCACTTTGAACATAGTCGATAAAACACGATTTTACGCTCACTAGTGAGTAAAAATTCTTATTTCATGACTTAATGTAAACTCACTTTTATAGATATTTAAAGGTGTATTAAGGTGTGATATGTCCATTTATATGCCTTTTCCGCACTTTGAACATAGTCGATAAAACACGATTTTACGCTCACTAGTGAGTAAAAATTCTTATTTCATGACTTAATGTAAACTCACTTTTATTGATATTTAAAGGTGTATTAAGGTGTGATATGTCCATTTATATGCCTTTTCCGCACTTTGAACAAAGTCGGTAAAACAGATTTTACGCTCAGTAGTGAGTAAGAATTCTTATTTCATGACTTAATTTAAACTCACTTTTATTGCTATTTAAAGGTGAATTAAGGTTTGATACGTCCATTTATATGCCTTTTCCGCACTTTGAACAAAGTCCAGAAAACACGATTTTACGGTCACTAGTGAGTAAAAATTCTTATTTCAGGACTTAATGTAAACTCACTTTTATTGATATTTAAAGGTGTATTAAGGTGTGATACTTCCATTTATATGCCTTTTCCGCACTTTGAACAAAGTCGAGAAAACACGATTTTACCTTCACTAGTGAGTAAAAATTCTTATTTCATGACTTAATGTAAACTCACTTTTACTGATATTTAAAGGTGTATTAAGGTGTGCCACGTCCATTTATATGCCTTTTCCGCACTTTGAACAAATTCGAGAAAACACGATTTTACGCTCACTAGTGAGTAAGAATTCTTATTTCATGACTTAAGGTAAACTCACTTTTATTGATATTTAAAGGTGTATTAAGGTGTGATACGTCCATTTATATGCCTTTTCCGAACTTTGAACAAGGTCGAGAAAGCACGATTTTACGCTCACTAGTGAGTAAATATTATTATTTCATGACTTAATGTAAACTCACTTTTATTGATATTTAAAGGTGTATTAAGATGTGATACGTCCATTTATATGCCTTTTCCGCACTTTGAACAAAGTCAAGAAAACACGATTTTACGCTCACTAGTGAGTAAAAATTCTTATTTCATGACTTAATGTAAACTCACTTTAATTGATATTTAAAGGTGTATTAAGGTGTGATACGTCCATTTATATGCCTTTTCCGCTCTTTGTACATAGTCGAGAAAACACGATTTTACGCTCACTAGTGAGTAAAAATTATTATTTCATGACTTAAGGTAAACTCACTTTTATTGATATTTAAAGGTGTATTAAGATGTGATACGTCCATTTATATGCCTTTTCCGCACTTTGAACAAAGTCGAGAAAACACGATTTTACGCTCACTAGTGAGTAAAAAATCTTATTTCATGACTTAATGTAAACTCACTTTAATTGATATTTAAATGTGTATTAAGATGTGATACGTCCATTTATATGCCTTTTCCGCACTTTGAACAAAGTCGAGAAAACACGATTTTACGCTCACTAGTGAGTAAAAATTCTTATTTCATGACTTCATGTAAACTCACTTTTATTGATACTTAAAGGTGTATTAAGGTGTGATACATCCATTTATATGCCTTTTCCGCACTTTGAACAAAGTCGAGAAAATACGATTTTACGCTCACTAGTGAGTAAAAATTCTTATTTCATGACTTAATGTAAACTCACTTTTATTGATATTTAAAGGTGTATTAAGGTGTGATACGTCCATTTATTAGCCTTTTCCACACTTTGAACAAAGTCGATAAAACACGATTTTACGCTCACTAGTGAGTAAAAATTCTTATTTCATGACTTAATTTAAACTCACTTTTATTGCTATTTAAAGGTGAATTAAGGTGTGACACGTCCATTTATATGCCTTTTCCGCACTTTGAACAAAGTCGAGAAAACTCGATTTTACGCTCACTAATGAGTAAAAATTCTTATTTCATGACTTAATGTAAACTCACTTTTATTGATATTTAAAGGTGTATTAAGGTGTGATACGTCCATTTATTAGCCTTTTCCACACTTTGAACAAAGTCGATAAAACACGATTTTACGCTCACTAGTGAGTAAAATCTCTTATTTCATGACTTAAGGTAAACTCACTTTTATTGATATTTATAGGTGTATTAAGGTGTGATACGTCCATTTATATGCCTTATCCGCACTTTGAACAAGGTCGAGAAAACACGATTTTACGCTCACTAGTGAGTAAAAATTCTTATTTCATGACTTAATGTAAACTCACTTTTATTGTTATTTAAAGGTGTATTAAGGTGTGATACATCCATTTATATGCCTTTTCCGCACTTTGAACAAAGTCGAGAAAATACGATTTTACGCTCACTAGTGAGTAAAAATTCTTATTTCATGACTTAATGTAAACTCACTTTTATTGATACTTAAAGGTGTATTAAGGTGTGATACATCCATTTATATGCCTTTTCCGCACTTTGAACAAAGTCGAGAAAACACGATTTTAAGCTCACTAGTGAGTAAAAATTCTTATTTCATGACTTAATGTAAACTCACTTTTATTGATATTTAAAGGTATATTAAGGTGTGATATGTCCATTTATATGCCTTTTCCGCACCTTGAACAAAGTCGATAAAACAGATTTTACGCTCAGTAGTGAGTAAAAATTCTTATTTCATGACTTAATTTAAACTCACTTTTATTGCTATTTAAAGGTGAATTCAGGTGTGATATGTCCATTTATATGCCTTTTCCGCACTTTGAACAAAGTCGAGAAAACTCGATTTTACGCTCACTAATGAGTAAAAATTCTTATTTCATGACTTAATGTAAACTCACTTTTATTGATATTTAAAGGTGTATTAAGGTGTGATACGTCCATTTATTGGCATTTTCCGAACTTTGAACAAAGTCGAGAAAACACGATTTTACGCTCACTAGTGAGTAAAAATTCTTATTTCATGACTTAATATAAACTCACTTTTATTGTTATTTAAAGGTGCATTAAGGTGTGATGCGTCCATTTATATGTCTTTTCCGCACTTTGAACAAAGTCGAGAAATCAGGATTTTACGCTCACTACTGAGTAAAAATTCTTATTTCATGACTTAATATAAACTCACTTTTATTGATATTTAATGGTGTATTAAGGTGTGATACGTCCATTTATATGCCTTTTCCGCACTTTGAACAAAGTCGAGAAAACACGATTTTACGCTCACTAGGGAGTAAAAATTCTTATTTCTTGACTTAATGTAAACTCACTTTTATTGATATTTAAAAGTGTATTAAGGTGTGATACGTCCATTTATATGGCTTTTCCACACTTTGAGCAAAGTCGAGAAAACACGATTTTACGCTCACTAGGGAGTAAAAATTCTTATTTCATGACTTAATGTAAACTCACTTTTATTGATATTTTAAGGTGTATTAAGGTGTGATATGTCCATTTATATGCCTTTTCCGCACTTTGAACATCGTGGAGAAAACACGATTTTACGCTCACTAGTGAGTAAAAATTCTTATTTCAGGACTTAATGTAAACTCACTTTTATTGATATTTAAAGGTGTATTAAGATGTGATACGTCCATTTATATGCCTTTTCCGCACTTTGAACAAAGTCAAGAAAACACGATTTTACGCTCACTAGTGAGTAAAAATTCTTATTTCATGACTTAATGTAAACTCACTTTAATTGATATTTAAAGGTGTATTAAGGTGTGATATGTCCATTTATATGCCTTTTCCGCTCTTTGTACATAGTCGAGAAAACACGATTTTACGCTCACTAGTGAGTAAAAATTATTATTTCATGACTTAAGGTAAACTCACTTTTATTGATATTTAAAGGTGTATTAAGATGTGATACGTCCATTTATATGCCTTTTCCGCACTTTGAACAAAGTCGAGAAAACACGATTTTACGCTCACTACTGAGTAAAAATTCTTATTTCATGACTTAATGTAAACTCACTTTAATTGATATTTAAATGTGTATTAAGATGTGATACGTCCATTTATATGCCTTTTCCGCACTTTGAACAAAGTCGAGAAAACACGATTTTACGCTCACTAGTGAGTAAAAATTCTTATTTCATGACTTCATGTAAACTCACTTTTATTGATACTTAAAGGTGTATTAAGGTGTGATACATCCATTTATATGCCTTTTCCGCACTTTGAACAAAGTCGAGAAAATACGATTTTACGCTCACTAGTGAGTAAAAATTCTTATTTCATGACTTAATGTAAAC
The DNA here is from genome assembly GCA_030765065.1 of Deroplatys truncata. Classification (NCBI taxonomy): domain Eukaryota; kingdom Metazoa; phylum Arthropoda; class Insecta; order Mantodea; family Mantidae; genus Deroplatys; species Deroplatys truncata. The sequence continues at coordinate 40,881,278 of CM060987.1, read as the reverse complement.
TCACTTTTATTGATACTTAAAGGTGTATTAAGGTGTGATACATCCATTTATATGCCTTTTCCGCACTTTGAACAAAGTCGATAAAACAGATTTTACGCTCAGTAGTGAGTAAGAATTCTTATTTCATGACTTAATTTAAACTCACTTTTATTGCTATTTAAAGGTGAATTAAGGTTTGATATGTCCATTTATATGCCTTTTCCGCACTTTGAACATAGTCGATAAAACACGATTTTACGCTCACTAGTGAGTAAAAATTCTTATTTCATGACTTAATGTAAACTCACTTTTATAGATATTTAAAGGTGTATTAAGGTGTGATATGTCCATTTATATGCCTTTTCCGCACTTTGAACATAGTCGATAAAACACGATTTTACGCTCACTAGTGAGTAAAAATTCTTATTTCATGACTTAATGTAAACTCACTTTTATTGATATTTAAAGGTGTATTAAGGTGTGATATGTCCATTTATATGCCTTTTCCGCACTTTGAACAAAGTCGATAAAACAGATTTTACGCTCAGTAGTGAGTAAGAATTCTTATTTCATGACTTAATTTAAACTCACTTTTATTGCTATTTAAAGGTGAATTAAGGTTTGATACGTCCATTTATATGCCTTTTCCGCACTTTGAACAAAGTCGAGAAAACTCGATTTTACGCTCACTAGTGAGTAAAAATTCTAATTTCATGACTTAATGTAAACTCACTTTTATTGTTATTTAAAGGTGTATTAAGGTGTGATACGTCCATTTATATGCCTTTTCCGCACTTTGAACAAAGTCGATAAAACACGATTTTACGCTCACTACTGAGTAAAAATTCTTATTTCATGACTTAATATAAACTCACTTTTATTGATATTTAAAGGTGTATTAAGGTATGATACGTCCATTTATATGCCTTTTTCGCACTTTGAACAAAGTCGAGAAAACACGATTTTACGCTCACTAGTGAGTAAAAATTCTTATTTCTTGACTTAATGTAAACTCACTTTTATTGATATTTAAAAGTGTATTAACGTGTGATACGTCTATTTACACGGCTTTTCCACACTTTGAACAAAGTCGAGAAAACACGATTTTACGCTCACTAGGGAGTAAAAATTCTTATTTCATGACTTAATGTAAACTCACTTTTATTGATATTTTAAGGTGTATTAAGGTGTGCAATGTCCATTTATATGCCTTTTCCGCACTTTGAACAAAGTCGAGAAAACACGATTTTACGCTCACTAGTGAGTAAAAATTCTTATTTCATGACTTAATGTAAACTCACTTTTATTGATATTTAAAGGTGTATTAAGCTGTGATACCTCCATTTATATGCCTTTTCCGCACTTTGAACAAGGTCGAGAAAACACGATTTTACGCTCACTAGTGAGTAAAAATTCTTATTTCATGACTTAATGTAAACTCACTTTTATTGTTATTTAAAGGTGTATTAAGGTGTGATACATCCATTTATATGCCTTTTCCGCACTTTGAACAAAGTCGAGAAAATACGATTTTACGCTCACTAGTGAGTAAAAATTCTTATTTTATGACTTAGTGTAAACTCACTTTTATTGATACTTAAAGGTGTATTAAGGTGTGATACATCCATTTATATGCCTTTTCCGCACTTTGAACAAAGTCGAGAAAACACGATTTTAAGCTCACTAGTGAGTAAAAAATTCTTATTTCATGACTTAATGTAAACTCACTTTTATTGATATTTAAAGGTATATTAAGGTGTGATATGTCCATTTATATGCCTTTTCCGCACCTTGAACAACGTCGATAAAACAGATTTTACGCTCAGTAGTGAGTAAAAATTCTTATTTCATGACTTAATTTAAACTCACTTTTATTGCTATTTAAAGGTGAATTCAGGTGTGATACGTCCATTTATATGCCTTTTCCGCACTTTGAACAAAGTCGAGAAAACTCGATTTTACGCTCACTAATGAGTTAAAATTCTTATTTCATGACTTAATGTAAACTCACTTTTATTGATATTTAAAGGTGTATTAAGGTGTGATACGTCCATTTATTGGCCTTTTCCGAACTTTGAACAAAGTCGAGAAAACACGATTTTACGCTCACTAGTGAGTAAAAATTCTTATTTCATGACTTAAGGTAAACTCACTTTTATTGATGTTTAAAGGTGTATTAAGGTGTGATACGTTCATTTATATGCCTTTTGCGCACTTTGAACAAGGTCGAGAAAACACGATTTTACGCTTACTAGTGAGTAAAAATTCTTATTTCATGACTTAATATAAACTCACTTTTATTGTTATTTAAAGGTGCATTAAGGTGTGATGCGTCCATTTATATGTCTTTTCCGCACTTTGAACAAAGTCGAGAAATCACGATTTTACGCTCACTACTGAGTAAAAATTCTTATTTCATGACTTAATGTAAACTCACTTTTATTGATATTTAAAATTGTATTAAGGTGTGATACGTCCATTTATATGGCTTTTCCACACTTTGAACAAAGTCGAGAAAACACGATTTTACGCTCACTAGGGAGTAAAAATTCTTATTTCATGACTTAATGTAAACTCACTTTTATTGATATTTTAAGGTGTATTAAGGTGTGATATGTCCATTTATATGCCTTTTCCGCACTTTGAACAAAGTCGAGAAAACTCGATTTTACGCTCACTAATGAGTAAAAATTCTTATTTCATGACTTAATGTAAACTCACTTTTATTGATATTTAAAGGTGTATTAAGGTGTGATACGTCCATTTATATGGCTTTTCCGCACTTTGAACATCGTCGAGAAAACACGATTTTCCGCTCACTAGTGAGTAAAAATTCTTATTTCAGGACTTAATGTAAACTCACTTTTATTGATATTTAAAGGTGTATTAAGATGTGATACGTCCATTTATATGCCTTTTCCGCACTTTGAACAAAGTCAAGAAAACACGATTTTACGCTCACTAGTGAGTAAAAATTCTTATTTCATGACTTAATGTAAACTCACTTTAATTGATATTTAAAGGTGTATTAAGGTGTGATATGTCCATTTATATGCCTTTTCCGCTCTTTGTACATAGTCGAGAAAACACGATTTTACGCTCACTAGTGAGTAAAAATTATTATTTCATGACTTAAGGTAAACTCACTTTTATTGATATTTAAAGGTGTATTAAGATGTGATACGTCCATTTATATGCCTTTTCCGCACTTTGAACAAAGTCGAGAAAACACGATTTTACGCTCACTACTGAGTAAAAATTCTTATTTCATGACTTAATGTAAACTCACTTTAATTGATATTTAAATGTGTATTAAGATGTGATACGTCCATTTATATGCCTTTTCCGCACTTTGAACAAAGTCGAGAAAACACGATTTTACGCTCACTAGTGAGTAAAAATTCTTATTTCATGACTTCATGTAAACTCACTTTTATTGATACTTAAAGGTGTATTAAGGTGTGATACATCCATTTATATGCCTTTTCCGCACTTTGAACAAAGTCGAGAAAATACGATTTTACGCTCACTAGTGAGTTAAAATTCTTATTTCATGACTTAATGTAAAGTCACTTTTATTGATACTTAAAGGTGTATTAAGGTGTGATACATCCATTTATATGCCTTTTCCCCACTTTGAACAAAGTCGAGAAAACACGATTTTACGCTCACTAGTGAGTAAAAATTCTTATTTCATGACTTAATGTAAACTCACTTTTATAGATATTTAAAGGTGTATTAAGATGTGATATGTCCATTTATATGCCTTTTCCGCACTTTGAACATAGTCGATAAAACACGATTTTACGCTCACTAGTGAGTAAAAATTCTTATTTCATGACTTAATGTAAACTCACTTTTATTGATATTTAAAGGTGTATTAAGGTGTGATATGTCCATTTATATGCCTTTTCCGCACTTTGAACAAAGTCGATAAAACAGATTTTACGCTCAGTAGTGAGTAAGAATTCTTATTTCATGACTTAATTTAAACTCACTTTTATTGCTATTTAAAGGTGAATTAAGGTTTGATACGTCCATTTATATGCCTTTTCCGCACTTTGAACAAAGTCGAGAAAACTCGATTTTACGCTCACTAATGAGTAAAAATTCTTATTTCATGACTTAATGTAAACTCACTTTTATTGATATTTAAAGGTGTATTAAGGTGTGATACGTCCATTTATATGCCTTTTCCGCACTTTGAACAAAGTCGAGAAAACACGATTTTACGCTCACTAGTGAGTAAAAATTCTTATTTCATGACTTAATGTAAACTCACCTTTATTGTTATTTAAAGGTGTATTAAGGTGTGATACGTCCATTTATATGCCTTTTCCGCACTTTGAACAAAGTCGATAAAACACGATTTTACGCTCACTACTGAGTAAAAATTCTTATTTCATGACTTAATATAAACTCACTTTTATTGATATTTAAAGGTGTATTAAGGTATGATACGTCCATTTATATGCCTTTTCCGCACTTTGAACAAAGTCGAGAAAACACGATTTTACGCTCACTAGTGAGTAAAAATTCTTATTTCTTGACTTAATGTAAACTCACTTTTATTGATATTTAAAAGTGTATTAAGGTGTGATACGTCTATTTACATGGTTTTTCCACACTTTGAACAAAGTCGAGAAAACACGATTTTACGCTCACTAGGGAGTAAAAATTCTTATTTCATGACTTAATGTAAACTCACTTTTATTGATATTTTAAGGTGTATTAAGGTGTGATATGTCCATTTATATGCCTTTTCCGCACTTTGAACAAAGTCGAGAAAACACGATTTTACGCTCAGTAGTGAGTAAAAATTCTTATTTCATGACTTAATATAAACTCACTTTTATTGTTATTTAAAGGTGCATTAAGGTGTGATGCGTCCATTTATATGTCTTTTCCGCACTTTGAACAAAGTCGAGAAATCACGATTTTACGCTCACTACTGAGTAAAAATTCTTATTTCATGACTTAATGTAAACTCACTTTTATTGATATTTAAAAGTGTATTAAGGTGTGATACGTCCATTTATATGGCTTTTCCACACTTTGAACAAAGTCGAGAAAACACGATTTTACGCTCACTAGTGAGTAAAAATTCTTATTTCATGACTTAATGTAAACTCACTTTTATTGATATTTTAAGGTGTATTAAGGTGTGATATGTCCATTTATATGCCTTTTCCGCACTTTGAAAGAAAGTCGAGAAAACACGATTTTACGCTCACTAGTGAGTAAAAATTCTTATTTCATGACTTAATGTAAACTCACTTTTATTGATATTTAAAGGTGTATTAAGGTGTGATACGTCCATTTATATGGCTTTTCCGCACTTTGAACATCGTCGAGAAAACACGATTTTCCGCTCACTAGTGAGTAAAAATTCTTATTTCAGGACTTAATGTAAACTCACTTTTATTGATATTTAAAGGTGTATTAAGATGTGATACGTCCATTTATATGCCTTTTCCGCACTTTGAACAAAGTCAAGAAAACACGATTTTACGCTCACTAGTGAGTAAAAATTCTTATTTCATGACTTAATGTAAACTCACTTTAATTGATATTTAAAGGTGTATTAAGGTGTGATATGTCCATTTATATGCCTTTTCCGCTCTTTGTACATAGTCGAGAAAACACGATTTTACGCTCACTAGTGAGTAAAAATTATTATTTCATGACTTAAGGTAAACTCACTTTTATTGATATTTAAAGGTGTATTAAGATGTGATACGTCCATTTATATGCCTTTTCCGCACTTTGAACAAAGTCGAGAAAACACGATTTTACGCTCACTACTGAGTAAAAATTCTTATTTCATGACTTAATGTAAACTCACTTTAATTGATATTTAAATGTGTATTAAGATGTGATACGTCCATTTATATGCCTTTTCCGCACTTTGAACAAAGTCGAGAAAACACGATTTTACGCTCACTAGTGAGTAAAAATTCTTATTTCATGACTTCATGTAAACTCACTTTTATTGATACTTAAAGGTGTATTAAGGTGTGATACATCCATTTATATGCCTTTTCCGCACTTTGAACAAAGTCGAGAAAATACGATTTTACGCTCACTAGTGAGTTAAAATTCTTATTTCATGACTTAATGTAAAGTCACTTTTATTGATACTTAAACGTGTATTAAGGTGTGATACATCCATTTATATGCCTTTTCCCCACTTTGAACAAAGTCGAGAAAACACGATTTTACGCTCACTAGTGAGTAAAAATTCTTATTTCATGACTTAATGTAAACTCACTTTTATAGATATTTAAAGGTGTATTAAGGTGTGATATGTCCATTTATATGCCTTTTCCGCACTTTGAACATAGTCGATAAAACACGATTTTACGCTCACTAGTGAGTAAAAATTCTTCTTTCATGACTTAATGTAAACTCACTTTTATTGTTATTTAAAGGTGTATTAAGGTGTGATACGTCCATTTATATGCCTTTTCCGCACTTTGAACAAAGTCGATAAAACACGATTTTACGCTCACTACTGAGTAAAAATTCTTATTTCATGACTTAATATAAACTCACTTTTATTGATATTTAAAGGTGTATTAAGGTATGATACGTCCATTTATATGCCTTTTCCGCACTTTGAACAAAGTCGAGAAAACACGATTTTACGCTCACTAGTGAGTAAAAATTCTTATTTCTTGACTTAATGTAAACTCACTTTTATTTATATTTAAAAGTGTATTAAGGTGTGATACGTCTATTTACATGGTTTTTCCACACTTGGAACAAAGTCGAGAAAACACGATTTTACGCTCACTAGGGAGTAAAAATTCTTATTTCATGACTTAATGTAAACTCACTTTTATTGATATTTAAAGGTGTATTAAGGTATGATACGTCCATTTATATGCCTTTTCCGCACTTTGAACAAAGTCGAGAAAACACGATTTTACGGTCACTAGTGAGTAAAATCTCTTATTTCATGACTTAAGGTAAACTCACTTTTATTGATATTTAAAGGTGTATTAAGGTGTGATACGTCCATTTATATGCCTTTTCCGCACTTTGAACAAAGTCGAGAAAACACGATTTTACGCTCACTAGTGAGTAAAAATTCTTATTTCATGACTTAATGTAAACTCACTTTTATTGATATTTAAAGGTGTATTAAGGTATGATACGTCCATTTATATGCCTTTTCCGCACTTTGAACAAAGTCGAGAAAACACGATTTTACGGTCACTAGTGAGTAAAATCTCTTATTTCATGACTTAAGGTAAACTCACTTTTATTGATATTTAAAGGTGTATTAAGGTGTGATACGTCCATTTATATGCCTTTTCCGCACTTTGAACAAGGTCGAGAAAACACGATTTTACGCTCACTAGTGAGTAAAAATTCTTATTTCATGACTTAATGTAAACTCACTTTTATTGTTATTTAAAGGTGTATTAAGGTGTGATACATCCATTTATATGCCTTTTCCGCACTTTGAACAAAGTCGAGAAAATACGATTTTACGCTCACTAGTGAGTAAAAATTCTTATTTCATGACTTAATGTAAACTCACTTTTATTGTTATTTAAAGGTGTATTAAGGTGTGATACATCCATTTATATGCCTTTTCCGCACTTTGAACAAAGTCGAGAAAACACGATTTTAAGCTCACTAGTGAGTAAAAATTCTTATTTCATGACTTAATGTAAACTCACTTTTATTGATATTTAAAGGTATATTAAGGTGTGATATGTCCATTTATATGCCTTTTCCGCACCTTGAACAAAGTCGATAAAACAGATTTTACGCTCAGTAGTGAGTAAAAATTCTTATTTCATGACTTAATTTAAACTCACTTTTATTGCTATTTAAAGGTGAATTCAGGTGTGATACGTCCATTTATATGCCTTTTCCGCACTTTGAACAAAGTCGAGAAAACTCGATTTTACGCTCACTAATGAGTAAAAATTCTTGTTTCATGACTTAATGTAAACTCACTTTTATTGATATTTAAAGGTGTTTTAAGGTGTGATACGTCCATTTATTGGCCTTTTCCGAACTTTGAACAAAGTCTAGAAAACACGATTTTACGCTCACTAGTGAGTAAAAATTCTTATTTCATGACTTAAGGTAAACTCACTTTTATTGATGTTTAAAGGTGTATTAAGGTGTGATACGTTCATTTATATGCCTTTTGCGCACTTTGAACAAGGTCGAGAAAACACGATTTTACGCTCACTAGTGAGTAAAAATTCTTATTTCATGACTTAATATAAACTCACTTTTATTGTTATTTAAAGGTGCATTAAGGTGTGATGCGTCCATTTATATGTCTTTTCCGCACTTTGAACAAAGTCGAGAAATCACGATTTTACGCTCACTACTGAGTAAAAATTCTTATTTCATGACTTAATGTAAACTCACTTTTATTGATATTTAAAAGTGTATTAAGGTGTGATACGTCCATTTATATGGCTTTTCCACACTTTGAACAAAGTCGAGAAAACACGATTTTACGCTCACTAGTGAGTAAAAATTCTTATTTCATGACTTAATGTAAACTCACTTTTATTGATATTTTAAGGTGTATTAAGGTGTGATATGTCCATTTATATGCCTTTTCCGCACTTTGAAAGAAAGTCGAGAAAACACGATTTTACGCTCACTAGTGAGTAAAAATTCTTATTTCATGACTTAATGTAAACTCACTTTTATTGATATTTAAAGGTGTATTAAGGTGTGATACGTCCATTTATATGGCTTTTCCGCACTTTGAACATCGTCGAGAAAACACGATTTTCCGCTCACTAGTGAGTAAAAATTCTTATTTCAGGACTTAATGTAAACTCACTTTTATTGATATTTAAAGGTGTATTAAGATGTGATACGTCCATTTATATGCCTTTTCCGCACTTTGAACAAAGTCAAGAAAACACGATTTTACGCTCACTAGTGAGTAAAAATTCTTATTTCATGACTTAATGTAAACTCACTTTAATTGATATTTAAAGGTGTATTAAGGTGTGATATGTCCATTTATATGCCTTTTCCGCTCTTTGTACATAGTCGAGAAAACACGATTTTACGCTCACTAGTGAGTAAAAATTATTATTTCATGACTTAAGGTAAACTCACTTTTATTGATATTTAAAGGTGTATTAAGATGTGATACGTCCATTTATATGCCTTTTCCGCACTTTGAACAAAGTCGAGAAAACACGATTTTACGCTCACTACTGAGTAAAAATTCTTATTTCATGACTTAATGTAAACTCACTTTAATTGATATTTAAATGTGTATTAAGATGTGATACGTCCATTTATATGCCTTTTCCGCACTTTGAACAAAGTCGAGAAAACACGATTTTACGCTCACTAGTGAGTAAAAATTCTTATTTCATGACTTCATGTAAACTCACTTTTATTGATACTTAAAGGTGTATTAAGGTGTGATACATCCATTTATATGCCTTTTCCGCACTTTGAACAAAGTCGAGAAAATACGATTTTACGCTCACTAGTGAGTTAAAATTCTTATTTCATGACTTAATGTAAAGTCACTTTTATTGATACTTAAACGTGTATTAAGGTGTGATACATCCATTTATATGCCTTTTCCCCACTTTGAACAAAGTCGAGAAAACACGATTTTACGCTCACTAGTGAGTAAAAATTCTTATTTCATGACTTAATGTAAACTCACTTTTATAGATATTTAAAGGTGTATTAAGGTGTGATATGTCCATTTATATGCCTTTTCCGCACTTTGAACATAGTCGATAAAACACGATTTTACGCTCACTAGTGAGTAAAAATTCTTCTTTCATGACTTAATGTAAACTCACTTTTATTGTTATTTAAAGGTGTATTAAGGTGTGATACGTCCATTTATATGCCTTTTCCGCACTTTGAACAAAGTCGATAAAACACGATTTTACGCTCACTACTGAGTAAAAATTCTTATTTCATGACTTAATGTAAACTCACTTTAATTGATATTTAAATGTGTATTAAGATGTGATACGTCCATTTATATGCCTTTTCCGCACTTTGAACAAAGTCGAGAAAACACGATTTTACGCTCACTAGTGAGTAAAAATTCTTATTTCATGACTTCATGTAAACTCACTTTTATTGATATTTAAAGGTGTATTAAGGTGTGATACGTCCATTTATATGCCTTTTCCGCACTTTGAACAAAGTCGAGAAAACACGGCTTTACGCTCACTAGTGAGTAAAAATTCTTATTTCAGGACTTAATGTAAACTCACTTTTATTGATATTTAAAGGTGTATTAAGATGTGATATGTCCATTTATATGCCTTTTCCGCTCTTTGTACATAGTCGAGAAAACACGATTTTACGCTCACTAGTGAGTAAAAATTATTATTTCATGACTTAAGGTAAACTCACTTTTATTGATATTTAAAGGTGTATTAAGATGTGATACGTCCATTTATATGCCTTTTCCGCACTTTGAACAATGTCGAAAAAACACGATTTTACGCTCACTAGTGAGTAAAAATTCTTATTTCATGACTTAATGTAAACTCACTTTAATTGATATTTAAATGTCTATTAAGATGTGATACGTCCATTTATATGCCTTTTCCGCACTTTGAACAAAGTCGAGAAAACACGATTTTACGCTCACTAGTGAGTAAACATTCTTATTTCATGACTTCATGTAAACTCACTTTTATTGATACTTAAAGGTGTATTAAGGTGTGATACATCCATTTATATGCCTTTTCCGCACTTTGAACAAAGTCGAGAAAACACGATTTTACGCTCACTAGTGAGTAAAAATTCTTATTTCATGACTTAATGTAAACTCACTTTTATTGATATTTAAAGGTGTATTAAGGTGTGATACGTCCATTTATATGGCTTTCCCGCACTTTGAACAAAGTCAAGAAAACACGATTTTACGCTCAGTAGTGAGTAAAAATTCTTATTTCTTGACTTAATGTAAACTCACTTTTATTGATATTTAAAGGTGTATTAAGGTGTGATACGTCCATTTATATGCCTTTTCCGCAATTTGTACAAAGTCGAGAAAACACGATTTTACGCTCACTAGTGAGTAAAAATTCTTATTTCATGACTTAATGTAAACTCACTTTTATTGATATTTAAAGGTGTATTAAGGTATGATACGTCCATTTATATGCTTTTTCCGCACTTTGAACAAAGTCGAGAAAACACGATTTTACGGTCACAAGTGAGTAAAAATTCTTATTTCATGACTTAATGTAAACTCACTTTTATTGATATTTAAAGGTGTATTAAGGTGTGATACGTCCATTTATATATTTTTTCCGCACTTTGAACAAAGTCAAGAAAACACGATTTTACGCTCACTAGTGAGTAAAAATTCTTATTTCATGACTTAATGTAAACTCACTTTTATTGATATTTAAAGGTGTATTAAGGTGTGATATGTCCATTTATATGCCTTTTCCGCACTTTGAACAAAGTCGATAAAACAGATTTTACGCTCAGTAGTGAGTAAGAATTGTTATTTCATGACTTAATTTAAACTCACTTTTATTGCTATTTAAAGGTGAATTAAGGTTTGATACGTCCATTTATATGCCTTTTCCGCACTTTGAACAAAGTCGAGAAAACTCGATTTTACGCTCACTAGTGAGTAAAAATTCTAATTTCATGACTTAATGTAAACTCACTTTTATTGTTATTTAAAGGTGTATTAAGGTGTGATACGTCCATTTATATGCCTTTTCCGCACTTTGAACAAAGTCGATAAAACACGATTTTACGCTCACTACTGAGTAAAAATTCTTATTTCATGACTTAATATAAACTCACTTTTATTGATATTTAAAGGTGTATTAAGGTATGATACGTCCATTTATATGCCTTTTCCGCACTTTGAACAAGGTCGAGAAAACACGATTTTACGCTCACTAGTGAGTAAAAATTCTTATTTCATGACTTAATGTAAACTCACTTTTATTGTTATTTAAAGGTGTATTAAGGTGTGATACATCCATTTATATGCCTTTTCCGCACTTTGAACAAAGTCGAGAAAATACGATTTTACGCTCACTAGTGAGTAAAAATTCTTATTTCATGACTTAATGTAAACTCACTTTTATTGTTATTTAAAGGTGTATTAAGGTGTGATACATCCATTTATATGCCTTTTCCGCACTTTGAACAAAGTCGAGAAAACACGATTTTAAGCTCACTAGTGAGTAAAAATTCTTATTTCATGACTTAATGTAAACTCACTTTTATTGATATTTAAAGGTATATTAAGGTGTGATATGTCCATTTATATGCCTTTTCCGCACCTTGAACAAAGTCGATAAAACAGATTTTACGCTCAGTAGTGAGTAAAAATTCTTATTTCATGACTTAATTTAAACTCACTTTTATTGCTATTTAAAGGTGAATTCAGGTGTGATACGTCCATTTATATGCCTTTTCCGCACTTTGAACAAAGTCGAGAAAACTCGATTTTACGCTCACTAATGAGTAAAAATTCTTGTTTCATGACTTAATGTAAACTCACTTTTATTGATATTTAAAGGTGTTTTAAGGTGTGATACGTCCATTTATTGGCCTTTTCCGAACTTTGAACAAAGTCTAGAAAACACGATTTTACGCTCACTAGTGAGTAAAAATTCTTATTTCATGACTTAAGGTAAACTCACTTTTATTGATGTTTAAATGTGTATTAAGGTGTGATACGTTCATTTATATGCCTTTTGCGCACTTTGAACAAGGTCGAGAAAACACGATTTTACGCTCACTAGTGAGTAAAAATTCTTATTTCATGACTTAATATAAACTCACTTTTATTGTTATTTAAAGGTGCATTAAGGTGTGATGCGTCCATTTATATGTCTTTTCCGCACTTTGAACAAAGTCGAGAAATCACGATTTTACGCTCACTACTGAGTAAAAATTCTTATTTCATGACTTAATATAAACTCACTTTTATTGATATTTAATGGTGTATTAAGGTGTGATACGTCCATTTATATGCCTTTTCCGCACTTTGAACAAAGTCAAGAAAACACGATTTTACGCTCACTAGTGAGTAAAAATTCTTATTTCATGACTTAATGTAAACTCACTTTAATTGATATTTAAAGGTGTATTAACGTGTGATATGTCCATTTATATGCCTTTTCCGCTCTTTGTACATAGTCGAGAAAACACGATTTTAAGCTCACTAGTGAGTAAAAATTATTATTTCATGACTTAAGGTAAACTCACTTTTATTGATATTTAAAGGTGTATTAAGATGTGATACGTCCATTTATATGCCTTTTCCGCACTTTGAACAAAGTCGAGAAAACACGATTTTACGCTCACTACTGAGTAAAAATTCTTATTTCATGACTTAATGTAAACTCACTTTAATTGATATTTAAATGTGTATTAAGATGTGATACGTCCATTTATATGCCTTTTCCGCACTTTGAACAAAGTCGAGAAAACACGATTTTACGCTCACTAGTGAGTAAAAATTCTTATTTCATGACTTCATGTAAACTCACTTTTATTGATATTTAAAGGTGTATTAAGGTGTGATACGTCCATTTATATGCCTTTTCCGCACTTTGAACAAAGTCGAGAAAACACGGCTTTACGCTCACTAGTGAGTAAAAATTCTTATTTCAGGACTTAATGTAAACTCACTTTTATTGATATTTAAAGGTGTATTAAGATGTGATATGTCCATTTATATGCCTTTTCCGCTCTTTGTACATAGTCGAGAAAACACGATTTTACGCTCACTAGTGAGTAAAAATTATTATTTCATGACTTAAGGTAAACTCACTTTTATTGATATTTAAAGGTGTATTAAGATGTGATACGTCCATTTATATGCCTTTTCCGCACTTTGAACAATGTCGAAAAAACACGATTTTACGCTCACTAGTGAGTAAAAATTCTTATTTCATGACTTAATGTAAACTCACTTTAATTGATATTTAAATGTCTATTAAGATGTGATACGTCCATTTATATGCCTTTTCCGCACTTTGAACAAAGTCGAGAAAACACGATTTTACGCTCACTAGTGAGTAAACATTCTTATTTCATGACTTCATGTAAACTCACTTTTATTGATACTTAAAGGTGTATTAAGGTGTGATACATCCATTTATATGCCTTTTCCGCACTTTGAACAAAGTCGAGAAAACACGATTTTACGCTCACTAGTGAGTAAAAATTCTTATTTCATGACTTAATGTAAACTCACTTTTATTGATATTTAAAGGTGTATTAAGGTGTGATACGTCCATTTATATGGCTTTCCCGCACTTTGAACAAAGTCAAGAAAACACGATTTTACGCTCAGTAGTGAGTAAAAATTCTTATTTCTTGACTTAATGTAAACTCACTTTTATTGATATTTAAAGGTGTATTAAGGTGTGATACGTCCATTTATATGCCTTTTCCGCAATTTGTACAAAGTCGAGAAAACACGATTTTACGCTCACTAGTGAGTAAAAATTCTTATTTCATGACTTAATGTAAACTCACTTTTATTGATATTTAAAGGTGTATTAAGGTATGATACGTCCATTTATATGCTTTTTCCGCACTTTGAACAAAGTCGAGAAAACACGATTTTACGGTCACAAGTGAGTAAAAATTCTTATTTCATGACTTAATGTAAACTCACTTTTATTGATATTTAAAGGTGTATTAAGGTGTGATACGTCCATTTATATATTTTTTCCGCACTTTGAACAAAGTCAAGAAAACACGATTTTACGCTCACTAGTGAGTAAAAATTCTTATTTCATGACTTAATGTAAACTCACTTTTATTGATATTTAAAGGTGTATTAAGGTGTGATATGTCCATTTATATGCCTTTTCCGCACTTTGAACAAAGTCGATAAAACAGATTTTACGCTCAGTAGTGAGTAAGAATTGTTATTTCATGACTTAATTTAAACTCACTTTTATTGCTATTTAAAGGTGAATTAAGGTTTGATACGTCCATTTATATGCCTTTTCCGCACTTTGAACAAAGTCGAGAAAACTCGATTTTACGCTCACTAGTGAGTAAAAATTCTAATTTCATGACTTAATGTAAACTCACTTTTATTGTTATTTAAAGGTGTATTAAGGTGTGATACGTCCATTTATATGCCTTTTCCGCACTTTGAACAAAGTCGATAAAACACGATTTTACGCTCACTACTGAGTAAAAATTCTTATTTCATGACTTAATATAAACTCACTTTTATTGATATTTAAAGGTGTATTAAGGTATGATACGTCCATTTATATGCCTTTTTCGCACTTTGAACAAAGTCGAGAAAACACGATTTTACGCTCACTAGTGAGTAAAAATTCTTATTTCTTGACTTAATGTAAACTCACTTTTATTGATATTTAAAAGTGTATTAACGTGTGATACGTCTATTTACACGGCTTTTCCACACTTTGAACAAAGTCGAGAAAACACGATTTTACGCTCACTAGGGAGTAAAAATTCTTATTTCATGACTTAATGTAAACTCACTTTTATTGATATTTTAAGGTGTATTAAGGTGTGATATGTCCATTTATATGCCTTTTCCGCACTTTGAACAAAGTCGAGAAAACACGATTTTACGCTCACTAGTGAGTAAAAATTCTTATTTCATGACTTAATGTAAACTCACTTTTATTGATATTTAAAGGTGTATTAAGCTGTGATACCTCCATTTATATGCCTTTTCCGCACTTTGAACAAGGTCGAGAAAACACGATTTTACGCTCACTAGTGAGTAAAAATTCTTATTTCATGACTTAATGTAAACTCACTTTTATTGTTATTTAAAGGTGTATTAAGGTGTGATACATCCATTTATATGCCTTTTCCGCACTTTGAACAAAGTCGAGAAAATACGATTTTACGCTCACTAGTGAGTAAAAATTCTTATTTTATGACTTAGTGTAAACTCACTTTTATTGATACTTAAAGGTGTATTAAGGTGTGATACATCCATTTATATGCCTTTTCCGCACTTTGAACAAAGTCGAGAAAACACGATTTTAAGCTCACTAGTGAGTAAAAATTCTTATTTCATGACTTAATGTAAACTCACTTTTATTGTTATTTAAAGGTGTATTAAGGTGTGATACATCCATTTATATGCCTTTTCCGCACTTTGAACAAAGTCGAGAAAATACGATTTTACGCTCACTAGTGAGTAAAAATTCTTATTTTATGACTTAGTGTAAACTCACTTTTATTGATACTTAAAGGTGTATTAAGGTGTGATACATCCATTTATATGCCTTTTCCGCACTTTGAACAAAGTCGAGAAAACACGATTTTAAGCTCACTAGTGAGTAAAAATTCTTATTTCATGACTTAATGTAAACTCACTTTTATTGATATTTAAAGGTGTATTAAGGTATGATACGTCCATTTATATGCCTTTTCCGCACTTTGAACAAAGTCGAGAAAACACGATTTTACGGTCACTAGTGAGTAAAATCTCTTATTTCATGACTTAAGGTAAACTCACTTTTATTGATATTTAAAGGTGTATTAAGGTGTGATACGTCCATTTATATGCCTTTTCCGCACTTTGAACAAGGTCGAGAAAACACGATTTTACGCTCACTAGTGAGTAAAAATTCTTATTTCATGACTTAATGTAAACTCACTTTTATTGTTATTTAAAGGTGTATTAAGGTGTGATACATCCATTTATATGCCTTTTCCGCACTTTGAACAAAGTCGAGAAAATACGATTTTACGCTCACTAGTGAGTAAAAATTCTTATTTCATGACTTAATGTAAACTCACTTTTATTGTTATTTAAAGGTGTATTAAGGTGTGATACATCCATTTATATGCCTTTTCCGCACTTTGAACAAAGTCGAGAAAACACGATTTTAAGCTCACTAGTGAGTATAAATTCTTATTTCATGACTTAATGTAAACTCACTTTTATTGATATTTAAAGGTATATTAAGGTGTGATATGTCCATTTATATGCCTTTTCCGCACCTTGAACAAAGTCGATAAAACAGATTTTACGCTCAGTAGTGAGTAAAAATTCTTATTTCATGACTTAATTTAAACTCACTTTTATTGCTATTTAAAGGTGAATTCAGGTGTGATACGTCCATTTATATGCCTTTTCCGCACTTTGAACAAAGTCGAGAAAACTCGATTTTACGCTCACTAATGAGTAAAAATTCTTGTTTCATGACTTAATGTAAACTCACTTTTATTGATATTTAAAGGTGTTTTAAGGTGTGATACGTCCATTTATTGGCCTTTTCCCAACTTTGAACAAAGTCTAGAAAACACGATTTTACGTTCACTAGTGAGTAAAAATTCTTATTTCATGACTTAAGGTAAACTCACTTTTATTGATGTTTAAAGGTGTATTAAGGTGTGATACGTTCATTTATATGCCTTTTGCGCACTTTGAACAAGGTCGAGAAAACACGATTTTACGCTCACTAGTGAGTAAAAATTCTTATTTCATGAATTAATATAAACTCACTTTTATTGTTATTTAAAGGTGCATTAAGGTGTGATGCGTCCATTTATATGTCTTTTCCGCACTTTGAACAAAGTCGAGAAATCACGATTTTACGCTCACTACTGAGTAAAAATTCTTATTTCATGACTTAATATAAACTCACTTTTATTGATATTTAATGGTGTATTAAGGTGTGATACGTCCATTTATATGCCTTTTCCGCACTTTGAACAAAGTCAAGAAAACACGATTTTACGCTCACTAGTGAGTAAAAATTCTTATTTCATGACTTAATGTAAACTCACTTTAATTGATATTTAAAGGTGTATTAACGTGTGATATGTCCATTTATATGCCTTTTCCGCTCTTTGTACATAGTCGAGAAAACACGATTTTAAGCTCACTAGTGAGTAAAAATTATTATTTCATGACTTAAGGTAAACTCACTTTTATTGATATTTAAAGGTGTATTAAGATGTGATACGTCCATTTATATGCCTTTTCCGCACTTTGAACAAAGTCGAGAAAACACGATTTTACGCTCACTACTGAGTAAAAATTCTTATTTCATGACTTAATGTAAACTCACTTTAATTGATATTTAAATGTGTATTAAGATGTGATACGTCCATTTATATGCCTTTTCCGCACTTTGAACAAAGTCGAGAAAACACGATTTTACGCTCACTAGTGAGTAAAAATTCTTATTTCATGACTTCATGTAAACTCACTTTTATTGATATTTAAAGGTGTATTAAGGTGTGATACGTCCATTTATATGCCTTTTCCGCACTTTGAACAAAGTCGAGAAAACACGGCTTTACGCTCACTAGTGAGTAAAAATTATTATTTCATGACTTAAGGTAAACTCACTTTTATTGATATTTAAAGGTGTATTAAGATGTGATACGTCCATTTATATGCCTTTTCCGCACTTTGAACAATGTCGAAAAAACACGATTTTACGCTCACTAGTGAGTAAAAATTCTTATTTCATGACTTAATGTAAACTCACTTTAATTGATATTTAAATGTCTATTAAGATGTGATACGTCCATTTATATGCCTTTTCCGCACTTTGAACAAAGTCGAGAAAACACGATTTTACGCTCACTAGTGAGTAAACATTCTTATTTCATGACTTCATGTAAACTCACTTTTATTGATACTTAAAGGTGTATTAAGGTGTGATACATCCATTTATATGCCTTTTCCGCACTTTGAACAAAGTCGAGAAAACTCGATTTTACGCTCACTAATGAGTAAAAATTCTTATTTCATGACCTAAACTCACTTTTATTGATATTTAAAGGTGTATTAAGGTGTGATACGTCCATTTATATGCCTTTTCCGCACTTTGAACAAGGTCGAGAAAACACGATTTTACGCTCACTAGTGAGTAAAAATTCTTATTTCATGACTTAATGTAAACTCACTTTTATTGTTATCTAAAGGTGTATTAAGGTGTGATACGTCCATTTATATGCCTTTTCCGCACTTTGAACAAAGTCGATAAAACACGATTTTACGCTCACTACTGAGTAAATATTCTTATTTCATGACTTAATATAAACTCACTTTTATTGATATTTAAAGGTGTATTAAGGTGTGATACGTCTATTTATATGCCTTTTCCGCACTTTTAACAAAGTCGAGAAAACACGATTTTACGCTCACTAGTGAGTAAAAATTCTTATTTCTTGACTTAATGTAAACTCACTTTTATTGATATTTAAAAGTGTATTAAGGTGTGATACGTCTATTTATATGGCTTTTCCACACTTTGAACAAAGTCCAGAAATCACGATTTTACGCTCACTAGGGAGTAAAAATTCTTATTTCATGACTTAATGTAAACTCACTTTTATTGATATTTTAAGGTGTATTAAGGTGTGATATGTCCATTTATATGCCTTTTCCGCACTTTGAACAAAGTCGAGAAAACACGATTTTACGCTCACTAGTGAGTAAAAATTCTTATTTCATGACTTAATGTAAACTCACTTTTATTGATATTTAAAGGTGTATTAAGGTGTGATACGTCCATTTATATGGCTTTCCCGCACTTTGAACAAAGTCAAGAAAACACGATTTTACGCTCAGTAGTGAGTAAAAATTCTTATTTCTTGACTTAATGTAAACTCACTTTTATTGATATTTAAAGGTGTATTAAGGTGTGATACGTCCATTTATATGCCTTTTCCGCAATTTGTACAAAGTCGAGAAAACACGATTTTACGCTCACTAGTGAGTAAAAATTCTTATTTCATGACTTAATGTAAACTCACTTTTATTGATATTTAAAGGTGTATTAAGGTATGATACGTCCATTTATATGCTTTTTCCGCACTTTGAACAAAGTCGAGAAAACACGATTTTACGGTCACAAGTGAGTAATAATTCTTATTTCATGACTTAATGTAAACTCACTTTTATTGATATTTAAAGGTGTATTAAGGTGTGATACGTCCATTTATATATTTTTTCCGCACTTTGAACAAAGTCAAGAAAACACGATTTTACGCTCACTAGTGAGTAAAAATTCTTATTTCATGACTTAATGTAAACTCACTTTTATTGATATTTAAAGGTGTATTAAGGTGTGATATGTCCATTTATATGCCTTTTCCGCACTTTGAACAAAGTCGAGAAAACACGATTTTACGCTCACTAGTGAGTAAAAATTCTTATTTCTTGACTTAATGTAAACTCACTTTTATTGATATTTAAAGGTGTATTATGGTATGATACGTCCATTTATATGCTTTTTCCGCACTTTGAACAAAGTCGAGAAAACACGATTTTACGGTCACTAGTGAGTAAAAATTGCTATTTCATGACTTAATCTAAACTCACTTTTATTGATATTTAAAGGTGTATTAAGGTGTGATATGTCCATCTATATGCCTTTTCCGCACTTTGAACAAAGTCGATAAAACAGATTTTACGCTCAGTAGTGAGTAAAAATTCTTATTTCATGACTTAATTTAAACTCACTTTTATTGCTATTTAAAGGTGAATTAAGGTGTGATACGTCCAATTATATGCCTTTTCCGCACTTTGAACAAAGTCGAGAAAACACGATTTTACGCTCACTAGTGAGTAAAAATTCTTATTTCAGGACTTAATGTAAACTCACTTTTATTGATATTTAAAGGTGTATTAAGATGTGATACGTCCATTTATATGCCTTTTCCGCACTTTGAACAAAGTCAAGAAAACACGATTTTACGCTCACTAGTGAGTAAAAATTCTTATTTCATGACTTAATGTAAACTCACTTTAATTGATATTTAAAGGTGTATTAAGGTGTGATATTTCCATTTATATGCCTTTTCCGCTCTTTGTACATAGTCGAGAAAACACGATTTTACGCTCACTAGTGAGTAAAAATTATTATTTCATGACTTAAGGTAAACTCACTTTTATTGATATTTAAAGGTGTATTAAGATGTGATACGTCCATTTATATGCCTTTTCCGCACTTTGAACAAAGTCGAGAAAACACGATTTTACGCTCACTAGTGAGTAAAAATTCTTATTTCATAACTTAATGTAAACTCACTTTAATTGATATTTAAATGTGTATTAAGATGTGATACGTCCATTTATATGCCTTTTCCGCACTTTGAACAAAGTCGAGAAAACACGATTTTACGCTCACTAGTGAGTAAAAATTCTTATTTCATGACTTAATGTAAAGTCACTTTTATTGATACTTAAAGGTGTATTAAGGTGTGATGCATCCATTTATATGCCTTTTCCCCACTTTGAACAACGTCGAGAAAACACGATTTTACGCTCACTAGTGAGTAAAAATTCTTATTTCATGACTTAATGTAAACTCACTTTTATTGATATTTAAAGGTGTATTAAGGTGTGATATGTCCATTTATATGCCTTTTCCGCACTTTGAACATAGTCGATAAAACACGATTTTACGCTCAGTAGTGAGTAAAAATTCTTATTTCATGACTTAATGTAAACTCACTTTTATTGATATTTAAAGGTGTATTAAGGTGTGATATGTCCATTTATATGCCTTTTCCGCACTTTGAACAAAGTCGATAAAACAGATTTTACGCTCAGTAGTGAGTAAGAATTCTTATTTCATGACTTAATTTAAACTCACTTTTATTGCTATTTAAAGGTGAATTAAGGTTTGATACGTCCATTTATATGCCTTTTCCGCACTTTGAACAAAGTCGAGAAAACTCGATTTTACGCTCACTAATGAGTAAAAATTCTTATTTCATGACTTAATGTAAACTCACTTTTATTGTTATTTAAAGGTGTATTAAGGTGTGATACGTCCATTTATATGCCTTTTCCGCACTTTGAACAAAGTCGAGAAAACACGATTTTACACTCACTACTGAGTAAAAATTCTTATTTCTTGACTTAATGTAAACTCACTTTTATTGATATTTAAAAGTGTATTAAGGTATGATACGTCCATTTATATGCCTTTTTCGCACTTTGAACAAAGTCGAGAAAACACGATTTTACGCTCACTAGTGAGTAAAAAT
This sequence comes from Deroplatys truncata, assembly GCA_030765065.1. Taxonomy (NCBI): domain Eukaryota; kingdom Metazoa; phylum Arthropoda; class Insecta; order Mantodea; family Mantidae; genus Deroplatys; species Deroplatys truncata. The sequence continues at coordinate 40,859,306 of CM060987.1, read as the reverse complement.
TCTTATTTCTTGACTTAATGTAAACTCACTTTTATTGATATTTAAAAGTGTATTAACGTGTGATACGTCTATTTACACGGCTTTTCCACACTTTGAACAAAGTCGAGAAAACACGATTTTACGCTCACTAGGGAGTAAAAATTCTTATTTCATGACTTAATGTAAACTCACTTTTATTGATATTTTAAGGTGTATTAAGGTGTGATATGTCCATTTATATGCCTTTTCCGCACTTTGAACAAAGTCGAGAAAACACGATTTTACGCTCACTAGTGAGTAAAAATTCTTATTTCATGACTTAATGTAAACTCACTTTTATTGATATTTAAAGGTGTATTAAGCTGTGATACCTCCATTTATATGCCTTTTCCGCACTTTGAACAAGGTCGAGAAAACACGATTTTACGCTCACTAGTGAGTAAAAATTCTTATTTCATGACTTAATGTAAACTCACTTTTATTGTTATTTAAAGGTGTATTAAGGTGTGATACATCCATTTATATGCCTTTTCCGCACTTTGAACAAAGTCGAGAAAATACGATTTTACGCTCACTAGTGAGTAAAAATTCTTATTTTATGACTTAGTGTAAACTCACTTTTATTGATACTTAAAGGTGTATTAAGGTGTGATACATCCATTTATATGCCTTTTCCGCACTTTGAACAAAGTCGAGAAAACACGATTTTAAGCTCACTAGTGAGTAAAAATTCTTATTTCATGACTTAATGTAAACTCACTTTTATTGATATTTAAAGGTATATTAAGGTGTGATATGTCCATTTATATGCCTTTTCCGCACCTTGAACAACGTCGATAAAACAGATTTTACGCTCAGTAGTGAGTAAAAATTCTTATTTCATGACTTAATTTAAACTCACTTTTATTGCTATTTAAAGGTGAATTCAGGTGTGATACGTCCATTTATATGCCTTTTCCGCACTTTGAACAAAGTCGAGAAAACTCGATTTTACGCTCACTAATGAGTTAAAATTCTTATTTCATGACTTAAGGTAAACTCACTTTTATTGATATTTAAAGGTGTATTAAGGTGTGATACGTCCATTTATTGGCCTTTTCCGAACTTTGAACAAAGTCGAGAAAACACGATTTTACGCTCACTAGTGAGTAAAAATTCTTATTTCATGACTTAAGGTAAACTCACTTTTATTGATGTTTAAAGGTGTATTAAGGTGTGATACGTTCATTTATATGCCTTTTGCGCACTTTGAACAAGGTCGAGAAAACACGATTTTACGCTTACTAGTGAGTAAAAATTCTTATTTCATGACTTAATATAAACTCACTTTTATTGTTATTTAAAGGTGCATTAAGGTGTGATGCGTCCATTTATATGTCTTTTCCGCACTTTGAACAAAGTCGAGAAATCACGATTTTACGCTCACTACTGAGTAAAAATTCTTATTTCATGACTTAATGTAAACTCACTTTTATTGATATTTAAAATTGTATTAAGGTGTGATACGTCCATTTATATGGCTTTTCCACACTTTGAACAAAGTCGAGAAAACACGATTTTACGCTCACTAGGGAGTAAAAATTCTTATTTCATGACTTAATGTAAACTCACTTTTATTGATATTTTAAGGTGTATTAAGGTGTGATATGTCCATTTATATGCCTTTTCCGCACTTTGAACAAAGTCGAGAAAACTCGATTTTACGCTCACTAATGAGTAAAAATTCTTATTTCATGACTTAATGTAAACTCACTTTTATTGATATTTAAAGGTGTATTAAGGTGTGATACGTCCATTTATATGGCTTTTCCGCACTTTGAACATCGTCGAGAAAACACGATTTTCCGCTCACTAGTGAGTAAAAATTCTTATTTCAGGACTTAATGTAAACTCACTTTTATTGATATTTAAAGGTGTATTAAGATGTGATACGTCCATTTATATGCCTTTTCCGCACTTTGAACAAAGTCAAGAAAACACGATTTTACGCTCACTAGTGAGTAAAAATTCTTATTTCATGACTTAATGTAAACTCACTTTAATTGATATTTAAAGGTGTATTAAGGTGTGATATGTCCATTTATATGCCTTTTCCGCTCTTTGTACATAGTCGAGAAAACACGATTTTACGCTCACTAGTGAGTAAAAATTATTATTTCATGACTTAAGGTAAACTCACTTTTATTGATATTTAAAGGTGTATTAAGATGTGATACGTCCATTTATATGCCTTTTCCGCACTTTGAACAAAGTCGAGAAAACACGATTTTACGCTCACTACTGAGTAAAAATTCTTATTTCATGACTTAATGTAAACTCACTTTAATTGATATTTAAATGTGTATTAAGATGTGATACGTCCATTTATATGCCTTTTCCGCACTTTGAACAAAGTCGAGAAAACACGATTTTACGCTCACTAGTGAGTAAAAATTCTTATTTCATGACTTCATGTAAACTCACTTTTATTGATACTTAAAGGTGTATTAAGGTGTGATACATCCATTTATATGCCTTTTCCGCACTTTGAACAAAGTCGAGAAAATACGATTTTACGCTCACTAGTGAGTTAAAATTCTTATTTCATGACTTAATGTAAAGTCACTTTTATTGATACTTAAAGGTGTATTAAGGTGTGATACATCCATTTATATGCCTTTTCCCCACTTTGAACAAAGTCGAGAAAACACGATTTTACGCTCACTAGTGAGTAAAAATTCTTATTTCATGACTTAATGTAAACTCACTTTTATAGATATTTAAAGGTGTATTAAGATGTGATATGTCCATTTATATGCCTTTTCCGCACTTTGAACATAGTCGATAAAACACGATTTTACGCTCACTAGTGAGTAAAAATTCTTATTTCATGACTTAATGTAAACTCACTTTTATTGATATTTAAAGGTGTATTAAGGTGTGATATGTCCATTTATATGCCTTTTCCGCACTTTGAACAAAGTCGATAAAACAGATTTTACGCTCAGTAGTGAGTAAGAATTCTTATTTCATGACTTAATTTAAACTCACTTTTATTGCTATTTAAAGGTGAATTAAGGTTTGATACGTCCATTTATATGCCTTTTCCGCACTTTGAACAAAGTCGAGAAAACTCGATTTTACGCTCACTAATGAGTAAAAATTCTTATTTCATGACTTAATGTAAACTCACTTTTATTGATATTTAAAGGTGTATTAAGGTGTGATACGTCCATTTATATGCCTTTTCCGCACTTTGAACAAAGTCGAGAAAACACGATTTTACGCTCACTAGTGAGTAAAAATTCTTATTTCATGACTTAATGTAAACTCACCTTTATTGTTATTTAAAGGTGTATTAAGGTGTGATACGTCCATTTATATGCCTTTTCCGCACTTTGAACAAAGTCGATAAAACACGATTTTACGCTCACTACTGAGTAAAAATTCTTATTTCATGACTTAATATAAACTCACTTTTATTGATATTTAAAGGTGTATTAAGGTATGATACGTCCATTTATATGCCTTTTCCGCACTTTGAACAAAGTCGAGAAAACACGATTTTACGCTCACTAGTGAGTAAAAATTCTTATTTCTTGACTTAATGTAAACTCACTTTTATTGATATTTAAAAGTGTATTAAGGTGTGATACGTCTATTTACATGGTTTTTCCACACTTTGAACAAAGTCGAGAAAACACGATTTTACGCTCACTAGGGAGTAAAAATTCTTATTTCATGACTTAATGTAAACTCACTTTTATTGATATTTTAAGGTGTATTAAGGTGTGATATGTCCATTTATATGCCTTTTCCGCACTTTGAACAAAGTCGAGAAAACACGATTTTACGCTCACTAGTGAGTAAAAATTCTTATTTCATGACTTAATATAAACTCACTTTTATTGTTATTTAAAGGTGCATTAAGGTGTGATGCGTCCATTTATATGTCTTTTCCGCACTTTGAACAAAGTCGAGAAATCACGATTTTACGCTCACTACTGAGTAAAAATTCTTATTTCATGACTTAATGTAAACTCACTTTTATTGATATTTAAAAGTGTATTAAGGTGTGATACGTCCATTTATATGGCTTTTCCACACTTTGAACAAAGTCGAGAAAACACGATTTTACGCTCACTAGTGAGTAAAAATTCTTATTTCATGACTTAATGTAAACTCACTTTTATTGATATTTTAAGGTGTATTAAGGTGTGATATGTCCATTTATATGCCTTTTCCGCACTTTGAAAGAAAGTCGAGAAAACACGATTTTACGCTCACTAGTGAGTAAAAATTCTTATTTCATGACTTAATGTAAACTCACTTTTATTGATATTTAAAGGTGTATTAAGGTGTGATACGTCCATTTATATGGCTTTTCCGCACTTTGAACATCGTCGAGAAAACACGATTTTCCGCTCACTAGTGAGTAAAAATTCTTATTTCAGGACTTAATGTAAACTCACTTTTATTGATATTTAAAGGTGTATTAAGATGTGATACGTCCATTTATATGCCTTTTCCGCACTTTGAACAAAGTCAAGAAAACACGATTTTACGCTCACTAGTGAGTAAAAATTCTTATTTCATGACTTAATGTAAACTCACTTTAATTGATATTTAAAGGTGTATTAAGGTGTGATATGTCCATTTATATGCCTTTTCCGCTCTTTGTACATAGTCGAGAAAACACGATTTTACGCTCACTAGTGAGTAAAAATTATTATTTCATGACTTAAGGTAAACTCACTTTTATTGATATTTAAAGGTGTATTAAGATGTGATACGTCCATTTATATGCCTTTTCCGCACTTTGAACAAAGTCGAGAAAACACGATTTTACGCTCACTACTGAGTAAAAATTCTTATTTCATGACTTAATGTAAACTCACTTTAATTGATATTTAAATGTGTATTAAGATGTGATACGTCCATTTATATGCCTTTTCCGCACTTTGAACAAAGTCGAGAAAACACGATTTTACGCTCACTAGTGAGTAAAAATTCTTATTTCATGACTTCATGTAAACTCACTTTTATTGATACTTAAAGGTGTATTAAGGTGTGATACATCCATTTATATGCCTTTTCCGCACTTTGAACAAAGTCGAGAAAATACGATTTTACGCTCACTAGTGAGTTAAAATTCTTATTTCATGACTTAATGTAAAGTCACTTTTATTGATACTTAAACGTGTATTAAGGTGTGATACATCCATTTATATGCCTTTTCCCCACTTTGAACAAAGTCGAGAAAACACGATTTTACGCTCACTAGTGAGTAAAAATTCTTATTTCATGACTTAATGTAAACTCACTTTTATAGATATTTAAAGGTGTATTAAGGTGTGATATGTCCATTTATATGCCTTTTCCGCACTTTGAACATAGTCGATAAAACACGATTTTACGCTCACTAGTGAGTAAAAATTCTTCTTTCATGACTTAATGTAAACTCACTTTTATTGTTATTTAAAGGTGTATTAAGGTGTGATACGTCCATTTATATGCCTTTTCCGCACTTTGAACAAAGTCGATAAAACACGATTTTACGCTCACTACTGAGTAAAAATTCTTATTTCATGACTTAATATAAACTCACTTTTATTGATATTTAAAGGTGTATTAAGGTATGATACGTCCATTTATATGCCTTTTCCGCACTTTGAACAAAGTCGAGAAAACACGATTTTACGCTCACTAGTGAGTAAAAATTCTTATTTCTTGACTTAATGTAAACTCACTTTTATTGATATTTAAAAGTGTATTAAGGTGTGATACGTCTATTTACATGGTTTTTCCACACTTGGAACAAAGTCGAGAAAACACGATTTTACGCTCACTAGGGAGTAAAAATTCTTATTTCATGACTTAATGTAAACTCACTTTTATTGATATTTAAAGGTGTATTAAGGTATGATACGTCCATTTATATGCCTTTTCCGCACTTTGAACAAAGTCGAGAAAACACGATTTTACGGTTACTAGTGAGTAAAATCTCTTATTTCATGACTTAAGGTAAACTCACTTTTATTGATATTTAAAGGTGTATTAAGGTGTGATACGTCCATTTATATGCCTTTTCCGCACTTTGAACAAAGTCGAGAAAACACGATTTTACGCTCACTAGTGAGTAAAAATTCTTATTTCATGACTTAATGTAAACTCACTTTTATTGATATTTAAAGGTGTATTAAGGTATGATACGTCCATTTATATGCCTTTTCCGCACTTTGAACAAAGTCGAGAAAACACGATTTTACGGTCACTAGTGAGTAAAATCTCTTATTTCATGACTTAAGGTAAACTCACTTTTATTGATATTTAAAGGTGTATTAAGGTGTGATACGTCCATTTATATGCCTTTTCCGCACTTTGAACAAGGTCGAGAAAACACGATTTTACGCTCACTAGTGAGTAAAAATTCTTATTTCATGACTTAATGTAAACTCACTTTTATTGTTATTTAAAGGTGTATTAAGGTGTGATACATCCATTTATATGCCTTTTCCGCACTTTGAACAAAGTCGAGAAAATACGATTTTACGCTCACTAGTGAGTAAAAATTCTTATTTCATGACTTAATGTAAACTCACTTTTATTGTTATTTAAAGGTGTATTAAGGTGTGATACATCCATTTATATGCCTTTTCCGCACTTTGAACAAAGTCGAGAAAACACGATTTTAAGCTCACTAGTGAGTAAAAATTCTTATTTCATGACTTAATGTAAACTCACTTTTATTGATATTTAAAGGTATATTAAGGTGTGATATGTCCATTTATATGCCTTTTCCGCACCTTGAACAAAGTCGATAAAACAGATTTTACGCTCAGTAGTGAGTAAAAATTCTTATTTCATGACTTAATTTAAACTCACTTTTATTGCTATTTAAAGGTGAATTCAGGTGTGATACGTCCATTTATATGCCTTTTCCGCACTTTGAACAAAGTCGAGAAAACTCGATTTTACGCTCACTAATGAGTAAAAATTCTTGTTTCATGACTTAATGTAAACTCACTTTTATTGATATTTAAAGGTGTTTTAAGGTGTGATACGTCCATTTATTGGCCTTTTCCGAACTTTGAACAAAGTCTAGAAAACACGATTTTACGCTCACTAGTGAGTAAAAATTCTTATTTCATGACTTAAGGTAAACTCACTTTTATTGATGTTTAAAGGTGTATTAAGGTGTGATACGTTCATTTATATGCCTTTTGCGCACTTTGAACAAGGTCGAGAAAACACGATTTTACGCTCACTAGTGAGTAAAAATTCTTATTTCATGAATTAATATAAACTCACTTTTATTGTTATTTAAAGGTGCATTAAGGTGTGATGCGTCCATTTATATGTCTTTTCCGCACTTTGAACAAAGTCGAGAAATCACGATTTTACGCTCACTACTGAGTAAAAATTCTTATTTCATGACTTAATATAAACTCACTTTTATTGATATTTAATGGTGTATTAAGGTGTGATACGTCCATTTATATGCCTTTTCCGCACTTTGAACAAAGTCAAGAAAACACGATTTTACGCTCACTAGTGAGTAAAAATTCTTATTTCATGACTTAATGTAAACTCACTTTAATTGATATTTAAAGGTGTATTAACGTGTGATATGTCCATTTATATGCCTTTTCCGCTCTTTGTACATAGTCGAGAAAACACGATTTTAAGCTCACTAGTGAGTAAAAATTATTATTTCATGACTTAAGGTAAACTCACTTTTATTGATATTTAAAGGTGTATTAAGATGTGATACGTCCATTTATATGCCTTTTCCGCACTTTGAACAAAGTCGAGAAAACACGATTTTACGCTCACTACTGAGTAAAAATTCTTATTTCATGACTTAATGTAAACTCACTTTAATTGATATTTAAATGTGTATTAAGATGTGATACGTCCATTTATATGCCTTTTCCGCACTTTGAACAAAGTCGAGAAAACACGATTTTACGCTCACTAGTGAGTAAAAATTCTTATTTCATGACTTCATGTAAACTCACTTTTATTGATATTTAAAGGTGTATTAAGGTGTGATACGTCCATTTATATGCCTTTTCCGCACTTTGAACAAAGTCGAGAAAACACGGCTTTACGCTCACTAGTGAGTAAAAATTCTTATTTCAGGACTTAATGTAAACTCACTTTTATTGATATTTAAAGGTGTATTAAGATGTGATATGTCCATTTATATGCCTTTTCCGCTCTTTGTACATAGTCGAGAAAACACGATTTTACGCTCACTAGTGAGTAAAAATTATTATTTCATGACTTAAGGTAAACTCACTTTTATTGATATTTAAAGGTGTATTAAGATTTGATACGTCCATTTATATGCCTTTTCCGCACTTTGAACAATGTCGAAAAAACACGATTTTACGCTCACTAGTGAGTAAAAATTCTTATTTCATGACTTAATGTAAACTCACTTTAATTGATATTTAAATGTCTATTAAGATGTGATACGTCCATTTATATGCCTTTTCCGCACTTTGAACAAAGTCGAGAAAACACGATTTTACGCTCACTAGTGAGTAAACATTCTTATTTCATGACTTCATGTAAACTCACTTTTATTGATACTTAAAGGTGTATTAAGGTGTGATACATCCATTTATATGCCTTTTCCGCACTTTGAACAAAGTCGAGAAAACTCGATTTTACGCTCACTAATGAGTAAAAATTCTTATTTCATGACCTAAACTCACTTTTATTGATATTTAAAGGTGTATTAAGGTGTGATACGTCCATTTATATGCCTTTTCCGCACTTTGAACAAGGTCGAGAAAACACGATTTTACGCTCACTAGTGAGTAAAAATTCTTATTTCATGACTTAATGTAAACTCACTTTTATTGTTATCTAAAGGTGTATTAAGGTGTGATACGTCCATTTATATGCCTTTTCCGCACTTTGAACAAAGTCGATAAAACACGATTTTACGCTCACTACTGAGTAAATATTCTTATTTCATGACTTAATATAAACTCACTTTTATTGATATTTAAAGGTGTATTAAGGTGTGATACGTCTATTTATATGCCTTTTCCGCACTTTTAACAAAGTCGAGAAAACACGATTTTACGCTCACTAGTGAGTAAAAATTCTTATTTCTTGACTTAATGTAAACTCACTTTTATTGATATTTAAAAGTGTATTAAGGTGTGATACGTCTATTTATATGGCTTTTCCACACTTTGAACAAAGTCCAGAAATCACGATTTTACGCTCACTAGGGAGTAAAAATTCTTATTTCATGACTTAATGTAAACTCACTTTTATTGATATTTTAAGGTGTATTAAGGTGTGATATGTCCATTTATATGCCTTTTCCGCACTTTGAACAAAGTCGAGAAAACACGATTTTACGCTCACTAGTGAGTAAAAATTCTTATTTCATGACTTAATGTAAACTCACTTTTATTGATATTTAAAGGTGTATTAAGGTGTGATACGTCCATTTATATGGCTTTCCCGCACTTTGAACAAAGTCGAGAAAACACGATTTTAAGCTCACTAGTGAGTAAAAATTCTTATTTCATGACTTAATGTAAACTCACTTTTATTGATATTTAAAGGTATATTAAGGTGTGATATGTCCATTTATATGCCTTTTCCGCACCTTGAACAAAGTCGATAAAACAGATTTTACGCTCAGTAGTGAGTAAAAATTCTTATTTCATGACTTAATTTAAACTCACTTTTATTGCTATTTAAAGGTGAATTCAGGTGTGATACGTCCATTTATATGCCTTTTCCGCACTTTGAACAAAGTCGAGAAAACTCGATTTTACGCTCACTAATGAGTAAAAATTCTTGTTTCATGACTTAATGTAAACTCACTTTTATTGATATTTAAAGGTGTTTTAAGGTGTGATACGTCCATTTATTGGCCTTTTCCGAACTTTGAACAAAGTCTAGAAAACACGATTTTACGCTCACTAGTGAGTAAAAATTCTTATTTCATGACTTAAGGTAAACTCACTTTTATTGATGTTTAAAGGTGTATTAAGGTGTGATACGTTCATTTATATGCCTTTTGCGCACTTTGAACAAGGTCGAGAAAACACGATTTTACGCTCACTAGTGAGTAAAAATTCTTATTTCATGAATTAATATAAACTCACTTTTATTGTTATTTAAAGGTGCATTAAGGTGTGATGCGTCCATTTATATGTCTTTTCCGCACTTTGAACAAAGTCGAGAAATCACGATTTTACGCTCACTACTGAGTAAAAATTCTTATTTCATGACTTAATATAAACTCACTTTTATTGATATTTAATGGTGTATTAAGGTGTGATACGTCCATTTATATGCCTTTTCCGCACTTTGAACAAAGTCAAGAAAACACGATTTTACGCTCACTAGTGAGTAAAAATTCTTATTTCATGACTTAATGTAAACTCACTTTAATTGATATTTAAAGGTGTATTAACGTGTGATATGTCCATTTATATGCCTTTTCCGCTCTTTGTACATAGTCGAGAAAACACTATTTTAAGCTCACTAGTGAGTAAAAATTATTATTTCATGACTTAAGGTAAACTCACTTTTATTGATATTTAAAGGTGTATTAAGATGTGATACGTCCATTTATATGCCTTTTCCGCACTTTGAACAAAGTCGAGAAAACACGATTTTACGCTCACTACTGAGTAAAAATTCTTATTTCATGACTTAATGTAAACTCACTTTAATTGATATTTAAATGTGTATTAAGATGTGATACGTCCATTTATATGCCTTTTCCGCACTTTGAACAAAGTCGAGAAAACACGATTTTACGCTCACTAGTGAGTAAAAATTCTTATTTCATGACTTCATGTAAACTCACTTTTATTGATATTTAAAGGTGTATTAAGGTGTGATACGTCCATTTATATGCCTTTTCCGCACTTTGAACAAAGTCGAGAAAACACGGCTTTACGCTCACTAGTGAGTAAAAATTCTTATTTCAGGACTTAATGTAAACTCACTTTTATTGATATTTAAAGGTGTATTAAGATGTGATATGTCCATTTATATGCCTTTTCCGCTCTTTGTACATAGTCGAGAAAACACGATTTTACGCTCACTAGTGAGTAAAAATTATTATTTCATGACTTAAGGTAAACTCACTTTTATTGATATTTAAAGGTGTATTAAGATTTGATACGTCCATTTATATGCCTTTTCCGCACTTTGAACAATGTCGAAAAAACACGATTTTACGCTCACTAGTGAGTAAAAATTCTTATTTCATGACTTAATGTAAACTCACTTTAATTGATATTTAAATGTCTATTAAGATGTGATACGTCCATTTATATGCCTTTTCCGCACTTTGAACAAAGTCGAGAAAACACGATTTTACGCTCACTAGTGAGTAAACATTCTTATTTCATGACTTCATGTAAACTCACTTTTATTGATACTTAAAGGTGTATTAAGGTGTGATACATCCATTTATATGCCTTTTCCGCACTTTGAACAAAGTCGAGAAAACTCGATTTTACGCTCACTAATGAGTAAAAATTCTTATTTCATGACCTAAACTCACTTTTATTGATATTTAAAGGTGTATTAAGGTGTGATACGTCCATTTATATGCCTTTTCCGCACTTTGAACAAGGTCGAGAAAACACGATTTTACGCTCACTAGTGAGTAAAAATTCTTATTTCATGACTTAATGTAAACTCACTTTTATTGTTATCTAAAGGTGTATTAAGGTGTGATACGTCCATTTATATGCCTTTTCCGCACTTTGAACAAAGTCGATAAAACACGATTTTACGCTCACTACTGAGTAAATATTCTTATTTCATGACTTAATATAAACTCACTTTTATTGATATTTAAAGGTGTATTAAGGTGTGATACGTCTATTTATATGCCTTTTCCGCACTTTTAACAAAGTCGAGAAAACACGATTTTACGCTCACTAGTGAGTAAAAATTCTTATTTCTTGACTTAATGTAAACTCACTTTTATTGATATTTAAAAGTGTATTAAGGTGTGATACGTCTATTTATATGGCTTTTCCACACTTTGAACAAAGTCCAGAAATCACGATTTTACGCTCACTAGGGAGTAAAAATTCTTATTTCATGACTTAATGTAAACTCACTTTTATTGATATTTTAAGGTGTATTAAGGTGTGATATGTCCATTTATATGCCTTTTCCGCACTTTGAACAAAGTCGAGAAAACACGATTTTACGCTCACTAGTGAGTAAAAATTCTTATTTCATGACTTAATGTAAACTCACTTTTATTGATATTTAAAGGTGTATTAAGGTGTGATACGTCCATTTATATGGCTTTCCCGCACTTTGAACAAAGTCAAGAAAACACGATTTTACGCTCAGTAGTGAGTAAAAATTCTTATTTCTTGACTTAATGTAAACTCACTTTTATTGATATTTAAAGGTGTATTAAGGTGTGATACGTCCATTTATATGCCTTTTCCGCAATTTGTACAAAGTCGAGAAAACACGATTTTACGCTCACTAGTGAGTAAAAATTCTTATTTCATGACTTAATGTAAACTCACTTTTATTGATATTTAAAGGTGTATTAAGGTATGATACGTCCATTTATATGCTTTTTCCGCACTTTGAACAAAGTCGAGAAAACACGATTTTACGGTCACAAGTGAGTAAAAATTCTTATTTCATGACTTAATGTAAACTCACTTTTATTGATATTTAAAGGTGTATTAAGGTGTGATACGTCCATTTATATATTTTTTCCGCACTTTGAACAAAGTCAAGAAAACACGATTTTACGCTCACTAGTGAGTAAAAATTCTTATTTCATGACTTAATGTAAACTCACTTTTATTGATATTTAAAGGTGTATTAAGGTGTGATATGTCCATTTATATGCCTTTTCCGCACTTTGAACAAAGTCGAGAAAACACGATTTTACGCTCACTAGTGAGTAAAAATTCTTATTTCTTGACTTAATGTAAACTCACTTTTATTGATATTTAAAGGTGTATTATGGTATGATACGTCCATTTATATGCTTTTTCCGCACTTTGAACAAAGTCGAGAAAACACGATTTTACGGTCACTAGTGAGTAAAAATTGCTATTTCATGACTTAATCTAAACTCACTTTTATTGATATTTAAAGGTGTATTAAGGTGTGATATGTCCATCTATATGCCTTTTCCGCACTTTGAACAAAGTCGATAAAACAGATTTTACGCTCAGTAGTGAGTAAAAATTCTTATTTCATGACTTAATTTAAACTCACTTTTATTGCTATTTAAAGGTGAATTAAGGTGTGATACGTCCAATTATATGCCTTTTCCGCACTTTGAACAAAGTCGAGAAAACACGATTTTACGCTCACTAGTGAGTAAAAATTCTTATTTCAGGACTTAATGTAAACTCACTTTTATTGATATTTAAAGGTGTATTAAGATGTGATACGTCCATTTATATGCCTTTTCCGCACTTTGAACAAAGTCAAGAAAACACGATTTTACGCTCACTAGTGAGTAAAAATTCTTATTTCATGACTTAATGTAAACTCACTTTAATTGATATTTAAAGGTGTATTAAGGTGTGATATGTCCATTTATATGCCTTTTCCGCTCTTTGTACATAGTCGAGAAAACACGATTTTACGCTCACTAGTGAGTAAAAATTATTATTTCATGACTTAAGGTAAACTCACTTTTATTGATATTTAAAGGTGTATTAAGATGTGATACGTCCATTTATATGCCTTTTCCGCACTTTGAACAAAGTCGAGAAAACACGATTTTACGCTCACTAGTGAGTAAAAATTCTTATTTCATAACTTAATGTAAACTCACTTTAATTGATATTTAAATGTGTATTAAGATGTGATACGTCCATTTATATGCCTTTTCCGCACTTTGAACAAAGTCGAGAAAACACGATTTTACGCTCACTAGTGAGTAAAAATTCTTATTTCATGACTTAATGTAAAGTCACTTTTATTGATACTTAAAGGTGTATTAAGGTGTGATGCATCCATTTATATGCCTTTTCCCCACTTTGAACAACGTCGAGAAAACACGATTTTACGCTCACTAGTGAGTAAAAATTCTTATTTCATGACTTAATGTAAACTCACTTTTATTGATATTTAAAGGTGTATTAAGGTGTGATATGTCCATTTATATGCCTTTTCCGCACTTTGAACATAGTCGATAAAACACGATTTTACGCTCAGTAGTGAGTAAAAATTCTTATTTCATGACTTAATGTAAACTCACTTTTATTGATATTTAAAGGTGTATTAAGGTGTGATATGTCCATTTATATGCCTTTTCCGCACTTTGAACAAAGTCGATAAAACAGATTTTACGCTCAGTAGTGAGTAAGAATTCTTATTTCATGACTTAATTTAAACTCACTTTTATTGCTATTTAAAGGTGAATTAAGGTTTGATACGTCCATTTATATGCCTTTTCCGCACTTTGAACAAAGTCGAGAAAACTCGATTTTACGCTCACTAATGAGTAAAAATTCTTATTTCATGACTTAATGTAAACTCACTTTTATTGTTATTTAAAGGTGTATTAAGGTGTGATACGTCCATTTATATGCCTTTTCCGCACTTTGAACAAAGTCGAGAAAACACGATTTTACACTCACTACTGAGTAAAAATTCTTATTTCTTGACTTAATGTAAACTCACTTTTATTGATATTTAAAAGTGTATTAAGGTGTGATACGTTTATTTATATGGCTTTTCCACACTTTGAACAAAGTCGAGAAAACACGATTTTACGCTCACTAGGGAGTAAAAATTCTTATTTCATGACTTAATGTAAACTCACTTTTATTGATATTTTAAGGTGTATTAAGGTGTGATATGTCCATTTATATGCCTTTTCCGCACTTTGAACAAAGTCGAGTAAACACGATTTTACGCTCACTAGTGAGTAAAAATTCTTATTTCGTGACTTTATGTAAACTCACTTTTATTGATATTTAAAGGTGTATTAAGGTATGATACGTCCATTTATATGCCTTTTCCGCACTTTGAACAAAGTCGAGAAAACACGATTTTACGGTCACTAGAGAGTAAAAATTCTTATTTCATGACTTAATGTAAACTCACTTTTATTGATATTTAAAGGTGTATTAAGGTGTGATATGTCCATTTATATGCCTTTTCCGCACTTTGAACAAAGTCGAGAAAACACGATATTACGCTCACTAGTGAGTAAAAATTCTTATTTCTTGACTTAATGTAAACTCACTTTTATTGATATTTAAAGGTGTATTAAGGTATGACACGTCCATTTATATGCTTTTTCCGCACTTTGAACAAAGTCGAGAAAACACGATTTTACGGTCACCAGTGAGTAAAAATTCTTATTTCATGACTTAATCTAAACTCACTTTTATTGATATTTAAAGGTGTATTAAGGTGTGATATGTCCATTTATATGCCTTTTCCGCACTTTGAACAAAGTCGATAAAACAGATTTTACGCTCAGTAGTGAGTAAAAATTCTTATTTCATGACTTAATTTAAACTCACTTTTATTGCTATTTAAAGGTGAATTAAGGTGTGATACGTCCATTTATATGCCTTTTCCGCACTTTGAACAAAGTCGAGAAAACTCGATTTTACGCTCACTAATGAGTAAAAATTCTTATTTCATGACTTAATGTAAACTCACTTTTATTGATATTTAAAGGTGTATTAAGGTGTGATACGTCCATTTATTTGCCTTTTCCGCACTTTGAACAAAGTCGAGAAAACACGATTTTACGCTCACTAGTGAGTAAAAATTCTTATTTCATGACTTAAGGTAAACTCACTTTTATTGATATTTAAAGGTGTATTAAGGTGTGATACGTCCATTTATATGCCTTTTCCGCACTTTGAACAAGGTCGAGAAAACACGATTTTACGCTCACTAGTGAGTAAAAATTCTTATTTCATGACTTAATGTAAACTCACTTTCATTGTTATTTAAAGGTGTATTAAGGTGTGATACGTCCATTTATATGCCTTTTCCGCACTTTGAACAAAGTCGATAAAACACGATTTTACGCTCACTACTGAGTAAAAATTCTTATTTCATGACTTAATATAAACTCACTTTTATTGATATTTAAAGGTGTATTAAGGTGTGATACGTCCATTTATATGCCTTTTCCGCACTTTTAACAAAGTCGAGAAAACACGATTTTACGCTCACTAGTGAGTAAAAATTCTTATTTCTTGACTTAATGTAAACTCACTTTTATTGATATTTAAAAGTGTATTAAGGTGTGATACGTCTATTTATATGGCTTTTCCACACTTTGAACAAAGTCGAGAAAACACGATTTTACGCTCACTAGTGAGTAAAAATTCTTATTTCATGACTTAATGTAAACTCACTTTTATTGATATTTAAAGGTGTATTAAGGTGTGATAGGTCCATTTATATGGCTTTCCCGCACTTTGAACAAAGTCGAGAAAACACGATTTTACGCTCAGTAGTGAGTAAAAATTCTTATTTCTTGACTTAATGTAAACTCACTTTTATTGATATTTAAAGGTGTATTAAGGTGTGATACGTCCATTTATATGCCTTTTCCGCAATTTGTACAAAGTCGAGAAAACACGATTTTACGCTCACTAGTGAGTAAAAATTCTTATTTCATGACTTAATGTAAACTCACTTTTATTGATATTTAAAGGTGTATTAAGGTATGATACGTCCATTTATATGCTTTTTCCGCACTTTGAACAAAGTCGAGAAAACACGATTTTACGGTCACTAGTGAGTAAAAATTCTTATTTCATGACTTAATGTAAACTCACTTTTATTGATATTTAAAGGTGTATTAAGGTGTGATATGTCCATTTATATGCCTTTTCCGCACTTTGAACAAAGTCGATAAAACACGATTTTACACTCACTAGTGAGTAAAAATTCTTATTTCATGACTTAATGTAAACTCACTTTTATTGATATTTAAAGGTGTATTAAGGTGTGATATGTCCATTGATATGCCTTTTCCGCACTTTGAACAAAGTCGAGAAAACACGATTTTACGGTCACTAGTGAGTAAAAATTCTTATTTCATGACTTAATGTAAACTCACCCTAATTGATATTTAAAGGTGTATTAAGGTGTGATACGTCCATTTATATGCCTTTTCCGCACTTTGAACAAAGTCGAGAAAACACGATTTTACGCTCACTAGTGAGTAAAAATTCTTCTTCCATGACTTAGGGTAAACTCACTTTTATTGATATTTAAAGGTGTATTAAGGTGTGATAGGTCCATTTATATGCTTTTTCCGCACTTTGAACAAAGTCAAGAAAACACGATTTTACGCTCACTAGTGAGTAAAAATTCTTATTTCATGACTTAATGTAAACTCACTTTTATTGATATTTAAAGGTGTTTTAAGGTGTGATATGTCCATTTATATGCCTTTTCCGCACTTTGAACAAAGTCGAGAAAACACGATTTTACGCTCACTAGTGAGTAAATATTCTTATTTCTTGACTTAATGAAAACTCACTTTTATTGATATTTAAAGGTGTATTAAGGTATCATACGTCCATTTATATGCTTTTTCCGCACTTTGAACAAAGTCGAGAAAACACGATTTTACGGTCACTAGTGAGTAAAAATTCTTATTTCATGACTTAATCTAAACTCACTTTTATTGATATTTAAAGGTGTATTAAGGTGTGATATGTCCATTTATATGCCTTTTCCGCACTTTGAACAAAGTCGATAAAACAGATTTTACGCTCAGTAGTGAGTAAAAATTCTTATTTCATGACTTAATTTAAACTCACTTTTTTGCTATTTAAAGGTGAATTAAGGTGTGATACGTCCATTTATATGCCTTTTCCGCACTTTGAACAAAGTCGAGAAAACACGATTTTACGCTCACTAGTGAGTAAAAATTCTTATTTCAGGACTTAATGTAAACTCACTTTTATTGATATTTAAAGGTGTATTAAGATGTGATACGTCCATTTATATGCCTTTTCCGCACTTTGAACAAAGTCAAGAAAACACGATTTTACGCTCACTAGTGAGTAAAAATTATTATTTCATGACTTAAGGTAAACTCACTTTTATTGATATTTAAAGGTGTATTAAGATGTGATACGTCCATTTATATGCCTTTTCCGCACTTTGAACAAAGTCGAGAAAACACGATTTTACGCTCACTACTGAGTAAAAATTCTTATTTCATGACTTAATGTAAACTCACTTTAATTGATATTTAAATGTGTATTAAGATGTGATACGTCCATTTATATGCCTTTTCCGCACTTTGAACAAAGTCGAGAAAACACGATTTTACGCTCACTAGTGAGTAAAAATTCTTATTTCATGACTTCATGTAAACTCACTTTTATTGATATTTAAAGGTGTATTAAGGTGTGATACGTCCATTTATATGCCTTTTCCGCACTTTGAACAAAGTCGAGAAAACACGGCTTTACGCTCACTAGTGAGTAAAAATTCTTATTTCAGGACTTAATGTAAACTCACTTTTATTGATATTTAAAGGTGTATTAAGATGTGATATGTCCATTTATATGCCTTTTCCGCTCTTTGTACATAGTCGAGAAAACACGATTTTACGCTCACTAGTGAGTAAAAATTATTATTTCATGACTTAAGGTAAACTCACTTTTATTGATATTTAAAGGTGTATTAAGATTTGATACGTCCATTTATATGCCTTTTCCGCACTTTGAACAATGTCGAAAAAACACGATTTTACGCTCACTAGTGAGTAAAAATTCTTATTTCATGACTTAATGTAAACTCACTTTAATTGATATTTAAATGTCTATTAAGATGTGATACGTCCATTTATATGCCTTTTCCGCACTTTGAACAAAGTCGAGAAAACACGATTTTACGCTCACTAGTGAGTAAACATTCTTATTTCATGACTTCATGTAAACTCACTTTTATTGATACTTAAAGGTGTATTAAGGTGTGATACATCCATTTATATGCCTTTTCCGCACTTTGAACAAAGTCGAGAAAACTCGATTTTACGCTCACTAATGAGTAAAAATTCTTATTTCATGACCTAAACTCACTTTTATTGATATTTAAAGGTGTATTAAGGTGTGATACGTCCATTTATATGCCTTTTCCGCACTTTGAACAAGGTCGAGAAAACACGATTTTACGCTCACTAGTGAGTAAAAATTCTTATTTCATGACTTAATGTAAACTCACTTTTATTGTTATCTAAAGGTGTATTAAGGTGTGATACGTCCATTTATATGCCTTTTCCGCACTTTGAACAAAGTCGATAAAACACGATTTTACGCTCACTACTGAGTAAATATTCTTATTTCATGACTTAATATAAACTCACTTTTATTGATATTTAAAGGTGTATTAAGGTGTGATACGTCTATTTATATGCCTTTTCCGCACTTTTAACAAAGTCGAGAAAACACGATTTTACGCTCACTAGTGAGTAAAAATTCTTATTTCTTGACTTAATGTAAACTCACTTTTATTGATATTTAAAAGTGTATTAAGGTGTGATACGTCTATTTATATGGCTTTTCCACACTTTGAACAAAGTCCAGAAATCACGATTTTACGCTCACTAGGGAGTAAAAATTCTTATTTCATGACTTAATGTAAACTCACTTTTATTGATATTTTAAGGTGTATTAAGGTGTGATATGTCCATTTATATGCCTTTTCCGCACTTTGAACAAAGTCGAGAAAACACGATTTTACGCTCACTAGTGAGTAAAAATTCTTATTTCATGACTTAATGTAAACTCACTTTTATTGATATTTAAAGGTGTATTAAGGTGTGATACGTCCATTTATATGGCTTTCCCGCACTTTGAACAAAGTCGAGAAAACACGATTTTAAGCTCACTAGTGAGTAAAAATTCTTATTTCATGACTTAATGTAAACTCACTTTTATTGATATTTAAAGGTATATTAAGGTGTGATATGTCCATTTATATGCCTTTTCCGCACCTTGAACAAAGTCGATAAAACAGATTTTACGCTCAGTAGTGAGTAAAAATTCTTATTTCATGACTTAATTTAAACTCACTTTTATTGCTATTTAAAGGTGAATTCAGGTGTGATACGTCCATTTATATGCCTTTTCCGCACTTTGAACAAAGTCGAGAAAACTCGATTTTACGCTCACTAATGAGTAAAAATTCTTGTTTCATGACTTAATGTAAACTCACTTTTATTGATATTTAAAGGTGTTTTAAGGTGTGATACGTCCATTTATTGGCCTTTTCCGAACTTTGAACAAAGTCTAGAAAACACGATTTTACGCTCACTAGTGAGTAAAAATTCTTATTTCATGACTTAAGGTAAACTCACTTTTATTGATGTTTAAAGGTGTATTAAGGTGTGATACGTTCATTTATATGCCTTTTGCGCACTTTGAACAAGGTCGAGAAAACACGATTTTACGCTCACTAGTGAGTAAAAATTCTTATTTCATGAATTAATATAAACTCACTTTTATTGTTATTTAAAGGTGCATTAAGGTGTGATGCGTCCATTTATATGTCTTTTCCGCACTTTGAACAAAGTCGAGAAATCACGATTTTACGCTCACTACTGAGTAAAAATTCTTATTTCATGACTTAATATAAACTCACTTTTATTGATATTTAATGGTGTATTAAGGTGTGATACGTCCATTTATATGCCTTTTCCGCACTTTGAACAAAGTCAAGAAAACACGATTTTACGCTCACTAGTGAGTAAAAATTCTTATTTCATGACTTAATGTAAACTCACTTTAATTGATATTTAAAGGTGTATTAACGTGTGATATGTCCATTTATATGCCTTTTCCGCTCTTTGTACATAGTCGAGAAAACACGATTTTAAGCTCACTAGTGAGTAAAAATTATTATTTCATGACTTAAGGTAAACTCACTTTTATTGATATTTAAAGGTGTATTAAGATGTGATACGTCCATTTATATGCCTTTTCCGCACTTTGAACAAAGTCGAGAAAACACGATTTTACGCTCACTACTGAGTAAAAATTCTTATTTCATGACTTAATGTAAACTCACTTTAATTGATATTTAAATGTGTATTAAGATGTGATACGTCCATTTATATGCCTTTTCCGCACTTTGAACAAAGTCGAGAAAACACGATTTTACGCTCACTAGTGAGTAAAAATTCTTATTTCATGACTTCATGTAAACTCACTTTTATTGATATTTAAAGGTGTATTAAGGTGTGATACGTCCATTTATATGCCTTTTCCGCACTTTGAACAAAGTCGAGAAAACACGGCTTTACGCTCACTAGTGAGTAAAAATTCTTATTTCAGGACTTAATGTAAACTCACTTTTATTGATATTTAAAGGTGTATTAAGATGTGATATGTCCATTTATATGCCTTTTCCGCTCTTTGTACATAGTCGAGAAAACACGATTTTACGCTCACTAGTGAGTAAAAATTATTATTTCATGACTTAAGGTAAACTCACTTTTATTGATATTTAAAGGTGTATTAAGATTTGATACGTCCATTTATATGCCTTTTCCGCACTTTGAACAATGTCGAAAAAACACGATTTTACGCTCACTAGTGAGTAAAAATTCTTATTTCATGACTTAATGTAAACTCACTTTAATTGATATTTAAATGTCTATTAAGATGTGATACGTCCATTTATATGCCTTTTCCGCACTTTGAACAAAGTCGAGAAAACACGATTTTACGCTCACTAGTGAGTAAACATTCTTATTTCATGACTTCATGTAAACTCACTTTTATTGATACTTAAAGGTGTATTAAGGTGTGATACATCCATTTATATGCCTTTTCCGCACTTTGAACAAAGTCGAGAAAACTCGATTTTACGCTCACTAATGAGTAAAAATTCTTATTTCATGACCTAAACTCACTTTTATTGATATTTAAAGGTGTATTAAGGTGTGATACGTCCATTTATATGCCTTTTCCGCACTTTGAACAAGGTCGAGAAAACACGATTTTACGCTCACTAGTGAGTAAAAATTCTTATTTCATGACTTAATGTAAACTCACTTTTATTGTTATCTAAAGGTGTATTAAGGTGTGATACGTCCATTTATATGCCTTTTCCGCACTTTGAACAAAGTCGATAAAACACGATTTTACGCTCACTACTGAGTAAATATTCTTATTTCATGACTTAATATAAACTCACTTTTATTGATATTTAAAGGTGTATTAAGGTGTGATACGTCTATTTATATGCCTTTTCCGCACTTTTAACAAAGTCGAGAAAACACGATTTTACGCTCACTAGTGAGTAAAAATTCTTATTTCTTGACTTAATGTAAACTCACTTTTATTGATATTTAAAAGTGTATTAAGGTGTGATACGTCTATTTATATGGCTTTTCCACACTTTGAACAAAGTCCAGAAATCACGATTTTACGCTCACTAGGGAGTAAAAATTCTTATTTCATGACTTAATGTAAACTCACTTTTATTGATATTTTAAGGTGTATTAAGGTGTGATATGTCCATTTATATGCCTTTTCCGCACTTTGAACAAAGTCGAGAAAACACGATTTTACGCTCACTAGTGAGTAAAAATTCTTATTTCATGACTTAATGTAAACTCACTTTTATTGATATTTAAAGGTGTATTAAGGTGTGATACGTCCATTTATATGGCTTTCCCGCACTTTGAACAAAGTCAAGAAAACACGATTTTACGCTCAGTAGTGAGTAAAAATTCTTATTTCTTGACTTAATGTAAACTCACTTTTATTGATATTTAAAGGTGTATTAAGGTGTGATACGTCCATTTATATGCCTTTTCCGCAATTTGTACAAAGTCGAGAAAACACGATTTTACGCTCACTAGTGAGTAAAAATTCTTATTTCATGACTTAATGTAAACTCACTTTTATTGATATTTAAAGGTGTATTAAGGTATGATACGTCCATTTATATGCTTTTTCCGCACTTTGAACAAAGTCGAGAAAACACGATTTTACGGTCACAAGTGAGTAAAAATTCTTATTTCATGACTTAATGTAAACTCACTTTTATTGATATTTAAAGGTGTATTAAGGTGTGATACGTCCATTTATATATTTTTTCCGCACTTTGAACAAAGTCAAGAAAACACGATTTTACGCTCACTAGTGAGTAAAAATTCTTATTTCATGACTTAATGTAAACTCACTTTTATTGATATTTAAAGGTGTATTAAGGTGTGATATGTCCATTTATATGCCTTTTCCGCACTTTGAACAAAGTCGAGAAAACACGATTTTACGCTCACTAGTGAGTAAAAATTCTTATTTCTTGACTTAATGTAAACTCACTTTTATTGATATTTAAAGGTGTATTATGGTATGATACGTCCATTTATATGCTTTTTCCGCACTTTGAACAAAGTCGAGAAAACACGATTTTACGGTCACTAGTGAGTAAAAATTGCTATTTCATGACTTAATCTAAACTCACTTTTATTGATATTTAAAGGTGTATTAAGGTGTGATATGTCCATCTATATGCCTTTTCCGCACTTTGAACAAAGTCGATAAAACAGATTTTACGCTCAGTAGTGAGTAAAAATTCTTATTTCATGACTTAATTTAAACTCACTTTTATTGCTATTTAAAGGTGAATTAAGGTGTGATACGTCCAATTATATGCCTTTTCCGCACTTTGAACAAAGTCGAGAAAACACGATTTTACGCTCACTAGTGAGTAAAAATTCTTATTTCAGGACTTAATGTAAACTCACTTTTATTGATATTTAAAGGTGTATTAAGATGTGATACGTCCATTTATATGCCTTTTCCGCACTTTGAACAAAGTCAAGAAAACACGATTTTACGCTCACTAGTGAGTAAAAATTCTTATTTCATGACTTAATGTAAACTCACTTTAATTGATATTTAAAGGTGTATTAAGGTGTGATATGTCCATTTATATGCCTTTTCCGCTCTTTGTACATAGTCGAGAAAACACGATTTTACGCTCACTAGTGAGTAAAAATTATTATTTCATGACTTAAGGTAAACTCACTTTTATTGATATTTAAAGGTGTATTAAGATGTGATACGTCCATTTATATGCCTTTTCCGCACTTTGAACAAAGTCGAGAAAACACGATTTTACGCTCACTAGTGAGTAAAAATTCTTATTTCATAACTTAATGTAAACTCACTTTAATTGATATTTAAATGTGTATTAAGATGTGATACGTCCATTTATATGCCTTTTCCGCACTTTGAACAAAGTCGAGAAAACACGATTTTACGCTCACTAGTGAGTAAAAATTCTTATTTCATGACTTAATGTAAAGTCACTTTTATTGATACTTAAAGGTGTATTAAGGTGTGATGCATCCATTTATATGCCTTTTCCCCACTTTGAACAACGTCGAGAAAACACGATTTTACGCTCACTAGTGAGTAAAAATTCTTATTTCATGACTTAATGTAAACTCACTTTTATTGATATTTAAAGGTGTATTAAGGTGTGATATGTCCATTTATATGCCTTTTCCGCACTTTGAACATAGTCGATAAAACACGATTTTACGCTCAGTAGTGAGTAAAAATTCTTATTTCATGACTTAATGTAAACTCACTTTTATTGATATTTAAAGGTGTATTAAGGTGTGATATGTCCATTTATATGCCTTTTCCGCACTTTGAACAAAGTCGATAAAACAGATTTTACGCTCAGTAGTGAGTAAGAATTCTTATTTCATGACTTAATTTAAACTCACTTTTATTGCTATTTAAAGGTGAATTAAGGTTTGATACGTCCATTTATATGCCTTTTCCGCACTTTGAACAAAGTCGAGAAAACTCGATTTTACGCTCACTAATGAGTAAAAATTCTTATTTCATGACTTAATGTAAACTCACTTTTATTGTTATTTAAAGGTGTATTAAGGTGTGATACGTCCATTTATATGCCTTTTCCGCACTTTGAACAAAGTCGAGAAAACACGATTTTACACTCACTACTGAGTAAAAATTCTTATTTCTTGACTTAATGTAAACTCACTTTTATTGATATTTAAAAGTGTATTAAGGTGTGATACGTTTATTTATATGGCTTTTCCACACTTTGAACAAAGTCGAGAAAACACGATTTTACGCTCACTAGGGAGTAAAAATTCTTATTTCATGACTTAATGTAAACTCACTTTTATTGATATTTTAAGGTGTATTAAGGTGTGATATGTCCATTTATATGCCTTTTCCGCACTTTGAACAAAGTCGAGTAAACACGATTTTACGCTCACTAGTGAGTAAAAATTCTTATTTCGTGACTTTATGTAAACTCACTTTTATTGATATTTAAAGGTGTATTAAGGTATGATACGTCCATTTATATGCCTTTTCCGCACTTTGAACAAAGTCGAGAAAACACGATTTTACGGTCACTAGAGAGTAAAAATTCTTATTTCATGACTTAATGTAAACTCACTTTTATTGATATTTAAAGGTGTATTAAGGTGTGATATGTCCATTTATATGCCTTTTCCGCACTTTGAACAAAGTCGAGAAAACACGATATTACGCTCACTAGTGAGTAAAAATTCTTATTTCTTGACTTAATGTAAACTCACTTTTATTGATATTTAAAGGTGTATTAAGGTATGACACGTCCATTTATATGCTTTTTCCGCACTTTGAACAAAGTCGAGAAAACACGATTTTACGGTCACCAGTGAGTAAAAATTCTTATTTCATGACTTAATCTAAACTCACTTTTATTGATATTTAAAGGTGTATTAAGGTGTGATATGTCCATTTATATGCCTTTTCCGCACTTTGAACAAAGTCGATAAAACAGATTTTACGCTCAGTAGTGAGTAAAAATTCTTATTTCATGACTTAATTTAAACTCACTTTTATTGCTATTTAAAGGTGAATTAAGGTGTGATACGTCCATTTATATGCCTTTTCCGCACTTTGAACAAAGTCGAGAAAACTCGATTTTACGCTCACTAATGAGTAAAAATTCTTATTTCATGACTTAATGTAAACTCACTTTTATTGATATTTAAAGGTGTATTAAGGTGTGATACGTCCATTTATTTGCCTTTTCCGCACTTTGAACAAAGTCGAGAAAACACGATTTTACGCTCACTAGTGAGTAAAAATTCTTATTTCATGACTTAAGGTAAACTCACTTTTATTGATATTTAAAGGTGTATTAAGGTGTGATACGTCCATTTATATGCCTTTTCCGCACTTTGAACAAGGTCGAGAAAACACGATTTTACGCTCACTAGTGAGTAAAAATTCTTATTTCATGACTTAATGTAAACTCACTTTCATTGTTATTTAAAGGTGTATTAAGGTGTGATACGTCCATTTATATGCCTTTTCCGCACTTTGAACAAAGTCGATAAAACACGATTTTACGCTCACTACTGAGTAAAAATTCTTATTTCATGACTTAATATAAACTCACTTTTATTGATATTTAAAGGTGTATTAAGGTGTGATACGTCCATTTATATGCCTTTTCCGCACTTTTAACAAAGTCGAGAAAACACGATTTTACGCTCACTAGTGAGTAAAAATTCTTATTTCTTGACTTAATGTAAACTCACTTTTATTGATATTTAAAAGTGTATTAAGGTGTGATACGTCTATTTATATGGCTTTTCCACACTTTGAACAAAGTCGAGAAAACACGATTTTACGCTCACTAGTGAGTAAAAATTCTTATTTCATGACTTAATGTAAACTCACTTTTATTGATATTTAAAGGTGTATTAAGGTGTGATAGGTCCATTTATATGGCTTTCCCGCACTTTGAACAAAGTCGAGAAAACACGATTTTACGCTCAGTAGTGAGTAAAAATTCTTATTTCTTGACTTAATGTAAACTCACTTTTATTGATATTTAAAGGTGTATTAAGGTGTGATACGTCCATTTATATGCCTTTTCCGCAATTTGTACAAAGTCGAGAAAACACGATTTTACGCTCACTAGTGAGTAAAAATTCTTATTTCATGACTTAATGTAAACTCACTTTTATTGATATTTAAAGGTGTATTAAGGTATGATACGTCCATTTATATGCTTTTTCCGCACTTTGAACAAAGTCGAGAAAACACGATTTTACGGTCACTAGTGAGTAAAAATTCTTATTTCATGACTTAATGTAAACTCACTTTTATTGATATTTAAAGGTGTATTAAGGTGTGATATGTCCATTTATATGCCTTTTCCGCACTTTGAACAAAGTCGATAAAACACGATTTTACACTCACTAGTGAGTAAAAATTCTTATTTCATGACTTAATGTAAACTCACTTTTATTGATATTTAAAGGTGTATTAAGGTGTGATATGTCCATTGATATGCCTTTTCCGCACTTTGAACAAAGTCGAGAAAACACGATTTTACGGTCACTAGTGAGTAAAAATTCTTATTTCATGACTTAATGTAAACTCACCCTAATTGATATTTAAAGGTGTATTAAGGTGTGATACGTCCATTTATATGCCTTTTCCGCACTTTGAACAAAGTCGAGAAAACACGATTTTACGCTCACTAGTGAGTAAAAATTCTTCTTCCATGACTTAGGGTAAACTCACTTTTATTGATATTTAAAGGTGTATTAAGGTGTGATAGGTCCATTTATATGCTTTTTCCGCACTTTGAACAAAGTCAAGAAAACACGATTTTACGCTCACTAGTGAGTAAAAATTCTTATTTCATGACTTAATGTAAACTCACTTTTATTGATATTTAAAGGTGTTTTAAGGTGTGATATGTCCATTTATATGCCTTTTCCGCACTTTGAACAAAGTCGAGAAAACACGATTTTACGCTCACTAGTGAGTAAATATTCTTATTTCTTGACTTAATGAAAACTCACTTTTATTGATATTTAAAGGTGTATTAAGGTATCATACGTCCATTTATATGCTTTTTCCGCACTTTGAACAAAGTCGAGAAAACACGATTTTACGGTCACTAGTGAGTAAAAATTCTTATTTCATGACTTAATCTAAACTCACTTTTATTGATATTTAAAGGTGTATTAAGGTGTGATATGTCCATTTATATGCCTTTTCCGCACTTTGAACAAAGTCGATAAAACAGATTTTACGCTCAGTAGTGAGTAAAAATTCTTATTTCATGACTTAATTTAAACTCACTTTTTTGCTATTTAAAGGTGAATTAAGGTGTGATACGTCCATTTATATGCCTTTTCCGCACTTTGAACAAAGTCGAGAAAACACGATTTTACGCTCACTAGTGAGTAAAAATTCTTATTTCAGGACTTAATGTAAACTCACTTTTATTGATATTTAAAGGTGTATTAAGATGTGATACGTCCATTTATATGCCTTTTCCGCACTTTGAACAAAGTCAAGAAAACACGATTTTACGCTCACTAGTGAGTAAAAATTATTATTTCATGACTTAAGGTAAACTCACTTTTATTGATATTTAAAGGTGTATTAAGATGTGATACGTCCATTTATATGCCTTTTCCGCACTTTGAACATAGTCGATAAAACACGATTTTACGCTCAGTAGTGAGTAAAAATTCTTATTTCATGACTTAATGTAAACTCACTTTTATTGATATTTAAAGGTGTATTAAGGTGTGATATGTCCATTTATATGCCTTTTCCGCACTTTGAACAAAGTCGATAAAACAGATTTTACGCTTAGTAGTGAGTAAGAATTCTTATTTCATGACTTAATTTAAACTCACTTTTATTGCTATTTAAAGGTGATTTAAGGTTTGATACGTCCATTTATATGCCTTTTCCGCACTTTGAACAAAGTCGAGAAAACTCGATTTTACGCTCACTAATGAGTAAAAATTCTTATTTCATTACTTAATGTAAACTCACTTTTAATGTTATTTAAAGGTGTATTAAGGTGTGATACGTCCATTTATATGCCTTTTCCGCACTTTGAACAAAGTCGATAAAACACGATTTTACGCTCACTACTGAGTAAAAATTCTTATTTCATGACTTAATATAAACTCACTTTTATTGATATTTAAAGGTGTATTAAGGTGTGATACGTCCATTTATATGCCTTTTCCGCACTTTGAACAAAGTCGAGAAAACACGATTTTACGCTCACTAGTGAGTAAAAATTCTTATTTCTTGACTTAATGTAAACTCACTTTTATTGATATTTAAAAGTGTATTAAGGTGTGATACGTCTATTTATATGGCTTTTCCACACTTTGAACAAAGTCGAGAAAACACGATTTTACGCTCACTAGGGAGTAAAAATTCTTATTTCATGACTTAATGTAAACTCACTTTTATTGATATTTTAAGGTGTATTAAGGTGTGATATGTCCATTTATATGCCTTTTCCGCACTTTGAACAAAGTCGAGTAAACACGATTTTACGCTCACTAGTGAGTAAAAATTCTTATTTCGTGACTTAATGTAAACTCACTTTTATTGATACTTAAAGGTGTATTAAGGTATGATACGTCCATTTATATGCCTTTTCCGCACTTTGAACAAAGTCGAGAAAACACGATTTTACGGTCACTAGTGAGTAAAAATTCTTATTTCATGACTTAATGTAAACTCACTTTTATTGATATTTAAAGGTGTATTAAGGTGTGATATGTCCATTTATATGCCTTTTCCGCACTTTGAACAAAGTCGATAAAACAGATTTTACGCTCAGTAGTGAGTAAAAATTCTTATTTCATGACTTAATTTAAACTCACTTTTATTGCTATTTAAAGGTGAATTAAGGTGTGATACGTCCATTTATATGCCTTTTCCGCACTTTGAACAAAGTCGAGAAAACTCGATTTTACGGTCACTAGTGAGTAAAAATTCTTATTTCATGACTTAATGTAAACTCACTTTTATTGATATTTAAAGGTGTATTAAGGTGTGATATGTCCATTTATATGCCTTTTCCGCACTTTGAACAAAGTCGAGAAAACACGATATTACGCTCACTAGTGAGTAAAAATTCTTATTTCATGACTTAAGGTAAACTCACTTTTATTGATATTTAAAGGTGTATTAAGGTGTAATACGTCCATTTATATGCCTTTTCCGCACTTTGAACAAGGTCGAGAAAACACGATTTTACGCTCACTAGTGAGTAAAAATTCTTATTTCATGACTTAATGTAAACTCACTTTTATTGTTATTTAAAGGTGTATTAAGGTGTGATACGTCCATTTATATGCCTTTTCCGCACTTTGAACAAAGTCGATAAAACACGATTTTACGCTCACTACTGAGTAAAAATTCTTATTTCATGACTTAATATAAACTCACTTTTATTGATATTTAAAGGTGTATTAAGGTGTGATACGTCCATTTATATGCCTTTTCCGCACTTTTAACAAAGTCGAGAAAACACGATTTTACGCTCACTAGTGAGTAAAGATTCTTATTTCTTGACTTAATGTAAACTCACTTTTATTGATATTTAAAAGTGTATTAAGGTGTGATACGTCTATTTATATGGCTTTTCCACACTTTGAACAAAGTCGAGAAAACACGATTTTACGCTCACTAGTGAGTAAAAATTCTTATTTCATGACTTAATGTAAACTCACTTTTATTGATATTTAAAGGTGTATTAAGGTGTGATACGTCCATTTATATGGCTTTCCCGCACTTTGAACAAAGTCGAGAAAACACGATTTTACGCTCAGTAGTGAGTAAAAATTCTTATTTCTTGACTTAATGTAAACTCACTTTTATTGATATTTAAAGGTGTATTAAGGTGTGATACGTCCATTTATATGCCTTTTCCGCAATTTGTACAAAGTCGAGAAAACACGATTTTACGCTCACTAGTGAGTAAAAATTCTTATTTCATGACTTAATGTAAACTCACTTTTATTGATATTTAAAGGTGTATAAAGGTATGATACGTCCATTTATATGCTTTTTCCGCACTTAACAAAGTCGAGAAAACACGATTTTACGGTCACTAGTGAGTAAAAATTCTTATTTCATGACTTAATGTAAACTCACTTTTATTGATATTTAAAGGTGTATTAAGGTGTGATATGTCCATTTATATGCCTTTTCCGCACTTTGAACAAAGTCGATAAAACACGATTTTACACTCACTAGTGAGTAAAAATTCTTATTTCATGACTTAATGTAAACTCACTTTTATTGATATTTAAAGGTGTATTAAGGTGTGATATGTCCATTTATATGCCTTTTCCGCACTTTGAACAAAGTCGAGAAAACACGATTTTACGCTCACTAGTGAGTAAAAATTCTTATTTCATGACTTAATGTAAACTCACCCTAATTGATATTTAAAGGTGTATTAAGGTGTGATACGTCCATTTATATGCCTTTTCCGCACTTTGAACAAAGTCGAGAAAACACGATTTTACGCTCACTAGTGAGTAAAAATTCTTCTTCCATGACTTAGGGTAAACTCACTTTTATTGATATTTAAAGGTGTATTAAGGTGTGATACGTCCATTTATATGCTTTTTCCGCACTTTGAACAAAGTCAAGAAAACACGATTTTACGCTCACTAGTGAGTAAAAATTCTTATTTCATGACTTAATGTAAACTCACTTTTATTGATATTTAAAGGTGTATTAAGGTGTGATATGTCCATTTATATGCCTTTTCCGCACTTTGAACAAAGTCGAGAAAACACGATTTTACGCTCACTAGTGAGTAAAAATTCTTATTTCTTGACTTAATGTAAACTCACTTTTATTGATATTTAAAGGTGTATTAAGGTATGATACGTCCATTTATATGCTTTTTCCGCACTTTGAACAAAGTCGAGAAAACACGATTTTACGGTCACTAGTGAGTAAAAATTCTTATTTCATGACTTAATCTAAACTCACTTTTATTGATATTTAAAGGTGTATTAAGGTGTGATATGTCCATTTATATGCCTTTTCCGCACTTTGAACAAAGTCGATAAAACAGATTTTACGCTCAGTAGTGAGTAAAAATTCTTATTTCATGACTTAATTTAAACTCACTTTTATTGCTATTTAAAGGTGAATTAAGGTGTGATACGTCCATTTATATGCCTTTTCCGCACTTTGAACAAAGTCGAGAAAACACGATTTTACGCTCACTAGTGAGTAAAAATTCTTATTTCAGGACTTAATGTAAACTCACTTTTATTGATAGTTAAAGGTGTATTAAGATGTGATACGTCCATTTATATGCCTTTTCCGCACTTTGAACAAAGTCAAGAAAACACGATTTTACGCTCACTAGTGAGTAAAAATTCTTATTTCATGACTTAATCTAAACTCACTTTTATTGATATTTAAAGGTGTATTAAGGTGTGATATGTCCATTTATATGCCTTTTCCGCACTTTGAACAAAGTCGATAAAACAGATTTTACGCTCAGTAGTGAGTAAAAATTCTTATTTCATGACTTAATTTAAACTCACTTTTATTGCTATTTAAAGGTGAATTAAGGTGTGATACGTCCATTTATATGCCTTTTCCGCACTTTGAACAAAGTCGAGAAAACACGATTTTACGCTCACTAGTGAGTAAAAATTCTTATTTCAGGACTTAATGTAAACTCACTTTTATTGATATTTAAAGGTGTATTAAGATGTGATACGTCCATTTATATGCCTTTTCCGCACTTTGAACAAAGTCAAGAAAAAACGATTTTACGCTCACTAGTGAGTAAAAATTCTTATTTCATGACTTAATGTAAACTCACTTTAATTGATATTTAAAGGTGTATTAAGGTGTGATATGTCCATTTATATGCCTTTGCCGCTCTTTGTACATAGTCGAGAAAACACGATTTTACGCTCACTAGTGAGTAAAAATTATTATTTCATGACTTAAGGTAAACTCACTTTTATTGATATTTAAAGGTGTATTAAGATGTGATACGTCCATTTATATGCCTTTTCCGCACTTTGAACATAGTCGATAAAACACGATTTTACGCTCAGTAGTGAGTAAAAATTCTTATTTCATGACTTAATGTAAACTCACTTTTATTGATATTTAAAGGTGTATTAAGGTGTGATATGTCCATTTATATGCCTTTTCCGCACTTTGAACAAAGTCGATAAAACAGATTTTACGCTCAGTAGTGAGTAAGAATTCTTATTTCATGACTTAATTTAAACTCACTTTTATTGCTATTTAAAGGTGACTTAAGGTTTGATACGTCCATTTATATGCCTTTTCCGCACTTTGAACAAAGTCGAGAAAACTCGATTTTACGCTCACTAATGAGTAAAAATTCTTATTTCATGACTTAATGTAAACTCACTTTTATTGTTATTTAAAGGTGTATTAAGGTGTGATACGTCCATTTATATGCCTTTTCCGCACTTTGAACAAAGTCGATAAAACACGATTTTACGCTCACTACTGAGTAAAAATTCTTATTTCATGACTTAATATAAACTCACTTTTATTGATATTTAAAGGTGTATTAAGGTGTGATACGTCCATTTATATGCCTTTTCCGCACTTTGAACAAAGTCGAGAAAACACGATTTTACGCTCACTAGTGAGTAAAAATTCTTATTTCTTGACTTAATGTAAACTCACTTTTATTGATATTTAAAAGTGTATTAAGGTGTAATACGTCTATTTATATGGCTTTTCCACACTTTGAACAAAGTCGAGAAAACACGATTTTACGCTCACTAGGGAGTAAAATTCTTATTTCATGACTTAATGTAAACTCACTTTTATTGATATTTTAAGGTGTATTAAGGTGTGATATGTCCATTTATATGCCTTTTCCGCACTTTGAACAAAGTCGAGTAAACACGATTTTACGCTCACTAGTGAGTAAAAATTCTTATTTCGTGACTTAATGTAAACTCACTTTTATTGATACTTAAAGGTGTATTAAGGTATGATACGTCCATTTATATGCCTTTTCCGCACTTTGAACAAAGTCGAGAAAACACGATTTTACGGTCACTAGTGAGTAAAAATTCTTATTTCATGACTTAATGTAAACTCACTTTTATTGATATTTAAAGGTGTATTAAGGTGTGATATGTCCATTTATATGCCTTTTCCGCACTTTGAACAAAGTCGATAAAACAGATTTTACGCTCAGTAGTGAGTAAAAATTCTTATTTCATGACTTAATGTAAACTCACTTTTATTGTTATTTAAAGGTGTATTAAGGTGTGATACGTCCATTTATATGCTTTTTCCGCACTTTGAACAAAGTCGATAAAACACGATTTCACGCTCACTACTGAGTAAAAATTCTTATTTCATGACTTAATATAAACTCACTTTTATTGATATTTAAAGGTGTATTAAGGTGTGATACGTCCATTTATATGCCTTTTGAAACGGCAACTCTAGGCCGAGCCCGAGAACTGTTATTCTAGATAATTTATTAATTAAATTTTATTGATGTTAAATCGTACTATGTAAATATCTTTTTCTCATACTGCTTGTATATTTTAAGAAGGGTGATTTAACATTATGTATCTATCTAGTTTACTAATATTAGTAGAGTTATAAATGGTTTAATGTAAATAATTTAAGCGCTATGTTAAAATACTGTCCACGATGGAATGCTTTAGCTACAGGAATAGTGCTTTCGAAGGCAAAAAACCTAGTTTTATTACCTCTCTTCGGTCGCAGTGCTATTATTCCTACAGCGAGGGTGTAGAGCCTTTGTCCCATTATTTGATAATTCGCCGTGACCAAGTGAGTGAGACAGACAACCTAACGGTAAATGTAGGAAAAGCCGCGATTTATATTAAACTTGGACCAATGAGATCCCTGAAGGTTTATTCGAAATAGTTAGACGCGTCGAGTCGCGCTAAAAATGGACCAATAGGAAAAGAAGCAGCCTCAGAAGCCTGAGACTATAAATGGATCTGTTTGGGGAAAATTCGGGACAGTTTATGTCAGGTGTGGTCAGGGAGAGATGCTGCAGGATGTGTGAGATATCGCGTCAAAAAGACAGTATTGTCAACAGTTTTATCATGGAATTTTAGCATTGCAGTGCGACAGTTTTTGTCATGTGTGGTCAGGGAGAGATGCTGCAGGATGTGTGAGATATCGCGCCAAAACAGTGAATCAAAATAGTTTTAGCAACACACCTAAGATCCGCTACTCTGAAAGCGACAATAAGAATAGTTATATTTCGTGCCATATCCACGCCATAGTTTAACAGCGATGGACAGTATTTTACAGCGGCAATACTAGTTTTGTATACTACGAGTGTTAATTAAATAAAAAGAAACGGCAGTGTCATCTTTTCATAAACAAAGCAAGTCTATGTCTTCCTATATCACCACCCGAGATCTACGTTTTCCTTTACCGAGGATAAGTACATGCTCCCATATAGTTTAAGAAAAATTACTGCAGCTAGCCGAGGATAAATTGAAGAGAACCAACCCACTGAGAACTTCTGGAACTAACGGGAGAAGCATCAAGGTAAGCCAAACAGCAACGGATGAGGAGGTGATCGCCGCAAACTGGCGCCATAACGTGGAGCTCGAAGGGAAGACCAACATAAACGGAGGACTAGAAAACAACGAATAGACGAAGAATCTTCAGAGGAAAGGGGCACAGCAGAACAAAATTACAACGCGAACTTCTAGTCTACCTACGTGGGACAACAAAACAGCTGAGAGCATCGCTTCTAGAACTTCACCAGGATTCGAACCCGGAACGCATCAGTTAACATTGAAAAAAATACAGGTTAGAACATTTATTCAAAAACAAACAAAAAGGCATGCAGAGTAGTGATTCAGTTTTGTGAACACATGTTATTGAGAGGGGGTAAAGTCATTACTAGGGAGGTAGAACTTTCTAACGGAACCATGAGTAGGTCAAGGGAAGATTTGAAAGAACTGGATGGGGAGGCTATTGTCAGTATAACAACAGATGGAGAAAATATGGGTGCAGCAGAGGTAGAAGTTAGGCTGGAAAGGCAATCACTGATTGAGCAGGTCATTGACGCAGGTCAAAACCAGCTGCTAATATTGCTTCAACAGTTGAGTGAACAAAATAAGAATTTAGAAGGGAAATTAAATGAGCTGAGTAAGGAGTCAAAAAGAAATTTGAGTGAACAAAGTAAAAATTTAGAAGGGAAATTAAATGAGCTGAGTAAGGAGTCAAAAAGAAATTTGAGTGAACAAAGTAAAAATTTAGAAGGGAAATTAAATGAGCTGAGTAAGGAGTCAAAAAGAAATTTGAGTGAACAAAGTAAAAATATAGAAGGAAAATTAAATGAGCAGAGTATACAGATAGGTGAATATGTCAGAGAGGAAAACAGGAAGATGAGAGGGGAATTAGCTCAGGAGATGAGGGAATATTTAGGTGAACAGGTCACCCGATTACAAAGTCAATTGGACTCCAAATCCAGTCAGCAAGGGAAGGTAGTGCAAGAAATTCAGGTAGGACAACTATGTCTAAGAAACGACGTAGAAAAACTAAGGAAGGATGTAGAAACAGAATTAAGTGTTACCAGCTTAGCCATAAAGGAGCAATTGGATGATGACTTAAGAGCTGTAAATGTTTCTTTAGAAAAAAAACAAAGTACCTTAGAATCTAACATTCAAAGGGAGTTCAAAGAATTTAGAATAGTGTTAGAAAAGGATCAGGGAAAGATGAATGAACTTTCGTCAAAAATGACTGAACAGCTCTCAAATCATCATGAAATTGTGAAGAGGGTGGAAGAGCATGAAAATTGTGTAAAGGAGATAAAACGCTCTATTGGTAGACTAGGGATAAGTGTGAGACAGAGTGATGATAGCTCACCCAGTGAAACTAGCACCACTTTTAGGGAGGCAAATGGAGGCCAAAGTCCAGCTGCCGACCCATATAATTTCAATTCAGGGCACCAATGTACATCTAACCATGCAAGTAATGCAAACTACCATTTATTAAATGAGATAGGGGTACCTACTTTCGAGGAAAATTCGGCTGATAATCCTAAACAATACCTAAATGACCTTGAGGAGTATTTCCGTTTGAAGCAGATTCCGGACGAGCTAAAGATGTTAATCGTTCGTAAAGGTTTACGTCAAAGGGTTCTCCAATGGGTAAGATTGACTTTGGGAGAGAATAATAATTTTGAATCTTTCAGAAGGGCATTTTTGAATAAGTATTGGAGTACTAATACTCAGAACCAGGTGAGATCTATCCTAGTTAATGGCAAGTACGATGAACGCGGAAACCTAAGCATGGTAGATTATTTGCTAACTAAAGCACAGAGTAGTAGACTAATCGAGCCACCCATAAGCGAGAGGGATTTCATTAATATGATTGTACCACATTATCCAGAACGTATACACCATTACCTACTCATTGCGAAGCCAAATTCTATTCCCGAATTGATTGAGTTGGTATCATCATTCGAGACAAGTAGTAGGAACCACGTACAAAACTATACAGTTCGACCAATACCGGATAATGCAAGGAATGCGAATTGGAGAGGAAACGCGAGAGGGAACTATAACCCCAGAGAGAGATACTGGAACGACGTGCCTCAATCCGGGAACAGAAACTGTCAAAATAACCGTTTCAGGAGGGAAGGTGATAACCAATATCACATAAATGCTATACAAACCAGACCAAGATACAGGGGCCGTTTTAACTATAGGAGAGGCAGAAACAATGAAAACAGATCCAGGGAACATTATTTTACTGACCGAGGGGAAAGCGATATAGGAGAGAGGTATGACGAAAATTACCCAGAAAGAAACGAAAGGAGAGAGAGACCTTCCCGGGGACATTTTAGAGGAAGCAGAGGAAACTATAGGCAAATTCAGAGAGAGGGAAATGTGGAAAAGACTAGCGGAGCACCAAATAGTGTCGATAACCCGGAAAACTAAGACAGGATCCAATCAAGAGCTCGGAGCGGATTCTAAGCGCGCAAAATTCTCAAATAAACAGAAAATGTGAAACAGGGCTCAAAAATGACTTTATACTGAGAGAACTGATAACTACTACTCAAAATCACTCGGAAAAGGATCGGACAGATTCCCCTAGCATAAAAGTAGTATTATTGGATGAAGAATATAACGCTTTAATAGACTCTGGAGCCAATCTGAGGTTATATCAGAACCTGGTAAATAAAGGAATTAAGCTAATGACATTACCCATAAGGAACACGGTATGCCGGGTAGCAGTTAACAAAGAGGTTACCCGAATAAAAATGCAAGTAATGTTGAACATGAAAATAGGAGAAGAAAAATTTGAGTTTATTTTTCTGGTAATCAATAATTTGATTTGTGACATTTTGATTGGGTGTGGCGTTTTGTTTGAATTAAGAGCTAGGGTTGATTTTGCTGATAAAGTTTTGAAAATAGAGAAGAACAGAAATCTTTTAGAAATACCTTTTGTAGAGGGTATGAAGCAGGATACTTATAACAAAACCCAAGGAGAAGAAGATATCGCCGAAGAAAGATTTTTCGTACAATTAGTACAAACAGGTAGGAGTGAGAAATTAATTGCTATAGTACAAGGGGAAGAAACCGATGAGATGCATGCGTTCGCTGACAGGTTTTACAACGGGTATACGGAGCACAATGAGAAAGATTATGGTTACGCCCGAAATAAAGAATTCCAAGATACCGGCAGCCAGGTAGAAGCAGTAGAGGAGAAAGCGACCCTTGCCGAGAACCTCACAGAGACACAAAGGCATCTATTAAGGCGAATGTTACAAGAAAACAAAGCGGTATTTTCGGACGTCCCAGGCAAGTGCAAAGCATACAAACACAGTTTTAAGGTACAAGATATTGCACCCTTCACACACAAGTATCGGGATATTCCGATTGCATTAAGGGAGAGAGCCAAACAAGTGATCGATAAAATGTTGAGAGAACGAATAATACAAAAGTCAACTTCTCCATACAGCAGTCCATTATGTTGGGTGACGAAACGCAATGGCGAACTTAGGATGACGATAGATGGTCGAAAGATAGATAAACATACTCAACCAGACAGATTTCGGAGCGAAAGTGTAGAAAAATTGCTGTCAAAAATAACCAAAGGCAAGTATTTCTCCACTATTGATTTAACTGCGTCATACTGGCAGATTGAGCTTCACGAGGATGTTAGAAAGTATACTTCTTTTTTATTTTTTGGGAAACAGTTCGAATTTTTGAGAATGCCTTTTGGTATGCTTACGTCATGTAGTGGACTATTAAGAGCCATCGATAAAATATTTGGCGACTCAGCCGACGAATTTTTGATCCAATATATCGACGATTTTCTAATAGTTGATGAAAATTTTGATGAGCATATTAAACATGTGGATTATGTGCTTAGAAAGCTGAGAGAAAACGGTATGACGGTGAACATTAATAAATCCAAATTTTGCATCCGTGAGGTGGAATTTCTAGGTTATGTAATTAATGATAGAGGAATAAAGCCAAACGAAGAAAGAGTAGCGGCTTTGAGAAGAATACCAGCGCCCAAGAGTGTTAAGCAGGTTAGGTCGTTTCTTGGAGTGCTAAATTATCAAAGCAAATTCATCCTGAGGTACGCCGCAGAAATAGCACCTTTGCGCGAATTACTTAAAAAGAAAGTGCGATGGAAATGGGACGAGGTACACCAGAAAGCTTTTGAAAAGATAAAAGAACTATTTGCGAAATCAATTCTACTAGAGAGACCCAAGGACAACCTACCATATGTAATTTACGTGGATGCTTCAGGACACGGATATGGGTGTGTCCTAGCCCAATCAGATGAGGAAAATCAACTGCACGTGATAAGTACCGCTTCCAGAGGTTTAAGTCAAATAGAGAAAAATGCTTTGGTCACCGAATTAGAGATCTGTGCTGTGTATTACGCACTACAGAAATTTAGATCATATATATATCTACAGAAGGTTACTATATACACAGACCATGTGAGTCTTTCATTTATGAAACGTTGTCGGCTTACGAGTACTAAATTATCTAGGTACATCCATGAGATTCTTTCGTATGATGTTGAGGTGAAACACATTCCAGGAAAAACAAATGTCTTTAGCGATTTGCTGTCTAGGTTACATAACAACAATGAAATACCGGAGAGAATAGAACGCCCTAAAAATGAAGTAACCTTAATGAGTATTGAAATACCCTTGAGTAAACGTGTGATAAAGGAATTAAAAGGAATAGGGGACCAGCAGCGACGAGATGAGAAGTTAAATAAATTAATAAAAAAGGCCCCAGAAATAGATGAAAATATCAAGGGAAACATAGGGGTAAAAGGGGGCGTGTTGTATAAACTACATGGCAGTGAAATACAGAAATGGAAGACGTATATACCTAAGAACATGGAGAATGAACTCATAAACACGTTCCATCAAGCTCTAGCACATTCTGGCTCAGAACGCACCGCTTTAATGATCCAAGAAAACCTGTATATTCCAAAATTACACCATAAAGTAAGGAGAATAATTTCGACCTGCTTACAATGTCAAAAACCAAAGCCACTGAATATACAATACGAATACGAGACAAACTCAATACTAAGAGAAAAACCAGGCATGTTAGTGACCTTGGACTGTCATGGTGAGATGCCTTGTAGTAGATTTGGATTTAGGTATATAGTAGTGTTAATAGATGTATTTTCAAAATTTGTGAAAATTTACCCAGTCAGGAAGATTACAAGTGAAACATGCCTAAGGAAGATAATGAAGTCGTATGTTCCACAATTTGGAAAGATGAAGGCAATTTTATGTGATAATGCTTCAATATTTACCAGCAGAAAATTTGTAGACACCTTAAAAGAAAACGAAATCACGTTGTATCATTGCTCAAAATACCACCCACAAAGCAATCCCTGCGAAAGAATAATACGGGACATTTCGGTTTATTTGAGAATTTTGGCCAATAAAAAACACAGTGATTGGGCAAATCACTATCAGCGCATCGAAAGTATTTTAAATGAAAGTGTGAGCCCTACTACCGGTTATAAGCCCATCGAGCTGATGAAGGGGAAATTAATGGAAACACTTGAAGGGGAATTACCACAGACACTAGAAGCTAAAGATCCGAAAGCACTAACGGAAGAAGAGATGTTTAAGAAAGCTTTTGAAAGAATGGCCAATAAGGCGCAGAAAAGAAAAGAAAAGTTTAAGAAAAAGAAACGAAAACACTGGTTGATCGAATTGGGAGACTTAGTATTGGTACGGGACAAGAAAAAGTCTAGCATTCTGAACAAAACGTATCATAGAATGGAAAATTTATTTAAAGGTCCATACCGGGTGATTAACATTTTTGGCTCGGATACATTTGAGTTACAAGAAATAAAGAATTCCAAGATCGTAGGGAGATACCATAAACAGTTGCTCAAACCGTACAAATGTTTAGAGAATGAGAAGGGTGAAGAATGTAATGAAAATAGTCAGATTAGTTTTACTCGAAATGAGGTAGCAAACCTATGAACAAATAGTAAAGGTAATACACCCGATAAATAAGGATGTAAAGAAATAAATAAATGCATAATAATTATGTACCAATATGTATGTAAATAGATTTAATTTTTAAAACTTAATTTGGGTATTAGAGTATTTGTTTGCGTTACAAGTTATTCGTGTGCGCGAAGTGCATTGTGCATAAGAATGCCTCTCAGAAAACCTGTTTTTAAATGGTGAGAGGGGGTCAACCATAACAAAGTGTAGAGTGAATGACCCAAATGTAAACACCACCGGTTTGTCAGAACCCTTGTGAAGGATCAGGTATAGCGAAGGGTCTCTGTCAACAAAACAAACCAACAAAGGCCATAATCAGAGGAATTATTCTGGAAAAGAAAATTGTATCAAGTGCTGAAAAATTTATTCTTTTCCAGAACAGGGCAATTTGAAACGGCAACTCTAGGCCGAGCCCGAGAACTGTAATTCTAGATAATTTATTAATTAACTTTTATTGATGTTAAATCGTACTATGTAAATATCTTTTTCTCATACTGCTTGTATATTTTAAGAAGGGTGATTTAACATTATGTATCTATCTAGGTTACTAATATTAGTAGAGTTATAAATGGTTTAATGTAAATAATTTAAGCGCTATGTTAAAATACTGTCCACGATGGAATGCTTTAGCTACAGGAATAGTGCTTTCGAAGGCAAAAAACCTAGTTTTATTACCTCTCTTCGGTCGCAGTGCTATTATTCCTACAGCGAGGGTGTAGAGCCTTTGTCCCATTATTTGATAATTCGCCGTGACCAAGTGAGTGAGACAGACAACCTAACGGTAAATGTAGGAAAAGCCGCGATTTATATTAAACTTGGACCAATGAGATCCCTGAAAGTTTATTCGAAATAGTTAGACGCGTCGAGTCGCGCTAAAAATGGACCAATAGGAAAAGAAGCAGCCTCAGAAGCCTGAGACTATAAATGGATCTGTTTGGGGAAAATTCGGGACAGTTTATGTCAGGTGTGGTCAGGGAGAGATGCTGCAGGATGTGTGAGATATCGCGTCAAAAAGACAGTATTGTCAAAAGTTTTATCATGGAATTTTAGTATTGCAGTGCGGCAGTTTTTGTCATGTGTGGTCAGGGAGAGATGCTGCAGGATGTGTGAGATATCGCGCCAAAACAGGGAATCAAAATAGTTTTAGCAACACACCTAAGATCCGCTACTCTGAAAGCGACAATAAGAATAGTTATATTTCGTGCCATATTCACGCCATAGTTTAACAGCGATGGACAGTATTTTACAGCGGCAATACTAGTTTTGTATACTACGAGTGTTAATTAAATAAAAAGAAACGGCAGTGTCATCTTTTCATAAACAAAG
This sequence comes from Deroplatys truncata, assembly GCA_030765065.1. NCBI lineage: Eukaryota > Metazoa > Arthropoda > Insecta > Mantodea > Mantidae > Deroplatys > Deroplatys truncata. The sequence continues at coordinate 40,816,637 of CM060987.1, read as the reverse complement.
CAAGTCTATGTCTTCCTATATCACCACCCGAGATCTACGTTTTCCTTTACCGAGGATAAGTCCATGCTCCCATATAGTTTAAGAAAAATTACTGCAGCTAGCCGAGGATAAATTGAAGAGAACCAACCCACTGAGAACTTCTGGAACTAACGGGAGAAGCATCAAGGTAAGCCAAACAGCAACGGATGAGGAGGTGATCGCCGCAAACTGGCGCCATAACGTGGAGCTCGAAGGGAAGACCAACATAAACGGAGGACTAGAAAACAACGAATAGACGAAGAATCTTCAGAGGAAAGGGGCACAGCAGAACAAAATTACAACGCGAACTTCTAGTCTACCTACGTGGGACAACAAAACAGCTGAGAGCATCGCTTCTAGATCTTCACCAGGATTCGAACCCGGAACGCATCAGTTAACATTGAAAAAAATACAGGTTAGAACATTTATTCAAAAACAAACAAAAAGGCATGCAGAGTAGTGATTCAGTTTTGTGAACACATGTTATTGAGAGGGGGTAAAGTCATTACTAGGGAGGTAGAACTTTCTAACGGAACCATGAGTAGGTCAAGGGAAGATTTGAAAGAACTGGATGGGGAGGCTATTGTCAGTATAACAACAGATGGAGAAAATATGGGTGCAGCAGAGGTAGAAGTTAGGCTGGAAAGGCAATCACTGATTGAGCAGGTCATTGACGCAGGTCAAAACCAGCTGCTAATATTGCTTCAACAGTTGAGTGAACAAAATAAGAATTTAGAAGGGAAATTAAATGAGCTGAGTAAGGAGTCAAAAAGAAATTTGAGTGAACAAAGTAAAAATTTAGAAGGGAAATTAAATGAGCTGAGTAAGGAGTCAAAAAGAAATTTGAGTGAACAAAGTAAAAATTTAGAAGGGAAATTAAATGAGCTGAGTAAGGAGTCAAAAAGAAATTTGAGTGAACAAAGTAAAAATATAGAAGGGAAATTAAATGAGCAGAGTATACAGATAGGTGAATATGTCAGAGAGGAAAACAGGAAGATGAGAGGGGAATTAGCTCAGGAGATGAGGGAATATTTAGGTGAACAGGTCACCCGATTACAAAGTCAATTGGACTCCAAATCCAGTCAGCAAGGGAAGGTAGTGCAAGAAATTCAGGTAGGACAACTATGTCTAAGAAACGACGTAGAAAAACTAAGGAAGGATGTAGAAACAGAATTAAGTGTTACCAGCTTAGCCATAAAGGAGCAATTGGATGATGACTTAAGAGCTGTAAATGTTTCTTTAGAAAAAAAACAAAGTACCTTAGAATCTAACATTCAAAGGGAGTTCAAAGAATTTAGAATAGTGTTAGAAAAGGATCAGGGAAAGATGAATGAACTTTCGTCAAAAATGACTGAACAGCTCTCAAATCATCATGAAATTGTGAAGAGGGTGGAAGAGCATGAAAATTGTGTAAAGGAGTTAAAACGCTCTATTGGTAGACTAGGGATAAGTGTGAGACAGAGTGATGACAGCTCACCCAGTGAAACTAGCACCACTTTTAGGGAGGCAAATGGAGGCCAAAGTCCAGCTGCCGAACCATATAATTTCAATTCAGGGCACCAATGTACATCTAACCATGCAAGTAATGCAAACTACCATTTATTAAATGAGATAGGGGTACCTACTTTCGAGGAAAATTCGGCTGATAATCCTAAACAATACCTAAATGACCTTGAGGAGTATTTCCGTTTGAAGCAGATTTCGGACGAGCTAAAGATGTTAATCGTTCGTAAAGGTTTACGTCAAAGGGTTCTCCAAAGGGTAAGATTGACTTTGGGAGAGAATAATAATTTTGAATATTTCAGAAGGGCATTTTTGAATAAGTATTGGAGTACTAATACTCAGAACCAGGTGAGATCTATCCTAGTTAATGGCAAGTACGATGAACGCGGAAACCTAAGCATGGTAGATTATTTGCTAACTAAAGCACAGAGTAGTAGACTAATCGAGCCACCCATAAGCGAGAGGGATTTCATTAATATGATTGTACCACATTATCCAGAACGTATACACCATTACCTACTCATTGCGAAGCCAAATTCTATTCCCGAATTGATTGAGTTGGTATCATCATTCGAGACAAGTAGTAGGAACCACGTACAAAACTATACAGTTCGACCAATACCGGATAATGCAAGGAATGCGAATTGGAGAGGAAACGCGAGAGGGAACTATAACCCCAGAGAGAGATACTGGAACGACGTGCCTCAATCCGGGAACAGAAACTGTCAAAATAACCGTTTCAGGAGGGAAGGTGATAACCAATATCACATAAATGCTATACAAACCAGACCAAGATACAGGGGCCGTTTTAACTATAGGAGAGGCAGAAACAATGAAAACAGATCCAGGGAACATTATTTTACTGACCGAGGGGAAAGCGATATAGGAGAGAGGTATGACGAAAATTACCCAGAAAGAAACGAAAGGAGAGAGAGACCTTCCCGGGGACATTTTAGAGGAAGCAGAGGAAACTATAGGCAAATTCAGAGAGAGGGAAATGTGGAAAAGACTAGCGGAGCACCAAATAGTGTCGATAACCCGGAAAACTAAGACAGGATCCAATCAAGAGCTCGGAGCGGATTCTAAGCGCGCAAAATTCTCAAATAAACAGAAAATGTGAAACAGGGCTCAAAAATGACTTTATACTGAGAGAACTGATAACTACTACTCAAAATCACTCGGAAAAGGATCGGACAGATTCCCCTAGCATAAAAGTAGTATTATTGGATGAAGAATATAACGCTTTAATAGACTCTGGAGCCAATGTGAGTGTATGCAGCCTGAGGTTATATCAGAACCTGGTAAATAAAGGAATTAAGCTAATGACATTACCCATAAGGAACACGGTATGCCGGGTAGCAGTTAACAAAGAGGTTACCCGAATAAAAATGCAAGTAATGTTGAACATGAAAATAGGAGAAGAAAAATTTGAGTTTATTTTTCTGGTAATCAATAATTTGATTTGTGACATTTTGATTGGGTGTGACGTTTTGTTTGAATTAAGAGCTAGGGTTGATTTTGCTGATAAAGTTTTGAAAATAGAGAAGAACAGAAATCTATTAGAAATCCCTTTTGTAGAGGGTATGAAGCAGGATACTTATAACAAAACCCAAGGAGAAGAAGATATCGCCGAAGAAAGATTTTTCGTACAATTAGTACAAACAGGTAGGAGTGAGAAATTAATTGCTATAGTACAAGGGGAAGAAACCGATGAGATGCATGCGTTCGCTGACAGGTTTTACAACGGGTATACGGAGCACAATGAGAAAGATTATGGTTACGCCCGAAATAAAGAATTCCAAGATACCGGCAGCCAGGTAGAAGCAGTAGAGGAGAAAGTGACCCTTGCCGAGAACCTCACAGAGACACAAAGGCATCTATTAAGGCGAATGTTACAAGAAAACAAAGCGGTATTTTCGGACGTCCCAGGCAAGTGCAAAGCATACAAACACAGTTTTAAGGTACAAGATATTGCACCCTTCACACACAAGTATCGGGATATTCCGATTGCATTAAGGGAGAGAGCCAAACAAGTGATCGATAAAATGTTGAGAGTACGAATAATACAAAAGTCAACTTCTCCATACAGTAGTCCATTATGTTGGGTGACGAAACGCAATGGCGAACTTAGGATGACGATAGATGGTCGAAAGATAGATAAACATACTCAACCAGACAGATTTCGGAGCGAAAGTGTAGAAAAATTGCTGTCAAAAATAACCAAAGGCAAGTATTTCTCCACTATTGATTTAACTGCGTCATACTGGCAGATTGAGCTTCACGAGGATGTTAGAAAGTATACTTCTTTTTTATTTTTTGGGAAACAGTTCGAATTTTTGAGAATGCCTTTTGGTATGCTTACGTCATGTAGTGGACTATTAAGAGCCATCGATAAAATATTTGGCGACTCAGCCGACGAATTTTTGATCCAATATATCGACGATTTTCTAATAGTTGATGAAAATTTTGATGAGCATATTAAACATGTGGATTATGTGCTTAGAAAGCTGAGAGAAAACGGTATGACGGTGAACATTAATAAATCCAAATTTTGCATCCGTGAGGTGGAATTTCTAGGTTATGTAATTAATGATAGAGGAATAAAGCCAAACGAAGAAAGAGTAGCGGCTTTGAGAAGAATACCAGCGCCCAAGAGTGTTAAGCAGGTTAGGTCGTTTCTTGGAGTGCTAAATTATCAAAGCAAATTCATCCTGAGGTACGCCGCAGAAATAGCACCTTTGCGCGAATTACTTAAAAAGAAAGTGCGATGGAAATGGGACGAGGTACACCAGAAAGCTTTTGAAAAGATAAAAGAACTATTTGCGAAATCAATTCTACTAGAGAGACCCAAGGACAACCTACCATATGTAATTTACGTGGATGCTTCTGGACACGGATATGGGTGTGTCCTAGCCCAATCAGATGAGGAAAATCAACTGCACGTGATAAGTACCGCTTCCAGAGGTTTAAGTCAAATAGAGAAAAATGCTTTGGTCACCGAATTAGAGATCTGTGCTGTGTATTACGCACTACAGAAATTTAGATCATATATATATATATATATCTACAGAAGGTTACTATATACACAGACCATGTGAGTCTTTCATTTATGAAACGTTGTCGGCTTACGAGTACTAAATTATCTAGGTACATCCATGAGATTCTTTCGTATGATGTTGAGGTGAAACACATTCCAGGAAAAACAAATGTCTTTAGCGATTTGCTGTCTAGGTTACATAACAACAATGAAATACCGGAGAGAATAGAACGCCCTAAAAATGAAGTAACCTTAATGAGTATTGAAATACCCTTGAGTAAACGTGTGATAAAGGAATTAAAAGGAATAGGGGACCAGCAGCGACGAGATGAGAAGTTAAATAAATTAATAAAAAAGGCCCCAGAAATAGATGAAAATATCAAGGGAAACATAGGGGTAAAAGGGGGCGTGTTGTATAAACTACATGGCAGTGAAATACAGAAATGGAAGACGTATATACCTAAGAACATGGAGAATGAACTCATAAACACGTTCCATCAAGCTCTAGCACATTCTGGCTCAGAACGCACCGCTTTAATGATCCAAGAAAACCTGTATATTCCAAAATTACACCATAAAGTAAGGAGAATAATTTCGACCTGCTTACAATGTCAAAAACCAAAGCCACTGAATATACAATACGAATACGAGACAAACTCAATACTAAGAGAAAAACCAGGCATGTTAGTGACCTTGGACTGTCATGGTGAGATGCCTTGTAGTAGATTTGGATTTAGGTATATAGTAGTGTTAATAGATGTATTTTCAAAATTTGTGAAAATTTACCCAGTCAGGAAGATTACAAGTGAAACATGCCTAAGGAAGATAATGAAGTCGTATGTTCCACAATTTGGAAAGATGAAGGCAATTTTATGTGATAATGCTTCAATATTTACCAGCAGAAAATTTGTAGACACCTTAAAAGAAAACGAAATCACGTTGTATCATTGCTCAAAATACCACCCACAAAGCAATCCCTGCGAAAGAATAATACGGGACATTTCGGTTTATTTGAGAATTTTGGCCAATAAAAAACAGTGATTGGGCAAATCACTATCAGCGCATCGAAAGTATTTTAAATGAAAGTGTGAGCCCTACTACCGGTTATAAGCCCCTCGAGCTGATGAAGGGGAAATTAATGGAAACACTTGAAGGGGAATTACCACAGACACTAGAAGCTAAAGATCCGAAAGCACTAACGGAAGAAGAGATGTTTAAGAAAGCTTTTGAAAGAATGGCCAATAAGGCGCAGAAAAGAAAAGAAAAGTTTAAGAAAAAGAAACGAAAACACTGGTTGATCGAATTGGGAGACTTAGTATTGGTACGGGACAAGAAAAAGTCTAGCATTCTGAACAAAACGTATCATAGAATGGAAAATTTATTTAAAGGTCCATACCGGGTGATTAACATTTTTGGCTCGGATACATTTGAGTTACAAGAAATAAAGAATTCCAAGATCGTAGGGAGATACCATAAACAGTTGCTCAAACCGTACAAATGTTTAGAGAATGAGAAGGGTGAAGAATGTAATGAAAATAGTCAGATTAGTTTTACTCGAAATGAGGTAGCAAACCTATGAACAAATAGTAAAGGTAATACACCCGATAAATAAGGATGTAAAGAAATAAATAAATGCATAATAATTATGTACCAATATGTATGTAAATAGATTTAATTTTTAAAACTTAATTTGGGTATTAGAGTATTTGTTTGCGTTACAAGTTATTCGTGTGCGCGAAGTGCATTGTGCATAAGAATGCCTCTCAGAAAACCTGTTTTTAAATGGTGAGAGGGGGTCAACCATAACAAAGTGTAGAGTGAATGTAAATGTAGGAAAAGCCGCGATTTATATTAAACTTGGACCAATGAGATCCCTGAAAGTTTATTCGAAATAGTTAGACGCGTCGAGTCGCGCTAAAAATGGACCAATAGGAAAAGAAGCAGCCTCAGAAGCCTGAGACTATAAATGGATCTGTTTGGGGAAAATTCGGGACAGTTTATGTCAGGTGTGGTCAGGGAGAGATGCTGCAGGATGTGTGAGATATCGCGCCAAAACAGGGAATCAAAATAGTTTTAGCAACACACCTAAGATCCGCTACTCTGAAAGCGACAATAAGAATAGTTATATTTCGTGCCATATCCACTTCGTCCATTTATATGCCTTTTCCGCACTTTGAACAAAGTCGAGAAAACACGATATTACGCTCACTAGTGAGTAAAAATTCTTATTTCTTGACTTCATGTAAACTCACTTTTATTGATATTTAAAGGTGTATTAAGGTGTGATACGTCCATTTATATGGCTTTCCCGCACTTTGAACAAAGTCGAGAAAACACGATTTTACGCTCAGTAGTGAGTAAAAATTCTTATTTCTTGACTTAATGTAAACTCACTTTTATTGATATTTAAAGGTGTATTAAGGTGTGATACGTCCATTTATATGCCTTTTCCGCAATTTGTACAAAGTCGAGAAAACACGATTTTACGCTCACTAGTGAGTAAAAATTCTTATTTCATGACTTAATGTAAACTCACTTTTATTGATATTTAAAGGTGTATTAAGGTATGATACGTCCATTTATATGCTTTTTCCGCACTTTGAACAAAGTCGAGAAAACACGATTTTACGGTCACTAGTGAGTAAAAATTCTTATTTCATGACTTAATGTAAACTCACTTTTATTGATATTTAAAGGTGTATTAAGGTGTGATATGTCCACTTATATGCCTTTTCCGCACTTTGAACAAAGTCGATAAAACACGATTTTACACTCACTAGTGAGTAAAAATTCTTATTTCATTACTTAATGTAAACTCACTTTTATTGATATTTAAAGGTGTATTAAAGTGTGATATGTCCATTTATATGCCTTTTCCGCACTTTGAACAAAGTCGAGAAAACACGATTTTACGCTCACTAGTGAGTAAAAATTCTTATTTCATGACTTAATGTAAACTCACTTTTATTGATATTTAAAGGTGTATTAAGGTGTGATACGTCCATTTATATGCCTTTTCCGCACTTTGAACAAAGTCGAGAAAACACGATTTTACGCTCACTAGTGAGTAAAAATTCTTCTTTCATGACTTAAGGTAAACTCACTTTTATTGATATTTAAAGGTGTATTAAGGTGTGATACGTCCATTTATATGCTTTTTCCGCACTTTGAACAAAGTCAAGAAAACACGATTTTACGCTCACTAGTGAGTAAAAATTCTTATTTCATGACTTAATATAAACTCACTTTTATTGATATTTAAAGGTGTATTAAGGTGTGATATGTCCATTTATATGCCTTTTCCGCACTTTGAACAAAGTCGAGAAAACACGATTTTACGCTCACTAGTGAGTAAAAATTCTTATTTCTTGACTTAATGTAAACTCACTTTTATTGATATTTAAAGGTGTATTAAGGTGTGATACGTCCATTTATATGTCTTTTCCGCACTTTGAAAAAAGTCAAGAAAACACGATTTTTCGCTCACTAGAGAGTAAAAATTCTAATTTCATGACTTGTCGTAAACTCATTTTCCTTGCTATACATATATAGGTGTATTATACTGTAGTATGTCCATTTATATGACTTTTCCGCACTTTGAGCTAATTAAACAAAACACGATTTTACGCTCACTAGAGGCCAGAAGTTCCTGTTTCGTGACTTAAAGGAAACTCACTTTTATTGCTATTTAAACGTGTATTATGGTGCGATATGTCCATTTACATGACTTTTCCGCACTTTGAACAAATTCAAGAAAACACGATTTTACGCTCACTAGAGAGTAAAAATTCTTATTTCATGACTTGTCGGAAACTCATTTTCCTTGCTATATAGGTGTATTATTATGTGGTATGTCTATTTATATTACTTTTCCGCACTTTCAACAAAGGAAGAAAACACGATTTTACGCTCACTAGAGAGTAAAGATTCTTATTTCATGACTTAAGGTAAACTCACTTTTATATCTATTTAAAGGTGCATTATGGTGTGATATGTCTTAGGCATTTATCTTGAATCTAACTTAGGGTGAAAATCCCACATAGACTACATCTCAGGGAAACTGAGTAAAGGAATTTTCATGCTACGTGTACTGAGCCAAACCATAAATAAGAAGTCATTACTGTCAGTTTATTGCAGTAATATATACTCCATTTAAAATTATGGTGTTTTACTTCGGGGCAACCATACTTATGCTAATAAGCTTTTTATATTACAAAAAAGAGCGATAAGAATAGTATGTGGAGTTCCGCCAAAAACACATTGTAAACCACATTTTATTGAACTTGGAATCCTCACTCTTCCTTGTATATATGTTTTGAATTGTTTATTTACATTAAGAGAAATCTACAACAGTATAATTTGTGTGAAACTGTTCATAATTATCCTACACGAAGTAGCAACAATATTTATTTTGATAAATGTAAGTATAGTAAAACACAAAATAGCTTTGAAGTATCATACATTAATCTATACAATAGTTTACCGGATAAAATCAAGTCACATACATACGACGTTTTTAAAAGACAGATTTTAATGATATTGAAGAAAAATCCTCTTTATAAGGTCCAGGAATTTTATAAGATTAAATTATTGTAACATTTAATATCTGACGTTGCTATACATGTGTAAAATGTTTTAGCAATAAATATCTATCTATCTATCTATCTATCTATCTGTCTATCTATGACTTTTCCGCACTTTGAAAAAAGTCAAGAAAACACGATTTTACGCTCACTAGAGGCCAAAAATTCTTATTTCCTGACTTAACGTAAGCTTACTTTTATATCTATTTAAAGGTGTATTATGGTGTGATATGTCCATTTATATGACTTTTCCGCACTTTGAACTAAATCAAGAAAACACGATGTTTCGCTCACTAGAGGCCAGAAATTCTTATATCTTGACGGTAAGCTTACTTTTATTGCTATTTAAAGGTGTATTATGATGTGATATATCCATTTATATGACGTTTACGCACTTTGAACAAAGTCAAGACACAATTTTACGCTCCCTAGATGCCAGAAATTGTAATTTTATGACTTAACGTAAACTCACTTGTATTGCTATTAAACGTGTACTATGTGGTGATATGTCCATTTATATGTCTTTTCCGCACTTTGAAAAAAGTCAAGAAAACACGATTTTACGCTCACAAGGGAGTAAAACTTCTTATTTCATGACTTAAGATAACCTCAATTTTATTGCTATTTAAAGGTGTATTATGGTGTGATATGTCCATTTATGTCTTTTCCGCACTTTGAAAAAGGCAAGAAAACACGATTTTTCGCTCACTAGACAGTAAAAATTCTAATTTCACGACTTGTCGGAAACTCATTTTCCTTGCTATATATAGGTGTATTATGATGTAGTATGTTTATTTATATTACTTTTCCGCACTTTCAACAAAGTGAAGAAAACACGATTTAACGCTCACTACAGAGTAAAAATTCTTATTTCATGACAGTAGGGGGGAATTGACAGTTTAAGAGCAATTAATATGCAGGAATGTCTATTCATATGCAAATGATCTCCCTCCCCCACTTCCCCCCACCCCCACCCCAGCTCCTTGGTAGTTTTGCTTGTAGCTGAGGGTCAGAAATCTTGTTGAGTACAATGGAAGCTTGACAGTTAAGCAATTAAGGCTGTCAATCAACTGTCAAAACGAACAAAGGGGTCATGAATTTAAGGTTCTGTAACAAAGGCGAGATGTTTTCCTACCCATTCCACATCAGGCCACTTCTGCACTTGTTGCAGTTACCCACTCCACTCCTATTGTTTGTCGAACACGTGGCATACTCACTCCACTAGCTTTTAACAAAAGAACAATGCTTACCCTTCAGCTGTCAAAATGAACAAAGCCCATGATGAATTAGGGTCGTGACAAAGAGAACCTAAGACAGTTAACAGAGAAACAAGTTCTAATTCCCGGGCAAGCCTTCTTTAGAAAGACCATCTGGCATACTCATTCCACAACCCTATAACAAAGCCGGTCCCTTTCCATTGTGTAAGAGATTCTATTGTGTGTGCCTTTCTATTGTCTGAGGCAAGTCTTCTTTAGAAAGACCATCTGGCATACTCATTCCACAACCCTATAACAAAGCCGGTCCCTTTCCATTGTGCAAGAGATTCTATTGTGTGCCTTTCTATTGTCCTGGGCAAGACTAGTTTAGAAAGACACCTGCGGCGTTTCCCATTCCACAGCTCCATAACAAAGCCTGGCCCTTTCCATTGTTTGACCACCTGCTAGTTTAACAAAAGAATTCGAGGGTTGCTTTATACTCGACTTGTCTTTGTCTGACTGTGGGAAAAGATAGAGCCTTGATTTCCCACGAGACAAGCATCACTACCCCATTCCACTCCGATTTCCAGGCGTCACCTGAATTGCCCGAGGGCTACTTCTCTCTGCGCATGCGCTGAAAGAGATGATGTCATTGGATACAATAATCACGTGACGTGTAGCATCTCCCCCGCCGTGCCAACGCGCGCATGCGCTGAAAGAGATGATGTCATTGGATGCAATAATCACGTGACGTGTAACATCCCCCCCTCCATACCAGCGCTTGAAATTGCCTGAGGGGCTCTAGGCCCCCTATATAATCCAGCGCTGGTGCATAAGGAAGCCACTGCGACGTTTTAAGTTATAGATAAAGTATAGCGATTCAGCTTAATCTAATTCAGTGCTATTGTCTTCCAGACTGCATTCATCGTCATCTACATAATGCAAGGTGTGTGAGTTTTTTACACGACTAAGTGAAACACGAATCATTGCAAGAATACCATATTGTTTATCTAAATTTTTCATTTCTTTAATAATTAACATCAGAATTGTTAAAAATGTAGCGCTTTCATCAATGGTGTAAAAATAGTTCTTTAGATAGCGACATAAACATTCATACTTAGCCTCTAATTAGTGTTCCTCTATTAACATTCATACGATTTCGCTACATATTCTTCTGTAAACATTCACATGATTTCTACTAGCATTCTTCTATTAACATTCATATGATTATTGTTACACGTTCTTCATGCATAAACATTCACATCATCTTCTCAAAACATTCGTCTGACATTCATACGATTTCGCTACAAGTTCTTCTTGCATAAACATTCACATTATTTCTCCTCGCATTCTTCTATTAGCATTTATATGATTTTCTCTACATCTTCTTTTGTAAACATTTATATGATTTCTCATAGCATTCTTCTATTAACATTCATATGATTTCACTACACGTTCTTCTTTTAACATTCATATGATTTTCGCTACACGGTCTTCTTGCATAAACATTCACATGATATTCTCAACACATTCTTCTGTAACATTCATATGATTTCTCCTCGCATTCTTCTATTAACATTCATATGATTTCACTACGCGTTCTTCTTCTGAAAACATTCATATGGTTTTCAATACATTCCTCTATTGGCATTCACATGATTTCTCAGCGCGTTCTTCTATTAACATTCATATGATTTTCGCTGCACGTTCTTCATGCATAAACATTCACATGATATTCTCAACACATTCTTCTGTAACATTCATATGATTTCTCCTCGCGTTCTTCTCTTAACATTCATATGATTTTACTACGCGTTCTTCTTCTGAAAACATTCATATGGTTTTCTCAACACATTCCTCTATTGACATTCACATGATTTCTCTGCTCATTCTTCTATTAACATTCATATGATTTCATTACACGTTCTTCTTCTGCAAACATTCATGATATTCCCGTCACATTCCTCTATTAACATTCATATGATTTCTCATCGCGTTCTTCTATTAGCATTCCTCTAATAACATTCATATGATTTCTCATCGCGTTCTTCTATTAACATTCATATGATTTCACTACGCGTTCTTCTTGCATAAACATTCACATATTCTCAACACATTCTTCTGTAATATTTATATGATTTTCTCTACATCTTCTGTAAACATTCACATGGTTTTCTCAACTCATTTCTCTATTGACATTCACATGATTTCTCCTCGCATTCTTCTCTTAACATTCATATGATTTTCGCTACACGTTCCTCTTTCCGTAAAGCTTCATACGACTTTTTCACAAAGCATTCTATTAACATTCATACGATTTCCTCTACTCATTTATTTCATATTACACGTCTTTCTCTACTCATTCATCTTTTATCAGCTATAAAAAACAATTGAATTTACACATTTAAACTTTTTCACAGGTAATACTGCAAACTCAATGGGAGTAGCAAGAGCGGCACTCGTCAGAGGAGCGGGCTCTCGACTTAACCAATTTATGCAAGTCAATAGAGAGCCCGCTAATAACAACACGATGTACAACATGCCGACACCCCTGGCGGGGGATCTGATATCAGATGTGCCGCTGCAAGGCACTTACATTTTTAATAGCCCCCCGTCACCAATCTTATCGGGGGGTGATTATATTATCCCTCCACCACCTGGTTTTGAAGATGTCACTCCCGTTACAGGGGTGAATGGTGGCATGGGCAGCGCTTCGGACCAGTGCTGCACTTGCAATAACTGCGAATACCAAGTTGTTGCAATAAAGATGCTTAACGAAGCGAACGGTTAGTTTAGATATATTATTACACTTTCTTCTAGAAATATTATCTTTATCATTAATCAATGTATAACCAGAGAACAATTCAGAGCTTCAATAATGGAATGAAGCATTCAATTTACTAGCACCTTTCAATCAAAATATTCAATGTGAAGCTAATTCTGCTTTGCTTCTTTGTTCTAGTTCCTGAAACAACTTCAGACGGGGCGGGGGAGATGGACGATGGTGGTAGCCTGCCCTCGCCTATCTTTTCTCAGGACTACCTGACCCCGCCACCTCCTGGATTCGAGGATGTTGCGCCGATGCTTGTAGGAGATCCATGGGCGATTATTCCCATCGATGTGTGCACTTGCGAAAATTGTGCCTACAGAACCGTGTACCTGCAGATGCTTCGTGAATTGAATGGTGAGTTTTTTAACTTCATTTATTCTAGTAACATCAATACATAAATAATTAACGTAACGTTAACGCATAACTTTTCTCAATAAAATGTTTTATTCATTTTTATTGATTAAAATACAATTACATAATAATTATCGTAATGTTAACGCATAACTTTTCTCAATCAACTTTTTTTCAGTCATTTTATTATTTATTAAAATATACAATTATATATATAATTATCGCAGCATTAACATGTGACTAAGCTTTTTCTTCAATGATTTAATAAACATATATTCTTGCATTTCTATTTAAACTGACATTCCAGTTAATTCCACTTTGTTATTGTTACAGAACCTTCAATAGTGGTCATGAGCCCGGAGCCTGAGGATGCAATGCTCCGGGGCACCAAAAGACCTCACGAGGCTGAAGAGGAACACGGACAAGCAATTAGCCCCCTCGCCCATCAAGGATCTTCAATGGCACCTCCATCACCAATTGCAGGACCATCAGGCATCGGTCGCAGCCATTGCGACAACCCAACCACCACTGCTGACTCCGATAGTGACGACACAGAGTACAGGAACAACACCAAAAAACTAAAGGTTAGTCATACTCAGCTAGAGTGTAAGGTTATTGAATCGGCGTTCAAGGGCCGCCTTTTCAATAGCCGCATAGAAAACACTTTAGAGATAGCTGACCCCGGTCAATTTCTGCAGGAATGCAGACATCTTGTATTGGGAGAGATGGTTTCTGTACTCGGGAGAAGCTCTTCTGGTTTTAAAGTAAATTCCTCCATAGAGATCACCTACCTAATACAATCTCCTGAAAAAGAGCATGCAGAAACTATCTTTTTCAATAGCAAGACAAAGCTGGGTCTTCAATCAAGTAATCTCGATGCCTTATACACTTCTATGGTCGATGAAATTCTAGAAAACATCTCGAATTTCGAAGGAGGTGCAAGCTCAAAATCTCTGTTCGCTGTCAGGGCTCTTGTTATTGGAACTAGCTTCTATGATCCCTTGAATGCATCGCGATACATAGAGTTACCCGGTGCAATCAAGGCTAAGAGGGCTGTAATAAACATACAAAATGAAGATGAATACTGTTTTGCATGGTGTTTGCTCGCTGCAAAGTATCCCGCAAAGCGCGATGGTCACAGAACGAGCAAATACCCTGCAGAACAGTTATTCACTGCATTTAACTACAGAGGGATAAACTTCCCTGTTAGCCTACACCAGATTCCAGACTTTGAGCAGCAAAACACCGGAATATCAGTTTCAGTATTTGGAATAGAAAGGGGGTGCACAATTATACCGTTATATCAAACCAGCAGCAGGAAAGATTTCAATGTTAACCTACTACTAATTGAACAAGATGGAAGATCTCATTACTGCCTGATTAAGGATATGTCAAGGTTGACTTCAAAGCAAATCAGCAAACATGACGAGAAAAAATGGGTATGCGAGCCCTGCCTGAGGCACTTCAATAATGAAGGTGCTTTTAAAAAGCATCAATTGAAGTGCATGCAGTGCCAGGTGCTCAAAATGCCTAATCAGGGTGAAGTGATTGAGTTCTCATCATACTCGAAGGGTAGTCCTGTCCTTTTTGTTGTGTATGCCGATATTGAGAGCGTGCTAGCCCGAGTTCAGTCCTGTGAACCGTCGGCTAATCAGAGCTGGACTCGGGCTATCCAGCATCATGAGGCTATATCTATATCGCTTAAGCTCGTATGTCGCCATGACGATTCATTGTCGAGGTTTAAGCTATTCAGAGGTCCTGATGCAATCAATGAGTTCTTCATTGAACTTAGGTCAATAGCCGACATGGTTATTGAGCAATATAGCCGCAATGAAGAAATGCCCTTGACTGCTCAGGACGTGGCTAACTTCGATAATGCTCGTCATTGCCACATATGCAAGAAGGAGTTTGAGGCAGACGATTTGAAAGTACGCGATCACTGCCATGTGACCGGTGTATTCCTGGGGGCTGCTCATAATGCATGCAATTTAAATAGACGGGTACCTAACTTTATACCCATCTTTTTTCATTGCCTTCGCAATTATGACATCCATTTCCTGATGCAACACCTGGCATATGATGATCACCCCATTTCGTGTATCTCAAACTCCTCTGAACGATATATATCATTCAGCAAAAAGTACAGGACTATCTTTTTCAGGTTTCTAGATAGCTTTAAGTTCTTGGACGATAAGCTATCTAGTTTAGCATGCATGCTGAGTAGTGATGAGTTCAAGATCACAAACTCTGAGTACAGAGATCCTGAACATCAGCAGTTAGTGAGATCTAAGGGAATATTCCCTTACAGCTACGTCGACTCTCCTTCAAGACTAGAGGAAACAGCACTCCCTTCCATTGAAAATTTTGACGATATAACACAAGAGGAATACAACCAGGCTGTCAAAGTCTGGAACACATTCAACATTAGCAATCTAGGCGAATACAGCGACCTCTATTTGAAAACTGATACGCTCTTGTTGACCGATGCATTCGAGAAGTTTAGGGACCTCTCTCTGGAGGTATATAACTTGGACCCCTGCTGGTACTATACCCTACCAGGACTTGCATTTGATGCAATGCTCAAGGTGACTCAGGTCAAGCTTGACCTCATCCATGATGAGGAAATGATTAAATTCTTTGAGGGAGGAATCAGGGGCGGAATGTGTACCGTGTCAAAGAGACATGCCAAAGCAAACAACAAGTACCTTCCTGGACACAAACAGACACAAAAAACTTATATTTGGCATATCTCGACATAAACAATTTATATGGGGCTTCAATAGCGAGCCACATGCCACACAAGAACCTCAGATGGCTTCTGCCAGAAGAAATTTTAAACATAAACTTCTTTGCTGTTGCTCCTGATTCCCCAACTGGATACGTTATGGAAGTCGACCTCGAGTACCCTGAGCACCTACATGATGAGCACAATAACCTTCCTCTCTGCCCGAAAAGTGAGATACCACCTGGAGGCCAATACAAGAAACTGCTGGCAACACTAGAGAACAAAGAGAAATATACCTTGCACTACAGAAACCTCCAGCAGTGCATTGACTTGGGCATGAAGTTAAAGAAGATCCATAGAGTGGTTGCATATGATCAGTCAGAATGGCTGAAAACCTACATCAATATAAATACAGAGAGACGTGCAAGGGAAACTTCCAAATTCGGTCAGAATTTATGGAAGAAAATGAACAACTCTGCATATGGCAAATTTATTGAGAATGTGCGCAATACAATGACTTCCGTATCGTTACAAGTTGGAAGCAATGCAAGAAATTGACAGCGCGACCAACTTACGTTCGGAGCATTTTATTTGCAGAAAATCTTGTAGGGATAGAACTTGCCAGAGAGGAGGTTTACATGAACAAACCCATCTACATAGGGCAAGCCATCCTTGATATATCAAAACATATCATGTACAGTTTTTATTACAATATATTGAAGCCAGGCCTAGAAGATTTAATTTTAAATTACATGGATACGGATTCATTTATTCTGGAAACCTCAAGCAACATATACAAATTTATTAAGGAAAATCAAGAGCATTTTGACACATCAAATTATGATGCGCAAAACAGCTATGGAATTACACCGCAAAACAAGAAAGTCATCGGGCTGTTCAAGGATGAGCTTGCAGGAATCCCTATGATAGAATATGTTGGGCTAAGGTCCAAGTTATATGCATACAGGCACGAGGACCAAACAGTAATGAAAGCAAAGGGCATCAACAAGACCGGCATGCGTAACATAAATTTTGAGCACTATTTCGGCTGTCTAAATGATATTAGAAAAACAATTTTAACAAAAACAACAACATTTCGAAGTTTCAAACATAAAGTCTCGACCATAGAAATGAATAAGGTCGCTCTCTGTGGTAGAGACGATAAGAGAAAACTCATTGAAGGCTCAGACCAGACAATTGCCTGGGGTCACTATTGTCTGCGTATGACCGACCCTTAGATGTATATATGCAAATTTTTAGTTGTGTAAATTTTTAGTTGTGAAGTTTGTTAAACAAATTGCTTTTCTGTGTGTGTATGCGCGTGTATATGTGTATGCGTGAGTGGTTGTGTATGTGTGTGTGTATTTATATATGTACATGGATAATGTAAATGTTTAGCTTTTCTGTTTATTAATTTATTGATTTTGAATTTTATAAAATGTATGTAAAATGCAGTCTAGTGAGCGAGTGTTTTTCATGTATGTATTGTGTATGTGTGTGTGCGTGTGTGATATATGAAGATTGACCTAAAAATGTAAATGATAATGTTGTTGTATATACATGTAATTTTTTGTTTATGATTTTTTTTAGTTAAAACAACTTATTGATTTTTAATCATGTAAACCCTGCAAACACAAAAATGTTTTTAAATAATGAATTTCTTATTTAACACAGCATATACAGTGAAATAAAAAACACGCATTATTGTGGAATGAAAGCCTCTTTATTTTCATTATTATTTTTCTACAATAAATCCTTTCTGTCAATCCATTGAGTATTAGGGAATCCATACCACTTTACAAGAATCCTATTTCCCTGCCTGCGTAATACTTTCTCTACCAGAAATGTATTAGGGTACAGTGTAGCTCGCAGTTCATGGCCATAAAAGGACCCCTTTATCTCGTCACCATCATTACCTTTTAGCATGTATGTAACGGGATTGGTGTGATTCACATGAACAACTTGAAATATTTGAACTCTCCAATTAGCTTCAAAGCCCTTTTCAAAATGTCCCTTGTCCTTTGATATCCTCACATAATCACCAACACTAAACTTTCTTGCCCCTCTCTTCTCTTTTCGATCTTGAGTGTAGTTGTATACAGTCAGAAGAAGATCATTGTTCTTCACCTCTATAGGCTTCATTCGAATAGTGGAGTGGTAAGTGTTGTTATATCTTGCAATGATCTGAGGTAAAAGGTCTAGCCACTTGTATGATCCTTTGGCTTGAAATTCGCGATACATCATATTTTTTAAAGTTCTTATTAATCGTTCAACAGCAGCTGCCTTCACATGGGTATAGGTACTGTAGTGATTGATGTTATATTTTGTCATTAAATTTTTAAAATGTTTATTATAAAATCCTTTTCCATTATCACTCTGTATGTTCTTGGGTGGGGTTATCATTTCTTGCAGTATATCTTCCATAGCCTTTGCAACTTGAAGTCCTGTCTTGTCCATTAGAGGTCTCGCATATGCCATTTTAGAGTAGAAGTTGATTGCAATGATGATGTACTTGAAATTCTTATTGATTTTTGCATGCGGTATCATCTCCACCAAGTCGATCTGCACCAAGTCGTGGAGCCCCTTGCTGATAATCTTTCGACGCATGAAGTTTCTCCGGGCTGGAGCATGGAGCTCGCTTGCTATATGTTGCTTCACTGATGTCATGCTATAACCTTTGCCGCTTTTAGTTCTTGAATAATCTCTTCAATTTCTTGAATATGATTGTTATTGCCGGCGTCTCTGGATGCCACAAGTAGCCTAAGGCGATCCACCAGATCATTAGGGTCGGACCAGTAGATGTAGTCTTGCCTCGTATTAGGGCGATGTTCTTTCCACTGTAGTCCTAACCCCTTGTGTTTCGTTACTAGAGGACGTATAACGGTTTTATACTTGTAGGAATTACCCGATCTCAGCTGCCCGTGCTTGCTGAAGTTTCTTCGATGAACATGTGTTGCTTTAAGTATTTTACTGTATGTTTCAAGGTCATCCTCGGTGTATGCATGCATTTCAGGTATTCTCTTGAAGATGAGTTCCTTCAATCCAGGCGTGGTTTCATACGTTTCGTCCCCTATTCGAACTTTATTCTTGATGAAATCAATAATCTTGTTGCCTAGCATGTAGCTACCATCCTCATATCGTACTCCATATGATGAATCTATTTCATTTTTGTCCTTCTTTCGAACTTTATTAAGGTAGTTGTAGAGTTTCTCATCTTTCACGTCTTTCGGTGATTCCTCCTTGATTGTAGTATTCTTTTTCTGTATTTCAAGTATATCTTGAAGCGGATCTGTCACTGGTTGAAGAGCTTCACTCATCACTCTCTGGGTTTCAAACTGCTGACCTTTAAGAGAACGTAACTTTTCTCTTATAGCCTTCGTGTGCATGGCTACAGATTCTTTAAGTCGTATGCACTCGCTGCCCATCTTGAAATGACACTGAATTTAGACTTTCGCCTTAATATATACCCTATTTATTTAGCAGACTTCAGTTTATAAGAGATTTTCAGCTCGATATTTAGAAAATGGCCGTCCCTTACACGATTTGCAGGAGCAGTGAAGGTTAGTCTATCACCATTTGCAATTGGTGCAGGCAGAGCTCTAAGAGACTTGTTATTTATTTCAATTATTGTATCAGGCCTTACAGTAGGAGCTTTTGGTGACGTCATATAGCAAGAAACAATCTCGCCGTTTACGCTTGATTTGTAATATTCAATGCCTGTTGTTAACATGTACCTCTGTGATTTCCCTCTGAAAGGCAACGACTGCAGTATAATTACATGTTCCCCTCTCATTTGCTCTACTAATGAATTTATGACTCTCATTTGTATTTTAAGGATATTGATATTATCCATTGCAGCTGTCAGATGCCCATCTATTGATTTCTGGCGGTTCGCCATAGTTTCCATGTGTTTTCCCACTGTTTCTGTAACCGTGGTACTTATTGCACCAAGTCTGCTGTTTAAATCTTGGCGTATTTCATTCTGTTTCCTTCCCACGTGAACTTTAACAAACTTTTTTGTTGCTCCATCACTGTCATCGACAGGATCTGCTACTTCAATTAGCCTTCTTTTTTGGAATGAAACGTTACCATTTGAATCGAGCGGTGGTGTTCTTGCACTTATATATTCTAATACATGCTTCTTATTTGGCACGTCATAGTCCTCTTGAGGTGGCAGCATTATCTTCAATCTTATAGAATCCAGGATAATGTTGTTTCCATCATCGCGTTTAAGGGTATTTTTATTCAGATATTCCATTAGAGCATCATGTTGCACGTCTAGCGACTTCTGGATGTGATCCCTAAGCGTAGTTTGAAGTTCGCCCATGCGCTGATATGTCGTTTTTTCCGTGAACTCCTGCATTCGATTTTCAGTAGAAGACGTAAGCGTATCCACGTAGCGTTTAGTGCTTGCGTCGTCGTCCTCCTCAGGATCCTGAACAATGCACAGTCTCTTGTTCCTGAATTGGTAATTTCCTTTTCCATCTCTGTTTATGATAAATTGATGTAGCGATCTTTTAACTGGAGCAGCCCTCTGTGATCCAAACTTATCAATACTCATGATGAACTATGAATGAGCAATTTCTTTATTAACAACTTTAATATATACATCGAATCCCCACCTATATCGACCGTCATTCATCGGAAATTCGGGAACTATTACCATAAAAGGTCTTCCTTCTGTAGAGCTCTCCCAAACACCTTTGTACAAATCTTTAAATTCAGTATACGGCATATCTGTGTTTACGTAATCTTCATATACATGCTTCAAGTTTAAATTATCTTGCCTGAAGAGTATAATCATGTTCGCATTATCTCTAATTAAATGCTTTGGGACTTTGGCATAGGATTGTGCTAGATATATTGAATCTACATTTCGATGTCTGCCCATGCTGTAAAATGATGCAATCTTGTCTTGCTTTTCAGTGATGACGTCATCAAATATAAAGATTGAATTTTCTTCAATTTCTGATGGGTGCAAGACGCTTTCACCGTCTTCGTGAGTATACACACCTATACCCTCAATGTTTTCAAGCAGCTTAACAAGATATTGATACTTTGGCTGGTATAGCGACTTTGAATAAATGTACACATTTTCAAAGCGTAGTCCATTCTCGTGAAGTATCATATTGAGTAATACATTTGTTTTTCCAGCACTGGAGCTACCTAGAATTAGCGCTCTAACATTGCCTGGAAACAGCTTCCCGTGACGATCGCGTCTAAAGTCACTTTCAAAGTCTAGCACCTGGATAGGCAGCGAGCAATCTTCACCAGCTCCATCGTAGCAACTAAAATAAAATAAATCATCCTTAATGTATATATGCTAATAAATGTAAGCAATGACAGAGTATAAAAGAACTATGTGCCATTAAAATCGATTAGTGTACCATGAGCGCTAAGGGGGTTAAGGTCTCAAGAGGTTCCGGTTTAATTAACTCTCTCATTAACCTGCTGCCATTTGAAGCACATTTGCCTGGTTACAGATACTGTGGACCTGGGACAAAGCTAGAAAAAAGACTAAAGAGAGGAGACCCCGGAATAAATCCTTTAGACGAAGCGTGTAAGCTTCACGACATAGCCTACGCACAGCATAAGGACTCTGCTTCGAGGAACGCTGCCGACAAAATCTTGGCTGAAAAGGCCTGGAAAATAGTGCAATCATCTGATGCTACATTAGGTGAAAGGTTGGCAGCCCGACTAGTAACAACCATCATGAAGGGTAAGGTAGCTGTTGGTGCGGGATCCAGGAAGAAACGAGGATTTCTACCACTCATACCAATTATTGCAGCACTAGGAGCCGCCGCTGGAGGCGCTGCACAAATAGCCTCTGCTGTAAATAAGAAAAAGGCTGCGGATAAACATCTTGCTGAAATGATGAGACATAATAAAGAAATTGAAGCAAGAGGGAAAGGCCTACGAGTGAAGAAGAAGAAGAATAAGGCGAGGAACACCGAAAGGAAGAGGAGGCCGAGCAAGAAAGGAAATTCAAAAAACTCCGGCAGAGGGAGTCCCGGAAAAAGCATTAAGTAACATAGACCTCGACTTGTATGCCCGACGTTTAAAGATTCCTCATTTTAGGGGTGTATACATGATCGATCAGCTACCCTCAAGACCTCGTTACAGAGAGAGAATTATTGTTAATCTCGATACTTCAGAGAATGAAGGCACTCATTGGGTTGCTATAAAGAAGGATGGCAACGTGTCATTTTATTTCGACAGCTTTGGAAACTTGAAGCCTCCAAAAGAGATAGAAAGGTATCTCAGAGATGTTAAGGTACTGTATAACACTAAGAGGTTTCAGAGTTTCAGCTCAGTCATCTGCGGGCACTTGTGCTTGCAATTTCTATCGCAATGAGTTACACTATTGCTGTCAGTGGCAACGAGTCTGTGCTTACTACATACCTGAATCCTCCTCTTCAGCTAGATCCAAAGTATCATTATGAGATTGCTCTACTGAATTTTGAAACCTTCTATTCAATTCCTTATGTTGATTGGAGTAATAATCAATTTCATTACATGCACAATGATGAAATTAAGATCATTGATATACCTGACGGAACTTATGAGATTTCTGATATTAATGAATACATCAGAGATAAGCTAGGTGTAGATGAGAATGTCTTCTTTATTAGACCTAATAATAACACAATGAAGGCTGAAATTAAGTGTCCTTTCACTATTGATTTTTCCGGTGATCGTTCTATAGGCTCGCTATTGGGCTTCAGAGGTAAAGTTATTCCCGCTAATCAGCTGTCTGAATCTGATTACCTGGTGAATATATTTAAGGTGAGCATCATTCGAATCGAGTGCAGTATTGCAACAGGCTCTTTCATCGACGGTAAAAGAGGCCACTCGATCTACGAGTTTTTCCCTTCTGTTCCGCCTGGATACCATATTTCTCAAGAGCCGTCAAATCCGATTTACCTTCCAATCATAAACACCAATGCTATAGAGCAAATTAGTCTTCGTGTAGTGGACCAAATCGGTAATATCATTGACTTTAGAAACGTGGATATAAGCATAAGGCTTCACATCCGCTGCAATGCCAATAGATTTTAGAAGAAGTCAACGACGTCTAGGATCTAATAAGGGAGTGATTCAACGCACACATCATACTCTGCCCTTGACACCCGGAGAGTTAACATCACGTAATCGACACTTCCTCCAGGTATTGGGCTTCAGACTTCTATAATCATGGACATCTTTAATGTTACCGGCGCACCGACATTCGATGACAAGATCACTAAAGAAGAGGAACATGTGTTTTTACCGTATAATACATCGGCTCTGGACGCTAATGATGAAATTAGAATCCCTTGTCAAGCTGAGGATTTATATACTTTACCTAATCGAAGTTATCTATACATCGAGGGGAGTATTACTAAACCTAATGGAACAGCTACTACTGCAAAGCTTACCAATAACGCTATTGCATTCATGTTTGAGGAGATTCGACTGGATATGAACGGCTCAACTATTGATCGAACCAGGAACCCCGGGATCGCCTCAACTTTACGCAACTATGCTGCTCTCAATCCAATGGAGTCTGATCGCTTGCTGAATGCTGGATGGTGCTATCCTGGAGAAGACATGGACATTGTGAATGCAGCAAATGGAGCCTTCAACGCCATAGTACCGCTTTCGATGCTTCTGGGATTTGCTGACGACCACAAGGAACTCATGCTCAATAGCAGGTTTGAATTGGTGCTGATTCGATCCAAGGACTCTAAAAACTGTATTATAGCGCCTGAGGGTGAAGAGAATGCAAGCGTTAAACTTGCACGAATCGAGTGGAGAATGCCAGTGATACGACTTTCTGATGCTGAAAAGATTGAAATTCTCAAGATTGTCAAGTCCGACAAGGCGCTGTATCTCCCATTTAGGACCATGGATCTGCATACTCAGCCTGCTGTGCCGCAAACTAAATCATTCACTTGGAATGTCGCCACCACATCAAAAATGGAGAAGCCGAGATTTGTCATTTTGGGTGCTCAAACTTTAAGATCGAGTAATGCATCTAAAGAGGGTTCTCTTTTTGATCATTGTAACATAACTATTTTGAGAATTTATCTTAATAGCGAATGTTATCCCTATCATGACATGAATTTGGATTTTGGAAACTCTAGATTTGCATCTTTGTATGATATGTACTCAAAGTTTCAAAACTCTTGCTATGAAAAAGAGAACTATCCTTTATTGAAGAGAAAAGATTTTCTTAAATTTGCTCCTATATTTGTTATAGATTGCTCACATCAACCAGAGGAAGTTGTAAATGGTGTTGTTAACATTAGAATAGAAATTCAAGGTAGTGCAAATATTCCTGCACAGATCACTTTGTATTGTTTGATAATTCACGATAAAGTATTTACATACAAACCTCTGACTCATGTGATGCAGCTTTTATTTTAAACTAATCATTGTAAGGATTTGTTTTTTCATTAGCAATGTAAGGATTATTAACGAATAAAAACACTATGTAAAAGCATACTTTCATTCTTTTTATTGTTATTTCCATCACTTTCTTCCTCCAACTCCTCGTTCCAACATATTGCATTACATTTGCATCAGTCAGGTTACCTAAATGGTAGTCTATAAACGATTCAAGTCTTTTTAGCCTGCAAATTTCATCTCTATTTAAAAATATTTCACAATCATTTAAATTAGTGTTCAAAACTTTTATTTCTGTCTCTTGCATATAAGCAACAATATTATAAGAGAAAAGAATATTTTCACAATATTCTACACGCGGATACTTTCTCGTTTGGAGGAATGCACTGAATGTAGGAAGACTCTCACGAATTATCTCCCAATCTTGAATTGGCATGTATACAAATTTGTCTGTGTTTTTCACTAAAAGCACTGGAAGGCTTCTTACCGGCATGTTTCTTGGGCGTCTCGATGTTGCTTATTCTATACTCCAATAGCGTCAGCCTCCTTTGCAGGTCTGCAAAGCTGTTCCTCTTCTTCTTCCCCTTATTGCACCGCCTGAAACATTACACAATGAAGGTCTTAGAAAATAGCTTGGGTGAAGTTAAGGTAACCTGAAAGAATTAATTTTTGTTAGGTTACAGAGGAATGAAACAATGATTTTTATATGTGTGAAAATACTCACGTCAATGTTTTCCCGAGTTCTGCAGGCTTTCAAGGGGGAGACTCGGAGGTCGTCTGTGTTAGATCCCCAGCCTGCTGTGAATTGGAATCCTGTTCTTCATCTATGTGTTTAGCATACCGCTGTGCAATGGGATATTCCACTATATCTTCCGGTTTTTTATCATCGGAATCTACCTCGGTTTTAGGCGCTGGTGTCGTCATTTGAATTCTGCAAAAGTCATTATAATTTCCAGTGTTAGTCGTATACAACTGCTCTTGTACTATAGTATCATGTAATGTATGTTAGTATCGCATACAATTAATGTTTACATTAATGTTCTCTGAAGTTACGTATATGACAATAGCAATGTACAATAATGATACATATTTAAAGAGGTACTCACTTTAAATTTCTCTGCCTGAAGAGGAATACACTGCAGCTCTCATTGCATGGAAAGTATGACGCCATCTTGTCGTGTACCTCCGGTTTGCACACAGTACAGAGTGAGTATACCCATTGCAGTACTCTGAATGCCACAGAGAGCTGTGATTTGAAATGAGGCTGAGCATCTCACCCTCACTTTCGG
Organism: Deroplatys truncata; assembly: GCA_030765065.1. NCBI lineage: Eukaryota > Metazoa > Arthropoda > Insecta > Mantodea > Mantidae > Deroplatys > Deroplatys truncata. The sequence goes on along the minus strand of CM060987.1, from coordinate 40,790,717 downwards.
TATCAGTTTCTCTGGAAAGAAAGAAGGCACAATAGAATGAACCATTTTAATTTTTTCACTCTTCTTTAGAGAACAATTGCACGCTTTTTAGAGCTTGCATTCAATAATAAAAACGATACTTACATGATGCTTCTTTTGTAGACAGGGCAGTTGTCCGTGCATATGCCTCGAGAAGTCATCTGGTCATGATAGGAAGGCATGTTAAACACTATAGAATGCATGATGCCATTACACGACTCTTTATGATAATATGTATAAGGGTATGATTCTTCTCCGCATTCACTCCAAAAATCATCCATTGTATTATCGACTCGATTACAACTCGAATAATGTTCAGAGAAGTGCGAGAAGGGGCTGCTTATATATAGCGGCTAGAAAAACCGGTTCTTCTATCACATGTAATGACATGCAGAGAGGATCGGTGGGGGAAGCGATCTATAGGGAGTGTGGGGGGGATGAATGTGTTTTTCTATGCAATAGAATAAATGATTCAGTGAGGGAAATGAAAACTTTTATTACAGAGGCAATGCACGTAAAGGTTTTTGATATCTCTGTTTGAAAGAGATAATTGCTGCGCTACATGTATGTGCGTGTGTGTGCATGCGTGCACCTGTGTGTTTGCTGATGTGTGTACAAGTGTTCGTGTATATGCGAACGCCTGAATGTGTACAAGACGTTGAGAAGAGATAGATAGATTGAAAGAGGAAAAAAGGAAGAAAGAGAGAGAAGAATGAAAACAAAGAATCGTGTCTAGGTATCGGAATATCTAAGTATACGCGGGGGTTTAATATAAATAATTATATTTGTTAAATACATACATTTTAATCTGACCCATTCACGCTTCAATAATTTAGTATTTATTATAGCGTTTCGCTGGGTAAGGTTCGAACTATGGGCTTCTGGGTTCCTAAGAATACAGCTCGTTAAACAGCGTAATGTTGTATAAATTAAATTATATTTGTTAAACACGTTTTAATCTGACCGCTCAATACTCACATAGTTTAATATTTATTAAGCATTAGAGATTCGCTGGGTAAGATTCGATCTAGAACCCCCTGAACACCCTTTTATTAATCATTGTAATGGTATATAAAAATTAAATTATATTTGTAAAATGCGTTTTAATCTGACCTTGCATAGTTTAATATTTATTAAGCATTAGAGTTTCGTTGGGTAAGATTCGAACTAGGGCCCCTCTGAACGGTCTTTCATTAATTAGGGTAACAATGTATAAAAATTAAATTATATTTGTTGAATACATTTTTTAATCTGGTGGTGTATAGTTTAATAGTTATTACACATTAGAGTTTCACTTGGTAAGAGTCGAGCTAGAATTCTCTGAACGCCTTTTTATTAATTAGGGTGATGATATAATAATATCAATCATTAATTTCTCATTAGCAATAAACTTTTGATTACAGTAAGAATCGAACACCGATCTATGGATATCCACGCAGAGGTTTAATGCGTGTAATGAAATGTATATTAGGTGCTTTTTCAGGGTCCCTGCCTGAAATAAACCAAGCAGAATGCTTGTTAACTATGCTCGGGTATATTCGTAGGATTTCGTAAAACATCGGAGAGAACTACCTCAGGCAAAATCATGATGGCCGAATCTGACGTTGTTACGCAGAGCTGGTAAACAAGTTTCTCTCGCTTTCACGCAAACAAGGACAGGCTTTGTTATGGAGTAGTGGAATGGGAAAGCCGCAGGTGTCTTTCTAAACTAGTCTTGCCCAGGACAATAGAAAGGCACACAATAGAATCCCTTACACAATGGAAAGGGACCGGCTTTGTTATAGGGTTGTGGAATGAGTATGTCAGATGGTCTTTCTAAAGAAGGCTTGCCTCAGACAATAGAAAGGCACACACAATAGAATCTCTTACACAATGGAAAGGGACCGGCTTTGTTATAGGGTTGTTGAATGAGTCTGCCAGATGGTCTTTCTAAAGAAGGCTTGCCCGGGACAATAGAACGTGTTTCTCTGTTAACTGTCTTAGGTTCTCTTTGTCACGACCCTAATTCATCATGGGCTTTGTTCATTTTGACAGCTGAAGGGTAAGCATTGTTCTTTTGTTAAAAGCTAGAGGAGTGAGTATGCCACGTGTTCGACAAACAATAGGAGTGGAGTGGGTAACTGCAACAAGTGCAGAAGTGGCCTGATGTGGAATGGGTAGGAAAACATCTCGCCTTTGTTACAGAACCTTAAATTTATGACCCCTTTGTTCGTTTTGACAGTTGATTGACAGCCTTAATTGCTTAACTGTCAAGCTACCATTGTACTCAACAAGATTTATGACCCTCAGCAGCAAGCAAAACTACCAAGGAGCTGGGGTGGGGGCGGGGGGAAGTGGGGGAGGGAGCTCATTTGCATATGAATAGACATTCCTGCATATTAATTGCTCTTAAACTGTCAATTCCCCCCTACTCATGACTTAAGATAAACTCACTTTTATTGCTATTTAAAGGTGTATTATGGTGTGATATGTTCATTTTTATGACTTTACCGAACTTTGAAAAAAGTCAAGAAAACACGACTTTACGCTCACAAGAGAGTAAAAATTCTTATTTCATGACTTAAGGTAAACTCACCTTTATTGCTAATTATAGGTGTATTATGGTGTCATATGTCCATTTATATGACTTTTCCGCACTTTGAACAAATTCAAGAAAACACGAATTTTCGCTCACTAGAGAGTAAAAATTCTTATTTCATGACTTGGAAACTATTTTTCCTTGCTGTATATAGGTGTATTATGATGTGGTATGTCCATTTATATTACTATTCCGCACTTTCAACAAAGTGAAGAAAACACGATTTTATGCTCACTAGAGAGTAAAAATTCTTATTTCATGACTTAAAGTAAACTCACTTTTATTGATATTTAAAGGTGTATTATGATGTCATATGTCCATTTATATGACTTTTCCGCACTTTTAAAAAGTCAAGAAAACACGATTTTACGCTCACTAGAGGCCAGAAATTCTTAATTCTTGACATAACGTAAGCTTAGTTTTATATCTATTTAAAGGTGCATTATGGTGTGATATGTCCATTTATATGACTTTTCCGCACTTTGAACAAATTCAACAAATCACGATTTTACGCTCAATAGAGGCCAGAAATTCTTATTTCATTACTTAACGTAAACTAACTTTTATTGCTATTTAAAGGTGTATTAAGGTGTGATATGTCCATTTATATGATTTTCCCGCAATTTGAACTAAGTGAAGAAAACACGATTTTACGCTCACTAGAGGCCAAAAATTCTTATTCCATGACTTGTCGGAAACTCATTTTTCTTGCTATTTAAAGGTGTATTTAGGTGTGATATGACAATTTATATGACTTTTCCGCAGTTTGAACTAAGTCACGAAAACACGATTTTACGCTCACTAGAGAGTAAAAATTCTTATTTCATGACTTAACGTAAACTCACTTTTATTGCTATTAAAGGTGTATTATATTGTATTATGTCCATTTTTATGACTTTTCCGCACTTTGAAAAAAGTCAAGAAAACACGATTTTACGCTTACTAGAGAGTAAAAATTCTTATTTCATGACATAAGGTAAACTCACTTTTATTGCTATTTAAAGGTGTATTATGGTGTGATATGTCCATTTATATCACTTTTCCGCACTTTGAACTTATTCAAGAAAACACGATTTTACGCTCACCAGAGGCCAGAAGTTCCTGTTTCGTGATTTAAATTTAACTCACTTTTATTGCTATTTAAACGTGTATTATGGTGCGATATGTCCATTTATATGTCTTTTCCGCACTTTGAAAAAGTCAAGAAAACACGATTTTCCGCTCACAACGGAGTAAAAATTCTTAATTCATGACTTAAGGTAAACTCAATTTTATCGCTATTTAAAGGTGTATTATGGTGTGATATGTCCATTTATGACTTTTCCGCACTTTGAACAAATTCAAGAAAACACGATTTTTCGCTCACTAGAGAGTAAAAATTCTTATTTCATGACTTAACGTAAACTCACTTTTATTGCTAATTAAAGGTGTATTATGGTGTGATATGTCCATTTATATGACTTTTCCGCACTTTGAACAGATTCAAGAAAACACGAATTTTCGCTCACTAGAGAGTAAAAATTCTTATTTCATGACTTGTCGGAAACTAACTTTCTTTGTTATATAAAGGTGGTATGTCCATTTATATTACTATTCCGCACTTTCAAAAAAGGCAAGAAAATACGATTTTACGCTCACTAGAGGCCAAAAATTCTTATTTCATGACTTAACGTAAACTCACGTTTATTGCTATTAAAGGTGTATTATGATGTGGTATGTCCATTTATATTACTTTTCCGCACTTACAACAAACTGAAGAAAACACGATTTTACGCTCACTAGATAGTAAAAATTTATTTTCATGACTTGTCGGAAACGCACTTTCCTTGGTATATATAGGTGTTTTATGATGTGATATGTCCATTTATATGACTTTTCCGCACTTTGACAAAGTCAAGAAAACACGATTTTTCGCTCACTAGAGGCCAGAAATTCTTATATCTTGACGCTAGGCTTAGTTTTATTGCTATTTAAAGGTGTATTATGATGTGATATATCCATTTATATGACTTTTCCGCACTTTGAAAAACTCAAGAAAACACGATTTTACGCTCACAAGGGAGTAAAACTTCTTATTTCATGACTTAAAGTAAACTCAATTTTATTGCTATTTAAAGGTGTATTATGGTGTGATATGTCCATTTATATGACTTTTCCGCACTTTGAAAAAAGTCAAGAAAACACGATTTTTCGCTCACTAGAGAGTAAAAAATTCTAATTTCATGACTTGTCGGAAACTCATTTTCCTTGCTATATATAGGTGTATTATGATGTAGTATGTCCATTTATATTACTTTTCCGCACTTTCAACAAAGTGAAGAAAACACGATTTAACGCTCACTAGAGAGTAAAAATTCTTATTTCATGACTTGTCGGAAACTAACTTTCTTTGTTATATATAGGTGGTATGTCCATTTATATTACTATTCCGCACTTTCAAGAAAGACAAGAAAATACGATTTTACGCTCACTAGAGGCCAAAAATTCTTATTTCATGACTTAACGTCAACTCACTTTTATTGCTATTAAAGGTGTATTATAATGTGATATATCCATTTATATTACTTTTCCGCACTTACTACAAACTGAAGAAAACACGATTTTACGCTCACTAGATAGTAAAAATTCATTTTCATGACTTGTCGGAAACTCACTTTCCTTGGTATATATAGGTGTTTTATGATGTGATATGTCCATTTATATGACTTTTCCTCACTTTGAAAAAGTCAAGAAAACACGATTTTTCGCTCACTAGAGGCCAGAAACTTATATCTTGACGCTAAGCTTAGTTTTATTGCTATTTAAAGGTGTATTATGATGTGATATATCCATTTATATGACTTTTCCGCACTTTGAAAAAACTCAAGAAAACACGATTTTACGCTCACAAGGGAGTAAAACTTCTTATTTCATGACTTAAAGTAAACTCAATTTTATTGCTATTTAAAGGTGTATTATGGTGTGATATGTCCATTTATATGACTTTTCCGCACTTTGAAAAAAGTCAAGAAAACACGATTTTTCGCTCACTAGAGAGTAAAAAATTCTAATTTCATGACTTGTCGGAAACTCATTTCCCTTGCTATATATAGGTGTATTATGATGTAGTATGTGCATTTATATTACTTTTCCGCACTTTCAACAAAGTGAAGAAAACACGATTTTACGCTCACTAGAGGCCAAAAATTCTTATTTCATGACTTAACGTAAACTCACTTTTATTGCTATTAAAGGTGTATTATAATGTGATATGTCCATTTATATTACTTTTCCGCACTTACTACAAACTGAAGAAAACACGATTTTACGCTCACTAGATAGTAAAAATTCATTTTCATGACTTGTCGGAAACTCACTTTCCTTGGTATATATAGGTGTTTTATGATGTGATATGTCAATTTATATGACTTTTCCGCACTTTGAAAAAGTCAAGAAAACACGATTTTTCGCTCACTAGAGGCCAGAAATTCTTATATCTTGACGCTAAGCTTAGTCTTATTGCTATTTAAAGGTGTATTATGATGTGATATATCCATTTATGTGACTTTTCCGCACTTTGAAAAAAGTCAAGAAAACACGATTTTACGCTCACAAGGGAGTAAAACTTTTTATTTCATGACTTAAGGTAAACTCAATTTTATTGCTATTTAAAGGTGTATTATGGTGTGATATGTCCATTTATATGACTTTGCCGCACTTTGAAAAAAGTCAAAAAAACACGATTTTTCGCTCACTAGAGAGTAAAAAATTCTTATTTCATGACTTGTCGGAAACTCACTTTCCTTGGTATATATAGGTGTTCTATGATGTGATATGTCCATTTATATGACTTTTCCGCACTTTTAAAAAGTCAAGAAAACACGATTTTACGCTCACTAGAGGCCAGAAATTCTTATTTCTTGACATAACGTAAGCTTAGTTTTATATCTATTTAAAGGTGCATTATGGTGTGATATGTCCATTTATATGACTTTATCGCACTTTGAACAAAGTCAAGAAAACACGATTTTACGCTCGCTAGAAGCCAGAAATTCCTATTTCATGACTTAACGTAAACTCACTTTTATTGCTATTTAAAGGTGTATTAACGTGTGATATGTCCATTTATATGATTTTCCCGCACTTTGAACTAAGTCAAGAAAACACGATTTTACGCTCACTAGAGGCCAAAAATTCTTATTTCACGACTTGTCGGAAACTCATTTTCCTTGCTATTTAAAGCTGTATTAAGGTGTGATATGTCCATTTATATGACTTTTCCGCACTTTGAACAAATTCAAGAAATCACGATTTTACGCTCAATAGAGGCCAGAAATTCTTATTTCATTACTTAACGTAAACTAACTTTTATTGCTATTTAAAGGTGTATTTAGGTGTGATATGACAATTTATATGACTTTTCCGCAGTTTGAACTAAGTCACGAAAACACGATTTTACGCTCACTAGAGAGTAAAAATTCTTATTTCATGACTTAACGTAAACTCACTTTTATTGCTATTTAAAGGTGTATTATATTGTATTATGTCCATTTTTATGACTTTTCCGCACTTTGAAAAAAGTCAAGAAAACACGATTTTACGCTTACTAGAGAGTAAAAATTCTTATTTCATGACATAAGGTAAACTCACTTTTATTGCTATTTAAAGGTGTATTATGGTGTGATATGTCGATTTGTATCACTTTTCCGCACTTTGAACTTATTCAAGAAAACACGATTTTACGCTCACCAGAGGCCAGAAGTTCCTGTTTCGTGATTTAAATTTAACTCACTTTTATTGCTATTTAAACGTGTATTATGGTGCGATATGTCCATTTATATGTCTTTTCCGCACTTTGAAAAAGTCAAGAAAACACGATTTTCCGCTCACAACGGAGTAAAAATTCTTAATTCATGACTTAAGGTAAACTCAATTTTATTGCTATTTAAAGGTGTATTATGGTGTGATATGTCCATTTATATGACTTTTCCGCACTTTGAACAAATTCAAGAAAACACGATTTTTCGCTCACTAGAGAGTAAAAATTCTTATTTCATGACTTAACGTAAACTCACTTTTATTGCTAATTAAAGGTGTATTATGGTGTGATATGTCCATTTATATGACTTTTCCGCACTTTGAACAGATTCAAGAAAACACGAATTTTCGCTCACTAGAGAGTAAAAATTCTTATTTCATGACTTGTCGGAAACTAACTTTCTTTGTTATATATAGGTGGTATGTCCATTTATATTACTATTCCGCACTTTCAAAAAAGGCAAGAAAATACGATTTTACGCTCACTAGAGGCCAAAAATTCTTATTTCATGACTTAACGTAAACTCACTTTTATTGCTATTAAAGGTGTACTATGATGTGGTATGTCCATTTATATTACTTTTCCGCACTTACAACAAACTGAAGAAAACACGATTTTACGCTCACTAGATAGTAAAAATTTATTTTCATGACTTGTCGGAAACTCACTTTCCTTGGTATATATAGGTGTCTTATGATGTGATATGTCCATTTATATGACTTTTCCGCACTTTGAAAAAGTCAAGAAAACACGATTTTTCGCTCACTAGAGGCCAAAAATTCTTATATCTCGACGCTAAGCTTAGTTTTATTGCTATTTAAAGGTGTATTATGATGTGATATATCCATTTATATGACTTTTCCGCACTTAGAAAAAACTCAAGAAAACACGATTTTACGCTCACAAGGGAGTAAAACTTCTTATTTCATGACTTAAGGTAAACTCAATTTTATTGCTATTTAAAGGTGTATTATGGTGTGATATGTCCATTTATATGACTTTTCCGCACTTTGAAAAAAGTCAAGAAAACACGATTTTTCGCTCACTAGAGAGTAAAAAATTCTAATTTCATGACTTGTCGGAAACTCATTTTCCTTGCTATATATAGGTGTATTATGATGTAGTATGTCCATTTACATTACTTTACCGCACTTTCAACAAAGTGAAGAAAACACGATTTAACGCTCACTAGAGAGTAAAAATTCTTATTTCATGACTTGTCGGAAACTAACTTTCTTTGTTATATATAGGTGGTATGTCCATTTATATTACTATTCCGCACTTTCAAAAAAGACAAGAAAATACGATTTTACGCTCACTAGAGGCCAAAAATTCTTATTTCATGACTTAACGTAAACTCACTTTTCTTGGTATTAAAGGTGTATTATAATGTGAGTAGGATAAGAATACCGGTTCGAGCACACAAAGGATTTGCCGCCATCTGATAAGGTTCTTTGATCTATGCCGCTAGCCCCGCCCCCTCCCTTTGTGTGCTACTATTTGCCGCCCGGTCGCGTGCCGCTAGCTCCGCCCCCTTCCCTTTGTGTGCTGATCTAATGCCGACAGGGTCTGTGCCGGCAGGTCCTCCCCCCTCCCCCTGTGGTCACGTGCCGGTGACCCGCCCCCTCCCTCCCCCATACGCGTGTCCTCCCTCCCCTTTGTGTTCTGGTTGGTTCCCTGTGGATAGGTGGGAGAGTGTGTATTGATCCTATACGTCGGTCGCGTACCTTCCCTTGGTCTAAATCCCTGCCGTGTGATTGGCTTGGGGTAGGGGATGTGCCGCTCGGGTGATGGGGTATAAGGGAATGGGGTTCTCGGTGCGTGACGTTGGCGGTGTGGGAATGCGATTCTCGATGCCTGCCGCACATCGGCAAATCGTTTGAGTACATAATTGCCTCAATCAATTAGGTAATGTGTGTTATTGAAAAAAGAATCAATATTTATATATCGCTATTGCAATTAAACGCTGTTCTTCGAGCAATTAAGTATTTTTGATTGATTAATTGAATCGCACGCACCTGACCGCCATCGTATATGTATAACTACGCTCACGGTCTTAACCTCTCTCCGGCAACAGCCCGACATGTAATGGAAAGCCCGCCAGCCGACTTCTGTCAGGTAATAACCCGTTTCACCCCCACTCCGCGACTGCGTGCGTGACGTCACTAACAAGCCTCGGCATGTAGACTAGCCCGGCTCCACTCTGTCGGCGTTGGTAAATCATGTTAAAACACGCTCGCCAAGGACTTTCCTTGGTATTCAAAAACAGACGGGTGGCTTCTGCCTGGAGGGTGAATAACAGGTCTCAACTTGCATTCCACCCCCTCCACCGCCGAGTGACGTCACCGTCTACAGTATATAAGGAACGCAGGCAGCCGGAGCGATCATTTATTGTTTTTTCAGTGTTCGTTCAGTGATAATCGAAATGGCTGGTGATCATCGTGCATCTGATGTGAATGATTACTGGAGCGAGTGCGGGGAAGATTATTTTCACTACGTATACTTCCATACCGAAACATGCAATGGTTTAATGCATTCAGTGTTGTGTACTCAACCGTCGCATCATGATCAGATGACTACACTGGAAGTGTGTACAGAGAGCTGTCCTGTTTATCGAGGAGCGAACATGTAAGTAATATACATATTTCTATAACTCGGTAATATATTGTACGCATGTTAAATGAAATCTAACTTGAAATTATTTCATTCTTTCAGTGAAAATCACAGGGGTGTTGATGTGGAGGATCTTAACGATGTCGATGAAGTTGACGATGTCTTCGTCTCGAAACATCTAGCTAAATGTGATACAGAGTCGTGCACCGGATACATGCATTCTGTACTTTGTACTAACCCGGCCCAGCATGAACGCATGACATCCTTCTTCCTATGTAACGACAACTGTGAGGTCTACCAGCGGAGGAAGAGAAAACTCGAGTAAGTAGAAGAAATGTTAAATTACATATTCATTTACTGCTTCTAATGCTACTCTGTGTCTAACCTAAAAATTAAATTATTACAGACTGCGAATGACTGCGAATAAGGTACCCGTGCCAATAGAGGAGCTGGATCCTGAGAGACGCGATGTCGATATAGTGGAATATCCAATCGCAGAGCGCCATACACAGCCTATGGAGGAGGATGCCGCTCCACTACCAGACATTACTACTAGCCCTGATGATAAAGCAACGAGGGTACAGGAGTGGATAAATCAGACGACTCCAGATTGCTCGCCTGAGATACACACAGAATCGTGCAAGCCCGTGAAGTGAGTATGACACTCCTTGATAGTACTTTTTGTGTGACAAGGGGAGAGGATTTTTCTAATATATGTATTTTCTCTTTCAGACGTATGAAATCATTAACTAAACCTATTTCTAACATTGTTTTGAATATATGTTGCAGGGGTGTGAGGAGGGAGCGGAGGAAGAGACGGAACGATGCCGGGGAGAAAAAGCAGAAGAGACGGTGTAAGAGGAGAATCCTCAACGAGGGTCCTTTGGTCTTCTTATTCATTGAAGATACCCCGGAGGAGCATGGAGAATCGATCACATGCGCTTGATGACGTCAACATCTCCCCCTCCCATTCCGTGAACATTGGACTATACTATGACACCCCCTCCCTCTACATAAACTGCGAAAGTGATAAATCATTTGTTTATATCACAAAATCAGACTGGGATATAATATCCAAAAACATTCCAATGATTGAAGATTACCTACGCCAAGAAAAAAAGTTTGCGTGTGATGAATATTGTGACAATGTAATTTATGCATACAATATTATTGTATTTTTTGACCATTCAATTCATTTCATAAATACTTGTTTAAATAATAATGTAATATCTTTAGACATTGAGGGTGTAAGGAACCTAAAACGGCTATTGCCCTATATTGAAAGACATTTTAATATTTTAAATGATTTCTGCAAGTCAGGAGCAACTAGTTTTTCAGGGAGTAGGAGGGGAAGAAGGAAAATGCTTGAAATGTATGCTAAAGTCAATAAAAGAGTGTTTTAGTATATGAATTCAATTTATTATCCATAAACTTATCCTAGTACATTCCTTTACAAAACCATTCACCCAAACATATACATAATTATATAAGTGCTTGCATCAAGTGAGAAAGAGGTTTGTAGGTAAATACTTTGTCATGTAGAACCAGGCAGTACAGTGACGTCTGGGCTGGTATATTTGCAGATGCTTGAATCTCGATTCTGATGTTCACAGCTCCATTTATAACCTCCTCGGGTTGGTGAGAACAGTCTATTACGAATAATGGTGCACGGTGAAGAAAATCCTTTCTCTTCAAGAGGGGATAATTATCTCTTTCATAATAGGAACTTTGAAATTTACAGTACATTTCATATAGTGAAGCAAACTTTGAATTTTTAAAGTCCAAGTTCAAATCATGGTAGGGGTAGCATTCACTGTTGAGGAATAGTCTCAAATTAGTAATGTTGCAGTGATCAAACTCGGAACTGTTCTTGCTATAATCACCCAATCTTGCAGTCTGCGCGCACACTATGATGAATCGTGGTTTCTCGAGCTTAGATGTTGTTGCTACATTCCAAGTGAAAGATCTTGTCTGGGGTACAGCAGGCTGGGTATGAAGATCCATAGATCGAAAGGCAAGGTGTAGAGGTTTATCAGACTTGACAATTTTTAGAATGTGAACTCTTTCAGCATCGGAAAGACGAATTACAGGCATCCTCCATTCGATTCTAGTTAACTTTACATTAGCTTCCTCTCCATTCGAACTCAGGACACAGTTTCTAGAATCTTTGGATCTTATGAGAATCAATTCAAACTTACTGTTGAGTATAAGCTCCTTGTGGTCATCAGCAAATCCTAGGAGCATCGAGAGAGGGACTACAGCATTGAAAGCTCCATTCGTTGCGTGTACTATATCAACTTCTTCACCTGGATAGGCCCATCCAGCATTCAGCAGCCGATTCGACTCCATAGGGTTGAGAGTCACATAATTTCGTATAGTTGTAGTAATTCCAGGATTCCTTGTTCTGTCTATAGTTGTAGCATTCATATCTAGACGTATCTCATCAAACATGAAGGCTATAGCATTATTAGCGAGCTTCGCTGTAGTTGGCGATCCATCTACCTTGGTGAGAGCACCTTCGATGTAGAGATAACTCTTGTTAGGTAGCGTATACAAATCTTCAGCTTGGCATGGTATTCTAATTTCATCGTTTACATCCAGAGCGGACGTGTTGTATGGAAGAAAAATATGCTCCTCCTCCTTGGTGATCTTGTCGTCAAAGGCTGGAACTTCTGTCACGTTTAAGATATCCATTATAGCGTTCTGTAACCTAAACCCTCGAGGAACTTGCGGTTAGCACGTGTTAACTCCTCGGAAGCTGGAGAGGTAGTATGCTTCGAACGTGGTGTACGTCGTCTATTATAGTATTTGCGATGTCTTTTAAAATGTATTGCCATTGCGTCTTATGTGCAGTCTTGTAGTGATAACTTCGTTCCTGAAGTTGATCGCCTTTCCGTGTTGATCTACCACTCGAATAGTGATCTGGTCTATATAGTTTGTATCTATGACCGGTAAATATATCGGGTTCGAGGGTTCTTGAGAGATATGATAGCCTGGCGGAACAGAAGGGAAAAACTCGTAGAGCGAATGTCCACTTTTACCGTCAATGAAAGAGCCTGTTGCAATACTGCACTCCACACGTATGATACTCACTTTAAATATATTCACAAGATCGTCAGATTCAAACGCTTCTCCAGCAGGAATTATTTTAGTGTCTGTGAATCCTAGAAGCGAACCAATAGATCTAGCCTTAGAAAAGTCTATTGTATAAGGACATTTAATCTCAGCCTTCATTGTATTATTGTTAGGTCTTATAAAGAAGACTTCATCATTCAATCCTAGTTTATCCTTTAGGAATGCATTGATATCGGCAATCTCGTAGGTTCCATGCGGGATGACAATGGTTTCAGGTTTACCATTATGAATATAATGAAATCTATTATTACTTTCATCGACATTTGGTATTGAATAGAATGTTTCAAAATTCAAGAGAGCAATCTCATAATGGCCTGGAGGATCTAGCTGTAGAGGCGGGTTTAAATACGTTGAAATAACAGTGTCTGGCCCACTCACTGTAACTGTATAACTCATCTTGACGATGTAGCAGCTTCTAGGATAAAAGAAATTGCAAGCACAAGTGCCCGCAGATGACTGATTCGAAATTCTGGTATCTCTGTGTATTATAGTAGATTTTAACACCTTGTAGATATTTCTCAATCTCAGGAGGCGGTTTCAAATTGCCGAAACTATCAAAGTAGTATGCGACATCGCCTTCTTTCCTTATAGCGACCCAGTGTGTTCCTTCATTATCGGAGGTATCGAGATTGGTAATAAGCCTCTCTTTGAAGTGTGGTTTTAAAGGAAGTTTGTCAATCATATAAACTCCTCTAAAATAAGGAATTTTTAAACGTTTAGCATAATATTCGAGGGCCACGTTACTTAGGGCTTCCTCCGGTATATGTACAATCCTCTTCCACCGTTTTTTGTCTTCTTCTTTAAACCCTTGCCTTTAGATCCTCTTTTTTTCAAGCACCTTGCTATTTTAGATGCAGCGGCTAAAGACGACATCAGTGGCATCTCAGGTAAGAATCCTCCTTTATTCCTCTTCTTACACCTTCTCTTTCGGAGCCCCTTTCCTCGTGTCTCCATTGCCTTGTTATGCCTAGCAACTTCTGCTAAGTGCCTATCAGCAGCCTTTTCTTTATTGACTGCAGAGGCTATCTGAGCAGCGCCGCCTGCTGCAGCGCCTAAAGCAGCAATGATGGGTATCAATGGTAAGAACCCTCCTCTCTTCTTCTTCCTCTTTCCGGCTCTCAATGCAACCTTTCCCTTCATGATTGCAGTTACTAGCCTTGCAGCTAACCTTTCACCAAAAGTTGAATCTGATGACTGCACCCGTTTCCAAGCCTTCTCTGCAAGAATTTTATCCGCTATTTGTCTTGAAGCGGTGTCCTTATTCTCAGCGTACGCGAGGTCGTGCTGTTTGCAAGCTTCGTCTAATTGGTTAATTCCTGGGTCTCCTCTTTTTAGACGTTTTTCCAATTTAGTACCAGGCCCGCAATATCTATATCCAGGTAAGTGAGCTTCAAAGGGGAGCGAATTAATTATGGAATTAATAATTCCAGAGCCGCGCTTATACTGCAACGACCTTCCTCTCTTAGCTCTCATGATAGACTAAGCGAGTAATTGCATACATTAGCCCTTTTATATCATTGCAATCAATCATTAACTACTTTACATCCGGTAATATATAAACATCGCACACGCAGTTTACAAGTTAGTTGTTAACATGGAGCTTGTTAAGCAGCACTGCTCTCTACCTATTCAGGTATTAGACTTTGAAAGTGACTTTAGAAGCGACCGCCATGGCAAGTTATTTCCATCTAATGTCAGAGCTCTTATTTTAGGGAGCTCCAGTGCAGGGAAAACAAACGTATTACTCAATATGCTACTCCATGAGAATGGACTACGTTTTGAAAATTTGTATATTTATTCAAAGTCTCTCTATCAACCAAAGTACCAATACCTAATTAAAGTGCTCGGAAACATCGAAGGTATAGAAGTGAACACCTTCGAGAACGGAGATGATGTTTTGCATCCTTCTGAAGTCAAAGAAAATTCAATCTTTATATTTGATGACGTCATCACTGAAAAGCAGGAAAAGATAGCATCCTTTTACAGTATGGGTAGACATCGAAATGTCGACTCTGTATATCTAGCACAGTCCTATGCTAAAGTTCCAAAACATTTAATTCGCGATAATACAAACATGATAATACTCTTCAGACAAGACAATTTAAACTTAAAGCACATTTACGAAGATTATGTAAATACCGACATGACCTACAATGAATTTAAAGATCTATGTAAGAACGTTTGGGAGAGCTCCACAGAAGGAAGACCCTTTGTTGTGATAGTTCCTGAATCTCACATGAATGAGGGACGATATAGGAACGGTTTTGATGAATATATTAAGCTCGACAAAAAAGAAAATGATCATTTGTAGTTAACCATGAGCATCGACAGGTTCGGTTCTCAGAGAACTGGGCCAGTTAGAAGAGTGTTTGATCGTTTTATCATAAACAGAGATGTCAAAGGAAACTATCAATTCAAGAATAAGAGATTGTGCAATGTTCACGATCCTGAAGATAATCATGACGCCTCCAATAAGAATTATGTGGATGCTCTCGAAATTAGGATGCAAGATTTCTCTCAGCAAGCTGCTAACAATGTTGAGGTTATGGTTAAGACCCTGACCGATGAATTGATTTCAAGATATATCCTCAAGAGAGATAAGGAAAATAACGTCGTGATCGATAAAGTTAGATTGAAGGTATTGCTAGATCCTGTTCACGATAATGATGTTGTGAATAAAAAGTTCATCGTTGGATATGTCAATTCACTCACGCAGTCGAGAGATGGTAATGGTAACATTATATTCGACAATAAGAGAATCATTGATATAGCGGATCCTCTCGGAGATACGGATGCTGTAAATAAAAGATATGCTAGAGCTATGATCATTAGGAAATCGAACGAGACGCGACAGCAGTTAAACAGGTACTTACCAAAGGAAATCGAGATGCAAATAGGCAAGAAGCTGCTAGACATTACAGCAAATCTGAATAAAACTACGAGTAAAGTGGATACTCTAACAACCTCTACAAAAGACAGAGTGGATTCTGTAATGGACTCTATTAAACAAGTTACCGCAGAGCTTGATAGAGAAAAAACAAATCTTCAGAATCTTTGCAATCAGAAAATTAGTAATTTAGAAAAGTTAGCGATGAAGCGAGTTTCAGATTTAGAGGCTACAGTCAGACAGTTAAAGATAGAGGTTTTGAATACTCTCAAAACTGATTGCTGCAATGATAAACTTAAGAAAGTGGAGGATAATGTAAATATGATGATGGACGCCTACAAAACTAATATGCAGCAAATGACGAGTCTAGAAGAATCAGCCAGAAGCCAGTACGCTAATACGGCAATCTTTGCTGAAGCGTTCAAGACACATACACAGGAGCATAAGAAAGAAACCGACCAACTGAGAACTTCGATAGAGATGTTAGCTAAGGCTATCGACACGTTGAGAACTCAAGCTG
This sequence comes from Deroplatys truncata, assembly GCA_030765065.1. NCBI lineage: Eukaryota > Metazoa > Arthropoda > Insecta > Mantodea > Mantidae > Deroplatys > Deroplatys truncata. The sequence goes on along the minus strand of CM060987.1, from coordinate 40,774,168 downwards.
AACGCAGACTATAAATTGAAGGTAATCGTCTATTTCCTCATCATTTGTAAGATGGATAGTGAAAGCATAAGACTTAAAGAGTCTGTAGCCGAGCATACCAGGGCTGTAAAAGAAAAACTGAGAGCTCTAAAAGGTCTCAGGTTTGAGACTCAGCATGTCATGTCCGAAGCTTTGAAGCCTGTAACCACCCCCCTCAAGGATATTTTGGACACTCAACGAGGGTTGCCGGTGAAGAACGTCAAGAATGAAGATGGTGATTCTACAAGTATTTCTACTTACCTTCAACACGTTCGCTCAAAAGACAAGGATCGTATTGATACATTGTTCGGCGTGAGATATCAGGATGGAAGTTATATGCTTGGAAATAAAGATATTCATTTTATAAATAATCAAATATTGATAGGTGATGAAACGTATGAGTCTACCGCCGGTTTGACGGAGCTCATCTTTAAGCGAACGCCTCAGATTTCTGCATACACTAGTGAAGACTTGGAGACATACGCTAAGATTATGAAAAGTACTTTTCTTCATAGAAGTGGTTACAGCAGACACGGTCGCTTGAAATCTGGTAAATCGTATAAATACAAGAATATAATACGACCCTTGCTCAATACACATTCAGGTCTAGGACTGGCATGGAAGGAGCATAAGCCTGATAAGGAGGTTGACTACGTTTTCTGGAGAAATCCTAACACATTAGTGAATAGACTGAGGTTACTTATTGCTTCGAGGGACGCTGGTAATAATAGCCACACTCGAGAGATTGAGGAAATTATCCGGGAATTGAAAGCATCTAAAATTATAGCATGACCGCCAAACAGAATATCGCCAGAGAACTTCACGGATCGGCGAGGAGGAACTATTTACGACGGAAAATTATCAGCAAAGGTATGAATGATTTATTACAAATTGATTTGATTGAAATGATACCCTATGCAAAAGTGAACAAAAATTTCAAATACATTCTGATCGCAATCAACTTTTACTCTAAAATGGCATATGCAAAACCCTTAAAGGATAAGGGTGGAGTTAATGTTGCAAAGGCTATGGAGGATATATTACAAGAAATGGACGTCCCTCCCCGGAATATTCAAAGTGACAACGGGAAAGAATTTTATAACAAGTTCTTTAAACGATTAATGTTTAAGTATAATATTAACCACTACAGCACCTATACCAATGTGAAGGCTGCGGCTGTTGAACGTTTAATTCGAACCTTGAAGAATATGATGTACCGCGAGTTTTTAGTCCAAGGCTCATACAAGTGGCTAGATCTTTTACCTAGAATCCTTGTAAAGTACAATGATACTTTTCATTCAACTATCCGCATGAAGCCTAATGAAGTGAAGAACAACGATCTTCTTCTGACTGTGTATAATTATAATCAAGACCGAAGAGAGAAGAAGACTTCAAGGAAGTTTAGTGTTGGTGATTATGTCAGGATATCTAAACATAAAGGACATTTTGAAAAGAGTTATGAATCTAACTGGAGCGTTGAAATCTTCAAAGTATTTCGTGTGAATCGTACCAAGCCTACAACATACATACTAAAGGATAGGAATGGGGAAATCATAAAAGGTGGCTTTTATGGACATGAACTAAAAAACACTAGCTATCCTAACACATATTTAGTAGAAAAGGTTATACGTAAACGTGGAAACAAAGTTCTTGTAAAGTGGTATGGTTTTGCAGATACTCAATGGATTGATATAAAGGATTTGGTGTAATGTATGAAAACTTAATAAAGACCAGTTGTTATGATTGTAAAATCACGAGTATTTTTTATTTTAAAAATCCTTCATATTTTCTCTTTTTTTGAGGGAAAATTAATATATAAAAACCCTCACATACTTTAAATGGATATATACAACACATTATCAGAGGGAAAAATTAATATATAAAAACCCTCATACACACTTTAAATGAATATATACAATGACATTATCAGAGGGAAAAATTAATATATAAAAACTCTCATACACACTTTAAATGAATATATACAATGACATCAGAGAGAAAAATTAATATATAAAAACCCTCATACATACTTTAAGTGAATATATACAATGACATTATCAGAGGGAAAAATTAATATATAAAAACCCTCAAACACACACTTTAAATGAATATATACAATGACATTATCAGAGGGAAAAATTAATATATAAAAACCCTCACACACACTTTAAATGAATATATACAATGACATTATCAGAGGGAAAAATTAATATATAAAAACCCTCATACACGATTTAAATGAATATATACAATGACATTATCAGAGGGAAAAATTAATATATAAAAACCCTCACACACACTTTAAATGAATATATGCAATGACATTATCAGAGGGAAAAAATTAATATATAAAAACCCTCATACACGATTTAAATGGATATATACAATGACATTATCAGAGGGAAAAATTAATATATAAAAACCCTCACACACACTTTAAATGAATATATACAATGACATTATCAGAGGGAAAAATTAATATATAAAAACCCTCATACACAATTTAAATGAATATTTACAAAATCCAGATTGAAAAAAACAAGATATCTTCAAATATTTACATATTTACAAGTTTAGGCACTAGCAATCACCAGGTCTAAGGGAATAATGGCCCCACGCTAGAGTCTTATAACTTCCCTCCATCAACTTCCTCTTATCGTCACCCCCCTTCAACGCCAATTTATTTGTCTCAATTGTTGTAATTTTGTGGTGTTTACTCCGAAATGTTTTTTGTATCGAATAAATTTTTAGGCTATGGTCTTTTAAACATTCAAAATAATGGCCGAAATCTATTTTATCCATGCCTGCCCTGGTGATGCCCTTAGCTTTCTTAATTGTCTGCCCTCCATATCTGTAGGTGTATAGCTTCGCTCTAATACCGACATACTCCTCCATAATCAAGCCACCCAATTCGTCCTTGAACAACCCAATCTTTTTCCTATTGGCTTGCTTAATGCCATATACATTATCCTTTTCGAAGTTTGAAGTGTCGAAATATTGAGGGTTCTCCCTGATGAACTCATAGATATCAGAACTCGTTTCAAAAATAAACGAGTCTGTATCCATGTAATTCAGCAGCAAGTCTTTTAAATTCGGTTTCATGATATTGTAAAAGAAGTCATACATGATAAATTTTGAAATGTCCAAAATTGCGTGTCCTATGTAAATTGGTTTGTTCATATGTACTTCCTCTCTGCCCAGTTCGATCCCCACAAGATTTTCCTCAAAAATTATGGTGCGTAGGTAAGTGCTGCGTGCTATTAACTTCTTTGCCTGTTCCCATGTTCCAACTATTTTGAAATCCGTGTACTTTCTAACATTCTCTATAAATTTTCCATATACGGCGTTATTCATCTTTTTCCACAGGTTTTGGCTGAATTTTGACTTTTCTTGTGCTCTCTTCTCGGTGTTGACGTCGATATATGTCTTCAACCAGTTAGACTGGTCGTAGGACACCACTCTGTGAATATGTCTCACAGTTAGACCTTGCTCGATACACTGCTGCATCACCCTGTAGTGCAAGACATATTTGCTTTTCTGTTCTAATGTTGCAAGCAGTTTCTTGTATTGGCCGCTCGGTGGTATTGCGCTCTGTGGGCAGAAAGGAAGTTCGTTATGGGCGTCGTGGATATGGTCGGGGTATTCGATATCAACCTCTAGCACATATCCAGTCTCTGAATCATCTTTGACTTCTGCGAAGTTTATGCCTTCAATTTCTTCTCTCGTGAGCCATTTCAGATTTTTGTATGGTAGGGCAGACACCATAGAAGCTCCATATAAGTTGTTTATGTCCCAATAGGACAGGTGTTTAACAGGAGCATGCTGGTCAAAGTTGGACATGTACCTGTGGTTAGCTTTGGTGTAGCCCTTCACCACCGTGCACAGTCCGCCTCTAATTCCCGACTCGAAAAATTCCAGCATGCTCTTGTCGGATATTAAGGAAAGTTTCGCCTTTGTTATCTTCAACATAGCGTCAAAGGCGAGTCCTGGTAATGTATAAAACCATGCTGGGTCAAGTTTATACATTCCCAGGATGAGATCTCGAAACTTTTCGAAAATATCCGCCAAGAGCAATATATCTGTTTTCAGGTATAGGTCGCTGTATTCTCCGAGATTCCGGATATTAAAGACCTCCCAGACTTTTACAGCATGCCTGTATTCCTCTTCGGTAATGTGACTGTCAGTGAGAGTACTGTAGAAGGCCTCCTTCGGTGGTAGAGAAGTTTCTTCGAGTACGGCAAGGCTTGAAACATAATCATATGGAAATATTCCCTTGCTCTTTGCCAGCTTAAAATGCTCCTCAACAGGATATTCTGCCCTTGTTATTTTAAAATCACTCTCCTCCAGCATGTCAGCCAGGCTGGACAGCTTGTCGTCAAGAAACTTAAAGCTGTCCAGAAACCTGAAGCTGATGTTCCTGTACCGTTTGCTAAACGCTATATACCTCTCACCACTTTGAGCGATGCACGATACAGGCTTATTATCATATGCCAGGCGTCTTATCAAGAAGTGGCTGTCATAATTAGATAGACAATGAAAAAAGATCGGTATGAAATCAGGGACCTTTCTATTCAAATTGCATCTATTATGAGCAGCACCTAGATATTCGCCTGTCACATGATCGTGATCCCTCACGCGCAAATCGCTCACAGTGAAAGCAGCAAGGCATATATGACACTCAGAGGCATTGTCAAAATTCTGTTGCTCTTCAAGGGTTAAATCCATAGGTTTAGGACTGGAATACACGTCGATGACGTCATTAGCAATTGATTTCAACTGTTTGATAAAGTCATCGACGGCATTTGGACCTCTAAAGAGAAAGAATTTTGACAATGCCTCGTCATGCCTACATATCACCTTCAAGGCAATAGACATTGCTTCATGCTCTTGAACGGCTCGGGTCCAGCTCGAGCTGCTTGAGGGCTCGCAAGAGTGAACCTTCGCCAGAACAGATTCAATGTCTGCGTATATAACAAATGGTACAGGAACGCTCTTGGAGAATGCTTTAAATTCAAGGTATTCATCCTGTTGAGGCATTTTAAGCAATTGGCATTTTCCACATCTTAATCGGTGCGTTTCCAAGGTCTTTTCATTGGTGCATCTCTTGAGGCAGGCCTCACATGTCCATATTCTATGATGGTATTTAGTAACTTGACTGCTTACAAGTCTGGACAAGTCTTTAATGAGACAGTAGTGGGACTTTTCCCCCTGCTCAATATATAACAGATTGGTATGGTGCTGCTTCTTTTCAGCTGTTTGGTATAGGGGAATAATGTTCTCATTCTCCTCCTCTATACCAAACACTGAAATGGATACTCCATTGTTCTGCTTTTCAAAGCATTCAATTTGATGGAGGGGTACCGGAAATTCGATACCCTCATAATTGAATGTTTCGAAAAGCAGTTCCTTGGGGTATTTTGTAGTTCTCTGGCCGTTGCGTTTAACAGGGTATTTAAAGGCTAGCATACACCATGCGAAGCAGAAGTTGTCTTCATTCTTTATGTTTATAACAGCATACTTATTCCTGATTTTCAGTGGCAATTCGATGTATGAACCTGCGTGTAAAGGGTCATAGTGTGTAAAGCCCATCACCAGGCTGAGTATCTTTGACAAGGACTTCGATGATGCTCCCCCCTCAAATTTAGAAATGTTTTCCAAAATATCCCCCGCAATTGAAGAGAAGATCTGATTGAGGTCGCTTGACGGAAGAATCAATACAGGCTTAGAATTAAAGCCAGTGGAAAGACTCTTCTCTTCATCAGGTTTGCGGATTAAATATTCAAGTTCCAGGGAACAATGCATCTTTAATCCGCAAATGCTTCTCTGCAAGACGCTTTCCACTTCTTTAATAATAAGCTCCTTGCATTCATCTAAAAAGACTCTGGGGTCCAGTATTTCTAATGTATTTACTATTCTACTATTAAAAATACGTCCCTTGAATGCCGATTGGATGGTATTGCATTCCAGCCCCTGGCAATTACTAGCACTAACCTTGGCCTTTTTAATTGTAAGCTGCTCGCTCCCGTCCGTGCCGGCCCTCTCTTTCCATTCCTAGGTTCTACATCATCGGATGATGATGAGGAGGAGGTTGACGGTGCAGCGGCTTCATTGTTTGCGGCTGAGGAGGTCGACGGTGCAGCGGTTTCATCGCCTGCGTCTGAGGAGATCGAAGGCGCGGCGGACGATTCTTCACCAATCTCTGGTGATGTCGACTCCTGTGTTGCTCGATCCATGGGCTGGCTTCCAAGGTCACCCAGATCATTTCCTGGAATAATAATAATATTAATAATAATAACAATAATAATATAGAATGTGTAAAAGAAGTTCATAAAATGTGGAAAAAATTCTTACCATTCAGTGGTTGCTGCATGTATGGGGCAGGGCCCCTCCACTGCTGATTTGATGCAGGGAATGTGTGTGGTGCAGATGGCCCGCAATGAACAATGCCGCCTCCGAAATAAAGCCCATTTCCTGAAAATAATAATATTAATAATAATAATATAGAATGTGTAAAAGAACTTCGTAAAATGATGATAAATTCTTACCGGTCGGTGGTTGCTGCATGTATGTGGCAGGGACCCAACCATGCTGATTTGGTGCCAGGTAGGTCTGGAAGCCTGGAGGTGTCGGTGCAGCGGACGCGAAGCCTACTGGTGCAACGGTCGCGAAGCCTGGAGGTACCGGTGCAGCGCTCGCATGTTGACCGATGCAGCCTCCGAAATAAATTCCGCTTCCTGTAAATAATAATAACAATATTAATAATAATATATAATGTGTAAAAGAACTTCGTAAAATGTTGAAAAATTCTTACCATTCGATGCTTGCTGCATGTATGGGGCAGGGACCCAACCATGCTGATTTGGAGCCAGGTAGGTCTGGAAGCCTGGAGGCGGCGGTGCAGCGGTCGCGAAGCCTACTGGTGCAACGGTCGCGAAGCCTGGAGGTACCGGTGCAGCGGTCGCCTGTTGAGCGATACCGCCTCCGAAATAAAGTCCATTTCCTGGAAAAAAATAAATAATAATAATAGTATAGCATGTTTAAGTACAGAGTTCTAAAGAATCTACACTCTATACGTGAAAAAAATACATGTTTTAAACACCCGTGTGAAAAATACATAGCATTCTGGGAGACCGAAAGAGTTATGTGACTGCATATGTGTGAGAAACTCCCCTTAAATATATCCTTTTCTCGTTATACAATCCGAAACTCTATGCTCTCGTATGTAGGTCTTTGTGTGCCAGAATCGCCAATGTATGACTACTATTATGTAATTGTTAGTTACAAATGCTCGAAAACCGGTCTGTAAATTCTTACCGTACGATTGTTGCTGTATGTACGGGGCAGAGCCACCTCCATAATGATTTGGAACCAGGAAGGTTTGGAAGCCTGGCGGTGCCTGTGCAGCGGTCGATGGATGGTCGATACCAAAATAAAGTCCATTTCCTGAAATAATAATAACAATATTAATAATAATAATAATAATAATAATAATAATAATAATAATAATAATAATAAAGAATATGAACAAGAAGTTAATATGAATTGTTACATTGCTTTTTTTAAAACACTGAAGAATGCTTACCATTCGACTGTTCGGATGCCTGAATCATTACGGCATTTGATGAGCGATCCTGCAGCCGGCTGTGGGTATCCTGCTGGAGCTGGATGTATGCTTCAGCCATGTTAGCAGAACTGATTGCTGAAAACGCAATTAATTTACGCGTTAGATTTCTATTTATTAAAGAAACGATATATTATTAAGTTAATTTACTTTACTGCGAATACCTTATACAGGGAAAATGTCGATGTATTTTAAACACCTGAGAAATTTCTATTACAGATATAAATCACGTGTATTTCTCGACACAATCATGGAAAATATCTCTTTAACATGATGGAAACAGGCTGAAAGTTTTTACTAAATAAATGCGAGAGAGGAATGAAACATTCTCAGTGAATGTTCGACCAATGCATGCAAGCATGAAGTCTTCGGGTCGATTACCGTCGGTTACCCCGGAAGAAATTTTTATACAGATCATTTTTATTCGATTCGCAGGGTTTTCAAGTAATTGTATTTCTCTAGAAACGAATATAATTCACCCGGTGAAAACACGTATTTAAATATCCGGAATAATAATTACTCAACAATCTGAATACTTAACTAAACTGATCACATTTTTTGAGAATTCGCGCAGTTAGCTATTAAATGCAGAATAAGCTTGCCTAAAATGAATACTTAACTAAACTATTCACATTTCAGAAAATTCACTTGTCTAGCTATTAACTTTTTAGAATGCTCAGCTATTCGCATATAAATGCCATGCATTAAAAACAAGAACGCGAATATAGGTTAAATGTAGAGAGAAATAATTTAACTTTTAAAAGTAAATGAAGTGTTTTGTTACAACTTACCAGACATGATGTTCGTTGAACTTTCACTTTGAATGAGAAAAGTTTGCAGAGACCTTAACTCGTTGATTTCAGCGGAGAAACTGTGAGAATTCCCGATGAAGCAGCCTTTTTATAGTGTTCTTTTGCGATATAAAAAAATGTATGAGTGAAAGTTTAAGATATATAATACAGCAATTTTGATTGGCTACTCCAAAAATTCGAGAAGGAGAGGGAAATGCTAGCCTCGCACAGGGGCATTTCGTGAGCATGTCTAAACCTGTTAAGGGGGAAATCCTTCGATCACGCCAGCGTTCCTTAAGGGGAATGTTTCTGCGTATGACGCTAGAAATAAAAATATATTTTATTTTTTACATGTACCATTAAAATTCATTGTTAATTATTGTTACTTTACCAAATTAATCACAGAGTGAAAATAATGTATTGTTTCTGTAGATATAATTGTCCTCGAACCAGCGACCTTTCGATTGTGAATAGATACGATACAGATGTTTAAAAACATCTGATGCTATGTGATGGCTTTAGAATTCTATTCTCTATGCATTACCGTTGGAAAAACGAATAGCAAGTTACCATTTGAGAAAAGTTAAAAGTATTTGAATATTTAAACCAATATCAAAAAATCTGATGTGATACACTCACATGGCTTTCTCTACTCTTGTACAAACTATTTTTACAAACACATATTCCCTATATGCTTCATGTTAATCGAGATATCGAAATGTCGATGTTATCGGTAATTTTCATGACGATACAATGTGAATATGATAGGTTTTAAGCGATAGTCAAATTATTTTAACACTGATTGCTATGTGCCGCCTCCCATTCTCTTTGCATGTCCAGAACATAAAAACAAGAATAATGAAATTGAGAAAAAGTATAAGTATTGGAAATTTTAAGGGAATAACAAGCAATATCTCGAAAACGATTTACTCATCAACAAGAATGTATATGTTATAAATTATGTATTTTAACGCGATCTCCATTTTTTTTGTGTAGTAAGTTTACTAACTATACAAAACTAATTAGAATGAAGAATACTTTTGGAGACATTCCCTGAAAATTCGAGATATACATTTCATTTCTCATTACAATATCTTAAACATATAATATTTTATTCAATATCGTTAGTCATTTTTGAGAAAATTAAAATTTTCGAGAAATGTTCCATGTAAAGGGTAGTCTGGTGTGAGGCATTTTCTTTAAAACCGTCGTGTCGCATCTCTGGAAGATACTGAACCTAAATACCAAGTTTGGTGTTTTATCAGCCTCTTCGTTTCTGAGTTATGTTTCACAGGCACACTCGCAGACAACCATTTTCGGATTCAGAGGGTCTCAAAACATGTATTTCCGGTGAAATCTCGGTATCGATTTTTTTCGGGTGGAATACAACACTTCCTCTACTTACTATACGTAGTATAGAAAGTAAAAACTCAGTCGCAAATACTTAATGTCGCACAAATATTACTTGAAATGAATTTTTTGTGTGTGTGTATTAAGTTTATATTAACATGCTGGAATATTCGAAAAATATCTCTCGAATGGACGGGGTATTTAAAATCGTACTCGTCCTATATTTACTAAGCCCAATCTTTTTAAAATGGAATAAATTAAGAGTAACGAGGATTGTTTAGGCTAGGCTCCATATTTCATTATTTAGAATTAAACAAATGCTATTAGTCGTAATAATCATGCACATACGACAGCAAGCAAATGCGCGAGTCAATTCATATACAATTAATTAATAAAAAAATATTTAATTGTTTTCATCGATCAGCGATAGCCTTATTTATTTTAATAACGTATGTAATATCTATCATTCTGAATACTTTTTATTCTTCATATTACTCTCGCCAAATCATATTTCTCTGTTTAACATTCCGAAAAAAAATCAGTTTAATTTTTTGATATCATGTTTGCATTTCTTGTACGCGAGTATTTAAATAATGACAAAGATACAATCGAATGTTTAAGTACAGAATCTATACAGTATACGTTTAATTCAAAACTTAATCATTAATATTCTTCATGTAGAATTATATTAATTATCGGGGAAACATTTTTTGTGGTAAGCTTAAAACATGTCTAGACTTGGTTTTGACCTGTCTATGATGGAATTTCTGGACAGAGGAAGCTCTTAAGAAAATCTTTTGTGTCGCTAATAGTTATTTACCCCGAGGGTCTGTGGTTTTTCAGAGCACTTAGCATGCTTAATGAACTGGAAACACCCTTCATTGTTCACTAAGAGCTCTATACAAGACCTTGGTTTAATGGTGCGGAAGGGACTGTCGCCTGCTAATGCGTCTACACACGCATTCTTCAGGGGTGTACACCATATTTCTTTCAAGCAGTGAATAATTCGTTGAATTTCTCAAAGTTCGCTACGTCTTTAGAAAGAACATTTAAAACGAATATAAAATTTATATTTGAAGTCTTCGTGCGTGTTACTTACAGGTACGCCTGTTTTGAATTGTAATTATTACTTCTCTCGTGTGAGAAGAGACATAGAGGGCTTTTATTTTTAACGTCAGTTGAAGCGTACTCGATGTGCTGGATACCCCTAGCCATTAAGAGCAGGTACTGCGGGAAAACCCAAGCGTCCTGGTTTAACCGCTTCTATTTAGACGAGGTACAGCTGTCGCATTGCGTCTTGTTTTTTCGTAAAGGGTTCTCGTGTTAACGTCTCATACAAGCTATTTGCAATTTCGCTTTAAGTTGCTTTTTAATTCATCTAAGCAATGTAATATTTTTTATAAACCCTCCAGTCAAAAGAAGAATTAAACACATGTTATTAGCCGTAATAGTTATATACGCGTAATAATCGTGCATATACGATAACGAACAGTTGCGCGCGAGTCAATTACATTAATCAATAAAAAAACTTAATTGTTTTTAATCGATAGACTGCGTCGTTTCATTAGAAGTGAGATATTCATGGTAGATGAATAATTGGGTGAGATATCTCTAGGAGCGCGAGTCAATTACATTAATTATTCATTGTATTCATCGATCAGCGAGAGTCTTATTTATTTTTTATTTATTTCATAATCAATTCCTCCGGAGCCAACATGAACGCATCTCGCATGTTAATTCGACTTTATTTTTTTTTCCGGAATCATATTTCGCAGAATTATATAGAGTTAAGATGGCCGTCTTGCGTACACCTCGAATTTAAATATGGTGAATTCACAACTTTCGGATATGACCACCAGGGGCGCTGTGAGGGAACACTCGCTGGAGTTTCACTAGTGTATGTTGCGAACTGAAGCGGGAGTGGAGGGGATGCGGAAGTCGACTTGCCAGTCCAAGTATCGGGAGTCAGTCATTCCAGTGAAACGTCTCGGAGCGGAAGGTTGCGGTCGGTGTTCCACCGCAATTATCACGCGATAACGAGTGTTACGTCAAGTCTGTCCTTTCATCTAAGTGTTGTAATATTCTTATAAATCCAAAATATATTTTCCCTCAAAAGTAGAATTAAATAAATGTTATTACTCGTAATAATTATACACATGCTACCACACATATACGATAACGAACAGTTGCGCGCGAGTCAATTAATCATTCAAAAATACTTAATTGTTTTCATCGACAGACTAGCCTTGTTTCATTAGACGTGTAATTTATTGACAATAGTAGGTTATAAATGGCGGTTTAGGGACAGTTGTGCGCGATTCAATCAAAAATACTTAATTGCTCGAAGAATAGCGTTTAATTGCATTAGTAGTAATATGATGGCGATTCTTATTTCAATAACACGCATTACCTAATTGATTGACACAATTATGTACTCAAACGATTTGCCGATGTGCGGCAGGCATCGAGAATCGCATTCCCACACCGCCAACGTCACGCACCGAGAACCCTCACATATAACCCCTCACCCCGAGCGGCACATCCCCTACCCCAAGCCAATCACACGGCAGGGATTTAGACCAAGGGAAGGTACGCGACCGACGTATAGGATCAATACACGCTCTCCCACCTATCCACAGGGAACCAACCAGAACACAAAGGGGAGGGAGGACACGCGTATGGGGGAGGGAGGGGGGCGGGGACACCGGCACGTGACCACAGGGGGCGGGGGGAGGACCTGCCGGCACAGACCCTGTCGGCATTAGATCAGCACACAAAGGGAAGGGGGCGGAGCTAGCGGCACGCGACCGGGCGGCAAATAGTAGCACACAAAGGGAGGGGGCGGGGCTAGCGGCATAGATCAAAGAACCTTATCAGATGGCGGCAAATCCTTGTGTGCTAGAACCGGTATTCTTATCCTACTAATGTGATATGTCCATTTATATTACTTTTCCGCACTTACTACAAACTGAAGAAAACACGATTTTACGCTCACTAGATAGTAAAAATTCATTTTCATGACTTGTCGGAAACTCACTTTCCTTGGTATATATAGGTGTTTTATGATGTGATATGTCCATTTATATGACTTTTCCGCACTTTGAAAAAGTCAAGAAAACACGATTTTTCGCTCACTAGAGGCCAGAAATTCTTATATCTTGACGCTAAGCTTAGTCTTATTGCTATTTAAAGGTGTATTCTGATGTGATATATCCATTTATATGACTTTTCCGCACTTTGAAAAAAGTCAAGAAAACACGATTTTAGGCTCACAAGGGAGTAAAACTTTTTATTTCATGACTTAAAGTAAACTCAACTTTATTGCTATTTAAAGCTGTATTATGGTGTGATATGTCCATTTATATGACTTTTCCGCACTTTGAAAAAAGTCAAGAATACACGATTTTTCGCTCACTAGAGAGTAAAAAATTCTTATTTCATGACTTGTCGGAAACTCACTTTCCTTGGTATATATAGGTGTTCTATGATGTGATATGTCCATTTATATGACTTTTCCGCACTTTTAAAAAGTCAAGAAAACACGATTTTACGCTCACTAGAGGCCAGAAATTCTTATTTCTTGACATAACGTAAGCTTAGTTTTATATCTATTTAAAGGTGCATTATGGTGTGATATGTCCATTTATATGACTTTATCGCACTTTGAACAAAGTCAAGAAAACACGATTTTACGCTCGCTAGAAGCCAGAAATTCCTATTTCATGACTTAACGTAAACTCACTTTTATTGCTATTTAAAAGTGTATTAAGGTGTGATATGTCCATTTATATGATTTTCCCGCACTTTGAACTAAGTCAAGAAAACACGATTTTACGCTCACTAGAGGCCAAAAATTCTTATTTCATGACTTGTCGGAAACTCATTTTCCTTGCTATTTAAAGCTGTATTAAGGTGTGATATGTCCATTTATATGACTTTTCCGCACTTTGAACAAATTCAAGAAATCACGATTTTACGCTCAATAGAGGCCAGAAATTCTTATTTCATTACTTAACGTAAACTAACTTTTATTGCTATTTAAAGGTGTATTAAGGTGTGATATGTCCATTTATATGATTTTCCCGCAATTTGAACTAAGTGCAGAAAACACGATTTTACGCTCACCAGAGGCCAGAAGTTCCTGTTTCGTGATTTAAATTTAACTCACTTTTATTGCTATTTAAACGTGCATTATGGTGCGATATGTCCATTTATATGTCTCTTCCGCACTTTGAAAAAGTCAAGAAAACACGATTTTCCGCTCACAACGGAGTAAAAATTCTTAATTCATGACTTAAGGTAAACTCAATTTTATTGCTATTTAAAGGTGTATTATGGTGTGATATGTCCATTTATATGACTTTTCCGCACTTTGAACAAATTCAAGAAAACACGATTTTTCGCTCAATAGAGAGTAAAAATTCTTATTTCATGACTTAACGTAAACTCACTTTTATAGCTAATTAAAGGTGTATTATGGTGTGATATGTCCATTTATATGACTTTTCCGCACTTTGAACAGATTCAAGAAAACACGAATTTTCGCTCACTAGAGAGTAAAAATTCTTATTTCATGACTTGTCGGAAACTAACTTTCTTTGTTATATATAGGTGGTATGTCCATTTATATTACTATACCGCACTTTCAAAAAAGGCAAGAAAATACGATTTTACGCTCACTAGAGGCCAAAAATTCTTATTTCATGACTTAACGTAAACTCACTTTTATTGCTATTAAAGGTGTATTATGATGTGGTATGTCCATTTATATTACTTTTCCGCACTTACAACAAACTGAAGAAAACACGATTTTACGCTCACTAGATAGTAAAAATCTATTTTCATGACTTGTCGGAAACTCACTTTTCTTGGTATATATAGGTGTCTTATGATGTGATATGTCCACTTATATGACTTTTCCGCACTTTGAAAAAGTCAAGAAAACACGACTTTTCGCTCACTAGAGGCCAGAAATTCTTATATCTCGACGCTAAGCTTAGTTTTATTGCTATTTAAAGGTGTATTATGATGTGATATATCCATTTATATGACTTTTCCGTACTTTGAAAAAACTCAAGAAAACACGATTTTACGCTCACAAGGGAGTAAAACTTCTTATTTCATGACTTAAGGTAAACTCAATTTTATTGCTATTTAAAGGTGTATTATGGTGTGATATGTCCATTTATATGACTTTTCCGCACTTTGAAAAAAGTCAAGAAAACACGACTTTTCGCTCACTAGAGAGTAAAAAATTCTAATTTCATGACTTGTCGGAAACTCATTTTCCTTGCATTATATAGGTGTATTATGATGTAGTATGTCCATTTACATTACTTTTCCGCACTTTCAACAAAGTGAAGAAAACACGATTTAACGCTCACTAGAGAGTAAAAATTCTTATTTCATGACTTGTCGGAAACTAACTTTCTTTGTTATATATAGGTGGTATGTCCATTTATATTACTATTCCGCACTTTCAAAAAAGGCAAGAAAATACGATTTTACGCTCACTAGAGGCCAAAAATTCTTATTTAATGACTTAACGTAAACTCACTTTTATTGCTATTAAAGGTGTATTATGATGTGGTATGTCCATTTATATTACTTTTCCGCACTTACTACAAACTGAAGAAAACACGATTTTACGCTCACTAGATAGTAAAAATTCATTTTCATGACTTGTCGGAAACTCACTTTCCTTGGTATATATAGGTGTTTTATGATATGATATGTCCATTTATATGACTTTTCCGCACTTTGAAAAAGTCAAGAAAACACGATTTTTCGCTCACTAGAGGCCAGAAATTCTTATATCTTGACGCTAAGCTTAGTTTTATTGCTATTTAAAGGTGTATTATGATGTGATATATCCATTTATATGACTTTTCCGCACTTTGAAAGAAGTCAAGAAAACACGATTTTACGCTCACAAGGGAGTAAAACTTTTTATTTCATGACTTAAGGTAAACTCAATTTAATTGCTATCTAAAGGTGTATTATGGTGTGATATGTCCATTTATATGACTTTTCCGCACTTTGAAAAAAGTCAAGAAAACACGATTTTTCGCTCCTAGAGAGTAAAAAATTCTTATTTCATGACTTGTCGGAAACTCACTTTCCTTGGTATATATAGGTGTTCTATGATGTGATATGTTCATTTATATGACTTTTCCGCACTTTGAAAAACGTCAAGAAAACACGATTCTTCGCTCACTATAGGCCAGAAATTCTGATATCTTGACGGTAAGCTTACTTTTATTGCTATTTAAAGGTGTATTATGATATGATATATCCATTTATATGACTTTTCCGCACTTTGAACAAGGTGAAGAAGACACAATTTTACGCTTACTAGATGCCAGAAATTCTAATTTTATGACTTAACGTAAACTCACTTTTATTGCTATTAAACGTGTATTATGTTGTGATATGTCCATTTATATGACTTTTCCGCACTTTGAAAAAAGTCATGAAAACAGGATTTTACGCTCACCAGGGAGTAAAACTTCTTATTTCATGACTTATAGTAAACTCAATTTTATTGATATTTAAAGGTGTATTATGGTGTGAGTAGGTAAATATAGAGAGATCGAGCACAGTTTCTTGCGTTTATATGGGAAAGGATAGGGAAAACGAGGCTAGATGGGGCGGTTCAAGGAGGAAAATGCGTTTATATGGGTGAGTTAGGGAATACCAGGGCTGATGCTAGGCTAGTCAGATGCTAAAGGAGGGAAATACGTTTATATGGAAGAGATAGTAGAGAGGTGTTAGACTAGACAGAGGTCGAGGAGTAGAGTAGGGTTTATATGAAAGGTATAGGAAAAAGAGGAGGGGTGTTAGGTTAGACAGAGTTGAAGGGTAGAGCATGTCTTTTATATGAGAGAGGTAGGGAACAGGAGCAGGGGTGTTAGGCTAGACAGAGGTCGAGAAGTAGAGTATGGTTTATATGAAAGGTATAGCAAAACGAGGAGGGGTGTTAGGCTAGACAGAGTTGAAGGGTAGAGCATGTCCTTTATATGAGAGAGGTAGGGAACAGGAGCAGGGGTGTTAGGCTAGACAGAGTTCGAGAAGTAGAGTATGGTTTATATGAAAGGTATAGGAAAACGAGGAGGGGTGTTAGGCTAGACAGAGTTGAAGGGTAGAGCATGTCTTGTATATGAGAAAGGTAGGGAACAGGAGCAGGGGTGTTAGGCTAGACAGAGGTCAAGAAGTAGAGTATGGTTTATATGAAAGGTATAGGAAAACGAGGAGGGATGTTAGGCTAGACAGAGTTGAAGGGCAGAGCATGTCTTGTATAAGAGAGAGGTAGAGAACAGGAGCAGGGGTGTTAGGCTAGGCAGAGGTCAAGAAGTAGAGTATGGTTTATATGAAAGGTATAGAAAAACGAGGAGGGGTATTAGACTAGACAGAGTTGAAGGGTAGAGCATGTCTTGTATATGAGAGAGGTAGGAACAGGAGCAGGGGTGTTAGGCTAGACAGAGTTCAAGAAGTAGAGTATGGTTTATATGAATGGTATAGGAAAACGAGGTGGACTGTTAGGCTTGACAGAGTTGAAGGGTAGAATATGTCCTTTATATGAGAGAGGTTGGGAACAGGAGGAGGGGTGTTAGGTTAGGAGAATTGAGTATGTGTTTATAAGGAGAGACGAGAAAACGGAGAGAGATCCTATGCTAGGATAGACAGGTGTTAAAGTTAGGTTAGATAGGAAACCAAGGAGTGATACTCAGCTAGAGGGGGGGGGGCAGGAGGAATGCGCTTTATGAGAGGTAGGGGATACTGGGAGTGGTGTTAGGCTAGACAGAGGTTGAGAGTAGAGTAGGCGTTTATATGTATGAGAAGTATAGAACAGGAGGAGGGGTGTTAGGCTAGACAGAGGTCGAGGAGCAGAGTATGGTTTATATGAGAGGTACAGGGAAACGAGGAGAGGAGTTGGGCTAGGCTAGGCAGAGGTAGAGGAGTAGAGTATGGTTTATATGAGAGGTATAGGGACACGAGGAGAGTCGGTAGGCTAGACAGATAGTGAAGCAGTAGGAATATGGACTTATATACAGGAGAGATAGGGAATAGGAGGGGAGGGGCTAGACTTTGAAAGCGACTTTAGACGTGAACTTAGTGGTAAACTGTTTCATGCTAATGTTAGAACCCTAATTCTAGACATGCCCATCACGTAACCCATTCAGGGAAAAGGTGGCTGCTCAGGGAAAAAGTGACACACAAAGGGGAAAACGTGACCAGCAAAGGGAAAAAACGTGACCAGGGAAGGGAAAAAGGTGACCAGCAAAGGGAAAAAGGTGACCAGCAAAGGGAAAAAAGGTGACCAGCAAAGGGAAAAGCTAACCCGCTCACACTAACAGGTAAGTAATTCAGTTAGTATCACAGGGTAGGACATATCCCAGGGAAGCGGATATAGCATAGTTCCGTATGATGTTGCAGGTAATTCAGAGAGTATCGTAGGTATTTAGGATAATTCAAGTAACATAAGTGTTTAGAGTCACTCAGCTAGTATCACAGGAGGCTAGTTTCCTGGAGCAGGACGTATCATAGCTGCATATTTTGCACAGGCAATTCAGTTAGTATCGGAGGGCATTTAAGCTAATTCAGCTAGTATTACAAGAGGCTGACTGCATCATAGCAGTGTATGATTTCACAGGTAATTCAGTTAGTATTGTAGGTATTTAGGCTAATTCATCTAGTATCACAGGAGGATAGATTCCAGGGGTTGGGTATAGCATAGTTTCGTATTTCACAGGTAACTCAGCTAGTATCGTAGGTATTTAGCATAATTCAAGCGTCATAGGTGTTTAGAGTAATTAAGCTAGCATTACAGGAGGGTAGGGTCCAGGGTTGGATATAACGTAGTTTCGTATTTTACAGATAGTTCAGGTAATATCGTAAGTATTTGGGTAATCAGCATAGTTTCACAGATACTCGTGATAATTTAGATCAGAGATTTGTATCACAGCTATTTAAGGTAAATGCAGCTGATTCAGGTTGTATTAACGGTATTTGAGTCATTTTAACAGGTAATTCATCTAGTATCATTGATACTTAAGGCAAACCAGATAGTATCACAGGTGCTCGTGCTAATTTAAAACAGGAATTCGTATCAGAGCTAGTTAAGGTAATTTCACATGATTCGGGTAATATCACAGGTATTTAAGTCATTTTGACAGGTAATTCAACTAGTATCACAGTTACTCATGGTAATAGAGAGAGTAATTAGATTATAAACATTTCTCATCCAGCGTAACAACAATTTATATACTTTTTTCTAAATCTTACAAACTTATTATATGTTAAACACTTATTGTACGATGCGGAGAGGGATAAACTGCATATTGGTTCACAAATTGAAAAGCTTTGCGTCAACATACCTTTATTTTTTAGTTCATTGTAGATGTCTCTCCCCTTTTATCTAGGCTTGAGACTAGCACTAGGATTGCTCCTAATGGCAGGGTTACCACCTTCCCTTCCATCTTCTTCTTTCTTCATCAGGCGTCTGCTAGATGCATACACAGCACACGGATAAACTTCATTTTTAAGATTGTAGACTCACGAGAAAAATCTTCATATTCAACTTACATTCTCTTATGCACTACTTGTAATGCTGTAATGTCCATAGGCGTATGTCGTTATACCGTCCTCAGCAATAATTCTTTTATCATCAAAGGGATTCAATGCAATTTTGTTCACTTGCACTGTGGTAACAGCATGCTTTCGTGATAGGATTAGATTCATGGGCGTTCTGATGATTTCACAGGTTTTAAGACAGTCTGTATAGCTGTCAAACGAAATGTACTGCTTAATAGCGCTACGTTTTATACCTTTAATCTTTTTTATCATTGAGCCTTGAATATCTAAGGCATACATCTTAGGTCGTAGTCCAACAAAGCGTAGGATGATTTTGCTATTAGCCTCATCTTTAAATTTTCCCAATACCTTCTTGTTCTGAGTAGAGTGGCATATATGATTGACAGGGTAATCAGCTGTATCGAGATGCTCAAGAAAACGTAGCTTGTCCTGGTACACATCTTCAGTTGTTACACGATGAATGAATGAATCAGTGTCCATGTACATAAGCTTCAGGTTTCCAGCTCCATAATAAGGCAACAACACGTCGTAATGGTAGTTATACATTAATGGCTTGGAGATGTCCAACACACTCATTCCAATGTATATGGGCTTGTTGAACACAATCTGAC
Source organism: Deroplatys truncata (assembly GCA_030765065.1). Taxonomy (NCBI): domain Eukaryota; kingdom Metazoa; phylum Arthropoda; class Insecta; order Mantodea; family Mantidae; genus Deroplatys; species Deroplatys truncata. Next base: position 40,754,183 of record CM060987.1, on the reverse strand, counting down.
GAGAGGCCATATGTACAGCAGCTAGATTAGCAGCATATATCGTCCTGTCGATAAACGTAGGCTTGGTGATCAACTTCTCTAGAGTCTTCTCATTGGTCACCAGTCGTATATCCACACGGCTACGCAGGTTCTCCATAGTTTTTCCAAACATGGCGTTGTTAAAGAGCTTGTAGAGATCCTTATCGAAGTCATTTGCAGCTTGTTGTCGTAGCCTGTTGTTAAATTCCACATAAGGTTTCAACCACCGAGACTGTAGGAATTGTAGCATACGATGGATTTTTGTTAGCCGTAGTCCATGACTAAGAGCCTGCTTCAAAGCCATGTAATGCACTACGTACTTCTTTCGAGGTCCAAGATGGGGTATCAGTTTCTTTGTAGATGCTTCCAATGGTTTCATACACTCAGGCAGGAAAGGTAGATCGTTGTGTAGATCGTGAAGTTCAGCAGGATACTCGATGTCGACTTCTAATATGTACCCATGAGGATCATCTTCTTGTAGTGTTTCTAAGTTGATTTCTTCAGGCGACACCCACTGAAATCCACCAAAAGGAAGGGCGTGACACATTGCCCACCCATATTGGTTATTGGCATCCTCGTATGTGATAAATTGGGTTGGTCTCGACGGATCAAACTTCTCCATATACGTGTTATTAGCCTCAGCATACCGATGGGAAACTTGGCATAAACCTCCTCTTATACCTGATTCCACCATGAGTAGTTGATCATAATCTTGTAACAGCTCCAGCTTAATTTCAGTATACAGTAACATAGCATCCCATGTAAGTCCTGGAGAGGTAAAATAATGGGCCGGATCGACTTTATGTGTTTTGAGGGTTTGCTCTCTGAACGTCTCAAAGACGTCAGCTAGAAGAAGTACATCCGAAGTTAGGTAGAGATCGCTGTACTCTCCCAGGTTTCTCACATTAAACAGCTCCCATACATTTCTAGCATGATCATAGTCAGTATCAGTAATTTCTTCTTCATTTAATCTATTGTAGAAGGAGTCCTTAGGAGGCAAGCAGGTCTCGTTCAGGGCATCCCATGACGTAACAAAATCATATGGAAATACCCCTTACGGGTCATCAACTTCAATTTGTCTTCTCCAAAGTACTTTAGCGTTTCAGGATATGAGGTTAGATTTTTTACCAACTTATCCAAGCTTGTACTAAGGAATCGGAAACTGTCCACAAATCGAAGCTTTATATCTCCTACATACTTGGTGAATGAGATATAGCTTTCTTCAGAGTTAGGAATTACCTCCACACGTTCACTTGTACAACCCAGCTCCTTAACAATGAAATGAGAGTCATATCCGCTAAGGTTATGCATGAAGACTGGTATATATTTAGGTGTTTTACAGGCTAAATTACATTCATTATGAAGACTTCCACGATATTCACCGTTGATGTGATCGTGGTCGCGTACTTTATAGTTCTCTTCTGTAAAGGGTTTTCCACACAAGTAGCACGTCGTAGAAGACTCAAAATCCTTTTGCTGTTGATCCGTAAGTTTCAGAGGCTTAGCAGATTTGTATACGGCATCAATCATTTTTGCAAGAGATGGCAGGTACAGCATAAACTTCTGAGCAGCATCAGCACCACGATACACATAGGGTTGCTTAGGAAGACCAGTTTCGAGATGTTCAACACTGGATGTAGGCTTCACGTAAACACAGAAGCTCATTGGTGTGTGCTCTTGATAAGGGGTTGTATAGGAAGTTTCAGGATTGGGTATACACGTATGACATGGAGTGAGAATACTCTCAAAATCAGCATAGATAACATAAGGTACTTTCAGCATCCTCTCAACATTTTTAAACTGAACAATTGATTTCTCCTTGGTAGGCATAACTACCCTTGCAACACCATGTTGATTACAGATGGACACATGTTCTTGTAGTTTTTCCTGTCCACTTCGTCCGCTCTGGCCATCAAAATGTGTAAAGCATCGCTTACAAGTATAAACCAGTCCATTATGGCTAGTTTTCTGACGTCGAACGAGTTTCTCAAAATTCTTTATATACACGTAGTGATGTTTTCCACTGCTGTCATTCAATAGTAGCAGGTCGCGGTGTTCAGGTAGTTCAATATCAGCAACCTTTATCGGATACACTTCGTGCTTCTCATCCAGCCCGAAAACGTTAATAGACATATTGTTAAGCTTCTCAAATTTAGGTATTTGAGAAAGTGGAGTAGGGTAGGAAACACAGCTGAAGTCGTACTTGTCTTGAAGTTGTTTGTATTTGTTCACACGCTGTGCATTCTTCCCTATGAATTTAGCTAATATAGAGTACATGAAACATTTCTCATCGGTAAAGTTCTGAATGTTTATACACGCTTCTTTAGCTCCAACAGATGACGGTAGTGGTATGTAGCTACTTCCTCGTAACGGGTTGTACTTGTTGATACGAAGTCGAACTCCTTCCACTGCAAGCAAAGCCCAGCTGCTACCCTTAAGCTGAGACTCCTCCATTTCAGTCACCAATTTCTTGAATTTCACTTCCATCGTTGACTCCAGATCAGTTTCCAGGAAAACAGCTTGATTCCGTGTTTTAAATGTTTTGTCACAGGTTTCTCCAATACTGTTAACAAATCGACACTCAACCAGCAGATTAATTTTAACACTCTTGTGAATACCAAGCTCTTTATGCACAGCCTGGATTATGCGTTGTTTTGCTTCATGCAGATACATATTTAGGTCCTTAGCTGATTCGCATCGTATAAAATACGATTTCAATCGTCCTTCGAATGAAGTTTCGTATTCTTTCATGTCACACTCCTCCATTGTTGATAATAGCTGATGTTTAGTTGGCTCCAATCTTCTTTTCTTCTGAGGGATGCTTATTTCACATATATCTTCGTGTCGCTGCCCCTTATAACAATCTTTGAAGGTTACATTACAATGTTTACATTTGAAGAGCTTCTTGCAGCTCATCTCGTGTCTTCTCTTGTCATAACCTCGGAGGAACTTCTTCCCACATTTTCCGCATGCATATCCAGTAGCGCTTGGAATAATATCCTTATACGCTGAGTTATTCATCTTTATTCTTGATGTAATAACGTATTAATCACTGATCAATGAAATGTAGACCTCTTCACCTTGACACCACTTTAGAAAGCTGATTATTCTTGGAGAGAACACAATGTTAACACCTCAAGACTAATTAACGCAATGAACTCCAATGACCTAGATCACCGTATTTATAGAGGGAGCACGAGCCTTTTAGATAAATCATAACCTCGCTCCATAGCTACCTGTATATGTTTGCTCCACACATATTAACCTCACCCCCCCAGAGTCAGGATGTTTATGACGTCACACCCAGAGACAGGATGTCTGGCAGTATCAAACACGTTTAAACTCGTCTCGTAACTACTGTATGTGCTGTCACACCAACAAGAGAAGTATTCCCACACGCTCATTCAGTCAAATGTTCCATTCAAAGCCTACCATCACCCATTACACCAAAGCTAGTACAATCTCTATTATCAAAATACTTAAAAGTAAAGGCTTAAAAGGTAACATAGAAGATTTTCCCCCTTATTTACTTAAATGTGTGTATATACTACATTATTTCATGTTTTCATTCCCTTTTCAATTCTCCCTTTCCATCTTCTTCTAGAAAGACCATTACATTTCACTACAATCACGAGCAAAGCAATTTTTCCAGAGTTTCACAGATTCTAAGCTTCTAGAATCGAACCCGGTAATAGTTTTAATAAATGTATTTTTAGTAATTTAGCTCCCTCGCATCAGCATCTACCATTTAATCTTTACTCGAACCTGATAGGATTCATAGGCTTGAAGATATATGAAATCACCCCTTCGGGATTCGATCCGAGTACTTTAAAGTACTTTTTGTCATAATAACGATATTTAGAGACTAGGTACTCTGTTTACGGTTTACTTGACGCATCTATCTAAACTAAATTACGAGTTATTAAATTTGCAAGTAAATTCCATTAAATAAGTATTCGAACCCAGAACACCAGGAAAAAAATAATCTATAATATTAGCATGACATGTTAAACAAAGCTGTGTGCAGTTACGCTATCAATCTAAGTGATATATTCTAGTGTACAGAGGAAAATTAAGGAACTCATTTAAAGATGGGGGAATCGAACCAAGCACAACTGATTGACAATTATATACAGCATTAATTACCTATTATAAGAGCTATCAATCCTGCTTTGGTCCATCCCTCTATCTCTCTTAGTTTCCGAGATAATGAAGATTTAAAGTTAAGAATCGAACTCAGGACACCAGATCCCCAAATATAGATCGGCAAGAAACTACCTATTAGTATTAATGTAATAAAGTTTACCTGACGTCTTTATCTTAAGTAGTTTAGGAGTTATTAAATTTATAATTAAATTACATTTTATCGGTATTCGAACCCAGAACACCAGAAACAAAATTATTTATAAAATTAGTTTGCTATGTTAAAAAGAGTTGTATACAGTTACGCAATCAATCTAAGTGATATATTCTAGTATACAGAGAAAAATTAAGGAAATCATTTAAAAATCGGGATTCGAACTAGGGACAACTGATTGAAAATTATATACAGTATTAATTACACATTATAACAGCTATCAAACATGCTTTGGTCCATCCCACTACCTCTCTTAGTTTCCGAGATAATGAAGATTTAAACTTAAGGATCGAACCCAGGACACCAGGTATCCAAATGTACATTCAGAAGAAACTACCTAATGATATAAACGTAATAAAATTTATTTGGCGTCTTTATCTTAATTAGTCTCTGAGTTATTAGAAGTTGAATTTGTAATTACTCGTGGGATTCAAAACCAGGCATCCCGGACAACTCGGATTAATATCTCAAGGACGCGGCGCATTCCAAAGAATTGATTACTTTTTATCCCATTGTTCTATCTCTTTTCATTCAGGAGATATAAGCGGTTAATCAGTAGTAGGGAAATGAGAGGTGGCTAATTAGTGGGAAGGGGGGGCTATTAGCATATTAATTGCATTCCAAGCATATTAAGTGGGCCAGAAATGTCAATTCCCTACTACTGATTAATCGCTTATATCTCCTGAATGAAAAGAGATAGAACAATGGGATAAAAAGTAATCAATTCTTTGGAATGCGCCGCGTCCTTGAGATATTAATCCGAGTTGTCCGGGATGCCTGGGTTCGAATCCCACGAGTAATTACAAATTCAACTTCTAATAACTCAGAGACTAATTAAGATAAAGACGCCAAATAAATTTTATTACATTTATATCATTAGGTAGTTTCTTCTGAATGTACATTTGGATATCTGGTGTCCTGGGTTCGATCCTTAAGTTTAAATCTTCATTATCTCGGAAACTAAGAGAGGTAGAGGGATGGACCAAAGCATGTTTGATAGCTGTTATAATGTGTAATTAATACTGTATATAATTTTCAATCAGTTGTCCCTAGTTCGAATCCCGATTTTTAAATGATTTCCTTAATTTTTCTCTGTATACTAGAATATATCACTTAGATTGATTGCGTAACTGTATACAACTCTTTTTAACATAGCAAACTAATTTTATAAATAATTTTGTTTCTGGTGTTCTGGGTTCGAATACCGATAAAATGTAATTTAATTATAAATTTAATAACTCCTAAACTACTTAAGATAAAGACGTCAGGTAAACTTTATTACATTAATACTAATAGGTAGTTTCTTGCCGATCTATATTTGGGGATCTGGTGTCCTGAGTTCGATTCTTAACTTTAAATCTTCATTATCTCGGAAACTAAGAGAGATAGAGGGATGGACCAAAGCATGATTGATAGCTCTTATAATAGGTAATTAATGCTGTATATAATTGTCAATCAGTTGTGCTTGGTTCGATTCCCCCATCTTTAAATGAGTTCCTTAATTTTCCTCTGTACACTAGAATATATCACTTAGATTGATAGCGTAACTGCACACAGCTTTGTTTAACATGTCATGCTAATATTATAGATTATTTTTTTCCTGGTGTTCTGGGTTCGAATACTGATTTAACGGAATTTACTTGCAAATTTAATAACTCGTAATTTAGTTTAGATAGATGCGTTAAGTAAACCGTAAACAGAGTAACTAGTCTCTAAATATCGTTATTATGACAAAAAGTACTTTAAAGTACTCGGATCGAATCCCGAAGGGGTGATTTCATATATCTTCAAGCCTATGAATCCTATCAGGTTCGAGTAAAGATTAAATGGTAGATGCTGATGCGAGGGAGCTAAATTACTAAAAATACATTTATTAAAACTATTACCGGGTTCGATTCTAGAAGCTTAGAATCTGTGAAACTCTGGAAAAATTGCTTTGCTCGTGATTGTAGTGAAATGTAATGGTCTTTCTAGAAGAAGATGGAAAGGGAGAATTGAAATGGGAATGAAAACATGAAATAATGTAGTATATACACACATTTAAGTAAATAAGGGGGAAAATCTTCTACGTTACCTTTTAAGCCTTTACTTTTAAGTATTTTGAAAATAGAGATTGTACTAGCTTTGGTGTAATGGGTGATGGTAGGCTTTGAATGGAACATTTGACTGAATGAGCGTGTGGGAATACTTCTCTTGTTGGTGTGACAGCACATACAGTAGTTACGAGACGAGTTTAAACGTGTTTGATACTGCCAGACATCCTGTCTCTGGGTGTGACGTCATAAACATCCTGACTCTGGGGGGGTGAGGTTAATATGTGTGGAGCAAACATATACAGGTAGCTATGGAGCGAGTTTATGATTTATCTAAAAGGCTCGTGCTCCCTCTATAAATACGGTGATCTAGGGCATTGGAGTTCATTGCGTTAATTAGTCTTGAGGTGTTAACATTGTGTTCTCTCCAAGAATAATCAGCTTTCTAAAGTGGTGTCAAGGTGAAGAGGTCTACATTTCATTGATCAGTGATTAATATGTTATTACATCAAGAATAAAGATGAATAACTCAGCGTATAAGGATATTATTCCAAGCGCTACTGGATATGCATGCGGAAAATGTGGGAAGAAGTTCCTCCGAGGTTATGACAAGAGAAGACACGAGATGAGCTGCAAGAAGCTCTTCAAATGTAAACATTGTAATGTAACCTTCAAAGATTGTTATAAGGGGCAGCGACACGAAGATATATGTGAAATAAGCATCCCTCAGAAGAAAAGAAGATTGGAGCCAACTAAACATCAGCTATTATCAACAATGGAGGAGTGTGACATGAAAGAATACGAAACTTCATTCGAAGGACGATTGAAATCGTATTTTATACGATGCGAATCAGCTAAGGACCTAAATATGTATCTGCATGAAGCAAAACAACGCATAATCCAGGCTGTGCATAAAGAGCTTGGTATTCACAAGAGTGTTAAAATTAATCTGCTGGTTGAGTGTCGATTTGTTAACAGTATTGGAGAAACCTGTGACAAAACATTTAAAACACGGAATCAAGCTGTTTTCCTGGAAACTGATCTGGACTCAACGATGGAAGTGAAATTCAAGAAATTGGTGACTGAAATGGAGGAGTCTCAGCTTAAGGGTAGCAGCTGGGCTTTGCTTGCAGTGGAAGGAGTTCGACTTCGTATCAACAAGTACAACCCGTTACGAGGAAGTAGCTACATACCACTACCGTCATCTGTTGGAGCTAAAGAAGCGTGTATAAACATTCAGAACTTTACCGACGAGAAATGTTTCATGTACTCTATATTAGCTAAATTCATAGGGAAGAATGCACAGCGTGTGAACAAATACAAACAACTTCAAGACAAGTACGACTTCAGCTGTGTTTCCTACCCTACTCCACTTTCTCAAATACCTAAATTTGAGAAGCTTAACAATATGTCTATTAACGTTTTCGGGCTGGATGAGAAGCACGAAGTGTATCCGATAAAGGTTGCTGATATTGAACTACCTGAACACCGCGACCTGCTACTATTGAATGACAGCAGTGGAAAACATCACTACGTGTATATAAAGAATTTTGAGAAACTCGTTCGACGTCAGAAAACTAGCCATAATGGACTGGTTTATACTTGTAAGCGATGCTTTACACATTTTGATGGCCAGAGCGGACGAAGTGGACAGGAAAAACTACAAGAACATGTGTCCATCTGTAATCAACATGGTGTTGCAAGGGTAGTTATGCCTACCAAGGAGAAATCAATTGTTCAGTTTAAAAATGTTGAGAGGATGCTGAAAGTACCTTATGTTATCTATGCTGATTTTGAGAGTATTCTCACTCCATGTCATACGTGTATACCCAATCCTGAAACTTCCTATACAACCCCTTATCAAGAGCACACACCAATGAGCTTCTGTGTTTACGTGAAGCCTACATCCAGTGTTGAACATCTCGAAACTGGTCTTCCTAAGCAACCCTATGTGTATCGTGGTGCTGATGCTGCTCAGAAGTTTATGCTGTACCTGCCATCTCTTGCAAAAATGATTGATGCCGTATACAAATCTGCTAAGCCTCTGAAACTTACGGATCAACAGCAAAAGGATTTTGAGTCTTCTACGACGTGCTACTTGTGTGGAAAACCCTTTACAGAAGAGAACTATAAAGTACGCGACCACGATCACATCAGCGGTGAATATCGTGGAAGTCTTCATAATGAATGTAATTTAGCCTGTAAAACACCTAAATATATACCAGTCTTCATGCATAACCTTAGCGGATATGACTCTCATTTCATTGTTAAGGAGCTGGGTTGTACAAGTGAACGTGTGGAGGTAATTCCTAACTCTGAAGAAAGCTATATCTCATTCACCAAGTATGTAGGAGATATAAAGCTTCGATTTGTGGACAGTTTCCGATTCCTTAGTACAAGCTTGGATAAGTTGGTAAAAAATCTAACCTCATATCCTGAAACGCTAAAGTACTTTGGAGAAGACAAATTGAAGTTGATGACCCGTAAGGGGTATTTCCATATGATTTTGTTACGTCATGGGATGCCCTGAACGAGACCTGCTTGCCTCCTAAGGACTCCTTCTACAATAGATTAAATGAAGAAGAAATTACTGATACTGACTATGATCATGCTAGAAATGTATGGGAGCTGTTTAATGTGAGAAACCTGGGAGAGTACAGCGATCTCTACCTAACTTCGGATGTACTTCTTCTAGCTGACGTCTTTGAGACGTTCAGAGAGCAAACCCTCAAAACACATAAAGTCGATCCGGCCCATTATTTTACCTCTCCAGGACTTACATGGGATGCTATGTTACTGTATACTGAAATTAAGCTGGAGCTGTTACAAGATTATGATCAACTACTCATGGTGGAATCAGGTATAAGAGGAGGTTTATGCCAAGTTTCCCATCGGTATGCTGAGGCTAATAACACGTATATGGAGAAGTTTGATCCGTCGAGACCAACCCAATTTATCACATACGAGGATGCCAATAACCAATATGGGTGGGCAATGTGTCACGCCCTTCCTTTTGGTGGATTTCAGTGGGTGTCGCCTGAAGAAATCAACTTAGAAACACTACAAGAAGATGATCCTCATGGGTACATATTAGAAGTCGACATCGAGTATCCTGCTGAACTTCACGATCTACACAACGATCTACCTTTCCTGCCTGAGTGTATGAAACCATTGGAAGCATCTACAAAGAAACTGATACCCCATCTTGGACCTCGAAAGAAGTATGTAGTGCATTACATGGCTTTGAAGCAGGCTTTTAGTCATGGACTACGGCTAACAAAAATCCATCGTATGCTACAATTCCTACAGTCTCGGTGGTTGAAACCTTATGTGGAATTTAACAACAGGCTACGACAACAAGCTGCAAATGACTTCGAGAAGGATCTCTACAAGCTCTTTAACAACGCCATGTTTGGAAAAACTATGGAGAACCTGCGTAGCCGTGTGGATATACGACTGGTGACCAATGAGAAGACTCTAGAGAAGTTGATCGCCAAGCCTACGTTTATCGACAGGACGATATATGCTGCTAATCTAGCTGCTGTACATATGGCCTCTCGTCAGATTGTGTTCAACAAGCCCATATACATTGGAATGAGTGTGTTGGACATCTCCAAGACATTAATGTATAACTACCATTACGACGTGTTGTTGCCTTATTATGGAGCTGGAAACCTGAAGCTTATGTACATGGACACTGATTCATTCATTCATCGTGTAACAACTGAAGATGTGTACCAGGACAAGCTACGTTTTCTTGAGCATCTCGATACAGCTGATTACCCTGTCAATCATATATGCCACTCTACTCAGAACAAGAAGGTATTGGGAAAATTTAAAGATGAGGCTAATAGCAAAATCATCCTACGCTTTGTTGGACTACGACCTAAGATGTATGCCTTAGATATTCAAGGCTCAATGATAAAAAAGATTAAAGGTATAAAACGTAGCGCTATTAAGCAGTACATTTCGTTTGACAGCTATACAGACTGTCTTAAAACCTGTGAAATCATCAGAACGCCCATGAATCTAATCCTATCACGAAAGCATGCTGTTACCACAGTGCAAGTGAACAAAATTGCATTGAATCCCTTTGATGATAAAAGAATTATTGCTGAGGACGGTATAACGACATACGCCTATGTACATCACAGCATTACAAGTAGTGCATAAGAGAATGTAAGTTGAATATGAAGATTTTTCTCGTGAGTCTACAATCTTAAAAATGAAGTTTATCCGTGTGCTGTGTATGCAACTAGCAGACGCCTGATGAAGAAAGAAGAAGATGGAAGGGAAGGTGGTAACCCTGCCATTAGGAGCAATCCTAGTGCTAGTCTCAAGCCTAGATAAAAGGGGAGAGACATCTACAATGAACTAAAAAATAAAGGTATGTTGACGCAAAGCTTTTCAATTTGTGAACCAATATGCAGTTTATCCCTCTCCGCATCGTACAATAAGTGTTTAACATATAATAAGTTTGTAAGATTTAGAAAAAAGTATATAAATTGTTGTTACGCTGGATGAGAAATGTTTATAATCTAATTACTCTCTCTATTACCATGAGTAACTGTGATACTAGTTGAATTACCTGTCAAAATGACTTAAATACCTGTGATATTACCCGAATCATGTGAAATTACCTTAACTAGCTCTGATACGAATTCCTGTTTTAAATTAGCACGAGCACCTGTGATACTATCTGGTTTGCCTTAAATATCAATGATACTAGATGAATTACCTGTTAAAATGACTCAAATACCGTTGATACAACCTGAATCAGCTGCATTTACCTTAAATAGCTGTGATACAAATCTCTGATCTAAATTATCACGAGTATCTGTGAAACTATGCTGATTACCCAAATACTTACGATATTACCTGAACTATCTGTAAAATACGAAACTACGTTATAACCAACCCTGGAACCTACCCTCCTGTAATGCTAGCTTAATTACTCTAAACACCTATGACGCTTGAATTATGCTAAATACCTACGATACTAGCTGAGTTACCTGTGAAATACGAAACTATGCTATACCCAACCCCTGGAATCTATCCTCCTGTGATACTAGATGAATTAGCCTAAATACCTACAATACTAACTGAATTACCTGTGAAATCATACACTGCTATGATGCAGTCAGCCTCTTGTAATACTAGCTGAATTAGCTTAAATGCCCTCCGATACTAACTGAATTGCCTGTGCAAAATATGCAGCTATGATACGTCCTGCTCCAGGAAACTAGCCTCCTGTGATACTAGCTGAGTGACTCTAAACACTTATGTTACTTGAATTATCCTAAATACCTACGATACTCTCTGAATTACCTGCAACATCATACGGAACTATGCTATATCCGCTTCCCTGGGATATGTCCTACCCTGTGATACTAACTGAATTACTTACCTGTTAGTGTGAGCGGGTTAGCTTTTCCCTTTGCTGGTCACCTTTTTCCCTTTGCTGGTCACCTTTTTCCCTTCCCTGGTCACGTTTTTTCCCTTTGCTGGTCACGTTTTTCCCTTTGTGTGTCACTTTTTCCCTGAGCAGCCACCTTTTCCCTGAATGGGTTACGTGATGGGCATGTCTAGAATTAGGGTTCTAACATTAGCATGAAACAGTTTACCACTAAGTTCACGTCTAAAGTCGCTTTCAAAGTCTAGCCCCTCCCCTCCTATTCCCTATCTCTCCTGTATATAAGTCCATATTCCTACTGCTTCACTATCTGTCTAGCCTACCGACTCTCCTCGTGTCCCTATACCTCTCATATAAACCATACTCTACTCCTCTACCTCTGCCTAGCCTAGCCCAACTCCTCTCCTCGTTTCCCTGTACCTCTCATATAAACCATACTCTGTTCCTCGACCTCTGTCTAGCCTAACACCCCTCCTCCTATTCTATACTTCTCATACATATAAACGCCTACTCTACTCTCAACCTCTGTCTAGCCTAACACCACTCCCAGTATCCCCTACCTCTCATAAAGCGCATTCCTCCTGCCCCCCCCCTCTAGCTGAGTATCACTCCTTGGTTTCCTATCTAACCTAACTTTAACACCTGTCTATCCTAGCATAGGATCTCTCTCCGTTTTCTCGTCTCTCCTTATAAACACATACTCAATTCTCCTAACCTAACACCCCTCCTCCTGTTCCCAACCTCTCTCATATAAAGGACATACTCTACCCTTCAACTCTGTCTAGCCTAACAGTCCACCTCGTTTTCCTATACCATTCATATAAACCATACTCTACTTCTTGACCTCTGTCTAGCCTAACACCCCTGCTCCTGTTCCTACCTCTCTCATATACAAGACATGCTCTACCCTTCAACTCTGTCTAGTCTAATACCCCTCCTCGTTTTTCTATACCTTTCATATAAACCATACTCTACTTCTTGACCTCTGCCTAGCCTAACACCCCTGCTCCTGTTCTCTACCTCTCTCATATACAAGACATGCTCTGCCCTTCAACTCTGTCTAGCCTAACACCCCTCCTCGTTTTCCTATACCTTTCATATAAACCATACTCTACTTCTTGACCTCTGTCTAGCCTAACACCCCTGCTCCTGTTCCCTACCTTTCTCATATACAAGACATGCTCTACCCTTCAACTCTGTCTAGCCTAACACCCCTCCTCGTTTTCCTATACCTTTCATATAAACCATACTCTACTTCTCGAACTCTGTCTAGCCTAACACCCCTGCTCCTGTTCCCTACCTCTCTCATATAAAGGACATGCTCTACCCTTCAACTCTGTCTAGCCTAACACCCCTCCTCGTTTTGCTATACCTTTCATATAAACCATACTCTACTTCTCGACCTCTGTCTAGCCTAACACCCCTGCTCCTGTTCCCTACCTCTCTCATATAAAAGACATGCTCTACCCTTCAACTCTGTCTAACCTAACACCCCTCCTCTTTTTCCTATACCTTTCATATAAACCCTACTCTACTCCTCGACCTCTGTCTAGTCTAACACCTCTCTACTATCTCTTCCATATAAACGTATTTCCCTCCTTTAGCATCTGACTAGCCTAGCATCAGCCCTGGTATTCCCTATCTCACCCATATAAGCGCATTTTCCTCCTTGAACCGCCCCATCTAGCCTCGTTTTCCCTATCCTTTCCCATATAAACGCAAAAAACTGTGCTCGATCTCTCTATATTTACCTACTGGTGTGATATGTCCACTTATGACTTTTCCGCACTTTGAACGAATTTAAGAAAACACGATTTTTCGCTACTAGAGAGTAAAAATTCTTATTTCATGACTTGCCGGAAACTCATTTTCCTTGCTATATATAGGTGTATTATGATGTGGAATGTCCATTTATATTACTTTACCGCACTTTGAACTAAGTGTAGAAAACACGATTTTACGCTCACTAGAGGCCAGAAATTCCTATTTCTTGACTTAAGGTAAGCTCAGTTTTATGCTATTTAAAGGTGTATTATGGTGTGATATGTCCATTTATATGACTTTTCCGCATTTTGAACAAATTCAAGAAATCACGATTTCTCGCTCACCATGAGCCTTGTTATACTTATTTCTTGACTTGTCGTAAGCTCACTTGTATTACTATATATAGGTGTATTATGATGTGATATGTCCATTTATGACTTTTACGTAGTTTCGACAAAGTCAAGAAAACACGATTTTACGCTCACTAGATAGAAATTCTAATTTTATGACTTGTTGGAAACTCACTTTTCTTGGCATATATAGGCTTATTATGATGTGAATGTCCATTTATATGACTTTTACGCAGCTTGGACAAAGTCAACAAAACACATTTTACGCTCATTAGAAGATTGAAATTCTAATTTTATAACTTGTCGGAACCTAACTTTTCTTGGTATAATGATGTGATATGTCCATTTATATGACTTTTACGCAGTTCGCACAGTCAAGAAATCACGATTTTACGCTCACTAGAGGCCAGAAATTCTAATTTTATGACTTGTCGTGAACTCACTTTTCTGGGTATATGAAACCTATATAGGTTTATTATGATGTGATATGTTGATTTATGACTTTTCCACAGTTTGCACAAAGTGAAGAAAACACGATTTTACTCTCACTAGAGGCAAGAAATTCTAAAACTATGACTGGTCGTAAATCCAGTTTTCTTGGTATCCATATGCGTATAATGATGTGATATGTCCATTTATATGACTTGCGTAGTTGCGACAAAGTCCAGAAAACACGATTTTTCGCTCACTAAAGGGTAGAAATTCTAATTTCATGACTTGTCGGTAACTTGCTTTTCTTTGCATATATAGGCGTGATATGTCCATTTATATGACTTTTACGCACTTGGACAAATTCAAGAAAACAGGATTTTTCGCTCACTATAAGCTAGAAATTCTAATACTCCGACTTGTCGGAAACTCGCTTTTCGTGGTATATATAGGCATATAACTATGTGAGACGACCATTTGAACAGCTTTTGTGTAGTTTGGACGAAATCAAGAAAACACGATTTTTCGCTCACTAGGAGCTAGAAATTCCAATTTCATGACTTGTCGGAAACTCACTTTCCTTGCTATATATAGGTGTATTATGATGTCATGTCCATTTATATGACTTTTACGCACTTTGGACAAAGTCGAGAAAACACGATTTTTCGCTCCCTAGAGGCAAGAAATTCTAAAACTATGACTGGTCGGAAACTCACTTTTCTTGGTATCTATAGGCGTATAATGATGTGATATGTCCATTTATATGACTTAAGCAGTTTCGAAAAGACCAGAAAACAGGATTTTAAGCTCACTAGAGGCTAGAATTTCTAATTTCATGACTTGTCGGAAACTTTCTTTTGTTGCTATATATAGGCGTATTATGATGTCATATGTCCATTTATATGACTTTTACGCACTTTGGACAAAGTCGAGAAAACACGATTTTTCGCTCCCTAGAGGCAAGAAATTCTAAAACTATGACTGGTCGGAAACTCACTTTTCTTGGTATCTATAGGCGTATAATGATGTGATATGTCCATTTATATGACTTAAGCAGTTTCGAAAAGACCAGAAAACAGGATTTTAAGCTCACTAGAGGCTAGAATTTCTAATTTCATGACTTGTCGGAAACTTTCTTTTGTTGCTATATATAGGCGTATTATGATGTCATATGTCCATTTATATGACTTTTACGCACTTTGGACAAAGTCGAGAAAACACGATTTTTCGCTCCCTAGAGGCAAGAAATTCTAAAACTATGACTGGTCGGAAACTCACTTTTCTTGGTATCTATAGGCGTATAATGATGTGATATGTCCATTTATATGACTTAGGCAGTTTCGAAAAGTCCAGAAAACAGGATTTTAAGCTCACTAGAGGCTAGAATTTCTAATTTCATGACTTGTCGGAAACTTTCTTTTGTTGCTATATATAGGCGTATTATGATGTCATATGTCCATTTATATGACTTTTACGCACTTTGGACAAAGTCGAGAAAACACTATTTTACGCTACCTAGATGTAAGAAATTCTAAAACTATGACTGGTCGGAATCTCACTTCTCTTGGTATCTATAGGCGTATAATGATGTGATATGTCCATTTATATGACTTACGCAGTTTCGACAAATTCCAGAAAACACGATTTTTCGCTCACTAGAGGCTGGAAATTCTAATTTTATGACTTGTCGGAACTCACTTTTCTTGCTATATATAGGTGTATTATGATGTGATATGTCCATTTATATGACTTTTATGCACTTTGGACAAAGTCAAAGTGGCGAGGTCTCTCTGCAAACAAGCTTACCTTCGCTCCGAGATTTGCACACTTACTACATTTATCTGAATACAAGTCGATCTCAACTGCTAGAGCCCCTTTTTTCAGAACTTAATTTTGGAATTTAGTAACATAGCATCTACTAGTATGTTAAATGTAGACATAATTTAATTTTTTAAAGGAAATAATGAAAAAAATGTTCTATTTAGACATATCTAATGCAACACATCGTACAAGGTTTTACCTAATTTGTATTCATGTGGAAATTCATGTAATTGGCAGGACAGAGAGAATGATAGGGGAGAACAAAAATGTATCAGGTAGGTAAAGGAGAGAATTGCACAGCTAAATCCCTCTCTTTCTGCTTGGCCATTGGCTACCAATACATTAGGCACAACCACCAATGTGATAGGAAATCCTGTATTTATATTTTAGATTCGGGAAAGAAATCCTTTTTTTTTTTCATGATAATGCGTATAAGCCCTCTAGGTCCATTAACCGCTAACTTTATGGCAAGAAATGAAATGTGAAAAATCTGCCACATACATCATGATTTTGGCAACAAATTTTACTATTTCTTCCATGCTACGCCATTACCAACATCATCCAATACCCATGAAGTTTGAAACTTACTTTTTCCCCTCATGCTATTTAGAAAATGTATATCGCGAATGCAAGACGTCTCCCAATTTTGAATATTAATATTTTGGAGAGAAAAAAAGTTGTGTTGTATTTGGATAAATACGGTACACTTTTGATATAGCGTCAGCAATCATCTTGCAGATACTTTTTTTATGTACAACTCTTCTCTCAAAATTTAAAACACGCATTCCCCTGCAATTCCCAGAGCATCCACTCTAATTTGGTAATCTTGCAGAACAATCTCATATACTTAATTGATAATTTCTATCGTCATGTCAGGTTTAGGTCTTTCATTGCATACGTCATCTTTCAAGCTTTCTCAGCCATTTTTAAAGTCTTGGGTGCACCACGAAATGGTTTAAACTGATGCTGCAGTATCCCTTAGAGTGTTTGTCTTATCCGCATGACTTTCTGATGCATTCACCCCCTTCCTTACATAGTAATTAATAAATCATATTATATATTTGCCATGTTTATCATATGTACACACACAGCGTAGTTCTACAATGACTCTTGAATAATCTCTATGTTATTGCATGATTATTTGGTTTTGAAAACAAAACTGCTTCAGAAATGCTGCTGGAATTTTTCAAATGATCCTTATAGTTTTATGGGTACATATTTAGGTTAATTGTTTGAATTGTTTAACAATAACAAAGTATTATATTGCTGATGCATTATACTGTTAGGTGTTAACTGTTGTTACAGGCGTGTGGTAGAACCAGGATTGAAACGTAGAATTGTAATTTTGTAATTTGCTTAGCACCTAAATTTATTATGTTTGTTCCTGCAGTGAACTTTGAGTTTGACTCTTTGAATTAAAGGCATAGAGGAACAACACATATATTCTTTCAGATATATTAGGAGATTTCCACATTTGCATAGAATAATTGATATAAAGTTTCAAGAATAAGGTAATAAGAATGTGTTTTCAATTCTAAGGCACTAAATCATCACTGAGTATAATCAATTCATTTATATATTAATAATCAAGAAGTTTAAATAAAGATAATGGTCCAGTGCATGCAATTCAGGATGCGGGAGGATTAGCCATTGGCTAAGCGGACGATACCACTATAGTGATAACAGGTAAAACAGCAACAGAGGTATAAAATACTAGAGGTAGTTAGTACTTACTTTTCAGAGCTAGGAATGTTACTAAATACAAATAAAATGGAATGGATGCAAACTGGCATAAATAATAAAATGCAGACAAACTTAACACTAGCAATCCAAAATGAGCAAATTCGCCGAGTAACGCAGACAAATTTTTTAGAATTAGTTATAGATAATACTTTAAAATGGAATAAACATGTAGAAAAGGTCAGTTTCAAAATAAATTAGAGTATATATGTGCTTAAATAGATTCATGGATGAAGATAGTGCTCTGAAAGTATATTACACTTTTGTACATACACATCTAAATTACGGTATCATCCTATAGGGAGCAGCAGGAAAGAAACAAAGGTTAAGAATACTTGGATTACAGAAACGAGCAATAAGAAAAATTAAAAAAGTTCCAATAAGAGATTCATGCAAAAGTAGTTTAAAAAAACTCTGAATGCTCACAGTGCCTTATTTATATACAGAGAGAGCCAAAAGACTATGAACCGCCTGCACAGTGTTTTTCCTGTCTGCATCCTTGGCGCTTGTTGTCGTCTGTCGCCAACTTTTTTCGAGTCGACAGTTGAAGCCCGTACATATGTGAATACAATTTTGCCCCCCCTTTTTTTAAGAGAGTTAACATCCTGGGAGCGAGATTTTACCTTTCTTCAACAAGCCTCTGCAACAGCTTATACGGGCAATATTTAGATGAGAGAAATTGAAAGTGTGTTTGAGGACAGAATTATTAGTACAGATTTGTGGCCCCCTCGATCCCCCGACCTAACTCCTTGTAATTTCTATCTCTGGGGTAACTTAAAACAAAGTATACAAGATAAACCCACACACCTTGGAAGTATTAAAACAAAATATCCGTCAGGAAATTGCCAGCATTTCTCAATGCGAATCACTTCAAGTGATGAATAGTTTCCTAAAAGGTGCCAAAAATGTATGGACAACGGTGGCTAGTTTCAGCATTTCCTTTCATAGTCTTGGTAAGTAAAGCTTTTAAAAGTAGTTTTAAAACTGTTGCGACAATCTGCTCTTAGTTCTCTTCCTTGGTGATGAAAATAATGTGTTATAAGTACAACAAACTAATATTTAATGCCGCCAAAGCCGGTAATATACTCAGCTGCAAGCGTAGCCGAGAGATTGAGGGCCCTCAGCCTCAAAGCGTAGCCAAGGGATGTTTTTTTAGAAGGAAAGGAGTGTAGCAGTTGCAACCATTTTCAACAAAGAGAACTAAGAGCAGATTTGCCAAAATGTGGTATGGTTTCTCTACACCTTTCTATGATAGCGGCAGACAGCAGCGAGCGTTGAGGACACGGACAGAAAAACACCACGCAGCCGGTTCATAGTTTTTTGGCTCCCTCTGTATATATGAATGCCTTAAGCATATAGTAAGAACATATAGGGAAGAAAAAAATATAAATATACACAATCATAACACAATGACAAAACTGAACTATTTTAGTAGCAGACTAAGAGGCTTGCTAGGTACAAAATATATTGAAAGTAATGCAAAAGATCTATACAATCATTTACCTCACCAGATTAAAGAAATAAATGCAGAAATGGAAAAAATTGAAGCAATAAAGACTTACCTGATTAACAATGCTTTGTACTCAATTGGTGAATATAAGGCAGGTAACTTCCATAATAGCTAGTCTGAATAATATAAAGCATCTATATATATATATATATAAGTATTAATGCATGTAAAATGTATACACCTAGGTAGGTAGGTAGGTAGGCAGGTAGGCAGTTCGGCAGGCAGGCCGGTCTGTCTGTCTGTCTGTCTGTCTGTCTGGATGGATGGATGGATGGATGGATGGATGGATGGATGTATGTATGTTTTTATTCACCAAGAGAATTTTCTTACAAATTCATGGCTTCGTCAAGATTTAATTAATATAGTTGAGGAATATATACAGGAAATGTACATTTTACAGGTTATATACAGAGAATACATATTAATTAATGAATAATAATAATAATAATAATAATAATAATAATAATAATAATAATAATAATAATAATAATAATAATAATAATAATAGTAACGGTAAGCTAACTTATTAAAAGTAGCAAATGTCAATTGTAGCTAGTCAGTATATATATAGCAATTTATATTAATGCACTTAACATGTATACATAAACAGTTTTTAAATTTTTTTCTGATGAAGTCTTGTAAACTTTTGCAAATGGCAAATAAAATCTGAATCTGAACTTACAAGGGCAGTTTGGTAAGTCTGGTAAAAAGCATAGTAAATAACATTTTTCTGCAAAAGCAAACATTTATTTCTCAACATAATCCTAGTGCAGCAAGATTCTAATTTTTTTTAATTCCCTCAGAAAAAAAATCACTGTCTAATTGTAATTGATAATGATGAAATAACATTCATGCATAAAAACATAAACCAATTACTCTTTTCATTTTCAAAATAAGAGCCATATAAAAATAAAGTAAATACACAGAATACTTATTACTTATACAATTTATAATTATTAACACACAAGAATAATAAGAGCTATAGGATATGGATGCAACCAATTTAGCATATTAGTGAATATTTGCGCTGCAATTTAAAACCTCTTGTGGGTTATAATTTTGTAAAATTGTTGTAAATTTGTACAATCAACTGGGTTAACAATAAAATTACTTACTTACTATTTTATTTAAATTTTAATTTCTTAAATATATGACAATGCCATATGTTTTCCATGCATAAGACATCTATTAATTTTAAGACATTAAGAGCCATATTAATAAGAATTCTAAAGTGCATTCCACGAATTTTAAGGCATTCAGTTAAGGCATATAGCATATAGCATCCAGTTCTTAAACAGTTGACTAGCGCTACTCCCTTTGTATCTGTAATGAAATATGTAATCTATGCTATTTCTGCTAAGATTTGTTGGATTAAAATGTAGTAGATAGAAAAATAAGCTTTTGTATTTTTACCATTGGCATTGTACTTAGTTATGATGGCTACTATTAGCTTGTATATGTTATTATTATTAATGATTATTATTATTGTTATTATTATTACTGTATTGTAATACCCACAAATAAAGATAGAGGTTAGAGAAAGTCATGTGAATGTATCATGTTTTTCATTTAGAGCTATAATATTTACTTATTTCTTATTTAGTTTGAAAACAAAAAGGAGTGTGTTTCAGTTTTTATGCATGAGCATAAAATCCAATACATCTTAGCCATTGGAAATTATATTATAGTATGTGTAATAATATTGTAATTAACACTTCGACATGATCTACAATAACACTGTTTTACTTTGTATATTGTATGATCGAAAATAAATATTCTCCAGATTTGGCTCTGAATGACTTCTTCCTCTTCGCAAACCTGAAAAATTGGCTCACTGGGAAGAAATTCATGCCCAGTGAACACATCATGGCAGAAACAAGCTCATATATTACAGACTTCGAAAAATCATATTTTCTGGAAGGGTTAAAAAAAATTGGAGAAACGTGGACAACGTGTATTGAATTGAAAGGAGATTATGTTGAGAAATAAAATTGATTTTTTGAACAAAATTGTTATTTTCTTTAAAAAGTCTCTGACTTGTCAATCCACCCTTGTATATTAGACATTTGAATTAACACTTTCTTAAATTGTAGGTGTTTACAGCCAATCATATTTAAAGAGGAAACAATAACATCATTCTTAAAATTAATGCAAATACTACGAAACTATTGTTTTTCTGGAACTAGTTTTTAAACTAGTTGATGAAAAGCTCTAAAATAAATAACATACATATTTAAGTTCTACTCAGTATAGCTTTACCGTTGTATTAACCAGATAGCTTTTTTGCGGCTTTATACTAGCATCTTTAACAACTGTCAGTTGACTTGAGGTCTTTGGTATTCTTTGACATGGCGTGAGATGGTGAAAATACATGGCAGAGCGTGTGTTATATGTATTTTGCTATTAAATCAAATACCTATGGGGGCTGAAATTAAGTTGCTTGTTTGGTATGGCTTGTGAGCTTGTAAATTTCAGATAGTTCTAACATATTCAGTTTTTGGCTTTTCTACAGAACCTCTGTGAACCAACTGCTCAGGATGAGAGACGACAATCCCACAAAATAGTCATGTAGATTTTATTAAAACCCAATCATATGCACATATGAAAGTTTAATCTTAATGTAATTTAAATATAATGCAAAAGTGGATATAGAAATATGAATGTAAGCTACAATAGGTTCATTTTTCAAAAATAATAATTTCTAGTTTTTTTAAAGGTCAGTATATTGCAGAATACAGTGAATTCACATTCTAACCCATTTTAAACTTGCAATTAATTATGTAATAGTTACAAAGGGGTTTTCCAAATATGTGTTTGTGTGTGTGCGCTTGCGCATGCGTGCTCATTAATGGCATTTAACTTCAATATCTTCCAAAGTTTTGAAAGTTTTTTCTCCCAAAAATGGTTAACAATTTTGATAAAAATAACATGTGCATATTAAAATTATTTACATGACTAATAAAATGCATATGTTGAATTTTCTGGGAATACTCTGTGAAGTCCACTTTATTTGAAAGAAATTAGGTATAATTTTCTATAACTAACAAACATTAAGAAATAGACAAAAACGGATTACACAAAAAATGTATATCTTTTTAAAACAGAAAATTTATATAAAATAGTTTCTTTTTGTGGCATTAGCCACTTCCAAGATATCCGCTAATATTGTTTTCAATTGCTCAATACATTTTTGAAGTCCTGTTGCTATTCAGTTGTTTCTCACGATAACATGGAAAGCCTATTTAAAGCCATAGCTAAACTCCTGACTATCTATTTGCTTTCTTCTATCCCTCTTGTACCCACAACAAAATATGTAATGAAACTACATCTACGAATGTTTATCTTGAATAACATGAAGCAGATAGAAAAATAAGCTTACATAAGAATAGTTTGTAGAAGCTATATAAAAATAAATGATATTGTGTAGAGACAGTCATGTGAATGTAACACAGCAGATTTTTCATTAATCTAATGCTAGTTACTAAATGCTCTGTTAGTTACATGAAATTGCTGAAATGACTGAATGTGCAGAAGCAAATTGAAGTTAGTATAGTTTTCTCTTCCTGTTCTGCAAATTTAACTTCATCGTCTTGCTTATTTCTGCTTTTCCTGCAACAAGCTCAGAGAAATATATATTATGTTTGTGCCTCTGCTTTCGCCAAACAAAAGTTCACTTGTGTCCACTCATATATTAACAATGAAAAACTTTAAAATATTCTTGCCTCACACAGTCACAGAGAGTTTCAGTTTTATTTTGTGATTTCACACTATATTGGATTAGTAGCACATCTGAAGAGGATGCCAATGTTATATGTATTTTCTCCACTGTTTGAGTGCAAAGGCAATTTACAAGTTTTGGACAAATTGTATTAAGACATTCTTTAGTTTTATAGAAGTGAAAGAGCAAAACGCAACTGTAGGAAGAGTGCGACAGCTGCAGACAGGTTATCAATTATACTAAAGCAATTTAGCAAGTGAACTGTGCATATCTGAAGTAGAATGTCCCTAGTTTACTCGAGATGTAATTCCAGGCACCTTTACTGTTTTGTTTTCTATAGAACAGTGGTGCGGCTGACCCATAACAAATAATTCCATTGTTGAGCATGCTTTACAAACCACAGTATTGAAACAGCTTTATTTGTCTCTCATACAGAGAGCTTATGAGCTGTGGCAGTAGGAGTGCAGATGCATTCAGGCAAGCAGATTTTTCATTCAGCTAACATTGGAACTGTCTTAGAAGTCTCCTCAGGACTTAAAACCACAGCATGTTCAAGTGGAAATAAAGGCAACGTGATTGAAAATGGGAATATGGCAATCTCTCATCTGGAAAATATGCATGCGTCGCAGCAGGCCACAAGGGACACAGAAATGATAGCATCATTACTTATGGTGATAAATTTGCTAAATAGGGATTTACTGAAAGCCCAGAGTGAAGCCAGTGAGTTATAAAGGGAAAATGAAGGCCTCAGGAAGAAGGTAAAGTGTGAGAAATCAACGTACTCCAGGGTGACAAAAAAAAGGGACTATTGGATTCCGAACTGAAGCAGTAGTAAGTTCAAAATGCCAGTGCAAAACTGTTTTTGGTGTCCTGAAAGAAGTAAAATACAATGCTGTAGATGGAAAACGCAAATCTAAAAAGCATGGAAGAGGAAATGGACAGTTAGTTAAGGTAAGGTCTAGCCAAAGCCAAAGCTCACCTTCAACCAGGAATGGAAATGGATACATAACTTACACACGTCTTTTTTGGTTCCTTGGTAGACTAACTGTTCTAGCATGCTGTCTCCCAGCTCTCTGGGCTGGTACTGGAGTACATTAAGGTGTCTTAACTCCACTGGACATCACCACCCAGATGTACCCAATCTTCCATGGGTATCAGAAACCACCGCCCCACCGAATCCAACCAAATGTGAAAACAGCTCCCTTTCGAGAGAGGCTCAGATTATTGCCCAGCATACTTCTGGTAAAGTTAGAAGTACTATGAGTGCCAGCACCTGTGCCCTCTGAATGCGTTGGAACACCTCCCCTACAGGAAGAGAAAATGGACAAGAGGAAAGTGCTTATAATGAACGACTCAATCTTAAATTAGCAGGTAAGGAATGCAGGGAAAAAGGCTATTAGATACACTGTTTCCCAGGCATAAGCTACAGGAAATGCAAGAACAAATAGGTAGAAAGGATGGTCTTAAAAGAAGAAAAAATGAAGGTAGCGTTGTTTCATGCAGGTACCAACATAAGTGCTGGGGTAAGGGCGGAGGAAATAATGGGGGAAACTATGGACATAGTAAGCTGCATTAGGTCATAGGTGTCTGATGTAAAAATAATTCCAAATGGTGTTCTACATCAACGTGATGTTACCACTAGGAGAATGAAAATAACTGGCTCTGTGTTAATAAAAATTGTCTAAAAAATTGTCCAGAAAATATTTCTGGCTCTGGAAGAATAACTTTGCTAGGGATGGGGTCCAATTAAATTGAAGGGGATCCAGAAAATTTGATATCGTGTAAAATAGTCACATTCTCAATGCTTAAGGAAAACTATGATCACAAGTGGTGGACGTAAATTCAGATGAAAATTTTTTAGGTGCCCAAATAGATGGGATTGTTCTGAATATTGGTAAAGTCATCGTTTCTAACACTCCCCATAAGACCTATAACCTTCGGGGAATACCCACCACCAAGCGATAACTGGACCTATATCTGGGGTAGAGGCATCCAGGTGGAATCTATTCCTCCGATGGTAGGGTGATGATGAGGATGGCAGTGAAATGAGAGGACCTACAGCTTTTATCATTGACTCCAAACCACGTTGAGCCTTCACATGATCTTGGCAGAGTAAATGCAACAAATTACCTATGACAATTAAAAACACAAAATAAGCTTCAATTGTTATAAAAGAAGCTTAGTTCATTCTTATAAGTTAACTCATTTTATTCAATTGCAGAGATATGTAATGATGCGATATGATTACTAAAGTAATAAGTTTTTAGTTTTTCTACATATTTTTTATGTTTAATTTGTATTTGATAATGTAAATATCTGAATGCAGTACACCTTTATTTGTTAGGAATCTTAATTTTAATTGTCCTTTTTTTTTTTTTAGTTAAGTATTATATCTCAGTAGTCTTAAGCATTTGGCTTCCAAGTTATCTATACTCAAATCATATGCAACACAAAGAACATAAACAGGGACCAAGTGTCACTGAGTGCTGTCTACAAATGCCAAAGGACTATATGAGGGATGGGGGTGGTTTATGACCTGCTATGTCCCTGCCAAAAGTCCAGTAGCAGTTTAACTTTATTTCTTTTCATCCTATCAAAATATAATCTTTTCATATCATAAATAAAGAATACTAATACTAACATTTTTATGCATGTATGTATGAGGCAAGCAAAAGTGCAGAACATTTGCACATATAAACTTAATAGTCTTTGTTCTGTAAAGATTGGACACAAGTGAATGTTTGTTTGTTGCCACTCCCAAACCACGCTGAGGTACAGGGGCAAGAAGGGGGAAAAATGTGGGAACTCTGTTCCATTCCAGGAAAATTTAGAAAGCCTTATTAGTTTACAGAATGGGGTTTTGTTGGACATGTTGATGCTATGTGAACTCTGGAGCTACTTGTAACTTTCATCGCCTAACTAAACCCTACCTAATGCTTAGCTAACCTCACACTGCTCCTGGAGTCTCATACCATACTCGCATAACCAACAATACAGTACTGGTGTCATCAGAGCCCTTAAATAAACCAGCACCTTATTGTCCCTTTTTTCACCTTATTTGAGCACCTTTTCCCTTCTTTTTTTCATCTGAAATTTGCACCTAAAAATCCTAAATCTAGTAATGACGAATCAACAGAATGCAATGTAGAGAACCATGAAATTAAATGTACTAACCTGCAATATGGCCCCATGGTACAGGTATTTTAACCTCATGTATTTCTCTAGGTGAAGTCTTTATGGCCAAAGAACTGAAAGGCGCGCCAATTCTTCTATGGTGCAATGAGCTCAGACACTTGATCATTGCTATTGTCGAATATAACTGCTATGACGATTATATACTGCAACCAAACCCAGAAACATTATGAAACATCAGATGCCACTTTTAGTATAGTCACAGAACAGCAAAGTATAGTTACATCGGCTATCCTGCATAATAATTTCATACCATTCTCATATTGATAAATGGTAATTGCGACAATAACAAACAAAGAAACAATAACACACTGTTACTATTAATGAACTTTTCTCTTATAGTGTGTGTTTTATTGAGAATTTGCCTCGTTAACTAAACGTTAATATTAACGATTGATAACTTTATTTTAATTTTCTAGCGACACATCAGCGGCTCGTTCACAGCACACCGGTTAAAAAACGATGCCCTAGGCAAACGTGGTTATACCATCACAAAAGTTGCCAACGTTCCCATTTTGGGTAAAGTTAAACAGGAAAAAAACTGACGTAGGAAAACTGCTACAGCAGAGATTTGCAAAAAATTAGAAACCTTGATGAAAAAGAAGCAGCTGTTTGTGACTGTTTAAACGAGGAACCTATTCTTGATAAAATACTATAAACAATAAAACCAAAATATTCCTCTTATTTTATAGTGTTTCATTACAATTAACTTAAATTAATGCGATATTACAGCTACATGATTGCATAATGACCAAGATACTATGTCTGATGGTTAAGGTGGGGCATTTGTCTTCTGCTAGCAGCGGCATGGACATGTCTACTAGCGCTTGCAGAAAGCTACCCGAAGTTGCCCGACGAAGTTCGAGCGAATGCCGAAAATAAACGAAAGGGAACGATCTTCCAGTTCAAAGGGGAAGGTAGTCCATTCCGGCACATTTTGCTCCCATTGGCTGTGGTCAAATACGTAACGTGGAACGTTGGTGCGCGCATTTCGACTGCCAATTGAAAGTGTATACATAAAGCCGTGCGTTTCAAAGCATGAATTTGTACGTACATAGTACAAATCAGTTTAAGTTCAGTACCTTCCAAAGATGCAACACAAAGATTTTCAAGAAAATTCCCCACCGAAAATAACCATTATACTCCTCCCCATTCCTGACATGTCTTTTGTGATATTGTCATCTTGCTACAGTGCCAGTCTCTACAGACATAGCAGGTTTGATATTGGACTTTAAATACTTAAGCTACCATGTAAATACTATTGCTGGATAGAAAGTAGTAGGAATACCAGTAGCACACAGTGATTGTATAATTGTTAGTCAATGGGATAGACGGATCTGTTGCATCCCAGTTTTATATGTTATAATGTGTTATGTATATGCAAACTCCACCATCTTCTAAATTTTTTCTTATACAGGGTGAAAGTGCTTGAACTGTAATAAAATGGCTAATAGACACAGGCACAAGGAACATCACTATGTTTCATTTTTGTAGGTTTAATGACAAAAATTGTATTGGACATATTTGCACTACTCATTATATAGAATCCATGATTAACGTACAGTTCAAGCAGTACCTTCCACCCTGTATACTGTCTTCCCAAATAATACCCATGCAGTAATAATGAGAATTTCTCGTTTCAAGAGATGTCTTTCTCAAACATGTCTTCAAGGTAATAGAAATTACATGGGAAATTGAAATTTAAGCATAACATAAGTATAAAGTTATAATTTCGAGCTTATTCAAAGTAAATTAATCATCATAATAGTATCAACCTCATGTAAGCAATTTATTGTAGGGCAGATTGCATGTGATGGTGATTAACACTTATTTGCTATTGTTGTCCTACTGTAATGAGTGTCGAGAAGTTTACTGTTGAAATGGTGATGGTTTACAATTTTTCTCTCTTAGATAATGCATGATGGGGAGGGGAGCATCCCCCCTCCCCCAAGGTTGTTCTTGGTTTTGGGTATATTCCTACTTACTCTGTATACTTCATAATTGTATGATGTGTTCAATTTCCCTGAGCATTGCTCACAGTGGAGCCAAATGAACAAACACAAACAAACATCACTGTATGGGCTCAATTTGTTTTTTTCCCATATGACCTGTCAATAAATTTAAGGTTCCCATATGCTGTAGGACCTCCACTGTGTTATACCAAATGTTATATATATATAGAACCTTTCCCAGGAAAAGGAATCAAAGTGTATTTTCTAT
Source organism: Deroplatys truncata (assembly GCA_030765065.1). Lineage (NCBI taxonomy): Eukaryota > Metazoa > Arthropoda > Insecta > Mantodea > Mantidae > Deroplatys > Deroplatys truncata. Next base: position 40,725,618 of record CM060987.1, on the reverse strand, counting down.
TCAATAACTGTAAGTTTTATTAACTAGAACTGGCTTTGTGTATGCATAAATGACTAAGTGCAATTACCTATAAGATCATTCCAATAGATTGTAATAACAGACATTCAAGAGGTTAGAATTTAATGGACATTTTAATTGGGTAGGCCATTCAAATGTATATTAATGTAGGCACATGTTCCTTAAAATACTATACAAATGTATTATACAGTATTATTAAATATGAATGTGAATGCAATGTCTAAATAATAACAATGTCTCTTTGTGTTTAGCCATATCACACCCATCCTTCATAATTGTCAATCACTTTAACATGTAGTTTAGTGTGCCAGTATTAATTGTTTTTTCATATGTTGACTGCAGAAAGAATGTAACAGCACATGCTGGTTTATAAATTTGGGTGGCTGGATGAGACACTAGTTCATTACTATTGCTCTCTGTCCTCCATAGTATTTTTAATTTTAATGTCCCTTTTAACTTCACAGGTTTACAGAGATTCGAGATTGGTGGGAGGGGGATGACAATGATGAAGGTGGTGCAATTGATGGAATTATGGTGGGGAAAACCATAATACTAATTAAAATTGGAATAGCACTCACTATTTATGTCGATCCTTCTGTAGTGCACACAGTAGTAGTTGAGGATCCAATTATGTACACATTACTGTCAATCACTGTCATACATATCACTCTTGACTTTCTGCAACATTGAACTTGAAATTGCAAAAGAATGGCACTCTGAATCTGACACAAGTCTGCTTGCATGTAACAATCCGCACATTGTTTTGGTTGACAACCGATTCCTTACTTTTGTTTTCATCAGATTTATAATTGAAAAAACTCGTTCCACTGTAGCACTAGAATGGGGAAGACTCAAAAGGCACCAGATAAATTTGGACAAAAGAGGGAAAACATGTTTTGAATCGGCATATTTCTTTTTCTTTACTTGGGTCCAAAATTCTTGCACCATAGCGTCACTACCACATACAATGTCAGTGTTGCGTAGCAGCCTCCATTCTGTATCTATTTGTTGAATTTCTTCCGGTTTCACCAAATTAGGAAAACAAGAAGAAAGTGGTGCAATTGACTGTACTATTTGGATTTTAGCTGGTTCTAACACTTCTAACAATGTAAGAAGGGGATCGCTTAATGAAAAACGGCTTAGTATCTGGCGAACTGACTCGATGTAAAAATCAACACAGCGTAATTTGAGAACTTGCACATGTTTGTCCGGCAGAGATAATTTTGTCAGAGATATTTGGACTTTGGCACCAAAATACATGTTTTCCACAGGAAGAAATACTCTGGGATCCCTGTATTCAATTTTATCTATTTCAGTGAACTTCAAATGTTCAGGTTTAATGTAGCAGTCAAGGATAGTTCGCAAAGCAGAAACAACATCAGCTTTCAGGTTGTGGATTTGGGGTTCTTTGCTTTGCATTTGCTTATTTAAACCGTTAAAAATAGGTAAAACAAACTGAAGGAACTCCAGATATAACTTGTTGTATGGTGATTTAAGCTTGTTGAGAATTACCTCAGTTGTTTGCAGTTTTTCTTCGAAAGAAGCATGGGTGAAGTAAAGAATAAGAGCATCATACTGCTCTAATATACGAGAAACGACTAACTCGAGAGATAACCACCGCGTTTGGCTTGGTTGTAGTAGTTTGTGTGGCTTAGTGTTCACAAAAGTTTGAAACTCTTTGAGAGCTTCTACACGCTTTGCACTTGCATGGAAATAATTGAAGATATCGCGAGTCAAATCTTCTGGTTCTCGCGGAAGTTTAGTGCAAGCATAGGATGAACATAAGTTGAATGAATGACAAACACGTGTCATTATAAACAAGTGTGGTATATCATTCTTTAGAAGAACAGATAAAGAATGTCTTTTACCCATCATGACACTAGCTCCATCTGCGGCTAATCCAATGAGGTTGTTTTTATATTCCTAGAAACAAAAGAGTTTACCACACTCTGGTACAAGTTAATTGCATTAGCATTACTAACAGATATTAGATCAAAAAATGAATCTGAAATCCTGCCAATACCAGAATCAAACCGAATAACCAAACACAAATGTTTAGAAGAACTAATGTCTGTAGATTCATCCACAATTAGAGAAAATTTATGTTCTCTCAGCATTGCATATAACATTTCTTTACTTTCTAGACCCAAAACATTATTAAGAATAGCTGTTGCTTTTGTTCGAGAACAGGTTATCCTTTTTGCAATTTCAGAATCAGGACATATTGATTTAACAGAGAGGGCAGGTGTTCCATGACATTAAAAGAAATATTATGTTCTGCTAGAAAAGCCACAAGACGAATTTCTGCTTCTTTTACTTTGGTAGTTAATGTGGACTGATGTGCAAATTATAGAATTTTCTGTCCATTGGCCGTTTAGAACACTGAATATGTTTCTCTGTTGTTACATGTCTTTCCAAAGCAGTTTTACCACCTGATGCAATATTTATATTATAATCACACACTTTGCAAAATTAGACCCCCTTTTAGAAGATGCTAACCAGCCACTAAACTTATCTTCTTGCTCCCACTCAGCTTTGTAGTTTTGACTGTACTTCTGTTTCTTACTTATGTTCAGTTAACACCGTAACACACAGCGTAGTTAAACTATATATAAGCACACGCACTTTAATTTACACTGCAAATTAGAACGCTGGCAGTAATGGAATTAATTGTTCTTTCACACAAGCCGTGTGTTGGACAGGGTTGGAAAGGTAGAATCAGATGACTGAAAAATTCAATGCCATCCCGGCTATGGCATTGAATTTTTCAGTCATCTGATTCTACCTTTCCAACGCTGGCAGTAATGTTTTTCTGTTCGTTCTTAAGCCTCAACTGCAACGCAACTGAAAAATTAATTTAGATTTTGTCACAGTAATATTATTATTTAATTTGTTAAACCAAACACAGGCAATGTGCAACTGTTATGCTAGGGGAAGTGGAAAGAGGATGGAACAAACTAAAGGCATCAGCGATAAGTCTCTGTGGGATAAATAGACGCTTATTCTAAATAATGCACGTGTATGCACTTAAACACCCAAGATTTACTGCCAGTATAAACTGAAGCGAGAAGTATAAACGCAGTTGGTAAATAACAAGCAGCCTAAATAAGCTACCGGGAACGTCAATATCTGTATACCAGCCAGTTACTATGAAGAAAGTAGGCTTGAGAAATTTCTCCGGAGTGTACTGAATATGTTATTGTTTTTTCGTTATTCAAGAGTCCGGTTTAAAAGTGTATATATTTTCCCTCCACTTTCTTATCTATCATAGTTTTTCCAATAGCAATTCCCTTACGATAACGCAACCCAGATATGGTATAATGTGTCGCGGGATCGTTAGTATTATCTTATTTGCTGAGCGCCTGTTATTGTTTTACTATTTTACTATTTCTTTGTCCTCCGGCTAGCTATTATTACTCAGTCGAGCAAATCTCTTGAACAGGGTGTGTAAACGGAGAGGAGTTGTTACTGAAAGATAACACTGATAAAAGAATTTGTTTTTACACTTTTATTGCCTTAATTTCCTTAATTTCCTTCCTAAATTTCACATATTTACTCTTGATACACGCCCGACTGAAACTGTTATATTTTCGAATGTAACTATAATCACTTATTTGCCGCACATTATTAATTTGCGTATTTCACATTTTATAACTAACTTTACGACACGAGAGATTCTGTAGAACTGCGCGACGTGTAACCCGTGAATGATTCTGTTGAACTGTGCGACGTGTAACGCGTGAATGATTCTCTTAAACTGGGCAATACTTGTCTTTGGCACGGAATTTATACTCCCTCACCCCGATATGCCTAAACATTATAACAGAGCTGCTATTGGTTAATAAAGCGCGCCAACATTAGCGTCTATTTTTATATCCAATCAAAATTACGAACACATATGCTCTAGGGAAGATATGCCCTCCATTTCTAAAGAGAAGCGCGCTAATCTGACGTCATTTGCTTGTCTCTTCTAATTAATAAACAACTCACCCCCTCGCTCATTGTTATCCGCTCCTATTGTCAGTTTCAGTGAGGTCGTGTAAACTTATTTCCTAACAATGCTTATAATTAACAAACATCTCAAATCATTGTCATACAATAATGCTAATTTACACTACAATCACTCTGGCATTCACAGTGTTGTGATATAAAATACTGCGTCAAATCTTTGTGTATACAAGTGATTATGAAATGAATCACTCATTTTTGTACACGAGTAGAAGTGCCTTGCATGATAAAAACGTCCAGAAGAGCAATTTCTACGATCTTAAGGGAAAACAAAGATTAAAAATTATAAAGAAGTAAAAAGCAGGAGATTTTGAGGATCGCTCGTGTTTTAGCAGTAGATTTGCGAAAAATCAGGAAATCTCCTGCAAAATCAGTATACATGGCAACCCTGGCCTCAGCAATCAGCATGGCCACAGAACAGCAAACTATTGGCATCCACAGAACAGCAAACTATTGGCATGGCAGAGGTCACGACATTCGCTTTGGAAGCATGGTGTTCGTACACCTTCGGGTGGCTTGCTGCAACCGCTAGTGTAGGCATGTCCATGCCGCTGCTAGCAGAAGACAGGACATTATTATGCAGGATAGCCGTTGTAACTATACTAAAAGTGGCATCTGATGTTTCATAATGCTTCTGGGTTTGGTTGTAGTATATAATCGTCATAGCAGTTATATTCGACAATAGCAATGATCAAGTGTCTGAGCTCATTGCACCTTAGAAGAATTGGCGCGTCTTTCAGTTCTTTGGCCATAAAGACTTCAGCTAGAGAAATACAGGAGGTTAAAATACCTGTACCATGGGGCCATATTGCAGGTTAGTACATTTAATTTCATGGTTCTCTACATTGCATTCTGTTGATTCATTACTAGATTTAGGATTTTTAGGTGCAAATATCAGATGAAAAAAAGAAGGGAAAAGGTGCTCAAATAAGGTGAAAAAAGGGACAATAAGGTGCTGGTTTATTTAAGGGGATGCACAACTGAAATTGCTATTTCCTAAACTATCCATTCAGTTGGGCTGAAATTTTAACCACATGTCAGTCTTCTATAGATACAAATGTTTTGTGAATTTCAATCCAAAATCTTAATTAGTTTTCAAGTTATTAATTTTCAAAATATAAAATTATGGGTATATGCAAAATGCAACCAACATTATGCTCTAGTTGTGGCCCGTCGAAGTAGCTTAAATTAGCCAAAGAAAAGCGAATAATTTACCTTGTGAGTGAGTTTAGAAGTAGATGTGATCTGTTCAATAGCTTGTGCTCACCTACCCGTCCCTCGACGGTGTTTTACTTATATAGGCGAATCGCGTACAAAACAAAACAAACGTAGCCAAACAAGTACATAAAATTATCACTCATCAAAAGAAGGAAAAAACACGAAGCTGTTGTACTTCAAGACATTAAGCATCTCCACATTTTTAAAAGTAAGTCTGTTTCTATTAGGAGATAGAATGTTATGGCTTCCTTCAACATCCACAGAAACCAGTGGGGCTAACCTTGTGTTCACTCGGATTGGCAACTCTACAGATGTGGCAAATTCCTCAATGTCTGGATTCTTCTGAAGACTAGATTCAAGTTTGTCTTTGGTAAAGCCATCTAACTGCTCCCTCATGGAAGTAAAAATATCCCATTGTTTTTCCTTTTCCAGACCATGTTCTTCCAATTGTTTAATGGCTGCAGGCAGGTACTTGTAACTATGGACACAATATAGTTCTGTCTGCAAATTAAGTATTTTGTCCGGTGACAGAAGTTGCTGTGCCTTGGAAATTGCACCTGCATCTGATGGATCCAAAGAAAGCACAAACTCTTTAAGTTTGTCAAAATTCTCACACAACATAGCACCACACTCAATCCAAGATACCCAGCGAGTAATGACTGGGAAATTTGGAAGAGGCCAGGCCAGTGATTTCCCTGTAGTAAACAACACGGCTTGGAGCTTTCAGTAGAATCTTCTTCAGGGCAGAGATGAATTGATTTGCGATGTCGTATTCGTTCCTTATGGATTCACAAACCCTGTGAAGGGCATGAGCTAAACATGTCACATAAGTTAGGAAATAAAGGTTTCAATTGGTTACAGCTGAAACCATGTATGGGGCGTGGTCTGTAACCACAAGAAGAAGTTTTTCAAACTCGATACCAGTAGGCCAGAGTTTTTAGCAGAAGTCCATAATGGATTGCATTACTGTACTGGCATTGGCTTTCTGCAGCTCGTACATTTTTAGCAACATGGGCTTAACTTTCTCCCCTGCTAAGGGAAAAACTAAAATGCTCAAAACATATCGTTCCATTGAGTCTATGGTTTCACAATGATTCCCACATTGCAATCAGACACTTTCTCCTTGATTCTTTCTATGGTTTCTTGGTAAACAGGCTCCATGTAGTTTTTTCTTAAAGTACTCTCATTGGGCATTGACATCTTTGTGTATTTTTCAAGAAATCTCTTGTAGGCTGGATGGTTCACCTTATTGAGTGGAATTCCTGCTTGTGTAAGAGCTGCACACAAAAGAATATTTAATTCCTTGAAATTTTGCTTTTTGAAGAACTCTGTTGAAACGCATTTCGTAATAGAGGTTGGTGTGATTTGTTTGCTTGAAGAGTCTTGTTCATTTGATGCTTGCAGCTGGAAATGTGTTGTTTGATGCGATCTCGCTGGTGTTTTTCATCTAACAAAATTCCTGAATCACAAATAGTACATTGCATAACAGTTCCATCAGTGTCTATGAAATCTTGTTTGAATTCCTCAGCCAGAACAATAAATCGAGCACTGGACATGTTTGGCATGGTAAAATCTAGTACTAGTACACCTGTCTGGTAATGTAACATAGAGCTAACACTAGTTCACTTGCTAACACAATGCGACTGTCACACAACTCACTCTTGCGCTCATTCGCTGTCCACATTCTCTTATAACACCGCGACAATTACCAGAATGTTCTCATTCATGCTGGAACTTCAGTCTCAGCGATTTCTAGTAGTTTCGAGCAGAACCCAGTCTTAATAGTTCTCGGAACTGTGCGGGTGAGGTTACTGTCATCTCTGTGTGCCCAGCCTTCACCTCCACGCAAACAGATGACGTCTCTCATAGTAACAAACTCACTTTCATGAACAGCAGGCTACTGATTCTGGTGGGATAGAATCACTCATTGTCAATTGCATTATTGCGGGCTACTTTAAAGCGGTAAAGCGAGAGAAAGAGGTTTTCGTGAACACACAATTATTTTCCATTGTTGCGGGTATGCTTTCAATTCCCGCGCAGCGTTTACTGAAAGAGGTAGGCTTACTATTCGCACGTACACAGCAAGCTGAGGAGACGTTAATTGAAAGTTAAAGAATAAATTGGAATGAAACTTAAAAGAAAAAAGGGCGATTATGGGCATGGTTGGAGGAAAATGGGATAAAGGTGCCAAAAAGGGGTAAAGATCCAAAAAAGGGGAAATGGTGCGAGAAAAAAATACCTGTTTTTGCAACTAGAAAGAAAATTTCACACTGTGATATCTTTCTGCACAGCTTTAACTTACCCTAAGAAAAAAAGGGTGCGCACCTAAAAATCCTAACCCTGGTCATTACATAGCAGCCACTGATTAAAATTTATAACAAAACTCTCTTATATATTTATAGTCTATTTAATAACTATATATTTAAAGTAATCATATGTAGAGAGCACATGAGAGCTTTTTTCTAAAGAAAAAATTTGGCATCACAACAAAATTGAGCTCCACTGTCTACTTAAAACAGCCAATTTGTATAAAAATGTATTTATTGGTGATGAATGATGCCATAATTATGCTTTGAGTTATTTATGAGGCAAAGCTGTATTTTCACAACATACCCATTTGTTAAATACAGTTCTTTTACGAGCTTGTGCAATAAGTATTTCTTTATGCTTAGTAGTACAGAATAATGTTTGGTGTTTGTTTCATAAAAATATTTCTGCATTTTCGTGGTAAAAAAAAGTGGTGAAATTACCTAAAGTGTAGTTTCATAGCAAGAATAGGTCGAAGGATGAGATGTTTGTATTCTGGAAACTGCAACCCATACTTCAGAATTTAACTGTTTGTGCCATCAAACATAGAAATAAATAGAAGTTTTCTATTTTTAGAAAAGCGCTTATCTGGTACTAAGATTTAATCCAACTTCATTTCATTTAGCAGCAGTGTTGTTAAGTGAAATGAGCAAATGCTTCTCTTTGGTTTGAAATTTTTTCATTTTTCTACAAAAGTGGACCTCTTCTCATGGACAGATCCATTTGTCATATTTTCCGAATACACATGTTTGCACTGTAACAAACAGCTATGCTTATATGATTCTTTAGCAATCTATTCTTAGTTATTGTACAAATATTTCCATGAAGGATGGCTGATTTTGAAAACAAAACTGCTTCAAAAATGCTGCTGCAATGTTTGGAAAATTTTGAGGACTTTTAAATGACCCTCATAGAATTAAAATTAGCCAAGTACCAAAACATATGTGGAAATACAAAAAATTTGGAAAGTAACAAGATAGGAGAATCTCCTAAGGTCGTGGGTTCAAATCCAGCAGAGGGTGTGGATTTTTTCAGGTGTAAAAATCCTTAACACGGCTTCCTTTGGAAGGGAAGTAAAGCCGGAGGTCCCGTGTCATAGATTAAAAGAACCTCAATCCTGATAAAGATGCATCTGAAAAGTTTACGGACTTTCATGCCCAATGTAGAATGGGATGATAAGAACCATAGTAGTTAAAGATCATCCATAATTATAAATATATATATATATATATATATAAAAAGGAGAATCAGTTAAAGTTTTGTACAGTTGTGGCCCCCCAACTTTATGAAAGTAAAACATAAATAGTGAGCAAGAAAAGATTGCAAAAGACTGGAAGGAACTGAGGTGAGGTTCCTGATAGTTTTAGATGGTTGTAAATGTATTGATGGAATCTCAAATGCCAACAGAAGAACAAATAGTGTGTTGCTAAAAGTTTAGCAAAATATAAAGAAAACTGGAAAGATACCCTAAAATGACCCACAGTATAAATATCAGCACACTGAAATATTGGAAGACCAAGAAGAAGATAGAGCAAAGGTATGAGACTGGAACAATATTGAAGGATGTTGATGATGATTATGATGAATTTGCTCTTGAACTGTGCTAAAGAAAAGTTGCTTTGTTAACTCAACATTTGTGCTGTTTATCCAGGTTTTGTCTCGCATTTCTATGATCTGATATTTGTATGCTTGTTTTAATAAATGAAAAATTAACTTAAATTACTTTATATTTCATCAAACTGTCGTAGCAAATTGCTCATTACCATCATTGCTCACATGATCTTGTACCCATCCCAAGGAATGATATTGGAATTGAATTGCCTATAAATAGCCTGTAATGTCCCATTTGTTTTCACTGAATTTTGCATAACTGGAAAATCATTAGAGATACACTTAATTTGCCAAAGAGTAAATGTAATTGTTAAAATCCACAATTTATGTCACAAAAAATTTGTAATTCTAACCATTTCCAAAATATTTGCATTGTTCATTTGAATCTTAATATTTTAAGTGGTGAAATTTTAAACATTAAGTAGTTATTCTTTTGTTTTGCATGAGTTCATGCAGAGAACATTTAAAATCAAGACTAGCATTCTCATCTCAAGTATGCTCCTTTGTACTTCCAACAAAATATATATTAAAAATATTCTATTATGATAAGCAGGAAATAGGTAGATATACAGGTGTGGAAGAAATAATAAGCAGGAAAATATTTTAATTTATTTGTATTCGTTTTACATTAGTACTTTGGAAGTACGAGGGTGGTCTGAAAAGTTTCCGACCTAATAAAGATACAAGACATTTTTTCAGAATTTTTATTTTTATTTTTCAACATAGTCTCCTTGTAACTCTACACACTTCTCCCAGCGATGCTCCCATCTCTGTAACCTGTCCAAATAGTACTCGGCGCTTGTCTCTGCAAAATAATTGTTCACGAAGGTGATTGCCTCTTCATTTGATGAAAATCTCTGTCCTCCGAGTGCAATTTTCAGATGAGGGAACAAAAAGTAGTCGCGTGGGGCTAGATCTGGTGAGTAAGGTGGATGGTCAAGCAGTTCAAACCGCAATTCGTGGATTTTCGCCATTGCAACCGCTGAGGTGTGAGACGGTGCGTTGTCTTGGTGAAACAGGATTTTCTTTTTCTGCAAATGTAGCCGTTTTTCCGCAAGTTCTGCCTTCAGCTTGTCAAGTAATGATGCGTAGTATGCTCCTGTAATGGTTTTTCCTTTTGAAGATAATCGAATAAAATAACTCCATCACTTTCCCAGCCGAAAAAACAGTTTTTGCTTTTTTTGGAGCCGGTTCCCCCTTTGCAGTCCACTGTTTGGACTGTAGTTTTGTTTCGGGCATATAATGGTGTATCCAAGTTTCATCTACAGTAATTAATCGGCGCCAAAACTGGGATTTATTGCGCCTAAACTGCGCCAGCAGAGCGTTTGAAATGTTCATTTGAACATGTTTTTGGTCAAACGCGAGCAAACATGGCACCCAATGCGCGGACAACTTTCCCATGTCTAAATGTTGATTTAATATGTTACAAACACATTCTTTTGATATGTTCATAGCCTCTGCTATCTCTCTCACTTTAATTCGGCGGCTGTCTAGCACCATTTGATGAACTTTGGCAATGTTTACGTCAGTAGTTGCAATTTTTGGACGTCCCGAACGTTCGTCTCCCAAGCTCTTACGGCCACGTTTAAATTCAGCTGCCCAAAATTTCACTGTGGTAAATGATGGTGCAGAGTCGCCATACACAGAAATCAACTCATCTTTGATTTGCGTAGGCGTATTGCCTTTCAAAAACAAATATTTAATTGCAGCTCAATACTTGATTTTGTCCATTTTCATAAAAACACTCACATCACCTCACTCAAACGACTGTTACATAACAACTGAGTGTCCAAAATGGCTGAAACTTTGGTGAGTAACTGTCAACAGATGAATAACGAAATTCACTAACTTTTATTTACGAGTGCTGCCATCTTCATGTTGAGGTCGGAAACTTTTCAGACCACCCTCGTACAATGCATGGAGATTGGAGAACATTTTGTTTTTTTGAATATTTGCCTCTCACTTAGATCTGATATGTGTAAAGCAGTGACATGCTTTCTTGCTGACCAGTGTGGACTCCGTTGCACAGATACCTGTACTTGTGTAATGTTTTATTCTGTGCATACAGAATGAGGTCACCCAGGTGGTGTTTGGGTGAATACTTTCTTGATTCCATTGTTGCACCCAATGATGAACAGCATCCTTAAATGTTGCATCACGTTGATTTCAGCTCACGAAAAAAAAATGCTCTTTGGGTTTCTGTGCTGGAACTCATTCTGATGTGTAGTGCAGACCTACTCCCTCACTAGGTTTGGTTGCCTTAATCTGATAATCCAAAACCACAAAATGTTATTTTTACAATTAGTTTAATCAATATAAGGAAGTGAAATTTTGAGGAATAAGGAGCTGTAATATAGGAGACATGTTCATTTAATTAATAATGCAGAATTTTGGAAGGACTACTTCATTGTATTTCATCTTAATAAGCACATATTATTAAAAATGTATTAAATGTATTCGGTACAATTTAATGTATTCAGCATCAACATTTAAGGTTTTTTTAATATCAATCTATTTCTCAAAACTTGGAACAGATGAAAGGAACTTGATATTGTTCACAATAAGTCTTTTAACCTATTCCTTTCATATGTCCACTGAGCACTTCTCCCCACATTGGTGTTATGACCATGAATGGAGAAATAATAATCTACAATGTTTAGCAACTCTGAATCTGCTCACTACAAATGTAATTATGAATGAAAGCAACCCATTTCTTAGGTGGCAAACTCTCAAAACTATCATACCCCCTCAAAAAACATTAAATTTGTTGAAGTTGAGTTCAAATATAGCAAAAATTGCAGACTTTGGTCGTTTCAGCGTAGACGTTTTCATTTACCATAAATTGCAGACAGTTGGCAAAATCTATGGCATATGGCAACCCTATCCCTCATTGTCCAGTGCTCCATCGAAGAGAATACAAACTGGTAAACTCATTTCCAATGTCATCTGCAATCCTACCACATATTTGCAACAAAAATGCTGCAAGATTCAAAATGGCCATAAATTGAAACCCACCTGTTGTTTCTGCCACACATATATAATCTTCTGTATGAATAATTTGTGGAACAGTTATGAAAATAAATAATGGATTGGATTGTGTTATTGTTACACATCAGATTTTTTGTTTGGGAGGAGTAATGGAAAGATGCATTTTTGTTGAAAGATTCATGCAGCAGTGTTTGTCTCCTGCTTACATCAGGAAGCCCAGGTCATTGATCATGTTTTAGTGGCATGCTACACTTAGAATATACCAATAATTTGAAAAATGTGGCATATTTGCTGCCTTTTAACAGCTAGTAGTAGGAATAAAGTTTATTTGTACTAAGCTCTTTACAGAGTTCATATGACCTGGAGCTAACCCAAGTTCTATTCCAGGCCATACAGGATAATTAATAACACTACTTTCTACAAATATTAGCTCATACATTGCTGTTATCAGACTATGATTATACTTTGTAATTAGTAAACTAATTTGTGTTATGTTCTTCAGTTTAATTTAACGACCAGATCCATTTTTTCTTAACTCTAAATAAGAACACTCATAAGTAATAATCTGAGATTGTTAACTTTTTTTTTTTAATTTCTGCCATCTTCAACCATTTATTTTGGATAAACTATTTCCGCCAAATAACCGTATCTTTGCATTTTAATAAAATATGGATTGTATCTTCTTTATCCCTGCATATCGGGCAAATTCCTTCTTGTCTTTCCGCTCTAACCTTTTAACCTCCAAACTCCCAGTTTAAACCATGCAAAACTTTCTTTTAGATCCCTATGACACTTCTCGATGTACATCTCTTTCAAATCATTACTTCCATAATCTCTATAAAAGTTCAGACAGCTTTTTTCTTTTTCTCCACCATTGCCCATAGATTCTGTCTGTCCATACTCCAACTGGCATCTAATTCCCAGAACCCTGATCATTCCCTCTCCTCTTAACCATATATCACCCATATCATGTATTGTAAGTTGGTTTCTGATTTCACCTAGCCAATTATTTGAGTGATTACATTTTTCTTGTACATTTAAGCAATCTTTGAAAATGTGTCCCTGTGGTAGGTGATACATTTGAAAATAATATTTCAGCACTCTTTCCATTAGCATCCCTTGAACGCTCCTTCCACTGCAGAATTATATGGAACTCTTAAAATTATCCATAAAACATTTCCAGTAACATATCCATCTTTTCCCAACCTTCCTCTGCACCCCCATATCGCCATTCCATAAGCCATCTTGACTCACAGCTAATGTTGGATATTTATTTTAATGTTTAACATCTGTTTCAGGTAAATGGTGGGGTGCACAAAATGTACAACCTGTTTTGTGCATTCATGGATATCAGGACAATGCAACATCATGGGATACATTACTTCCTCTCCTTCCACCAGAACTAAGCTTCCTTGCTATTGACCTACCAGGACATGGGTTGTCATCTCATCTTCCAAGAGGTCAACCATACGATATCATGGATTTTGTAGCATGCATTCATCGAATAGCCAAATATTTCAATTACGAAAAGGTTTCTCTTTTGAGTCATTCCTTGGTAGTACTATAGGATTTTTCTACGCTTCATTATTCCCAAATAATGTTGAACATTACATATCATTGGATGCCTTCAAACCAGTATCAGTAGACCCACCAAAAAGAGTACAAAGAGTAAGCAACCATATGCAAAAATTCTTGGAACTAGATGCGCTGGATGACAGCAGCAGGGCTTCTTACACATACGAAGAAGCTCTTGACCGTCTTCACGAGGCAATGAAGAAAATGGCTTCAAGAGATGCATGTGAAATACTTATGAAACGAGGTCTTCACAAACTGGAAAATGGACGTTATTGTTTTATTGGAGATTCTCGCCTCAAAGCTGCAATAGAACCAGGTTTTACTCAAGATTATCTCCTTGCATTTGCATCAAATGTAAAATGTAAAGTCCTTAACATTAAGGCAAAAGATGGTTTGAAATTGGGTAAACCAGAAGAGTTCAGAGACTTCTGTGAAATAGTTAAAATATCGGCTCAGAAATATGAGTATGTGGAAGTTGAAGATCGTCATCATGTTCATTTAGATATCCCAGAAAATGTAGCACCCGCAATTTCTAAGTTTTTATTAGAGTAATATATTTAGTATTGTATGTTTATCCTGAAAGCAGTTGCATTCCGGAATTCTTGAGACTATTACTTCATTCAACTGCTAAGATATTTTCATTCATAACTCTGATTAAAACGTAAAAGATGTTAAACATTAACTTGCAAAGCACCAGAGTATGAAACACATGGCATCAGTTATTTTGTGAGAAAAGGTGGAATTACACAAGGCAGTTGCATTGTCATGTGGCAAATTGCATTTTTAGTTTGTGCCAGATTTAACAAAGTTTAAAATTGCTCTAAAATTGAAAATATTGGGCTGTTTACACTTATTCCATGCACATTATAATATTGTCAAAATGTAAGTGATCATACCTGGCTCCGTGCTAATTTGAAAAAAAAAATTCACTAACATGCTGGGTGCAAAAATGGTCTGTGTTGAAAGCTATAAACATTGGTATTACACATTCAAAGATTAACTCAAAGTAGGTTTTCTCTGTGTGATAAAGTTTTTAATACTTATGTAGATGGAAATGGGCTTGCCAGTTAAAGTACTGGTATTGGTAACATTATTTAATATGTGAATCTTAGCACCATCACTATCATAACATGAGTCACTTGAGCCATTGTTGCACCCAGCTTGCTTTGGAGTGGCTTCTATATCACTTTCTGCTCCTGGGCCAAAAAATAACTCCAAGTAAGAAGAATTGCCACTGGATTCATTGAACATTAACTTTATTTCACTATCAGTGTTGCAAAAAAACTAACTTATGGCTGGGAATCCCCTTTAAAACATATTTTAATGGGCTACAAATGGGATCCTTGCATACTGAGATATGTGATAAAGATTTTGCAAAGCATTAGATAGATCCGACCATAAATACTCCTCAGTTTACCTTGCCTCCGGATGCTTATAGTTATGTCTGCATTCTGACGATTAAGGGTTAAAGATATGGATTGGTGCAGGAAACTATACTTGGCTTCTCAAAAATTAGCATGAAGCAAATGTGCTGTATGCTGCCATCACAACCCATTACATTAACGTTACAGGTTTGGTAAAAAATATGCAATTTTATTCCTTTTTTCCAGACAAGAATGAAGGTTAGTGTTTGCACAAAAAATTGTGATGATGAGTGATTCTATTTTGGAGAGACCTTTGCTTCCGTGGTATGCAGCATTTGTTGTCGGGGGTAATAGGTAATAATATTCTGTAGTGGTGAACATTATTGTTAGATAAATAGTGCATTGTGCAAAGAGTGATGTCATAATCAACTGTAATTTGCTGTCAGTTAATCCTTTAGGTTTGAGACCTGTATTTATTTATTTATTTATTTATTTATTTATATTGTAATTATATATTTAAGATATGTAAACAGTAAAACTGTTTTTCTTAAAGTTACTTTTCCATATAAAAAATAAGCACAAAACTTGCATGTTAAACTATGCTTGATAACACACTGGTGCTAACAAGGGCCCCAAAATTAAAAATTATAGAATTTAATACTGAATACAAAAATGTTCAATCTTTTAGAATTATTGTTAAGAAATGCTGAGGGAATCTTTTTATATTTTACCGTTTTTCCTAATGCAAGTCATAAACATTGTTTAATTGTTGAGGATTATCATGATTTGTTGTAATTGAGAGATAAAGAAAATTATCATCCTTTGTGTTCCACAAGATCACTGGAATATACAAAACAAGAAAGCATGCTCTACTAATGAGCTCCATTCTCCTATGTATAGTTTGGGACAGACCTTAACGACCTCACCTCAATGTAATGCATGTGTTATGATTAATACTGCATGATAGCCTTTTGTTCTGGGGGGAAAAAAGGTCATTAAGGTTTTTCCCATGGTATACCTGTTGCTGTCCAATGTAAAATTTTATCATTGTACAGCCATATAACTATGATAGGGTTTGCCTTATTTATCATAGGTTAGAAGTTGCTTTTGTGCATAAAGTTTGGCCAAAGGAAGGCTTCTCTTTGTTTTTCACCAAAACTGTGGCTGACAAATGAAAAGTTCAGAAGCTTCAAACTTGTGAACTACAGTAAAAATAAAATTTGTTTTTTGAAGGTTGTTATTCAGGGTAGAGGGGGTATTAGATGTGATCTGCTTGATTCAATGCACAGAGTCTATAAAAAATTATAATGCCAAACTATTCTTTGAACATTTATTTAACGAACAATAAATTTAAAGTTGTGGAGTTTTCATAGTGTAATCTGGAAATGGAAAGATTAAGGCATTATATACGAGGATAATCCCAAAATTAAGGTCTCCAAAGCGCTGGGATCGCAGGGAAACTGTTTGTGTGGATGTTGGCCATACTGCTTTTTTCCTTCCTCCCTCCACTCTCTTCAGAAACCACCGCACATCCCTTAGTGCCCTCAGTCTTGGCTTGGCAGCCAGTTATAATGGAGCTCCCGTTAGCCACTACCACCAGGTGCGAAGTTCGCGCAGTTATTCGCTTTTTGAGTGCAAAAGGGGTTAAACCAGTCGAAATTCATCGACAGTTGATGGAAGTGTATGGAGAGTCTTGTATGGATGTCAAAAATGTCCACAAGTGGTGTAGAGAATTTGCAAATGGTCGCACGGAAATTCATGACGAGGAAAAAAGCGGGAGACCGTCCATTTCTGACAAAACAATCGCAAAGGTTGAACAAATCGTGCTTCAAGATCAGCGGATCACTCTCGATGAATTCTGCATTGTTGTTCCTGAGATTTCTCGAAGCACTATTCATCAGACTTTGATTGAAGAGTTGAAATTTCAGAAGGTGTGCGCAAGATGGGTCCCAAGAATGCTGACAGAAGATCACAAAAGGAAAAGCGCTGAAACTTCTTGCCAATTTCTTCAATGCTATGCAGATGGAAAAGGACAACCTTTTGGATTCAATAATCACGGGTGATGAAACCTGGGCTTTCCACTTCACACCTGAGACCAATCAACAATCACGTGAGTGACAGCATTCCGGTTCACCCAAGTCGCGAAAATTCAAGAGAACGCAGTCTGCTGGTAAAGTCATGGCGACTGTGTTTTGGGATCGAAAGGGGATATTGGTTGACTTTATGGATCCTGGGACAACTATAAATGCCGACAGGTATTGTCGGACATTAAAACAACTCAGACGGGCAATTCAGAAGTGTAGAAGAGGAATGTTGAGCAATGGCATAAGCTTTCTCCATGGCAATTCTCGCCCCCACACCGCCCGTCAAACCATGAATCTTCTGCAACAGTTTGGATGGGAAACCATCACCCATCCAACCTATAGTCCGGACTTAGCACCCAGTGACTACCACTTGTTTCCCAAGTTGAAAGAACACTTGGCTGGAAGGCGCTTCGGTGATGAAGGTGAAGTGAAAAATGAGGTTCATCACTTTTTCAAGAGCATGGCGGCAAGCTGGAATGACATGGGCATACAAAAACTGCCACAGCGTCTACAAAAACGCATCGACCAAAATGGCGATTATGTGGAAAAATAGACAAATGTTAAAGTTTCAAAACTATATACCATTTGTTGTCAATAAAAGTTTCTTTGTATTTTAAAAAAAAATTGGAGACCTTACTTTTGGGATTACCCTCGTAGAACAGCAGATTTACAGTTTTTGTCATCTTCTCTTGCCAGTATTTAGCATTTTTGTTTTGTATAAAATTTAATTAATGCTGGAGAAGAGATTGCAACTGTGACGTGAAGAAATAACTTCACACTATATGCCTTGGATAACTTGATATCACACCATGCTATTTATGAATTGATACCAACATTATACATTGTTTTTATTTTTTTAATTAGATGTTCAAATGAAATTGTATAGATTTGTTGTTAATCACATTTATTACAAATTGATGCAGTAATTTGTATCACAAATTACTTAAATGTAAATAATGATTGTAATATGAATATGCATTTTTATGTGACATTGATTTAAGATGTTTATTGATTGTAATTATTGTTGAGAAGTAAGTTTATACGGCCTTACTGAAACTGTCAATAATAGCGCGCAATAATGCAGCGAGGGGGTGAGCTGTTTATCATTATTGGAAACGAGGAAGTTGCGTAATGTTGGCGCGTTTTTCCGTTGAGAATCTTCTGGAACGTTTCCCTAGAGCATATGTATTCATAATTTTCATTGGATATAAAAATAGACGCTAATGTTGGCACGTTTTATTAGCCAATTGCAGTTCAGTTATAATCTTTAGGCATATCGGTGTGTATGGGTATAAAAGCAGTAGGTTAGAAGTAAAGTCCGTCAGTTCATCAAAAATCTGTGTACACTACACTCGTCTTCAGTCAGTCAATCCGTCGAAAGTATTTGTACGGCAAACGTCGGGTATCGATTCACAAGTTACGCGCAGCAGAATTATGAATAATCTAAAGTGTTGTAAGGTTAATTATACAAAAGGTTGAAGTACGTGGATTAAAAGTGATCAGTAAGAAGTTATTATAACAGTTTCAGTTTGGCGAGTGTTAAGATCAATGTATAAATGTGATAGTTAACGTGTTCGACAATAAATGTGTAAAACAAATTTCTTCATCAGTGTTATATTTGGATAAAAGATTCCTTTCCGTTTACACACCCTGATCAAGAGACATGTTCGACCGAGAAATAATAGCTAGCCGGAGGACAGTAAAAAAAAATTAAAATTCTTTCAAACACTAATACTACCACAAATTGCTAACACCAGATGGAGCTACAAACCGAACAAATGAATGACGTCACAAGATGGCTTCAACGCGTGAAGTAAACACAAATACAAAAACATAAGAAATACACTCGCAAATTGGCTCCCAAACGTGGGGCTAAATAAATAAATACAACATAAAAACCGTCGCAAATTGGCACCCAGAACGTGGGGCAAAGTGACCAGGAAAGTAGCAGAATTAACCAGGAAAGTAGCAGAATTAACCAGGATGTGGAACGAATGGAGAAGTGAATTGAACTACAAGACGCAGATTCCAGAAACAACAAAAGGGACGACAGACTACGCGGATGATTGGACATCGTAATTCCGAGATTACAAGGCAACAGGGAAATTCAACAACAGAACACCAAAACGACGTAGATTCATCATAATACAACGCAGAAGCAACATATAACCTAGGAGAGAGGGACAGGAAGCTGGACATCAAAGTAACAGCAACAGACAGCATCACAAAGGTCAGAGTATAGTAATTTTTTTTTGAAAACAAAATTATAACATTCAAATGTACTTGAGGAGTGGTAGGATAAAGAAAACAATGGCTACTAATAATATTGAAGAAACAATGATGGAAGGGGATAATGTAACAGTTAGCTGTAATTCAATACAGGTTACAGAAAATAGCTCAAACAATGTAGAATTTGAGGGAGGAAATGTTAGTGCAGAAAGTGAGAACAGAATAGCAGGAAATGTTAATTTTGATGCTAGTATGATGATGGAAATGCTGAAAGAATATTGTTAAGAGTATGAGGGAAGATATTGGTAAGACTAATGAGAAATTAGAAGACCTAAGTCAAAATAATAGAGAATTAAGGGAAGAAATTTGTAAGAATAATGAGAAATTACAAAAGAAAATAGATCAAAACAGGGAAGAATGCAAAAGAGTCATAGGGAATTAAGGGAAGATATTGGTAAAAGCTTAGAACAAAACAGGGAAGAAATTGAAAAGAAATTCAAGGAGCTAGATAGTAGTATGATGAGAATGAGAAATGCAAATCAGGAAATGATAGCAAGTGAGATAGGAGAAATTTAAAAGAAAACGTTAGACATGAGCAGGGAAATAGGTAACAAAGAAAGTGAGGTTAATACTAAAAGTGAACATGTTGATGTAGAATGTACAGAGTTAGGAAGTAGAATGAGTAGCATTTCAAGTGAGATAAGAGAGATGAAAGAGGTTATGAATGTAGATGTGAATCAGGCGCAAGTTAATTTCAGAGGGGAAATATCAGAAATACAGAAGGAGCCAGTAATGTAAAGAAATAAATTGTACGAAGAAGTTAAAGTTTTGCCTGTAAATAATCAAAAGCTAACTTCTGAAATTAATAAGTACCAAGCTGTTCAGAATGAAAACTCCAGTCCAGTACAGTTTAGTACAGATTTGTTAGAGTACTCTCAGATTAAAGAGATAGTAGAAGAATTGAAAATGACAGTTGTTAAAAGATGTGTAGTTCAGGAAACTTTAGATTGTTTTCAAATGGTATCATGGGATGAAATTTCATATGAATACTTTAAGAGGTTATCCATGAACAAATATTTGAAGGTTAGGATACGGCTACGAGTAATGTTTAGCCACACACAATTTGATCCAGGAGGGTAAATAGCAATGAGATGTAAAGTAAATGCTGGATAGTTAAAGATGAAATGCAGAGCAATGTATTGGAACGTAAGAGGGTTAATTATTTGTATATGTCATGAGAAAACAGAAATATCTTCAGAACAAAACAATAAAAAAAAAATTCAGAACAAACAAATTGGATAAAAATAATTAAAACAAATACTTATGTAGCAAACAGAAAATGTAAAACATTATCTAGATTTAATAGATGTAAATATATTTGTGTAGAGGGTGAATATTTTTGGTAAATGTTTAATAATTACAAAAAAATTCTTGAATTGATAAATTTTTGTTAACAATATAAGAAAGTAAACCATTTTTTGTAACAGTAATTAAATAATTCAGGGTATAGTATTTGCTATAAAAAAAAAAGAAAAAAATTTGTAATGTCAGATTAAAGTCTAAACACATTAAACCAGAGCCAGTAAGTAGTGGCAAGATAGAGGAAAAACATGTCGTGTGTTAAATACGTGTGAAGTGTTAAGTGAAAGTGATAGCGTGTGTTCCAAGATTTAGGAGACTAAAAACCCAATTATAAAATTTCCAAACAAGTTGTAAATATTCATAATTATGTTTCTAGTGGGGCATATGATGCAGTAATTTGTATCACAAATTACTTAAATGTAAATAATGATTGTAATATGAATATGCATTTTTATGTGACATTGATTTAAGATGTTTATTGATTGTAATTATTGTTGAGAAGTAAGTTTATACGGCCTTACTGAAACTGTCAATAATAGCGCGCAATAATGCAGCGAGGGGGTGAGCTGTTTATCATTATTGGAAACGAGGAAGTTGCGTAATGTTGGCGCGTTTTTCCGTTGAGAATCTTCTGGAACGTTTCCCTAGAGCATATGTATTCATAATTTTCATTGGATATAAAAATAGACGCTAATGTTGGCGCGTTTTATTAGCCAATTGCAGTTCAGTTATAATCTTTAGGCATATCGGTGTGTATGGGTATAAAAGCAGTAGGTTAGAAGTAAAGTCCGTCAGTTCATCAAAAATCTGTGTACACTACACGTCGTCTTCAGTCAGTCAATCCGTCGAAAGTATTTGTACGGCAAACGTCGGGTATCGATTCACAAGTTACGCGCAGCAGAATTATGAATAATCTAAAGTGTTGTAAGGTTAATTATACAAAAGGTTGAAGTACGTGGATTAAAAGTGATCAGTAAGAAGTTATTATAACAGTTTCAGTTTGGCGAGTGTTAAGATCAATGTATAAATGTGATAGTTAACGTGTTCGACAATAAATGTGTAAAACAAATTTCTTCATCAGTGTTATATTTGGATAAAAGATTCCTTTCCGTTTACACACCCTGATCAAGAGACATGTTCGACCGAGAAATAATAGCTAGCCGGAGGACAGTAAAAAAAAATTAAAATTCTTTCAAACACTAATACTACCACAAATTGCTAACACTAGATGGAGCTACAAACCGAACAAATGAATGACGTCACAAGATGGCTTCACATGAAGTAAACACACATACACAAACATCACAAGTAATAACATTATAAAGAATACCACCGCAAATTGGCTACCACAACATGGGGCTAATAAACAAAAATATAACATATGAAGTATACCGTAACAAATTGGCTCCCATACGTGGGGCAGTTAAAATTATGTAACCAAACAAAACAAAAGCAGCACAACATAAGATCTTCAAGTTCTAATAATTTACGTAAAAACATATTACGTAAGCACTAATACACCCGCAAAATGTAACATTATTTATTTTTAAATTATAGAAAAAATGAGTCGGAGATATCACTTACATTTTTTCTGTCTTTCTTGACCAGTTTTGAGAGCTATTTGCTCTCATCTCAAAAGTGTCCTGGTGGTGTTGTCCGGTATGTGTTTGGGTGTGGTGACATTTAACAGTGGAGTGAAAAATTTCCAACAGTTTCAGCCCGGTCTCACACAAAAATGTGGTCTTAAACAGTTTAATGCATAGACTGGTTTACACACACTTAATAGAAGAATACAAACACATAACACAGCAATAAACTGTGGCTTCGCCAAACAAATGTTTTATAAGAAAATATCAAAATTCATAAAATAGAAACACATTAAGGATACCACAAAGCTCACCCCCCACAAAAAAAATTTCAAAAAGTTCTCTTTCCACCCAAGCACACATTATAAGTTACACATCTGCTTAGCTCCACAAAACAAATTCAGTATAGAGAACTTACTCTATAAAAATCATAAACCAGATATCTTAGGGCAAAAGAGCTCTATCAAATCAGTTACCCAGAATGTGACCAAAATTACACAGGTAAAACTAAAAGAAATTTAGAAACCTGATTAAAAGAGCATATGAGATACATACATAAAATACACAGATAAATTTGTGGTTGCACACCACTTTTGGGTGACCAGTCACATTACACCAAATATGTCGTCCTCCATGGTGTAGTCGTTCTCTAGTTACCGAGGTTGTGGGTTCAAAGCTTGAGAAAGGTGGTTTGTTACGTTATTTGCCCCATGTATGGAAAAGCCGATTTGAAGTAGTTGTATTGTAGTTCAACTGTTAGGGAGCCGAACTTGTAGTAGTTGCAACCGCACGTATAGTAAACAGTTT
Source organism: Deroplatys truncata (assembly GCA_030765065.1). Lineage (NCBI taxonomy): Eukaryota > Metazoa > Arthropoda > Insecta > Mantodea > Mantidae > Deroplatys > Deroplatys truncata. Next base: position 40,702,461 of record CM060987.1, on the reverse strand, counting down.
CCGTTAGCCTTTGCCCCAAATGTACTTTCAGGTAGCCTTTGCCCCAAGTTTAAAAAAATATTAACTTTGTAATTTGTCTGTTTCTTTAAATATTATATATTTATGTTTGCCTCGGCTGCGTCAGTATTTATTTTAGAGACATGGATATCTTGGCAGGGCGTGATGCAACCAGAACGTAGGCTTACACAGATTATAATTTTACTTCACTCCTTTTATTAATACTTGATACGATTAAAATAACACTTCACTGATATAGAGAGCTGTGAGATTCTTTAATTAATTACTTGTACTTTTTAACACGTAAACTTATTTTTCGCCTCACACGAATACGTATTTAATTTCTTGAGGACACATTTCGCGTCTGGTATTGATCACTGTCTAGAAGCAACACGTCTGGTTATGAGCACTGTTTGGAGGCAACTGACTTGATTTCAACTGCCTAAACTTGTAAATTTCTGTATTTCAAGACTCTGATTGGCTAATCCTACTCCAATAGAATACCTTCATTTAACTAAAGCTTTTTCTGGTTGTTGATTGGCTATTTTTTTAAACTGTCTCAAAAATTTACATTATTGTTGCTCCAATAATGACTAGTGGCATTTAAACTCTCAAATTCATTATTGCCTCAAGGTTACCAACTTTTAACTTATTATTCTCACAGCTCCTACATTATTAAATTACGTAATATAGTCACATAACACATTGGATACAATAATATAAGCATATACAATGACTATTACATACATTTTACAAATTATTACATACACATATAGCTGCAAAGTGGGCAGTTATTGAATTTACATATTATATAATTAGACTGAAATTATTTAAGTGTTAAAAATACCGCTCAAGCTGGCGGAGAGCGATGGATTTTTTCGGGTGTAAAAATCCTTAGCATGGCTTTCTTTGGAAGGGAAGTAAAGCTGGTGGTCTCGTGTCATAGATTTACGGCACGTAAAAGAACCTCAAACCTAATAAAGAGGCCTCTGAGCAAAATTATCTCTCTTTCACACCCAATATAGAATGGGACGCTAAGGACCACAGCAGTTAAAGAGCATCCATAAATAAAACTCAATTTAATTTTAACACCAAACATAACACACCTAAAAGCCTTCAAAATATGCAGCAGAAGTGGATACATGGGGAAAGATTTCAACCACTTCTAATGAGAGCAAGAGGCTCTCAAAACCAGTCAAGACCAAAAAATGTAAGCAGTGTTCAGTATTTCAACTCACTCATTTTTTCTATAATTTAAAATTCATATCACTGTTACTAGCTTATCCATATATTATGTAAATTTATTTATTTTGTTTTATTGCACTGCCTTAAATCACAAGGGGAGATTAAAAACCCTATTCTGCCAGTGTTAAATCTACTAAATTCGTGACCAATTTATCTCAAAGTATTTAAAATATCAGACTGCAATTTTTACAGGGTGTAGATGCATGTCTTTTAAGTATCCTGATATACTTTTATCCACTAAGTTTGTTGAAGAAGATAGAATTTTTTTTAAATTATGCTGTATTTTAATTAGATTTATCAGCAATCATATTTTTAAAAATATCTGTTATTAACACCAAAGTGGATACACAACAGCGCTTAGAGGTATTATCATTCTAAAACTTAATTTAGCTATGTTTAATCGTTTATGAGAGAGCAGGCCATTTATACCAGAAAATTTTATTCTAGAAAAAGGTATTCAAAGTAAAAATGAGGGAAACCACATGCTTGAGTACACATAAACTGCCATACTTAACATTGGTACCAATTCAGAGCAAAACTAAGAAAACTACCAACCATTTAAAGATGGGCTGAAGCTGGTAGAAGTTACGCTTTTCTCCTGTGAAGTGGTGCAGAATTCACAGCATGAAATGGCAGATGCAGTACCATATTTAAAATATATATCAAATGAAAGAGGAAATTCCAATTAATAACACTACAAAAGTATAAAAATGCAATTTTTTGGCCAGTTTTTACAATTGAGTCTCCCCTAAAATTAAAATTCTCCACCCACTTCTGTAGTGCTGGGTTTAGCAGTCCCTCACATAAAATATATTGTGGGATTGAATCTTGGTAGGGAATGAATTGCCAGATAAGATTTTTTTCGCTGGATTTTCCCTTATCTTCAGAAGATACATGTTGGATAACTCAACTCTTTTCACTCAAGGTTCATCTAAGCATAATTTCATTAATTCACAGTCCAGTATGACCTGCTCAGTTAAAGGATAAACTCAAAAGTAAAAAAGAAAAATAAATTAAAAAATTCTCATCTTTTGTTTTTATGGAATGCTTAGATAAACACTTGAGCATTTTTGTAGTCGGTGTTCAGTGTTGTATACAATACATTGATGGCAAGCTTTGGAAGCTATGTACATCCTTGACCTTCGTGAAGTATAACGTGTCTTACCCTGACACTAACAGAAAGTGCACAGTGACAAGTCTCTGTTTTTGAAGCACTTTTCTACAAATGTATGAGAGACAGAAGCAAAATGCTCATAAACCTTTTCAGTGCACCCATCTGATCTCTCTGTGGGTTAACTCTTTCATGTGACTTTTGGGAGGAGTAGCATCAAGTTAAGTATCCACCCAATTGATGACTTGTGATTAACTTAAAATAAAACAGTACCATATTTATTACACTCCCCAGTATCCCCTCTCAACCAATACGTTACATTACGTCAATCACATTTATAATATTATCCTGCTTGTTTGTCATATTCAGGGACACCCATAGTAATACTTGATTAACACGCATTCCACCCTAAAATTCCATATCAAGATTTCACTGGAAATACAGGTTTTGAGGCCCAGAACCCAAAAAAGTATTCCAGAAAAAAAGGTCCATGTGTGTCTATGAACAGCATAAATCAAACAGAAAAAGCGTGTTAAGTACCAAACTTTATACAGGGTGAACATAAAGTCTTGATCGATTTCTGTGAAAAACATACTTTTAGATTGAAACCGGTACAGTAATGTAGACCCTAGGACACAAAATTCATCAAAGTTTATTCCACATGGCTACACTGAACTTCCATACATTCCTCCCAGTGACACATGGTTGAATGAAACACCTTCTCTAGCATTCGAGGTGCGACTTCAAGCACTGCCTGCCTGATGAACTTTAAATGACCAGTGGAGTTGATTTTGACTTTGTACAGTTAAGATTTTATGTACCCCTTACAAAAAAAGTCCAAAGCTGTAAGGTCAGGGGAATGTGGAGCCCAGATGCAGTGCAAACCTCTACCAATCTGCTTAATGCGGAAAAGTCTCTTGCAGGTATTCATGAACAACCAGACCAAAATGAGCGACTGCTCCATCCTATTGCAAATCACAGTTTACAAGATGCCATCTCACTGCAATTGTGGTTGAAAGAACTGCAGCATGTCCAGATACAAAATGCTTGTGGCTGTGGGTTCTGTGAAGAAGAATGGTCCCTAAATCTTAGACATTGTAATCCCCAACCACACATTAACTTTTGGGGTGTTTTGTTCCCACTCGAAGATCTCATTAGGCAGTTCAACTGTCCACACTGTCTGTTGACCATGCCACATGTGTGGAAAGTGGCTTTGTCACTGAAAAGTACATTTTGTGGCAAATTATCCTCTTCGACTGCCTGCAACAGGTCGTCACACATTGCTTTGTGACCAGTGTACTCCTCCCTTTCCAGCGTATGTCAGATTTGGAGGTGGTATGACTGTTTTTTCAAGCTATAGTGAGAATTTTCCACAGTGGTACACTCGGGTCCTGACTTAACCTCCTGGTTGATGCTTTTGGGTTTCTGGTAATTGCATTATCTACCTTTGCACAGTTTGAGCCGGCACACTGGGCCTACCAGAACGTTTCTTATCCTGTACACTATCATTGGTCTTAAATTTTTGAACTAGTAGTCTGATGTTAGCCCTAGTGGAAGCAGGTTTATGACATTTTCTTACTAAGTCTACCTGCACCTACTAATCCTCTCATGTGCAGAAACCACAACTATTGCTTTTTCAATGGATAGCATCTTTAAGATTACTTATAAAAGAAACATAATTAGCAGTTTTTATAGAAATGGATCAAGACTATTTTCACCTTGTATTTAAGTTCAGCGTCTTTCAAGGATGCAACTGAAGATTTTCAAGAAAATTCCTCGCCCAAAACTACCCTTTACATGGAAAATTTTTCAAAAAGTTAGATTTTCTCAAAACTGGCTCTGATGATTTTGATTAAAATATCATATGTTTAAGATCTTTTCATGACAAATGAAATGTATATCTTGAATTTTTTGGGAATAGCCTCAGAAGTCTTTATTCTGAATGACTTTTGTATAATTGGTAAATCATAAAACAGAGACAAAATTTTACTACATAAAACATCTAGATCCTAAAACACACATTTTATATTTAACTTTTTTTGTACCATTAATCATTTCTGAGGTATTCTTGTTACAGGTTTGAATTTTCAAAAGGTTATTTACTTTTCTCGAGCAAAATGGCCATTCTTTTTTTTTCTCCCCCCCCCCCCCCTTCCTCTTGGCCATGCAAAGAGAATGGGATTTTAAAGCCACCACATAGTAACCCACTCTTTAAAGATTTGACCAATACTTGAAGCCTGCTGTATTCCCCTAGTCCTCTTTTGCCTACAAGGAAATATACAATAAGACAATTTTGGCAAATGTTTATCTTGATTAACATGAAGTAGATGAGTAAGCTTTTATATGAATAGTTTTTTGAAGAATGGTTAGATAGTCATGTGAATGTAACACACATTTTTACTTTCTCTACCATGTACATAATAGATAGAGAGGGTATTGTATTCCAGGCAAAAATTCTAGAGGCCCCTTGAATCTGAAAAAAAGCATTTTCAGAAAAAAGATCTGTGTCTGTGAACAGCATAACTTAGACGAAAAGTCAGTTAAATATTAAACTTTATATTTAGGTTCAGTACCTTTCAAAGATGTAACTTTAAGATTTTCAAGAAAATTCCCTCACCTAAAACTACCCTTTACATGGAACATTTTTCAAAATGTTTGATTTTCTAAAAAAAAAATCTGATGTGTTACACTCACATGACTTTCTCTACTCTTGTACAATCTATTTTTACAAATGCCTATTCTCCATATGTTTCATGTTAATCGAGATGTCAATCTTATTGGTAATTTTCTTGTAGATGCAAGGGGAATATGGTAGCTTTTAAGCGATAGTCAAATATTTTAACGCTGGTTGCTATGTGGCGCATTCCATTCTCTTTGCATGTCCAGGACATAAAAAAAATGAATAACGAATTTGAGAAAAAGTCTAAGTATTGGAAAATTTAAGGAAATAACAAGCAATATATCGAAAATGGTTCACTCAACAAAAGAAATGTATATGACATAAGTTGTGTATTTTAACCCGATCTACATTTTTTGTGTAGTAAAATTTTGTCTATCTCTTATGGTTTACCAGTTATGCAAAAGTCGTTCACAATGAATACTTTTGGTGACATTCCCAGAAAATTCGAGATATACATTTCATTTCTCATGACATTATCATTATGATATTTTCATCAAAATCGTTAGAGCCATTTTTGAGAGAATTAAAATTTTCGAAAAATGTTCCATGTAAAGGGTAGTCTGGGGTGGGGGGATTTTCTTGAAAACCTTCGTATTGCATCTCTGGAAGATACTGAACCTAAATACCAAGTTTGGTGTTTATCCGACTGTTCGTTTTTGAGTTATGCTGTTCACAGACACACACACGGACATGTTTCCAAAAATGCTTTTTACTTTCTCTACTACGTATAGTAAGTAGGGGAAGTATTGCATTCCACCCAAAAATTCGATACCGAGATTTCACCGGAAATACATGTTTTGAGACCTCCTGAATCCAAAAAAAGCATTTTTGGAAACATGTCCGTGTGTGTGTCTGTGTGTGTGTGTGTCTGTGTGTCTGTGTGTGTGTGAACAGCATAACTCAAAAACGAACAGTCGGATAAACACCAAACTTGGTATTTAGGTTCAGTATCTTCCAGAGATGCGACACGAAGGTTTTCAAGAAAATCCCCCCACCCCAGACTACCCTTTACATGGAACATTTTTCGAAAATTTTAATTTTCTCAAAAATGGCTCTAACGATTTTGATGAAAATATCATATGTTTAAGATAATATCATGAGAAATGAAATGTATATCTCGAATTTTCTGGGAATGTCTCCAAAAGTATTCTTCATTCTGAACGACTTTTGCATAACTGGTAAACTATAAGAGATAGACAAAATTTTACTACACAAAAAATATAGATCGCGTTAAAATACACAACTTATGTCATATACATTTCTTTTGTTGAGTGAACCGTTTTCGAGATATTGCTTGTTATTTCCTTAAATTTTGCAATACTTATACTTTTTCTCAAATTCGTTATTCATTTTTTTATGTCCTGGACATGCAAAGAGAATGGAATGCGCCACATAGCAACCAGCGTTAAAATATTTGACTATCGCTTAAAAGCTACCATATTCCCCTTGCATCTACAAGAAAATTACCAATAAGATTGACATTTCGATATCTCGATTAACATGAAGCATATGGAGAATAGGCGTTTGTAAAATTAGATTGTACAAGAGTAGAGAAAGTCATGTGAGTGTAACACATCAGATTTTTTTGGATTCAGGAGGTATCAAAACATGTATTTCCGGTGAAATCTCGGTATCGAATTTTTGGGTGGAATGCAATACTTCCCCTACTTACTATACGTACTAAAGTAAAAATGGCTCTTAACAATTTTGGATAAAACATATATTAAAGAAATTTACATAACAAATAGATTATACATCCTGGATTTTCTGGGAACAGCCTGTGAAGTCTTCTTCGTTCCAAAGGAATTTTGTATAATCTTTATAAATCTTAAACTTTATGCGATAGACGAAAAAGCACTACAGAAAAAAATGTAGATCTCTTTAAAACACAAAATGTATTTCAAATAACCTTTTTAGTGGCATCAGCCATTTCTGAGATAATCTGTTATTAGTGGTTTTAAACTCCTGTCGATTGTTTCTCGCAATCTCAATGAAAGAGTATGGAATTTTAAGGCTAGCATTTAGTGTCCAGGTCTAAAACGTGACTATTTCTACTTCCTTTGTATATATAATGAAATGTGTAATGTAGCTATTTCTGGAATGGCTTACCTCAATTAAAATGAAGTAAATAGGAAAATAAAGTTTCCTAAAAATAAGTTGTATACCTCCTAAATAAGCTATAGAGGGTAGAGAAAGTCATGTGAATGTAACACATCAGATTTTTATCTCAAGCATGTGCTCTAACTACTCGACCAGTACTGTATCAGAATTTAGTTGCAGGGTTGCCGTTGAAGGGGAAATACTCTTGCCAGGACTTCCCCCACCATTACATCCCAGCTACCGTAGCCTCTCTGACATAACAAGCAATGCCACAATGAATGGGGTCAGTGGTGGACTCTTGCTAGCATAAGACCCATAATAATGTTGACAAACCAAGTGTTTATTTTCATTATGTGACTGTAATACAGTACTTATATTACAGTATATCAAACATGGTTTGTTTTGTTTTATTTTTATGATTTGGGAACTTTGCAGCTATGAACCTGTCATATTGGGTTGTAATTTACTAACATTTAAATGCATTGTGGCAACTAGGTTAGAATTCTTGATCTTCTTTTGTTCTTGATGTGGTTCATAACTGAGAAGAACTGCTCGCAGATATAAGTTTCTCCAAACATTGCTAACATACGAGAGGCGAGATTAGGACACAAACTTGAATACACTAGTTTCCCACTGCTGTGCAACCATGTATTCTGCATGTCAGTGATCTCCAGCTGGCAGTTTAGTGGAGCTGCTTCTGGTTTGACTGCAATGGATTTTTAAATATTAGCATTTCCACACTCGTATCATTCAGGTCATGAAATCTGTTTTCAAACTCCAACAAAAGAATTTTCAGAACATGTTGGTATTTCATTTTAACGTGATGCTTAATGATGCAATTCTGGCTTCTGCAGCTGATGCAACCATAGCTTAGAGTTTACCCTTAAATGACTTATAGCATCAGCCATATTAACGATGGAGTGACTTTTCCCTTGTAGCAAGGTATTTAACCGATTTAAACGTCACACAAATCATTAAAAAAAGACAATCCACTCTATTGTCTTCTTTTGGGGATGGCAATATTGTGTTCTTTTACGAAGCAGTCTACTTGTGCACAAAGATTGTAGAAGTGATGAAGCATGTTGTCCCAGCTTAGCTAGTGAACTTGGGAGTAGTAAGTTAAATCATTATCATCACAATATAGTTCTTGTAAATATTCCTGAAACTGTTGATGCTGCAGTGAATTGACTTTAATTAACAGCTTTAACTACTACTGACATTACATTTTCTAAAGTTGCTGATTTTGTGCACAGTGCTTCACTATGAAAAATACAGTCTACCATTTTTATAGGATTTTTTGATATTCCTATTTCGTTCAAGAATCATTAAATTTATCCATTAAATCGTGGATGTGACACATCATAGAAGGCACTCCATCTGTTGCTACCAATACCAATTTCTCCCACGGGAGTTTGTATTTACAGCAACATTGTACAACGCCCCAAATATCTGCACCCAACGTGTGTCCCTTTATGGGTACTAGATCCAGGAACTCCTCAGTTTTAATTCAGTGTCTACTCAAATAAACACAGTTGTGTTATATGCTTAATATCATTGTTCTCATCTAATGCTAATGAATACCACTTAAGACCTTTTATCATACAGGTTAATTGATCTTCTATGTCAGAGTTCATTTGTCTTATTCTGGAAACTATTTAAGTTCTTTCTAGGGTAAGTGCTTTAAATGAATTTATCATATTGGGGCAAATCTCCTCTGCTACAGTTACAAGCAATTTTTTTTGCAAATTCCCCATTTGAAAAGGGCTTGCTCTTTTCCACTATAGTTTAGCAACTTTATAGGTAGTGCGCAGAATATTGGTGGGGGATATTCCATGGTGATCACGTCTGTTGCCAGTATAGGTCTCCTTTAGTACATGGAGTTTTCTTTGGCGTGTACCTGACAAACAGTGAATATACCATATTGTTTGGAATGGCTATTCCTGAAAGGTCTATTGATATTGTACCTTCACACTACGTTCAGCATTTTAGAACATAGTAAACAATATGGTTTATCTTCATGGAGCACGAAAAAGAATTCTCCATTGCATTCAATTCAAAACTGAGCATTGGAGATATTTATGAAATGCCACTGAATGTTTATCACTGCACGTATCCCTCTGATATGCCTGAATGACAAACACAGGTACTTACTTGCCTACCTGCCCTTTACTTAAGGCACATTGCGTGGGAAGGGTGAAAGTAGGGGTATGCACGAGCGCGTACTTAATGGCATGTCTGAGTTGGGGGGAAGCAGAGTATACATGAATTTTGATTGCTGATCTAAGGACTCAATGAACAGGGTTCTAGAGAGCTGTGCTAAAATTTTACAGTTTTTATAGATGTCATTAGTCTGCATAAATGGTCCTGATGTACCATTTTTTTTTCTAGTACTGTATTCATTCCTTTTGGTTTCCTATTTGTATTTAACTTTGCTATATCTGACGACACATCTCACTGGGTCAGGTTTTCTATTACTGTTAAAGGTGGTAGTTTGCAAGCATGTTGCCCAATACTATTGCAATGTCATTAGCATGCATCAGAAACATTACCTGTACAAGAAAACTTTAAGAATTCGCTGAAGCTGCATGCATCTAAAGCAGTGCAAAGCTTTTTTAATTTATTTTTTTTTTACCCTGAAGCAAGCAATGTGAACAAATGCATGTATACCTTCAGCAGTCCCTCCAAAACTCTAGATTATAATGAAATGCACATTTCTCCTAAATTAGGGTTGCTTATTCCTAAAAATTTAATTTCCTTAATTGATTAAACTAAATGGCAAAAATGTCCTGGTTTTCGATTACCAGATCATGGCAACCCTATGGTCATGACAATATTAATTTTATCTGTCTTTTGCAAGTCCACAAGTACATCAATGAAAACACAATTGGCATGACCATGTTTAAACCATATGCTACCAACAAATTATTATAACTACCTGGAATTTATTGAGAAAACTATAGCAGATTGTTACATTATTCAAGTAAAGACAAATTCGTGCAAAGAAATCTATTTGTGGAAGTAAAACGTTTTGAAACGAAGCACAAATGCAATCGGTCACCAAGTCCAGTAATCTGCACATAACTGAATTAGCAGTAGTCAAAATGTTGAAGTAAAGCTGTCAAGTGTGTTGCAATATTATGCAGCAAAGCGAAGAAACACAAAAAAAGATACCACCAAGTTTTATTGCTAACATTATGCTAGAAATGTGTACAGGATATTCTGGGTGATTAATAGTTGAATTTATAGGTTTCTAGTTTTGAGTACTGCATAAGGTTACTTGATTTTTATTTTTACTTTCTCTACTACGTATAGTAAGTAGGGGAAGTATTGTATTCCACCCAAAAATTCGATATCAAAATTTCACCAGAAATACATGTTTTGAGATCCCCTGAATCCAGAAAAAGCATTTTTGGAAACATGTCCGTGTGTGTGTCTGTGAACAGCATAACTCGGAAACGAACAGTCGGATAATCACCAAACTTGGTATTTAGGTTCAGTATCTTCCAGAGATGTGACACGAAGGTTTTCAGGAAAATCCCCCCACCCCAGATTACCCTTTACATGGAAAATTTTTTGAAAATTTTATTTTTCTCAAAAATGGCTCTTAACGATTTTGATTAAAATATCATATGTTTAAGGTTTTTTCATGACAAATGAAATGTATATCTCGAATTTTCTGGGAATGTCTCCAAAAGTATTCTTCATTGTGAATGACTTTTGCATAACTGGTAAACCATAAGAGATAGACAAAATTTTACTGCACAAAAAATGTAGATCGCGTTAAAATACACAATTTATGTCATATACAATTTTTGTTGTTGAGTGAACCATTTTCGAGATATTGCTAGTTATTCCCTTAAATTTTCCAATACTTATACTTTTTCTCAAATGGAAATTTGTTATTCATTTTTTTTGTCCTGGTAATGCACAGAGAATGGAATACTCCACATAGCAACCAGCTCTTAAAAGATTTGACTATAGCTTAAAGCCTACCAATTCCCCTTGCATCTACAAGAAAATTAGCATTAAGATTAACATCTCGATTAACATGAAGCATATGGAGAATAAGAGTTTGTAAAAATAGTTTGTACAAGAGTAGAGAAAGTCATGCAAGTGTAACACATCAGGTTTTTTTCTAATTCAAATACAGTCATGTCAGCATTAAAAGGGTGCAAAAAATACATTACAGACGGCAAGTTTAAATATGTACAAATGTACATATAAGAAAAAATAAAATAATAAATTGCTCCTTTTTTTAAGCAAATTAAAATGGCTAGTAAGAACTAAAATATTAATAACCATGTCATAGAACAGGTTAATGAATTTCATATTAGTGTGTATATTGTATATGGATATGATAAAAAAAGCTGGAAAAATTGTAAATATATATTGTGTTAAAATTAAAAAGCTTTAATTTAGAGAAGAAGTATGTTGGATATTGACAGAGAGATTTCAATAGGATTTAGTCCTCTGAAATAAAGTTTTTAATGTATGTGAAAGTTTGCATTTGAAAAGATTACATGAAGGTTGAATTTTAACAGATTTAGATTTTAGTCCAGAAATAGGTAAAATAGATTTTAGGAATAACTAGCTGGAAGATATGCAGGAAACTAAAACTGCTGAAACAGATAATAGAGTACATGCCAAAAGGCTAGAGATATTGGAAGATATAAATGATGCCTTGACCAAATATCTTTAATATATGGTATATTAATCAAAATCATTATAGGCAAAAATTTCAAAAAATGTTCAATGTAAAGGGTAGTTTTTGACAGGAGAATTTTGTTAAAAATCTTCGTGTCACATCTTTGGAAGCTACTGAAACTAAATATCAAAACTTTGGTATTTATCCGACTTTTTCTCTTTGAGTTGTGCTGTTCAGATGCACGGACCTTTTTATAAAAACGCCTGTTTTAGATTCATTGAGCCTCAAAACGTGTATTACTGATGAAATCTTGGAATAGAATTTTTGGGTGGAATGCAATACCTTCTCTACCTACTATGTACGTGGTAGAGAAAGTAAAAAAATATGTATTACATTCCATGACTATCTACTCTTCTTCAGCAAACTACTATTACAAAAGCTTATTCTTCTATCTACTCCATGTTAATTAAACATTTGCAGAAATTATCTTATTGTATATTTTCTTGTAGATAAAAGAGGAGTAAGTAGAAGAAGTAGTACAGTAGGCTTTAAGTGGTCAAATCTTTTAAGAGTGGGTTACTATAGTGGCTTTGAAATTCCATTCTCTTTGTATGGGCAAGGGTGGGAGGGGAAGAAAGCCATTTTGTTCTTGAGAACAGTAATAAGCATTTGAAAATTTAATAACAAAAAAATCTCAGAAATGGTTAATGCCACAAAAAATGTTATTTAACATAAATTGTGTGCTTTGAGATCTACATGTTTATGTAGTAAAATTCTGCTTATCTCTTAAGGTTTACCAGTTGTGCAAAGCCATTCAGAATGAAGACTTCCGAGGCTATTCCCAGAAAATTGTCATGAGAAGATCTTAAACATAATGTTAGTCAGAATCATCAGAGCCAGTTTACTAGAACAGTGTGAGTAGCTGAATCACCTAATGGGATCGTGTGGGAATAAAACACCCCAAAACTCAATGTGCGTACAGTGGTTTTCCAACAGGATGGAGCAGCCGCTCATTTGACTCTAGTTGTTCATGAATACCACAAGACACATTTCCACAAAAGTGGGTTGGTAGAGGTTCACCCTGCATCTGGGCTCCATACTCCCCTGACATCACATCTCTGACCTTTTTTGTATGGGGGTATATAAAATCACAAGTGTACAAAGTCAAAATTGGCCATCTAAAGGAGTGCATCAGGCAGGCAATGCTTAAAATTACACCTCGAATGCTAGGGAAGGTGTTTCATTGAGCCGTGCATTGCTGGGAGGTGGAATTCAGGGTGGCCATGTGGAATAAATGTTGATGAATTGTTAGTCCTAGGATCTACATTCGGTGTATTGGTTTCAATCTAAGTATGTTTTTCACAGAAATGGATCAAGACTTTGTTTGGCCTATATAAAGTTTGGTACTTAACACACTTTGGTTTTATTATGCTGTTCACAGACACACATGGACCTTTTTCTAACTTTTTTTGTGTGTGTGTACTGGGAGCCTTAAAAAAACATGTATTTCCAGCGAAATCTTGCATCGAATTTTTGGGTAGAATGTGTGGCCCTGCTAGTAGATAATTGTGTTAATCAAATATTACTAGTACAAAACTGAACACTGATTACAAAAGTACACAAGTACTTACCTAAGCATTCAATAAAAACAAAAGATGAGTATTTTAAAATAGAGAGTTGAGGGTTGTTACACTACATCACTATGATAGTTTATCATAGTGATGTAGTGTAACAACCCTCAACTCTCTATTTTAAATTATGACACATCACTGTTACAAGCTTCTAAATCTTCAAAAATTGAGCCTAAAAGATGAGTAATTTTTATTTATTTACTTTTGATTTTATCCTTTAACTGAGCTGGTCATACTGGACAGCGAATGAATGAAATTACTGAAATTATGCTTAGATAAGCCTAGAGTGGAAAGAGTTACAATTTTACCCAAAATCCAGAAAAACAAAACTTATCTGGGTAACTCATCCTCTACCAAAAATCAAACCCAGTCTTGAATGTGAGGCATTGCTAAACCCAGTATCACAGAAACGGGTGAAGAATTTTGATTCAAGGGGAGAATTGTAAAAACTGCCATTAAAAAATAACATTTCAATTTTTGTGGTCTTATTAACTTGAATTTCCTCTTTCATTTGATATATATAGGGTTATTCAAAAAGAAGGAACAGACACTACATATTTATTTCTAATGAACAACAATAGATGGCAACACATGTGATACATCACTGAATAGAGAAAAGTTAAAAGTTTAATTTTATGTGTTCAAAATGAGCAACATTTGTTATGCGAGGATGACCAGTGCTTTTGCATTTTCATATGCAACTATCTTCTACGAATTTATTGTATCAATCGTAGATTTTTTATGATGAGGCGGCTGGTTGTTGAACTTACAACGAAATGCATGCTGCAATGAAACAATGGATTCACACTCTGCATAATGCAGCACACAAAATGACTTTTTCCTGTGGCATCGCCATTTTCTTGTAGACATAGCGCTGCTGTAGGCACTGAATGGAACTAGTAGGTGGGGCTTAAAACTTGGAACTTTCCTCTATTCAATGATGTGCCGCTATCTAATGTCATTCATTAGAAATAAATATGAAAAGTCTGTTCCTTCTTTTCGAATAACCCCGTATTTTATCATGTATGCACAATAGTTATATTTTAAATATGGTACATCAGCTATTTTGGACTGTGAATTATATACCATGTCACAGAAAAAAAAGCATAAGCGGCCATTCACAATGAAAATTATAAATGGCGGAGCTAATATGAGACCTGCAAAGTGACCATTGAACAAAAGAGGTTAATGTACTTATATCAAAATGACCAAGAGCTATCAGTTTAAAGGACATTAAACTCGCAAAAAACATCACTTACGACAACAATGTGTTTTGCTGTGATTTTTATGATTTCTGGCCCGTGATCTTACACAGAAAATGTGTTAGCAAGTTAAAATTGCTCTGATTGGCTAGTTTCTTGTGTTTGACAATCTTAAAAGCTTGGAGCATGCAAGCTTCTAAGCTAATGTCTAATTTAATGTTTATTTTAAAGGTTCCATTACAATACATAGCATTTAGCCTTTAACTTTACGTTATTCTTACAGTTAATTTTCATTGCGAATGGGGTCTCATTCCTACCAACTTTAGCCCATCTTTTATGGGAAGTTTGGTTGTACAAAGGGGTGCCAAATATATGTACAACAGCTTCTCTGCACTCAAGCCATGTGGCTTCTTTCTTTGTAAATATATTAACACCATTTCCTCCATTTTTGCTTTGAATACCTTTTTTTATTAATGACATTCTTAGGTATAAATGACCCATTTTCTCATAAAACTATTGAAGATAAATAAATTTAATTTTAGGAAGATAACACCTTGAACTGGCATTGCGGATCTACTTTGGTGTTAATAACATGGCTATTTTTGAAAAAAATATAAATGCTAATAAAAAATATGGCATAATTACACATTAATTTTATCTTCAATAAACAAATTAATGGATAAAAGTATATCAGGATACTTACTTTGTCAGATATCTTAAATACGTTCTGAGAAAATGGGTCATGAATTTAGTAGATTTAACATTGGCAGGAAAGAGCTTTTAATCTTCCTTTAATAATTTAAGGCAGTGCAATAAAACAAAATATATTTATATAATAGGTGGACAAGCTAGTAAAAGTTTGAAATATTAGAAAAAAAAATGGGTTGGAGTTAAAATACTGAACATCACTTACATTTTTATGCACCTTGACTGGTTTCAAGAGCTGCTTGCTCTCATCAACAGAAGTGGCAGACTGGTTCTTGGTGGCATTATCCGGCATGTGTTTGTGTGTGGGGAGCAGGAATTCGAAATTCATGTTTTTATGAGTAAAATCTTTTCCCAAGTATGCAAATCTGCAGCATATTATGAAGGTGTTTAGGAGTGTTACGTTTGGCATGATGCAATTGGTTGTCCAAAAGTGGTAAGCAACTACAGATTTCTCTGTTTGTATTTGATGCATCTCATATGCTCTTTTAATCTTGTTTCTAAATTTTTTAGTTTTACCTGTGTAAATATGGTCATATATTGTCAACTGATTTGATAGATTTATGCTTTTTTGCTTTAAAGTATTTGGTCCTTCAATTTTTGCAGAGTAATTTCTCTAAACTGAATTTGCTTTGTGAAGCTAAGCAGATGTGCAAGCGAGTGCTTGGGTGGATAGTGAACTCTTTGAAAATAAGTTTGTTTTGTTGGGTGAGGGGTGGCGCCATGGCCGAGTGGTTAGACCGCTCGCCTCCCACCGAGGCGGACTGGGTTCAATCCCAGGGACCTACATGTGGGATTTGTGGTGGACGAAGCGGCGTCTGGGCAGGTTTTCTCCGGTTTCCCCCGCCTGCTCCATCATCACCTTTCCTGTCATCCATTTCACCAACATTTCGTTTCATCTACTTCCTTCATCCCATACCAGGCATCGGGCTGATCCCCCATCCTGGATGTTCTGTCTGATCCATGAGTGTCTGCTCCTCGACGGGCCTCTGACCCCAGGCACCCGCCTGTAAGTCCTGGGGGGTGTAAGTCCTACATAAGAGGAGGGTAAACAGATAATGAATGAATGTTGGGTGAGCTTTGTGGTATCCTTAATGTGTTTCTATTTCTTGAATTTTGTATTTTCTTGTCATAGATTTGTTTGGTGAAGCCACTGTTTATTGCTGTGTTGACTATGTGTTTGTATTCTCTTTCTGTTTTGTGTAAACCATTCCATGGTTAAACTGTTTAGGACGGCATTTTTGTGTGGGACTGGGTTGTTGGAAATTCATCACTCCACCACTAGATTGTCATCACACACAAACACACTTAACACCACCAGGAAAGAGTCGGCCACTTTTGATACAAGAGCAAGTAACTCTCGAAACCGGTCAAAACAAAAAAAGTAAGTGATGTTAAGTGTTTCAACTTGACTCATTTTTTCCATAATTTCAAAATAATCTTACATTTGTAATAAATGTGACTAACAACAATTTTTATTTGAACATCTAATTAAAACATAAAAACAACATATAATTTGGTATAACTTCATAAATGCCGTGGTGTAATCTCAAGTTATTCAAGGCATACAGTTTTTCAGGTCACATTTGCAATCTCTTATCCAGCATTAACTAAATTTTATACAAAACAGAAATGCTAAATATTGGCAAGAGGGGGCACTTAAAAGTAAAAATAACAAAAACTGTAGACCATCTGCTGTTCTATATAATGTCTTATTCTTTCAGTTTCCAGATTATGATATGAAAATTGCACAAAATTGAACTTACTTTTTGTTAAATAAATGTTCAAATACTAATATGGCATAATTTTTTATATGTCTCTATGCATAGAATCAAGCAGATCACATCTAATACTCCTCCTACCCTGGATAACAATCTTCAAACAAATTTTATATAGCTTATGAGTTCAAAGCTTCTGAGCTTTTTTTTTTGTCACCTACAGTTTGTGGTGAAAAACAAAGAAACTTTAACTTGGCCAAACCTCATGCACATAAGCAACTTCTGACCTATGATAAGAAAGCTGAGCCCTATCACAATTTATGCAGGGTGGGAAGTGAATAAGTGCAAATATTTGTATCAGTGTTTGAGGATGATGTGATCACCCAATATGTGCAATTTTTTTCTGTTTTTTCAAAAGTTATGCTCACAAGGAAAGTTTTAGGATGGGTGTTATTCCCTCTCTCAGACATTTGATGTCTACATAGCCAGTCACATGGCTGGCTCCCCTCTGCCCTGCCCGAGGATAGCAGCTGGCGTGATGTCTGAAGAATATCGATCGCACTGGAACTTCAACTTACATAAACAAATGTTTTTATCTTCATACAACATTATCTGACTAGGATTCACAATGTATTCAGGGCTCAGCTTAAAAATATTGAGCACAATGTCATTCTTATGCTTTATTTAAATTTGGTTTTATTGAATAAATACGTAATTCAAATCAACTAAGCATTTGCACTTTTGTTCTTTAAACTACAAAATCACCCTCATTGCTCTTATGAAGGTGAGAAATTAAAGAACACAAATCTAAAATAAACAAGATACAAAACAACACAAAAACAGACTTACATCTTTATGTCTAAAAGTGCTCAAAATACCACAGTTAGCTCTACAAGCTTCCATGCATTCACAACATGATTGTCGCATCCTTTCCCATATATCCACATCAGCTCTCACATTTACCCTGCATCCCAGATTCGTTGTTTAAGTTTCTTCATCATTAATTTTGACTACGTAAACTATTTCTTTTAGATGCACCCAGAAACAAAAGTGTAATGGATTCAAACCTGGAGATCACAGCAGCCAACTCACAGAACCGTATCGACCAATCCATCCACAGTAGAATCTCGTTAGCACGTTTTTGCAGGGACCTAAGGATTTGGACGTCATAGGTGGGAAAACGTGTTTACGAAAATGCAAAATATGCAATTTAAGAACATAGTTATGTAATAAAACCTAATAATTACTACGTCTCCATGGGTAATTGAAATCGATTTTGAGTACAATCCGTGTTGAATTCAATATGTGTTCAAATGGATTTGGATACACAAAGCCTGAGAATAAATAATTCAAGCTTTTATGTTGGTCAACTTGGATTTTTGAGGTTATGAATGTTTTTGAGAAAATAAATTGTGAATTATGGAAGCGACAAGAGTGGCTTTGCTGTGCGTTTTATTACACATGTGATAACAATTTCCGCTAAAAAAGAAAAAAAAAAATTATGAGTGTGCATCATGTTACGAGTACAACAGATGTATCTTTGGCATATTCAATACGATTTGAACATGGTAAGTGTTTCCATGCAACAAATTTCGTTCTGATCCTATTTTCCAAGAGGAAAGTTTTGTTTTTGCATTTTTCCCTTCTTTAAAAGCAGTTTAAATCAATTTAGGTTTGCTAACAATTGCGTTTAAGGTTGACGGAGGAATGTTTAACTTCCGCACTATATCCACATGTTTCATATTTGGATTGTGATCTATTTCAAGGATTTTCAGTTTTTCACTATTGGTTATTTACTGCACTTTCTTTTTTTCATTGCAAATGAAAAGTTAAAATACAATCTACGTATGTTTGGTCAACACTCAACAGTAGAAACTATCGGAGCACGCCAAGGGAAAGCATTCTCTATCCCGCCCACACAAATCGTGTCACACAAATATTTCCTTCCCCCCCGTGACCAAGGATTGACCAAAGTAGCCAATGAGAACGTCAAAATTTGAACGTGTTAAGCGCCTTCTCCCGCTGGACCGATCAAGGATTGGCCAAAACAGTGAATGAGGACATCAAACTTCAAACGTAGTAAGCGGGACCGGGAAAACTAAGCAAACGTTATTTATTACATTTGGTGATTTGGTACCAGGACTTTTATAATTGAACGTAATACACGGGAAAAGTGTTAATGAGGAATGTGCTAACTAGATTCCACTGTATTTGGGAAGCGACAATGCAGAAATTGGCATACTGGTCCACTGATTTCGGGAGATGCCCCATCATACATGAACCACATCTGTTGACACATGTGCAAAGGCACTTCCTCAAGAAGCTCTGGTAGTTCATTTGTAAAAGTTGTAGATAATGAACACTGCTTAGTATTCTTGGCAGCTCCACTGGCAGTAGCTGATCTCCCAGGATCCTGGCCCAAAGATTTTCTATGAATCTGTTCTGAAAATTCTCATGGTGAATGGTATGTAAATTCCTTTTGCCCAAGTACGTAGATCATGGAAATTAAATATGCCAAGGGTAAACTTCCTTTGTCTGCCAACTATTCTCTTACAAGGAAATAATTCTCACATTTCTGTAAAAACCAATTACATACCTCCACTCTTGCTCTGTAGTTCCTACTTTCCTTTCCAAGCATTTTATACTTACACCAAATCTCTTCTACAATGCATAGAATTTAAGTAATCTTCTTGCCATAGTGCTTCAGCATCACAATGTGGTCCTCGACTTTCAAACTAAGAATGAAGAGAACCTGTTCAGAGCATTTGATGCACTGCAGTGAATGTTTGACTATAGGGAAGATGACGATTTGGAAATCACTGATACAGGTCCTCGCAGCATTGGCAGATTCCCCAGCTGTGCCAAAAATTAAGTGAATATCTGCTAATTCAGCATATGTAAAGCCATTTATTGTGTAAAGGAAAGCTTGCGACTGACACGGTTCCTGTTCCCTCATTGGGAAAGCTTGCGACTGACACGGTTCCTGTTCCCTCATTGTAAGTCACGTGAATACAGACTGGTCACGTATGCAAGTTATCAATGCAGGAGCTGGCCGTTGCGTGATGTATGTAAACACAGGAGACATAATGCAGGCAGTTCAAAACACATTAGTCCCTGAAATTTGTGAATCATTTATGGCAATGCTATTAGTAAGCGGATAAAACAAGATACACTTATGTGTTATACGCATTGTTCTGTATTAAATATCAATTATTTGCACTTATTCACCTTGCATCTTGAATAGCTGTATGCTGACATCTTACATTGGACATACAACCTTGTGATATTAAGCTAGCAATACAGGTATACCATAGGACAAACCTTGATAACCTTTTTTCTCCCAGAACAAAAGGTTGTCATGTAGCATTAATTAACTAGCACGTGGAGTATGCACTCTGACAAGGTTAGGACATTAAAGTTTGTCCCAAACTACAGGTAGGAGGAGATCATTAGTAGAGCACACTTTCTTGTTTTGTACATTCCTGTGAACTTGTGGAACACAAAGAGATTATAACTTTCTTTATCCTCAATTACAACAAATCATGATAATCTGCCACAATTAACCCTGTTTATGACTTGCATTAGGATAAACAGTAAAATACAAAAAAGATACCCTCAGCATTTCTAAGAAATGCTTCTAAGAGATTAAACATTTTTTGCATTCAGTATTAAACTCTACACTTTTTAATTTTGGAGAGCATAAAAGTTTCTGCCCTTTTTAGCACACACTGGTGTGTTTTGAAGCATAGTTTCTTAACATGCAAGTTTTGTGCTTATTTTTTATATCTAACATTAACTTTAAGAAAAACAATTTTTACTGCTTACATATCTTAAATATATAATTACAATATAAATAAATTACTGTAATACATGACTAAAAACAAATAAATAAATACAGGTCTCAGATCTTAAGGATTAACTGAGAGTAAATTACAGCTGATTGTGATATTACTCTTTACACAATGCACTATTTATCTTACTATAATGTTCAATGCTGTAGAATATTATTACTTAGTGCCCTCTGACAACAAACACTGCACACCAGGGAGACTAAGATATCTCCAAAACAAAATCCCTCATTGTTGCAATTTTTTGTGCAAACAGCTTTATTCTTGCCTGGAGAAAAGGAATAGAAATTACATTTTTAATCAAACAACATTAATGTAATACTTTCAGACTGCAGCATGTGGAACATTTGCTTCCTGCTAAGTCTGAGGATCCAAGATAATTTCCTACACTAAAAATTTTAATAGCAATCCAAATCTTTAACCCTTAATGGTCAGACTGCAGGCATAACTACAAGCATCTGGATGCGAGGTAAACTTAATTATTTTTTTTACAACACTGATAGTGAAATACAATTAATGCTCAATGAATTCAGTGACAATTTTTCTTACTTGGAGTTATTTTTTGGCCCAGGAAAAGAAAATGATATAGAAGCCACTCCACAGCAAGCTAAGTGCAACAATGTCTCAAGTGACTCATGTCAGTAATGGTGCTCAGAAACACAAGCGTTAATGCTACCAATACCGGTACTTGAACTGGCAAGCCCATTTCCAACTATACAGGATGTGTCTTAATTCCCTTTACAGACTTTGAGGACTTGTAACGGGGAACAAGACGATTAAGTTTAGCATAGGAACTTGTGTCCAGAAATGTACTGTTTTTCTGCTACATGCAAAATCACCACACACTTCTTTGGCACCACTCGCTAGGAATGAGTTCCAGCATGACGGCACACCAGCTCATTTTGCACTTGCCGTCTGACGTTATGTGAACCAACAATTTGGGCAACGATGGATAGATCGTGGTGGCCTGATAGCTTGGCCCCGACTTGATTACTACCTGATTACTACAATCCTTGATTTATGAAACCCCTGTGGGATCCGAGGAAGATCTACTAGCACAAATATGGCAGTGGCGGGTGCTGGACGGACGACTAGGAATTGGTGATCGAGTATACTAGAACATGGTAGGTAGGTACCGCATCTATGTTGAAGTCAGTGGTCGTCACATCAAGCCCTTCTTGTAGGTGGGTCCAGACAACAGGCATCAGGAGTCAGGAGAGCAATGTGTGTTGTGATAATATTTTGCAGTAGCGGGAAAACAGTATGTTTCCAGACATGAGTTCCTATGCTAAAGTTAACCGTCTTGTCCCTGCTACAAGTCCTCAAAGTCTGTAAAGTGCTTCACACTTTACCACACAAAGTAAACCTACTCAGAGTTACTCAATAAGGGTGTAATACAACTTGTGATCAATACATACAGTGAATGAATTGCTTGCATGTGATGTGGTTTGTCCTACTGTTTGATGCCTAGTTCAGGGAGACCCAGTCAGTCAGTTATCATTTGTGAAGCTGTGTGCTTGTTCAGGCATGCACTTTGCGTGTACGCATTGTGGAAGTAAGGTGTAGTACAGCAACACTGTTAAGGGTAAAATGGAGCAATGCACGAATGTGAAATTCTGCTTCAAACTTAAGAAAATGCCAAAGGAATGCCAAGATATGCTCCACCAGGTTTATGAAAACAGTATTTAATTGAGAAAGCATGTGTATAAATGCTTCCATGAATGTTGGGACAGCATGAAAGACATACAATGACCAGGTAGGCCTGTGACGTCGTGCACAAATGAAACCATAAAAATAAAATTTGCCAACTTGTGTCCAAAGATCGTCGACTGACGATTCAAATGTTGGCCGAGGCTACAGGAGTGTCACATGGAAGTGCTTACTCAATAGTAACAAAAAGTTGGTAAGCATAAACTATGTATGCAGTTAGTGCCTTAGGATATAACTCCTGATCAGAAACAAGACAGGATGGAGATGTGCTGAGACTTTCTGGACATGGTGGATGGTGATCCCACCTTTCCTGAAAGGATCGTTATGGGCAATGAATCACAGTGACTGAAGTACGAGCCAAAATCCAAGAGGCAAAGCATGGAGTGGGGCAGAAAAGGGTCACCAAAATCCAAAAAAGGTCAGGTGTGAGATGTAATGCATCAAGGCAATGCTGATAACATTTTTTGGTGCTGGAGGGATAATTTACAAAGACTATCTACCAGAAGGCACAACGTTAAATGTGACCACCACCTACATGAACATTTTGGATCGCCTCCTGAAGAGAATCAGAGAAAATTGAGTTTTATTTATGGATGCTCTTTAACTACTATGGTTCTTAGCATCCCATTCTATATTGGGCATGAACGACTGGAAATTTTGCTCAGAGCCTTTTTATCAGGCTTGACATTCTTTTATGTGCCATAAATCTATGACATGGGACCACGGCTTTACTTCCATTCCGAAGGAAGTCATGCTAAGGATGTTTATGCCCAAAAAAATCCATTGCCCTCCGCCAGGTTTGAACCCACAACTTCAGGATCTAGAGACTAGCATGGTACCCCTTGACTACAGAGGACGACGAAGTGGATCACACGTGTGCATCCCTAGTATACTGAAAATGGATCCTGGTGTCTGTTGCATGGTAATGGTATGTAAAGTGGTGGTTGTGCTCCATCACCCCCCTTATTTACCAGATCTGCCCCTGCTGACTATTTCCTTTTTTTCTTGCTTGAAAAAGCACTAAAAGGTCAACGGTGTTCAGATATTGTTGACATCCAACGCAATGTGAACTCTGAGCTCAACCCCATCCCTCAGGCTGCCTTTGCCCAAAGTATGCGAGACCTCTACACAAGTTTTCACAATACATAACCATGAGAGGTGATTATTTTACATATACTTGCATAATGTATCGTCTGTCTTGCAAATAAATCATGAAATCAGTCATTCACCATATTTATTGATCATGGATTGTAATATAATATAGCTTTCACCACATACACCATTTTTGCACCTAGCATCTTAAAAGCATTTTTTTAAATCAATATGTTAGATATCACTTACATTTACACAAAATATAATGTCCATGAATAAGTGTAAATAGCCTAATATGTTCAATTTTAAAGCAATTTTTAAACTTTTTTAAATCTGGCACACACTAATTTTGCATGGAAAGAGCTAAGATATGACATCACTAAAAATGCAGTTTGCCACATGATGGTGCTGCCTTGTGTAATTCCACCTTTTCTCGCAACATAACTGATGCCATGTGTTTCATACTTTGGTGCTTTGCAAGTAGATATTTTATCATTTTTTATCTTTTAATAAGAGTTTTGATGAAAATATCTCAGCTGTCGAATGAGGTAATACTCTCAAGTATTTCTAAATAAATACACAATACTAATACATTACTCTAATAAAAACTTAGAAATTGCGGGTGCTACATTTTCTGGGATATCTAAATGAACATGATGACGACCTTCAACTTCCACATACTCATATTTCTGAGCCGATATTTTAACTATTTCACAGAAGTCTCTGAACTCTTCTGGTTTACCCAATTTCAAACCATCTTTTGCCTTAATGTTAAGGACTTTACATTTTACATTTGATGCAAATGCAAGGAGATAATCTTGAGTAAAACCTGGTTCTATTGCAGCTTTGAGGCGAGAATCTCCAATAAAACAATAACGTCCATTTTCCAGTTTGTGAAGACCTCGTTTCATAAGTATTTCACATGCATCTCTTGAAGCCATTTTCTTCATTGCCTCGTGAAGACGGTCAAGAGCTTCTTCGTATGTGTAAGAAGCCCTGCTGCTGTCATCCAGCGCATCTAGTTCCAAGAATTTTTGCATATGGTTGCTTACTCTTTGTACTCTTTTTGGTGGGTCTACTGATACTGGTTTGAAGGCATCCAATGATATGTAATGTTCAACATTATTTGGGAATAATGAAGCATAGAAAAATCCTATAATACTACCCAAGGAATGGCTCAAAAGAGAAACCTTTTCATAATTGAAATGTTTGACTATTCGATGAATACATGCTACAGAATCCAGGATATAGTATGGTTGACCTCTTGGAAGATGAGATGACAACCCATGTCCTGGTAGGTCAATAGCAAGGAAGCTTAGTTCTGGTGGAAGGAGAGGGAGTAATGTATCCCATGATGTTGCATTGTCCTGATATCCATGAATGCACAAAACAGGTTGTACATTTTGTGCACCCCACCATTTACCTGAAACAGATGTTAAACATTAAAATAAGTATTCAACACTAGCTGTCAATCAAAGAAATATGGTGTGCAGAGAAAGGTTGGGAAAAGATGGACATGTTACTGAAGATGTTTTATAAATTATTTTAAGAGTTCCATATAATTCTGCAGTGGAAGGAGCTATGTTAGAATTAGACAAAGTGAGTATTCGAGGGATGTTTATAGAAAGAGTGCTGAAATACTGGTTTAGAATTTATCACTTACCACAGGGACACATTTTGAAAGATTACTTAAATGTACAAGAAAAGTGTAGAATTGACTAGGTGAAATCAGGAACCAACTTACAATAATGGTATGGTTGGTATATGGTTAGAAAAAGAAGGAATGTTGACAGGATTCTGGGAATTAGATGCTAGTTGGAAGATATGGATGGATGGACAGACACACAGACAATCTATGGGAATGGTGGAGAAAAAAATTTTCTCTAAAATTTTATACAGATTTTGGAAATGATTTGAAAGAGATGTACATTGAGAGGTGTAATAGGAATCAAAGTGAAGGTATTGCATGGTTTAAACTGGGAGTTTGGAGGTTAAAAGGTTACAGGGGAAAGGCAGAAGAACGAATTTGCCCAATATGCAGGATAAAGAAGATGCAATTCATATTTTATTAGAATGCAAAGACACGGATATCTGGAGGAGTTTATCCAAAATAAATGGTTGAAGATGGCAAAAATAGTAATAATTAAAAAAAATCTGCTGTGTTGCACTCACATGACTTTCTCTACTCTTGTAGAAACTATTTTTACAAACACTTATTCCCCATATGCTTCATGTTAATTGAGATGTTAATCTTATGATAATTTTCTTGTAGATGCAAGGGGAATTGGTAGGCTTTAACCTACACTCAAATATTTTAAGAGGTGGTTGCTATGTGGAGTATTCCTTCTCTTCGCATTACCAGGACAAAAAAAATTAATAACGAATTTGAGAAAAAGTATAAGTATTGGAAAATTTAAGGGAATAACAAGCAATATCTCGAAAATGGTTCACTCAACAAAAACAATGTATATGACATAAATTGTGTATTTTAACGCGATCTACATTTTTTGTGCAGTAAAATTTTGTTTATCTCTTATGGTTTACCAGTTATGAAAAAGTCGCTCACAATGAAGAATACTTTTGGAGACATTCCTAGAAAATTTGAGATATACATTTCATTTGTCAGGAAAATATGTTAAACATATGATATTTTAATCAAAATCGTTAGAGCTGTTTTTGAGAAAATTAAAATTTTCGAAAAATGTTCCATGTAAAGGGTAATCTGGGATGGGGGGGATTTTCTTGAAAACCTTCGTGTCGCATCTCTGGAAGATACTGAACCTAAATACCAAGTTTGGTGTTTATCCGACTGTTCGTTTCTGAGTTATGCTGTTCACAGACACACAAGGACGTTTCCAAAAAATTTTTTTTTTTTGGATTCAGGGGGTCTCAAAACATGTATTTCCGGTGAAATCTCGGTATCAAATTTTTGGGTGGAATGCAATACTTCCCCTACTTACTATAAGTAGTAGAGAAAGTAAACACGTTTATAAATAATCTCAGATTATTAACTTAGGAGAACTCTTATTTAGAATTAAGAAGAAATGGATCTGGTCAGTAAATTAAATTGAAGTACATAGCACAAATTAGTATGTTAATTGTAAAGAATAATCATAGTCTGGTAACAGCAATGTATGAGCTAATAGTTGTAAAGCATTTTTTTTTTATCACCTTATATGACTTGGTATAGAACCTGAGTTAGCTCCAGGCCATATGAACTCTCTATACAGCTTAGTACAAATAAATTTTATTCCTACTAGCTGTTAAAAGATGTAATTACACCAAGCCAGCATAGATGCCACATTTTTCAAGTTAATGGTATATTCTAAGTGTGGCATGCCACTAAAACGTGATAACTGACCTTGGCTTCCTGATACTGAACTGCACTAGTCTTTCAACAAAAATGCATATTTCCATTACTTCTCCCAAATAAAGGACTCTGATGTACAACAATAACACAATTCAATCCTTTATTTTCATAACTGTTCTACAAATTATTCATACAAAAGATTATACAGGTGTGGCAGAAATAATAGGGTTTGAATCTGGCGGCATTTTTGTTGCAAATATGTAGCAGGATTGTGGATGACCTCGGAAATGAGTTTGCCAATTTGTATTCTATCCGATGGAGCACTGGACAGTGAGGGATAGAGTTGTCACTTGCCATAGATTTTGTGGAACTGTCCGTCATTTTATGGTAAATGAAAACGTCCAGGTTGAAACCACAAAAGTCTGCAATTTTTATTATATTTGAACTCAACTTCAACAAATTTAATGTTTTGGGGGGGGGGGGGGGGGAATATGATAGTTTTGAGAGTTTGCCACATAAGAAATGGGTTGCCGACATTCATAATTGCATTTCTAGTGAACAGTATTCAGAGTTGCTAAACATTGTGGGATATTATTTCTTCATTCGTGGTCATAAAACCTATGTAGAGAGTTTTTGCCTCATGAGTGCTCAGTAGACAGAAGGAAGGAATAGGTTAACAGCAAAATCAGTTAATGCAATACTGCAAATACAATACAATAAATATAAGCAGTAGTTAGTTTCATAAACTTATTGTGAACAATATCAAGTTCCTTTCTTTTGTTCCAAGTTGTGAGAAATATTGATATTAAAGAAATTTAAATGTTGATACAGAATTCATTAAATTGTACCAAATACACTTAGTACCTTTCTGATAATATGTGCTTATGATGGTAAAATACAATAAAGTAGTCCTTCCAAAACTAGATTATTAATTAAATACACATTTTTGCTATATTGGGGCTCCTTATTCCTCAAAATTTCATTTCCTTAAATCCATTGAGCTTCTTCCAATTCAAGGTTTGGGCCGATGAGACATTCTGAGGCTAATTACTAACTTCATATTGGTCACTTCATCTTTTCTGAGGTTTTCTTAAACCCCTTGTTCTGTCTAGTCTATATAATAAAGCTTGCTTAGAGAATCTACAAGCTGGCATTCTTATAGCATGCTCTTTCCATTTTTTTGGTAATTATATATTTCCTCCACTGTATTCATTGCCCTTAGTTGTGTCGTCCTCCATGGTGTAGTGGTTACCATTCTAGCCTCTAATTCCCGAGGTCGCAAGTTCAAACCCGGTGGAGGGCGATGGATTTTTTTTGGGCATAAAAATCTTTAGCATGGCTTCCTTCGGAAGGGAAGTAAAGCTGGTGGTCCTGTGTCATAGATTTACAGCACATTAAAGAATCTCAAACCTGATAAAGAGGTTTCTGAGCAATATTATCGGTCTTTCACGCCCAATATGGAATGGGACGCCAAGGACCACAGCAGTTAAAGAGCAAATTCAATTTAATTCAATTTTTTCCCTCAGTTGTGCATGAACATTTTGATTTCTGACTATCCCTTCTTGTTTTTCCAATCAATGATCTCAAAGTACATCTGTGATGAACTTCACAAATTTTGGGCTCATAATCCATGTTTCACTACCATACTTCAAGGTTGGTTTAGAAACTACATTAAATAATTTTTGTTTGATTTCCACTCACATTCTTACCATAATACTTTCTACACATCCATTTAATTTATTATTTTTATTGTATTTGCTTGCAGGTCAATGTTCATATGTTCTATACTTATTTGACACACTAAATACACAAATGATGACACTTATTTTACAAGTTCATTTTCTATTACTATTTTTACTTTTCGATTTCTTCCCCACATAGCCATGGCTTTATTAATTAAACTAATGGTAAAAAGTCCCAGTTTTGGATTATCAGATTAAGGCAACCCTAGTGAGGGAATATGTCTACACTATACAATCAGAACCAGTTTCATCACAGAAACCCGAAGACATTTTGTCAGGAACTGAAAGCAACGTGATGCAATATTTAAGGATGCTATTATCATAGGGTGCAACAATGGAATCAAGAAGGCAGTGTGAAACAAATCACCTCTTGAGTGACCTCATTCAGTATGCACAGAATAAAACATTATGCGAGTACAGGCATCTTTGCAACGGAGTCCAAGCTGGTTGACAAGGAAGCATGTCATTGCTTTATGCACATCAGATTGAAGCGTGAGGCAAATATTCAAAAAACAAAAAGTGTTCTCCAATCTCCAAGAAGTGAACTTTAAATTATTAATGTAATACAAATATGAAATAAAATATTTTCCATTTTAAAATGTGCATATTTCTGCCGTACCATGAATATCCACCTACTTCCTGCTAATCATGATAATTTATACAATATTTTTAATATGCATTTTGTTGGAGGTACAAAGAAGCATACATGAGGTTGAGTTGAATATTCAATATAATTTGTACGAGCTCATGCAAAACAAAAGAATGGCCACTTAATGTCGAGTTAACAAAGCAACTTTTCTTTAGTCCAGTTCATAATCTACATTCTTCTAGTTTGTTCCAGTCTCACATCTTCACGCCATCTCCTTCTTGGTCTTCCGATATTTCACGGTCTTGACATTGATACTGTGGTGTCATTTTAGGACATCTTTCGTTTTCTTTATATTTTGTTAGCTTATTAGCAACACCCTCTATTTCATCTTCTGTTGGCATTTGAGAGTCCATCAATATATCAGAACCTCATGTCAGTTGCTTCCAGTTTTTTTGCAATCTTTTCGTGCTTACCATCTATGTTTTACTTTCATAAAGTTGGCTATCTTAAGGACTATAACGCACTGTGCAGATGTTTACACATAATGGGACTTGTACAAGAACCTGTATGCAAGGAACATTTCCACATTGGAAGGGAATATGAAACCTGTCAGCATATACTATGCGAGAGCAAAGGCTTTATCATGCATAGATATGTTATCCTTAGACATTTTCTTGGAACCGAGGATAAAGGGAAAAGATCAAAGATGTGGTCCACTTTATCAGGACCATCAATTTTAAGTGCCCAGTCTATGGGGCACAAGGGCTCTAACCTTCATCATGTACTTTTTCACTTTCTTAAAATTTCCAGTATTAACCTCACAAGTTTTTGATCCTAGGATATTGATATGGCAATGGTTTGACTATGGATGTGCTAAGTATTTTCTAAACATTAACATTAATTTTAGCTAAAGACACAGCTAATACTGTACATACTGGAATGAAACCACAAAGTCTACATTACATGATATGTAGATATGTTATGTTCTTATATGCATTTGGATTTTTTAATTTTCACAACTTTCTTCTATTTTAAATGTACAGGCTTTGTTTCATATTGTATGTTGCACTACCCAAAGCATAACCTCAAACCAATGAGAAGCATTTGCTCTTTTCACTTACAAACACTGCTGCTAAATGAAAGGAAGTTAGATAAGTCATAGTACCAGATCAGCATTTTTAACTACATTTTTATACAAATTGCCTGTTTTAAGCAGACAGTGAAGCTAAATTTCCGTGTGATGCTAAATTTGATAATGGTTTCATATCTATATACCTTCATAATGAAATACACGATGTAAGTAATGTATATAGTTATTAAATAGACAAATATAGAGAGGGTTTTGTTATATATTTTGATTAATGACTGCTATGTAACAACGAATCGGCAGAATGCAATGTAAATAACACAATGAATTGAAAATTACTAACCTGCAATATGGCCCCATGGTACAGGTATTTTAACCTCTTGTATTTCTCTAGCTGAAGGCTTTATGGCCAGAGAACTGAAAGAAGCACCGATTCTTCTACTAAGGTGTAATGAGCTCAGAATCCTGATCATTGCTATTGTCGAATATAACTGCTATGACGAATATACTGCAACCAAGCACACAAACAGCAATGTAACATCATGAAACAGCAGATGCCTGTAATATAGTTATACCAAAATACCTAAAACGTATAATTAAAGCCTGCAACCTATACATGTGCCAAGGGCCAAACTAAATGGTTTCGCAAGCACAACATTCGTCAATGTTGCATCACACAGTATAGATAACCCATGACTTGCAACATTCTTTTTCTTGCAAAAGCAATAATTTATACCTGCTGCCATATTAACGACATCTAGATAAGCAACTTCGGCTTTATTTAATACTGTATTGCATACCGTTAGTTACTAATATTAAAGATGACACCTGCTTACATGCTTACTTAAGGGAATTTATCCTCATCGTCTCTATTCAGTAATGTCAAAGTTCACAGACAACTCCGAGAAAAGTAAACATTTTCGGCCTGAAATGAATTTTCGTTAACCTTGTTAGTAAAACATGTATAATTAACTCAAACCTGCGAGCCACTAGCAAGTATTAATATGTATAATCCCAACACTATTTAAAATTGAACCACAAAGCAGCAGTTTGGAACCAGATTATGGTGAAGTTTGTGATTGGAAGTTAGAACCTCAGACATGGATTTTCGGTGGGCGTTGTCATGGCAACTGCCAATCACAAATCAGTGGGGCAGTGACGGGTCGTAATTGCTTTCAGTAGCAGGAAGACTTTTGCCATTTATATTATTCAGTGCATCCTTGGGTTAATGAATGCCAGTTAAAATTTCAGTAGAGAACACACGTTTTTATAACAACTGGATACTTTGAGCGTTTTCACAAAATAAATGATTTATAAATCTTAATTTTACATGCTTGCATATCGATAAACCTGTCGTCCTTCGTGGTCCTTTTTTTGTGGACGGTCTTTAACTGCTTGGTCCTTAGCGTCCCATGCTATACTGGGCGTGAAAGACCGGTAATTTTGCTCAGAGGCCTCTTTATCAGGCTTGAGGTTCTTTTGCGTGCCGTAAACCTACGACACGGGACCACCGGCTTTACTTCCCTTCCGGAGGAAGCCATGCTAAGGTTTTTTACGCCCGAAAAAATCCATCGCCCTCCGCCGGGTTTGAACCGGCGACCTCGGGAACTAGAGGCTAGCATGGTAAGCATTACACCACGGAGAATGACGGAGACTCAACATGATGCCAGAAAATTTAAAAAGGCATTTGGTTGTCTTGCACAACCGATAAGCCAATAAGGCATTGTAATGCTTGGCCTTTAAGAAACATTTTCATTTTTCTGTGAAGTACAATTAGCATTTTGCTTAAAAATTTAAATTTACTTTAAACATATAATACGACCGATGTTAAAATGTATATGCTGATTGTGCGTTGTCTGAATAGTGCAATCTAGTAAATAAAGAAGTATAATGTAAGCTTTTCTACATTGCATTTTATTGCCTATTTTAGCTACTTATTTACATTTTACTGTCTATTTTAATGAATTTAAATGCCTAAACTTCCGGCCTCTGTTGATAACTTACAGTGCAATAACATTGATGACATTGTTGATATGCTACTTATACCTTCATCTGCTCCAGAAGTATAATTATTTTTTTAACGCACTGAGAAGGGATATTTCCTAACTGTTCTTTCCTATTACACTGGAGAACAGTGATTTTGGTGCCTTATAATTGTGACTTTTTTCTGACTATATTTGGATCACCGATTCCAAAAATGCTCTCAGTTTGCCCTATCAGCTCTAGTTTTTGAGATACAGCTTATTCACATTATACATCAATTTAACCTTACTGGTCCACATATAGAACTATATTACTTGCACACAATTAAATACTGAATACATTTGGATGGATCTAGCACATTCTTTTTCATGAAGCAACTTTCTATCAACTACCATAATTTATTTATACACTAGTCGCATTAGGTTCGTTGGTTTTCTTCCTTCAGGTCGCAGAATCTATTGTTTGTGTGATTTCCTCCGATGCAATGATATTGGACATTACATTGAATGCAGTAGTCTGCCAATATATGTATATCCCATCGTCCACGATATTGTTCTTCCATTATACTTATTTCCTGGTGAAAACGCTTACCTTGTTCCTTACATCACCAAGATTGTCTGGGAATCGGTCCAAATGACTGCAGGTAGTGTAATTTGATGCTAATGTTACAACCAAGTGCTCAAAAAGCAGTGAGCATATTCTTAAGCAGTTCTTTAAAGCTAAGAGCCTTATAGTTTCCAAGGGAATTCTTTACTACCACACAGAACGACGACCACGCAGCTGCCTCAGTATCGTTCATTGACTCTTGAAATTTCTCATCATTTATGAGTTGTCGGATTTGTGGTCCATCAAATACACCTGCTTTTATTTTCTCCATACTCACTACAGAAAATGTTGTACATACATAACCAAAACATGCTCCTTCTCTATTCAACGCCTTGATGAATTGCTTCATTAACCCAAATTTGATATGCAGTGGTGGCAATATGATCTTGTTTCTGTCAACCAAAGGTTCTGTGATGATGTTTTTTTTTTTCCAACGATCATGCTTACTCTAAGAGGCCACTGTCTTGTCACCCAATGTTGATATTTAGCTCTAGAGTTCCATAGGCATATAAAGCATGGGTATTTGGTGTACCCACCTTGTCCAAGAAGAAAAATTCATCATCTTTATGTCGACACAGATAACCCATTAGTGATCACTGTATGAGATCTTCTCTAGGACTGTAGCTATTGTAGCTTGATTTTCATGCATAGTAATTGAGTGACCAATTGGTATTGACCTGCATTTGTTCCCATTATGCAAAATAACACATTTCAAGCTGCGTTTGGAGCTATCAATAAATAACCGCCACTCCGTTGGTGTGTATTTTCTTATACCCAGTTTCATTAAGAGTCCTGCAACATTGATGCAAAAAACAAATTGGTTTTCTGTTGTGAAGAACGGCAAGAAATCTTCCTCTCTTTTGCGATAGACTGTCACTTTTGTCCCCGATAACAGACATTGTTTCTCTGTCAGCCTAGGAGCTAACAATTCTGACGACTTCTTTGGAGAACTAAAATCTCTAATGAGGTAATTCAATTCTGCTTAATGAAGATGTTATTTTGGTGCGTAATAAATTACGTAAATTACTTAATCTGCTCCGCAGTTGATAGCCAACTTGTAGTAGTTGTTTTCTTCTACTGTTGAAGTTTTACTGTTGTTGTTGTTGTTAGCCACACGCTTGGAAGCTAACTTGAAGAGGTTAATTTACTGCTGTTGTTGCGTAATAAATGTTTACGTAAACTTGAAGAATTGTAAAATGTAATAATAATTGCTTTATGTAGTTTGTAACACGCTTTGGGCGTCGGTTTAGAATTTGATGCTTACGTAATATTACTTATGTATTAAATTTGCCTCGGCTGCGTCAGTCTTACTTTAGAGTCTTGTGTCTTGGGTAGGGCGCGGTATGACAATTATTGTAGACATCACAGAATTAAACTCTTAAATAAACTTCTTTTATTTAAAATTCTTCCACATATTTTATAAACCACTACACTTTTTAAAGAACTGTGAGAAGCTTTTATACATTCACTTAACGCGTATATCTGTTTTTACTAATCACCCGTAGAGAATTTTCCCATTTTCCCATCTGTACTCTATCAAGTCTCGCCAGCAACTGAGTAACTTCAACGGTCAAAATCCTTAAGCTTCGGTATTGCAAGTCTCTGATTGGGCAATTCTAGTCCAATAGAATTTCTGCATTCAACTTAAAACTTTTCTTTGCTGTTGATTGACTAATTTAAAACTGTTAGAGATTTTACGTCATCGTCGTTCTAATCATGACCAGTACATTTCAAAACTCTAAACACATTATTGCCACAATTATCTCATTATTACTCATTGTTAGCAACCTAAAACTTATTATTCTCACAGTTCTTGCATTATTAGAGTATGTAATGTATTTACATAACATTAAAATATGTTTACATAAAAATAAGCATTTGCAATGACTGTTACATACAATTCAAATAATTATTACTTACATATTATTTCAAGGCGGGCTGTTATTGAATTTACTTATTATAAAAATACAATTGAAATTATTCAGGTATTAAAATACTGATAGCTGATTAAAACCAGATACAACTGATGAAGGTCCTGCGAAACCTCACGTCATTTTGCTCAGCATAGCTTTCAGCTGATTCGTCCACTTCTGATGGCTCTGGAAAACTGATAAGCACTGGAACAGGTATCTCCTCTGAATGTGGAACGGGACGTCTTGCAGAGCGTAGATCGGGATATTTTCACGTATTCCGGTTTTTGCTATTGATGCCCTTTACATTTACTGAATAAAAGTAACAATCGTCACTGTGATTTATTGGTTCTCGCCATATCATTAGTCCCCAAATTTCAAGCACTTCCGCTTCCCATTTTTCCACTGTCGCAGGTGCTCTGTGCATGTTTTACATACGATGTGAGGTGCCCAAGCCTTATCTTGGTCTCCAAGTTTTACTTTGAAATAGGCACAACAAGCTCTTTTTACAAAATCTGTTATGGGTTTTCTTTGTTGGATGAATGTGTATTCCCCACAGATGAAACAAAACACATCAGGATTATTCACACATTTTCTTCGTGATGAAGCCATATCAGTGCCTATTGAACCACAAAGGAGACATAAATGTCAGAATAGTTAAAGTACATCTACAAACAACATGAATAGATCTTGGATAAAATATATTAGTATAATGCAAATAATATAATCAATTTACAAATGGTGCTGTAAAATAAAGTAGTCATAAGAGCAATTTATAAATATATCACCAGTATCTCATAAACTAGAGCTGCCAGAATGAAATGGAAGACATTTTCGGAATCAGCAGCATCACAATACCCAGAATCAGGTGGAAAATTCAAGGCACCACGAAAAAAAGTTTTTTTTGTTCCCTAGTGTTATCTGCATCAGATGTAAATTTGCTTCATCAAACGGATCTGAAGTGTTTGGTTATATGCTGATAAGTTTATGCTTCTTCATAACTGCGCGCTTTTAATTGTTACAAGTAATTACCATTGATTTGCATAGTAGCTGGTTAAACTATGAAGCTCAGGACTTAGAATACCTACGACATTGTAAGTCGCCATTGGGCTGTCATTTCAAAATTAATTTGAGATCTTGTGATTTACCGGAAAAAATGCGAGTAAGGCATTGAATTTTTCAGTCTGATCCTACCTTTCCAAACCGATTACCCACGATATTGACAGCATGTGTTATCGAAACCCATTTGGAGCATATGGCTGCTTCGCGTACGCAAATATTCGATATACAGATCGGATCGCCCTGGTCGTTTTAGAGGCGCCGCTATATTGATCAAATCGTCAATTCCTCACCATCAAGCTCTTTTTACCTTGCTTAAAAAATCTTGAAAGCATGCGGTTTTACATACATATTAAAAATTCAGAAAGTCTTGTTATGGCTATATATGTACGAGACGTATTCCAAAACTAAAGCCCAGTGAACCATATTTAACGGATGGTAGGCCTGAATACGTTTCACGCCTGCAGCGCTGTTACCGACTCCCGAGGAACCTACCGCAGTGTTGGTGTGACGCAGTAGACGTTTGCCTGTCGGTGAGAGCAATGGTCGTGACAATCGTAGATCCCGCCAATTGTGAAGTGCGCGATGTGATTAGATTTTTGCTGGCCAAAGGATCATAAGCTGCGGACATCCATCTTGAGTTATGCCTCGTGTATGGACCGGACATAATGAGTGACAAATAGGTTGAACACTGGTGTCGAGAATTTCGAAATGGCCGCATAAATGTACACGATGAACAGTGGAGTGGTGGGCCCAGTACTCGGACTGACGACATCGTTGAGCAAGTAAACCAAGAACTTCTAAGTGAGAATTGTGATCCAAAATCGACGCCAGGGAAACTGCCGTCTGGCATCACCCTCCTGCACGACAACGCACGCTCGCACACCGCTGCCAAAACCAAAGAAACGATTCAAAAGCTTCGTTGGGAACTCTTTGACCACCCTCCGTACAGTCCCGACTTGGCACCGTACAAATATTTCCTCTTCTTGCATTTGAAACGGTGTCTGGGTAGACAACGATTTCAAACTGACGATGAACTCAAGACGAGCGTTACCAACAGATTCAATCCCAGGCGACAGACTTCTACGGCAAGCGGTTAAAGAAGCTGGTGCAGCTTTACAGCAAGTGTATAGATGTGAACGGTGATTATGCGAGAAAGTAAAGCATATATCTAGGAACATTGTACTGTCAATAAAAACCTTGTCTCCCGAGCGATGTTATTATTATAACCAAACGGACCTTAGTTTTGGAATACGCCTCGTACATATAACTTTTGTTATAGCTCCGTATAATAAATTCGATGTAGTGGATATGAATTCCCTTGTTTTCATCCATATTCATTTTATCACCTGCGGGTTTTTACGTTAAACACACGTCACGAAACGCTCGCATCAACACTCCAAAATGAAATTCTCTTTTAGAACACTGTTAATTTCCAGCACGCAGTCACTGAACCAGCAACACCTTGAGGTGCTATTAGAATCCCGCCCATCCGCCTTACGTACTTTATATATGTCTCTATAAAACAGAATCGTTCCTCATCATTCACAAATGGTTTATTCGTATTTATTCCGATCGTGTACCGGTACTTTTGGTGTTTGAAATATCGAATGTGAGGTAGCAAACAAAATCAGTATGTCAAAAGCGAATAAACCGTGACACATTTATACAACTAATTCATTGTGTTTCCGTGAATTACAAATTGAAGTGTCCTTAAGATGTGGATACTTCGATAAAAATGTTCTCCGACCCAATTACTGATACTCTGTCCTCAGTTACTGCTTTTCCAGTTTCGTCTTCTATAGAAGAAACATCCAATGAATTGACATATCCCGCCATTCTAAAACTGCAGCAAAAAAGCGGTGGCAAATCTACAGAGAACCATAAGCAAAGGTAGCATATTACAAATATAAACGAGTGTTACGTCGAAAACATAAAATCAACATAACTGCTTGCTTCACAGAACAAGTGGAACCACTACTGCCAACAAAACAGATATTTTAGTTGTTCCCAAAAGGCTAATTGGCCAAAACTGGTTGAAGAAAAATTACCCCATTACAGGGCTCCAGGCAACAGTGTGTATGATGCTTTGCAGAAAGTTGAAGCTTTTGTAGACTAGTTATATCTAAGCTTTCAGCCCCATCCAGTTAACTTCGACCCAGTCTTTACTAATGTTGTATCTACCGAGTTGCAATGCTCCCTACAACACCATCCAACAGAACGCAATTCACTGACAACTTTAGGAGACATACGAAATATTGTTTACAAGCTCCCTCCAAACAAGTCTCCAGGCCCAAAAGTTATTTCTCCAATAGCACTAGAGTGGCTTTTTAAGCGAGTGCTCATCGGTTAACCAAAATTTAGATAGTCTATTTTAAATATGTACAGGTTCTGCACGCATGGGAGGAAGCCATTGTCATAATGATTGCTAAGTCTGGAAGGATCCCGCTCTATCTAACAACTATAGACCCATTAGTCTGCTAGACTTCTTGAGAAAAATCCTTGAACATCTGCTCACTCGCCTCTATTCCTTCTTTACTGAACCTAAAAGCCACCAATCACAAAATATTTGGATTCAAATCTATACTTCTGTCATCCTCCATGGTCTAGGGGTACCATGCCAGCCTCTAGTTCCTGAGGTCGCCGGCTTCAACCCGACGGAGTGCGATGGATTTTTTCGGGCATAAAAATCCCTCCTCCTTCAGAAGTGAGGTAAGGTAGGTGGTCCCCTGTCGTAGATTTACGGCACATGAAGCCTGATATAGAGGCCTCTGAGCTAAAGTTCCGGTCTTTTACTCCTAATATAGAATAGGACGCTAAGAACCAAGGTAGTTACGGAGCGTCTGCAAATATAACTTAATTTAATTTCACTTCTTTTTAATATCTGCTCAGCACTACAGAACTTCTACATATTTTGACCAATTTTATTGGAGACGGATGCAGACATTTAAAATACGGTGGCATAATTTCTGGATTTTCAACAGGCGTTTGATATGGTGTAGTACGACGAACTTCTGTTTAAATAAAGAAGATATCGGTTTCAGATGTGTGCACACTTTTCTTCCTATAATACATACGATGCAGGACATTTCAGGTGCGTCACGATAATCACATAACTACCTCCGGAAGTATCAATGCAGGAATCAATATTTCATTTATTCCCATTTCTTTACTCCTCGTATGTTCAAGATATGATATGCGTCACAAATTGCCAATCCATATTATATGTAGACGACACTGTTGTTTGCACCGAACATTACTACTTTGATCACGCTTGTCAATAACTTCAGTCCGCCTTAGATGGGTTGACGCGGCGTTCCACAAGATGGAGACTGAACATCAACGGGAATAAGTTAAAAGTTGTGGTGTTTACCAAACGTTTTCCGCGGCTAAGAAACCTTATCTCAGACCAGCATCAACGCATTCCTTTCAGTATAACAGCACGCTATCTGGATCTCTTCTTGTAGTCGTTTAACTTATAGACGGTACGTGCAAACTGTACGCTTCAGAGCATTCCAATGATTCATGTCATTAAATGCCGTCTTCAAAAGCTTCGTACCTTTGAAAACTAAACTTCTTCTATACATCTCATTAGTTACATCCTCTATGACCTATACTTGCGAAATCTGGAGGACAGCACATCTGCAACATTCTACAAAACTGAATTGGATCCAATGGCCTGTATGTCCAACCATCACCGGCACTGATTATCATACCACCAATACTGAACTGTACAAATATCTTTGTATCCGGATGTTCATCGATAATGTCCGGCTTTTACGGCATAGATATCAGCTCAAACTTCAATTCCACCTTAATCCTTTTATGTGAGAGCTCTTCCATTGATAGCATTACATGCTTCATTCCGCTTGCCTGTCTTCATCTCTGATGAAGAAGGAGGAAGACACAGTTCAGCGGCGTTCATTTTCAACGAATAACCTTGTAAAAGTAAAGGCCCATGAAACCTGCTACTTTAATAGTGTTCTGTAACACCACCATATATCGTATCGTCTGCTTCCAATCATAGTGGAGGGGTTTGTTACGGTAATTCTAGTGGTGGCCGTATGCACCTCTCTCGTTTTTGGTTTAGGAGTTACTTTTTCGTAAACAGAGATTAAAATAGTAGTTGTTTTCCTATCCTTTTTGTTTTTCCTTTAACGCTACGGC
Source organism: Deroplatys truncata (assembly GCA_030765065.1). Lineage (NCBI taxonomy): Eukaryota > Metazoa > Arthropoda > Insecta > Mantodea > Mantidae > Deroplatys > Deroplatys truncata. The sequence continues at coordinate 40,662,324 of CM060987.1, read as the reverse complement.
TTAAACACAGAACTGATGATCAGGCTTTGTGTGCTAATTTGAATCTAAATGTTTTCACATTTGCGCTCTTCCATATTAAATAATGACCTGGGTGTTCTTAAGGCTCTAGTTTAGCATCCATTCCTTTTGTGGTTACTTGCCAATGTACGTATTGCATAGTTTAAAAATCTGGCAATATACAGATGCTACAGGTATTCTCATATTCGATATCTGGATTATTAAGTAGGGTGTGAATTTTAAAGAACGGAGAAGAGGTGTGAAGATAATGTTGTTAGTCACAATACTTCTGAAACTAAGTTCTAATTTTCCATACACAAAAGATAGACTCGTCCATTGTTACACTGCATGTGATAGATATTGCAGTTACAAGGTCTTCTAAATTAAATGGCACGGCATGGACAGCGACGCAAATTGTAAATAATTTAGAACTTTGATTATGTACATTATATATACATTATATACAAGAGTAAATTAAGGATATTCCTCTTGGGGCTCATTAAGAAAGTTGTGAAAGTATTTTGTTACATGAATATCATGCTTATATTCAATCGTCCTCTTAATATGGAATACTTTTTTTATTCTGCCTGCAGTATATCGCTCCTTCATACAAAAGCATACTCTCGTTACACGAAAGACGAATCTTTTATAACTGACCGTTATAACGTCGACTTTTCTTTAGTGTGGTTTGTATTTTGGCTTCAGTGTACAAAAATTGTCGTTCAATCCCAATCAATCATCAATCAAAGGCTTTCGAAAGGTAAAATATTTTATAGTTTAAAAGTGTTTAATATTCCCTAATATTCTAGAAGACAGTTTCTAAATGATAATTTACAACCTATGCCACTATGTGGCATAATGTGAAACTATATATTTTGTATGGTATAGTTTTGTTTCTTTTAATGTATAATTGATGCCTTCCTTATTGTGTATGCATCTAATTACCACGACCACCGCCACCACTATTAATTTTGGTTCAATGTAATGAGTCCCTTAGACAAGAATCCATAGGAATAATAACTTTTTAAAGCAAATTTATTTAATCCAAGAATGTCTGTACCCGACAGTTTTATTACTCCATGGAGAACCCCTACCACTAGGAATCCTAGGAATACTTTGATGTTCTGTACCGGCCCCCTAAAACAATGCAAATTAAGTATTGAGGGAGGAAATGTGAATGCGAATTGTTTCTGAACATATTATCAACAAAAGAAAGAAAGGGATTAAGCTGACGATAAAGACTTGCGACTTTTGAGATCCAGAAATAACGCTTTGAAAATGCTGCAGGAGTGAGAGCGAATCAACAAAGTATTTAAATAATATACCTACTTCATTCTGAGTAATTCCTTTTTCGGTTCAGAGAAATGTCAACTTCAAGAGGAAGTATTTTAAAATTGTATAAAGTTTTACTAAGGGAAGCGCAAAAGTTTCCTTTGTATAACTTCAGGTATAGTATTTATAAGCAGAGATTACTTTTATTGCAGATTTCTTCACAAGAGCTTGAGAAAAGAAATAGGTTATGTTGCTCAGTGTTAGTATCAGGGGGCCTAAAGCTGCTGAAGTCTACCTCGTATGCAGTATATGAAGTTTGAATTTTGTTGTTGTTTAGTGTATCTTAATCGAAATTTACTGGCTATTTGTAAATAAGCGTAATTACTGAGTATGTAATAACTAACAAAACTAAATTAAAGCTGCTGTGAGAGAAAATGTTTACCTTCGGGAAATTCTTGAAAAAGAGTGATTAGCTAAATAAATATAAAAAGGACAGCTGATGAGACCAAAGAGCAAAAAAGAGCACCATTACTAAAAAGAGGTTTGGTTTGGCTAGGTAGTGATAGTTTACGTGCAACACAATCTGCATTTTACAAGCCATATTCCTCATAGCCTTTTTTTTTTTTGCATTTATACACATTTCACTGTACCATGCCTTATAGCCTTATAGCTAGTACCTCTGTACCATACAATATATGATAGAAGTAAAATAGCTGTGGTGCTCATAACTCTCGCACACCATTTCATCATTTTTTCACCGAAGTTGGAATGTTATGTCCTACATTTTAGCAGGTTTTAAAATTGAGAACAACTTCTAGACCACTCTGCTACAATGAAGGTTTACCCTGAAATTAATAGAAGCCTTTTGATTTTTATTAGAAACTGCTTGTAATAATCACAAGTTTTCTTCAAAATACAAATCTTCTCATAGTTTGATGGCATCATGTGGCATTGCTAATTCTCTCATGTTTTGTTTGCTGGGCATATTTGCATAATAGGTATTTTCTTAAGTATTTTGCTTTTAAAAAACATACTCTCATTAAATTTCTGGGAAAGCATTATTTTTCTTAATTCTGGTTTAAGTAAATGTGATTTCACACATCTTTGTTGAGATAATTATTCTTTTCTAGTACAATGTTTACTTTCTCTACCACAAAACTAGTAGGTAGACAAGGTATTGCATTCCACCCAAAAATTCAATACCGAGATTTCAAGAAATACATATATTGAGGCTCCTGAATCCAAAAAGAAAATTTTTAGAAAAAGTTCTGTGTGAGTGTGAACAGCAAACTCCAAAACGAAATGTTGAATCAACACAAAACATGATGTTTAAGTTCAGCACCATCCAAAGATGCAACATGAAAATTTTCAAAAAAATCCTATGCTAAACTACCCTTTACATGTAACATTTTTCAAAATTTTTGATTTTCTACTAAATGGCCTTTAATCATTTTGATTAAAATACTGTATATTAAAGATATTTACATGACAAATAAAATGTATATCTTGAATTTTCTGGGAATAGCCTTTGAAGTGCTCTTTATTCAGAAGTAATTTTGTATAATCTTGTATAGTTGGTGAACGTTAAGTGATAGATGATAATGTCTACACAAGAAATAGAGATCTTTAAAACACACAATTTATTTCAAACATCTTTTTACTTTGTCTACTACGCATAGTAAGTAGGGGAAGTATTGCATTCCACTCGAAAATTTGATACTGAGATTTCACCGAACTTAGTATTTAGGTTCAATGTGTTCCAGGGATGTGACATGTAAGTTTTCAAAAAAATCCCCCACCGCAGATTACCCTTTACATGCAACATTTTTCGAAAATGTTTGTTTTTGCAAAAATGTCTAATGATTTTGATTAAAGTATCATATGTTTAAGACTTTTTATGGCAAATAAAATGTATATCTTGAATTTTCTGGGAATGTCTCCCAAAGTATTCTTCATTGTGAACGACTTTTGCATAACTGGTAAACCATAAGAGAAAGACAAAATTTTACTACACAAAAAATGTAGATTGCGTTAAAATATACAATATATGTCATATACATTTTTACTTTCTCTACTACGTATAGTAAGTAGGGGAATAATTGCATTGCACCCAAAAATTTGATACCGAGATTTCACCGGAAATATATGTTTTGAGGCCCCCTGAATCCAAAAAAAGCATTTTTGGAAACATGTCCGTGTATGTGTGTCTGTGTGTTTGTGAACAGCATAACTCAGAAACGAACAGTTGGATAAACACCAAACTTGGCATTTAAGTTCAGTATCTTCCAGAGATGTGACACAAATGTTTTCAAGAAAATCCCCCCATCCCAGATTACCCTTTACATGGAACATTTTTTGAAAATTTGAATTTTCTCAAAAATGGTTCTAATGATTTTGATTAAAATATATGTTTTAAGATATTTTAATGACAAATGAAATGTATATCTCGAATTTTCTGGGAATGTCTCCCAAAGTATATTTCATTGTGAATGACTTTTGCATAACTTGTAAACCATAAGAGATAGACAAAATTTTACTACACAAAAAGTGTAGATCACATTAAAATACACAATTTGTCATATACATTTTTTTTTTGTTGAGTGAACCATTTTCGAGATATTGCTTGTTATACCCTTAAATTTTCCAATACTTATACTTTTTCTCAAATGGGAATTCATTATTCATTTTTTGTCTTAGATATGCAAAGAGTATTAATCTGTGGCAAAGAGAATGGTGCTGCACATAGCAATCAGCTATTAAGAGATATGTCTGCTTAAAGGCTACTGTATTTCTATATTGCCTTGCAAATACAAAACAAGGGGAATATTGTAGGCCTTAAGTGATAGTCAAATATTTTTAGAATGGTTCGCTATGTGCAAAATGTAATTCTCTTTGCATGTCAAGAACATAAAAAAAGAATAACGAATTCTCAGTTGAGAAAAAGTGTAAGTATTGGAAAATTCAAAGAAATTACAAGGAATGTCTCGAAAATGGTTCACTTCACAAAAAAAATGTTTGACATATATTGTGTGTTTTAACGAGATATACATTTTTTATGTAGTAAAATTTTGTCTATCTCTTGCAGTTTACCAGTTATGCAAAAGTCGTTCAGAATGAAGAGGACTTTTGGGGACATCACTTATGCCCTGCTACATTTGTTTTAATGCCCATATCATCTTGTTTGTGATCTTATTTTTTTTTCTTTTTTTCTTTTCTTTTTTTTATTTTCACCAAAAATCCTGCTCAACATTATTTTTCCCTGCCTTTTCATATTTTGCACCTGTTAATTTAACTGTGTGCATAATTAAATTGGCTGTAACCATTTTGATTAAAATACCATATACAGTAGTCTCTCAATTATGTACAATAATGGAGGGGAATGCTACCACTATAAAGTAAAATAGTGGTTAATCCAAAAAGGCCATAACATTTATGGTATGCACATATACAGTAATGTGAGGTATGTTTATAGATATTAAGATGGTTATAATGAGGAAATTGGCATTTAACTCACACTTTTGTAGGAGATGCCTGCATCAGCATGATCTATTTAGCAAGCATCCATTCTTGATTTATTTTGTACATCAAGTGTTTTTACTTTCTGTACCATGTACCTAGTAGGTAGAGGAGGTATTGCTTTCCACCCAAAAATTTGATTCCAGATTTCACTTGAAATACATGTTTTGAGGCCCCCTGAATAATTTTTTTTTAGAAAAACGTCCGTGTGCATGTGTGGGTGTGGGTGTGCGTGTGCGGGTGCGCGTGCGCGCATGTACATATGTATGTGTTTGTCTGTAAACAGTATAACTCAAAAAGGAGAAGTCTGATATATATCAAACTTGGTATATTTAGATTCAGTACCTTCCAAAGGTGCAACATAAAGATTTTCAAAAAGATTCCCAGCCCCAAACTTTTTTTTAGAAAAACGTCCGTGTGCATGTGTGTGTGTGTGTGTGGGTGTGGGTGCGCGTGCGTGTGCGTGTACATATGTATGTGTTTGTCTGTAAACAGTATAACTCAAAAAGGAGAAGTCTGATAAATATCAAACTTGGTATATTTAGATTCAGTACCTTCCAAAGGTGCAACATAAAGATTTTCAAGAAGATTCCCAGCCCCAAACTACCCTTTACGTCAAATATTTTTCAAATTTTTTTATTTTTCTAAAAATGGCTCTAACGATTTTGATTAAAATACCATATATTAAAGATATTTAGGTGGCAAATAAAGTGTCTATTTTGAATTTTTGGGGAATAGCCTGCGAAGTCCTCTTTATTTGCAAGGAATTTTATATAATCTTGTAAAGCTGGTAAATGTTAAGCAATAGACAAAAACGTACAACACAAAAACATGTGGATCTCTTTAAAAAACACAATTTATTTCAAGTAACTTTTTTTGTGGCATCAGCCATTTTCCAGATATCTGTTATTAATGGTTCAATTTATTCTATACTCAGTCATTCTTTTTAAGTCCCATCAATTTTCAGTTGTTTCTGGCGATTGCATGGAAACGGTATGGAATTTTAAGACCAGCGTATAGCGTCCAGTTCTTAAAACATTTGACACTCACTGTTCTCTTTGTATCTATAACAAAATGTGTAATGCAGCTATTTCTGCAAAGGTTTATCTGGATTAAAATGAAGTGGATAGAAAAATAAACTTTCGTAAGAATAATTTGTTTATCCACTAATAAAGGATAGAGGGTAGAGAAAGTTATGTGTGTGTAACACATCAAGATTTTTTTAACAATATTGCAGTATTTCTTACCAAAAATAAGCAATTTACTCTTCACAAAAACTATACTGGTTATTCTATTCTATTTACACACAAACACATCAATAAATCTTTCAAATTCTACTGAGAAAGTCTTTAATAACTTTTGTTTTAAGAAAGCGCTCTTTTTTTTTTTTCTTTCTTTTCTTTTGTATCACACAACTTAATTTATGAAGCCTTAATTTGACAGAGCAAAAAATCCTATTGTTGTTTGAGGTAATCTAGCAAATTTCTGTCTATTTAAGAGCTGCTGAATGACAGATATGCTTTTGTGTGATCATCCAAAAATGTAAACCATTTTTCTTATCTCGTGCAGGCATCAAAATTTCTTTGTCAATATCAACCATTGACCCGGCACTGTCTGTTAGCCACAAACTATTCTTCAAAGTTCCCACCATCTATGTTTTACAGGCGAGTACAATGTTTAAGGTAGAAGCATTATCTCTGTTGTTTCACATATTCTGACCAAGGGATTCCTGTTTGATGGGTGAATGGTCGGAGAACAATAAAGTGCGTGAAAGTAAACCTTGCTTGGCGAGACCTACTTTACAGTCCTTAAGAATTCATGGCCCACCAAAATACTTTGAGATGTATAGAAATTGCTTTGGACTACAAAGTATACAAGCTGGTAATGAAACTTAAAAAAAGAAAAGAAAAAAAGATAGTTTTAAAATAGTACAGATGATCCATAAAGTGGTTAATCTGCTCGTGGATAATTGAGAATTTACTGTATTTAAGATATTTACATGACAATAAAATGTACACCTTGAATTTTCTGAAAATAGCCTGTGAAGGCTATTGAATATTTTTATTGTTTGCATTTTATCTTTTATACAGGATAATCTTGTTCTTTTACCATATACCAGGTGAGTCGGCTGCCCCTAGGTATTCGCATCTATGCAACCTGCAGTTTATAGTCTAATGTGTAAACATTGACCCTTTTAACAAACAAACTGTTATTATAGCTCTGCCCTTCTATTCGGTACTGTACACAACCAGCATTAATGATTAAAGGCCTGAATGAGAACTAAGGAGCTGCAAAAGGCTTTAAAAAATTGGCTCTTCATGGATATAATGCTTGCGAGGAGGTAGAGGAATGTTCTCCCAAAGAGCGGGACAGAGTGAGTTAGCTGGCAGAATGTGGTACAGCAAGGGTTAACTTTGAAGGTTCGAATCTGTTACAAGCATCAAATTGTTTTGGTTCTTTTTTTGTCTTTCTCCTTGTGTTTATTTTCTGTATTTTAGTATAATTTATTTATTTTTCTTATTTGCTCCCCTGTGAGCCAAAGACACAACAATTACGATCAGATTATTGCGTATTATGTGTACCATAATAATCTGTACCGTCTGTGTGTTGTAAACTGTGTTACGTAGTTAGCTTTCATTCTTTTGGGCAGATATTGACAATATTAAATCTAACAGTTTTTGTTTCATGTTTAAACCTTGTGTTTCACTTCTACTGATAAGTTGTAAATGTGCTAAGTTCATGGGTAAACAAAATAATAAAAGAACGTGGATTTCATTAACGAAGTAAATGCTCAAAATGATGACCCCCTCCATCAATGCACATTTGTATACGTTGCTGCAGAGACCTTCTGGCATGTTGTAACAGGCACGGTGTAATCTGCCTGCATTCTTGATGTATGAGTGCCCATAAATGATTTGGGCTTTGCAATGGTAAACATGGCGATTATTTTATTTTGTACACACTTATGTTATCAAAAACTTATTTGTATCATAATATCGAATTATAGGCCCAAAGAGATAAAACAAAAGCTAATAAAAATTTTGAACTCAACACAAAGGATTTGAACCTGAACAGATGTGGCACAGTGTTAAAGCCACCATGATAGTACCATTCGGCTAATGTTACCTTCCGAGCTTAGGTTCCTATGCAACTTAGTAATTGCAAAACTAGACCCCACCTCGAATCTTTACATGCTTTTTGAAGCTTCATACAGTGTTTTGAGCTCGGTTTGGTAGTTTTAACTCAAATAAATAAACTGCATCAGTCATTATAGTTACTGTATGAACTGAAATATGCCATAGTTTGTGACAAGAGAAATTATCTACCTAATACTTAGCATTTTTTTGACAAGGCTGTACAACATTGGCTAACGGCTTAAATCCAATTGGTCGCACAGCATAGATCTGCCATTTTGTTTTCAAATGGTTTCGTCAACCAATGCATGTGATAGGTAGTTCCTTCAGGGGCATTTTCAAAGGGGTGCATGAATTTATGCTAAAGAATAAAAGTTTGTAAAATTGGCTAAAAGTGTTACTGCAATTCCCAGTGTCAGGGTGGGATGTTTTCTGCATCGACATACATAGCGATTGGATTCTGTCCCATAAAACACTTATGCACTCAGTTATCTATCCCTCCTCTATAGACTGTTATGCAAATCAACCATTAAAAGGCATTCAAGAAAGACGTATGTCACATGTCACTTAGCACGTTGCATAAATTAAGAAATAAATAGGCGCAACTGACTCACTGGACATATTCTTCTTGAGTTTTATTTATTGATCATCCATATGTATGTTAACCTTTGTGATTTAAATTTGCAGGATGTATGCTTTAAGACGAACTAGGGATACTTTTCGCGATAGAAAGATTCTGACAAAAGCTGCAGATGTTCAGTGTGCAGTAAAATATGGACAAGAAAGCTTGGAGCTATTAAAACGACAGGTAAGCTTAAAAGCAAAGGTAATTTATTGGATAAATAAATTTGTGTACTCGTATATTATAGCAAAATATGTGATGTGATACATTCACATGACTTTCTCTACCCTCTATCATTGTTAGTGGTTATACAAGCCATTCTTACTAAAGTTTGTTTTTCTATCTGTTTTATTTTAATCCAAACAAACTTTTGCAGAAATTGCACATTTCGTTGCACACACTAAAGGAATAGTGACAGTCAAATGTTTAAGAACTGGATGCTATATGCTGGCCTTATTCTTTCACTCTTGTAATCACGAGAAACAACTGAATGTTTTGTGTTCAAGGGTGGCAGTCTTGAACAATTTGAACCAGTAATAATGGATATCTTGGAAATGGCTTAACCACAAAAAAAGTTATTTGAAATAAATTGTGTTTTTTAAAGAGATATTTTTTTGGCGTAGTACATTTTTGTCTCTAACCAGTTTACAAGATTATACAAAATTCCTTCCAAATGAACAGGAGCTATTTCCAGAAAATTCAAGATATACATTTTATTTGTCATGTATCTTTAATATATGTAAAGGGTCTTTCCACAAGAGTGTCCTATCTTTAACAAACGATAGGTGCCGTTGTTATTGAGTTACAGCAGTCATTTTTTTCATGTGGTTACAGTTGTTATTGACAAATAGCCGTGGATCGTTACAGCATTCAGCAACACGTAGAAATTGTGAAAATTTATTATCAAAATGGATCATCTGTTTGCCAAACCTTCCGTGTATTATGTGAAGTTTACAGTGTGCATAATCATCCCTGCGAGAGAACGATTCAGCGTTTGATCGATAAATTTGGAAGAAGTGGTTCTGTCTGCGATCAAAGAACACCTGTATGTAATCAACATAAGCGCTCCAACGAAAACATGAGAGTGTACATGAGAACAGAAACAAATCAATTGCTCTTCGAGCACAAGAATTAGGGCTTTTGCCAATCACAGCTTGGTGAATTCAGCATCTGGACTTGAAGTTTCATGCTTACAAAATGGTGTTAACTCAAGAACTAAAGCCCAACGACCATACGTTGCGCCATGTATTGGCTGACTGGGCTATGGAGCAATTAGAAGCTGACCCGGATTTTTGTCAAAAAATCATCTTCAGCGACGAAGCCCAGTTTTGGATGGATGGTTGTGTTAACAAACAAAATTTCCGCTATTGGAGCAATCACAATCCAATGCAGATTCAAGAACGACCACTTCATCCCCAAAAGGTTATTGTGTGGTGTGGATTTTGGTATGGTGAAATCATTGATCCATATTTTTTCCAAGATGAAGATGGAGAAGCTCTTACTGTCAATGGAGAAAGATACCAGGCTCTTATAAGGGACTATTTTTGACCTCAATTGGATGGTATGAATCTCTGAAACATCTGGTTCCAGCAAGATGGTGCCACATGTTATACTGCTCTCGAAACAATCGATCTTTTGAAGGAGAAGTTCAGAGGTTTCATCATTTCCCATGGTGGTGATGTTAACTGGCCCCCGAGATCATGTGATTTAACGCCGTTGGATTACTTCTTGTGGGGTTATGTTAAATCTTGAGTTTATGTCAACAAGCCAGAAACAGTAAATGATCTTATGAATAACATCACACGTGTTATTCGTGAAGTTGGACCTAATTTATGCTCTTCTGTCATTGAAAATAGGGTCAACCGTATATGCGCAAACCCAACAAAGTTGCGGCGGTCACTTAACTGATGTTCTCTTCCACAGGTAATGACATTATGTTCTAAAATAAAACAAGAAATAAACCTTCATTTATAGAACGTGTTTTATGTAGGTTCAAAGATAGGACACACTTGTTGAAAGATGCTATATTTTAATCAAAATCATTACAGCCATATTTTAAAACATCAAAAATTTCGAAAAATGTTTCATGTAAAGGATAGTTGAGGGTAGGAGATTTTCTTCAAAATCTTCGTGTTGCATCTTTGGAAGGTACTGAAATTAAATACAAAGTTTGGTATTTATCTGACTTTTAGTTTTTGAGTTATGGTGTTCTCACATACACACACCCACCTACTCATGCTTTCTAAAAATGCTTTTTTTTTGGTTTCAGAGGCCTCAAAACATATATTTCTTGTGAAGTCTCAACATAAAAAGTTTTGGGCAAAATACAGTACTTCCCCTACTTGCTATACGCAGTAGAAAAAGTAAAAAGGTGCATTTTGTAAAGTAAAGTGGGGCTTTGTTCCATGTCTACTTAACTAACTACTTAACTTAATTTATCCTCAAGAGCCACCAACATTTGACTGAAAACACCTTGAGATTGAAATGAGGAGGAAGGAGGAGAACACTAAATGAATATGAGAGTATATTTAAGAGTGTCATTAAACTAACAAAAAAAAAAAAAAAAATAAAAAGTATGAAATGGTAATAAGGCAAGCAGAGGCTGTGAGGAGGCATTGGCGAAGTGCACTGAATCTTTTCAAGATTTACTCAAGGTTAGGTTTAGGGGTGAGGGTGTGCACTTTTTTTTTTCCATTCTTCCTATAATCTGTATTGTGTCAGAAATTGCACAGTAAAGGAGATGAAAGAGAACTTTATATACTCGCCTAAATCTTCACTTAGAGAAAGTTTTGCTTCCAAAATTTTCTATTTTCTCAAAAATGGCTCTTAACGACTTTGATTAAAATACCATATGCTTAAGATATTTTCATGACTAATAAGGTATGTATCTTGAATTTTCTGGGAATAGCCTGTTAAGTCCTCTGCATTCTGAATGACTTGTATATAATTGGTATACCAGAAGAGTGATTCCTTGCTACTGATTTGAATTTTCAAACACTTCTCACCTGGCAAGTTGCTATTCATATTTTTTTTTTGGCCATGCAAAAGAGCATGGATTCCAAAGCCATCATATAGTCATATGCTGTTTAAAAGTTGTCCTCCGTGTTTAGTGGATACCATGCTAGCCTTTATTCCTGAGGGCGCAGGTTCAAACTTGGTGGAGGGCAATGGATTTTTTTGGGCGTAAAAATCCTTAGCATGGCTTCCTTTGGAAGGGAAGTAAAGCCGGTGGTACCATGTCGTAGATTTACGGCACGTAAAAGAATGTCAAGCCTGATAAAGAGGTTTCTGAGCAAAATTTCCGGCCTTTCATGCCCAATATAGAATGGGACACTTAGGACCACAGCAGTTAAAGAGCGTCCATAAATAAAACTCAGTTTAATTTAATGCTGCTTAAAAATCTTACTATGGCTTTACCTACCTTGTAAAATAAAATGCGTAAATGTGAATTGAAAGTTTATCTGCATAAACAAGAAGTAGATAGAATAATAAGCTTTTGAGAGAAAGGGTTGAGGAAGAGATTTCTCTAAAAAAAGATAACGTATTTTAAAAATAAAAAATATGGCATTCATCAATTAAGCTGTTTAGTTGTGATCAGGTTTCTTGTCTTATGCAATATAGATTTCTATCATTGCTCTGGACACACTTCAGCCTTGGTCATGTTGTGCTATCTGTATCGTTTTAAAGCCTTCATTATGTGCTGTGAGACAATGTGCTGGGCTGTTTCAGTTTCTTTCTTTCTTGAGCGATCTGCAATCTAAGTTACCCTGAATTACTTCCATAAGATCCTTTTTCACAAGAACATGCCCTGGGTAAAATGCAATAATTGTTCTCAGTTGAAGTCTGTTACTTTTAAGTAAACTTTCACCTCTTTTCTTACATGGTTTTCTAATAAATAGTTAACCATATTTCCTGGAGTTTTAAGCCAGGCTTTATGTTGTTCTACTTTAGACCAGCTCTTAATAGCCTCTCTTACTGAACATTGAGATATTCCTAGAGCTGCTCTGTCCCAATAAATTGTGAAGCTGCTCCTTGTCTTGCAAGTTCATCAGCCTTTTCATTTCCCTCTATGCCATTATAGGCCGCCACCCAGAAGAGTTAATTTCATTCTGTTCTGCCAAGCTTGTGAGCATGTTGACACTTTAAAACCAGTCCTGACATTATCGTATGCTACTTAAAGCCTTAAGTGCAGCCTGGTTATCTGAGAAGGTAAGGATCTGCTTACCAGTGTAAGCCCTCCTTATGTTTTCATGTATGCGTAGAATAATAGCTTAAATTTCTATATAAAAACTGTAGCATATTCATCCAAGAGAAAAAACATTTTGCACCTTGGTCTTATGTCATATACTCCGGATCCTGTCCTGAGCCATCCTTATGGCCGTGTGCACCATTCTCAATCAAGATTTTACCGTGGTAAAATATGGACTTTACTGCAGTAAATGGTCATTTATGGTGCATCGACGCCGGTAAAAGTTTATCAAGGATTTTACCGCGGTTAAATCTGACCTGCCATGAACGGCCGGTTTTCGCCGATTATTTTCAACTTGTGCTGAAATGTTAAAATGGCAGAACGGTATAGGTTAGAATTTCCAACAAATAGACACACTCCATTTTTGCCAATGAATACATCCTGATAAAGTTACTTTAATGTACTTTGTAATTTTTAATGCTTATTTCATTTTATTTTTTTGCTTTTTACGACGGGTGCTTAAAATATCCTGACCCAAGACGTAACGAAAATCCACACAATCACGGCGTTGCATATCATAATTATATCAGTTGAAGCATAGTTCTAAGAAGAAGGCAGAAATAAGGGGAGTAATGAAGGTAATTAGTGTAATTAGTACGTTTTCAAGAATATTGTATACTTAAATTGCACAGCTATAGGAATCCGGTAACCTGAAGTGGTCAATACCGAAGTCGCAAATTTTAAGTCTTCACCGTGGTGTCGGGGTAGCGTGTACGCTTCATATTTTAGAGGTTCCGGGTTCAAATCATCTCTGGGAATAATATATTTTTTTTCTTTCTATTTTCTGCCTGTCTTTCAATAAGTGAATATCAACTAAGCTAACTGATATTTAGTCAGTGTGAAAAGAAGGAAAAAAAAGTCTGTGAAGTTCAGCAGATTTTTCTAATCAGTTGTAAGGCCAACTTTTCCCACGTGTCCATCTTAAAGTTATTGCTTCTATCTCCGTACTTTATATCTTTTCTTAAAAATTGCACCTTAAATTTAATAACATAATAGAGAAACTTGGGTCTGCTTTTGTTTTCCGCCATTGCACGCTGAATTACATGCATGCGCTTCAACAAAGAGGTAGAACAAGTGAAAAACAGACGACATGATGTACATCTGGGTGCGTTCAGTAGAGTTTACCTGCAATGAACGGTGCGCTCAACCAAGGTGAGCACCTGCCAGGTAACCACGGTCACCTAAACTGCGGTGAATATTGGTGCACCGCTATGTGATAATTACCCCGGTCAAGTTCTTAACGCGGTAAGCTGAAGGTCCTTGAAGGGTTGGTTTAACGAGAATGGTGCACATGGCCATTAGAGCCATCTGTAAACCACATCAAAGTTTTCTCAGGAGTTTCCAAGAGTTTTGTTTGCCCAACATTCTGGATCAATAATGACCCTGAAGTTCTTTATAAAGTGTTTAATTGGAATTATATAGTCTGATGGCATTTCTAAAAATGCACCTTCTATGTATTCCAAATTTTAGCAAACCTGTGTCTATTTCTGGAATTCTCGGTTGTTTAGCGTGTTGTGGTCTATAGAGTTCCATTCTTGCTTCCTTTATTACAACTAAATGCAATGGATTCAGCTTCAAGAGTGTCTCCATTGCTGCAGTAGGTGTTGTTTTTCATAACTCTGTGACTGGGTTTACATTGGAAAGACCAAATGTCAGTTGGAAACCAGAGTTAAAAAAGCATTTTTGAAATATAAAATATCAACAAACTGATAAATCATCTGTGGTAGATAATTTTTGGTCATTTAATCATGAGTAAAATCCAGATGTTAAATTATTAAAAGATTTAATGATGTGGGAGAGAATATTTGTTTTGAAGAATAAAGATTGCGTAATGAATTTTGAAATACAGCCAATTGATTCTGCCAACAGATTTGTTTTACTTGCAGTAGATGGCAATATCGGTCATCTCCTTAGCACATGGTAGTGCAGCTGCTTAACAAGAGGAGATTCAGGTTCGATTCCTGGTACTGGTGTGGGGATTTTTTTCTGCTGGGAGACCTGTCCCGTTGTACACTCAGCCTCATTAGGTCCATGAGGAGCCCATTGAGGAGCTGCTTGATTGTAAAGTAGCAGCTCCAGGTTAAGGAAGCCATATATACCGGGCGGGAGAGACCCAGGGCGCTGATCACATCCCACCCTCCAGTACTGCACCCTATTCATGATGCCTGTTGTGGGCAGAGGTCGATGAAGCAGTGGCCAGGTGGCAGGCCTTGGCCTGGCAACGGCTGTTGCACCATGGAGTTTAGTTTACTTTAGATGGCAATACCATAGCAAACAATCGGTCACCTATGGCAGTAACTGTAACAACATAAATCATTCAACAAGGAAGACGAAGCTGAAAGTATAATTGAATGTTTATAAAACATGTCCTATTGAATTTTGATTTGTATGTTTTTAAAAAAAAGATGGTTGAATAGTTTTTACAATATATTTATTGTTATATTAATTTCTAACAT
The DNA here is from genome assembly GCA_030765065.1 of Deroplatys truncata. Lineage (NCBI taxonomy): Eukaryota > Metazoa > Arthropoda > Insecta > Mantodea > Mantidae > Deroplatys > Deroplatys truncata. The sequence continues at coordinate 40,647,078 of CM060987.1, read as the reverse complement.
TGTTTCTGTTCTTTCAGACTATGATTGGCAAACTTTATGAAGCAGAGAAGTTAGTCATAGAGAAGTTCTCCAAACCTAAACCAAAAGAAAAAAAAAGTTGCAATTAAATCATAAAATTTTAGAGTTAAGCTGAGGATCTAATGTTGGAAGGTACATATTTAATATTTACTTGCAACCTTGTGAAGTTTTGCTTGAAATGTAAACCAGCACCCAAAATGACTTTTCTTTGCCATACTTCCACCATTAAGCTGATAAAGCACTTAGTGTGAATAGGCTTACTTTTTTTAGTCTTTAATTTATTGTAAAATTTTATTGGACACTGTGTAATGTGATAAATTTAAGTGAAAGTAAATCAAGTTCTTTTGAAATATTTAGTTGTTAGTTGATAATACTTAGCATTTCCAGAATAAATATGTAGACAGTTCTGTATGAAAAGCCTTGTTTAACGCACATCAAGTTATCAAATTTTTCTTAAGTTAATCTGCTAGGAATGCTGTATATAGAGCTGAGCAAGAACTCTTATGTATGCCTTCCTGCATAGTTCCTTAGAATCTGTGCAATGTAAACGCTTGCGGTTAAGACTGAGAAAGGATAAGGTAAAAATGTATCTTATAGAAGTAATATCTAATCAGTTTATCTGAATAAAAGGAAAGATGTTTATAAAAAATAATTGATGCTGATTATTTTAGCCAAGATCGTTTCAAAACTAACTAAATTGTGTAGATTCTATCCTCAGGAACTTCCAATCCTGTTTATTTTGATCTTACAAGTTAAAACCAAGAGTTCTTTGTTATGCAGGAAGTAACAAAAACACATGAAACAATTACAATTATAAGAAATCATTAAAATAACTATTATTAAAACTTCAAATATTGTTTAATGCATTTGAAAGCTACAGCACTGTGAAATATAGCAGAATTCTCCAGAGATGCAAATTATTACTCTCACACAAAAGTTTAAGTGATATGCTGAACAATAAACATAACATACAGGATGTAAATAAATGTGTCGCTTGGTGATAGGTAGAATCATGTGATCATATTTTGCTAACTAATAAACCCATTTCCAGAAATGCTTTATTTATGTGTTAGGGTATCTGAAACCTGGAGGAGAATGTAGGCAGTACCACTAAAAATACTCAAAATGGCTGCTGCCAACTTCAATCCATTTTGTGCATTGCCTGGTTATGTGATGTTGAACTCTAAGAAAGAATTAAAATTACAGCATGTCCGTGGATGTCTACAGGAGCCATAAGCTAGCCTGTTTCACAATCTTGGAAGCATGATATGAGCTGGGTGATACCTGTTGAGGTAACATTGATGAGAGAGCTAGCCTCTCTTGTATTTGTTCGGGCTACCCATAGATGAGAAACAAAGCTGTCATATTGTGCAAGGCTGCCATTGTTCATTCCCACTTGAAGATAGTCATACAAATAAATACTGTGTAGTATGAAACTACTAAATGAATAATACCATAAACAGTACCATTAGCTGCAGGTATGATAAAGCACTGCTGTGCATTACATAACAGCTGATGCAGTACCATTGGTAAACAATTCTAACTAATGAATGCAAAGTCTACTGCTTGTTGCAGAGTCTTCAGCTTATTTATCTACAGTCATTCCTCTTCCCACTTTGAAGACTAGAGCAGGGCTGCCCAATGTCCGTTTGTACTTGGACATATTTACAATGTAACTAGGGGTATGTGGGCACCAGGTTATAATTCAACCTACTGCTACTGAAACTATCACTAAATAATAATAATAGTAAAAAATCTTAACAATATATGAAATTATATGTACTCACACAATTAGTAAGCAATTTGGCTCTGCATGCTCATTACAAGTTGAAAATCTGGTGTGTAAATGGAACAGGCTGCTTTTTAACGCATCATCCAGGTGTGAGTCTGTTAGTTGGGATTGGTATTTTTATCTCATTTTGTTCATAAATAAAAATGCAACTTTAAAAATATATGTTGAACAAAATCAAGAGTGCATTATCAGAGCAACACTGCAGATGGGATATTTTATACTGTCCACCCAAGTCAAGAAATAGCCACATGTTGCGTGGGATTTCAAAGAAAGGTCTGCTGAAGACTTAAAATTTCCATTTCTAATTCTGCAAGATTATGATTTTTGAAGATTTTACATGCCCTTCCTCCAAGCTCACAGACATCAACAGAAGCAAAGGGATTGTTGACATATCATTAGTCCAAGCATTGAAAACTGGCTAAGTCTATTACCAAATTTGGACCCAAGAGTTTCAAGATGTTTGGCATAAGATGAAACATCATGCTTACTGCCATTTACTGTTTCTGCCATAGATTACACATTTGGAAAGCGTGAAAGGGAAGTTTTATTTAAATGGACCATCCATAACTTTGGTTTCTTTTGAAATGCGTTAACAATACTGATCATACCTGAGATACGATCTTTCGTTTGCAATTAAGATTTAACTCATTTAATTTTGAGGTGATATCTGCCAGGAAAGCAAAATCTATTAGTATATACTATCAAGTTGTGATATTGCCAGATGATGATTTCATGAAGTCTCTTATCTCATCTAACAGACTGTTTTCTCCATACCAAGCCACTGTATGTTTGCATGAATTACGTCACCATACTCAGAATCTGATATACTTAAAATTTCTGAACAATCAGCAAAAGGACAATCTTATATAATCCACCACAGGAGTTACAATTTTTATGACATAATCGAACTTTAAAACTTTTGTGCATAAAACATCCTGATGGATAATACAATGATAAGAGACAAAATTTGGAAATGATTATGCTTAGAACAGAAAGAAAGAAATTCATTTTGTTATAACAACAAGCTTTGGAAAAGGTAAGTGACTCTCTTTGGCACATTTAAGGAATGCATTAAATATGTCTTCTCTCCTAGTTCTTCTGTGAAGTGGTAATAGTTTGACAAACTATACCATCATTTGACAAAGCCATCAAAAACCATTCTAACAAACACACATGACTCAGCAAATCAGATGTTTCAGTACTTTCATCAAGCTGGAGGAAAAATATTCACATGATCGCAAATCCTGATGTAATTCAGATTCCATATTAGTAGAAATCTCTACCCTACTTTAGCAATAGTTTGTTGAAACAACTGAAGTCCTTTGATGGAAGATATAAGTGTGGATTTATCTTTGTGAGAATCATAAGGAGATTCAACAGCATTTAACATTGCATCTTTTACTACTTCCCCCATCACTGAAGTTTCCTTTAAGCTAAGATGTAACAAACTTTGTAAGAAGCTATTGTCACATTATGCCTTTGCTGAACTGGCCTCATAAATACACATTGTTGCAATTGTAATTTAGATTTAGGTCTTTCAATTTGTGTTTTCTTAGCTCAGAATTCACAGGAAATTCACTATTAAAGTTTTTACAATTAATTAAAAAATGTCGCTGTACATTAGTTCTTTTAGGAACAGACACACTAGCCTTACATAACAAGCACAGATTTTTCTTTGTTTTCAATAAAGGAGTATACTGATGCTTCCATTCACTTAAGGCGACAATTTCTTTGTCTTTTAGCCATGTTAAGAAGAGTTATCTTAAAATGAATAACTTAAACAATAGTGAAAAAAAGCACTTAAAGCATATTGAATTTATATAGTTTGTTTAAAGATGATTGACTTTCTCCTCATAACTTCAGAAGTGGCAGTAGGCAGTGTTCCAGTGTATGCATCAAGACAGGCTATAGTACCACCTATTTCCACCAGATAGCATTGTTGCATTCCACAGGTAGACCAGTGCAAGTGAGATCATAGACAGCACAAAGACAACATGGAAGCCGACATTCATGGTCAATGATGGGTAGTGTGGTTTCTTTGGAGGGAAGGAGTGGCTGCTTCAGACATTCACACGAGGTTTGCCGCAGTATCTGGGGAAGCAGCACTAAGTCTCAGATCTGTATTTTGTTGGATTTCAGAGTTCAAAGACATCAAGGACTGTGCTGATAAATGCAAAAGGACAGGATGTCTAGCACAAGCGGAAATCCAGGCTATGTCCAATGTGTGTGTGTGTGATTTAATAATGGCAAACAGGCGTATCGCATTTAATGAACTGGAGATCACAACTGGACTATCATGGGGGACTCTTCACACTATCATCCATGAGATGTCGAAGATGACTAAGATGTCTGCACAATTAGTGCCCCATTACCTCAGCAATGTGCAGAAACAGAAGCGTCTTGAGTATGCCAGCAGTTGTTGCAAGTATACAGCATGGATCCAACAGAGTTTCTTTGAGCATCTGGTCACTGTCATTGAGTCATGGTTCTTGCACGAAACTTCAGAAAACAAAAGGTAGTCTGTGGAGTGGAAGCACCTGGGAGCTCTTGTTCTAAGAATTCACGATCAGGAGTATTCATCTGCAAACAAATGGCCAATGTGCTCTGGGATCAGGAAGGGATCCTTCTGGTGGATTGTCTTCCACCCAATATGACCAACGAACAACAATACTGCAGTTCATGTGCACTGGCAACGCATCAGCAACATTGCATCAGAAAATGGAGGAATTGTGTTAATTCTCAACAAGACAATGCTTGGCCATATGTCAGTCACCAGACCATTGACACCTTGGATAATCTAGGGTTTGCCATACTGCCTCATCCTCCTTATTTGTGAGATCTTCCCCCTACCGACTATGCTGTATTTGATGCACCACCAACAAACTTCAAGCAGTTGTCCATCAATGGTGCTGGAGTACTCCCAAAGAATGGTTTTCTATGCAAATAAGGAAACTGCTAGAATAATGGCATAGGTGTATAGACACTGGTAGAGAATATCTATAATTTTTTTGTATTCATTTTATTTCTTAAAATGCTTTATAAAAAATTGTAGTGCCATTAATTTTCGAACATTCCTAATGCAAGGAACTTGGAAATCAAATCTATTTTCCATTCCTATAGTAAGCCATTTACAAATTGTTTGTCCATTGTTTGTGGTACAGCTTATTTGGATTAAAGGTACTTTGAGGTCAAATTGATGAACCTCTGTAATGGCAGGTAGTTTTTGACACTGCAATAAAGTAAATCTTAAGGAAGCTGGTCTGTTTTACAGAATAAAAATGCTGCTATAATAAATTTCCTGAGCTCGAGGACGTTGCTTTAGGGCATGAGACAGAAATCTGCTCCACTTTGTTGACAAATGTTTTTTATACTTGTGTGCTAGCTGTAAGAATTTTATTTTGTATATACTGCTCTGAGGAAAGAAGGGACATTAAATAGTATAACTTAGTTGTAGCTGGAAGAATAAGGTAGTCAAAAGCATTTCTTTTGTATTTTAGCGAGGGAAAAATTTGGAGAAATTATGTTCATCCCATTATCTGGGTAAAAAGTTATTGTAGATGGTCGTAACTAATTTGAGAATGAGGTAATGTCACTTGGGTAAAAACAACATTTTGGTAGAAGTGGGAAGAACACAAAATTGGAGATAGGTTTGTCACATGTGCTATTCCAACATTAGAAGTAGGCAGTGGAGCACAAAGATAAGTTCTTTGGTTAGAAATAGCTAATCATAATATTCGGATCTTCCTATGAGCTTAAGTAGATAAGTGGGAAAGCAGGCAGAGACTTTAAATAAGACAGACTCAACTGAAATGAGGCTTATGTTTTATTTATCATAGTGCTGGCCAGTGTTTGCAAAGTAATGCTTGGTGAGTTGCCATAGACAAAATTTCACAAGCAACTACAAGTTAGTGTACAAATTTGAAACCCTCGCTATCCTCACTTAGCATTGTTGAATTTGAAACATGATAATAATCAGCAAAGAAACAGAATAGTTTTCCTGAGAACACACTTGAGACCAGTTACACTTCCTAACCCAGGTAGAAATCTTCCCCATGCTTCCAAACCCTAACAAAAATACCGACAAAACTGAACCAGGATGTCAACATCCCATACAACATACACCTGTGTTATACATGTCAACATATACCTACAGATGCCACAGAGAATTGACAACAAAGTGACATAGAGGGTTGCAGCCTCAGATGAAAAGTAAAAATCAGATCTTACAAATAAAGGGAAGTGTATACAATGGCATATGGAAATACTGCAAATAAATTTAACTTCTAACTGTAAACTTGAACCTTTATTCATATACAGAAGAAAAATTGTCTTCATATATTAATGAAAATTGAATTTGGAAATTAATTGTGAAGTGTACCATAAAAGGACATGTCTCCCACGAACGTTGTTTTGGACAGGGCTACTCTAGCGCTTAAACAAAGAGTTTATGGTCATGGGTTTATAAACAAAATATGATCACATGGTGTACATCTATTTACCTGTGGTCCTCCGTGGTGCAGTGGTTACTATGCTAGCCTCTAGTTCCTGAGATTGTGGTTTCAAACCTGGCAGAAGGTGATAGATTTTTTTCGAGCGTAAAATTCCTTTGGAAGGGAACTAAAGCTGGTGGTTCTGTGTCATAAATTTATGGCATATAAAAGAACCTCAAGCCTGATAAAGAGCTCTCTGAGCAAAATTACCGGTCTTTCATGCCCAATATAGAATGGGATGCTAAGAACCATAGCAGTTAAAGAGCATCCATAAATAAAACTCAAGTTAATCTATTTACCTGTGAGACTTGTAACATATGCTTTTTTATGCCTGTATATACTTAAAGATATTTGTTATGATTGCTTGACTTGGATATCAAAAGGATAATTTTTGAAGGTAAATGAAATATTTTTATTTCTGAATGTAAGAAATAGGCATTTATTTCCACAATTTAGGATACTGGCCCAGCAAGAAAGGTAGTATACATTAAAATTGTGCAATATCACTTATTTATAAACAAATATCTGTCAAGCAAAAGATAAATTTTGATCCAATGTTTTCTTGTTTCTTGCCAGAAATGTATCAGAATTTAATATTAATTTGTTGACAGTTTTGATATTTGCACCAGGAGCCTTCTAACTTCATCTGCAAAGTTTTCTTTCCATGATCTTTGATTTCTGGATACCAGCAGAAAAATATGCATTCATGTAAGAGTTGTTGTCATTAAAATCAAATAACTTCATTTTTTATTTTTATCATTATTATTTCCATGCTTATTGTAAAGTATATTACATATTTGACAATTTGAGAAAACAAGAATACATATTTCTAATTTGTGAAAAACCTGCTTGCATTGTAAAATAAAATTACCTACACATGATGATGCTTTTACTTGGGTTTGAATTATATTGATAAAGTAGTAGTATATTAATCAATGGAAATGTCAAAATCAACTTATGTATATTTTAAGTTCTGATTGTTTAAGAAGTCTGTGATAAAATTTGATATATTTATACAGCATTATAATGGATCTTCTAGGAATATTTTAAATCATACCCATGCATGTGTGTGGTTTTTTTTTAATAAAAAATTTTTGTGTGGTATTAGGATTTTTGAAAATTTTATTTCAGCTTTCTGTTTCAAGTATTTTTGAAATACTTGGAATTAAGAGAAAATTAAAATTTTGGAAAATTCCGGTTGATTCATTAGCTTGCTTTAAATTTAATTAAACTATTGAGTTTCATAGCTTAAACCATTTTAGGTTTATAAGGCTGAAATGTACTATCAAATTATCATAACTAATACCAGGAATGAGATTGATATTCTCGGCAGCTGCCTGAGTGCATAGCATTTCATTAATAAAATGAAAATAACATAGGTATTTTATATAATATTTATTTGAGTTTATTGCATGCCAATAACAATGTATGAGGGGAATTTCATAAGTAATGCACATAAGTTGGCAGTACTGCAGATTGAATGAGACAATACTAGTGAAAATTAAGTCAGTTGAAGGCTTGAGAAAGAAACACATGTATTTATTGTACCAATAGCGTACTCTATATTTGTATGAGCAAGGATAGAAATGGAGCTTGCACATATGTCAGGTACTGTGATGTTGAAGATCAGAGGTCATCATTCATCAAGATTGAAACTTTATGCAGAAAAAATCCCACAAAAATCCATGGTGCTTGAGTGAAGTTTGTGGTGAGTTTACAGTGGACCATAGTACAGTTTCCCATTAGGCTAATCATTTTCATGGTAGCTGAGTGAGCACAGACCAGGAAGGCCAAGAACATCAACAAATGAAAGAATTGTGAAGCTTGTGGCAGATACTCCTGAAGAAGATCATTGTACAACATGTGAAGAACTTTCTATAGCCTCAGGAGTTCCAGCAACATCAGTATTATATATTTTGACTAATGATTTAAAGAAGAGAAACATTTCTGCATGATGGATTCCTCACTGGTTGACTGCTGAATAGAAGCAGAAATGCCTGGAAATTGCAACCTTGCTGATAGAAAGATTTGACTTTGAAGGTGAAGCATTCTTGCATCAAATTATTGCTATTGATGAAACCTAGATTAAGGACTTTGAGCTGGAATTGAAATCACAGTCCAACGATTGGAGAGCTACAGATTCCCCTTGATCGAAAAAATTTCAACGAGCTCAATCAAAGGTCAAGTAAATTATCTTTTTATGATGATCAAGAAATCATCTCCCATGTTGAAGTAGTTCACTGGAGAATGTATTGTGATTTCATGCAAAAACTTAGTAGCAAAATGCACAAGAACTGGCCTCAGTTACTCATTCTCCATTACAATGCTCGCCTACACATCGCTGAGGTTGTAACCAATAAACTTAGTAATTATGGGTGGGAAGTGTTACCTCAGTGCCCTACAGTCCAGCCATGGATCCACCAGACTTTGACTTGTTCCCAAAGTTAAAAGAACCTATGCGTGGGCGATCTTTTTCTTCTCTAGAGGAACTTTCTACCGATGTTAACCTAGCTATTTGACAGACGAACAGAAGTGGTGTCTTGAATGTAATAATAATGCTTCCCAAACATTGGAATGCAGCCAAAGATTAGCAGGGAGACTGTATTAAAGGATTGTGAACGGATAATTTCAAAGAAATAAAGCAGTGAGTACAAAAACAATTATGTGCATTATTTATAAAATTCCCCTTATAGCATGGTCTTCTATGCTCTTTAAGAAAGTTTTCTTCTTCCTTTAGCTTACATATCAGAAACAATTTCAAATTAGAGATGGCAAACTCATTTTGACAAGATTTCAGTCAGTCTACTGAGATTGGTTCAAACTGACAGGTTGTGAATTGGGTGGTCAATATTGAATGCCTGGCCCATAAAGAAATAGTCATTCAAGCTTTGTGTGGCTGCAGCATGTTTATTTTGTTGTCTGCGTTTATTCACATACTGGTCTTTTAAACAGGGAATTCATAGGAAGTTTTGATATCTGTTATTCATGAACTTCATAAAATTGAAATCTTTAATCAAATAACTTTGCAAGTCTTATTGCAAATTGGTGAGAAAATTGTGGCACAATTAAGTGTAGATATATTTAGTAAAAGTTTTTGTGCATTAAAATCATAATGGGTTGAGAACTTAAGCATACTCTTAAGGTCTCCTAAATGGAAATTAAGTTTCATCATAATGAAATGCATCCTTCTCACAGAATACTTCTTGAGAATAGTTGCTGAAGCTGTTCAACATTAGCATAAAAGTGAATTGTTATCTAATGTTACACATATTTGATTACATATGAGGGTAGACCATTAAGTAACACGCAACATCTTCAAAAAAAAATTTAGTAAGTAAGACTAAATAATTCATACATAATGAAGTCACTTTCCAACATGGGAGCTAGTCCCTCAACCCATTTCTGCTATCACGGCAATAGCTTCAATGTAATATTCTCTTCATAGGACTTAGTCTTTTGGGAGTATAGCCATCTATGCACAGCCAATTGCACTTCATTGGAATTGAATTGTTGGCTGCCCATTGGACCAAATGTATTAAAGTTTGGACTGGTGCAAGGTTTGGTCTGTATGGTGGATATTGAAGGACCTCCCAACCAAGCTTTGCTATTTTGGTTAGAGAGGTTACATCATGATGCATCATTCACAGTGTAAGAAATTCCACCAATTCCAGAACACCATCATTACAAATTTTTATGGATTGTGTCAATTTGTATTTATTCTTTGATGGGGAATCAGAATGTTTCTACTCCATAGAGGACTGTTTGTTTCAGGTGTAAAATGGTATGTCCAGAACTCATCACCAGTCATGATTCCTTGCAGAAAGGCGTGTCCCTGCAGTGTAATGCCATAAGTTTTCTAAGCATGTTGTTATTTGCTCTCACCTTTAAGCCATCTGTCAGGTTCTTCAGCAACAACCAGGCATCAACTTCATGAAAACAGTACTTCATTCATGATATAGTACAGAGAATCATAAGAAACATTGAACCACTCTGACAAGGTTGTTCAGAATTGCATTCTCAATGGCTGTGACATTCTGTTGCATTGCAGCTGTTACTGGTTTTCCAGAATGTGATGTTTCAACAAAGATCACAATGTGTACCACCTGGAGATCTTACAACGCTGCAAACAGTCTTCCTCATACACACCCAGTATTTCTCTGCATATTTCATATTGGTTTTGTCTTGTCATCCACAAAAAATGAACTACATTTTGTTTTTCTTCATAAGTTGATGACAATAACATGTGTGCGTGCCATATTTGCAAAGTAGTTCAAGCTTTGCTGCAAGAACTATACATGATCAACCATATGATGGTGAAGCAAATATAAACTGGAATTTTAAATTAGTGCTCTAGTAATGAACGGAAATGGGAGAGCTTTGAGAGGATATTAGTGGGGATGCCTAGAGTAGGGGTCTTGATGCCTCACACCCTGCTGAGCTACTGCTTGTTCAGTATGCCATGAATGAGCAAGAGGTACACAAGTCCATTGCGCAGTGTATTATCAAGTTTCTGGTGAAAGAAGGCACCAAAGTTTCAGAAATTTTGAGAAGGCTCCATGAAGCAACCCTTTCAAAGACCTAGGTGTATGAATGGCACAAAAAAGTTTTGGCAGGATGGGAAACAGTGGAAAATGAGCCCCACCAAAGACAACCATGGACAAGCATCACTGCAGACAACATTCATGCTGTATGTGACCTTATTGAAGAAGATTGGCTCATAACAATTTCTGAAATTGCTTTACCCATAGGAATGAGCTTTAGCAGTGTTCAAGACATCATCAATGATGAACTCAACTTCCGGAAATTGTCTGCCAATACAAGGCCGCGCTCTGCAATTTTAACATGGGAAAAACTGGAGGAAATGCATTGGAAACTTCTGGAATATCCTCCATACAGTCCAAATTTGTCACCTGTGACTACCATTTTTGGGCCATCGAACTGAGAGGAAAGTGATTTGAGGACGATGCAGCAGTAGGGGAGTATGTGTGCAACTGGTTGCACACACACATTCCCCTTCTTTCTTTGAGGAGAGCATTAAAAAGTAGCCAATTCGATGGTAAAAGTGTGTGTCAAATTTAGGAGACTATGTAGAAAAATGAGGTGGCGATTTTGTTTTTGTTGATGGATTCCATAAAATTGCAAAAAATAATTCCCGCTTATATTTGATTCACTCTCGTGTGATGTCTCTAGCACGAACTTCAAATTATACTCTGCAAAACTTCACTATTCCAGCTATAATAATGCCATTGGGAGAAAATCATGTATTACTTAAATGTTCTACCTTTGTACATTCCATTATAGTGTCTATTTTTACTTTCTCTACTACGTATAGTAAGTAGGGGAAGTATTGTATTCCACCCAAAAATTCGATACCGAGATTTCACTGGAAATACATGTTTTGAGACCACCTGAATCCAAAAAAAGCATTTTTGGAAACATGTCTGTGTGTGTGTGTGTGTGTGTCTGTGAACAGCATAACTCAGAAACGAACAGTCGGATAAACACCAAACTCGGTATTTAGGTTCCGTATCTTCCAAGGATGCGACACGAAGGTTTTCAAGAAAATCCTCCCACCCAAGAGTACCCTTTACATGGAAGATTTTTCGAAAATTTTAATTTTCTCAAAAATGGCTCTAACGATTTTGATTAAAATATCATATGTTTAAGATATTTTTATGACAAATAAAATGTATATCTTGAATTTCCTGGGAATGTCTCCAAAAGTATTATTTATTGTGAACGACTTTTGCATAACTGGTAAACCATAAGAGATAGACAAAATTTTACTACACAAAAAATGTAGATCGTGTTAAAATACACAATTTATGTCATACACAATTTTTTTGTTGAGTGAACCATTTTCAAGATATTGCTTGTTATTCCCTTAAATTTTTCAATACTTATTTTCTCAAATGGGAATTCGTTATTCATTTTTTTGTCTTGGATATGCAAAGAGTATTAATCTGTGGGAAAGGGAATGGTGCTGCACCTAGCAACCAACTATTAAGAGATATGACTATGCTTAAAGCCTACTGTATTTCTATATTGCCCTTGCAAATACAAAACAAGGGGAACATAGTACGCCTTAAGCGAGTCGAATATTTTTAGAACTGGCCACTATGTGTAAAATGTAATTCTCTTTGCATGTCAAAAGATCATTTCTGCAAATGTTTATCTCGATTAATATGAAATAGATGGAGAATAAGAGTTTTTAAAAATAGTTTGTACAAGAGTAGAGAAAGTCATGTGAGTGTAACACATCAGATTTTTTAAAATAAGAAGCATTGTTGTGTCAAGAGAAGTATCTATAGCCTATTCTTGTAAGTTTTAATAGCCTAGTTTTTCTTAATATTTGGCTTTCTTCTTTTAGCCTGTCTAATTTACTAAGCTATGAGAGATAGTTGTGTTTTCAGTGTTAGACACAGACATAGAACATGCAATACCAATGAATGGAATTTGTAGCTTGGATATAAGACTGTGACATTGTAAGCATATACATATGAAGCAATATTCCATAAGAATATAATTATTTGTAAAATGTGATGCTTACATTAATTGAGGGAGCTCTTCATTTATGCTTTAAAACTTTGCTTTGTGCAGTCAGTGTTAAGTTTTTATGTAATATGCAATGACATCATGCTAAATGCTTCTACTTAATGCCACTTATGGAAGCAGTGTGCACTTCAGTTGCACATAAAAACAGAAAATGCTGGAAGTTACAAGCATTTAATAATCTTACTGTAGTTTGGTTGAACTTAATGAATAGAACATTATGTTTATGATACCAGAATAATTATGCAAGTGCCTGTTAATTAGTTTGCAGTGATAATGACTGACTGTGTACATAATCTTTGGAATAAATATGTCTAGTTGTATGAAATTCTGTAATGTCAGAACATGTATAAAGATGTAAAGTAATACTTGAACAAATTAAATAGGTAGTTAAATATAACAGTAGCAAGACTGCAATAATTTCTAATACCCTGAGACCTTTTTCTGAAATTTTTCATTTACCAAATTAATGTTTGCTGGTTCATGACACCCTAAATAGCGGTATAGGGGTAAAACCACCTTTTTTAAACAAAGTAACACTAACATGGTGTGCTTAATTAGGGAGGTAACAACAGCAAAACTGTGGATTTTTAATGGGAGATGTAGGCTCAAATCTTGAAAAATATGACTATTTTAACTAGAGATTTATATCGTGTTTCACCCTTAAAAGACAGTACAGATTAAAGCACACTATTGCCACGTGTACTATACTTGAAAATTTGGTGCCCAACTGCAATCGATCTTACCAATTTAATGTCATCTTGTCTTCACCAAATAGTGAAATATTAGGTAATTGCAAGACATTTAATTTTTGCCTGCACTTTATATCTCCTCTTTGTATTTTTAGTACTTAGAAATATTATTTTACAGGCATAAAAATATATTTTTTCAAAGAAATACTGTTAATCCTTGACAAAATTAGGTTCAACATGGGTGAAATGTTTTCAAACAGCAAAGAATGAACAATGCAGCTCACTCCACTTTGTACTATTTCATTGTATTGCATTAACATAGTATGCTTTTGTTTCCCCCATTGCTTTCACTCCTTTTTTTATCCTATACACTACTGTTTCTTAACACCCGGGTAGCCTTAGCTGTTTCTTTTATTGCCTTACAAACACTCATTTTACTTGAGTAATAATCTAACACATTCATTACTACTCTTCTTAGTTTACCAACATTTCGTTTCTTCCCAGGTTCTCCCATCATAACCATAAACATTTATGAGTAAAAGGATTAAAAGGGTTATATAGGTTAACTAAATAACCTATAACACTCCACACTATAATACACACTTCCTTACAACTGATGTTAACCTTCACTGTCTTCTATATTGCACCTGGCCTGTTTGCTGAATAGATGGATGACAAATGCAAGAAGTTATAAGATTCTGGCTTCTTTTAGAAAACTGTCTCCAACCCCCCTCAACTTTTTATCTTGCTTGATCCCAGATGTAAACCCAATGACAAAAAGGTGTCTTGCTGACTGACTTCTACTGCATAAGTATAAACATTTTCCAAAAATATTTAATTTAAAAAAAGTTGTAATACTCATCCTATTAAAGGTAGAGAATTTAAACTGGGCAGGTATCAGTACACTAGTTTACTCTAGCTAAGAAAAATATTGTTGCATTCTACCCTTTAGTTTATTAGTTACTGCATGATAAGCATAAAAACAGCAAATATTGGACTTTTATTGAAATACTCAGTTTCTTTAGAAATTTGTGCCCACAAAAATCAATAAAGGTCTAAAAAAATTATATAATCTGATAGAGAAAAATATTCTGCATAGGATAATGCATTCAAAGCTAATATTTATAACAAATGAATATTTACAGCATGTTATTAATCATTTGGCGACAACATGGAAGTAGAAAAGGATGAAGCTAATGGCAACATGTATGCGTTAGAGACAGAGATATCTCATTTACCTCCATACTGTCTTTTAAGGAAAAGACAAGCTGTAGTTACATATTTGCCAACTTTTATAGTTTGCCTATAAAATGTATGTGTGTGGAGGCCATTTTACAACTTTATGACAAAGGAGGCATTTTTACTATGGAGATGGCAAAGCATTAAATTCTATTGCATTATATTGCAACTTAAGATTACCGATCGTATATACCATGCTAATTGATATACAGTGCTATATTAGGCAAGAGCTTATCTGTATGACTATCCTTCATCACGACCATAGTCCCCTTCACTGGAGTGCAAAGTGTGTGGACTTCATCTTATGGTATTTAAGATTTAATTGCACCACTAGTCATTATCATTAACCTGATGAGCAGTAAATTGGTGCAAACATTCAGTAATGGATGAGGTGAAACGCAAAGTCAACTCTCACACGTAAATTGTTTATTTTACTTGTATTACATGGCTGCAGGATAAAAATTTCCCATTTTTTTGTGACAGTTTTGGTCTGTAGTTAATGTTATGAAGTGTAAAATATGGCTAGAAATCTGTGTATAGCCTAGAAAGTGGTGTCCGTAGCTTTCATGTTGTGTTTATTGGGACACCAGGAAGAATTTTAATATATATGACAAAAAGAAGCAATACTACCAGAACTTCTAGGATTCTTATAAAATGTAATTCTCATTTATTATACACATCAGCTTTGCACATTTATTACACTGGACATTTTACACATTCAAAATTTCTTGTCATTGTAAAATTATGCTTTGCTGGATGAAGGAAAGTTTTATGGATTTCAGCTTCAGGGAGTTGGCAAGTATGTAGTTATTAACATGAATTACTGTGGTACAAATTGCTGGAGAAAGGTATGATTAACTGTATGGTGAGCATTTCAAAAGTTTTATATAAATATAGCACTTTCTGTTTAAGATATGCAGAAGGGGAAAGGATGTAAGTTAAGTACAATACTTTTTAATCTTACATTGATGATGATAATGATGATGGCACATGGCAAAATAAAGGAATGTATGTATGTATTTATTATCAGCCTAGAGAGGTATAGCACTTTTATGTCATCATCAAAATATATTTCATTGTTTAGAATATTTGTATTTATATGTTACATAAATTACAAAAATGTTCACAAATAGTTATACATCTTGAGTTAAAGTTGACAGAAATGGTAAATTATTTAAGAGAATGTTTTTCACAGCTGTCTTAAATTTTTTATAACTTCTTTAACCTTATTTGGAAGATGATTGTATAGGTTAATGCCTCGATGTGATATTGATTTAAGACCCTTAAGCCTATGAGTATTATGATCCATGTTGTTAGTACATGATCTTTTATTATGATCATGTAGGGTTGAGTTCCTTTTGAAAACATCCATGTTTTGATATATAAAGGAAGGTGACTCAAGAGAGCGCGCGCACACACACGCACACGCATGCACACACTTTTTTTATAAGAAAAAGAAGTGGGCCTAATATATCAATCCTTGTGGGACTCCATGTTTTATGATGGGATTGCGGATTTTATTGAATCAATTTTGACATATTGCTTTTGGTTACTCAAAATGAGGTAAAACGGTTTTCAGCTGGTCCTCTCACTCTGCATTTGTTTATTTTAGAAGTCAGGATTTTATGATTTACCATGTCAAAAGCTTAGGTTAAGAAATAGCCCTACAGTTTTTTCTTTGTCATCCAGTGCTCTAAATAATCACTCTGTGAAAGCATGTATAGCATTATTAATATTTTTCCTGTTACGAAAACCAAACTGATACATTTTTAGAACTTCTGGAAAGAATGACATGGTCAGAAAGGAATTTGAGATGTCTACCAAGGGGCTTAATAGGTGGGGTGCTGGTGTTTTTACGATAATATCTAGTATATCATCAGTTCCACTAAAGTGTTTGTTTTTCAAACCTTTAATTATAAAATTAATTTCACTGGAGTTAAAGATATAGTTTTGTCATTTAGTATTTGAGGGGAAAAAAGAAGAGGAACATTGACAGTAATATTCCAGCCTTCAGCAATTTTACTAAAATACTCATTGAATATCTCAGCAATTTCTATGGCATTCTCTATTTTTTCTGCGTTATTACTTATTTTAAGTTTTCTTTAGTTTGAGTCTTATTTTTTCCAGTTTCATCTTTTACTGTCTTCCACATTGCTTTCACTTTACTTTTTGTCTGTGTAATAATCTTTTCATTTGATTTTAATTGTGGTTCATGTATGCTCCGATTTAAAATATTACTGTAAGATTTGTAGTTTGTTCGGAGACTATCATCACTTATTTTACACATATTATACTCTGTTATCCATTTGTGTTTTTTGCCATTTGGGTTTACTAAGCTGACCATCTTTTTAATAGGAAAAGCTATATCATAATAATACATAATGGTGGCTAGTATCAGTTTTAGATATTACATCTATCCAGGTTCGTTTCTGTAATAAATGTTTAAAATAAATTATCTTTTCCTCCTGAATGATCTTTTGTAATTAATGAAGTTAGCGAGTTTCGTTTATATTTTCATTTATCTGCATGTTTAAAAGGATAGCATTGTGATCCCAAAATTCCTTCATTTACATTAACTACACTAAATGGGGAGAATTACTACTAACTATTATTTGATCTGAACAGGTTTGTGAAAAGGAGGTGATGCCTGTTGGTGTATTAGTGCTCTCCATTATGTTATATGATAGAAATAACGATCAAAGTTCATTTACGTTACTATCACTGGATAGAAAATTTATATTGAGGTCCCCACACAAAAAGAGCTGCCTGGTTTTACTTACAGGGGCGTTTAACAAGATCTCAAAATGTTCAAAAAAAGGTTTTAAGCAGCTACTTGGGGATCTATAGATGCAAATAACTGTAAATTTGTAGTTTGAGGCAACTTAAATCGGCAACTACATGTTCAAAAGACTTCTCTACATTTAAGTAATACATTTCCTTGTTTTCTTTGTATTTTAATCGATCCTTTGCATACATTGCTACACCGCTATTTTTGAGAGCTGATCAACAGAATGAACCAGTAAGATTGAAATTTTCAATCTGATAAAAATAACTTACTGTCAGTATTAAATAATACACATCTCTTGGTTTACTTTTTGCTGACAATTTGGTAGTTGGATCTATAGGTATAAATGGTTTAAAATTGTCCCGACAAGAATAGATAACTGCTGTACAGAATGGAGATTGAAGGTAAATAAGACAAAATACAAATTGTAGTTAAATGATAGAAAATGAATCGGCATTAAACAGTTATATTTCTCCACTTACCAAATTATTGGCAGCACATGTTTTGAGGACCTATTTTCCACATTGATTCCTCATCTTCTTCCCTGGATAATTGTAATATTATCTGGTGTGGGGTTGATGAATTTAAAGATTAAACTATCATCTGCTAGAAATTCAAAGTACATAATTCAATGTACAAAACTTTTGATATATGCTCTTTCCCATAAGTCCATTTCCATGCGGTTAGGCATGTACAGATTTTAGAAGTTTGACTTTTTGTTCTATATTATGATTTTCTTCTCGGAAGTGATTGGGTAGAATAGGAGGATATCATTAGTATATGAATTAAATGGCTAAGGCCTTAATATGGAACCTTTTGGAATCCTACAGTGAGTTATTCATTCTTTATGTCTCTTTACTTCCTTTGTAAACTGGAATTACAATACTTTTGTACTCTGTTAATTACATATAGCTCTCTAAATCACCTTAGTCCAAAATGGTTCAAGTTTCTCAAGTCATTCTGATCAAATGCTTTTATAAGATTCAAGAAAACACCAGCTACCTTATTATCATTTTCAAGTGATTGGTCGATTGTTCGTTATTTGAGTTTGTCTCCTTTTTTACTTTCTCTACTACGTTTAGTAAGTAGGGGAAGTATTGTATTCCACCCAGAAATTCGATACCGAGATTTCACCGGAAATATATGTTTTGAGACCCCCTGAATCCAAAAAAAGTAATTTTGGAAACATGTCCGTGTGTGTGTGTCTGTGTGTGTGTCTGTCTGTGAACAGCATAACTCAGAAACGAATAGTCGGATAAACACCAAACTTGGTATTTAGGTTCAGTATCTTCCAGAAATGCGACACGAAGGTTTTCAAGAAAATCCCCCCACCCCAGATTACCCTTTACATGGAAGATTTTTCGAAAATTTTAATTTTCTCAAAAATGGCTCTAACGATTTTGATTAAAATATCATATGTTTAAGATATTTTAATGACAAATAAAATCTATATCTTGAGTTTTCTGGGAATGTCTCCAAAAGTATTCTTCATTGTGAACGACTTTTGTATAACTGGTAAACCATAAGAGATAGACAAAATTTTACTGCACAAAAAATGTAGATCGCGTTAAAATACACAATGTATGTCAAATACATTTTTTTTTGTTGAGTGAACCATTTTCGAGATATTACTTGTTATTCCCTTAAATTTTTCAATACTTATCTCAAATGGGAATTCGTTATTCATTTTTTTTGTCTTGGATATGCAAAGAGTATTAATCTGTGGGAACCTAGCAACCAGCTATTAAGAGATATGTATGTGCTCAAAGGCTACTGCATTTCTATATTGCCCTTGTAAATATATATTTCCCTTACATCTACAAGAAAATTAGCAATAAGATAGAGTCTGCAAATGTTTATCTCGATTAACATGAAGTAGATGGAGAATAAGCGTTTGTAAGCGTAGTTTGTACAAGAGTAGAGAAAGTCATGTGAGTGTAGCACATCGGATTTTTTTATTGAGTAAACCATTTTCGAGATATTGCTTGTTACTCCCTTAAATTTTCCAATACTTATACTTTTTCTCAAATTCGTAATTCATATTTTCACTTTCTGTACTACCTATAGTAAGTAGGGGAAGTATTGTATTCCACCCAAAAATTCGATGCCGAGATTTCACCGGAAATATATGTTTTGAGACCACCTGAATCCAAAAAAAGCATTTTGGAAAAATGTCCGTGTGTGTGTCAGTGTGCCTGTGAACAGCTTAACTCAGAAACGAACAGTCGGATAAACACCAAACTTGGTATTTAGGGTCAGTATCTTCCAGAGATGCAACACGAAGGTTTTCAAGAAAATCCCCCCACCCCAGACTACCCTTTACATGGATGGTTTTTTTGAAAATTTTAATTTTCTCAAAAATGGCTCTAACGATTTTGATTAAAATATCATATGTTTAAGATACTTTCATGACAAATAAAATGTATATCGAATTTTCTGGGAATGTCTCCAAAAGTATTCTTCATTGTCAACGACTTTTGTATAACTGGTAAACCATAAGAGATAGACAAAATTTCACTACACAAAAAATGTAGATCGCGTTAAAATACACAATTTATGTCATATACATTTTTTTTGTTGAGTGAACCATTTTCGAGATATTGCTTGTTATTCCCTTAAATTTTTCAATGCTTATTTTCTCAAATGGGAATTGGTTATTCATTTTTTTATCTTGCATATGCAAAGAGTATTAATCTGTGGCAATCTGCACCTAGCAACCAGCTGTTAAGATATATGTCGATGCTTAAAGGCTACTGCATTTCTATATTGCCCTTGCAAATACAAAACAAGGGGAACATAGTAGGCCTTAAGTGATAGTCAAATATTTTTAGAACTGGTCGCTATGTGTATAATGTAACTCTCTTTGCATGTCAAAAGATAAATTCTGCAAATGTTTATCTCGATTAATATGAAATAAATTGAGAATAAGAGTTTGTAAAAATAGTTTGTACAAGAGTAGAGAAGGTTATGTGAGTGTAACACATCCGATTTTTTGTCCTGATAATGCAAAGAGAATGGAATACTCCATATAGCAACCAGTTCTTAAAATATTTGACTATTGCTTATAACCTACCATGTTTCCCTTGCATCTACAAGAAAATTAGCAATAAAATTAACATCTCGATTATCATGAAGCATATGGAGAATAAGCGTTTGTAAAAATAGTTTGTGCAAGAGTAGAGAAAGTCATGTGAGTGTAACACATCAGATTTTTTAAATATAGGACACGCAATACTGAGTTTTAAACGAGGGAAGCACTCCATTTTCCAGAGAATACTTCTTGTGAATAATTGCTGGAGGTCATTAATACTAGTGTAAAAGCGAACTATGATCTAATCGTACACGTAGGTATCTATTTGTTTACACATGTGTGTGGATCACCAAGTAACACGTACACTTTTCTTTTCAATTTTGAATTGACATAAAATGTTCACTGCATACTACAAGCTTACTAAAATAAATCTTCACCTTCACTTAAGTTTCTCATGCATTACAGATCTTTGTTTAAAGTTTCGCTGCGTATTGTTGTTCAGAAACTACATGCAAGAATTTTAAATGACAGCAATAAATATAAATGTTTAGAATGAAGCAGTATATCTAAACAAAATTATTGTCTGCGACGTCACTGCATTCTGGGGTGGGGGGCTTTAAAGTCTATTAAAACAGTAGTGAAATGTAATGCTAAAGGGTGCAATAAGCACTAATTTCCATTTATAGAACCCCATTCTGGGTTCCTCCTCTCACTAACCATTCAGGTTTACTCTTATGATAATATAGGTTATTTTTAAAACGTTATATTATTTAAGGATACTTCAGTTAAGCTGCTTATATAGAGCAAGAGCTTTTTATATTTTAGCTTCCACATAAGCCATTGGCACGAAAGATCAAACAGCTGATGGAAAGTAATGACATTGATCACACGACAAATCGCTTAAGGAATCTCCTCTTGCAAGTACTCCGGTAAGGAAGACAAGCCCAGTGCACATGTGCGAGAAAAGTCCACAGATTTCTTTGTGCCCTGCGTGAACTCTCTGTGAAACCCCTATCATCCTCTTGCCCGTCATAAACCAATGCTTTTAAACCAAAGCATTCTGCCCTGCTAAGCCTGGAAGCAAGCAGAATTTGTCCTGGTCCGTTCTCTTCACACATGCGCACTCAAGATGTCTGCATTCGCCTGAGAAGCGTACTTCACATGCATACTAGAATGTAGGTGCTGAAACATTCAGAGTTTGCGTCTAAAATTCCATAAAACTTTTTTGAATTGACGATTTATTCAGAAAATGTTTAGAGATATTTATGGTTCAAAACGAAAGGGAGGGCACGTACCCCTATGCTCTTTAGCGCGGGCCAACAATGTAGGAAATCCTTTAACGGTAGAGTTGCTAAGAGTTTTAGTAAGACTACCATTAACGCGCGTACCTATCTTGACACTGTTCCGAATCGAAATACAGAGAAGGACCATAATGTTAATATGGATAGGGTGCTGTAAAAGGTGCTGCTTGATTCACTTAATATACATAAGCAGCGGTAAAGGTTAAAAGTCGCCACGTGGCATAGCGAGAAATAAATCTAAGATTCTAGTTCCCTAGTAGATAGCAGTTTCCAAAATCGTAATTTTGAACATTAAAACGTTATTATGCATAATTTGGAAACACGTATATTATGTGTTGACTTTATAAAGGCCTTTGATAGAGTATCATATAAAGAATAATGAGTGAAAGAGTATACCCACAACATGTAATAAATACGATTGAACTATACAGAAATACCAAAATATATGTTAGACCTAATGGAACGGAAGAAAAATCTAATCCTGGAGTACGGCAAGGTTGCCCTTTGTCTCCCACATTGTTCAGTATATACAGGATGTAACAAAGTGTACGCACAAATTGCAGGGCACATTCCTCAAACGTAGACTAAGAAATTATGTTATATGAACACGGGTCTGGAAACGCCTTGTTTCCATGTTACAACTCATTTTCTCCAGCTCATTAATCATGGGAAACACACACGAACAGAACATTAGAATCATGGGGAACATGCACTCTTGGTTACGTCTGGTTGCGTTGTCATTATCGTAGGTGCACCGCCAGTGTTTTGTTTTGCATGTCCCTGTTGCTATGCGACTTAAGTCATTGCTTGTTTACAGGTAACATCAACTGTTCCAGTGACCAGTACGACCTTGGCAAGCACACGGGTTACTACGTACTAGTAGAGTTGATCAGAGACTTGGCTCATTGAGCCAAATCCCCGTCCCCCTCCAGCCCGAGTTCGCAGCCTTCCTAGCTGAAGCACTGCGAACCCGTCCTCCCCACACCCATGCCTACACCATCTTTACACACGCCGTACTCAACTTCATGATCCATCATGGCTGTTAGAGCCGGCGGTGTAACAGATCTCCTCTCCCTCAAGGTCTGCTGCTGGAATGCAAACGGCCTCCGTCGAAAACTCCGGGAGACTGCAAACTTCATGGCAACCAAGGGCGTCCAGGTACTCTTGGTGCAGGAGACGCATCTCTCGCCACCCATTAAAGCCGCAATACCTGGTATGCTGTGCTACAGGACAGGTAGGGCAGACGGGCTATGGAGGAACTGCCATCTACGTCAGCCGTAACGTTCAACACCATCCGCTCCACTTCTCACCTACTCCCAACCTGGAGGCCACCGGAGTGCAGCTGGAGACCAACAAGGGGCCGCTGAGGCTCTACTCTGTATACATCCCCCCTGGCAAACCAATCATCCGCCGTGAGCTGGACGGGATGTTCACATCAAACCTCGCCACCATTGCCATGGGGGACTACAACGCCAAAAGCCCAGCTTGGAACTCCACTGTGCTCAACCACCGAGGAGCAATCTTGGAACGTTACGTGCACGACAGCAACCTAGTGGTGCTCTCGCCATCCTCTCCTACTATTACTCATGGGGATCGCCGACCCCCGGACTGGCTAGACATTGCCCTAGTCAAAAATGTCCGGTGCCATCCCCAGGTATTCTCCCTTCCCGAGCTCTCCTCGGATCATTACCCCATCCTATTGCTCTTTGCCTCCCGCCCCTCCTTCAAAACTCAACGACTCCTTCCCAATCCCAGACACATACCCTGGCGAGAGTTCACCAAAATTATGGCAGCAACGCCAGCAGCCTTGGAGCCCTGCCCCACGGAGCAGGACGCCGACGCTCTGGCAACGAAAATCACAGCCTCCATAGCATCAGCAATTCAGCAGGCATCACCTGCACGGCGGAAGTCACAAACCACGCGGAAGCTACCACGCCACCTTCGGGAGCTCATCGCCTCAAAGAACAGGGCGCGCCGTCGTGCCCAGCACACCGGCTCCCCCCAGGACAGAAGGGAGTACAACCGTCTACAGCGGAGCTTCAAAATGGAGCTAACGGACCACGCCAACGGGGAGTGGGAGCGTCGTCTCTCATCCCTCGATACAGAGGACCAATCCCTCTGGCGAATGTCCAAAGCCGTTTTGCGCATTCCCTCCCAGGACAAACCCGTCTGGCACAGTCCGCCAGAGAGAAGGTGGAGTTGATGGCGGAATACCTGGAGACCATATTTCACCCGGCGGAAACCTGCAATGTTGACCACATCCACCAGGTCAACACAGAGGTCCAGCACTTCCTGTCAAGGCCATTCCCCCTGGACGCTGTAGCCCCCACTTCAGTGGAAGAGCTTCGCCACCTGCTCTCCAACGTCGCCCCGTACAAGGCGACAGGGTATGACACCATCCCCTATGCGGCGCTACAGGCCCTCCCGCGGGATTGGCTGGAGTTGCTTGCACACCTTTTCAATACACTGCTGCGATTGGCGTACTTCCCCACATCCTGGAAGCACGCCAAAATCATCGTATTGCCGAAGCCCGGGAGGAACGCCTCCTCTCCAGAGGGCTACCGCCCCATCAGCCTCCTCCCGGCCATCAGCAAGCTTTTTGAAAAGGTTGTGCAACAAAGACTGCGGCAATCACTGGACACACTACAAGTGCTGAGACCAGAGCAGTTTGGTTTTCGCCGACGGCATTCCACCGTCCACCAACGTCTACGGCTGGTGGACAACATCATCACGGCATTCAACAACAGGCACTTTGTTGTGGCACTATTTTTAGACATAACGCGCGCCTTTGACACTGTCTGGCACGAGGGTCTCCTGCATCGTCTAATACAGTATAACATCCCATCCCCTCTAATCCACTTAGTCCACTCCTACCTCCAAAACCGATCCTTCAGTGTTTCCAAAGAGGAAGTTACATCTGCCTCATGTCCCATCCATGCAGGGGTCCCTCAAGGCAGTGTCCTCGGTCCGCTTCTCTTTTTGGTATTTATTAACACATTGCCATCTTACCCAGGGTGTACCATGTTCCAATTCGCCGACGACACCGCCATCGCCTCTGCTTCCCTGAAGCACAGGGTAGCGGTACAACGACTACAAAGCTATGCCGACAACCTCACCACGTGGTTCAACATGTGGCGCCTAAAAGTAAACGCCACTAAATCGCAAGCCGTCACCTTCACCCGAAGGCAACAACTGGATGACGTGCCCGAACTCCAACTAGCCGGTGGATCCGTGAGATGGACAACACAGGGAAAATACCTAGGCGTCACGTTGGACCACAAACTAACATGGAAACCATACATAGAGGAACTGGCATCCAAACTCAACCGTAGGATGGCAATGATGTTCCCTCTGTACAATAGAAATTCGGCAATGTCTGTGCGCAACAAAGTGCTCCTGTACAAGCAGGTGCTCCGCCCTGCTCTCACATACGCCTGCCAAGTCTGGGGAATTGCAGCTAAAACCCACCTCCAACGCCTTCAAACCCTTCAGAACCGCTTCCTCCGTACCGCCGACTGGTACATCCCAACAACGATATCCATCGAGACCTACATATCCCCACCCTAACAGACTATATCCTCTCCCTCTCCCAAAAGTTCTATGACTCCCTACCTCACAGCTTTAATGCCCTCATCCGCGGCCTCGGGGAGTATGACATCGACCCCGGGGAGCGCTACAAGCGACCCAGACTTGTGCTTGGTAGGCACTAAATACACCTCAAAAAATGTGTATACCCATATAATCATCCTACAGAACCTACCCTAAAACTCCTAAACAAACAACAAACCCAATCCCTACTACCTGGAACCCATCCCCTACACCCAAGATAATCCTGAATTCACAAACACACCACCGTTCACCCACAGTCCCTTCCACTAACCCCATCATCCAACCAGCAAAGGACTCTGTCCTGGTATGGTACCAGTCGGGAGACGCCACCTGGAACTCAGGTGGCTCTATCTCCCAACGACACCCTCCTGAAGTGCAATGGCAGTGTACACAAATGCAGAGATTGCAAATGCCCATTTGATGTATGGATTGGCAGACGGTAACGGTGCTTGCGCTCAATGTTTGTACCGGGAGAGATTTCCAAGACGAAGGTGCTCCAACAGGAAAACGTTTGAAGCCATTGATCGTCGTCTTAGGGAATATGCATTTCAACCTGACACTCGCGACCGGGGGAGGTCTAGAAGGACGAGGACACCGCAACGGGAGGCGGCAATTCTTCAGGTAATTGACGACGACCCTAGCGCCAGTACAAGACAAGTAGCTGCAACAATGAATGTTGACCACATGACTGGCTAGTATCACACAGGTCCGGCTGTATCCATACCATTTACGTGTGCAGGCACTATCAGCAGCTGATTTTCTTGCACAGGTACGCATCTGCGAATGGTTTATGCAAAAAATTGTCAACCCTAATTTTAGTGCAACGGTGCTGTTCACAGATGAGGCGTCGTTTCAACCAGATCAGATTGTAAATTATCGCAATCGGCATGTATGGGCTGACGTCATTCCTCACGCAACTGTTGAAACAATTCATCAACAAATATTTTCTGACAATGTTTGGGCCGGCATTGTTGGTGACTGTTTGGTAGGTCCTCTGGTTCTTCCACCCAGACTCAACGGACAAAGTTACCATAATTTCGTAGAGAATGTTCTACCTGATCTGTTAGCAGATGTGCCTTTAGCTGTGCGACAAAGCATGTACTTCATGCACGATGGAGAACCTCCTCATTTTAGTGTTCATGTCCGTCGGCTTCTAAATAAAGATTCGATGACAGATGGATAAGTAGAGGTGAACCAATTGCCTGGCCTCCACGCTCCCCGGACCTAAACCCACTGGACTTTGAAAGCTCTTATGTATCGAACCCCAGTACCAGATGTTCAGAGTCTCCGTGCCCATATTATGGAAGACTGCGAAACCTACGCAATGCTCCAGGGATACATCAGCGCATTCGGGATTTACTACGACGGCGGGTTGATGCATGCTCACAGAGGTCATATTGAACATCTCCTGTGAAAAAGATTTGCACGTGGTAATGTTGGTACCTTCTATTCTTGTGTGTTTCCCATGATTAATGAGTTGGAGAAAATGAGTTGTAACATGGAAACAAAGCGTTTCCAGACCCATGTTCATATAACATAATTTCTTCGTCTACGTGTGAGGAACGTGTCCTGCAATTTGTACCGCACATTTTTGTTACACCTGTATAGTTAGCGGCGCTGTTGTTGAGGAATGACAAAGACAAACAAGACCTTATATTAAAATAGGTGACATGGTTTCTAAACACAATTTTGTTTGCAGACGATCATTTCTTTCCGCTTCTGAAAACGAGCTTACAAGAACAATATACAAATTACAACAAATACTCCGGAGTTATAATCTAAAAGTATCTATTAACGAATCTAAAGGTTTTTAAGAGAAAGCTTCTAATAAGGTAAAAAATAGTTATAAACAATGAAATAGTAGGAAAAAATAACAACTTTAGTTATTTGGGAATGCTGGATTTCGCATGGAAAATATATAAATAAAAAACTAAATCTCAGCAGGTTTGAAACTGTACAAAGAACCTAAGTAATAAAACTAGAATAGATGCAATCTAAGATTTTAGAAGGTGCTGACAGTCCCTTTACTTTTATACGATTGTGAAAATTGTATCCTCAATAGACCATCTGAAAGGAGAAAAATATCAGAGATCCAATTTCTTAGACGAGTATCATGATATACATTAAAAGATCATACACCCAAAATACGGGGAGAATTACACATATTGGGTGTTTAAAAAAGTAGAGGGCATAAGTTCAGGTATGCATTCCCCATATGCAGACAATAAAAAGTCCATTACAACATGTGTCCAGAAATGCTTGGTTTCTGAGTTATGGCCTTCAAAACAGTGATACTCCCCGGAACGTTTTTCTTCCCTCACACAGTTGCCGTGACAGAAGATATTAGCAGGACACTCTGACAGTTCATTCCGAGGCGAAGTGTACATTGAGTGTTATGTTTGGCGTTCGACTGAGCGACATTTACTCATACCAGGAGCTGACAGAAATATACTTCATGTACAGTACGGCGGATGGCAATGTTGCGCTGACTCGTTTGTACCAAGAGCAGTACCCACAGCGAAGATGTTCAGATCGGAAGACATTTGAACGTCTCCATCGCCGTCTGTCGCTCATGAGAAGTTTACATCATCTGGTTTGGGAGGGGACACCCAAGAAATATAACACCAGATGTAGAGGAGGAGATTCTGGATTCTGTGTTTGACTACTCCTACGAGTACTGGAAGGTCAGCGTTGCAAGTGAATGTTCCTCATACGACTGTCTGGAGACTATTGCGAGAGCAACAGTTGTATCCTTATCTTTTGCAATGTGTACAGGCCCTGTCACCAGCAAGATTACCCTGCTCGATTGATGTTCTGCCAGTGGTTCGTGCAGCAGTGTGCTACAAATCCGAACTTTCCTGCCTTAGTATTATTTACAGATAAAACACAGTTCACACGAGATGGCATTACAAATTTCCACTGTCAGCATGTAGGACATATGAAAACCCACATGCAGTTGTTCCATCTCATCATCAAGTGCGGTTCACTCTCAACATGTGGGTCGGTGTCATTGGTGATTGGTTAGTTGGACCCCATGTACTTGTAAACAGACTTACGGGGCAGGCGTACACAAACTTCCTGGAAAACACCATACCTTGTATGTATAAAGACACTTTACTGAGTATTCGTCAACGAGCTCACTTCTTGCATGATGGTGCTGCTGCACACGTCAGTCATACCGCTCGCCGGTACTTGGATCGAAGGTTTCCTGATAGATGGATAGGTAGAGGTGGACAAATTGCTTGGCCACCACGCTCACCTGATTTGAATCCTGTCGATTTCTACTTGTGGGGCTATTTAAAATGGTGTATTCGTCTCGGTCTTAGCACCCCATTCTACCTATATTGGGCATGAAAGACCGGTAATTTTGCTCAGAGGTCTCTTTATCAGGCTTGGGGTTCTTTTGAGTTGTGAGGAAATACGCAATACTCCTGGAATTTAGGGTCGTTTTTGCACGGCCATTAGACGTCGATGTGAGACCTGTATTCAAGCAGGAGGTGGACACTTTGAACATCTTCGTAAAGAAAACTACCTACGGTAAGAAATACGTTCTAGTGAATCACACTGTTTTGAAGGCCATAACTCAGAAACCAAGGATTTCCGGACACATGTAATGAACTTTTTTAGTCTATTTTTGAAACATCCTGTATTATTTAAAGGAGAAAATACACAATAGCAAATGGTAGTGGTTTCAACACACAGAAATGATGGTAGACGACAGAATAACAAAATAAGTATTTAGATACAAACCAGAAGGCCGGTGTTCAAATAGGTGACCGAGAGCCCGATGGGAAGCTGTCTTTGTGTCGGAACGGGGTTCGTAGCCTAACCTTAAATAATAATAATAATAATAATAATAATAATAATAAATGCTATTATTCCGTAACAATTATATCAATATATGTATAGAGTAGAGCCCGGTAATTCGAGCTAATTGGGGCTAAGGCTACCTCGAATTACAAAAAACTCGGATTATACGGAAATATAATTTAGTCCCGTTTCATCACAATTATAAATTGATCAGGAGTAAGATTTTCTTCTTGTATAATTTTTCCTAATTTCTCACAAAATTGTGTAACAGTTTGAGAATCCGCAGAAAGCTTATCACCGCAAATTTCAAGCTGCCTTATGCCGTATAGCTTCTTCCACCTATCCAACCATCCTGAACTACCTTTTAACTCATCCCTAAAAGATACACCTTTTTACTTTCTCTACTACGTATAGTAAGTAGGGGACGGAATGTATTTCACCCAAAAATTCGATGCCGAGATTTAACCGAAAATATATGTTTTTAGACCCCCTGAATCCAAAAAAAGCATTTTTGGAAAAAACATGTCCGTGTGTGTGTCTGTGTGTCTGTGAACAGCATAACTCAGAAACGAACAGTCGGATAAACACCAAACTTGGTATTTAGGTTCAGTATCTTCCAGAGGTGCGACACGAAGGTTTTCAAGAAAATACCCCCATCCCAGATTATCCTTTACATAGAACATTTTTCGAAAATTTTAATTTCCTAAAAATGGCTCTAGCGATTTTGATTAAAATATCACATGTTTAAGATATTTTCATGACAAATGAAATGTATATCTCGAATTTTCTGGGAATGTCTCCAAAAGTATTCTTCATTGTGAACGACTTTTGCATAACTGGTAAACCATAAGAGATAGACAAACGTTTACTACACAAAAAATGTAGATTGCGTTAAAATACACAATTTATGTCATATACATTTTTGTTGTTGAGTGAAACATTTTCGAGATATTGCTTGTTATGCCCTTAAATTTTCCGATACTTATACTTTTTCTCAAATGGAAATTCGTTATTCATTGTTTTTTTGGTCCTGGTAATGCAAAGAGAATGGAATACTCCACATAGCAACCAGCTCTTAAAATATTTGACTATCGCTTAAAGCCTACCAATTCCCCTTGCATCTACAAGAAAATTAGCAATAAGATTAACATCTCGATTAACATGAAGCATATGGAGAATAAGCGTTTGTAAAATAATTTGTACAAGAGTAGAGAAAGTCATGTGAGTGTAACACATCAGATTTTTCTTGCAGAATAGGCCCTGAAATTGGATTTCCTTTTTGTCTTTGGTAAACCAAATGAACAAAGCTTCACTCGCTTTTTCATAATCAGATTTCTTCATTAACTTCCGCTCAAATGAAAAACACTTGTTAGATGAAAACTTCTCAATTTTGTCTCTGTTTCTACGCCAATCTTCAACTGTGACTTCAACCCCATACTCAGCAGCAGGTTTTTAATGTTTCTCCTTTGTCTAGTCTTTTCAAAGCCCCCAGTTTCACATTCAATG
Source organism: Deroplatys truncata (assembly GCA_030765065.1). Taxonomy (NCBI): domain Eukaryota; kingdom Metazoa; phylum Arthropoda; class Insecta; order Mantodea; family Mantidae; genus Deroplatys; species Deroplatys truncata. The sequence goes on along the minus strand of CM060987.1, from coordinate 40,616,253 downwards.
ACACAAATTTTCTCTTACTGCTACCACTCATTGTTATGTATGAATAATAACATTACGAAACACACAGTTACATATGTACAGCACTTTAAAATTTACGTGACACAGGTGGGCTAACTACAGTATAGATGTTAACGCAACCATTGACATACAACAGTCAGCCTATGTTTTAAAATGTGTATTTTTACCTAAGCGTATTTCAATGACCACTGTCACCGAGTAAGGCAAATAATAGGGGTAACAACAAGGATGGTATGTACTGTACAATGAAGGTGTTATATTGTTGCCCCACTGTTGGAGAGCCAAACTTGTAATAGTTGTATTGTTGTGGTTGCACCACGTTTAGGCATCGATTTGCGGCAGATTGTTTCTAGGAGTGTTCGCCCCACGTACGGTACAAAGTTTCCGTTGGACTTCGCCCCACGTTTAAAATTTAACTTTTATTTTTTGTTTCTTTATTTTAATATTATATATTTATGCCTCGGCTGCATCAGTATTTATAGAGCACGTATCTCTTAGCAGGACTGGTACGGTTAAAGAATGAAGGCTTACACAAATTACAATTATACTCCACTTTTATTACAAATCCTTCACACGATTAAATAACACTTCACTGATATATCCTACTATAGAGCTGTAAGATTATTTTTAATTGCACTTTTTAACACGTAAACTTTATATTATTCTAGCCGTAATGAATTTTCATGTCTCACACTGATCACGTACCATATCGAACTGCTCGGTTACGCTTCCTTGTAGCGTTTACCACTTAAATTTTTATATTTCCCCAATTTCAAGTCTCTGATTGGCTAAGCCTACTCCAATAGAATATCTTTATTTAACTTTAAGCTTCTCTAGTTTTTGATTGGCTATTTATAAACTGTTTTTAATATTACATTATTATTGTTCCAAGAAATATTAGTAACATTTTTAAACATTCCAATTCATTATTGCCTAAAGGTTACCTCATTATTAGCAACTTTCGGCTTCTACTTTATAATTCTGTTTGCTACGGAAGGCAGCTTGCTTCTATTCTCACTGCTCCTACATTGTTAAACTACGTAATGCATTCACACAACATGATTATACATGTACATAATAATATAAAACATAATACAATGTCTGTAACATACATTTTATATATTATATTATATATATTGCTTTAAGGCGGGCTTTCATTTTTTTTATATTATATAATTAGACTGATATCATAAGAGGGAACGGAATGGATTTTCGGTCAAAAAATTCAATTTTTGGATTATTATCTTATATGAAAGTATGGAGTCTTTTCTTCATTATGTCGTTTGAATTACCTCGATATCTATCCTAGAAGTGGGTGAATTATTAAAACATGGGAATGGCCGCACACTATTTCGTCTGATTGGCTTGAACAATGGTCGTCTGCTAGCTGTCAAGCTGTCATTCAATTTTTCCATTTCATGCTTTTCAAATCTGCCTTTGTTTTCGGAATATTTTAAGACCACGTAAAAGGATATTTAGCTTGTGGCCAGCCTATATTATTGGTTCTTATTTCCTTGTTCAGACTTGTTTGTTTTGTTTGCTAGTGGAAGCATAGGATGTTTGTTTGCCCTGTGATCAAGCTTGATTCTCCAATAGTAAATAACAAATTTGTAATTAAGATGCCTCGTTTTAGTAATAGAATTATTAAAAAGAAGTGTGTGTTGGAAAAAAAAGGTGAAAAGCCATGATATAGGGGCTAGTGCCGAACATAACCACACACCATGTGATGGAATTCCTGTGTGTTTTGGCAACAGTATTAGTTCAGCTGCATATTCGTCCTCGAAAACACTAGCAGATGTGGAAGAAAGATATAAGTGCGGAAATAAGGGCTGTGAACAATTTTAAATTGTGGATTTGTTCATCTTGGCACACATATTTTCAAATAATGCATGGAACTTCGTGTAAATAGACATGTTGGAGTAGCAGCACAAGTCATGTCAGTATAAAGTAGGATTTGATAGTTGTCTGAGTGTAGGTATAAACAGAAACAAAGTGTTTTCTGTAAATATTAGGTTAGTGTACGGGCTGCGCTCCATTGGCAAGGGAAAGACTCTGGAGATACACTTTATGGCGTAATGAATCCACCTCCGCCTCTTTTTACATTTACATTTGAAGAGGCTCAGGAGGCAAAAAATAAGATTTATAAACTCTTAAATCAAGCAAAACAGTTCAAAAGAGGTGCCATAAGGAAGACAGAACCGTAAAATGAAGAGGATTCTGGTGAGGCAAGCTATGGTGCAGGCCTCTACTGATGTTTCAACTTTGGAGCTCATTTCCCCTAAGTTCAAATTTTCCTCACATAAGGAACATTTTCTCAGTTGTTAATTAATATTTTGATCTGAAATTTTTAGGAGTTGTTTGTGTTGCTGTTTTACATACACTGAAATAAGGGTTTTGAAAATAATTAACATTTGACAAAATTTTTAACAAATATGTACCATAAAATGTGGGGAAAAATATCATAAGAAATAAACATTATTTTTAAAAAAACTATTCACGTTTTTTAAAAACTTATTTCAGCTATTATAAGGATATCACATCTATAGACTAAAAGTTTCAGCTTTCTAGGTTGTATAGTTACTTAGAAAATGTTCCTTGCATGACACATTTTAACATTGTCAAGATAGGGCATTCCATACCCCTTTAATGTTAAAAAACTGCCTCAACAATGATTGTCAGGCGGTCTCAATTAGTGAAGGGTCGACAAAGAAAGAACAAGTGCACTCTTCAAAACCTAATGGTACCTGTCCATTTGTAATAGAAATGCATTAGCAGTGTGAGACCAAGGTTATCTCTGTGCATTATGAACGAAAACCCTTAGTGGGACAGTGTCACCTGTATTTTACATGGAGAATTGAAAGAAAGTTCAAAATGTTACACATTCGAAGTGCGTAAAACGTACATGCGGACAACTTATAAAAAAGGATTTATGTAAAATTTTAATTTTCTTAAGACCAGCTCGAATTACACGGAACCTAGAAATACCGGGGCTCTACGTACTCTACTGTCCATTCCAAACCAGAGTGCCTTTCACTGAAAACAAACTCTTTGTATTATCCGCGCGAAAGTAGTTCGCAATCCCCCCCCCTAATGGCAGCTTGTTCCCCTCTCACCTGCTTGTTGAACACTATTTGATCTATAAAAAGGCGCCCTGCGTGAGAATCATAGTTCAAAATGCAACCTGAGGTAACAATCGATTTTATAAGTATGCGGCAATGAACATTTTACTTGCGTTAATCACAATCCTCGGGCAAAAGTGCAACACCCAAATCCGAATTCTCCGAAAGTGACTCAGCTGACATATCGGAATCAGAACTACTCTCCAAAAAATGACAAGCTTATTCACAATTCCACAGCACTGTCGCACAAAACAAGTTCTCACATATTATCCTCTTCTATGTTCTATTATGTCTGTTTATATTCCGTGCTCACTTTCGTTACACTTCTCACTGAAACGCCTGTAAAATCCGATATTAGTTTCGTAATATGCACCAATGCAAGTGTCGGGTATTTTGTGTAATAGTGAGTTGAATATTTCAAGTATTGTTTGTTTTTAACAACTTTTTAACCGTTTCCCGCTTTTGTGTTTGAACAGTTTATTCGCATTACACGGACCTTCCTCTGCCATGTGAGCTCAAATACCAACTGACTAAATCACAAGATTTGACCTGAGCTGAGCATATGTGTGTTAGTGTATTATGAATGACTGTTCGTTTATCATATATCCTGCGTTACGCAAAGTGTTTATTCGGTACTCAGATAGCACCTCTGGGAATTCATTGCTGCATTTCTTGTGTATGTAAGAGAGTGGCAGTCATAAATACGGTTGGTATTAGCAAGCAAGATGCTCTCGGTGTTAGCGCAATAGCAGACGAAAATCATATTTTGTAATCTCTTAACAGCTAGTGTATATCCATTACCTTTAACGATGAGTTCTTATGATAACCGCAATAAAATGTGCAGTGCTATACCTTTCCTGCTCTAATATTTCATAATACAATACATGCATACTTGGCGTAAGAGTATATTTTTGGGTTCGTGACAAGCAGAAGCACGTGCTTCTGTGTACATCAGAGGGAACTCTGGTTTGGAATGGACAGAAGTTCGGAATCCCTAGTATAAGAATCTAATTTTTACTTTCTCTACCACATATATAATAGGTAGGGGAAGTATTGTATTGTATTCCAAGAATTCGATATCACGAGTTCACCAAAATACCTGTTTTGAGGCCCCTGAGTAAAAAAATTAGAAAAAAGTTGGTGTGTGTCTGTGAACAGCATAACTCAAAAATGAAAAGTCGCATAGATACCAAACTTGATGTTTAAGTTCAGCATCATCCAAGGATGCCACACGAAGATTTTCAGGAAAATACCCCCATCCCAAACTATACTTTACATGGAAAGTTTTTCGATTTTTTCCACCAAAATGGCACTAACGATTGCTATTAAATACCATATAGGTATTTAAGATGTTTACATTATAAATTGTATATCTTGAATTTCCTGGGAATAGCCTATGTAATTCTCTTCATTGAAAGGAATTTTGTACAACGTATGCATAAACGTGCTCCACAAAAAACGTATATCTCTTTAAAGCACAAATGTTACTAAAAATAGCTTTTTTGTGGAATCAACCATTTCCGAAATAACTGTTACATTTTAATTTTTATTGACTTATTTTATCTGTATATCGTCCTTTAACTTTTGCGGCCATTTCGGGGTCTTTGCCCTTAGAAACAATTAACTCGTTGACTGTTGGATTTTTACTAATTTTCAGTAGGAAACATACTCAGTTTCACTTCCTAATTCATACTTTCAACTGTGCGGAGAGTAGGGAATGGTTATAATCAAAGAAAAATTCCCCCGACCCAGTCAGAAATGGAATTAGAGACCTCTGGTTGGAGAAACCAGAACGCTGACCACTTGGCTACGGAGGCATTAATCCGTTATTTTTAATTTTGCAATACCTCACCATTTTTACTTTCTCTACTACGTATAGTAAGTAGGGGAAGTATTGCATTCCACCCAAAAATTCGATACCGAGATTTCACCGGAAATACATGTTTTGAGACCTCCTGAATCCAAAAAAAGCATTTTTGGAAACATGTCCGTGTGTGTGTCTGTGTGTGTGTGTGTGTGTGTGTGTGTCTGTGTGTGTCTGTGTGTCTGTGAACAGCATAACTCAAAAACGAACAGTCGGATAAACACTAAACTTGGTATTTAGGTTCAGTATCTTCCAGAGATGCGACACGAAGGTTTTCAAGAAAATCCCCCCACCCCAGACTACCCTTTACATGGAACATTTTTCGAAAATTTTAATTTTCTCAAAAATGGCTCTAACGATTTTGATGAAAATATCATATGTTTAAGATAATGTCATGAGAAATGAAATGTATATCTCGAATTTTCTGGGAATGTCTCCAAAAGTATTCTTCACTGTGAACGACTTTTGCATAACTGGTAAACCATAAGAGATAGACAAAATTTTACTACACAAAAAATGTAGATCGCATTAAAATACACAACTTATGTCATATACATTTCTTTTGTTGAGTGAACCGTTTTTGAGATATTGCTTGTTATATCCTTAAATTTTCCAATACTTATACTTTTTCTCAAAGTCATTATTCATTTTTTATGTCCTGGACATGCAAAGAGAATGGAATGCGCCACATAGCAACCAGCGTTAAAATATTTGACTATCGCTTAAAAGCTACCATATTCCCCTTGCATCTACAAGAAAATTACCAATAAGATTGACATCTCGATATCTCGATTAACATGAAGCATATGGAGAATAGGCGTTTGTAAAAATAGATTGTACAAGAGTAGAGAAAGTCATGTGAGTGTAACACATCAGATTTTTTACAAAGTTTTGTTGCTATTCAGTTGTTTGTCGCGTTATCATGGAAAGATAAGGCCAGCATAGAAAAACCCCCTTTTAAACATCTGACTCGATTCAATTTCCTCTATCTCCCTTGCACCTACGAAGAAATGTGTAATGAAATATTTCTGTAAAGGTTTATCTCGATTAACGTGAAGTGGATAGAAAATAAGTTTTCCTAAGCAGCTGTATGAAAATCAAAATCAAAATTAAATTGAATTTTATTTATGGACGCTCTTTAACTGCTGTAGTCCTTAGCGTCCCATTTTTATTGGGCGTGAAAGGCTTGAGGTTCTTTTACGTGCCGTAAATCTACGACACGGGACCACCGGCTTTACTGCCATTCCGAAGAAAGCCATGCTAGGGACTTTTACGCCTCAAAAAATCCATGGCCCTCCGCCGGGTTTGAACCCGCGACCTCGGCAACTAGAGGTATCCCTAGAGCACGGAGGACGACATAATATAAGAATAAACGATAGTAATGTAAATGAAACACATAATTTTTTTTTTAATAAACAGTACAGTGCAGATTTTGCAAGAGCATCGTAAAATATCTCAAGTATCATCACTTGAACTTCCTTTGCCATTACCAATGTCATTTTCTTGATCATTTTTCTGATCCAACGATCTGAAAACGTTGTTCGTGATCATTTTTATAATCACGAACTACGCACCGCAATTTCAGCAATAGAAAACTGATTAAGCACTAACTCAATTGTCGAATTAATGCAGTAATTGATGTTTAAAAATGGAAAAGTGCCGCAAAACGAATTATACCCTATTTACGCGCTCGCCACATGTAAATAAAATTCTCCGAATTTCGTGGTTATTAATTCTGAATTTCGGTTGTTAATTTTTAAAGAAAAATAATACGTTGTTATTATCACCTTCAAACTGGTTTTAATGCTTTTGTGACTTTTTGAAACTCTAAATAATCATGCAATGAGCGAGTTGGTTATAAAATACGACATTAACATGAGATTTAAAAAAAATCTGATGTGTTGCATTCACGACTTTACCCTCTATAGCTCATTAGTTGGTATACAAATTATTCTTAGGAAAGTTTGTTTTCCTATCTACTTCATTTTAATCGAGATAAACCTTTCCGGAAATGGCTGGATTACTCATTTCGTTATAGATGCAAAGGGAATAGCGTTAGTCAAATGTTTAAGAACTGGAGGATATATGCTGGCCTTAAAATTCCATACTCTTTCCTTGCAATCGCGAGAAACAGCTGAAAATGGCAAGACTTGAAAAAGTGACATAAGTGTTGAACAATTCGAACCATTAATAACTGATATCTCGGAAATGTCTGATGCCACAAGAAAAGTTATTTGAAATAAATTGTGTATTTTGAAGAGATCCATATTTTTGGTGTAGTACGTTTTCGTCTATCGCTTAACGTTTAGCAGTTATATAACATTGTATAAATTTCCTTTAGAGTGAAGAGCACTTTAGAAGCTATTTCCAGAAAATTCAAGGAATACATTTTATTTGTCACGTAAATATCTTTAATATATGGTATTTTAATCAAAACTGTTAGAGCCATTTTGTCAGAAACCAAACATTTGGAAAAATGTTCCAACTAAAGGGTAGTTTGGGTGGGCGAGTTTTCTAGAAAATCTTCGAGTTGCATTTTTGGAAGATGCTGAACTTAAAATACCAAGTTTGTTGTTATTCGACTTCGTTTTTGAGTTGTACTGTTCACAGACATAGAGACACACACACACGCACACATGCACCACACGCACGCACACGCACGTAGACCTTTTTCTAAAAATGCTTTTTTGTATTCAGGGGGTCTCAAAGCATGTATTTCCGGTGAAATATCGGTAACGAATTTTTGGGTGGAATGCAATCTACTATGTGATTGGTAGAGAAAGTAAAAATCTTAAAATGAAATAAGTAATTCTAGTGTTTGCCGCTATAGAACCTTAGCCTATACAAAAATAAACAACGAAACACAAGTTTTGTTCACTTAAAACAAATTATTTATTAATCTTGTTTAATTCATTATTGCACCATTTACGAGCAATATCATAAGTACCTGACTTGACGTATATATAGCGGTTGTTGTTTCAAACAAATGACTATGATAGAAAGTACTACCCTTATAAAGCTTAAGTTTTAAGTTTGACGATGCTACGTTGTTTAGTAATTGTTTGGCAGCCATTAATAGTGAACTCTCTCAGCAAATTTGTAAACATGGAGAAAACAATGATACAATACTTTCATTTGAAAGGTCTTAGTCCAACTAATATTAAAGCTGAGCTAGATTCTACACTGGGGGAGTCTGCTCCTTCGTTTACAATAGTAAAATATTGGGTGGCAGAGTTTAAGCGAGGCAGTATGAGTTCCCAGACGAACATAGCAGTGGTCGACTAAATGAGGTGACCACGCCAGAAATTGTGAAGAAAATCCACAAACTGGTATTGGATGGCCATCAACTGAAAGTGCGCGAGCTAGACATCGTGGACATTTCAAAAAGTGCTGTACATCGCATACTAACTGAAAATTTAGACATGAGAAAGCTATGCGCAAGATGGGTGCCGCGTTTACTCACAAAGGAACAAAAACAACGTCGTTAGGATGCTTCAGTCGAGTGTTTGGCGATGTTTCGCTGTAATAAAGCCGAGTTTTTGCGTCGATTCATAACCATGGATAAAACATGGGTTCATCACTTCACCCTCGAGACGAAGAAACGGTCAAAACAGTGGATTGAAAGGGGAGAATCGGCTCCAAAGAGTGCGAAGACAGTTCCATCTGCAGGCAAGGTCATGGCGTCAGTTTTTTGGGATGCGCGTGGGATAATTTTCATCGATTATCTTCAAAAAGGAAAAACAATAATGGCGAGTATTATGCAAACTTATTGCAACGTTTGAATGATGAAATCAAGCAAAAACGGCCGCATTTAGTGAAAAAGAAAACGTTCTGTTTCATCAAGACAATGCACCAGTTCACACATCCCTTATCGACATGCCCAAAATCAATGAGTTAAAGTTTGAATTGCTTCCTCATGCACCCTATTCGCCAGATTTGGTCCCCTCTGATTATTTTCTGTTTCCAAAGTTGAAGAAATGGCTTGGTGATAAAAGATTTGCTAATAATGAAGAGGTGGAGCTTGCAGTTGATGGCTATTCTTCAGAACTCGACGGTTCTCACTATAAACAGGGTATCGAAGCTATTGAACATCGCTGGGAAAAGTATATCGAGCTGAGAGGAGACTATTTAGAGAAATAAAGATGTTTTTTCCCAACATTTTTTTTTCTTTGTTAGGTCGGGTACTTTTGGGACAGCCCTCGTATATAGAGGCCTGTTTATTCCGGTCATGTCGGCGACTTTTAACTTTTTGATTGAAACATGTGTCAACTCACACTGGACTAAACTTTGAAGTTTATACTTTTTTCTTTTGAATAATTTGTGATATAATAATTATTATTATTCTCGCAACCAGATATGGTTCCTCCTTTAATTATAACATGCATGTTTATAAAAAGAAAACTATATTTATTCTTTTGCTTTATTAGAAAAAAACATAAAGGTTTCTTCAATCAAAGTTTAGGCTACTACCTGATCCGGTTTCACATCAATCCAACGATTCTTAGGTCGTCCCATTGGCCTCCACCCTCTTGGTTTATAGTCCACTATTTATTTAGGAGTTCTTTCAGGAGACATTCTTTCTAAATGTTGAAGCCGGTTTTCTCTGATCTCGCTAGCTTTACTATAATGGATTAAATGTTTAATTCCTTTTTAATGTCGTTTCTAAATCAGTCTTCTCTTGTACAACCTTTAACAGATCTTAGGAAACGCATTTCGGTTGCTTGTCTCACTACTATATAGTAAGGCAGGAAGTGCCATGATGAAATGAAATTTTAATTGCGTATGTCTTCTTGTTTTCCCCTTCAATATTCTTTTAATTGTGCCACATAATGCTTGAAATTTAGTCATTTTAAATGTATACACTGTATAATGTATTCAATGTGCTTTGTCCTATATTATGCCCTTGAACTTTCCGTTCGTGGATAATGTTGTCTAGATAATTATATATTAAATAAAATAGGCGATAAACTACATCCTTGTTTAACCTACTGATTTATTCTAATCTCGTTTATTAACTTTTTATTTATTTCAGCAACTATTTTGTTTCCTACATATAAACCTTAAATAACTTTAACTAAACGCTCTGGGTATCCTTTTGAAGAAGTAGTATTGTAGGAGACGTTGTATTGTAGTTCAACTGTTGGGGAGCCAAAAACTTGATGTAGTTTAGTGGAGTGTTCGCCCCACTACGATACAAAGTTTCCGGTAGCCTTCGCCCCAACGTTCACTTTCCGGTGGCCTTCGCCCCAACGTTCAGGAATCAACTTTGTATTTTTATATTTCTTTAAATATTATATATATATATATATATATATTTGTTATAATTTTTACTTCACTCTTTTATTAATTCTTCACACGATTAAATAAACCTTCACTGATATAGAGAGCTGTGAGATTATTTATTAATTACTTGCACTTTTTAACAAGTAAACTTTATAATATTCCCGCCGTAATGAATTTTCGTATCACACTGGATACGTACCGAGCGAATGAACTGCTCAGGTACGTTGCTTTCTAGCAACTGCCGTTTACCGCTTAAATTTGTAAATTTTTCTATTTCAGGTCTCTGATTGGTTAATTTTACTCCAATAGTATAGTTTTATTTAACTTAAAGTTTTTGTAGTTGTTGATTGGCTATTTATAAACTGTTTTAAATATTACATTATTATTGCTTCAAGAATTACTAGTAGCATTATTAAACAATTCATTATTGCCTTAAGGTTACCTCATTGTTAGCAACTTTCGGCCTCTATTCTCACAGCTCCTACATTATTAAATTACCTAATACATTCACATAACATTATTATACATGTACACAATAATATAAACATATACAATGACTGTAATATACACTTTTTATATATTGTAGTATACATATATTGCTTTACGGCGGGCTGTTATTATATTTTATATTATATAATTAGACTGAAATCATTTAGGTGTTAAAATACTGCCTCACTTTTGTTTTTAATATATGCCACAGTTTATTTTGGTCTACTCGATCGAAGGCCTTAAAGTTCCACAAAGGCAAGATGGGTCTCTAAGTTAAACTCTGTTCCTTTTTCTGTTATTTGCTTTAGGATGAACACCTTACCCCGCACGATCTTCCTTTTCTAAATCCACTTTTCTCTTCCATATTTTTTGTTTCTGATATTATTACTTTCTCTACTACGTATAGAAAGCAGGGGAAGTATTACATTCCACCCAAAAATACAATACCGAGATTTCACCGAAAATACATGTTTTGAGGCTCCTGAATCATCCAGAAAGAGCATTTTTAGAAGAAGGTCCGTGTGTGTCCATCTGTTTGTCTGTGTCTGTGAACAGCATAGCTCAAAAACGAAAAGTCGGATAAATACCAAACTTGATATTTGAGTTTAGTATCTTCCAAGAATGCGACACGAAGATTTTCAAGAAAACCCCACCACCTCCAACTACCCTTTACATGGAACATTTTTCGAAAATTTTGATTTTCTAAACAATGGCTCTAACGATTTTGATTAAAATACTGCACACACATACACACACACAAATAAGTTATTTACGTGACAAATAAGATATACATCTTGAAGTTTCTGGGAATAGCCTAGCCCTCTTCATTCAGAAGGAATTTCGTATAATTTTTGTAGCTTCTAAACGTTAAGCGATAGTCTAAAACGTACCGCATAAAAATGCAGATCTCTTTAAAACACATAATTTACTAAATATAAGTTTTTTGTAGATTAAGCCGTTTCTGAGATAGCCGTTATTGTGGTTCGAATTGTTCATTTCTTGGTCATTCTCTTGAAGTCCTTTCAACAGTCAGTTGTTTCTCGTGATTGCAGGAAACAGTATGGAATTTTAAGGGCAGCATATAGCGTCCAATTCTCAAACATTTGACTATCGCTATTCCGTTTGTATCTATATTGAAATGCGTATTGTCGCTATTTCCGGAAAGGTTTATATCGATTAAAATGAAGTAGATAGGAAACTAAACTTTCGGAAGAATAATTTTATACCCTCAAATAAAGGATAGGGGGTAGAGAAAGTCTTGTGAATGCAACATCAGATTTTTATTGTTGCGCATTGCCGCAAGGTATTATTGTAAATATTCGTGTGTTAGACTCTGCGGGCATCAACTAATGATTTACACAAATCTAATAAAAACTGTGACTGTCTGCTGGATGTGGCAATAGCTGTCTCCACTCTTTGAAGCGAGAGCAGATTTGTGCTTTGTTGTTAAATTGTGTTGACTGATAAAATACTCTTTTTCAAGATAGTATTTTTTATCCACTTCCCACACATGCTATCATGCATGGGAAGTGGAAAATCCTGCACTCCGGCGTTTTTTATTTCTACAGCAGACGTTAATAAAATATATTTAATCCTCCAAATATTGATACGTATATTTTTTGTTGCAGACATGCAATATTATCATACTTGATTGTTGAATTTTGCCATTTAAATCTTACCGTCTTTACTTCCCTTTGTTAACATTTACTAACGATTTAATTAATGCAGATTTAAATATAACTCTTTTAGCGCAAACAGCCTTCATTGTTCACTTGGTCAAACTACCAAGCTTTACTAAGCAATCAGCATTCGCAGAGGCGATCTTGATACTGTTTTTGAACAAGTGACAGTGATTAATTTTTATTTTCGCCTAAGCGTTTCTATTATTCACTATCAGTCGAAAAAACAGTTTATTTGAAACAATTGTGTGTTTTAAGCAGATCTACAGTTTTTGTGTAGTATTTTCGTCTATCTTTTTTGACTTGGGAAGCATACCTGTGTTGTAGTCCATTTAGCGTTACCCAGGGAACAACATGTGAAGGCGGACTACGTTGTTGCCCTATATTCTCCGAATATATACAGATGGATCCCTCATCAATAAAAAAACAAACAAAACAAAACGCAGTTGCAGGAGTATACTGTAAGCATTTTGCACAGTATTTAACATTAGATGAAACGTCAAACCACTATGATGGAGAATGAACAGCTATAAAATCAGCATTACAGAAAATTTTATATAGACCATAAATAAAACAAAAAGTAGTCATCTTATCAGACTCAAAATCAGCCATAGATGGGATAGTAAATTATAATAATAAAACAACCAGAAACATTGAAGAAATAAGAAGCCTAATTAAAGCCGTTGAAACTAGAAATCATGTCACTCTACAGTGGATCCCAGCTCATGTAGGGCAATAAACATGGGAATCAATTAGCAAAGAAAGGTGCATTACAACAAATAAAACCTGCAGGACAAATAGAAATAAATAAACAATTAAATAACATTAACCAACATTTCAAAAGACAGCAGAAACTGGACGAAGAAGAGACATTAAAAGATAACGATTATAAGAATATTAAAGATAGAGTTGATATACAAAACGTGCCTAGGAAAACTGCAGTGGCCTTAGTTAGGATGGCAACTGGCCACGATTGTCTCACAGAACACCTCTACAAGATGGAATGCCTAGTTACACCCAAGTGCACTCTCTGTGAAGAAGATGTCATCCTGAACAAACAGCATCTCGCCAAATACAAAGGCCTTAAAAGTGATAACTTACAGACTTCATATTGGGAAGCCAGAGGGAAAATTATGCAGATCAATTAATCCCCAGTGCCATTAGTGAACAACAACAAAAACAACATTTTCGTCTATCACTTAACGTTTACCAGAGATACAAGATTCTACAAAATTCCTACTGAATGAAGTGGACTTAACAGGATATTCCCAGAAAAGTCGATACATAAATTTTATTTGTCAAGTAAATATCTTTATGCTCGACCATGCCAAAATGTAGTATTTATACGACTGGTGCTACCAGTACTTTAATGGGCCTCATTAAAGTACACCTGATCATTAAAGTATTGGTATTCGACCAATCAGAAGTGGCCACGTACCATTGTGTAAGCGCAGGTATCGATTATTCTACGTAGTACGTCTCACAACGCTAGCAACTTTGTTTGACACAGGCGCTACAAGGTCATTGTATTGTAACCATAGATAAAGGAATAACGATTGTAACACATCGCTCAAACCAGAAACGAATACTTATGAAACCTTTAATTTAGATTTATGGTCGAGCATAAACAGTGGTATGAAACTTGACTATAATGGTGATTAAAACGCTCGTATGATAATACTCGCCTTTTAATTACTAATATTATAGTCTCGTTGCATAACATACTATCAATGTATGGTATTTTAATCAAAATCGTTAAAGCAATGTTTCGGAAAATAAAAAAAATTCGAAAAATTTCCATGTAAAGGGTAGTTTGGGGTAAGGAAATTTTGTTGAAAAACTTCGTGTCGCAACTTTGGAAGATAATGAACCTAAATACTAAGTTTGGTATTTATTCGACTTTTCGTTTTTGAGTTATGCTGTTTACATACACGCGCACGCGCGGACCTTTTTCTAAAAATGCTTATTTGGATTCAAGGGACCTCAAAACATTTATTTCCGGGAGAATCTTGGTAGCGAATTTTTGGGTGGTATACAATACCTTCTCTATGTACTATGTACGTGTAGATGATGATGATATGGGGTTTAAGGGCTCTAAACATCTAGGGTCATCAGCGCTCTGTACGTGTAGAGAAAGCAAAAAGGCAAAATAAAAACTGTTTCTGTATTTCCAAATACCTCCAAACCGATATATACACATAACTTTTGATTTATTACCACCCAGTAAAAGGGTATTTTGCCTAGCATCTGGGCTTTATTAATTACTATATATGTATTTACCAAATTAAAATTGCTGTTTACGTATATTAACTTACCGACACGTTCAACAGATGTTTATGTGTATGGTTTTTCATAACTTGAGGCTCTCAAAAATGTCACGACGACAGTGGGCTTCTTTAATTTGCGGAAAACTCGGGGAGGAAATCATCTTTGTGCCGACACTTCTTTTGAACTTAAAACTGCACGCTCTACAAAGGTAATATGCAGAGAGAAAGTCTGGAGGGGCATGGAAGAGGGTAAAGAGTTTAGCGGGGCTGGGAGCCGGCAGAATCGTATTATTATCTAAACCAAGTTTTCACTAAAATTTCCCTTGGGGCTATTTTAAACAGTACACCCCGAATGTTCTCAAGTAATTAAAAAGTTTTTATTTTTCTTAATAATGAACTTTTATAAAGAACTTCAAAAGAAGGAAAAATGTTTCTTGAGGATTTCTTTGTGCACAGGGGTCGGAAGGAAACATGGCTCAGTGTTTTGTTTCCTTCTTACACATTGTCTCGAAAATTCAACGTAGCCGCATCGCTACGTAGCGCCGTTTTATTCATCTTGCATTGCAGTGGTCAGAAAAAAAAAGGCTGTTGTGTCACATCCACATGCCTTTCTCTACCAACTATCGTTTATTACCTTCTCTACTACGTATAGTAGGTAGGGGAAGTATTGTATTCCACCCTAAAATTCGATACCGAAATTTTACCGGAAATATATGTTTTGAGAGCCCCTGAATCCAAAAAAAGCGTTTTTGGAAACATGTCCGTGTGTGTGTCTGTGTGTTTGTGAACAGCATAACTCAGAAACGAACAGTCGGATAAACACCAAACTTGGTATTTAGGTTCAGTGTCCTCCAGAAATGCGACACGAAAGTTTTCAAGAAAATCCCCCACCCCAGATTACCCTTTACATGGAACATTTTTCGAAAATTTTAATTTTCTTAAAAATGGCTCTAACGATTTTGATTAAAATATCATATATTTAAGATATTTTCATGACAAATAAAATGTATATCTTAAATTTTCTTCATTCTTCATTGTGAATGACTTTTGCATAACTGGTAAACCATAAGAGATAGACAAAATTTTACTACACAAAAATGTAGATCGCGTTACAATACACAATTTATGTCATATACATTTTTGTTGACTGAACCATTTTCGAGATATTGCTTGTTATTCCCTTAAATTTTCCAATACTTATGCTTTTTCTCAAATAGGAATTCGTTATTCATTTTTTGTCTTGGATATGCAAAGAGTATTAATCTGTGGCAAAGAGAATGGTGCTGCACCTAGCAACCAGCTATTAAGATATATGTCGATGCTTAAAGGGTACTGTTTTCTACATTGCCCTTGCAATTACAAAACAAGGGGAACATAGTACGCCTTAAGCGATAGTCAAATATTTTTAGAACTGGTCGCTAGGCGTAAAATGTAATTCTCTTTGCATGTCAAAAGATCGTTTCTGCAAATGTTTATCTCGATTAATATGAAATAGATGGAGAATAAGAGTTTGTAAAAATAGTTTGTACAAGAGTAGAGAAAGTCATGTGAGTGTAACACATCAGATTTTTTTTATATA
The DNA here is from genome assembly GCA_030765065.1 of Deroplatys truncata. Lineage (NCBI taxonomy): Eukaryota > Metazoa > Arthropoda > Insecta > Mantodea > Mantidae > Deroplatys > Deroplatys truncata. The sequence goes on along the minus strand of CM060987.1, from coordinate 40,599,955 downwards.
CCTTATACAAACTATTCTTACAAAGGCTTATTCCTTCCTGTACTACGTATTGTAAACAGAGGAAGTATTGATTTCCACCCAAAAATTCGATGTCGAGATTTCATCGGAAATATATGCTTTGAGGCTCCTTGAAACCCCCTCCCCCCAAAAAAATGTCCGTGTGTATATGCTTGTGTGTGTGAACAGTATAACTGAAAAACAAAAGGTCATATAAATGTCAAACTTGGTATTTAAGTTCAGTTCTTCCAAACTGCAACTCCAAACTATCTTTTACATGGAACATTTTGCGAAATTTTTTATTTTCTGAAAAATTGGTATTACGATTTTGAATAAAATATCGTGTATTAAAGATATTTACATGACAAATAAAACGCATATCTAGGATTTTCTGGGAAGAGGCTGTAAAGTCCTCTTTGTTCGGAAGGTATCTTATATAATCTTGTATAACTGGTAAACCTTAAGAGATAGACGAAAACATACTACACAAAAGTGTAAATCTCTTTAAAACACATAATTTATTTCCAATAATTTTTTGTGGCATCAGCCATTTTCGAGATATCCGTTATTAATGGTGTGAATTGTTCAATACTTAGACATTCCTTTAAAGTCCTGTCGATTTTCAGTTGCTTCTCTCGACTGCATGGAAAGAGTATAGAGTTTTAACGCCAATGTTTATAGTCTAGTTCTTAAATATGTGATTATCGCTGTTACCTTTGTATGTATAACGAAATGTGTAATGTAGCTATTTCTGCAAAGGTTTTTCTGAATTAAAAGGAAGTAGATATAAAAATAAGCTTTGGATAGGATTGACTACGGAGGGAACTTGGCACCGATTCAGAGGGTATATTGTACCTACGCCCCACGACGGGGCGTCCCCGGGAGGATGGAGGAGGCGAGATGAGACACCGGGCGGCCGGAACCAGGAGGGATGGCACAGCAGTCATAGGTCCCTAAGTTTCCAGATAGAAACACACCTGCAAACGGGGGACCCTATCCCACACAGAGAGGTCCAACGCCCCTCAAGGGGGTTCGGATACCTCGGCAGTCAGCCGAAAGCCGAGGGATGAAGAAAGTCACAAAGAGCATCCTTTTCCCCTGCCACGATGCACCGAAACACCATCGCTGACACTTCCGACCCTGAAAGAAACCAACGGGATGAAAGATGAATGTAATGAAGAATGGAACGAAATGGAACGGCAGGGAATTCGGGGGATGCAAGAAACCACTCCAGCATTTCCCGAGAAAACTCCCGAAAAATCCATGGGTCAGAGTGGGCGGTCACCGGGGATCGATCCCGGGAGACCTCCCAAATGCGGGCCACAGACGTAACCGCCTGAGCCATCCTGCTCGGTAGAATAACGTTTAGTAAGAATAGGTTACATAACCACTAGTTAACAATAGAGGATAGAGAAAGTCATGTGAATGTAACACATCAGACATTTTTTCTATCTGCTTCATATTAATAGAGATAGACGTTTTGCAGAAATTGTTTCACTGCACATTTCGTTGTAGGCATCAGAGGGACACAGGAGCCCGAAGCGATAGTCAAATGTTCATAAGCTGATTGCTATATGCTGGCTTTGAAATCACATACTCTTTCCATTACTTCGCGAGAAACAACCGAATGGTGGCAGCACTTCACAAAACCATAAAGTATTGAAACATTCAAACCAATAAAAATGTATGCCTCGGTGTCACAAAAAAGTTATTTGAAAGAAATTCTGTGTTTTAAAGAAATCTACACATTTTGTATAGTAAGTTCTTATCTTTTGTGGATTACCAGTTAAAATTCCCTCAGAATGACTTTACAGACTATACCCAGAAAGTTCAAGATATACATTTTATTTAAATATAAATATCGTAATATGTGGTATTTGAATAAGAAAAGTTGACTCATTTTTGAGAAAATAAAAAAAACGGCAATTTTTCCATATGAGTAGTTTGGGGTGGAGGAATTTCCTTGAAAACCTTTGTGTTGCATATTTTGCAGATACTGAATTTAAACATCAAGTTTGGTTATCTGACTTTTCATTTTTGAATTATGCTGTTTACAGATACAGTCAGACACACACAAACACACACACACAGAGTCACACACAGAGCTTTTTATAATAATTTCCCCTTTTTTAAATCAACGAATCTTAAAACATGTATTTCCGGTTGAATCTCGGTATCGAATTTTTGGGTGGAATGCAGTAATTCCTCTATTTACAAGGTACGTGGTGAAGCAATAAAATAAAGTGTCTTAACATCAACGACTACAAGACTAAAAAAATATCTGATATGACACATTCGCATGACTTTCTCCACCCTCTATCTTTTTTAGTAGGTACACAAACCATTCTTACTAAAGCTTATTTTTCTATCTACTACAATTAATTCAAACAAACGTTTGGAGAAATAGCTACATTACACTATCGAACAGTGATAGTCAAATCCTTAAGAACTGGACGTTATATGCTGGCCTTAAAATTCCATACTGTTTCCATGACATCGCGAGAAACAATTGAAAATCGACGGGACTTTGAAAGAATGACAAGTATTGAACAATTCGAACCTTAAATAACCGAAATATCAGAAACGGCTTATGTCACAAAAAACTTATTTTAAGTAAAGTGTGTGTTTTAAAGAGATCTACATTTTGTGTGTGTTACATTTTCGCCTATCGCTTAACGTTTAGCAATTATACAAGATAATACAAAATTCCTTCCGAATGAAGAGGGCTTCCGAGGCTGTTCCCATAAAATTTAAGATGTACATTCTTTTTTGTCATGTAAATATCTTTTGTATATGGTATTTTAATCAAAATCATTAGAACAATTATTTGGAAAATCAAAATTTTCAAAAAATGTTCCATGTAAAGGGTAGTTGGGGTGGGGGATTTTAGTGAAAATCCTCGTGTCGCATTCTTGCAAGATACTGAACTCAAATACCAAGTTTTATATTTATTAGACGTTTCGTTTTTGAGGTATGCTGTTCTCAGACACACAAAAACACACACACACACACACACACGGACATGTTTCCAAAAATGCTTTATTTGGATTCAGGGCGCCTCAAAACATGTATTTACGGTGCAATCTCGGTATCGAATTTTTGAGTGAAATGCAATACTTCTACTTACTATATGTAGTAGAGAAAGTAATAAATGCTTTACACTATATTTACGGCAAGTATTTATAAACAAAGAGAGGATGAAAATATGTAAGCTAGAAGCATTGGATCTCCAAATGTAGAAAGGTGAAATTGAATTTTGTGAGCTTATGTTAACTACAGGTAAGCGCAACGTTTTCTGTACAGAAAGGAAACTTCTTTCATAATAAACATACGAAATATCCATTTGTTATAATGGTAGTAAGTACAATTCAGCCTATTATAACATGGTGAGTCGCTGCATTTTAATTCCCATCACATCTACACTTGGGTTCTCTAAGTAGGGCTTTCAAGAGACATCTTTCTGCCATCTTCAGCTCGAAGTCAACTGGCTTCTCGCTCACTCCCCGGACCGCCAAAAAATAATTCAGCAGATGATTTTTCTGTCCTCTGTTGGGAAAAGTTGTACTCTAGTTGTCTTGAAGATACTGCCATCTGTGGTGAAGATTGGGAACTAATCTGTCTAATTTCTTCTCTTCAGCAATTTGATTGGATAAGCTGCATCAAGTAGTCCATTGGCGATATTTTAAAATTCAAAATATTCTTGATGTTGCGATGGATGAAAATCTTTTCCCAAATTTCCAGTTGTAAATAAGCATGTATAGGTTTCAATAATGTCATCTCTCGTCCTATTTCATGGTTTCAAGTGCAAAAATCTGATTTATCTATTTGTTTTAATTTTATATTTCTCTGATGTTCAATTAAACCTGTCTTTAAATTTCTTTTTGTTCTACCATTATATAAACCTTGGCAATCTTGACATGGAATCTGATAAATACCTGACTTTTTATGTTATCTATTGTGTTATTCAAAGGTGTGTTCAACATATTTATCAAATTATACAAATTCTGAGGTGCAAGCTGAATATAAAATTTTCTGAATAATTTTTCAAAATATTTAAACATCACAGGGCGGTATGTGAATTTCTTGTATATCAAATCATTTTTATTGGGGCTATGTAAGGTGCTAGTTGTATGTAAAGTATGTTTCTGTTTGCATTTAGTAATTAAATTATTAATGAGCTGTGGTTTAAAACCATTTTCAATAGCCACATTCTTGATGTATTTTAGTTCAGTAAAATAAAATTCAACCTACTGCGAGTAAGTCAGATTGTCATTATGGTCAGGGAAGGTTGGTGCATCTCTTTTACAAGAATCTCTCTTTTTCAAAATTCTCTTCTTATGACTACTTCCATGTGTATTTCAGCGATTAATTTTATTTGTAGGCTTCTGGAATTCAAGTTCAGTCTTAAAAAATCATCATAATGACACGGATCTTTCTACAAAAATATCATACTCTGGAAGGATTTCCATTGAAAAAGTTAAGGCAGAATATGCAGACATTGGGATGTAATATTTCATTGGTTCAGTGAGTGAAGCACTTTGTAGAAAGATAAATAAATATGTATACGACTCTTACTTTGTTTTAATATATTTTTATAGTTCTATTATTCCTAATAGTTTATAATGCAAAGCACAAAATATAAAGCATTTCCATTGTAAACTAACTTAAATGCAAAAGAATGTTATATTGTAGCGACTCTTGGAGTAGAAAACTCCGGGGGTTGCTAGCAACAGGGGATGGTAGTTTCAGATGTAAGGAGTAGCCGGTACCGGGATTAAGGGGTGCCAGTGGGAAACTAGGGAGTGTCAAATAAAGACTGCGCCAGATTTTATAAAAACTAGAGGCTAGGTCATTTAATTGAACCAGCTGAGGTTACCCAGCTGGGAGCCCTCCACTGGGCCTCTAAGTACAAGAGGTTAAACACCCATCGCTAAAACTTACCTGAGATAGTTTTGGTAAGACTTGCGGCACGGTAAAATATTACTGTGTTACGTCGGGGTTCGAGACCCAAATTAAACGTAGGCGCATGTCTTCTACGTGGCAGTGAGATGATTGAGAGACTGGACCCCCTGACTACTTACGTGGTCAATAAATATTCTTTGGAAAGACAGTCAGCAAAGTGCTGTCCCCGTTGCTCAGTATGTTCCAATTTCGCCACTTTATGAAATCTGATGCAACTTCCTAGTTGTGGATCGAATTCCACGAAGGCTCGTTACAATATGTCCAAAAATGTTAAACTGGGTCCTGTCAAACCTTTGAAATTATTCTCAATGACTTTACTTGTAAATAAGAACATTTCTATAACGTTAAAAACCTATAACATACCACTACCGTATCATGTGTCAGTCTGGACACGTCACCTTTCTACATTTAGATTCTATGAAGGAACAGTGATTTACCATACGATTTAGTGTGATATAATAGGAAGCTCATTAGTGCCAGCTGGGAAGTAAGTAAAGATGGTTATTCAAACGAGAGAGAGAGAGAGAGAGAGAGAGATAGAGGGCACGAAGAGTTATCTATGTTGAAGGGGCAATATCTTTGAGACTGCCGCTAGTTTAGAGAAAATCGGTAAAGGAAACTCATTATGTCTTTAAATTCGGCAACTCTTTAGTATGGTGTGCACGACGAAAATCTAGTTCATCAACTGCCACTGGATATTTAAAACTCTGTGTAAACATTAACCTTAAAATTGATATTACTTAATTATGAGTGTAAGCCAACATTTTTCTTCAAAATTGGTATATTTGCTGTGTTTTTCTGTGTATTTCTTTTCAGTTATTCGTGACACAACTGGATATTGAAAACACATATAGCCTACCAAGAAGACTACAAACGATATTAGGAGACATTGGATCATCGTCGTGGGAAAATGGGGGATGTAAGTTGCCACAAGGTATTTTTACTTTCTCTGCTACGTATAGTAAAGTAGGGGAAGCATTGCATTCCACCAAAAAATTCGATACCGAGATTTCACCGGAAATACATGTTTTGAGGTGCCCTGAATCCAAATAAAGCATTTTTGGAAACATATTCGTGTGTGTGTCTGTCAAAAACGAAAAGCCGGATAAGTAACAAACTTGTTATTTGAGGTTAGTATCTTCCAAGGATGCGGCACGAAGATTTTCAAGAAAATTTCCGCACCCCAGACTAACCTTTAGATAGAACATTTTTCGAAAATTTTGATTTTCACAAAAATGGCTCTAACGATTTTGATTAAAACATGTTATGCTTAAGATACTTTTATGACCAATGAAATCTATATCATTTTCTGGGAATGTCTCCTAAAGCCCTCTTTATTCTGAATTACTTTCGCATTACTGATAAATCGTAAGAGATAGACAAAATTTTACTACACAAAAAATGCAGATCTCGTTAAAAACACAGTTTATGTCATATACATTGTTTTGTCCAGTGAACATTTTCCGAGATATTGTTTGTTATTTGTTTGAATTTTAGAATACTTATAGTTTTTCTCAAATGGGAATTCATTATTAGTTTTTTTATGTGCTGGACATGCAAAGAGAATGGAATACTCCACATAACAACCAGCTTTTAAACGATTTGACTATCAGTTAAAGCCTACCATATTCCCCTTGTACCTACAAGAAAATTAGGAATATGATACTTTCTGCAGATGTTTATCTAGATTAACATGAAGTAGATGGAGAATAAGCGTTAGTAAAAATAGTTTCTACAAGAGTAGAGAAAGTCATGTGTCTGCAATACATCAGATTTTTTATCATTATGATGAAGCTATTGCGAAATATTCTATCGAAGGCGAACTAAGGTTAGTTTGAGTGATCCATCGAGGCGAGAATACTGTTGAGGTGCTAAAAGGCGAAGTGAAGTATGTGAGAGAGTTGTTTTCTTCATTTAAAGCCGAAGGAAATTCGGACTGATGTGAATGTTGTATTGTTTTGCTATTACTGTCTGGTAAAGCAAAGTTAATTTGCTGGACAGCTTTTAATAGTGATTTACTTTAATGACAGATAGTATGAAACATAACATAGATAGATTAAACAATCAGTAGCACACCTAGTAATCTATACTAATACTACAATGCTTTTCCCCCACAATGTGGCCACCGCACGGCTGCTCGCGTGCCGGCCGCCGAAACTCAGACTCCTGCCAAAACAGTTGTCATATCCCTGCAACCACCTCAGTTCTTCGCTGTCTGTATTAGACCCTGGCCAATAAAAGGAAATATTTTCTCTGCCGCAATTTTATGTAGTAAAACGGAAAGCATAATTGCAATCCACTACTGGATCTAAAATATGTCATAAATCTATGTAAATGTATCAGCACAACATAAAATAAAGATTTAGATTTCCAAAACCACATATGGTAGGTTAATGTTTAATGTTGCTTTGCTCTGGTATAGAATTTACAGCAGTGCAATTAGTCTTGTTACACTCTCTAGTACCTGTAGTAACTAGGGGAAGTATTGTATTCCATCCAAAAATTCCATACCGAGATTTCACCGAAAATACATATTTTGAGGCTCCATGAATCCAAAAAACACTTTTAGAAGAAGGTCCGTGTGCGTGTGTCTGTGAACAGCATAACTCAAAAACGAAAAGCCGAATAAATACCAAACTTGCTATTTAGGTTCGGTATCTTTCAAAGATATGACACGAAGATTTTCAAGAAAATCCACCCATCCCAGGCTATCCTTTATATGGAACATTTTTCGAAAATTTTGGTTTTCTCAAAATGACTCTAATGATTTTGATTGAAATATCATATACTTAAGATATTTTCATGACAAATAAAATATATATCTTGCATTTTCTGGGAAAGTCCTCAAAAGTCTTTTTTCTGAATGGCTTTTGTATAACTGGTAAACCGTAAGAGATGGACACAATGCTTCTACACAAAAAATATTGTGGCGCATCAGTTAAGTTCATTGTCATACCAGACGCCTTGTTATGTTGCATTATCGCTATTAGACATAGCATTATTGTGTTTCTTTGATTTTTCGGCTTAACGATCCCTCTTTTTGGCGCGGAACACGCCAAAGAGAGGGCTTTGTTTGAAATTCGTCTGATATGACACCGACCCTGACTGGCGTGGCTAGACACGGTTGGAGGGGGGATATAGTTAGCGTCACTTGAGTAACAGCAGTCCTTGTAGTAAGACGTGCGTGTGGTCAATCCACGGCTTCGGGGCATCTCCTTCCATCCTCTCTTTCTAGTTCACAATGTAGAGTCGCCAAACGTTTGTTAATAAATTCCAGGTAATGTGTGTTATATAATGTTTTTGTGTAATGTAAAATACTACGCCTTCCTCTAAATTTTTACACACCAAGGTCCCGGTCTTCTTGCTGTGGCGAGTTGCGTTCCCCCATGTGCGTGATGGGGTGAACTAAATTTATTCATTTTCTGGGAACCTTTTGTGCCTCACTCCAGCATGTAACAATATAGAGTTCGTTAAAACATAATGTATGTGATATACATTTTTTTAAGCGAACCATTTCCGAGATATTCCCTGTTTTTGTTTGAAATTTCCAATACTTATTCTTTTTCTCAAATGGGAATTCGTTATTCGTTGTTTTATGTCCTGGACATGCTCCACATAGCAACCAGCTCTTAAATGATTTGACTATCGCTTAAAGCCTACCATATTCCCCTTGCACCTTCAAGAAAATTAGCAATAAGATAGTTTCTGCAAATGTTGATCTCCATTAACATGAAATACATGGAGAATAAGCGTTTGTAAAAATAGTTTGTGCAAGAGTAGAGAGAATCATGTGAGTGTAACACATCGGATATTTTTAAATGGAAATTCGAAATTCAAAGAATCCTTTTTTTCCCTCTCTATTTTATTTTACGTCGTTTTAACTCCCTGGTGATATCGCGACGGATCTGTAAGTTGATAACTCTTAGAAGATATGTGATGGACAGTTAGCCTTGTAGGTCTCATCTCTGTAACCATCCGCTACCTCACGTGTCACAGAGACCCTAGCGCATAGCTACTGAATCTTCTGCTTCGTGCCGTGCAGACGGCATTAGGGTGCCGTCCAGTCCAACCGCCGCCCTCATATAAAGGCGGACAGTTAACCTTCTATGTCTCATCCCTGTGACTCCTGCTTCATGCCGTGCCAATGGCATTAGGGTGCCATCCAGTCCAACAGCCGCCCTCATATAAAGGCGGACAGTTAACCTTGTATGTCTCATCCCTGTAACCGCCCGCTACGTCACGTGTCACAGCGCATAGCTACCGAATTTTCTGCTTCGTGCCGTGCAGATGGCATTAGAGTGTCGCCCTCACACAGAAACACGGACAGTTAACCTTCTATGTCTCATCCCTGTAACCCCTGCTTCATGCCGTGCAAGTAGATTAGGGTGCCGTCCAGTCTAACCGCCGCCCTCACACAGAAAGGCGGACAGTTAGCCTTCTAGGTCTCATCCCTGTAACCATCTGCTTCATGCCGTGCAGATGACGTTAGGGTGCCGTCCAGTCTATCCGTCTCCCTCACACAGAAAGGCGGAAAGTTAACCTTCTAGGTCTCATCCCTGGAAATGCCATCTTGCTTCGTCACGTGCCCACAGAGACACCAGCGCATGGCAACCGGATCTTCTGCTTCGTGCCGTACAGATGGCGTTAGGGTGCCGTCCAGTCTAACTGCTTACATTGTCTGTAGATAGATGACATAGCATTCTCGATTACCACTTATTTTTCATTTTAGTATTGGTTTAGACTAAAGGTGGAACTTTGGGTCATGGTATTAAATATCCAATCCGGTATTTACCTTGGCGACTAAGGAAAACGAGGAAAAACCTCAGACGGATTGGTGGGCCCACGGGATTTGAACCCAGGACCTCCCGAATGCGGGCCACAGACTTTACCGACTGAGCCATGCTGCTATGTCAAAGAATCTTGTAATGTTAATCCTGGTAGAGAAAAATTAAGTCTACGTATTTGAATAATATAATTTGAAATAATACACTTTTTCAGCAATTTACTTTAATCTTCGCCAACAATATAAAACGATTAGCAACAATCTCCGCTCAATCAAAATTAAAAAAAGTCTTATTCTTTAACTGATTACCCTCCTCTTTGTAGGACCTACACCTCCAGAGACTTACAAGCCAATACCTTGGGTCAGTAGCCTGTCAAGGAGCAAGCAAACTCTGGATAATAGAATATCCAGGATGGGTGATCACTCGAATGCCTGGTATGGTGCTGAAAAAGAAGGAAATGAAATGTAGTGATGAAAGGGGTGATAGGAAAATTCGCGGATCAGTTTATCCAATCCAGTATTTGCCAGCGAATGCGGGTCACAGGCGTTACGTCTTGGGCCATCCCGCTCGTAATTAAAAACAAAAACACAGAGGATAACATTAATCTCCATAAATGCCTGCCTCTGATCATCTAGAAAGACAAATATCATAATAAAATTTCTTTAATTAAGATTACCTACATGTTCGACATTCTGAATTATTTATCAATTTTCTTATAATTTCCTCCTTTAAAGAAAGATGGCTACACTGTCTTTCGGATATTAACAATGTTGTTATTCTTATACGTTTTCCTCCAGATCTCAATCGCGTGTTTGATATCTTGTCGCTGATGAAGGTGGTAAAGTTCTGTGAGTAAAAAGGTATGCTAACGGTTTCCATTGTGCTTTAAATCACAGGTCACTTGAGTGGGGGCGCGTTTCCGTTGCTTGCACCTCGTGTTCTGGCTGACCATAGAGCACGCCTTTTCTTGCTTAGGTATGTGTTTTTATGCCTACTATCTAGAGAGAACATAATTTTAATGCTTCGGTAAACAAAATGTATCATTTACAAAAATAGACAATTTCAAGCAAAAATGGGTAGAGGAAAAACCCTTTTATTGGCTGTTGGTTTCACGATACACAGGGCGTTTTTTTATAACTTTTCAGCCGATTGTCTTGAAAGCAGAACGTTTTCAAGAAAACCACTTATGGTGAATGTTTCTTTATTTGAGGGAAAATCGGTGATATTAGCTACGTATTTTCAAGGTCATTTCATGACCAACTCAAGTTTCACTTTCCCTACCACTTATCTGTAGTAGGTAAGAGGAACTATTGTATTCCATCCAAAATTTGGATGTCGAGAATTCACCGCATGGACCAGTTTTGAGGCCAAAAAATTTTTTTTGGATAAAGGCTGTGTGCGTGTGACTATGAATAGCATAACCCCAAAATCGAAAATTCCGATAAATACCAAACTTGATATTTAGGTTCAGCATCTTTCAAAGATGCAACATGAGGATTTTTAAGGTAATCGCCCACTCCATGTTACCTTTTGCATGGAAGACTTTTAATTATTATTCATTTTCTCTGACTCTGATTTTTATTAAAGTGCCATATTGTGACGCAGTTGCTATGGCCCAAGGTTATCAAGAGGTCGGCCTCAGGCAGTCAGAGATAAACAAAGATAAGTCGCGTTCTCGCCCGAGTATACACCAGAAGCGCTTTCGGCAGATAACCAGAATCTTCTAGAAGTTTCCTTCGCTCCCCACTTCCAGAAAGTTCTAGAATGTTCTGTGGAAGATTCCACTGGCTATATAAGCGAGAGTTCTCACGAACGCGAATCAGTCGAGTTGAGCCAGTCAGTCAGTGAGCGAGCGAGTCAGCGAGTGCGTTTCCGATCCGAAGAAAAGTGCTGTTCTCCGAGCGAGTTTGTGACGGCTGCTGTTACATGCAGCGAGGCGGAGCGAGAGATTGTAGAAGTCTTGTTTCCGACTCTCCAGCGAGTGAACCGTCCGAAGGAAGAGACTACGTCGCAATGGAAGTGAAGTGACGGTGAACTGAGCTAGTTTACATTAGAGTAGTAGGTAACAGTGTGAACTAAGTGAAGTCTCAGTGAAAATTGAACCAGATAAAACAGTGAAGTGACATCGAGAACTTAGAGGAGTGACAGTTCAAAAACTGGATAAAATCACAATAGGTTTAAGATATTTGCATGACAAATAACATGTATATCTTAAACTTTCTGGGAATAGACTGTGAAGTCCTCTTTATTCTGAATGACGTTTGTATAAATGGTAAACCATAATCTTACTAAAATGTAGATATATTTAAAAAATGCAATTTATTTTAAATAATCTTTTTTTGTGGTATCAGCCATTTCGAAGATATCCGCCATTATTGGTTTGAATGTTTCAAAACCTTTTTGGCATTTTTACTTTCTCTACCACGCATCTCATAGGTAGTGAAGGTATTGCATTCCAACCAAAAATTTGATATCGATGTTTATTTGGAAATGAATTTTTCGGGACCCCTCAGTCGAAAACAATATTTTTTAAAAAGGTCCGTGTTTATGAGCGTATATGTGTGGGTTAATAAACAACATAACCCTTAAACTACATGCACAAAATATCTCGGAAATGGTTAAAGCCACAAAAAGTTTTTCGACATAAATTGTGTATCTTAACGAGCTCTACATTTTTTTATCTCCTATGGTTTATCAGTTATACAAAAGTCATTCAGAATGAAGAGAACTTCACAGGCTATTAGCAGTAAATTCAAGATATATATTTTAATTATCATGCAAATATCTTAAACACATGGTATTTTAATCAAATTCGTTATTTCCATTTTTAAGAAAATAAAAAATAAAGAAGCATTTTCCATGTAAAGAGTAGTTTGGAGTGCGCGGATTTTCTTGAAAATCCTCATGTCGCATTCTTGGAGGATGCTGAACTTAAATACCAAGTTCGGTATTGAGATATACTGTTCTTTATTTTATTTTTTACTGTCTTATTAATTTATTAGATTACAACTTTATTTTTACTTTCTCTACCAAGTACCTGAATGAATGAATGAATAAATAAATAAAATTTATTCATACATGTTTTATACACAATCAATTTTTACAATATTCCACTTGTAAACTAATTAACCCACACTACGTGATCAAAAGTATCCGGACATCTGGCTGAAAATGACGTACAGGTTCGTGGAGCCCTCCATCGGTAATGCTGGAAGTCAATATGGTGTTCGCCTACCCTTAGCCTTGATGACAGCGTTCACTCTCGCAGGCATACTTTCAATCAGGTGCTGGAAGGTTTCTTGGGGAATGGAAGCCCATTCTTTACGGAGTGTGGAACTGAGGAGAGGTTGGTGACGGTAGGACGGTGACGCCTGGCACGAAGTTGGCGTTCCAAAACATCCCAAATGTGTTCTATAGGATTCAAGTCAGGACTCTGTGCAGGCCAGTCCATTACAGGGATGTTATTGTCGTGTAACCACTCCTCCACAGCCCGTGCAGTAAGAACAGGTGCTCGATCGTGTTGAAAGATGCATCGCCATCCCCGAATTGCTCTTCAACAGTGGGAAGCAAGAAGTGCTTAAAATATCAACATATCGGTCTGCGCTGTGATCGTGCCATGCAAAACAACAAGGGGCGAAAGCCCCCTCCAGGAAAAACACGACCGCACCATAAGACCACCACCCCGAATTTCACTGTTGGCATTACACACGCTGGCAGATGACGTTCGCCGGGCATTCGCCATACCCTTACCCTGCCATCGGATCGCCACAATGCGTACCGTGATTCGTCACTCCGCACAACGTTCAATCGTGTAATGTTGACGCTCCCTACACCAAGCGAGGCGTCGTTTGGCATTTTCCTGCATGATGTGTGGCTTATGAGCAGCCGCTCGACCATGGAATCCAAGGTTTCTCACCTCACGCCTGTCATAGTATTTGGAGTGCATCCTGATGCAGTTTGGAATTCATGTGTGATGTGATAGATGCTAGTCTATTACTCTTTACGACCCTCTTCAAATGTCGGTGGTTCCTGTCAGTCAACAGACGAGGTCGGCGTGTACGTTTTTGTGCTGAACATGTCCCTTCACGTTTCCACTTCACTTACACATTAGAAACAGTGGACCTAGGGATGTTTAGGAGTGTGGAAATCTCGCGTACATACTTCTGGCACAAGTGACACCCAATCACCTGACCACGTTCGGAGTGTGAGTTCCACGGAGCGCCCCATTCTGCTGTTTCACGATGTCTAATGACTACTGAGGTCGCGTATAATGAGTACCAGACAGTAGGTGGTATCTCCCATTCCTATCTTCTCCATAATATTTTCTAAGGTGAAAAACGTATCTTTGTGGGGGTGTCCGGATACTTTTGATCACATAGTGCATGTACAAATTTTCTTGCTAGCTATGTTCTACTTTTACCGTCGTTTTGCCTGGCACCCTGGCCTTATGGCTCAGCTGAGTAGCCCTTGCTATCCTTAATCACCAATGATCCATCCTCTCCCTCCCCCGTCTGCCCTTCTACCTTACTTATCTCTGTTATTTTTCTAATCCATTTCTCCTTTATTTTCTTTAAGAACCATTCTTATTTTTCTTTTCTTGTCAAAAGTTTAATTGCCACTATTTTTCCATCCATTTTTCCCCATTTTTCCTCCCATACTTTTTGTCTCCATTCTGCTAATTCTTTGCATTCTGTCATATAAATTCCCTGTGCATTCACTGCCTCCGCATACTTAACAAATTCCGCTTTTTCTGCTTCCTAGCCCTCTCAGGTACATTGGACCTGTTCTCATCCATGCAAACGCTTCTTTTTCGGTTATATTCCAACAATCCACATACCCTTCTCTTCCCCATTTCCTTGTTACTAATCTATATAAACCCTAGTGATTTTTTATTTTGCAAGCTTTCCCAAATCTCTTGTCTATGTCCTCCACTCTGTTTCTCACTGTTATCCAGAAGCCGTTGCTATTTCTTTTTCCTGCTCTCCAAATATCTCCCATTCCTATCTTCTCCATAATATTTTCTACCCCTGTCCACCAGGTGTTTTTACTTTCTCTACTACGTATAGTAAGTAGGGGAAGTATTATATTTCACCCAAAAATTCGATACCGAGATTTCACCGGAAATATATGTTTTGAGACCCCCTGAATCCAAAAAAAGCATTCTTGGAAACATGTCCATGTGTGTATCTGTGAACAGCATAACTCAGAAACGAAAAGTCGGATAAACACCAAACTTGGTATTTAGGTTCAGTATCTTCCAGAGATGCGACACGATGGTTTTAAAGAAAATCCCCCCACCCCAGATTACCCTTTACATGGAACATTTTTCAAAAATTTTATTTTTCTCAAAAATAGCTCTAACGATTTTGATTAAAGTATCATATGTTTAAGATATTTTCATGACAAATAAAATGTATATCTTGAATTTTCTGGGAATGTCTCCAAAAGTATTCTTCATTGTGAACGACTTTTGCATAACTGGTAAACCATAAGAGATAGAAAAAAGTTTACTACACAAAAAATGTAGATCGCGTTAAAATACACAATTTATGTCATATTTTTTGTTGTTGAGTGAACCGTTTTCGAGATATTGCTTGTTATTCCCTTAAATTTTCCAATATTTATACTGTTTCTCAAATGGGAATTCGTTATTCATTTTTTTGTCCTGGTAATGCAAAGAGAATGGAATACTCCACATAGCAACCAGCTCTTAAAATATTTGACTATAGCTTAAAGCCTACCAATTCCTCTTGCATCTACAAGAAAATTAGCAATAAGATTAACATCTCAATTAACATGAATCATATTGAGAATAAGCGTTTGTAAAAATAGTTTGTACACGAGTAGAGAAAGTCATGTGTGTGTAACACATAAGATTTTTATTTTTCGTACTCTTTGAGATATACTGTACACAAACCCAAGCACACGGATGTTTTTATAAAATCGTTTTCTTTGGATTATTCAAGAAACCTCAAAACGCGTATTTTTGGTGAAATATCTGTACCAAATTTTTGTTTTGATGGAATACTTTAGATAAACTAAAATTAGTTTTTATGTATGTGCCCCTCTTTTTTGAACCTGTTTATGTTTGTATATATTTTCTAACATGCATGTGAATCCTTTTCTACAAAAAATTACTTTTTCAGAAAAGTAGGCTATTAATTCTTTCGATGTTTTCTTTTCTATTCACTTCAAACGCCTACGCTAGCTGCCCATCCATCAGCTTTTTCAGTAGAGTAAAGAAAGCAAAAAACTGCTAACCATCCCTTTTCCACCTCTCCCCCAATTTTGGTCCATAGTATCGTGCTCAGGATTCTCCTTTTGATTTATAAAGGGTAGTTAACACGAAGGTAAGCCGAATTCTAAAATTATAATAATGATTTTGAGGAGAACTTCGTACCTAGATCGTTCAGATAAGACCGACTATCGCATTCTTGAGGGAAATCGTGGCCTGATTTAAATGTGATTATGTTAATATAACACTTTTACCTGCACAGATCAACACAACCTACATTCCAAACACCGCGGTGAGGTCCCATAACGATTATCAATTATGTCTTCAACGAGGTCTTATGGTCCATGCTAAGATAATGGTAATGGCTGTGTCGTTAATGGACTTGGAAACATTCAACTGGTGCTGGAATGAAGCTTGCCAAAATACTGCTTTGTTCGCCAGAAGCTACATCTTAATAAGGAAGAAATAACTACGACAAATGCTTTGCTGTGTATTAAACACACACGGATAAAATTGCTTATCTAAATCAAATGGTACTTTTAATTATTTTATTACGAAAGCTCATCCTCTCGACAGTGAAAAAGGTAGTTTCTGCCCCACGTATGGAAAGCCAATTTGAAGTAGGAGTATTGTATTATACTTCAACTGGTGGGGAGCGGAACTTGAAGTAGTTGCAACCGTACGTATAGTACTCGGTTTACGGCAGCCTTCGCCCCAAATGTACTTTCCGGTGGCCTTTGCCCCAAATGTTTAAAAAAAAAACATTAACTTTGTAATTTTTACTGTGTCTTTAAATATTATATATTTATGTTTGCCTCGGCTGCGTCAGTATTATTGTTAGAGACATATTTCTCTTTGCAGGGTTGTGGTGCGACTGAAGAATGTAGGCTTACACAGATTATAATTTTACTTCACTCCTTTTATTAATGCTTGACACGATTTAAATAACACTTCACTGATATAGAGAGCTGTGAGATTCTTTTATTAATTACTTGCACTTTTTAACACGTAAACTATTTTTCGTCTCACACTGAATACATATTAAACATCTTGAAGACACATCTCGCATCCGGTTAGGAACACTGTCTACAACCAACGGGCCAATTATGAGCGCTGTCTACAAGCAGCTGACTTGATTTCTACCGCCTAAATTTGTAAATTTTTGTATTTCAAGTCTCTGGTTGGCTAATCCTAGTCCAATAGAATACCTTCATTTAACTAAAGCTTTTTCTGGTTGTGGATTGGCTATTTTATAAACTGTCACAAAAATTACATTATTGCTTCCAAAAATTACAAGTAGTATTGTTAAACTTTCAAATTCATTATTGCCTCAAGGTTATCTCATTGTTACATCATTGTTAGCAAATTTTAACCTATTATTCTCACAGCTCCTACATTATTAAATTACGTAATACATTCAGATAACATTATTGCATGTATACAATAATATAAACATATACAATGACTGTAATACACACTTTTTATATTTTGTTACATACACATATTGCTTTATGGCCGGCTGTTATTATATTTTATGTATTATATAATTTGGCTAAAATTATTTAAGTGTTAAACATACTGCCTCAACATATTGAAAGGTAAAGAAAGTAGTTTATACCCTTTTTGGCCATTATAATATACAGTGTGATCTTTTAATTTCTCCGCAGTACCGCAGTTCAATCCCAAAACGGTTGGTATTGTTTTGTGCCTATCAAGGACACGGCGGTTGTATTCCTTACACAAACCACCATCCCTATTGTAAGAGGAGTTGTTTTATTCCACCCAGAAAGTTCAATCTCGAGATTTAACGGAAATAAATGTTTTGAGGCACCTCAATCCAAAAAAATTACTTTTAGAAAAATGTGTGTGTTTGAGTGTGTATGTCTATGAATAGGATAACTCAAAAACGAATTGTTAGATAAATACCAAACTTAATATTTAAGCTCAGTACCTTCCAAATGCATCACGAATATTTCGAGAAAATCCTCCACCCCCAAACTATCCTTTACATGGAACATTTTTCGAATGCATTGCTCATATGAAGAATGATTGTAAAGATTTTAATTAAAATGCAATATACTAAAGATATTTATATGACAGATAAAATGTATATCTTGAATTCTACGGAATAGTTTGTGAAGTCCTCCTTATTCGGAAGGAAGTTTACATAACTGGTAAACGTTAAACGATAGACGAAAACGTACTGCACAAAAATTTAGATCTCTTCAAAACACACAATTTATTTCAAATAGCTTTTATGTGGCATAAGGCATTTCTGAGATATCTATTGTTAATGGTTCCAATAATTAGAACAATTATTAGTAACAAGTATTCAATACTTAGTCATTCTTTTCAAGTCGTGTAGATTTTCAGTTGTTTCTCGCGATGTCATAAAAAGGGTATGGAATTTTAAGGTCAGCATGTAGCGTCCAGTTCTTAAACAGCTGGCTATCGCTACTCTCTTTGTATCTATAACAAAATGTGTAATGTAACTATATTTTATCTCGATTAAGATGAAGTAGATGGAAAATAAAGTTTCGTAAGAAAAATAATTTCTATACCCTAATAACTATAGAGAGTAGAGAAAATCAAGTGAATGTAACATATAAGAAAAACAATCTGATGTGTTACATTCACATGACTTTTCCTACCCTTTATCGTTTATTAGTGGCTATACAAACTATTGTTACGAAAAGTTGTTTTTATATCTACTTCATTTTAATCCAAATAAACCTTTGCAGAAATAGCTACATTACACATTTCATTATAGATACAAAGGGAACGCGATAGTCATATTTAAGAACTGGACGCTATACACTGGCGTTAAAATCACATACTCTTTCCAAGCAAGCGAGAGAAACAATCGAAACTCGACACGATTTGAAAAGAATGAGAGCATTGAATATCTTGGAATAGGCTTATGATACAAAAAAGTTATTTGAAGTAAATTGTGTGTTTCAAAGGGACCTACACTTTTTGTGTGGTATGTTTTCATCTATCGTTTAACGTTTACCACTTATTCAAGGTAATACAAAATTCCTTCCGAAAGAAGAGGACTACACAAAAAATTCAAAATATACATTTTATTTGTCATATAAGTATCTTTAATGTATGATATTGTAATAAAAAACCTTAGGGTCATTTTTTAGAGAAAGTTTTCTAAAACTTTCCATGTAAAGGGTAGTTGGGGTAGGGGATTTTCTTAAAAGTTTCTTTTTCGTGTCGTATTTTTGGAAGATACTGAATTTAATACCAAGTTTGGTATTTATCCGACTTACCTTTTAGTTTTATGCTATTCACATGCACGTGGTGGAGAGAACATAAACAAATCTGATGTGTTATACTCACAAGACCCTCTCTACTCTTGTAAAAACTATTTTTACAAAGGCTTATTCTCCATCTACTTCACGTTAATCAGATAAACATTTGTAGAAACTTATTGCTAATTTTCTTGTAGGTGCAAGGGGAATATTGTAAGCATTAAGCGGCAGTCAAATCTTTTAACAGCTGGTTGCTATGTGGAGCTTTCCATTCTCTTTGCATGTCCAGGACATAAAAAAACGAATAACGAATTCCCATTTGAGAAAAACTACAAATATTGAAAGTTTCAAGAAAATAACTAGAAATATCTCGGAAATGGTTCGCTCTACAAAAACATGTAGGTATAAGACATAAATTGTGTTTTTTAACGAGATCTACATTTTTACTTTCTGTACTACGTATAGTAAGTAGGAGAAGTATTGTATTCCACCCAAAAATTCGATACCGAGATTTCACCGGAAATACATGTTTTGAGACCCCTGAATCCAAAAAAAGCATTTTTGGAAACATGTCCGTGTGTGTGTGCCTGTGTGTATGCTTGTGTGTCTGTGTGTCTGTGAACAGCATAACTCAGAAACGAACAGTCGGGTAAACACCAAACTTGGTATTTAGGTTCAGTATCTTCCAGAGATGCGACACGAAGGTTTTCAAGAAAATCCCCCACCCCAGATTACCCTTTACATGGAAGATTTTTCGAAAATTTTAATTTTCTCAAAAATGGCTCTAACGATTTTGATTAAAATATCATATGTTTAAGATATTTTCATGACAAATGAAACGTATATCTCGAATTTTCTGGGAATGTCTCCAAAAGTATTCTTCATTGTGAACGACTTTTGCATAACTGGTAAACTATAAGAGATAGACAAAATTTTACTACACAAAAAATGTAGATCGTGTTAAAATACACAATTTATGTGATATACATTTTTTGTGTCGATTGAACCATTTTTGAGATATTGCTTGTTATTCCCTTAAATTTTTCAATACTTACGCTTTTTCTCAAATTCGATATTCATTGTTTTTTGCTGGTAATGCAAAGAGAATGGAATACTCCACATTAGCAACCACCTCTTGAAATATTTGACTATCGCTTAAAGCCTAGAAATTCACCTTGCATCTACAAGAAAATAAGATTATCATCTCGATATCTCGATTAACTTGAAGCATATGGAGAATAAGCGTTTGTAAAAATAGTTTGTACAAGAGTAGAGAAAGTCATGTGAGTGTAACACATCAGATTTTTTGTGTAGTAAACGCTTGTCTCTTTTACGGTTTACTAGTTATGCAAAAGTCATTCAGAAAGAAGAGGACTTTTGGGGACATTCCCGGAAAATTCAAGATGTACATTTTATTTGTCATTAAAATATCTTAAATGTATGATATTTTAATCAAAATCATTAAAGCCATTTTTGAAAAAACCAAAGTTCTCGAAAAATGTTCCATGTAAAGGATAGTCTAGAGTGGGGGTATTTTTCGGAAAATCTTCGTGTTGTATCTTTGAAAGATACTGAACCTAAACATTAAGTTTGGTATTTATCCAACTTTTCGTTTTTGAGTTATGGTTCACAGTCAGACAGAGAGAGACATTCATGGACGTTTCCAAAAATGCTTTATTTGGAATCAGGGCACCTCAGAACATGTATTTTTGGTGAAATCCCGTGTCAAATTTTTGGGTGGAATGCAATACTCCCCCTACTTACTATATGTAGTAGACAAGGTAAAAAAGAATACCATAATGGAAGGAAGAATTTATTGTGGTGATGCAGGCTTTTAACTAGGCCTGTGTAAGTAAAATATTATATATGAATTTCTTAATGAAAAACCCTCTAAAATGTAGCATTAATGTGTGTATATTGAAGAAATAATGAACACGTTACATTCCTAATAATGCATTCTCACCTTCAGGCTCTTGGAATTCCTTTCCAGATATTAAAAAGGGACTGACTGTAGAGTATAAAAACTGTGCATTCAATCGCGGAAACCTAAACATCACCTTCTACTAAAGCCACAATATATATTTGGTGATCCTATAATTTTCGTGTTATGGGTCGGCTTTGGAGTCTAACATTAACCGGCACTTAACCCAAGGAAGGAGGGAGGAAGGAAGGAGGACGTGCGCCGTGCCTTACCGTATCGTCTCGCTGGACAACCCATGTTTTTGTCTTACAGTCTTAATGAGACCCTATCTTCATATCTGTATGACAGTAAATTGCCGTTTGGGAGACTTTATTAGTCGATAAATCTATTACACGTCAATATAAATGTCCCTAGAATGTTGGTGAAACTTATCACGTTTGATAAGTCCTGTGACAGGTCAGCCTAGTTTATTTTGTATGTCCTTAGATGGCACCGGGGTAACGGGTGAGGTTCGCATTCGGGAGGTAATGGGCTCGATTCCTGTCGACTGCCCATTCTGAATTTGGATTTTTCGTGGTTTTCCCTGGTCGGTAGGTGAATGCTACGGCGGTTTCTTACCTACCAGGATTTCCTTTCCCTCATTTCCCTTTAATTTCATTTCCATCTCATGTTTCATGCGTGCTTCTATGTTTCGTGGCGTATGGCGTTGCCGAACAGATGGTGCGGGTGCTTTATCAAAGGAAAGAGTAGAGGAGAGGGGATAAGTTGGCACACATGTGGCACAACAGTTTTATTTTTCATTTTTATTCCAGTAACATTTCAACTAATCCATACACGGTACTGTTCTATAAATTTCTTTAACAGTATCTATTAATAATGGCCTCATTATTTAGGCCACATAAAGTTATTTTTTTAAAAAAAAATTAAAAACATTACGTAGTGAGTCAACTTACCCCACCTAGGAGACAGGTTGGCACAGGATGTGGGATAACTGGCTACATGTTATTTAAATCGAAAATGTGCGTTTTAATTAAGTTATTAAAAACAATATCGTGATCAAGTTATTAAGAACACTTCAGAATATAATTACAGATTCATCATAATTAAAACACCTAACACAGGGTAACGTTTTTGAAACATATCACGCCCAAAGTTAATTAAACACTTAAATGGCAATAATAAAATGAAACACTGTACACAAATTAATCGGAAATGTCTTAAAAACAATTTAAACATACAAACTGCCTGTTGCTATCATTGTGCCAACCTGCCCCCTTTTTGTTGTGCCAACTTGCCCCTGGTCTACTTGTTTTAATGGAAGCTCGATATAGCGATCAAGAACAAGGAATTAAAATACTTAAAATACCAGGAAATAAAGCTATTTAAAAGCACTTTCAAACAAAATATTTAGAAGTTATTTAACACTGGATATGAACCCAAGGAAAAACAAATTCCATGAAGTGAATATTTACTAACCTCGCTGGAAAAACAACTTCATGGCTTCCTTCCACTACAACTTGTCACAAAGGATTTTCGCTTCCGTGGGACTGTATTTGGAGACAAGGAACAGTATGTCTGCATTTGGCTACAATCTGTTGACTAAGATGAAAAATAAGTCATGTGTCAACCTGCCCCCTCTCCCCTACTCTCCGTAGGCACTAGAGGGCTGCTTGGGAGATGTGTCGTTCATCGCCTCTCTAGGTAGTTCCGACAGTGGAACGGGTTTTCGAATCTGGAAGTGTTAGGTACTTCCGTGCGCCACTGTGGCCTGTGCCTGTAACCTCTTGTGGTTCCTTCACTTTTTTCTTTTCGCAGGGTGATGAATTTATGTAGAGCTAAGCGTGCGAGGTGTCCCCGTCTGTTCTATAACCTATAACTTACCTATAGTAAGTAGGGGAAGTATTCTGTTCCACCAAAAAAATTCCATACCGAGATTTCACTGGAAATACATGTTTTGAAGCTCCCTGAATCCTAAAAGGCTTATTTGGTGAGGTAGTATTTTTAACACTTAAATGATTTCAGTCTAATTATATAATATATAAGTTCAATAACAGCCCGCCTTAAAGCAATATGTATATGTAACAATATATAAAAATGTATGTAACAGTCATTGTATATGTTTATATTATTGTATACATGTTCAATAATGTTATGTGAATGTATTACGTAATTTAATAATGAGGAGCTGTGAGAATAATAGGTTAAAAGTTGCTAACAATGAGGTAACAATGAGGTAATAATGAATTTAAAAGTTTAACCATACTGCTTGTAATTCTTGGAAACAATAATGTAAATTTTGAGACAGTTTATGAAATAGCCAATCAACAACCAGAGAAAAGCTTAAGTTAAATGAAGGTATTCTATTGGATTAGGAATAGCCAATCAGAGACTTGAAATGCAGAAATTTACAAATTTAGGCAGTAGAAATCCAGTCAGTTGCTTATAGACAGTGCTCATAACTGAACGCGTTGGTAGCAGACAGTGTTTCTAACCGGATGCGAGATGTGTCCTCGAGAAATTTAATACGTATTTGTGTGAGACGAAAATAGTATTATGTGTTAAAAAGTGCAAGTAATTAATTAAAGAATCTCAGAGCTCTTTATATCAGTGAAGTGTTATTTAAATCGTGTCAAGAATTAATAAAAAAAGGAGTGAATTAAAAATTATACTCTGTGTAAGCCTACATTCTTCAGCCGCATCACGCCCTGTTAAGAGAAACATGTCTCTAACAATAATACTGACGCAGCCGAGGCAAACATAAATATATAATATTTAATGAAACAGTCAAATTACAAAGTTAATATTTTTAAACTTGGGGCAAAGGCCACCGGAAAGTACATTTGGGACGAAGGCTACCGGAAACTTTTTATCATACGTGCGGTTGCAACTACTTCAAGTTCGGCTCCCCAACAGTTGAACTACAATACAACTCCTACAACAAAATAACATCTTGATTAGAAAAAGGTCCGTGTGTCAGTGTATGTGTGTGTGTGTGTGTGTGTTTGTATCTGTGTACAGCATAACGTAAAAATGAAAAGTCGGTTAAATACCAAACTTGATATTTAAGTTCAGAAATACAATACTTCCCCTACTTACTATAGGTAAGTAGTAGAAAAATAAAAATGTTCTATACTTAAACTACCATCATTGTGTGGACACAAGGCGCTAGCTTTTTAACTTTTACATGCAATAAAGAAAAACTCATCATTAATCTCCAAAAATAATCTTATTCCGTGATAACTGCTTGAATACGGCGCCGCGGCCGAGCGGTTAGCGGGTTCAATCCCAGGGAAACGCATGTGGGATTTGTGGTGGAAAAAGCGGCGTCTGGGCGGTTTTTTTTCCGGTTCTTCAGTTTCCCCCGCCATTCATTCCACCAATTGCTCAATCATCACCTTTCGTTTCATTCATTTCACCATCATTTCATATCATCTCCTTCCTCGTCCTCATACCAGGCTTCGGGCTGGTAACCCATCCTGGCCATTCTTTCTGATCCATAGTCTGTGCTCCCCGACAGACGTCGGACCCTAGGCACCCTGGGGGTGTAAGCCTTAACAACGGGGAGGATAAACAGAGAAAGAAGACGAAGACAGGTGTAAGCTGAAAAGCAGCGTCCGAAATATAGCACTAGCCTGATATCCTGTTTCATGTTTAAAGCAAGCACGCCGTCCCGTTTTCGGTGATTCAGGCTCATGACAAGCTGTTTCTACATACCTTTCAAAAGGTGTTTTCTATAAGCTAGGTATATACAGTGATTACGTTACAAACTTTTAGGGATGGTAGAGGAGACAATTATGAACAACTTTCATACAGGAACCCATGTCCGGAAACGTCTTGTTTGATAGATGCACATATGTGTTGTCAAATTCTGTCTATAACGATTGGCAGGGTGAAGCTTTTCATTCTAAAGTGATTAGGGGACTGGTAAATCGCAGTGTCTTCTTTAATGTAAGCCAAGTGATATTTAGATGTTGATATGCTAACATTAAGAGAACTTTCTGATGTGCACGTGTGGGCTGGCATAGTGCATGATCACTTGATAGGGCCATATCTCCTGCCAGCTCGTTTAATTAGACAAATGTAACACAACTTTCTTGATATGATTGTAATACCTGAGGTGTTGGAAGATATTTCATATGACCTTCGTTAGCGCATGTGGTGGCAGCATGACAGTGCACCCGCTCACTTGTCCAAAATCTTTTCCATGAACGTTTTCTGGTGAGGTGGATCAGAAGAGGTGGTCCAGTTCATTGGCCTGCTCGTTCACCTGATTTCATACCAATAGGTTCTTTCTTATAGGGTCATCTTAAAGCCCTTGTTTATGACACACCGATAGAATCAAAAGAGGACCTAATAGCAAGACTACTAATTGCCTGGCACAGTTAGGAACATGCCAGAAATCTTTGAACTAGTGTGATAGTCGGTGCGGCGCTGCAATGCTTGCAGAGAGGCTGGTGGAGGACATTTTCAACGGTGTGTTGGTATTTTAAGTTATTGTTGTGAATGTGATGACTTTCAAGTGCATTCAATAAATAATTTTGTAATAAAATTCAAACGCTTAGTTTAATTATCATTATGAAGCATTTCCGGTCATAGGTTCCTATATCAAAACTGTTCATAATTGTCTCCTATACTATCCTTAAAAGATTGTAACTGTAGTGGTTCCTACGTTGATGATGATGGATCCGTAGAGAGACGATGGATGCTGTGTTACGTACCTTTTGGTCATCTTGCCCGTACTCTTGCGATGCATCTTGAGGTTCTCTAGACTGGAATCTGATGATCGTGTATCTGTATTCTTGTGCGTGTTAGTATATTGTAATTATTATTTTATAGTTATGCCACGGCTGCTGTATTTTGTGTCGGAGAGCAATTATGTCTTGTCAGGGTTAGGTATGGAGAATGTTAAAATATTTTGCACACACGTATTCTGTAAAGTATTTCACGTGTATTTTAGGTAAACCATATGTAAATATTCACAATTCACTATCACCTCTGTCATGTTAAAATATATATAACTGGTAGACTTTAAATGCGTAGTTTTAGCGTCTATTCAGAGACGAGCTTATACACGACCTTCCTGCTTGAGGACTGACAAGCTTCTGTTAGCGTTCCCTCCAACCGTTTTCTTAACGTGCGTATTTTAATTATAGGTATGTATCAATGTACCTGATTGGTGCTACTATGAAATAACATACAATAACAGTTTATGTTATATGGAAGTCTTAATGAATGAATCCAAGGTTCGTTACATGCTTACGTAGATGCTACTGCATTTCTCGTAATTTTTATTATTGGTTGTATAGCTAACAATGACCTTTCCCTCTTATATTATATTCTATATGTTATAACGTTATATACTTGTTCTCTACCATGTGTACATTATGAATATATGTGCTTTTAACATTCTCTTAATTATTATACGTACAATATTAGCAAAAAAATCTGATGTGTTACACTCACATGACTTTCTCTACTCTTGTACAATCTATTTTTACAAACGCCTATTCTCCATATGCTTTATGTTAATCGAGATATCGAGATGTCAATCTTATTGCTAATTTTCTTGTAGATGCAAGGGGAATATGGTAGCTTTTAAGCGATGGCCAAATATTTTAACGCTGGTTGCTATGTGTCGAATTCCATTCTCTTTGCAAGTCCAGGACATAAAAAAATGAATAACGAATTTGAGAAAAAGTATAAGTATTGGAAAATTTAAGGGAATAACAAGCAATATCTCGAAAACGGTTCACTCAACAAAAGAAATGTATATAACATAAGTTGTGTATTTTAACGAGATCAACATTTTTTGTGTAGTAAAATTTTGTCTATCTCTTATGGTTTACCAGTTATGCAAAAGTCGTTCACAATGAAGAATACTTTTGGAGACATTCCCAGAAAATTCGAGATATACATTTCATTTCTCATGGCATTATCTTAAACATATGATATTTTAAACAAAATCGTTAGAGCCATTTTTGAGAAAATTAAAATTTTCGAAAAATGTTCCATGTAAAGGGTAGTCTGGGGTGGGGGATTTTCTTGAAAACCTTCGTGTCGCATCTCTGGAAGATACTGAACCTAAATACCAAGTTTGGTGTTTATCCGACTGTTCGTTTTTGAGTTATGCTGTTCACACACACACAGACACACACACAGACACACACACACACACACAGACACACAGACACACACACGGACATGTTTCCAAAAATGCTTTTTTTGGATTCAGGAGGTCTCAAAACATGTATTTCCGGTGAAATCTCGGTATCGAATTTTTGGGTGGAATGCAATACTTCCCCTACTTACTATACGTAGTAGAGAAAGTAAAAAATCTGATGTGTTACACTCACATGACTTTCTCTACTCTTGTACAAACTATTTATACAAACGCTTATTCTCCATCTAGTTCATGTTAATCGAGATAAACATCTGCAGACCCTATCTTATTGCTAATTTTCTTGTAGATGTAAGGGGAATATATATTTACAAGGGCAATATAGAAAAACAGTAGCCTTTAAGCATATACATATCTGTTAATAGCTGGTTGCTAGGTGCAGCACCATTCCCTTTGCCACAGATTATAACTCTTTGCATATCCAAGACAAAAAAAATGAATAACGAATTTGAGAAAAAGTATAAGTATTGGAAAATTTAAGGAAATAACAAGCAATATCTCGAAAACGGTTCACTCAACAAAAGAAATTTATATGACATAAGTTGTGTATTTTAATGCGATCTACATTTTTTGTGTAGTAAAATTTTGTCTATCTCTTATGGTTTACCAGTTATGCAAAAGTCGTTCACAATGAAGAATACTTTTGGAGACATTCCCAGAAAATTCAAGATATACATTTCATTTCTCATGACATTATCTTAAACATATGATATTTTCATCAAAATCGTTAGAGCCATTTTTGAGAAAATTAAAATTTTCGAAAAATCTTCCATGTAAAGGGTAGTCTGGGGTGGGGCGATTTTCTTGAAAACCTTCGTGTCACATCTCTGGAAGATACTGAACTTAAATACCAAGTTTGGTGCTTATCCGACTGTTCGTTTTTGAGTTATGCTGTTCACAGACACACACACACAGACACACACACAGACACACACACAGACACACACACACACAGACACACACACGGACATGTTTCCAAAAATGCTTTTTTTTGGATTCAGGAGGTCTCAAAACATGTATTTCCGGCGAAATCTCGGTATCGAATTTTTGGGTGGAATGCAATACTTCCCCTACTTACTATACGTAGTAGAGAAAGTAAAAATACATAACACGTAAAACTTAAAACAAAGAGTATTAAAGAAAAAAAATATTAACGTGTTGATGCTGAGAAGCTGTGAATTAGATATGTGATTACATTAATAAGTTATCGTATTAGTTTGTCCGTGGCTAGTATTGCATGTTGCTTCATAACATAGTCACAGAATCACTCTGTATATTTATGTACATAATATCTTCTTATCCAAATAGGATATAAGCAAATGAAATGATTATTTAATTGCAAGCGTTTGCGCTGAACATTTAACAACGGTTTTTCTTCTGAACGAGGGGCTCTAGGCGGTAACCTATTTAGCTTTGTAATAGCACCACCTCTTGGCTCATTATAGAACTTTTGTAATTGCAAAGTTCAACAAACAGTATTTTTGGTGCACAAAAGTCTAATTTTCAGAGCGGCATTTGGTTTTTACTTTTTCTACCACGTACATAGTAGGTAGAGAAGGTATTGGATTTCACCCAAAAATTCGATACCGAGATTTCACTGAAAATACATGTTTTGAGACCCCTGAATCCAAATAAATCATTTTTAGAAAAAAAGGCGTGTAGATCGATCTACCTGTCTGTGTGTGTGTGTGTGTGTGTGTGTGTGTGTGTGTGTGTGTGTGTGTGTGTGTGTGTGAACAGCATAACTCAAAAACGAAGAGTCGGAAAAATATCAAACTTGGTATTTAAAGATGCAACACTAAGATTTTCAAGAAAATCCCCGCCCCAAACTAACCTTCATATGGAACATTTTTAAATATTTTGATTTTCTAAAAACGGTTCTAACGATTTTGATTAAAATACCATACATTAAACATATTTACATGGTAAATAACATGTATATCTTGAATTTTCTGAGAATACCTTGTGAAGTCCTTTTCATTTGGAAGGAATTTTATGTAATCTTGTATAAGTGGTAAACGTTAATCGTTAGACGAAAACGCACTACCAAAAATGCAGATCTCTTTAAAACACACAGTTTATTTCAAACAATATTTTTTGTGGCATCAACCATTTCCAAGTTATCTGTTATTAATGGTTCAAATTGTACAATACTCAGCCATTCTTTTAAGCTCCTATCGACTGTTTCTCGCGATGTCATGGAAACACTATGGAATTTTAAGGCAGCGTATAGCGTCCATTCTTAAACATTTGATTATCGCTGTTCCCTCTGTGTGTAACATGTGTAATGCAGCTATTTCCGGAAAGGCATCTCGATTAAAATGAAGTAGACAGGAAGATAAACAAACGTAAGAATAATCTGTATACCCACTAATAAGCGATAGAGGGCAGAGAAAGTCATTGAAAGTAACACATCTGATTTTTTCTTTCTTCATAATTATATTAGTAAGGAGATCTTGTAAATTCATGGAAGTAAATACCCCAGACACTTGTATGTTGTAGACCAAAGTTTACTATTGCAAAGAGACCAGAGTTGAGGTCAAAATGGGCGGAAGGGGCTGCAGGGCGGCACTTAATCCAAAGGGAAACTTTAAGAAAAATCACATCAAAACCTTCTTCCACCCACCGCCCATCTCTGCCCATCCAAAGAAACATGGCTCTGTAATTATGGGTACATATAACTGCGGTGTTTTCTGCTATGTGATTAAAGAGAAATAAAACAAGAACTTCCCTGGCGCCAGTCTTCAACCCCAGTATTTGCTCTGCGACTTTGTTCTAATCATGGCTTTTAAACAATGATACAATTTGGACATGTGCGTATTAATCTTGCATATAGTTTTATTACACGCATCCAGATACGTCCTGTTTTTCGCGTTTTAAATATAATCCTGGGCGGATTTTTAGGAATACTCATTCTTGGAATCTACACAACTGCTTCCTCTGTAAATAAAGAATACACCATTCTCACGATTACAACGACAAAAATATGAACCTTTTGTATGCTTCTTAAAATTATTTAAAACCAGAGTAACTTCGTAATATAGCTTTACTCTACTCACATACTGTTTGCAGGTGGTTGCAATGACATGCAGCTACTTGCATCTTTCAAGGTTTAAGGACTTCTTTCCGTACACTGTAGAAGATTGATTCTCCTTTGAAGTTTAACCTCATATACCACGGTTACATCTACTGATAGGCCATTTAACGTAACCGACTCCGAAATGAATTGCTGAGTTTAAGATAAGGGATAGAATCAGGAAAAGCTTTGGGAGGGATCTTTACCACGTACATAGTTGAAGGTGTTGCATTTCATCTAAAACTTCGATACCGAGATTTCACAGGAAATACATATTTTGAGGCACTCTTAATAAAAAAATCTGATGTATTACACTCACATGACTTTCTCTATTCTTGTACAAACTATTTTTTCAAACACTTATTCTACATACGCTTCATGTTAATCGGAAAGTTAATCTTATTGCTGATTTTCTGGTAGGTGCAAGGGGAATATGGTAGTATTTAAGCGATAGTCAAATCTTTTAAGAGCTGGTTGCTATGTGGCGCATTTCATTCTCTTTGTATGTCCAGTACATAAAAAAATCTGATGTGTTACACTCACAAAACTTTCTCTACTCCTGTACAAACTATTTTTACAAACGATTATTCCCCATATGATTCATGTTAGTCGAGATATCGAGATGTTAATCTTATTGCTAATTTTCTTGTAGATGCAAGGGGAATTGGCTTTAAGCGTTTAAGAGCTGGTTGCTATGTGGAGTATTCCATTCTCTTTGCATTACCAGGACAAAAAAAATCTGATGTGTTACACTCACATGACTTTCTCTACTCTTGTACAAACTATTTTTATAAACGCTTATTCTCCATCTACTACATGTTAATCGAGATAAACATTTGTAGACTCTATCTTATTGCTAATTTTCTTGTAGATATAAGGGGAATATATATTTACAAGGGCAATATAGAAATACAGCAGCCTTTAAGCACATATATATCTCTTAATAGCTGGTTGCTAGGTGCAGCACCATTCCGTTTACCACAGATTAATACTCTTTGCATATCCAAGACAAAAAAATGAATAACGAATTCCCATTTGAGAAAATAAGTATTGAAAAATCTGATGTGTTACACTCACATGACTTTCTCTACTCTTGTACAAAGTATTTTTACAAACGCTTATTCTCCATCTAGTTCATGTTAATCGAGATAAACATTTGCAAACTCTATCTTATTGCTAATTTTCTTGTAGATGTAGGGGAAAATATATTTACAAGGGCAATATAGAAAAACAGTAGCCTTTAAGCATATACATATCTCTTAATAGCTGGTTGCTAGGTGCAGCACCATTCCCTTTGCCACAGATTATAACTCTTTACATTCCAAGACAAAAAAATCTGATGTGTTACACTCACATGACTTTCTCTACTCTTGTACAATCTATTTTTACAAACGCCTATTCTCCATATGCTTCATGTTAATCGAGATATCGAGATGTCAATCTTATTGGTAATGTACATGTAGATGCAAGGGGAATATGCTAGATTTTAAGCGATAGTCAAATATTTTAACGTTGGTTGCTATGTGGCGCATTCCATTCTCTTTGCATGTCCAGGACATAAAAAAATCTGATGTGTTACACTCACATGACTTTCTCTACTCTTGTACAATCTATTTTTACAAACGCCTATTCTCCATATGATTCATGTTAATCGAGATATCGAGATGTCAATCTTATTGGTAATTTTCTTGTAGATGCAAGGGGAATATGGTAGGTTATAAGCGATAGTCAAATATTTTAACGCTGGTTGCTATGTGGCGCATTTCATTCTCTTTGCATGTCCAGGACATAAAAAAAATGAATAACGAATTTGAGAAAAAGTATAAGTATTGAAATATTTAAGGAAATAACAAGCAATATCTCGAAAACGGTTCACTCAACAAAAGAAATGTATATGACATAAGTTGCGTATTTTAACGCGATCTACATTTTTTGTGTAGTAAAATTCTGTCTATCTCTTACGGTTTACCAGTTATGCAAAAGTCGTTCACAATGAAGAATACTTTTGGAGACATTCCCAGAAAATTCGAGATATACATTTTATTTCCCATGACATTATCTTAAACATACGATATTTTCATCAAAATCGTTAGAGCCATTTTTGAGAAAATTACAATTTTCGAAAAATCTTCCATGTAAAGGGTAGTCTTCGGTGGGGGGATTTTCTTGAAAACCTTCGTGTCGCATCTCTGGAAGATACTGAACCTAAATACCAAGTTTGGTGTTTATCCGACTGTTCGTTTTTGAGTTATGCTGTTCACAGACACACACACACACAGACACACACACACACACACACAGACACACACACACACAGACACACACAAGGACATGTTTCCAAAAATGCTTTTTTTGGATTCAGTGGGTCTCAAAACATGTATTTCCGGTTAAATCTCGGTATCAAATTTTTGGGTGGAATGCAATACTTCCCCTACTTACTATACGTAGTAGAGAAAGTAAAAAATCTGATGTGTTACACTCACATGACTTTCTCTTCTCTTGTACAATCTAATTTTACAAACGCCTATTCTCCATATGCTTCAAGTTAATCGAGATATCGAGATGTCAATCTTATTGGTAATTTTCTTGTAGATGCAAGGGAAATATCGTAGCTTTTAAGCGATAGTCAAATATTTTAACGCTGGTTGCTATGTGGCGCATTCCATTCTCTTTGCATGTCCAGGACATAAAAAAAATCTGATGTGTTACACTCACATGACTTTCTCTACTCTTGTACAACCTAATTTTACAAACGCTTATTCTCCATATGGTTCATGTTAATCGAGATATCGAGATGTCAATCTTATTGGTAATTTTCTTGTAGATGCAAGGGAAATATGGTAGCTTTTAAGCGATAGTCAAATATTTTAACGCTGGTTGCTATGTGACGCATTCCATTCTCTTTGCATGTCCAGGACATAAAAAATGAATAACGAATTTGAGAAAAAGTATAAGTATTGGAAAATTTAAGGAAATAACAAGCAATATCTCGAAAACGGTTCCCTCAACAAAAAAATGTATATGATATAAGTTGTGTATTTTAACGCGATCGACATTTTTTGTGTAGTAAAATTTTGTTTATCTCTTATGGTTTACCAGTTATGCAAAAGTCGTTCATAATGAAGAATACTTTTGGAGACATTCCCAGAAATTTCGAGATATACATTTCATTTCTCATAACATTATCTTAAACATATGATATTTTCATCAAAATCGTTAGAGCCATTTTTGAGAAAATTAAAATTTTCGAAAAATCTTCCATGTAAAGGGTAGTCTGTGGTGGGGGGATTTTCTTGAAAACCTTCGTGTCGCATCTCTGGAAGATACTGAACGTAAATACCAAGTTTGGTGTTTATCCGACTGTTAGTTTTTGAGTTATGCTGTTCACAGACACACACACACACAGACACACACACACACACACAGACACACACACAGACACACACACGGACATGTTTCCAAAAATGCTTTTTTTGGATTCAGGAGGTCTCAAAACATGTATTTCCGGTGAAATCTCGGTATCGAATTTTTGGGTGGAATGCAATACTTCCCCTACTTACTATACGTAGTAGAGAAAGTAAAAATGAATAACGAATTTGAGAAAAAGTATAAGTATTGGAAAATTTAAGGAAATAACAAGCAATATCTCGAAAACGGTTCACTCAACAAAAGAAATGTATATGACATAAGTTGTGTATTTTAACGCGATCTACATTTTTTGTGTAGTAAAATTTTGTCTATCTCTTATGGTTTACCAGTTATGCAAAAGTCGTTCACAATGAAGAATACTTTTGGAGACATTCCCAGAAAATTCAAGATATACATTTCATTTCTCATGACATTATCTTAAACATATGATATTCTCATCAAAATCGTTAGAGCCATTTTTGAGAAAATTAAAATTTTCGAAAAATGTTCCATGTAAAGGGTAGTCTGGGGTGGGGGGATTTTCTTGAAAACCTTCGTGTCGCATCTCTGGAAGATACTGAACCTAAATACCAAGTTTGGTGCTTATCCGACTGTTCGTTTTTGAGTTATGCTGTTCACAGGCACACACACACACACACAGACACACACACACACATACACAGACACACACACGGACATGTTTCCAAAAATGCTTTTTTTGGATTCAGGTGGTCTCAAAACATGTATTTCCGGTGAAATCTCGGTATCGAATTTTTGGGTGGAATGCAATACTTCCCCTACTTACTATACGTAGTAGAGAAAGTAAAAATCTGATGTGTTACACTCACATGACTTTCTCTACTCTTGTACAATCTATTTTTACAAACGCCTATTCTCCATATGCTTCATATTAATCGAGATATCGAGATGTCAATCTTATTTGTAATTTTCTTGTAGATGCAAGGGGAATATGGTAGCTTTTAAGCGATAGTCAAATATTTTATCGCTGGTTGCTATGTGGGGCATTCCATTCTCTTTGCATGTCCAGAACATAAAAAAATGAATAACGAATTTGAGAAAAAGTATAAGTATTGGAAAATTTAAGGGAATAACAAGCAATATCTCGCAAACGGTTCACTCAACAAAAGAAATGTATATGACATAAGTTGCGTATTTTAACGCGATCTACATTTTGTGTGTAGTAAAATTTTGTCTATCTCTTATGGTTTACCAGTTATGCAAAAGTCGTTCACAATGAAGAATACTTTTGGAGACATTCCCAGAAAATTCGAGATATACATTTCATTTCTCATGACATTATCTTAAACATATGATATTTTCATCAAAATCGTTAGAGCCATTTTTGAGAAAATTAAAATTTTCGAAAAATGTTCCATGTAAAGGGTAGTCTTCGGTGGGGGGATTTTCTTGAAAACCTTCGTGTCGCATCTCTGGAAGATACTGAACCTAAATACCAAGTTTGGTGTTTATCCGACTGTTCGTTTTTGAGTTATGCTGTTCACAGACACACACACAGACACACACACAGACACACACACACACAGACACACACACGGACATGTTTCCAAAAATGCTTTTTTTGAATTCAGTGGGTCTCAAAACATATATTTCCGGTGAAATCTCGGTATCGAATTTTTGGGTGGAATGCAATACTTCCCCTACTTACTATACGTAGTAGAGAAAGTAAAAATTTAAGGGAATAACAAGCAATATCTCGAAAATGGTACACTTAACAAAAAATGTATATAACATAAATTGTGTATTTTAACGCGATCTACATTTCCTGTGTAGTAAACTTTTGTCTATCTCTTATGGTTTACCAGTTATGCAAAAGTCGTTCACAATGAAGAATACTTTTGGAGACATTCCCAGAAAATTCAAGATATACATTTTATTTGTCGTAAAAATATCTTAAACATATGATATTTTACTCAAAATCGTTAGAGCCATTTTTGAGAAAATTAAAATTTTCTGAAAATGTTCCATGTAAAGGGTAATCTGGGGTGGGGGATTTTCTTGAAAACCTTCGTGTCCCATCTCCGGAGGATATTGAACCTAAATACCAGGTTTGGTGTTTATCCGACTGTTCGTTTCTGAGTTATGCTGTTCACAGACAGACACACAGACCCACACCCACGGAGATGTTTCCAAAAATGCTTTTTATGGATTCAGGGGGTCTCAAAACACGTATTTTCGGTGAAATCTCGGTATCGAATTTTTGGGTGGAATACAATTCTTCCCTTACTTACTATACGTTGTAGAGAAAGTAAAAATGAATAACGAATTCCCATTTGGGAAAAAGTAAAGTATTGGAAAATTTAGGGGAATAACAAGCAATATCTCTAAAATGGTTCACTTAACAAAAGGTGTACATGACATAAATTGTGTATTTTAACGCGATATACATTTTTTGTGTAGTAAAAGTTTGTATATCTCTTATAGTTTACCAGTTATGCAAAAGTCGTTCAGAATGAAGAACACTTTGGAGACATTCCCAGAAAATTCGAGATATATATTTCATTTATAATGAAAATATCTTAAACATATGATATTTTAATCAAAATCGTTAGAGGCATTTTTGACAAAATTAAAATTTTCGAAAAATGTTCCATGTGAAGGGTTGTCTGGGGTGGGGGATTTTCTTGAAAACCTTCATGTCGCATCTCTGGAAGATACTGAACGTAAATACCAAGTTTGGTGTTTATCGGACTGTTCGTTTCTGAGTTATGCTGTTCACAGTCAGACACACAGACACACACACGGACATGTTTCCAAAAATGCTCTTTTTGGATTCAGGGGGTCTCAAAACATGTATTTCCGGTGAAATCTCGGTATCGAATTTTTGGGTGGAATACAATTCTTCTCTTACTTACTATACGTTGTAGAGAAAGTAAAAATGAATAACGAGTTCCCATTTGGGAAAAAGTAAAGTATTGGAAACTTTAAGGGAATAACAAGCAATATCTCTAAAATGGTTCACTTAACAAAAAGTGTATATGACATAAATTGTGTATTTTAACGCGATCTACATTTTTTGTGTAGTAAAATTTTGTCTATCTCTTATAGTTTACCAGTTATGCAAAAGTCGTTCAGAATGAAGAACACTTTGGAGACATTCCCAGAAAATTCGAGATATACATTTCATTTGTAATGAAAATATCTTAAACATATGATATTTTAATCAAAATCGTTAGATGCATTTTTGACAAAATTAAAATTTTCGAAAAATGTTCCATGTAAAGGGTTGTCTGGGGTGGGGGGATTTTCTTGAAAACCTTCATGTCGCATCTCTGGAAGATACTGAACGTAAATACCAAGTCTGGTGTTTATCCGACTGTTTGTTTCTGAGTTATGCTGTTCACAGACAGACACACAGTCACACATACACACACACAGACACACACAGACATGTTTCCAAAAATGCTTTTTTTGGATTCAGGGGGTCTCAAAACATGTATTTCCGGTGAAATCTCGGTATCGAATTTTTGGGTGGAATACAATTCTTCCCTTACTTACTATACGTTGTAGAGAAAGTAAGAATGAATAACGAATTCCCATTTGGGAAAAAGTAAAGTATTGAAAAATTTAAGGGTATAACAAGCAATATCTCGAGAATGGTACACTTAACAAAAAAAATGTATATAACATAAATTGTGTATTTTAACGCGATCTACATTTACTTTTGTCTATCTCTTATGGTTTACCAGTTATGCAAAAGTCGTTCACAATGAAGAATACTTTTGGAGACATTTCCAGAAAATTCAAGATATACATTTTATTTGTCGTAAAAATATCTTAAACATATGATATTTTAGTCAAAATCGTTAGAGCCATTTTTGAGAAAATTAAAATTTTCTGAAAATGTTCCATGTAAAGGGTAATCTGGGGTGGGGGATTTTCTTGAAAACCTTCGTGTCCCATCTCTGGAAGATACTGAACCTAAATACCACGTTTGGTGTTTATCCGACTGTTCGTTTCTGAGTTATGCTGTTCACAGACACACAGACACACAAGCATACACACAGACACACACACACACACAAACACACACACACGGAGATGTTTCCAAAAATGCTTTTTTGGATTCAGGGGGTCTCAAAACATGTATTTCCGCTGAAATCTCGGTATCGAATTTTTGGGTGGAATACAATTCTTCCCTTACTTACTATACGTTGTAGAGAAAGTAAAAATGAATAACGAATTCCCATTTGGGAAAAAGTAAAGTATTGGAAAATTTAGGGGAATAACAAGCAATATCTCTAAAATGGTTCACTTAACAAAAAGTGTATATGACATAAATTGTGTATTTTAACGCGATATACATTTTTTATGTAGTAGAATTTTGTCTATCTCTTATAGTTTACCAGTTATGTAAAAGTCGTTCAGAATGAAGCACACTTTGGAGACATTCCCAGAAAATTCGAGATATACATTTCATTTGTAATGAAAATATCTTAAACATATGATATTTTAATCAAAATCGTTAGAGGCATTTTTGACAAAATTAAAATTTTCGAAAAATGTTCCATGTGAAGGGTTGTCTGGGGTGGGGGATTTTCTTGAAAACCTTCATGTCGCATCTCTGGAAGATACTGAACGTAAATACCAAGTTTGGTGTTTATCCGACTGTTCGTTTCTAAGTTATGCTGTTCACAGACAGACACACAGTCACACATACACACACACACACACAGACACACACACATGTTTCCAAAAATGCTTTTTTTGGATTCAGGTGGTCTCAAAACATGTATTTCCGTTGAAATCTCGGTATCGAATTTTTGGGTGGAATACAATTCTTCCCTTACTTACTATACGTTGTAGAGAAAGTAAAAATGAATAACGAATACCCATTTGAGAAATAGTAAAGTATTGGAAAATTTAAGGGAATAACAAGCAATATCTCGAAAATGGTTCACTTAACAAAAGGTGTACATGACATAAATTGTGTATTTTAACGTGATCTACATTTTTTGTGTAGTAAAATTTTGCCTATCTCTCATGGTTTACCAGTTATGCAAAAGTCGTTCACAATGAAGAATAATCTTGGAGACATTCCCAGAAAATTCGAGATATATATGTCATTTGTTATTAAAATATCTTATACACATGATATTTTAATCCAAATCGTTAGATCCATTTTAGAGAAAATTAAAATTTTCGAAAAATGTTCCATGTAAAGGGTAATCTGGGGTAGGGGGATTTTCTTGAAAACCTTCTTGTCGCATCCCAGGAGTAAGGCTTGAAGTAAAGGAACCACAGGAGGCTACAGGTGCAGCTAGACAGGACGCGCAGAAATACCTAACAGTTCCTAGCGCAAAGACTCGGACAACAACTGGAGCTTCCTAGAGAGAGAGAGAGAGAGAGAGAGAGAGAGAGAGAGAGAGAGGGAGTGAGAGAGATGAGAAACCCTAACAACAAGGCAGCCCTCTGACGTTCACGGGAGTGCTTTTCCTTAATACAAGTGTCGGCGACGTCTATACGGAACCGACTCACACCGCAAAACCTGAAAGTACCCGAAAACATGAGAAGGAAATGGAAAGAAAGGGAATTGAGGGAAAGAAAATTGTGGTAGAAGAGAAATTATCCCAGCATTGGACTTACTGACCTGGGTAAACCACGGAAAACCCAAAGTCAGAGTGAGCGGTCAACGGGAATTGAACCCGGGACCTCCCGAATGTCAGCTTCTCCCATCTCTCTCATAATATTACCATAGAGAAGACGCAAACTTCCTCTTCTGAAGATTTATTAAAGCACAATATAACGTTGACATAACGTGTGCATCTTCACAACTTATTCATCTTCTTGCGAAACATTAACATCAATGACCAGTGCAGTGATGTTCGTAGGTTTCGCTCCTTCAAGGCACTGAATACCTTGTAGTAATATCCTTCAACAAAAGGATTAGAGCAGCAGGATATGGTACTACGACTTGCTGTAGATACTTCTCGAAGGAGTTTATAAACGGTTCCAAATAAGTTTGTAAAATACCGAGTGGAAGGGAAGTTATTATATTAATTTAAACCAGCTATACAGCTTATTACTTGGAACACATTTTGTAACTTCCCTTTTTTCTATAACCATTTACTGCGGAGATATTTTAGGTTTTTCAAGAACATATAGCACCTGCTGGCAACGTTGCAAGGGTTGCTGACCCATCATAGCAGGGGTGTCACTTTCACCTTCAAAACAGCTGGAAGATACCATGTAAACAGGTTCCTCTTTCGCTTTCACTGGCGTGTGTCTCATCAGCGTAAACAAACAAACGTTTCGGTGTGCCACCACCTAATAATTGCATCTTAATCTTCCTGTGACGCATTTTGTAACCAGCCTATGGATATTTCTATCAGATCATGTAACATTACACTACGTTTTGCACTAATACTGCTGTAATGCAATCAACCAAACTATTTTTCCGACATGTGAACACAAAACATTAGTCGTTAGGCCCTTACAAAGTATACTAAATGGCACTTTTAACATGGGCAGCAGAGGGAATAAACAATAAACCAAATGATTCACCCGCTTCACATGTGTTATTCAAAATATCCACCATTTACGCACCTTTAAGCTTCACACCTTCATAATTGCTCCGCAGCCAGATAAATACTTCTCTCAAAGATTCGATGTCAGTAATCGAAGTTTTATAGGCCCACTTTTCCTATTGGACGCTGTAGGCATTACATCCATTTTACACTGTTTTAGTATAGACCAATATCTTATCAGTTGCACTTGTTATTTCGCTAAAACATTACATCACGTGTTGTTGTGTTTATTGGTATTAAGGGACGTGTGGAAAACAAAACGGCTAGTCACCCTTCAAATAAAGGAGGGGAGTGAAGAAGTCTATGTTTTGTTTACATCTGGAGGCATTTCAGATCGCGTGACCTACCTCGACCTATTTGCACTGTTGTCGAGTTTTACGGTCACATTACACCTGCAAAAAATTCCTGATGTCGTTGCGGGACTGCTCTATTAAGTTCTGCTGCCGACTGGGCCCCATCAAGGAGGGCACTGGAGGATTGTGGGTAGACCAGAGCGGCGTCGGATGCATTAGAACTGAAAACATTAGAGACTCCGTCCATGCTTACGCCCATCGATTTGTCTCTCTGCTCATGACTCTCTCCTAAGGGTTACGGTAGAAGCAAAACGGGCTGTTGCGGCCTATTTGTGGTGTTATGCCTCTGTTGGGAAGGGGGCTCCTCAGTTCGTAGTACCTTTTTCCTTTACCTTGAAGTGGTTCTTATGTGCACTGAATGATATATTTAAGTAATGTTTTTCTCTAAGTAACAGAGACATAGTGAATTCCTTTTGTATGGGACATTTATCATGCCATTAGTCCATTTTAGTACAAAGGTGTGCATAATCTTGGGTCAATTTTGATTTTAGTAATATCAATAATTCACCAATGAAGTTTTCACAAAGTTGTAATTTTCGTGATGCGCTACATCTAACAACGTCGGAGCGTGTCACCCAACTTTTAGACTAGTCGGTCGTGAAGGGGTTGAGGTTCCAGCGTTTGCAGGTAACTAGGACTTACGAAAAAAAATTCTTAATGTAATCTATGAAGACTAGAGCACAGCATCGCACATAGGCCATAGTAGACCCTTTGTGCTTCCAACGTGACCTCTGGGAGGAAGGATGAAGGGGAGATCCGAAGGACGACCAGATCGGGCAACGATGCGATGCTCACGTCAGGAATCCTGCCATAGACATCTTCAACTATGGGTCCCGGAATGAAGTCAACCACTTTCAGGAAGTGGCCTCAGCGCCGGTGCAAATTCCACCGTCCCGCCGCAATGAACCAACCGCCATCGCCTAGTCCTACAACCTAGAAACATATGAGATGAAACAGATGAAAGGAAAGAATGGACAGGAAATTCGTGGTAGAAGCGGAACCATCCTAGTATTCGCCTACCGAACCTGGGTAAACACCGAAAATACCCATGGTCAGAGTGGTAGATCGACAGAAATTGAACCCGGGTCCTCCCGAATGCGAGCCTCATATGTTACTGTTGAGCCATCTCACTCAGTAACACTAATGTATGAGGGAGAAGCACCTCAGAATTTAAAAGTATATTGCGAACTATCTACTAGTGTGGTATAAAGGCGTAAGTCTGAAATGTACTATTTTTGCATTCAGCAGCATCTATTGATTTAAAGTTTATACGACGTTCTAATCGTAGTAAACTTTGGGTGACTTCCATCATATTAATTATCTCATATACAGATGAAACAAGAATGATATTTCCTAAGACTATTTCGT
Organism: Deroplatys truncata; assembly: GCA_030765065.1. Classification (NCBI taxonomy): domain Eukaryota; kingdom Metazoa; phylum Arthropoda; class Insecta; order Mantodea; family Mantidae; genus Deroplatys; species Deroplatys truncata. Next base: position 40,557,847 of record CM060987.1, on the reverse strand, counting down.
GAATAAACTGTAAATATAACGCTTACTTCTGCTTTTAATTTAACATACACCAGGTGAGACTTCTCAACCTGCGGATTGAGAAGTTATATAGTCCCGGTGTTTTACAGGCCAGCCGTAAACACTGTCCAATGCATCGCATCGTATCAATTTCGGCCGAAATGACTGCTTTGCACCGCTGGCCGTGCAGCGACTTGCACTCGTAGCGCAACAGTATACGCGTTGGCCTTCAGTGGTGAAGGTCCCAGACTCAAATACCACCATTTAAAGATACTTTTTTGGTTAGTAAATTTAACGAGAACTAATAGTTTGGCATGGAAGTGTCGTTTAACTTAATTAGTTTAATTAGTGAATTTCATTAAAACACAAATTGTTACTTGTTAGAATCTGCTTTAATGAATATCATAAATAAATGCATATAACATTGTAATTATAACTTACAAACATAAAGCATCATTAAATAATATTTTACTATTTAAAGCTATTCTTTCATACAAAAGAGCGCCAAAAATTGTTATGATAGTTTACAAAATGCAGTTTATAAATACATTACAAATGCATTTAATATTTTAAAATGAAACTACAATTAGGGTCAAATTAAATTGACCCTAAAATGACCATCACAATGTCCTCCAAATAAAACTCGACTAATACATTTACTTTCCCCCATAATATCAAACAACTTTTATTCAAGGCGTTTCTTTCTACAACGCTTAGTTTTGGAGATATTGTACAGTCTCAACTTAAATGGTCTATCCTGTATATTATATATAAGTATATATGCATAATAGACAAAGGGGGGATATTCCTGGCACATTTTAGAAGTAATAAAAGGTATACAAAGCGGCCCAATTCGCACCGTATTTCAGTGTAAAGATATCCCTTCGTGCATTAAAAGAGTTGCAGAATTCATCGAGGCAATTCCAAGAAAACGCAGATTAGTGGAGAACTGGCGCAATTAGATTCAGTTGATTACTATCAAATGCTTTGCACATGAACGAAAGAGTTATAAGAATGTGACATTACTATCTTTCTCTTCCTTGGCTTTGATAGTCGTTCCATAAATGGGTAAAAAGAGACGTAAAGATCTTAAATAGTTAAAAAGCAATTTTTCACCTAAAGAAATTATAGCATTCGATATGCCGTAACTTCCCACAACAATGGTCCAGATATCGATGCTTTCTTCAATTTGTTTCTTCACATGGTGCATCAGTACCTTAATATGATTTTGAGTGTTTTAAGTAGTGGCATAAATGTTCAGAACATAGCAACCATTTAATATTTTATTTATATTTGGTAGTTGTAAAGAAAATTGCACTTGAAGTTTGGAACTAGTTGTATGGCACAGTATCCAACTATGGTCCAACTCACATTCCTTTCCTTAGATCATAATTTTGATGCTTTTGATGTTAGAATATGTTTCAAATAAGCTTTTTTTTTGTCAAATACAAATGCTAAACACCGGTATGGGTTGTAAACTCAGTCCAATATTATTTAACTTATTTATAGATGATATTTTAGATAGAATAATGAAAAGTAATAAACACTGTCCAGTTATAGGGAAAAAGGAAATACCAGGGTTATTATTTGCAGATGATCTAGTAGCCGGGGCAATAACAGTGATAGGATTGCAACATGCTATTAATGAAATTGCTAAATTCTGTATGGAATGGGGGCTAAAGTTGAATACAAAAAATTCCAAGACAATAGTGTTCAAGAAAGGATCAAAATTAAAAAGAGAGGAAAGATGGTATATAAATGGAGAGCAAATAGAGGTGGTAAAAGAATTTGATTACTTGGGGATTAGATTCTCAAGCAACGGGAAATGGGAAGCACAATCTAAATATTGTGGCATATGCAAAGATGATAGGATACACGACTCTCTGGGCACCGAGATTCGAGACAGCAGTCTGTCTGGGAGTAGGGGAAACTAAGTGTTAGGGAGGGGATGGCGTCACTGACGCTTGAGAGTTAGCGTGGGTTTGAGAGGAGTCAGTGAGTAAGCTCCGAGTAGGAAGGATGTAGAACTGCTTTCTTCGTGCTAAGGCACGATGGCCTCGCTCGGCAGACATGTGGGCTACAATTGTAACAGCTACGTATCTGATAGCTGGTATCAATTATGGTGGTCACGTTACAGATGACTGGGACAGAAGACTAATTCTTACATATGTTAATCAATACTTTTGTGAAGATGCATTGACCACTATTAACTTCAGATTATCAGCATTGCCTACATATTACATTCCTAAAGACGGTTCTTTGCAGTCGTATATTGACAACATACAAGTTCTACCAGCTGTCGATCATGCAGAAGCTTTTGGACAACATTCTAATGCTGACATTACTTCACTCATCTCAGAGACAAGAGTGTTGTGTGAAACACTAATGTCACTACAGACGCAGGCGGCATCTGGTGAGGGAATGTCCAAGGAAGACAAGGTCCTGCAGCTTACATCTGAGGTGGCATTAAAAGTTCCAGCACCTATAGACTATGAACATACCGTAAAGCTGATTGGAGCTGGAAAGACACCACTGGATGTTGTTTTGTTACAGGAGATTTCAGAGCTGGTATTATCAAACTATCTGGATGAGTACCAGGAAATAATGCCATGGGACGCCCTCAAGTATCTGATAGCAGGTATTATTTTGGAATAGTAATTATTTGTGTAGTTAATTTAGCTGCATTCCCCGTCGTAGCCTCGCCATGTGCAGATCTTGTTTAATTTACCGGTGCCTTTTGCAAGCGAGTGCCTACCCGTCTGTTTCTGAGTAGTATTATTTGTAGAGAAGCAACGACAATATGCACAAGTGAAAGGAAAGCTAGCATGAAAGGTGTTAGAGTTTGCTTGTGCAAACACACACTCTACCAATGAACTGGTTGGAAAGGCTATAGGAAGCTGTAGTTGAGTCAAAATGTTATATGAAATAGAAATATGGGGGGGGGTGGCAAAGGGATGGATTAAGATTGATATAGTCTATAGAATGTTTTGTAGAGAAGTTCTGGGTTTACCCAAGAGTTCACCAAGGGGCGTGGCACTGGCAGAGCTAGGAAGGGTAGGGAGAAAAGGTATAATAGTGGAAAGAATTTTGAAGTATTGGTATAGATGTTTAAATTTAGAAGATAGTAATATATTAAAAGAATGTATACAGTTTTAAAAGGCCGTCTTAGGAGAAGAGAGTTGGGTTGGGGAGATGGGAAATGTGCTAAAAGAAATTGGCATGAGGAATATTTTCCTATTAGATAAATATAATAACAGTGGGTTTTGGAAAGAAGTGAAATTGGTGTGGAAGATATCGAGAAACAAGAGATATGGGCTAGTTTTGAGGATAAAATGTCATTGATCTTGTATAAATCAGTTAAAATAAAATGGGGAAGGGAGAAGCATGTAGATATATGCAATCAATTTGGTAGAATAGGTTTGCGTGGATGCGCACAGGAGTAATATTTTTAAAAAGGAATGGATATAATTGTTCGGGGAGATGTATTATGTGTGATGAATCGGGTAGTACTTTTCATTCTGATAAGGTTAAATGGTGGAGAGAGGTTATACGGAATAAAAAATGGGACAAGCTAAACAAAGAAGCAGTAGCATTAAGAATGTTGGGAAACACAAAAGTAGAAACAATTAAAATGATGGGGACATTTTTAGGCAACACAAGGGATAAGTGGATAAGGAGCTTAAGAAAGGTACAGCAGAACGGGCATAGTTCGTAAAGTGGAGAGATGGTATAGTAGCTTTATCCCATATACACAGCTATGGGGGAGCTAGAAACCTGGAGCACTAGATTTAAGTTTTAGATATAAGTTTTATTTGAATTATTGTAATAATGATGAAATAAATATTACATTACATTACACCGGTATGCCAACATTTTTAATTGCCATATCTGGCACTTAATTCACTGACAGAATACAAACCCCGTTTCCTGGAATCCTTCACTAGGGATCAGTTTTACAAATTATGTCACAAAGTTCATAGTTCAGGGTGTCCTTGTTGTTTGGCCAGATCTATAATTTACCACTACTTGCAATGCTAATTACTTTAGCTCCAGAACTAGAAGCATACTGGCAGCGGGATACATGGACGGTCACCTATTTTTCTTCTACTATTCTTTGAATTCATTGGTAGTTATGTCAAATAGGCGATCATAAAGTCCTAAAAATATTCCGTAATAGGTATATTGTTCAAAGGCAACTATAATTACGTAAAAGTTTTTAAACACAACTATGGTCCAACGGACCGATATGCTCCCCTATCCATCAATCGCTCGGGATCACTACGCTCATATAACACACAGATATTCTGTTCTATTTTACTTAATTTAATTTATTGTCTTTATTTCATTTCAAACACATTCTACAACGTTTTACAACAAAAATTATGGAGATTTTTTAAAACTTTTTGTAACACTAAGAATTTTTAAGAGTCTTCAAAACAATTAATGTTAACAGATCACATCGAATGCTTTATGGGTCAATTTCCGCTGCCAACATTCAGGATAAAAACCAGCGGAAGTAGGAGTGCAACCAAATCTGAAATGAGAAGAAACAGCGAAGAACGTAGCGAGGATTGAGGGCCCTAAGCCGTAAAGCGTAGCCGAGGGATGCTTTTTATAAGAGGAGCGGAACAGTTGCGGCCAAAGCGACGACAGGGCCTAACCGGATTTGTTAAGTCTAAACCCAAATGCATCACGTTAGCGTATATTCTTCGTTTATTTCCGAAGGTTTTAACACGTTTACGTTAAAGTGAATTTTTTGTCATTCTCGTGGTATACTGATTACCATGCTAGCTTATAATTCCCGAGCTCGCGGGTTCAAACCCAGCAGAGGGCAATTGATTTTTTTCGGGTGTAAAAAGTCCTTAGCATAGCTTTCTTTGGAAGGGAAGTAAAGTCGGTGGTGCCGTGTCGTAGATTGGTAGCACGTAAAAGAACCTCAAGCCTGATAAAGAGGTCTCTGACCCAAATTATCGATCTTTCACCCCCAATATAGAATTGTACGTTAAGGACCACAGCAGTTAAAGAGCGTTTATAAATAAAACTCAATTTCTTATCCGAGAATTTATAGGTCCATTTCCGCTGCCAACTTTCAGGATAAAAACCAGCGGAGGTTGGAGTGCAGCCAACATCTGAAATGAAAAAAACTTAAGCGTAGTCGAGGATTGAGGGCCCTAATCCGCAAAGCGTAGCCGAGGGATTGAGGACACTAAGCCACAAAGTGTAGCCGAGGGATTTAGAGCCCTAAACCACAAAGCGTAGCGGAGGAATTGAGGACCCTAAGCCGCAAAGCGTAGCCGAGGGATTGAGGGCCCTAAGCCGCAAAGCGTAGCCGAGGGATTGAGGGCCCTAAGCCACAAAGCGTAGTGAGGGATTGAGGGCACTGAGGCGCAAGGCCTAGTCGAGGGATTGAGGGCCCTAAGCCGCAAAGCGCAGCGAGGGATTAGGGTCCTAAGCCGCAAAGCGTAGCTGAGATATTAAGGGTCCTAATCCGCAAATGGTAGCCGAGGGAAGTTTTTCTATAAGAGGAGTGGAGCAGTTGCGGCCAAAACGACGATAGGGCGTAGCCGCAGGATCTGTGAAGTGGGAATCCCAAAGATCAGGGCGCATCCACAGAATTTGTGAGGTCTAAACCCCAATGCACCATATTAGCGTATATTCTTACCTTTTATTCTTCGCTCATTCCGAAAATTTTAACATACTCACTGTCAACATGAATTTCGCAGCGTTTTCAAATGTTGGCAGCATTGATTTGCGACTTTTTACCATTTTTTTAGCGACTACCAGCTGAAAATGTCGTGCGTTTCTACATATACACTATGTGATCAAAAGTATCCAGACACCCCCACAAACATACGTTTTTCATCTGTGATGCATTGTGCTGCCATCTACTGCCTGATACTCATTATCCACGACCTCAGTAGTCATTAGACATCCTGAAACAGCAGAATGGAACGCTCCGTGGAACTCACGGACTTCGAACGTGATCAGGTGCCACTTCTGTCAGAAGTCTGTACGCGAGATTTTCACACTCCTAAACATCCCTAGGTCCACTGTTTCTGATTTGATAGTGAAGTGAAAACGTCAAGGGACATGTACAGCACAAAAGCGTACAGGCCGACCTCGTCTCTTGACTGACAGAGACCACCGACATTTGAAGAGGGAAGTAAAGAGTAATAGGCAGACATATCCAGACCATCACACAGGAATTCCAAACTGCATCAGGATCCACTCCAAGTACTATGACAGTTAGGCGTGAGGTGAGAAACCTTGGATTCCATGGTCGAGCGGCTGCTCATAAGCCACACATCACGCAGGAAAATGCCAAACGACGTCTCGCTTGGTGTAAGGAGCGTCAACATTACACGACTGAACAGTGGAAAAACGTTGTATGCAGTGACCAATCACGGTACACAATGTGGCGATCCGATGGCAGGGTGTGGGTATGGCGAATGCCCGGTGAACGTCATCTGCCAGCGTGTGTAGTGCCAACAGTGAATTTCGGAGGTGGTGGTGTTATAGTGTGGTCATGTTTTTCCTGGAGGGGGTTTACATCCCTTGTTGTTTTGCATGGCACGATCACGGCACAGACTTACATTGATATTTTAGGTACCTTCACCGTTGAAGAGCAATTCGGGGATGGCGATTGCATCTTTCAACACGATCGAGCACCTGTTCATACTGTACGGGCTGTGGCGGAGTGGTTACACGACAATAACATCCCTATAATGGACTGGCCTGCACAGAGTCCTGACTTGAATCCTATATAACACCTTTGGGACGTTTTGGAACGCCGACTTCGTGTCAGGCCTCACCGACCTACATCGATACCTCTGCTTAGTTTCGCATTCCATGAAGAATGGGCTGCCATTCCCCAAGAAACCTTCCAGTACCTGATTGAAAGTATGCCTGCAAGGGTGAACGCTGTCATCAAGGCTAAGGGTGGGCCAGCACCATATTGACTTCCAGCATTACCGATGGAGGGCGCCACGAACTTATACGTCATTTTCAGCCAGTTGTCCGGATACTTTTGATCATGTAGTGTACGTGTGGTCACTTAAAAGGGTGGGAGGGTGCGCTGGTCATATCACTTCATTCAAGCAACATCTAGTAATTCATTCCTTCCTTTTAAACATTCTGGATTGCTTTACGTGAATTTTTTACTGAATTAAGTATTGTTTTGTTATAAAACCGCCATTAATAGATATCGGGGTAGGGCCCAACGGACATCTTGGATCATCGTTATGCATCAAGTTGCAATTTTTTTAATTTAATGTAAATTTTTAGCTATACGAGAAAAATCTACAACTTTAATAACATGATTTTGCACGTAATCGTACCTGGATATGAGTACAGGACAAATTACACAGAATTTTACAAACCACTTCTTGCTACGACGAAAGAAACACAGCTACACATATTTACATTGTTGTGCTGATAGTAGAAGCATCTTCGTAGATGGCAGCAGTGGTTTAGCTCTCAGATGGTGTGGCCGGATTATGTGGCACGAAAATATGCTAGCTCCTGGCATATGTAAAACTAATTTGGGTAACACGACCCATAGTTGTGTCACAGGACCATTGTTGTAGGAAATTACGGTACTTTTTTGGGGAGCACATTCCTAAAAGTTATTTTAAGACATGAGTAACGCACAAGCACCGAGCATTCCGAACGCCTCCTTGCATGGATTAATTCACGACGAGTGACGGTAGATAAGTCATATTTTGTTTGATAAGAGCGCGCAGCTGACATAAGCTGGGGTGAGGATTTGATCAGAGGGCGCGTTCAGCCAAAATCCTGTTAAGGCGAGCAGGAATTAGGGAAACGCTATAATCAGTCTCTAAGGGAATTGGTTCGGCATTACGTGGTGGTCCCTAAGGAACAAGGTCTTGGTGGACTTGCCTGGAAGACCAACTGGTTTAGGCCTTTCTCTTCCTTTATTTCCTGGCAAAGTAATGCCATTAGGAAGTCTAATTGTTAAATATGTAGGGAAAATTATAATGCTCTTCGTGCTTCTGTTATATCTTCCGTTGATATTCTTCTTTGTTCTATTTAATTTGAATTTTGTTTTAATCTTTCATTTAGAAATTTAAGACTAAAACTCCTTGGCGTACTAACTAAAGATTGGCATGGACCGAACGCACGACCCTGAATCATGTGCTTACATCACTCATAACTTTTGGACAGAGGCAGGGTAATTAGTTTCTCTACCACGTACATAGTGGGTGCATTGCATTCCACTCAAAAATTTGATTTGAGGTTTCACCGAACTTTAAGGAAATTCAGTAAAAAAAACAACAACAACCAAAATTACCAAGTGGTACAATATAGGTAACTCTACTCCACTTGCAGTTTTACATCCTCATCATCTGCAAGGTGGGCGTCCAGGCCCTTCCATCCCAGAGGTCATCTTGGCATCTACAAGGAGGTCAACCAATATCCCGAATTCTTTTGAGGTGTATTGTAGTGTCTGTTATTTTCTCTGACTGGCTCATCCTCAAAATGAGTTAATGTCATTCTATATTGTTTAGTTTTTCTTTGGTTTAAGTTAAAATGATAAGTTGTTGTCTCATGGCTTCATTTATGATCGGTCTTTAGGGTACATTCAGAAACTTTGTTACTTTTCTTCTATCTGACGTATGCACTGCCCAGTTTATGATCCGTATGTTAATATGGGTTTCGCCATAATTTTGTTAATCTTCATATAATGTCTTTTCTAACTTTACTTTTTGATGTTATTAGTACTGTCGCCAAACCTTTTCTGAAATTGATTATTTTTTATTTAAATCTTCATCAGAATAAAATGACACGTCACATCGTAAATAATTAAAATACTTTACTTGTTCAATATTTATTTTTTAAGTTTAGTGCCCTTTAACCAGTTAGGTAAACCGGACGAAGAATGAAATCGGTGAAGTGATGCTCAAATAAGCCCGTGTCCATAGAGCTTAAAGTTACCCGATATTCGTCTTCTTAGAACAAGGGAAAACCCCGGAAAAAACCTTATCTGGGTAACTCACCCTAAGCAAAATTCCAACTAGAGACCTCTTGAATGTGAGGGAGACACTAACTCCACACCACAGAGGCAGGGTCATCAATTGTTAGTTTACATCTCCCACAAAGCCATTTTATTGGTGTAATCCACTTTAACTTCTATGATCATATTGGGCTTTGACTTGAGAAATAACTCGTAGACTGTAGTTTCTTTAATGTTGGTCATTTAAATCATTTTACAACATTATACATACCCGCATTCACTTCCACATGAATACTTCCGGAATCTGTGGAGGGTAGGTAAAGATTCTAATTAAAGAAAAACTCTCCCACCCAAGCCGGGAATTAAACTCTGGACCTCTGATCTGAGAAGCCAGAACGCTAACCACTCCACCATAGAGGAAGGTTTTTTGGTATTGGAGATATATGCAGATCACACTTCTTCATGATATTATTCACCGCCATCTTTGACTTTCTGATTCTGTAATTATTATTATTATTATTATTATTATTATTATTATTATTATTATTATTATTATTATTATTATTATTATTATTATTATCATCATCATCATCATCATCATCATTATTTTCTGCTTGAGGTTTAACCTCATTTAATCTGGTAGGTCATATATGAATTAAATAGGTGAAATGATGCTCCTTACAGCTTTAAGGTATCCGACATTCATCTTATCAGGATAAGGAAAACCGCCGCAAAAACCTTATCTGGATAACTCATTCTAATTGAGATTCGAACTCAGGATATCTTGAATATGAAGCATACACGCTACCTACACACCACAGAGGTGGGAGTTTTTTTTTATTATTAATAACTGATCGCCCACAAAAACAAAATTATATCTAAAACTAAATTTCCTATTTTAAAGTTAGTACTAAGCTGTTTCTCCCATTCGGAGACAGTGTATATATATATATATATATATATATATATATATATATATATATCTTTATATAGGTGGCCCACACAAGACGTTTTTAGTTGAAGTTAGTTTATGCCGGATAGCGGGGATACCAAAAGGTTTGCCTAAACAGAACTGCAAAGGGGACTCCATACCTACTGAGAGGAGACCGCTAAATGAAAGACCAATGCTTGAAAACAAGTCCTTTAACTGTTATTACTGGTCCCAGAGCTCTTTCAGTAGAGAAACTGCCTCTATATGAGGTGTTCCGGGTTCGATTCCCGGCTAGGCTCCAGAACGTTCTCTTTAAGGAAAAAACTTTTCACGGTATGGTGTTTGAATGCGAGAATACCTATGTGGGTGTGTGGGGGTGTTTCGGTTATTTAATAACCAATTCACCCATTAACAAGAATTCAGGCACACCTGAGCACACGTGTTAAGTCATTTAGTTCCATGACAGTTAATCTGCAATCAGTACAACTATATGTCACCATTTGGTGCCGCAAACTTAACAAGATTAAACGAAATTCTATTTTTATTATATTTATGTCCTTTAAAGGTGCGATAGAATTAAATTATTTTCTGTTAGTGCATTGTTAATAATAACCATGTGCAAAAGCATGTCTGCCCCTTGGTGGACGAGTTGATATAAGGGGCTCTCAGGCCCATGTTCTACCTGGAATGATCCATGATTTCTTAATATCATCTTTATACGAAAATAAAAATAAAATGTGTGCAGAAGACAGTTACCACATCTGAAAATGTTAAGAAGACAGCCTTCGAGGCTCAACTGCATTTTGGTGCGTCTCCGCACAGATCATAACAATATCTGTGTGTTCGTTATTGGTAAACGTCACCTTTTTGTCTGAATGACGCGACCACGCGACGCTTATCAATACGAAACTACCAAGTAAACACATGTAGACAGCAGCACTACCTCAGTGGCCTTTCGCTTTGTACCTGCATTGCACCTTTGAACATCAGTGATGCGGCAACGTCTTTTGCAACTATGTATTCGGGAAACGTAAAACTGGAAAGGACGGCTTGTTTGGGCCACCTGCTGTGTATGCGTATGTCTGCGTGTTTTAAATAGTGTAACCGACAATGGATAGAGCTGTCTTACTCCTAGATCAATTACTTCCGAATTTAATTTATGTTTTTACTTCCTTCATTCTATAATTATTTAAACATTTGTTTTATGGCTGATATTAGACGTTCTGGGTATCCTCTGTTTCTCATTATCTCCTACAATTTATCGAGGCTTTTGCAGCTTTTTATTTCCTTAAAACGTTTCACATCTCCCCGCTTTCAACCTTTTCTTCTTTCCACCTTCCCTCCACAGCTTCTCTTCATCTTTCATCCTTTCAGCCTTTCTCCAGCACCAGGGGAGCGCGTGTTAACCGTGAAATCATCCCTATGTATGCAGGATGTTGTACAAATAAGACTATACTACAGGCATTGTCACAGCTCTCGCCCTTCCAATGATCCGTTTAGTGGGCACATGATCGCCTCTCATGGGAACTTCTTCATAATATATTCCTGCAGCTTAAACCCCTCTGTTGGGAATCTTCTTCGAGGGTCGTCATCACAAACTTAGTGACGGCAAGACACCGGGGTGCGTCTGTTACAGCCAAACAAGAGCTCTTGTTCATATTTAATGCCTGCACAGTACTTCACATTATCACATATCTATCTGTCTACAAATGTAATGACATCTTAACCAACTTTTCTTAACATTTTCGATTTTGGAACTGATATTAGCCAAAATCGCATTTTCTCTTTCTATAGTGCTTACTTATAGTACGTAGAGGAAGTATTACATTCTACCCAAAAGTTCGATACCGAGATTTCACCGTAGATACACGTTTTGAAGCTTCCTGAATAAAAAGAAATGTTACAAAAATTTTCATATGTGCGTGTGTGTGTGTGTGTTTATGAACAGCATAACTCAAAAATTGAGAAATAGGTTTAACACCAAGTTACACGTCTTGGTTCGGCGTCTTCCAAGAGTGCGGCAAGAAGATTTTCAAGGACCCCCCCAAATTATCCTTTACATAGAAAGGCTTTCGTACCATGTGTTTAGGATATCTTTATGACAAATAAAATATAGGTATAATTTGAATTTTCTGGGAATAGCCCATGAAGTCTTCTTCGAGCATAAGGTGTGACGTTGATATTTCTTGGACTGCATTTCGGGCGTGGATCTTTGGTCGATTTCTTCATCAGATAACCATGGCTGAGATTGAAGTGATCGATGGGCAATCTAGTAAGCAGGACTTTTTGTTTTCTTCGGAAATTATAGTTTGATACAGCCGGTTTTGTAATAGATTTCCTAATAAGTTGCCGTTTTGGGGGTGAAGATTTCCATTGTTTGTCCCAGTGATCCAGAATATAGGTTTTATACAGGGTTTATCGTGTCCTGAAGTGTACCATAAACATCAGCTTCAGTTTGTAGCAGCCTCGTAGCAGATTTAGCTGCCATCTGCGTTTTCATTTCCGACAATGGCTTTATGCTTTATGCATACAGTTGGTAATTGATAAGCAAATACTCTCAGCGTTAACGCAATAGCAGACGAAAATCATATTTTGTAATCTCCTAACAGTTAGTATATATCTATTACCTTTATCAATGAGTTTTTATGATAACTGAAATAAAATGTGCAGTTCTATTACACCTTTTGAAGTAGGTAGTTGCTGCTACGTATTTTGTTGTAGGAGTTTGCATCACGCTTTGGGCGTCAATTTGAGATAGATATTGTTTATATGTTATTATTATTATTAGCACCACGATGGACGCCAATTTGAAGAAGTAGTTTGTAATAGGAGTTGTATTATATTTCAACTGTTGGGGAGCCGAATTTGTAGTAGTCACAACAGCATCTATAGTAGCCTTCGCCCCAAATTTATTTTTAGGTAGCTAAGTTTAAAAAATATTATTAACTTTGTAATTAAACTGTTTGTTTAAGTATTAAATAACTATGTTTGCCTCGGCTGCGTCAGTGTTATTGATAGAGACATGGAAGTCTTGGCAGGGCGTGATGCGACAAGAATGTAGGCTTACACAGATTTTAAGTTTTAATTCACTCCTTTTTATTAATCCTTGACACAAATTAAATAGCACTTCACTGATATCGAGAGCTGTGAGATTCTTTTATTTACTACTTGCACTTTTTAGTACATATACTATTTTCGTCTCACACGAATACGTATTTAATTTCTCGAGGACTCATCATGCATCCGGTTACTATCACTGTCTGCAGGTAACTGACTAGATTTAAACCATCTAAACTCGTAAATTTCTGTATTTCAAGTCTCTGATTGGCTAATCCTACTCCAATAGAATACCTGCATTTAACTAAAGCTTTTTCTGATTGTTGATTGGCTATTTTTATAAACTGTCACTAAAATTACATTATTGTTACTCCAAGAATCACAAGTAGTACTGTTAAACTTTCTTACTCATTATTGACTCAAGGTTACCTCATTGTTACCTCTTTGTTAGCAACTTTTGGCCTATTTCTCACAGCTCCTACATTATTAAATTACGTAATATATTCACGTAACATTATTACACATGGATACAATAATATAAGCATATGCAATGACTGTTACATACATTTTACAAATTATTACATACACATATTGCTTCAAGGTGGGCTGTTATTGAATTTACATATTAATAATTTGACTGAAATCATTTAAATGTTAAAAATACTACCTCACTTTTCTGCCGCAATGTTTCATGATACAATACATTTGCTTATTAAGGAACTATTTACGTTGGCGTAAGAGTGTGTTGTTAGGTTCGTGACAAACAGAAGCACGTGCTTTTGTTTACATAAGAGGGAACTCTGGTTTGGAATGGACATTAGTTCCTAATAAGCGACACCAATGCCGCACACATGTAGTGAATGATGTCATCCAGGCTCGGTAACCGTCTCATTTTTTCAGAACCATAGTTGTCTTCGTTACTTTGGTAACCGTTATTGCGTAACTGGTTACTATTCTGTTCATTTCTACTCTGGTGTCCATGGGGAGCACACCTTCCATTGAGCATGCGTTCACGTCATCTGCCGGTCACCGCCATACGCCATGAAACCTAGAAACACATTTGAAAGTTGAGAAGGAAACGGAATAAAAGGGAAATTGAAAGGGGATATACTATATATACACATACATATTCACATAGGCATATAAATCATCACATATACATATAAATCAATATTAAACAAGAATTTTACATAGTAATAACATAATTCATCAAGAAATATGTTAAAATATTTAACAACCAAGAATTGTACAAAAGCAGATTGTAACCTAGATAAGTAAGAGACAGGCGAGCTAGTAAATTCCAGGTAAAAGATAATTCTAGGTAGAGCCCACCTTTCACCAAGCTAATGATCAGGGACTGGAAGCAGTAAGGAGAAACAGAAAGAGAACAGATAGGGATAGGAAAGAGGCAGGGATATTGAATCCGCTTCCTGACGCATTACGGGGACGCGTAGGCGCAAAACTTTGGAGCAGAATATTCTCATACATTACAAGATAACGCGGTCTGAGGACCAGTTAGAAACGTCGTTACATTTTGAGGCGCGGAGGTAAGCGTCACTAGGTTTAGGTATAAAAAGGGGAAGAAAGCCCCGGATTTTCACTCTCTGTTTTAGAATCTCATCGAAATACTCTCTGGACGACAAATGCACGTGTGTGCGTATGGGTCGGAAGACGTGTGCAGTTAGTTTAGGCTCCTAATTTATTCTAATGGTGGGAATTGGTATAATGGGAAGAGCTAGCCGCCCATAAATATTTGATTTGGTAATAAACCACGTTTATTAAGGAAAATGCAGTGCACTTTAATTTGCCTCACCTACGAAAACCCTGAGACCCAAAAAACTAGCTAGACAGGTAATGATTAGGAATGGAGAATACAGCAGCCGACGAGCAGCAATAGCCGAGGACAAGAACACTGCAGCAGAGCGCATCAACCAGAGGAACGACACTTTCCAGATGCAACTGATCAGCGATTTCCCGCTACAAAATGATGGGAAGGAAATCGTGATAGAGAAAAAACCACACCACCTTACTTCAATGGATCAGAGGGGATGGTCACCGGGGATCAAAACCGGGACCTCCCGAATGCGAGTCGCACACGTTACCACGGTGCCACCTCCCTTGTTTCAGAGCACTCAGAAACAGTCTGCACAATAGTTAAAGGAACCGGTAGTTCGCAGCCCTCACCGTACCTACAAGTATTGTTTCTTACCAGTGAGTCCTACAAGTGCATCCTTTTCTACCAATTATTTTGAGTTTTCGCAACCGTGCTCGAGCACTGGCTGCCTGTGTGGCGAATCGATACCCTTCTTTAAACACTCGTGTCTGTTATTTCCATTCTTCTAAATCAGTCGCGGTACGTGTTTAATTCGGGTATTTTCACCCTCGACGTCGGCCACAATGGGCTCAATTTGCCGTTCGACGGAGCGGCACGGGCACGTGACCACACAATGACATACGTTTCGATAAGCCCCGCTGCACAATTAGAATGCAGAAGGGGTCGCGCCCCCCTCAAAGCCGCAAAGTGTTAACCCGCCCCATACGAATGCTTGAGACCAACTCATACTTATTTTCTGGATCATCTGAAAAATACTGTTGTTAACTGAACTCCTATTTGTATTCAGCGATCAAGGGATAATGCTAAGCATGGCCGGGTAATGAAATAGCATAATCTTGAGAGAAATAAAATAATATTTCTACTTTAGCTTATAAAGATAAAATAGTATAGATTTTGAAAGTTGAGCGGTACCCTTAGAGTATCCAGAGCTTACATTGTGTCAAAAACTAGTAAAAATAAACAACTCAAATTTTCCTTTTATGTCTCGTTTCAATTACCTCGAATGCTTTTGTACTGAGCATTTATACACCATAACGTGCCCTCTTAATTGTCCATATGGATACACTAAGACCATGGTGCCAATTTAGTCCTTTTATTGCTAAATACAGCCTTTTTGAATAGAGTTAGTAATTATTTTTCGCAAAAAGCCACTGAAGGTATTTCCAGCCATTTTACATAATGGTTGACCCAATGTTACCCATTTTTCAAAATATTCATCAATTTCTAGCTATTTTAGGTTTACAATGTCTAATTTTTAAATTAAAACCACTGAAGTATCAAAGAGAATATGTATGTATATTCAGGGTAGACTATTTATGCTGAGACTGTACAATATCTCCAAATGGAATTAATTGTTCTTCCACACAAGACGTGTGTTGGATAAGGTTGAAAAGGTAGAATCAGACGCTGAAAAATTCAATGCCATAGCTGGGATTTGAACCACGGATCTCCCGGTCTGGTTGCTCTAACCACTGAGCTACTACGGCAACATGCCTGCACGACATTAAATTCTCCAACTGATTCGCATTTTTTCCTGTAAATCACAAGGAGATCTCAAATTGTGAGATGACATACCCCAATGGCGACTTACAATACTGTAAGTACTTTAAGTCCCGGGTTTCATAGTTTCGACCACTATTATTCGGTCAATTAATAATCGGATCCGTGGTTCAAATCTCGGCTATGGCATAGGATTCTACCTTTCCAATATCTCCAAAACTAAGCGTTGTAGAAAGAAATGTCTTTGTTAAAAGTTGCTTGATATTGTGGGGGAAAGTAAATGCCATTAGTCGTGTTTTGTTTGGAGGATGTTATGATAGTCATTTTAGGGTAAATTTTATTTTTTAAAATGGGAAACTACAATTAGGGCAATTTAAATTGACACTAAAATGACCATCAAAACGTCCTCCAAATAAAACACGACTAATGGCATTTACTTTCTCCCATAAAATCAAGCAACTTTTATTAAAGACATTTCTTTCTACAACGCTTAGTTTTGGAGATATTGTACAGCCTCAACTTAAATGGTTCAACCTGTATATAAAGTATATTTTACATTAAAATATATAAGTACATTAAAATAAGCTACAATATGGCATGTAAGGGAGTATATCCAATTCCAAGCAATATTTGTATAAAACCTGCATTAGAAAGGAAACATCAATTTGCATGCCTTGAATACAAACTGTCATTTGTTGATGAAGTTGATATAAACGACAAAATATTAAAGTTAAAACCAGCACACTCGTGTAAGGCTGTACAGAACCTTAGCAAGTCTTGACTTGCTATGGCAGTGAGGCTTGGATTCTAAAGAAAAGAGATAGAAGCAGAACAACTGCTGCAAAGATGTAGCTCATGCGAAGGACTGCTGTTTACACCAAATGGGATCTAAAGACCAAGGAGTTTATTTTACAAGAGCAGAGGATGCAACCTGTCCTGGAATACATACAACACGACCAGAACACGTGGAGACAACACCTGCATTGGACAGACGCTGAACGCATTCCCAAAACTGTAACGCAATGCATTCCTAGGGGGAAGAGACCACTCGGCCGTTCCAACAAGAGATGGAGGGAACATTTCTTAATGAGATCGTAACAGGCCTGATAACCTAACACTTGGTTGAATGAAGAAGAAATATATTAAGGTACATATATATAATAGGACTAGAAGCGGAGCAACTCGACCTACACAGATCTTTTGTGCCGATGCCCCTGACCGGGTGCCCCCGGGAGGCAGGGATGAGATGAGAGGAGACAGAGGGCAGCCGGACCAGGAGGCATGACAGGCAGAGAGCAGGGTCCCTACCATTTACAGGTTTGATCTCCCCGGATGCTGGCTGGTGCAGTCGTTCCCCCTCCACTCCTAGGCTTAAACATTCCCTGGGGGATCCGGGACCCGGAGACCGCTCGCAGTGCGGAAGACGAAGGTTTTTTTAGAGCATCCTTTTTCCCTGCTATGCACATGTCGAGACCTCACGCCGACACTTGCAATCCTGAAAGATGTGACACGAAGATTTTCAAGAACATCTCCAACTCCAGACTGTCCTTTACGAGGACAATTTTTAGACTTCTTTTTTTTCCTCAAAAATGGCTGTAACGATTTTGGTAAAATACCATATATGTAACATATTTGCATGATAAATCAATGCATATCTTGAATTTTCTAGAATAACCTTCCTCTTCACTCAGAAGGAATCTGTCAGAGATAGATGAAAGCTACTAAACATAAATGTAGATCTCAAAACTCGCAATTTATGTCACTTAATAACCTTTTTTTTTTGTGGCATCAGTCATTCCAGAAATATTCCTTGTTAGTTGTTTCAATCTTTAATGCTTCAGTCTTTGATATTGAAAGGGTATATATTATACATATATAGAGGAATTGTACATATGAAAGGGGAACCATACATATAAGAATAATACAGTAATAATTTAAGTCACTAACATTTTAAAATATTCAACATGTAACATTTGTACAGAGCTGATTGTAAGAAACGGGCGATCTAGCAGAATTCCAGGAAAACATAAAGAGCGTACCTTTCACCAAGCCAACAGGCAGGGAACCGGTAACGGTACGGAGAAATAGAAAGAGACAGATAGATAAAAGAAAGAGACGGAGATATGGAACTAGGTTCACAGCCCTCCAAGATGGCGCTTAAGCGCACGGACCTGAAGCCACACATTCTCATACATGTTAAGGTAACGCGGTCTGAGGGCCAATAGGAAACGTCGTTACATTTTAAACGCACAGGTGAGTGTCACTAGGCTCCCATATATAAGGGCAGGCAAGGTCTCTGAGCCCACTCTCTCTCTAACTGATCTTCAAGAATTCACGTCGACACGAGGTGCTACAGATGCACGTGTTAGCACAAGGGTGGGAGTGCGTGTGCAGATAGCTAGGCTCCTGACTAATTTAAAGTGGTAGGATTATAATAATGGGAAAAGCTAGCCGCCCATAATTATTTCAATTGTGAATAAACTTCATTTATTAAGGGAAAATTGCAGTGTATTCTTAAACTTGCCTCACCCACTATAACCTGAGAATTAATAATTAGAATATAGTTAGGAATGGAATACGCAACAACCGAGAGCATCAATAGCCAAGGAAGAACACTGCCGAAGACCACATCAACCCAAAGATAGATGATTTTCCGCTGCAAATGTCGCCCAACGACGATTTCCCGCTACAATGTACTGCCAAGCTTCAGCTGTTTTCGCGATGTCATGGAAAGAGCATGGGATTTCAAGGCCAGTATAAACAACCAGTTTTTAAACATTTGACTATCGCTATATCCTGTGTATCTATAACGAAATGTGTAATGTAACTATTTTCGTAAAGTTTATCTCAATTAATCTGAAGTAGAATAGAAGAATAAGATACGGTCGAACGAAGACGTCACAGGAACCGGAGCAGAGGACTGCAAGTAGGCAGTAACGGTTCTTTTTGCTTCTACCGTGACCTCTGGGAAGGAGGAATGAGGGGAAGGACCGGAAGGGATGACGACGGGCGCTTCCATATCGAGCGCATCCGATGCCGTCCGGGATCACTTACAAGCAACCAAACCCCCGGCGGTTGTCCCAAGGCGGGACCCACTCGTAGGCAAGACCTAACTGAGCAGTCGCGCAACGACGCCAGGGAAGGCACCTCTACAAAGCGCATAGCCACCGCCCAGCCGCAACGCGCCGACCACCGTCTGCTGGTTCTACAACTCTAAAGCAAATAACAGGAAGATGATGGTTACAGGAAATGAGGGGTAAGAAGTCGTAGTAGAAGATGAACCATCCCAGCATTCACCTGCCGACTCGGGGAAACTACGAAAAATCCATGGGTCAAAGTGGACGGGCGCCGGGGCGTTAGAAGAATAAGCCGTTACAAGAATAGCTTGTAAAATCTATATAAAACAAACTATAGTGGGTAGAGAAATTCTTGTGAATGTTACACTTCGGTTTTTTTTTTACTTTCTCTACTACGTATAGTAAGTAGGGGAAGTATTGTATTCCACCCAAAAATTCGATTCCAAGATTTCACCGGAAATATATGTTTTGAGACCCCCTGAATCCAAAAAAAGTATTTTTGGAAACATGTCCGTGTGTCAGTCCGTGTGTGTATGTGTCTGTGTGTGTGTGTGTGTGTGTCTGTCTGTCTGTCTGTCTGTAAACAGCATAACTCAGAAACGAACAGTCGGATAAATACCAAACTTGGTATTTAGGTTCAGAATCTTCCAGAGATACGACACAAAGGTTTTCAAGAAAATCCCCCCACCCAAGATTACCCTTTACATGGAACATTTTTCGAAAATTTTAATTTTCTCAAAAATGGCTCTAACGATTTTGATTAAAATATCATATGTTTAAGATATTTTCATGACAAATGAAATGTATATCTTGAATATTCTGGGAATGTCTCCAAAAGTATTCTTCATTGTGAACGACTTTTGCATAACTGGTAAACCATAAGAGATAGACAAAAGTTTACTACACAAAAAAATGTGGATCGCGTTAAAATGCACAATTTATGTCATATACATTTTTGTTGAGTGAACCACTTACGAGATATTGCTTGTTATTCCCTTAAATTTTTCAGCGCTTATTTTCTCAAATGGCAATTCGTTATTCAGTTTTTTTGTCTTGGATATGCAAAGAGTATTAATCTGTGGCAAAGAGAATGGTGCTGCACATAGCAACCAGCTATTAAGAGTAATGTCTATGCTTAAAGGCTATTGTATTTCTATATTGCCTTGTAAATATATATTCCCCTTACATCTGCAAGAAAATTAGCAATAAGATAGAGTCTGCAAATGCTTATCTCTATTAACACGAAGTAGATGGAGAATAAGCGTTTGTAAATATAGTTTGTACAAGAGTATAGAAAGTCATGTGAGTGTAACAAATCAGATTTTTTACTTTTTTGTCTGTAGTTCTTATCAGCCCCTTAAATTTAGACCACGCAGATTAATCATAGAAATCTCTTCAAATAAGTTGAAGGACAACAAACGTTTATTGGCTCAGCTGATCTGAGATCAACTGTTTTAAACAATCAAGCATTGGTGTACATAAAGTAAATATGTATAAATAGCTCAGTTGTTTGGAGTGCGAGCACAGCAAAGGAATTTATCTATGTTTCGAATTTCAGGAATATTAATTTAAGTTTGGTCCAATTATTTAGAAATCAGGTTATTAGCAGAAAACAGAAAAAATATAGGTGGTAATTAATTGTTATTTAGCACAAGCCGTGTGAGGACAAGCTTGTAGAGGTAGAATTAGACATAAATTTAATGGTATAACCGTGACTTCAATCACGGATTTCAAGGTTTCCGTCTCATTGCTCTAACCAAATTGGCTACCATGGCAACATGCAGGCACGACATTAAATTCCCCAACTGACTGGCATTTTTGCGGTAAACCACAAGGATATTCCACATTATTTTGAGATGATATACCCCAATGGCGATATACAATGTCGTAAGTAGTTTTAAGTCCTGGGCCTCAGTTTAACCAACTATTAGGTAATTAATTACCATTGCAAGAATAGTTTGTAGACACTATATAAAATAAACGACATTGGGTAGAGAAAGTTATGTGAATGTTACGCTTCAAATATATATATTTTTTATTTTTCTACCACGTGCATGATGGTTAGAGGTATTGCATTCCACCGAAAAATTTGATACTGAGATTTCAACTAACTATATTTTTTGAAGTCCCCTGAATCCAAATAAAGCATTTTTAGAAAAATGTCCTCGCGCGCGCGTGTGTCTGTGAACAGCGTAACTCAAAAACAAAGTTCGGATAAATACCAAACTTGGTATTTAGATTCAGTACCTTCCAAAGATGCACACACGAAGATGTTCAAGAAAATCTCCCTCCCCCAAATTACAGTTTAGATGGAACATTTTTCGAAATTTTTTATTTTCTGAATAATGGCTCTAACGATTTTGAATAAAATTCCGTATATTAAAGATATTTACATGACAAATAAAATGTATGTCTTGAATTTTCTGGGAATAACCTGTGAAGTCCTCTTCATGCGAAGGAATGTTGTACAATCTTGCATAACTGGTCACTTTAAGGGATAGACGAAAACTTACTGCACAAAAATTGTAGATCGCTTTAAAAAACACAATTTATTGCAAATAAGTTTTTTTTGGCATAAGCCATTTCTGAGATATTCGTTATTAATGGTTCGAGCTGTTCATTACTTGGTCATTCTTTCAACATTCAGTTGTTTTTCGCGATTGCATGGAAACAGTATGGAATTTTAAGGCCAGCATATAGCTTTCAGTTCTTAGACATTTGACTATCGCTGTTCTCTTTGTATCTATAACGAAAAGGGAATGTAGCCATTTCGGCAAAGGTCTATTTGGATTATTAGTAAGAATTGCTTGTATATCCACTAATAAAGATAGAGGGTAGGGGATATAACGCTTCAGATGGTGTGCCGTAATGTTAGAAATCTCTGCAGAATTAACTAAGTTCAAGGACAACAAATGTTTATTGCCACAACTGATCTGAGATCAATATTTTACACAATGGAACATTCGTGTACATAAAGCATGTATAAATTATTCAAATGTTTGAAGTGCGAGCATTTCAAAGAAATTTATCTGTGATTCCAATTTCAGGAACACCAAGTTTGGTCCGATTGTTTACATATCAGGTTATTAGCAGAATATAGAAAATATACACTGGTAAATATATGTTTTGCATTTTGGTTAGACTGGCACTATAAAAGCAACACAGCTTCGCTTTAGTATGTATGGCAGGCTGGTGAAGGTTGTACGAGTGAAGTGTGGTACCCAGAGACAAAAGAGGTTTAAGTCAAGGTAGTGTATTGAGACCAAGTGCGTTATTTATAATGAAATAACTTCAACACACAACACAGTGAAAGAAGAAATTGGTTAGAACAATATAATATCCAAGAAAATCTAAACAGAAAGTCGGTAGGTGAGTTGATTAAAAAAATGTTCGCTTTAGAAACCTTTAAAGGGAATTTCTTTGATTGTGTTGCATTTTAGTGTAAGGATGCATTTTAAGTGTAATCGGATAGGAAAAAGACAAGTATTTATATTTAATTTATCTTATAAAAAGTAAAAAAACCGGACCAGACTAGTCTAAAGGGGACTGCTAAGGTCCTTTATTTTCGACGTTCGGTTCACAGATAGAATTTTTAGATTCTTCAAAAGGTTTTGGTTTCTGATTAGTACAAAACATCCTAATACAGTTAGGCAAAATTAAAAACAGCTTCTTGTGGTAATGTCCCTAGTATATTGCTTACACATCTCGGAAATCAGGTGCTATAATACCAGCGAACGCAAAATTAACATTCTGTGATCTAAGAATACGTAACAAAAACACAATGAAAAGCTCACAGTGGCAGAAATATTTTCGAATCTGTTTAGTTTCAGTACAGTATTTCTTTAATGCTCCTAACTCAAATGAGGTCAGTAATAGCATTTCATGTGGAAATAATACGAAATAGATTCTTTCTAACACTGGAAACTTTTCCTAAGCCGCAACGAAGCTCTAGTGGAATTTTTACTTTCTCTACCACGTGCATACTAGGTAGGGAAGGCATTGCATTTCATCCAAAATTTAGACACCGAGATTTCACCAGAAATAACGGTTTCAGGCACCCTGAATCCAAAAAAGGAATTTTTAGAAAAAGGACCGTTTGTGTAAGTGTGTGTCTGTGAGCAGCATAACTCAAAAACGTAAGTGAATAAATACCAAACTTGGCATTTAGGTTCAGTACCTTCCAAAGGTGAGACACGAAGATTTTCAATAATAATCTCCACCCCAGATTACCCCTGACATGGAAGATTTTTCGAAACTTTTGATTGTCTAAACAATAGCTATTTTGATTAAAATATACCATATATTAAAGATATTTACATTGCAAATAAAATGCATAGCTTGAATTTTCTGGGAATAGTAAAGTCCACTTCATTTGTAAGAAATTTTGTATAACTGGTGGCAGCGCCGTGGCCGAGTGGTTAGACCGCTCGCCTCCCACCGAGGCGGCCCGGGTTCAATCCCAGGGACCTGCATGTGGGATTTGTGGTGGACGAAGCGGCGTCTGGGCGGGTTTTCTCCGGGTTATCCGGTTTCCGCCGCCATTCATTCCACCAACTGCTCCATCATCACCTTTCCTTTCATCCATTTCACCAACATTTCATCTACTTCCTTCATCCCATACCAGGCATTGGGCTGATCACCCATCCTGGATGTTCTGTCTCATCCATGAGTGTCTGCTCCTCGACGGGCCTCTGACCTCAGGCACCCGCTTGTATGTCCTGGGGGGTGTAAGTCCTACATAGAGGAGGGTAAACAGATAATGAATGAATTGTATAACTGGTAAACTGGTAGACGAAAACGTGCTGCACGAGAAATGTTGATCCCTTTAAAACACACAATTTATTTAAAATAATGTTTTGTGGCATAAGCCATTTCTGAGATATCTGTTATTAAAAGCTCGAATTGTTCATTTCTTGGTCGTTCTTTTAAAGTCCGTCGACATTCAGTTGTTTTCCGCAATTACATAGAAAGAGTATGGAATTTTAAATCCCATACATACTGTCCTGTTCTAAACATTTCACTATCGGCATTCCCTTTGTATTTATAACGAAACTTGTAATGCAGCTGTTTCTGCTAAGATTTATCTCGATTAAAATGAAGTAGATAGAAACAAATTCAAACACATGACTTTCTCTACTCTTCTATAAAACTATTTTTACAAATGCTTATTCTCCACTACTTCATATTAATCGAGATAAACATTTGCAGAAACGATCTTATTGCTAATTATCTTATAAGTGCAAGGGGAATAAGCTAGGCTTTAAGCGATAGTCAAATCTTTTAAGAGATGGTTGCTATCTGCGGCATTCCATTCTCTTTGCATGTCCAGGACATTAAAAAAAAGAAAAAGAATAACGAATTCCCATTTGAGAAAAGTATAAGTAGTGGAAAATTCAAACAAATAAGCTATATCTCGGAAATGGTTCACTCGAAAAAAAATGTGGTAGAAATTGTTTGTTTTAACAAGATCCCCAATTTTTGCGAGTAAAAGTTTCTGTATCCTTTACGATTTACAAGTTATGCAAAAGTCATTCCGAATGAAAAGGCTTTTGAGGACATTCCCAGAAAATTCAAGATACACATTTCATTTTCCATTAAAATATCTTAAACATAAGATATTTTAATCAAAATCGTTAGAGCCATTTTGAGAAAATCAACGTTTTCGAAGAATGTTACATGTAAAGGATAGTCTGGAGTGGAGTGGGGGGATTTTCTTGAAAACCTTCAGTTCGCATCCTTGGAAGATACTAAACTCAAAAGTTGGCTATTTATGCGACTTTTCGTTTTTGAGCTATGCTGTTCACAGACACACACGGACATGTTTCCAAAAATGCTTTATTTGGATTCAGAACACCTCAAAACATGAATTTCCGGTGAAATCTTGGTATCAATTTTTGAGTGGAATGCAATACTTCCCCTCTATCTATACGTAGTAGAGAAATTAATAAGCTTTAGTAAGAATAATTTGTGTATCTACTAAAAAGCGACAGAGTGGTAGAGAAAATCGTGTCAATACAACATATAATCATTTTTTTTATTTAACAGCTGAAGGACATATTTGCTCCAATGGGAATAATGATTAAATCAGCAACGAAATTAAACGTTTTATGCGGTTTTCCAGCAAATAAACAATTTAAGTATGAAGATATACGTTATAAAGACAATTTATTTCGCATAATTTCTAAAATGAGCATGTTGAATTTATTTACGAGATAAAGATTGTTACTTTTACTTTCTCTTCTACGTATAGTAAGTAGGGGAAGTATTGTATTCCACCCAAAAATTCGATACCGAGATTTCACCAGAAATATATGTTTTGAGACCCACTGAATCCAAAAAAAGCATTTTTGGAAACATGTCCGTGTGTGTGTCTCTGTGTGTGAACAGCATAACTCAGAAACGAACAGTCGGATAAACACCAAACTTGGTATTTAGGTTCAGTATCTTCCAGAGATGAGACACGAAGGTTTTTAGAAAATCCCCTACCTCAGATTACACTTTACATGGAACATTTGTCGAAAATTTTAATTTTCTCAAAAATGGCTAACGATTTTGATTAATATATCATATGTTTAAGATATTTTCATGACAAATGAAATGCATATCTCGAATTTTCTGGGAATGTCTCCAAAAGTATTCTTCATTGTTAACGACTTTTGCATAACTGGTAAACCATAAGAGATAGACAAAATTTTACTACACAAAAATGTAGATTGCGTGGAAATACACAATTTATGTCATACATTTTTTGTTGTTGAGTGAACCATTTTCGAGATATTGCTTGTTATTCCTTTAAATTTTCCAATACTTTTTCTCAAATGGGAATTCGTTATTAATTTTTTTATGTACTGGACATGCAAAGAGAGTAGAATACTCCACATAGCAACCGGCTCTTAAAAGATTTGACTATCGCTTAAAGCCTAGCAATTCCCCTTGCATCTACAAGAAAATTAGCAATAAGATTAACATCTGGATTAACATGAAGCATATGGAGAATAAGCGTTTGTAAAAATAGTTTGTACAAGAGTAGAGACAGTCATGTGAGTATAACACATAAGATTTTTAAGTAAAACAAACGTATAAAGCTAATAGAATAAACAATAAACTTTCGCCAACTCTTACTGCTAGATCGAATGGGTCAGTAACGAATTAACAACGTTAAATTTCTGGGCGTTCAAGTAAACATACTCGTATTTGGCTCATATTCTGTCTGTCGCAAGATCTGCCTGTTATGCCACCCATGCAGAAGTAAATGTAAGCTAAATAGATAAAAATAAATTAGTATATTAAGCATATTCCAACTATAATGGAATATGGTACATTATTCTGAGATAATTCAGTAGAAAATAAACGTATATTCCTTATGAAAAAGAAGGTTATAAGGCTAATTTTCAATACCCATAGTAGTAGACATTCGTGCAAAGATATGCAGAAGAAAGCCATTAGATTAGTTATGCGAACAAAAGTAGGGAATCTTGTAAAATATTTTTCTCCCAGTTGAATATTATGACATTACCAAGTATGTGTATTGTACCTACTGTAACCTTTTGCAGGTGAAGAAAAAACTAAGCAATTACCAATGTCGTAACGAGGCAGACAAATATGAAACCAGGTTAAGGAACAATATCAATATACCATATGTACGTTTAAGTAAATCAGTAATCTCGTATAATAACTGTTTAGGTGTAAAATTATTTAATGAAGTTTCACCTCGGACAAAACGATGCACAGGAAATATATTTAAAAGTAAATTGAAATAACGGCTCATTAAGAAAGCATTTTACTATAATAAAGAATGCTTCACAACACACACGATTGACTTGACCTTGTTACCTTCTCCTACGTATAGTAACTAGGGGAAGTACTGCATTCCACCCAAAAATTCGTTATCGAGATTTCAGCGGAAATACATGTTTTGAGGTGCCCTGAATCCAAATAAAGCATTTTTGGAAATATGTCCATGTATGTGTGTGTGTCTGTCTGTCTGCCAGTCTTTGAACAGCATAATTAAAAAACAAAAAGTAGGATAAATACCAAACTTGGTACTTGAGTTTACTATCTTCCAAGGAAGCGACACGAAGATTTTCAAGAAAATCCCCCTCCCTTTACATGGAACATTTTTCAGATTTTTGATTTTCTCAAAAATGGCTTTAACGATTTTGATTAAAATATGACATGTTTAATATATTTTTATGGCAAATGAAATGTCTATCTTGGATTTTCTGGGCATGTCCCCAAAAATCCTCTTCATTCCGGATGAATTTCGTATAACTGGTAAACCGTAAGAAATAAACAAAATTTTACTACACAAAAAATGTAGATCTCGTTAAATTTATGTCGCGTACATGTTTTTTTTATGGAATGAACCATTTCCGAGATATTCCTTATTATTTGTTTGAATTTTCCAAAACCTAATTTTTATCAAGTGGGAATTCATTTTTCGTTTTCTTATGTCCTGGACATGCAAAGATAATGGAATGCTCCACATAGCAACCAGCTCTTAAAAGATTTGACTATCGCTTAAAGCCTATCACATTCCCCTTGCACCTACAAGAAAATTAGCAATAAGATTAACATGCCGATACCTCGATTAAAATGAAGTATATGGAGAATAAGCGTTTGTAAAAATAGTTTGTACAAGAGTAGAGAAAGTCATGTGAGTGTAACATATCAGTTTTATTTGGTCTGATTTCATATTTTGGATTATACTTCATTCAGGTTTTATTATACCATTGCACTCAATATAACTAAATTGCAGTTTAGTTAGGAGATTATTTAGAATATTATGATTTACATTGTAAGATTAAAGATTAGGATTAAATATCTGACAACTGTAAATGCTTATAAATTATCTATTAATTTTGACGAAGTATGTATTCATCTTTAATCAAAAAGCTATTTGTATTTCTAAGATATTAACACAATTTAAAATTACGTAGGTGCAATCGAAGCCTATTTATATCAAAGATAATTCATAAGATAAACACTAAACAAAAGGGAAGTGTTCAACGTCCCAATGCGAAACTTTCTTTCTCCCAGAATGGTGTGTTTTATGAAACCGTTATACGAGTACTAATTTACGATACGAATATCGTAACGTATCATATTACAAAATGAGATTGGAAGATTGACAAACGAGGCCGCAGGCCGAGCTTGATAACCAATCAAGTATTGTAATATGTAGTTACGATATGTGTATCGTACAACCTTTTAACTACTTTAGTTACGTAATATAGATTTTTTTATTTACTTTAGTAAATTACATTTTTATTTCAGATGTAGTATTAGGAATCACTGAAACAGTACACTACATGGATACATAGTTGTTACGTGTGTGTAGTGGGCCATGCATGGTTTGATTGACGATTTATTTGCTAGGTTTTTGTTTAAAACAGAACAACATGAGTTCTAGGTGAATGAAATAAACTTTGAAAACAGAGTTCTGACGAAGATATTGCAAACGCAGCTAATGCTGTTACAGATATCCTAATTCTTAGTAAATCTCGACTTCGTATTATTTATGTATGGTTCACATTACGCAACCATTTTCGTGATAAGAATTACATTACGAAAATCGTTGCGTTATAGAAGCTTCATTATGAAACTACTTGCATAATGAGGTACCATTACGAAACTAGTTAGGTAGTGAATAGGTTTACAACGGTTTGTTTTAGAGTTGTAAACTCCATATTATGTAACTAAAGTAGATAAAAATAGTTAACGTTATTCTAACTGATCTTATGGAAAACATCTAACGTGATACATACACAAGACTTTCCCTCCCTCTCTATCGTTTATTAACTCATTTTTCTACCTACTACATTTTAATGCAAACAGACGTTTGCAGAAATAGCTACATTACACATTTTGTTATTGACACAAAGTGAGCAGCAACAGTCAAATGTTTAAGAATAGGGCCCTGTATGCTGGTCTTAAGATTTCGTACTGTTTACATACAATCGCGAGAAACAACTGAACGCTGAAAGCACTTAAAGGGAATGACCAAGAAATGAACAACTCGAACCTTTAATAACGGATATCTCACAAACGGTTTATACTGCACAAAAACTTATTTTAAATAAATTGTCTATTTTATAAAGATCTACATTTTTATGTAATTTGTTTTAGTCTATCTACAAAATTCCATCCGAATGAAGACTTCATAGGCTATCCCTCGAAGTTTCAACATATGCATTTTATTTCTCATATAAATATGTTTCAGATACTGTGTTTTAATCAAAATCGTTATAGCCAATTTTTGGAAAATCAAACATTTAGAAAAATTCTCCATATAAAGGGTAGTTTGAGATGGGGGATTTTGTTGAAAATGTTTCGCATTTTTGAAAGATATTAAACGTAAATATCAAGTTTGGTATTTATCCGACTTTTCGTTTTTTACTTATGCTGTTCGCAGACAGACAGGTAGACACACAGACACACACACGGACCTTTTTCTAAAAATGCTTTTTTGGATTCAGGGAGCCTCAAAACATGTATTTCTGGTGAAGTCTTGGTATAGAATTTCTGGGTGGAATGCAATATCTTCTCTACCTACTATGTAAGTGGTAGAGAAAGTAAAAGTGGACCATTTCAATGCTTTCAAAAGTGCTGTTCAAGTCGCTTTATTCTGTAGAAGATTGAGTGATAAATTATCCTGAAAACACTTATATAGCTTTGTAAAGAGTATTTTACTGTTTTGATGACAAATCATCTGAAAAACGATGCCTACTGTATAGGTAGTTTGTTATTGCACCCCCCCCACACACACACACACACACACACACACAGAGGATGGACTATTTAAGTTGAGACTGTACAATATCTCCAAAGCTAAGCGTTGTAGAAAGAAATACCTTTAATAAAAGTTGCTTGATGTTATGGGGGAAAGTAAATGCCATTAGTCGTGTTTTATTTGAAGCACGCTGTGATGGCCATTTTAGGTTCAATTTAATTTGACACTAATTGTAGGTTGCCATTTAAAAAAATCTGATGTGTTACACTCGCATGATTTTCTCTACTCTTGTACAAACTATTTTTACAAACGCTTATTCTCCATCTACTTCATGTCAGTCGATATATCGAGATGTTAATCTTATTGCTAATTTTCTTGTAGATGCAAGGGGAATTTGTAAACTATAAGCGATAGTCAAATATATTAAAAGCTGGTTGCTATGTGCAGTATTCCATTCTCTTTGCATGTCCAGGACATAAAAAAAGAAATAACGAATTCCCATTTGAGAAAAACTATAAGTATTGCAAAATTTAGGGGAATGAGAAGCAATATCTCGAAAATGGTTCACTCAACAAAAAAAAGTATGACAAATTGTGTATTTTAACGCGATCTACATTTTTTGTATAGTATCTCTTATGGTTTAGCAGTTATGCAAAAGTCGTTCACAATGAAGAATACTTTTGGAGACATTCCCAGAAAATTCGAGATATACATTTCACTTGTCATGAAAATATCTTAAATCTATAATATTTCAATCAACATTGTTAGCCATTTTTGAGAAAATTAAAGTTTTCGAAAAATGTTCCATGTAAAGGGTAATCTGGGGTGGGGGATTTTCTTGAAAACCTTCGTGTCTCTGGAAGATACTGAACCTAAATACCAAGTTTGGTGTTTACCCAACTGTTAGTTTCTGAGTTATACTGTTCACAGACACACAGATACACACACGGACATGTTTCCAAAAATGCTTTTTTTTTTGGATTCAGGGGGTCTCAAAACATATATTTCCGGTGAAATCTCGGTATCGAATTTTTGGGTGGAATACAATAATTCCCCTACTTACTATATGTAGTAGAGAAAGTAAAAATTAAATTGACTGCAAAATGACTAGCATAACGTCCTCCAAACAAAACACGACTAATGGCATTTACTTTCCCCCATAATATCGAGAAACTTTTATACAAGACATTTCTTTCTACAACGCTTGGTTTTGGAGATACTGTACAGTCTCAACTTAAATGGTTCACCCTATGTGTGTGTGTGTGTGTGTGTGTGTGTGTGTGTGTGCATTTTTAGTATAAAACTCGCAAACAATGCTACGAATTTCAAATCAAGGCTACGAAAGCCCAATTTTAATGCAAAATAAAATAAAGTTAAGTTTATATGTAGTAAAATGTATTTATATGTAGATACAAACGCAGACAAAAGTATTAGTCTTCACTTTAAAGAATTCTAGAAGCAAAATTAATGGAGATAAAATTTGCTTTTTTAATACACGGAAAGAACAAATGGTATTGTATTTTACGTGTTGCTGCGTTTTTTTAAATCTTCCATGTTATTTGTTTATATTGCTTTGAAAATTGCACAGATATTCAACCTTTTCATCTGTGTTGTTTGCAGAATTATTTTATATGCACTTGGTAGTGCACTTTTTGTGTATACTACCTGATATTTTCATCGATGAATGATTTAAAATGGCGGATAAATAAATTTGTGAAGTTGTGAAATTTTAGGAAAAATGTTGAAAATCTCTGATTTTGAAAACGTGGCTCTATTTAATGCATGAAAATTAATTCTGTAAACACCCATACAAAAAAAATTAAAAAATGAGTGTATTTTTCAAACATTGTAAAACTAATAGTGTACAGGATATTGAAAGCTGCCAAAACAAGTGAACTGCAATACTATTTGTTCTTTCTGTCTATTAAAATGAGAATTTTATTTCCATTAATTTGGCTACTAGAGTTTTTAAAACTGTGTCGAATACTCATGTCCGCTTGTGTATGTAAGCTGTATGTTTGCAGGGAAATATTTGTTCATTTTGTTGTTTCCTTAACTGTAGATCGCACATGGATCTTTTGTTTTTACTTTCTCTACTACGTATAGTAAGTAGGGGAAGTATTGTATTCCACCCAAAAATTCGATACCAAGATTTCACCGGAAATACATGTTTTGAGACATCCTGAATCCAAAAAAATCATTTTGGGAAACATGTTCGTGTGTGTGTGTGTGTGAACAGAATAACTCAGAAATGAACAGTCGGATAAACACCAAACTTGGTATTTAGGTTCAGTATCTTCCAGAGATGAAGGTTTTCAAGAAAATCCCCCTACTTCAGATTACCCTTTACATGGAACATTTTTTGAAAATTTTAAATTTCTCAAAAATGGCTCTAACGTTTTTTATTAAAATATCATATGTTTAAGATATTTTCATGACAAATGAAATGTATGTCTAGAATTTTCTGGGAATGTCTCCAAAAGTATTCTTCATTGTGAACGACTTTTGCATAACTGGTAAACTATAAGACATAGACAAACTTTTACTACACAAAAAATGTAGATCGCGTTAAAATACACAATTTATTTTTGTTGTTGAGTGAACTATTTTCGAGATATTGCTTGTTATTCCCTTAAATTTTCCAATACTTATACTTTTTCTCAAATTTGTTATTCGTTTTTTTGTCCTGGTAAAGCAAAGAAAATGGAATACTCCACATAGCAACCAGCTCTTAAAATATTTGACTATAGCTTAAAGCCTACCAATTCCCCTTGCATCTGCAAGAAAATTAGCAATAAGATTAACATCTCGATTAACATGAAGCATATGGAGAATAAGCGTTTCTAAAAATAGTTTGTACAAGAGTAGAGAAAGTCATGTGAGTGTAACACATCAGATTTTTACCCTAAATTTATTCATTTTAATATTATGCTCCATATTCACATATAATGTTTATTTGTACATATAAGCAAATTGTGCTTTCCTTGATATGTCTGCATGGCCACCAGTGAACTCGCAGAACGCAATCCAATCCATTCTAAATATAAATCATAGAACTCACGCTTGGAAGAGTTAAATTCGTTCAACCTAGAATAGCTTTTCCGTAACAATCATCTGGGTTGTATAGCCCAGAAAACTACATCGCAGGACACCTTCCTTTTGAAGCAACCAGTTTAATTCTAATTTATTCCAATTTATTCGCCATAAAATTGGCTGTTTTTGGTCTAATGGTTTAATATAGAAGCTGTATTATATAGAAAGCGAAAATGGACTCGTGCGTTGTATCCAAGTTAGGAACGCACAAGGATCGACCGCAGATAGAATGTGCCAGGAATTCGACAGATTCTGCTCGCACACATTGCATTATGTACACTGGCTTCCAATTGCGCCGTCCCCGCAACTTTGGGAGGCATTCTACTGGCCTTCACAGGTATGTATAGCAAGGGGGAGGTGCGTGTATCTGTTTAGTTTTTCGCCCATGCAGTGGCGCCTTTTTTGCGTACACAATTCTAGATTATTCTCATGTTAATATACAACTTTGAGCAATAGCTTTACTCACCATCGCTTACATATAATAACCATGTTTTGAGGAAATGTGATTTATTTTATCTCCACGTATGGAAGCCAATTTAAAGTAGGAGTTATATTATATTTCAACTGTTGGGGAACCGAACTTATAGTAGTTGCAACCGCACGTATGTTAAACGGTTTCCAGTAGCCTTCGCCCCAAGTTTAATAAAATATTAACTTTGTAATTTGACTGTATCTTTTGATATTATATTTATGCTTGCCTCTGCTGCGTTAGTATTATTGTTAGAGACACGTTTCTTTTAGGCAGGGTTGTGATGTGACTAGAATGTAGGTTTACACATATTTTTAGTTTTAATTCACTCCTTTTATTAATCCTTGACACAAATTAAATAGCACTTCACTGATATCGAGAGCTGTGAGAATCTTTTATTTAATACTTGCACTTTTTTAACACGTATACTATTTTCGTCTCACACGAATGCATAATTAATTTCTCGAGGACACATCTCGCGTCTGGTTATGAGCACTGTTTGGAAGCAACACGTTTGGTTATGTGCACTGTTTGGAGGCAACTGAATTGATTTCAACCTTCTAAACTTCTAAATTTCAGTACTTCAAGTCTCTGATTGGCTATTCCTAGTCCAATAGATGATGCAGTAATTTGTATCACAAATTATTTAAATGTAAAGAGTGATTATAGTATGAATATGCATTATTATGTGACATTGATTTGAGATGTTTGTTGATTGTAATTATTGTTGAGAAGTAAGTTTACACTGCCTTACTGAAACTGACAATAATAGCGTGCAATAATGCAGCGAGGGGGTGAGCTGTTTATCATTATTGGAAACGAGGAAGTTACGTAATGTTGGCGCGTTTTCCTTTAAAATCTTCTGGAACATTTCCCTAGAGCATATGTATTCATAATTTTCATTGGATATAAAAATAGACGCTAATGTTGGCGCGTTTTATTAGCCAATTGCAGCTCAGTTATAATCTTTAGGCATATCGGGGTGTATGAGTATAAAAGAGCTAGGTTAGAGGTAGACCCTGTCAGTTCACCGAAAATATTTGAAAAGTACACGTCGGCTATCGATTCACAAGTTACGCGTAGCAGAGTTATGAAAAATCTAAAGTGTTGTAAAGTTAATTATACAAAAGGTTGAAGTACGTGAATTAAAAGTGATCAGTAAGAAGTTATTATAACAGTTTCAGTTTGGCGGGTGTTAAGACCAATGTGTAAATGTGATAGTGACTGTGTTCGACAATAAAAGTGTAAAACAAATTCCTTCATCAGTGTTATCTTTGGATAAAAGATTCCTTTCCGTTTACACAACCTGTATAAAGAAAAGTGCTCGACCGAAAAGATCATAGCTAGCCGGAGGACAGTAAACCAAAATTAAATAAAATAACAGTAGCATTCTTTCAAACAAACACTAATACTACCGCAAATTGCTAACACCAGATGGAGCTACAAACCTAACAAAGAATTACGTCACAAAATGGCATCACCACGTGAAGTAAACACACACACACACACACAAACATTATAAGTAAAACCGTCGCAAATTGGCTCCCAAACGTGGGGCTCAACAAATTAAATAATATTACAAGTATACCACTTCAAATTGGCACCCAGAACGTGGGGCAGAGTGACCAGGAAGGAGCAGAATAACCAGGAAGAAGCAGAATAACCAGGAAGGAGCAAAGGAATCAGGACGTGGAGCGAATGGAGCAGTGAACTGAACTACAAGACGCAGATTCCAGAAACAACTATAGGAACGACAGACTACGCGGATGATTGGACATCGTAATTCCGAGATTAAAAGGCAACAGGGGAATTCAACAACAGAACACCAAAACGACGTAGATTCGTCATGATACGACGCAGAAGCGACATACAAACCTAGGAGAGAGGGGCAGGAAGCTGGACATCAATGTAACAGCAACAGACAGCATCACAAAGGTCAGAGTATCGTAATTGTTTTTTAGAAAACAAAATTGTAACAATCAAATGTACTTAAGGAGCGGTAGGATAAAGAAAATAATGGCTACTAATAATATTAAAGAAACAATGATGGAAGGGGATAGTGTAACAGTTAGCTGTAATTCAATACAGGTTTCAGAAAATAGCTCAAACAATGTAGAATTTGAGGGAGGAAATGTTAGTGAAGAAAGTCAGAATAGAATAGCAGGAAATGTTCATTTTGATGCTAGTATGGTGATGGAAATGATGAGAAATTTTGGCGAAACAGTAAATAAGAATATTGAGAAATTGAGGGAAGATATTGATAGGAGTTTAGAACAAAAACTAACTCAGAATAATGAGAAATTGAGGGAAGATATTGGTAAGAGTATTACAGATCAATTAAGGGAAGAAATTGGTAAGAGTAATGAGAAATTAGAGCATAAATTAGATCAAAATAGGGAAGAAATTGAAAAGAAATTCATGGAGCTAGATAGTAATATGATTAGAATGAGAAATGAAAATCAGGAAATGATAGTAAATGGGATAGGGGAAGTTTCAAAGAAAATGTTGGACATGAGCAGGGAAATATCTAACCAAAAAAGTGAGGTTAATAATAAATGTTGATGCAAAATGTACAGAATTAGGTAGTAGAATGAGTAACATTTCAAGTGAGATAAGAGAGATGAAAGAGGTTATGAATGTAGATGTGAATCTGGCGCAAGTTAATTTCAGAGGGGAGATATCAGAAATACAGAAGGAGTCAGTAATGCAAAGAAATAAATTGTACGAAGAAGTTAAAGTTTTGCCTATAAATAATCAAAAGCTTACTTCTGAAATTAACAAGTACCAAGCTGTTCAAAATGAAAACTCCAATCCAGTACAGTTTATTACAGATTTGTCAGAGTACTTTCAAATTAAAGAGATAGTAGAAGAATTGAAAATGACAATTATTACAAGATGTGTTGTTCAGGAAACTTTAGATTGTTTTCAAATGTTATCATGGGATGAAATTGCATATGAATCCTTTAAGAGGTTATTCATGAACAAATTTTTGAAGGTTAGGATACGGCTACGAGTAATGTTTAGCCACACACAATTTGATCCAGGAGGGTAAATAGCAATGAGATGATAAATAGTAAATGCTGGATAGTTAAAGTTGAACTGCAGAGAAATGTATTGGAATGTAAGAGGGTTAATTATGTATGTATGTCATTTGAAGGGGGAAATAAAATTCTGGACATAACTAAATGTTTAAAAGGAAAATAACATTTTATTAGTAACTGTAACAGTATTTGAAATTAAGAATGTAAAAATTGAAACTTAATATGATATTAAAGTAAAAGTACGTAACTATAATTCCGAGAGTATTGTGAATATAATGTACAAAACAACAAAAATGGGGTAAAAATAATTAAAAAACAAATACTTATGTAGCAAACAGAAAAAATGTGAAACAGTGTCTAGATTTAAGAGATGTAAATATATTTATGTAGAGGGTGAATATTTTTGGTAAATATGTTTAATAATTACAAAAATTCTTAAATGTATAAATTTTTGTCAACAACTTAAGAAAGTAAACCATTTTGTAACAGTAATTAAATAATTCAGGGTACAGTATTTGCTATAAAAAAAACAAAAATTTGTAATGTCAGATTAAAGTCTAAACACATTAAACCAGAGCCAGTAAGTAGTGGCAAGATAGAGGAAAAACATGTCGTGTGTTAAATACGTGTGAAGTGTTAAGTGAAAGTGATAGCGTGTGTTCCAAGATTTAGGAGACTAAAAACCCAATTATAAAATTTCCAAACAAGTTGTAAATATTTATAATTATGTTTCTAGTGGGGCATATGATGCAGTAATTTGTATCACAAATTATTTAAATGTAAAGAGTGATTATAGTATGAATATGCATTATTATGTGACATTGATTTGAGATGTTTGTTGATTGTAATTATTGTTGAGAAGTAAGTTTATACTGCCTTACTGAAACTGACAATAATAGCGTGCAATAATGCAGCGAGGGGGTGAGCTGTTTATCATTATTGGAAACGAGGAAGTTACGTAATGTTGGCGCGTTTTCCTTTAAAATCTTCTGGAACATTTCCCTAGAGCATATGTATTCATAATTTTCATTGGATATAAAAATAGACGCTAATGTTGGCGCGTTTTATTAGCCAATTGCAGCTCAGTTATAATCTTTAGGCATATCGGGGTGTATGAGTATAAAAGAGCTAGGTTAGAGGTAGACCCTGTCAGTTCACCGAAAATATTTGAAAAGTACACGTCGGCTATCGATTCACAAGTTACGCGTAGCAGAGTTATGAAAAATCTAAAGTGTTGTAAAGTTAATTATACAAAAGGTTGAAGTACGTGAATTAAAAGTGATCAGTAAGAAGTTATTATAACAGTTTCAGTTTGGCGGGTGTTAAGACCAATGTGTAAATGTGATAGTGACTGTGTTCGACAATAAAAGTGTAAAACAAATTCCTTCATCAGTGTTATCTTTGGATAAAAGATTCCTTTCCGTTTACACAACCTGTATAAAGAGAAGTGCTCGACCGAAAAGATCATAGCTAGCCGGAGGACAGTAAACCAAAATTAAATAAAATAACAGTAGCATCCTTTAAACAAACACTAATACTACCGCAAATTGCTAACACCAGATGGAGCTACAAACCTAACAAAGAATTACGTCACAAAATGGCATCACCACGTGAAGTAAACACACATACACAAACATTATAAGTAAAACCGTCGCAAATTGGCTCCCAAACGTGGGGCTAAATAAATAAATAAATATAACATAAATACCGCCGCATAGAATACCTTCATTTTACTAAAGCTTTTTCTAGTTGTTGATTGGCTATTTTTAAACTGTCTCAAAATTTACATTATTGCTGCTCTAATAATGACTAGTAGTATTTAAACTTCCTTACTCATTATTGCCTCAAGGTTACCGCATTGTTACCTCATTGTTAACAACTTTAAAGTTATTATTCTCACAGCTCCCACATTATTAAATTACGTAATGTATTCACATAACATTATTACACATGGATACAATGATATTGTGGCATTTGTAATATAATTGGCATTATTGGCATTATTGCGTATGTCACCTGGCGGCCCAGATCGGATATGTTGCAATAGTACTGGGGATAGAAACCGGTTCCTAGTGTAGCGTGCCTGACGTCAAGATAGCGTGGGTTTAGTAAGAGTCGAGTCGAGGTTCTGCTTGCAACAATGAGTGTGTGCAGTTTGTTCGTGCGTAGAGCATGGCGTTCCCACCGACAGGCAAGGAGGTATTGTAATTCCTTTTTATTGTAATAAATAGTTATCATCCAGTTCAAGTTAATGTGAATTTCTGTAGTAGATAGACCCTTCCTTTATCCCACATAATGATTTAGGAACATTTTTAGGGACCTTTGGGTGTATTTTAGAATTTCGTTAAGCTCGCCCCGTCGGACCTCATGTAATTTGTGATAGAATGTTCGATCCTGTTCACGGTACCTATTGCTCTACCCCCCCATTGAGCTAGAATATGTAAAGAGGTTACGACAATATAAGCATATGCAATGACTGTTACACACACTTTACAAATTATTACATACACATATTGCTTCAAGGCGGGCTGTTATTGAATTTATGTATTATATAATTTGACTGAAATCATTTAAGTGTTAAAAATACTGCCTCAGTTTAAATATGTAACTAAATTAAATCCTGTTTTGCACAATTTACCCGTGAAAAATATTTTTAATGGCAACATAATGTAAACATGAAATCTATTATACTTTGTACTCTCAAATAGTACAAAGTAGTCATTTAGTAGACATCATTTTAATAATCCGCCCACTCTCCATTCTTGTCCAATACCTGGTTTAGCCGCCTAGGTACTAAATCACTCGTCGTCCTCTAGAAACACTGTCATGAAATGTGGAAACATTTGCGTTTATAGCCAGAGTTCTTCCAGCACCTAAGTGATTCGACAGATTATTAACACATGCAGTAAATGTGTTCACTTTGAGAGTAAAAAGTATAATTTAATTATTCTACATGATATTGCCAATGAAAATAGTTTTTCGTGGGAAAATTGTGCAAAACACTGTTTTACTTAGTTGCACATTTTAATTGCACAGATGATTCCAATAATGTCTAGTAAATGCATCCTGTTCCAGAGTAAAACGTGTAACATATTTTAGTTTTACATTGTTCTATTAAAATAATTTTTGTGGAGATATTCTGTAAAATGGGTTTTATTTAGTTATATATTATTTTAACATTGTTATTATAAGTGATGAGTAAAGCTATTGATCAAAGTTATACATTCATACGAGAATAATCTAGAATTGTATACGTAAATCAGAACGCCACTGCAAGCACGAAAAAGTAAACAGATACACGCCCCTCCTTGCTATGCATACTCACCTGTGAAGGTCAGTAGAATGCCTCCCAAAGCTGCGGTGATGGAATAATGGACGCCAGTGTACAACAAAAACCTAGATATATCTTTATTTATACTTAGATAATCAAAAGAAAGTCTGATTATAAAGAAGGAATAAGCAATAATAATGCTCTTTACTGTAGAATCCGAAAGATTCTAAGGGAAAACACCTAAGCGCTTTGTAACTATACTATAAACAGCTTTAAACATAATAACAGAAACCCTTTCGTAATTTCACTTGTTTGGTTATATGTATCTGTGAACAAAGCAGCAAGATGTAGTGAAGTATTTGTTATTTTTTACCTAACTTGCTTGTTACGCGCTTTATAAAATAAAAAAATTATATACATACGCATAATCTTTCACGGCAGGTGTCTACAGTGTTGTGTTGTAAAATTTCCAGGCTATTTTGACGAGTTCTGCAGGTTAAAATACTTTGGCCTGACGTTTCGTCCCTGTGTGTGAGGGACATCTTCAGAGATGTGGATATCTCGCTTTTCTCTCTGGAAAAAAAAAGTTTAAATAAAGCCGGTATATATAGAAATACTCGTGGCAGGATGGACGGAGTCAAGGTAAAGCGTTATGATATTGTTTCTTGCCTGCAAGAAGGTTACGGAGTTCAGAAAGTATGGGAATCCAGGTTCGGTTAAGATTAAATCCTTCGTCTTTATTAAGTTGTTGGTGTGTTTGTAAACTTCTATAGCCTCTTTGTACAAACGGGGATAATATTGCTTGGTTGTACCTAAAACCTCTACTTTATCATACTCCATACAGTGGCCGTCCAGGAATAAAATATACTGGCTTAGCGACGATGGCGCCTCTGAAGATGTCCCTCGCAGACAGAACGAAATCGTCAGGCCAAAGTATTTAAACCTGCAGACCACGGCAAAACAACCCAGAAGTTTCAGAATACAACACTAAATATCTGATGTGTTACCTCACATGTCTTTCTCTACTCTTGTGTAAACTATTTTTACAAACGCTTATTCTCCATATGCTTCATGTTAATCGAGATATCGAGATGCTAATTTTCTTGTAGATGCAAGGGGAATTGGTAGGCTTTAAGCGATAGTCAAATATTTTAAGAGCTGGTTGCTATGTGGTGTATTCCATTCTCTTTGCATTACCAGGGAAAAAGAAAAGAAAAAATCTGTTGTGTTACACTCACATGACTTTCTCTACTCTTGTACAAACTATTTTTACAAACGCTTATTCTCCATCTACTTCATGTTAATAGAGATAAACATTTGCAGACTCTATCTTATTGCTAATTTTCTTGTAGATGTAAGGGGAATATATATTTACAAGGGCAGTCTAGAAATATAGTAGCCTTTAAGGGCATACATATCTCTTAATAGCTGGTTGCTAGGTGCAGCACCATTCCCTTTGCCACAGATTAATAATCTTTGCATATCCAAGACAAAAAATGAATAACGAATTCCCATTTGAGATGATAAGTATTGAAAAATTTAAGGGAATAACAAGCAATATATCGAAAATGGTTCACTCAACAAAAATGTATATGACATAAATTGTGTATTTTAACGCGATCTACATTTTTGCGTAGTAACATTTTGTCTATCTCTTATGGTTTACCAGTTATGCAAAAGTCGTTCACAATGAAGAATACTTTTGGAGACATTCCCAGAAAATTCGAAATATACAATTCATTTGCCATAGGAATGTCTTAAACTTATGGTATTTTTATTTAAAATCGTTAGAACCATTTTTTATTAAATTAAAATTTTCGAAAAATGTTCCATGTAAAGGGTAATCTGGGGTGGGGGGATTTTCTTGAAAACCTTCGTGTCGTATCTCTGGAAGATACCGAACCTAAATACCAAGTTTGGTGTTTACCCGACCGTTCGTTTCTGAGTTATGCTGTTCACAGATACACACGGACATGTTTCCAAAAATGCTTTATATGCATTCATTGCACCTCAAAACATGTATTTCCTGTGAAATCTCGGTATCCACTTTTGCAATACTTCCCCTGCTTACTATACGTGTTAGAGAAAGTAAGAATCTTAAAGGTTTGCATGTATTAGTATAAAATATAAGTTAAGAAAACCGAATATGTTACAGTCACATGACTTTCTCCACTCTTATACAAACCTTTATTAAAACTTATTCTTGTATCTGCTGCTTATTAAGTAGGATAAGCTTTCATATTTACATATTTCGTTGTAGGTGTAAGAACAAAACAGTAGGTTAAAGCGATAATTAGATTTTTAAAAAGCGGATTGCAATGTGATGGCTTTGAAATTCCATGCTTTTTGCTTTACCATTCGAAAAAAGCACAAGGATTTGAAAATTCAAACCAATAAAAACGAATTACTCGAAATGGATAACGCCACAACTTTTTGCTTTCTCTACTACGTATAGTAGGTAGGGGAGGTATTGCATTCCACCCAAAAATTCGATACCTGATTTCACTGGAAATATATGGTTTGGGATTCCCTGGAACAAAATAAAGTATTTTTAGAAAGAGTTATGCTGTACACTCACTCACTCACTCACTCACTCACTCACTCACTCACTCACTCACTCACTCACTCACTCACTCACTCACTCACTCACTCACTCACTCACTCACTCACTCACTCACTCACTCACTCACTCACTCACTCACTCACACACTCACTCACTCACTCACTCACTCACTCACTTTTCTAGATCCTTGGGAGCATACTAAGGAACCGGGGCAAGTTAGCAACCAATGTATGTGCAGCCTTACTATAGAGTTCCACAAACGCATTACTGGTAATGTAAACAAAGACGCCAATCCGTTGCCTTAGTCGCTATTGTAAACAAGACAGACAAGTGATGGTGAAAAATGAAGTGGGACAAATACATCGGAATGAGAGACAGATATGTATTGTACCTCTAGTCAGAAGCAGATTGTACACTCGCTTCCATTCATGCCGTCACCGCAGCTTCGAGAGGCATTTTACTAACTTTCTCAACGGCCGCATACATAGCAGGAAGGCATGTGTCTGGAGCGTTTTGCCTTTGTTGTTGGACTAAGCAGAGGTGTGTGTTAACTATAGCTCATGCGTTGTATGCAAATATTTCGGAGGTGCGTCGCGGAAGAATTGTATTTGGGAAGCCAATTTGCCATTTAAAGACATTGTTAGGGCAATTCCATGCAGCATTCGCATTTACAGATTATTAAAATAATATTTAGTAAATATATCCTCTTTTAGAGTAAAACGCATAATTTACTTCAGCTTTTCAATGTAATAGCTGTCATTAAAAATCCTATTTCATGGAGGATTCTGTTTAGTTAGCATCCTTTTATTGTTTAGGTCATATCGGACGATGAATGAAATGATGCTCAAATGAGCCCGGGGTCCGCAGAGCTTAAAGTTACCCGGCATTCGTCTTTTCAGGGTAAGGGAAAACGCCGGAAAAACATTATCCGGGTAAATTACCCTAATCTAGATTCGAACTCGTGACCTTTTGAATGGAGAAATTCTGCAAAATAGTGTTTTATTTAGATTTATATTTGGAATTGATAGATGATTCCAATGTCTAGTAAATGTGTCCTCTTTGAGTGTAAAAAGTATAATGTATT
Source organism: Deroplatys truncata (assembly GCA_030765065.1). NCBI lineage: Eukaryota > Metazoa > Arthropoda > Insecta > Mantodea > Mantidae > Deroplatys > Deroplatys truncata. The sequence goes on along the minus strand of CM060987.1, from coordinate 40,514,224 downwards.
TCAGTTTTACGTTAAGTTAAATACTTTTTCGGGGGGATATTGTGCAAAAGAGAGTTTTATTTAATTTCTTAAAATGTATTTGTTTATGGTCGCTTAAACAGTAAAGTTATAGTGCGACCAGCATTTTACAGTTCACATAGCACATACATTATGTTAGAGTAGATACAATGGTTAGTGTTCACATTCTATGTTAATCTCAACAATTAATTTTTTTCTTGCACAAAAACACAACTCAGCTGCAATCAACGATTCATAAAAGTTAACAGTTTACAGTGTTAATTATTTACATTAACATTTTAGATAAACCATAAAAAAATTATTGCCATTTAGAGCTAGAGCCAATGGTACAGTTGTATATCCTTAAAGAATTCAAGTATTTTGGGACTCTTGAGCGCTGTAACCAAATCTGTGGAGATAGCGTGAGGTTTTCTTTCTCTTTTAAACTTGGATCATTCTGTGATGACATGTTTGATTATGAAAGAAGTATTACAGTTTGGACAGATGGGTGGGTCTTCTCTGCGTAGCAAGTAGGAGTGTGTCAATGAGCTGTAGTCAATACGTAGTCTTATTAGTGTGCCATTTGTTCTTATTTAGTTATATCCACATTTAAACATGGTTATTATAAATGATAACCAGTAGAGGTATAGCTCAAAGTTGTGATTTCATATGCGAATGATCTAGAACTGTGCACATAAAACAGGTCGGTCTCCGGGTATAGTGGTTACCATGCTAACTTCTAGTTCACGAGGTCGTGGGTTCAAACCCGACGGAGGGCGATATATTTTTTTGACGTAAAAATCCTTAGCATAGCTTCCTTCGGAACGGAAATAAAGCCGATGGTCCCATGTCTGAGATTTACGGCACGTAAAAGAACTTCAAGCCTGATATAGAGGCCTCTGAGCAAAATTACCTGTCTTTCATGCCAATATAGAATTGGACGCTATGGACCACAGTTAAAGAGCGTGCATAAAAACAAAACAAAACAAAACAAAACAAAACAGGGCGCTACTGTGAGAAAGGAGTTGTATTGTATTTCGAATGTTGGGGAGCCGAACTTGAAGTAGTTGCAACCGCAAGTATGGTAAAAAGTTTCCGGTAGCCTTTGCCCCAAGTTTAAAAATATAAACTTTGTAATTTGACTGTTTCTTTACACATTATATATTTATGTTTACCTCGGCTGTTAGAGACATGAATTTATTTGCAGAGAATGGTGCGGTTAAGAATGCAGACTTACACAGATTTTAATTTTTAGTTCACTCCTTTTATTAGTTCTTGACACGATTTAAATAACACTTCTCTGATATAGAGAGCTGTGAGATTATTTATTAATTACTTGCACTTTTTAACACGTAAACTATTTTTGTCTCACGCTGAATACGTATTAAACTTCTAGAGTACGTGTCTCGCGTCCGGTTAGGAACGCTGTCTGCTAGCAACTGACTTCTGAATCTATAAGTTTTGCTCCATTTCAGTTTCTGATTACCTAACCCTACTCCAATAGAATACTTTTATTTAACTTAAGTATTTCTTTGGTTGTTGATTGGCTATTTATAAACTGTCTCAAAAGTTACATTATTGTTTCCAAGAATGACTAGTAGCATTATTAAACTTTCTAATTCATTATTGCCTCAAGATTACCTCATTGTTAGCAACTTTTGACCCATTATTATCACAGCTCCTATATTGTTAAATTACCTAATACATTCACATAAACATGTACATAATAATATAAACATTAATACAACGACTGTTAGATGCATTTTATATATTATATTATACACATATTACTTTAAGGCGGGCTGTTATTGAATTTATATATTATATAATTAGACTGAAATCATTTAAGTGTTAAAAATACTGCCCCAACTGCATGGGCAAAAAGGTAAATAGATACACACACCTCCTCCTTGCTATACATACTCCACCTATGAAAGCCAATAGGATGCCGCCTGAAGCTACGGTGACGGCATAAATGGAAAAGAATGTACACGGTCTCACAGGTAAACAACACCCCACCTCACTCCACCCTGCTCGATGTACAATAAAATTCTCTTCACTTCTAAGTTGTCCTGGATTTTTAGCCAGCTTGGGAGGATTGGGAAATAATCCCCATCCTCCAGCCAAGGATTGACCTCGGGACCTCTGAATTTGGAGGTCAGCATGCTAATCACCTTACCGCAGAGGCAGTCCACGAAATATTAAGAAGCATAATTTATTTTAATCGCTTCTTAAGGTAAATAGGTGACGATTTTGCGTTTCTAATCCTATACTAGGAAACTAGCACAGACATTAATGGTAGGCACGTCTTCTGTTTATAAAATTTCTACTCACCCTGTAACCACCTACGTCAAAATTCTACTTATGCTGGCCACGCAGCTTTCCGATAATTTGTTTAAACACGAAGTCACAGCAACCAATTTCTGCATGCTGACTGTACGAAAGTTTCAATATCTGCACTTGACAATACCCATCAACAGAAACGAGAGGGCGAGATAAAAACTTTTTTCCATCTCTTTCGCAAAAAAGGGGCGCAAAATTAAACAGAACGCACCTACCTGAATGGAAGCAGGATGGAAATAGTGCGTGTGGAAGAGGGAGGTGAAGTGAAACAGACGAAGAAAGGAAGAAAAGAGGCAGGGGAATGCGATATTTGGCTGTAATACCTTTACAAAGGGATTAAAAAAGAAGCCCCAATGAAAGCGAACCCATTACATGAAGAAACTCCGATGTTTCCAGAGCAGAACGAAAATCGACGAATGGCTCACATTGCTATGCAGTGGCGTGCATAACGATGTTTCATGCGTGTATCGTCACATCAGTAAGTACAAATGATATTTATTCTAGATGCTGCTTTATATAATATATTATATATTGTTGTATTAGTGCTTTATATCATATATTATACAGGGTGTCCATAAATTAAGTATCGATTTTGTAGCAAAGGTGATGTAGGGGTAATTGATAGATAGATAGATAGATAAGGTATTTTTATTGGTTTCAAATTATTGAAGTTATTACACAAGTATTTAGTGCATGGGTCATTGAGCGTAAATGCATATACAAAATACAAGACATGGTGACAAAATAAACAGAAGAAAAAGAAACAAAACAAAAAGGAGGAAGAAAAAGGAAAATAGAGATGAATTACCTTTGACTAACTGAGCAAATTTGACCTAGCTTCGCGCACTTTGGCCAAGAAATTGCCCATTTTTGCCAGTTCCTCTAGTCAGCCAGCAAATCCCAACATGCCAATCTCTTTCTTGACGGACTTAAGAATTTTTCTTCGAGTTTAATTGTTCGCTGGTTCTCGCACTGGGCGCATTCCGCCAAAATATGTACCCAGTCCTCATCCAAATCGCAGAATTGGCAGATTTTCCTGCCAGAATCGCCAGTCATTTTCTGTGCCCTCCAGCCCCAGTCTAAACCATGCCATTCCTGATCTCTCCTTTTTTCCTAAGTTAAGTATGTATGCCTCTTTACCCCAATTCAAATTTATTTTATTTGCTAGACTTAGAGAAGGTTTAATTTCACAATCCAATTCCATTTCCTGTTGGTTGGTGTCTCTTAGTCTTCTTTTGACACCTTTCTATATGTTTTTGTCATTTGTTTCAGCTCTTTGCCATACTGACCCCATTCCTATTCTCCTCAAACCCCTTTCCAAATCAGCTGCCCAAAACTTAGGAGACAGGTATTTATAACATTTGGATCGTATTGTGCAGTTATCCCCCTACATCAGCCTCAGCCAGTACTTCACTGCTGTTATTTTACAGCGTATTGTATCTTCATAACATGCCACGTCCCTCAATAACCCCGAGTTTGATGTGCCTTGTGAAACTCCAAGAACTCTTTTCCAAAATGCTACTTGCGTTTTATTTACATGATCTGCTCTTTCCCATCCCCAGATTTCATTTCCGTATAACAAAATCGGCCTTATCATAGATCATCTTTTCTAATGTATCAGGGGTAGGATAGGATAGGATAGACGTAACGTGGGGGTTGCAGAGGTTGTCGTATGGTGAAATTCGGACGAGATTTGATCGCCGATTTCATAAACCTGGACCTACTGATAAGATCATTCAACAACTAGTGAACGAGTTTAAACGCACCAGCACCGTTAAGAATGAGCCCGGGCAAGGTCGTCCATCAACCTCTGCTGACTGAATTGAAGACATTAGAACATCCATTGAACGCAGTGCAAAGTCGGTGCGGCGATTGACGGTGGAATTGTAATAACTGTTGCGACACACGCTGAGAAAAAACCGTACTATCTGCAGTTCTCCACCAATTACATGTCGAGGTTTTGGCAGAGCGTATGAAGATGTGCCAAGATTTGCTTGAAGCAAATGCAAATTGCAACATACTCAACCAGATCCTAGGGCGACGAGGCAACCTTCCACACTTATGGAAGGGATAAGCAACATAGCTGCATCATCTGGGCTGACACACCACCAGTGTAGCACTTGAGATACACTCCCAAAGTTAATATGTGGATGGAACATTGATAGAATTTACGTCCCGTTCTTCTACGTTGAAAACGCTATCAATGGGACAATGTACTTGGATTTGCTGCGACAGTTTCTTTTACTGCAGCTTGTGCAGGATGAACGTGTGCATACTATTTACTTCCAGCAAGACGGAGCACCATGCCATTATGCCATAGATGTGCCTATGTTTTTGAATGATGTGTTTCTTGGAAGATGGACCGGGCGCGGAGGACCCATGATCTGGGCGGCGCGTTCTTCCAACCTTACACCCATGGACTTCTTCCTATGGGGATTTATCAGGGGATGTATGTTTCGTCGACATCTTATCAACTCCAAGACCGAATTAGACAAGCTGCTGCAGCTATAACACCACAAATGCTAGGAAATGTCTTTGTTGCACAGCCGACAGATGGGAAGTGTGTCGGGATGTGAATGGTGCTCATGTTGAATGTAACATGTGATTAACACATGCCACTATTAATAATAAGAATACAATAATTATTTCAACAAAATCGATATTTTATTTTTGGACACCGTGCATATTGTATTATTAGCTATACATTTAATAGAAAACAATATCACACAGGATAGATAAATCCACCTCAGAAATGAGTCCAGTCAGTGCTTGGTGGAATGAGATAATCACCGAAGGTCATAGAATGTATATGAAAGCGTTAGGGACGACGACAATTATTATGTTCCCTAAGAGTATAAAAGGTTTTCTCATACAAGTAATACTTAAATTCAGATTTGAAACACCTGCTCCACGCGTATATAACTCGGCTGACAATATAAACTGGCGATTTAGTACATCTAAAAGTTGGATATTTAAAAATATGTGTTACATTCACATCACTTTCTCTACCCTCTATCGTTTTTAGTGCATATGCAAACTATTCTTACGAAAGTTTATTACTTTTTCTACTACGTATAGTAAGTAGGGGAAGTATTGCATTCCACCCAAAACTTCAACACCGAGATTTCACCGTAAGTACATGTTTGAGGGCTCCTGAATCCAAAAAAGTGCGTTTAGAAAAAGGTTCGTGTGTGTATGTATCTAAATTTGGTATTTAGGTTCAATATCTTTCGAAGATGCAACACGAAGAATTTTAAGAAAACCCCCCACCCCAGACTACTCTATACATGGAACATTTTTTGAAAATTTTGATTTTCTCAAAAATGGCTACAACGATTTTGATTAAAATATCATATATTTAAAATATTTTCATGTCAAATAAAATGTATATCTTGAATTTTCTGCTAATGTCCCCCAAAGTCCTCTTCTTTCTGAATGGCTTTTGCATAACTGGTAAACCGTAAGACAGGCAACATTTTTTGTACATAAAAATGTAGATCTCGTTAAAATGCACAATATGTCATATTCTTTTTTGTGGAGTGAACCATTTCCGAGATATACCTTATTTGCTCGAATTTTCCAATACTTATACTTTTTCTCAAATGGGAATTCGTTATTCGTTTTTTTATGTCCTGGACATGCAAAGAGAATGGAATGCTCCACATAGCAACCAGCTCTTAAAAGATTTGACTATCACTTAAAGCCTACCATATTGACCTTGCACCTACAAGAAAATTAGCAATCATTTTCTGCAATTTTTTATCTGAGTAACATGAAGTAGGTGGAGAATAGGCGTTTGTAAAAATAGTTTGTACAAGAGTAGAGTAAGTCATATGAGTATAATATATCAGTTATTTTTCTATCTACTTCATTATACCCGAGCTGAAACCTTTGCAAAAATAGCTGGATTACACACTCCATTATAGATACAAAGGCAACTGCGCTACTCAGATCTTTAAGAACGGTACGCCGACTTAAAATTCCATACTGTTTCCATGCAATCTTCAGAAACACCTGAAAATCGACAGGACATGAAAAGGAAGACAAAAGTATTGAGAAATAATAACGGATATCTCGGAAATGGCTGATGCCGCAAGAAAAGTTGTTTGAAGTAAATTGTGTGTTTTAAAGAGATATACATTTTTTATGGTACGTTCTCATCTATCGCTTAACGTTTACCAGTTATACAAGATTATACAAAATTCCTTCCGAATGAAGAGGACTTCACAGTCTATTCTCAGAAAATTCAAAATGTACATTTTATTCGGCATGTAATTATCTTAAATATGTGGTATTTTAATTAAAATCGTTAGAACTATTTTTTTAGAGATCGAACATTTCGAAAAACGTTCCATGTAAAGGGTAGTTTGGAGTAGGGAGATTGAAATTTTGGAAGGTACTAAACTTAAAATAAAAGTTTGGTATTTATCCGACTTTTTGAGTTGTGCTGTTCACACACACCACACACACAAATGTTACCTCTTTATAGCATTGATATAGATTTATACGCAGACAAAGATTTGGAGACAAAAATAAATGCAGACTAGTGCTCTAAATTCTGGGAAAGAATTTGAGCCTTTTGTATTCTTTGTTGGTTCATTGAGTATCAAGTCAAACAAATGAAACGGATGAAGCATGTTTCTATTTTCTTGATTTTTTTATTCTGTGGGGAAACTTTCCGAATGAAGTACTAGAGGTTCACAAGTGATTCTGGGTTCATGTACATTTTTACTTTCTCTACTACGTATAGTAAGTAGGGGAAGTATTGCATTCCACCCAAAAATTCGATACCGAGATTTTACCGGAAATATGTGTTTTGTTACCTCCTGAATGCAAAAAAATGCATTTTTGGAATCATTTCCGTGTGTGTGTCTGTGAGCAGCATAACTCAGAAACGAAAAGTCGGATAAACACCAAACTTGGTATTTAGGTTCAGTATCTTCCAGAGATGCGACACGAAGGTTTTCAAGAAAATTCCTCCACTCCAGATTACCCTTTAAATGAAAAAGTTTTCGAAAATTTTAATTTTCTCAAAAATGGCTCTAACGATTTTGATTAAAATATCGCCGTGGCCGAGTGGTTAGACCGCTCGCCTCCCACCGAGGCGACCCGGGTTCAATCCCAGGGATTGCATGTGGAATTTGTGGTGGACGAAGCGGCGTCTGGGCGGGTTTTCTCCGGGTTCTCCGGTTTCCCCCGCCATTCATTCCACCGACTGCTCCATCATCACCTTTCCTTTCATCCATTTCACCAACATTTCGTTTCATCTGCTTCCTTCATCCCATACCAGGCATCGGGCTGATCACCCATCCTGGATGCTCTGTCTGATCCATGAGTGTCTGCTCCTCGACGGGCCTCTGACCCCAGGCACCCGCTTGTAAGTCCTGGGGGGTGTAAGTCCTACATAAGAGGAGGGTAAACAGATAATGAATGAATGAATGTTTAAGGTATTTTCATGACAAATGAAATGTATATCTCGAATTTTCTGGGAATGTCTCCAAAAGTATTCTTCATTTCGAACGACTTTTGCATAGCTGGTAAACCATAAGTGATAGACAAACTTTTACGACTCAAAAATGTAGATCGCGTTAAAATAGACAATTTATGTCATATACATTTTTGTTGTTGAGTGAACCATTTTAGAGTTATTGCTTATTACTCCCTTAAATTTTCCAACACATACTTTTTCTCAAATTTGTTATTAATTTTTTTATGTCCTGGACATGCAAAGAGAATGGAATGCACCACATAGCAACCAGCGCTTAAAAGATTTGACTATCGCTTATAACCTATCATATTCCCCTAGCATCTACAAGAAAATTAGCAATAAGATTAACATGAAGCATATGGAGAATAAGCGTTTGTAAAAATAGTTTGTACAAGAGTAGTGAAAGTCATGTGAGTGTAACGCATCAGATTTTTATTGGATAGATTCATTTAGCATTGGGAATGCTATTCACTATCGGGATAAAATACGTAATGAACAAAATAATTTAACTTGAGGTCAGCCCTCTGGGACCAAACAGTTACAGATAATTGCACATATGGTACACTGAAACTCTTCTAATTCGGAATCATTATCGGAAGAACGCTTAAGTCCTGCTCGAGAACCGCATTAAGCTCTGTCCTAAGGAGAAGTACACTACGCCAGATGCTTAGTGAAGACGCTGAACAAATGTGTGAGCAGAGAGCGAATGTGTGCAGAGATGGTACTTTAGGATTAGGGTTCAACGCGACGGGGGACTTAGCACGTCGACCTTTTTATAGCTCTGAAGAATATTACTTTATTTTAACTTAAAATCTTAATATACTTAATCATCAGAAGAATAGAAAGAGGAGCAGGTACCGGATGAACTGTTTATAGATATTTTGTACCTAGGCCCCGGAGGGAGGAATGATATGAGAGGAGACAGAGGGTGGCCGGACTACGAGTCACGACAAGGACAGGGTCACTACTTTGACAGATTTAAACTCCCCGGATGGACACTTGTGCAGCCGGCTCCCCTCCCCCGTGGGTTTAAATATTCCCTGGGGACTGCCCCATTTCCTTGGTGACTGCTCCGGTTTTCTCAGAGCATCCTTTTCCCCTGCACAAGCCGAGACCTCCCGCGGACACGTACAACCTTGAAAGAGACCAAGAGGATGAAAGGTGAAGTGAAATGAGAATGGAGGTGAAATGGAGGGACAGGAAATTCAGGAGACTTAATGATTCTTCCTAGCAGTAGGGGAAACCCCCAAAAAATCCTGGGTCAGGAAGGTCAGCACGGGAATCGAACCCACGACCTCCCGAATGGGGCCACAGACGTTAACACTTGAGCCATCCCGGTCGGTGAGATGGTACTGAGTCCACGATATGATATACCTGGCTGTTCCTGACACACCAAGGTGTTTTAAGTATAAGAAGCCTTAAAACTTTATTTTGAAAGACCTGCAGATGATTAATTTTGCTTGCGGCCACCTTCCCAAACTAGAAAAACACATGTGAGTAAAGGACGAAGTAAGGACTAGTACAAAAGAGTACCACATGGTATTTGCAAAGCAGACATGCGGTTGAGAATAGGATATAATTTGCGTAAAAACTGAATGTGAGAGTTCCAGGTCAGTCGAGGATCAAAATGTAGGGCAAGATATTTAACAGTGTCATCAGCACGTTTCCAGGATATGGGAATAGTTTTAAGTAATAGCAGTGGGAGCAATGGGACTGAAGAAGGTAATTTGTTTCACGTATGGAAACGCCGATTTGAAAATGTATTATATTTCAACTGTTGGAGAGCCGAACTTAAAATTCGTTGCAATCGCACGTAGCGATTCCGGTAGCCTTCGCCCCAAATGTACTTTCAGGTGGCCTTTGCCTCAAGTTTAAAAAAATATTAACTTTGTAATTTGACTGTTTCTTTAAGTATTAAATATTTATGTTTGCCTCGGCTGCGTCAGTATTTGTTAGAGACACGTTTCTCTTAGGCAGGGTTGCGATACAACTATGAATGTAGGCTTACACAGATTATAATTTTACTTCACTTCTTTTATTAATGCTTGATACGATTAAAATAACACTTCACTGATACAGAGAGCTGTGAGATTCTTTTTATTAATTAATTACACTTTTTAACACGTATACTATTTTCGTCTCACACGAATATGTATTAAATCTCTCGAGGACGCACAAGCAAGGCATCCAGTTATGACTACTGTCTGCAGGCAAGTGAATAGATTTCAACCGTCTAAACTTGTAAATTTCTGTATTTCAAGTCTCCGATTGGCTAATCCTACTCCAATAGAATACCTTCATTTAATTAAAACTTTTTCTAATTGTTGATTGGCTATTTTTAAACTGTATAAAATTTTTACAGTATTGCTTACAAGAATCACAAGTAACATTTAAACTCTCAAACTCATTATTGCCTCAAGGTTACCTCATTGTTAGCAACTTTTAACTTATTATTCTCACAGCTCCTACATTATTAAATTACGTAATACATTCATATAACATTATTGAACATCTATACAATAATATAAGCATATGCAATGACTGTTACATACGTTTTACAAATTATTGTTACATACACATATTGTTTTAAGGTGGGCTGTTATTGAATTTACATATTATATAATTTGACTGAAATCTTTTAAGTGTTAATAATACTGCCACAGGACGACGCAGTGTAAAAGTTAGGGATGGAGCTTAGTTACCGTCGATTTCTCGATACTCGGTGGTATTGAATAATGTGTAATACTTTTGAGATAAACCCTCACTACTTTTCGTACTTTAAATTTTTAAGTTTTGCATTATTGAAAATTGTTGTGTTGAACTTTATGCTACATAAAGAATGAGAGACTTCACATCATTGCCTCGCACGCCTTCCCAAAGAGTTACGGAACTATAGTTCTTGACAGACCTTGACTGCGTTTCTTGTAGGTGAATGCAACGTTCCATAGACTCTTGTGTCTAAATGAAAACATCCAAAACAACGGGTGAAGTAGCAGAGGTTGTCGCAGTACTCTGGCTCGTGTTATCTTATTTGTTGAGCACCTCTTGTTTTATTATTTTAAATTAGGGTTCTTTGTCCTCCGACTAGCTATTATAACTCAGTCGAGCAAATATCTCTAAGCAGGGCGTGTAAACGGAAAGGAGTTATTGTTAAAAGATAACACTGATAAATTAATTTGTTTCTACACCTTTATTGCCGTCACACTTAATTAATAATTCACATATTTAATCTATATACACGCCTGACTGAAACTGTGATAATTCCGAATGTAACTACAGTCCTTTTAGTTTCCGCACGCCAATTACTTCGCGTACTTCACATTTTTTGTAACTAATTCTGCGACGTGCACCACGTGAAAGACTCTTCAAAACTGCGTGACGTGTACCTCGTGAAAGACTCTTCCGAACTGTGCGAAACTTGCTTATGGCTCGAGAATATATACTCCTTCATCCCCGAATTGCCTAAACATTATAATAGAGCTGCTATTGGTTACCAAATTGCGCCCACTTTAGCGTCTGGTTTGGTCAGCCAATCACTACTACTAACATATATGCTCTAGGGAAGATATTCCCTCTATTTCTAAAAAGGCACGCTATCCTGACGTCATTTGTTTGTCTCTTCTTAGTAATAAACAACTCACCCCCTCGGTTTATTGTTACCCACTTGTATTATCAGCTTCAGTTAGGCCGTGTAAACTTATTCCCTAACAATGCTTATGGCTAACAAACATCTAAAATCATTGTCATACAATAATATGAATTTACACTACAGTCACTTTGGGATTCACAGCATGTTATGATATAAAATACTGCCTCAAGGTACTCACGTAATATGTAGTGTTAACTGAGTTGTGGATGAATCTGATTTAGCTGACTCACTAAATCACGTTTCCTAGCTTGATCACCAAAGTCTGTGAATGCAGCAGAAAGTAAACGTAACTCAAGAGTGAGATAATACAGCGCATGGAAATATTAGTTATGTTTAGTTGTTTGAGTTTCATGTAAATAATATATAAATTTATATCTTCAAGGTTACAGAATAAAGAATAGTTACTAGTATTTGCTTTTCTATGCATAAGGAGTTCTTTAAAAGAAGGTTTCAGCAGAAAATACAGTTGCATAAAAAGGGAAGCAAGTCAATTATTATTATTATTATTATTATTATTATTAATAATAATAATAATAATAATAATAATAATAATAATAATAGTATTAGCCTTGACTAACAATAGGCGATACCTGTGGCATTATTAAGATAAAAATCTGGGGTGTTACACTCACATGACTTTCTCTACTCTTGTACAAATTATTTTTACAAACGCTTATTCCCATATGATTCACGTTAATTAATTAATGAAGGAATTAAATAAAAAATTTGTTTATGAATCCTAACATAAATTATTCTTCTTCTTTAACCGACTACCCTCCTCGTTGTAGATTACACCAAGGACTTAGCTTTGGTTAGTAGCCTGACGAGGAGCAAGTAACTTTGCATCACAGCATATAGAGTATGGGCAATCAGTTCAATGCTTGGTATGGCGGTGTAGAAGAAGTAAATGAAATGTAATGATGAAAGCGATGATATAAAAGTTTTTGGATAAAATTATTCAATCCAGCATTCGCTTAGCGACCAAGGAAAACCGTGTAAAAACATTCGGTGAGATTGGTCGACTCCGGTACCTCCCGAATGCGGGCCATAGACTTCATCGCCTGAACCACCCGACCGGGTTAATAAATAATTATTATTTTCAAAATGGTGCATATTGGTTGTCTGACACACTTTAAAGTTTACCTGGAAGCAACGATAAACTAAATTTATTACAAATAAACGTATTCGTATTCTAGTCCACTCCCATTTCATTTTTTTAGGGAAAGCTTTGGTGAACAAGAATTTTGCAGGTCCTCCTAGACCTGCAAAATTCTAAAGCCCTTTATGAGAACGTTCTTTTGATACCTTCTGATTTTCGCTGATAACTGATAGTATAAACTAAGCCAGGTGATCAACATTTATTTTATAAATAACAATTGAAATTTTCATTCTCCCAGATATGCCATTAATACAATTACAATAAATTTAATTCTTATTTCGGGTACTGACATAGGTTATTTATAGACTTCGAATTTGTCTGCATAAAAAATATCTAATGTACGCATGCATTTATGCTTTTAACTTTAAAATGTGCTCTATTGTTTCGAAAATATGCACTAATAATGCACGAAAATTGTTAACTTTAAGCTTATACAGTGTGTCCATAACATTCCAGTGCATTTTCATGTTTCTGGTCTGCTACAACACAATAAATCTTATATTAGGATAAGATAGGACAGAACAGGACCTTAATGAGCCTAATGCAGTTCAACATGTCCGCTTTCATTATCAACACACCGTTCCTGTCGCTTTGTAGTTGTACGGAACACAACCGTAAGATTTGAGGGTGACGCTGACCTCTGACGCATCTGTGTTGTTCCTGGCAGTTGCTTCAGTGGACTCAGAGTCCTGGGTTCGTTGGTTGGATGGCAGGGATTTGGGATTTGATTCGGTAGAGCTGAGGTTCTTGTTTTTCAGGGGTGGTGACACTGCCTTGATGAGATTAATAATACTGCCGGAGAAGTTTGGGTTATATCTTTATTTTGTTACGTAGATTCCTATCTGGTCAACCCGCCACCTTCGTCGTCGAAACCACTGTTATTCTTATTACTCTCGAAGTCGCTACTTATGTGTTTCTCCGACTAGCCCTCGAATTGCCTAGATTTCACAACTTCATTTCTACGCTATAAATTTTCTGATTATTTTCTTCTAATTCTGTTTCGTCGACGTCCTCGTGGTTAATTTGTACCGGAATGTGCCTCGGCCGTTGTCATGGTTAGTTTGTACCCCGAATGTCTCGGCGTGTCTTTCCTCCTTCACGCCTTTCGCCAAACTTAGCATTTTCCCCCTCTCCCTTTCTTAAGTTTCGTTCTGTTTTAAGTTCAAACGTATCATGTGATGCCTACGCGATCTTTCGATTGGCTATCATTTTGTTTCATGATTTTTTTTTGTTATTGGCTACCCCCACTTGACAACTTTCACATCTGCTTCTTACAGCTTATTTTGAGTTTTTAAATCTTCCCACGAACATTCTTAGATCGTAGATAAGGCACATATACTCCCTTACCCTTTTAAGCTTTGTAACCCTGTCCGAGCCAAAAGTATAAAGGCGAGACTTCCGGTATGCAGGTTCGTTGACCATCGCAGGTAAAATACCTCTGCTTCGAGGAAGCAAACTTTGTTTCTCTGTCTTCCCTACAAAACCCATTTCTAATATGAATTCAGCACATTTTCGTCGCTACGTTCGATCGTATATTATTATTATTATTATTATTATTATTATTATTATTATTATTATTATTATTATTATTATTATTATTATTTCTCCTGGGTCTCGATAACCAGCTTCAAGGGGTTATTAACAAGCACGCTATTTGTTGTTTTAACTGATGAACATCAGACACCCTGGTACCGTAAGCTTGGCTCTTGATGAAACCCTATAAAAAGAAGTCAAGTGAGGTCGGGGCAACGGAAGACCGCGTACCATCCGCCGCTCCTCCAATCCACCGATTAGAAAGGATCCCATTCAGGTAGTCCCGTACAATGTTTGCATAGTGGAGTAGTGCCCCATCTTGTTGGATGACCGGAGCAATTATACCACCCTGCCGTAACTGTGGCTCCAGGAACAACTGCACCATGTCCAGGTAAATTGACCCGTTAATAACCTTGTGTTGATAATAAAGGAGGACATGTTGAGCTGCAGTACGCTTTATAAGATCCTACTCTATCTTAATATAATGTTTGCGTTGTATCAGACCAGGAACATGAAAATGTTTTCGGACTTTTATGGACATTCTGTATTTTTGATGCAATGTATAGGGTGATTCGTTTGAGATGTCAGAAAAGTAAAGCGTTATATATAAGGGGCATTCAAATGAAACCTGGTCAGTGCGTCTACTTTGCATTACACGTAAGGTGGCACCACGTAACTGCGTGAATGGTGGCACCATCTATTGGTAGAGCGACTGCAGCGTACGCAATGTTTGACGTTGCATAGCGACAGCGTGGTTTCACGCCGAAGAGAGGGTGATCACACAAGTTATCGTCAACTACTGAACATGATGGCGAGTAAGCAGGAACAACGAGGAGTGATTCGATTTTAAACGGCGGAGGCCGTGAAATGTATCGACGGATGAAGGCTGTGTACGGTGAGTACAGTCTGTTCGTTCAAGTGTGGCGAAATGGCGCAAAAGAGGGGCACGAGTTACTGGAAGACGATGCTCGTTCTGGAGAGGCTCATCGTGTCATCACATCTGAAATGATTGCGGAAGTGAATGCTTTAGTCTTGGGTAACCGCAGAATCACCGTGGACGAGATCCATCGGTTACTGGGTATTAGCGTAGGCACCATTCACACCATAATTCAGCAACACTTGAAATTTCGAAAAGTTTGTGCGCAGTGGGTTCCCCAACAACTGAACGCCGAACAGTGCAATACTCGAATGGCGCTGTCTTTGAGTCGTTTGCAACGTTATCATGAGGAGGAATACATCTTTCTGTCGCATATTGTCACTGGAGACGAACCATGGTGTCGCCATTTTGGACCGGACAGCAAGCGTCAGAGCAAGCAGTCGAAACATGCAACTTCACCACCTCCAAAGAAATCAAAGACCGTGCACACCAGTTCTGGTAAGTTCATGATGTCTTTTTTGACCACAAGGGCCCACTGCTTGTCGAGTTCCTGGAACGGGGAACCACCATCATTGCCCAGCGTTATCAAGCCACTTTACAGAACCTTAGACGAGCCATCAAGTCGAAACGCCCAGGCATGTTGTCCAATGGCGTTATTCTCCTGCATGATAATGCCCGCCCACACACTGCCAATGTGGTGAAGACGACATTGCAGCAGTTTCGATGGGAAACGCTGGAACATCCACCGTACAATCCAGACCTTTCACCCTGTGACTTTCATGTTTATGGACCTCTGAAATAAGCTATTCGCGGACATCGATTCACAACGGACGATGAAGTGTGTGAATGGGTCCAGGCCTGGATCCGACAGCAGCCTACTAGCTTCTTCAAAGATGGAATCGACCGGCTAGTGTCGCAATGGGATAAATGTGCCAACAGTTTTGGCGACTATTTTTGAGTTAATAAAATCGTTACCGTTACTTTACAGAAGTGACCGGGTTTCATTTGAATGATCAATGCCCACGTCTCTGAGAAGCTTGTTACAAAATAGGTGGAAACGATGGAAGTTAACAATGAGTGATGTTACAGGCCTCATCCGCGTGGCATGGCAGCACTATCTTGCATAGGAAGCAAAATGGTGGAAGCCCATGGAAGTCACTCCATCACTTATCAGCAGAACAAAATACGCCATAAGCAACGTGTTAAGAGGATTCTTGGACAGTACCCTAAGATGTTTCCATCCATATTCAGTGAAGGCATGCTCTAACACAGCGTAATTACGAAGCTCGTCTCAAGTTTTCTGTCATGATGTGCGAGAGGCAGGAAGCGAACGATGAATGGTAAATCAATGGATGTTCATGGATAAAGCCACATTTCATGTGAGTGGCCGAGTCAACAAGCATAACTGCATTATTTGGAAAACTGAGAACCCACACGTCTCAAACGACACATTTAACATACCATACAACACTGTGAGCGCTCTTGTGCCATGACTATTTTGTCTCCTATGCGCAACCGCCCTGCCATGCCATGCAGATGAAGTCTAGAACATCACTCATTGTTAACTTCCATCCTTTCTGCTTATATTGCAACAAACTTCTCAGAGATATGTGTGTTGTCCTCTTATACAGGCTGGACCATTTAAGTTCAGACTGTACAATAACTCCAAAGCTAAGCATTGTAGAAAGAAATGCCCATAATAAAAGTTGCTTGGTATTACGGGAGAAAGTAAATACCATTAGTCGTGTTTTATTTGGAGGACATTGTGATGGTTATTTTAGGTTCAATTTAATTTGACCCTAATTGTAGGTCCCATTTAAACTGGCTGCCTTAATGCCCTCAAAACAAAATACGACTAATGGGATTTACTTTCCCCCCTAATATAAAGCACAGTTTATTAAAGACATTTCTTTCTACAACACTTAGTTTTGGAGATGTACAGTCTCAACTTAATAGGCCCACCCTTTACATAACGTTTTACTTTACTGGCATCTCACACTGATCACCCCATATATTCTTCCTTGGACATCATTCCGGTCATTGAAATTTGATTTACAGCATACAGTGATAATTTTCTCCAAATGTTCAGATGTAAGTTTAACATTTATCGGTTAACACAAGTCTGTACGCTTTTAAGGATCTTTTCACGCCTACAAATATTATTGGGCAAAATTTGAGAGAACTCATTAACTCTGGGAAATTTCTTCAGGAATTACTACGTTTTCAGCTTGAAGGTATTTATCCACAGAACACAAACGTTTAATTTCAGAATTTATCTCTAAAACCCGCACAATGTACCCTTAATTTTCCTGCACACCTTTAAAGTAGCACCCCAGTTCACTCTGAACCTCCATAGTGGTGTCTCCATAGCAAAGACATTATTTTGTCACTAATGTGCTTACATATTTTAAAGTAGAAGAAGAGTGAGTAGAGAAAGCCATATAAATGCAATACATGAGCTTTTCATTCAAATTCATCCTGATGTGCCATTAATATAATAAGTTTGTGTCATTTTGGGTATGCACATAGGTTATTTATAGGCATCAGATTTGTATGCACTACAAACACGTACAACATGCATGCATTTATATTGTTGCATTTAAAATATGTTGTATAATTTGGAAATTAAATTAAAATTAATTAAAAATTTAAAAATACCTGCATTATATGCTTGATCCATGGGTGAAATATGCAGTATACCGGAAAAACGGAATTATAAACACAATAAAACAAAATATACAAACACAGAAAAATATGCAACATTGCAAAAGTAAATGAGAGATTAAATGCGTTGAATGCACAGAGCTAGTGATGGCACGATAAAATTATTTATCGATACTCGATATATTGATACAGATTATTGAGCAACGATTATCGATACTCACTTTATAAAAAAACTAAAGATGATAGCCTGTTTACGGAATTATGTTCTTATTAATAGTTTAATGTGTATAAACGCATGTAAACAATTTTGTATTTTATGCTAATTCCCAAAATTGTTCCTGTTTGACATTCTCCAATTGGTAGTAATATTTTTTTATCTTGATAATGCCACAGATTATATATCCCCTATTGTTAGTAAAGACTAAACACGAGTAATAATAATAATAATAATAATAATAATAATAATAATAATAATAATAATAATTTCCTTACTTCCCTTTTTGTGCAACTATATTTTGTGCTGAAAGCTTTCTTTTAATGTTATTAGGAATTCCTAATTTATTCCATATTAAGGAAATCAGTCGTAAGGTTTACCTGTTAGCTACGATCGTGACCCGAGTTTGACTTACGAAAAGACAAACTAACAGATGGAAGGAAAGAAGTATTTCCATGTGCTGTATTATCTCAGTCTTAAGTTCTGATTTTTACTTTCTCTCTACGTATAGTAAGTAGGGGAAGTATTGAATTCCACCCAAAAATTCGATACCGAGACTTCACCAGAAATACATGTTTTGAGACCGCTGAATCCAAAAAAAAGCATTTTTGGAAACATGTCCATATATATGTGTGTGTGTCTGTGAACAGCATAACTCAGAAACGAACAGTCGGATAAACAGCAAACTTGGTATTTAGGTTCAGTATCTTCCAGAGTTGCAACAAGAAGGTTTTCAAGAAAATCCCTCCACCCCAGATTACCCTTTACATGGAACATTTTTCGAAAAGTTTATTTTTCTCAAAAATGGCTCTAACGACTTTGTTTAAAATATCATATGTTTAAGATATTTTCATGACAAATGAAATGCATATCTCGAATTTTCTGGGAATGTCTCCAAAAGTATTCTTCTTTGTGAACGACTTTTGCATAACTGGTAAACCATAAGAGATAGACAAAATTTTACTGCACAAAAATGTAGATCGCGTTAAAATACACAATTTGTCATATACGTTTTTTTTGTTGAGTGAACCATTTTCGAGATATTGCTTGTTATTCCCTTAAATTTTCCAATACTTATACTTTTTCTCAAATTTGTTATTCATTTTTTTGTCCTGGTAATGTAAACAGAATGAAATACTCCACATAGCAACCACCTCTTAAAATATTTGACTATCACTTAAAGCCTAGCAATTAGCAATAAGATAAACATCTCGATATCTCGATTAACATGAAACATATGGAGAATAAGCGTTTGTAAGAATAGTTTGTACAAGAGTAGAGAAAGTCATGTGAGTGTAACACATCAGATTTTTTCTGTTAAATACACAAATTTTGGTCACCGGAGTAATTAATGTAGCCCTCTGACGAGAAAACGTTTGCGGGGTGTTCTGCTCTCCGGAAGAGTGAGGGGGGATAATACCACGTGGCAGCCATCTATCATAAATAGATCTGCTATCTACATTAAAAACATCGCGCAGCGTTAGTATGCGAGCATGTTTCACTGGAGCAGTGTAAAAGTGTTTTCGAGTGGTCTACCAACTTATTTAAAATGCCCAGTAAGAAAGAAAGAACTCTACACAGTGAATTCCGAGAAAAAGTTGCTAAGGTTGTTAAAATCTGTGACGAGAAAGAAAAGAAGAAGAAATAAGCAACTGGCCATTCGGCATTACTAGCAGAAGAACGTATGTTTTCTAAGAGGCCTTAAGTCTTGTTGATACGTTGAAAGTAGAGCCGCAATCTTTCTCAGATAGCGATACAATTGTTGATGTCAACACATTCCTTACAGACACATTCTCGTAAGAAGAACATACTAAATGTAATGGCTGAGAGAGTCATCATGCCAGGCTATTACAGAGACATCTGAAATCAACTCGGTTAACGCTGCATGTTACACGAAAACTTTTACTCCTTCCCCCACTGTTTGGCATGTTTTCATTTAAACACAAGAGACTTTGGAATGTTGAATTGAATCATTCACAGGAACCGTAGTCGACGTCTATCAAGAACTATAGTCCAGAAACTCTTTGGGGACACGTGCGAGGCAATAATGTGAAGTCTAGATTGCTTTCATTCCTTATCTAGCATAAAGTTAAATGCAACAAATTTCAATGATCCAAAGTTAAAATTTTAAAAGTATCGATGGCTTATACAAAGTGTTAGACATACTTCCATACCACCGAGTATCGAAAGTATCGAGGTCCCATCTCTATAAAGAGCGGTTTGTTTTCTCATGGCTTAAAGTTGATACTATTTTATATAAAAATTTTGAATTTTGCCATGTTTCATTATTTTTGGTCAAATTTTACAGATTTGCTACCTTGAACAGAAACAAAAGTTTTAAGATGTTATTACAGATAGTTTTTTGACAAAGGTGAACCAAAAATTTAGTAATGTAGCACTGTATACATAGGCTGTGTGGCACAGCCTGCTGAACATTACGCCACTGCTCATAGAATGATTGTCGATTTTTGGATTTACAAATGACAGTCTTCCTGTCTTGAGCAAAAAAATGGCGGCACACTTTGTCCATAGTGAAAGAGCGCACACTGTTTGCTTAAAATGTCTCGCAATTTTATTTTTCCTTTTTTTATTTCTCTTTAACATTGGAAGCTTTTAACAGTGACAGAGCCCTCGGGTTAGCGGCCTGTTTACGGACAATAGATTCCAGGCGTTTGATGTTGAAGGGGCATTGGTACTCGTAAAGCTTGAAGGAAACAGTAGGGTTAGATTTCATTTGTTTGACAAAATGCGGTAACTTTTATAATGCATAATGGAAATGTTAACGTTAAATATATCCAAAGGTAACATTTATCCCCAACTTTTATACTCCGGAAAGTAACACAAATAACAGGGTAGAAAGGGGTCCAGTATTAATAGCAAAGCTTGTAAATGATAAAACGGGGACAAAAAACAAAAAGAGGTTCCATATCATTTATTACTTTAACATATTTCTCATAACGGACTATTCACAACGAAAATTGAGCATTAACATAACGGGCAAAACTTAAGAATAAAGTTAATGCGATGTTGTCATTCACAACAACAAACGGAAACACAAACGCTATCCAATTGCAAGAGAGAATGAAACAGCTGAACTAATATGGCGGACTTCGAAGCGACCATCGACAATACACACGACAAAAAAGTTATGTAGACTCGGTCAATCTAAATCTGGCCGGCGTCTGAGAGATGGAACTCGAATCGAGTACTTCCTTGAGCGCTCGGGCAGCCAGGCTTTGTTCACAAGATTTCGTACATTCTTGTAGTAGTTATAATGGGGAACACAACTATAATAACAAAAGTCTTCATATACAGGATTTCAAACAGATGTTTCAGAGTGTTTCAACAGTGAATATTGTGACCAAAGCACACTTTATTGATTTATGGTTCTCAAGTGAAGCATGATTAAATCTAGTTACAATGCTATGCTTACTGCAGTAATCTTAGTTCAGTGGTAAAGAGTTAGCTTACTGTTTCTGAAGTTACAAGTTTAAATCTCCGTGGAGCTACTCAACTTTTCCCCCCTTTCATTTTAATTTTTATGTATGTGATGTTTATTTAGTAGTCTGTCATACCGGTAGATGGCAACTATGACATTAATTTATAATTATATAAATTATAATTATATTTTTAAGTAAAATGAAGTAACACAAGCAATATTATTTAACTATTTTACAGTAAAATGAGTTGTAAAGAAATAAAACAACTATTTACTACGGAACGAATTCGAACTGCTTGCGTAGAAATTCATCTTATTCATTGCTCCACCAACTTGCACTGCTCCTAAAAGGGAGCCGCTGAGGAGCCTAGGAAAACATAGCGCTACCTCCCATCACATCCACATCAAAACCAAACCACCACCACCCCACAATAGTACCATCATCCATATGTTTAAGCCTTCCAAGGCACATAGCAAAAATCACTTAGGTTCACCACGAGCCTACCAGACTGGAGTTCGAGTTCTAGCAAGTACAGTGTGGAGGTGCGCAAGTCTTGTATTATAGAGTAAGCCAAAGCGGTGCACAGAAGTTGACGGTTGTGAACCGCGCGCTTACTCGAAGGGACTTTGAAAACATTTAACTCCTCAAGAGGCCGGTCATTTTTTTGTCAGTGTTTACATGTGTCAAAACGAACAAGATAAAAGGACGTTAAACTCGCACCACCTACTATGGATTTTAGATATCCCAGTGATTCCTGATCCGTGATCCTATACAGAAAGGCAGTTAGCGAGTCAACACATGGCGACGGAAAGTCTGTTGCGAAACTGCAAAAATGATCACGTGATGAGGTGTATAGAGAATCGCTCTCTGATTGGCTAGTTTCTTGAGTTTGACATAAACATGAATGCTTGTAGCTTGCAAACTTCTCTGTTTGTTTTAAGTATACAGCCAGGTGTATGTCAATGACAGTCACTGTGAACGCGTACAAGAGGATGACACGGAATTATATGATTAGTTATGCTTATGCCTAAGTTTAATTGTGAACGGCTCCGTACAGTCACAAAGTTTTGAATACCTGGGTACGGTTAAGTACGGTAGCCTACTAGTGTTAGACTGGACGTATTATTTAGCATAGCTGCATCTACTAGTTCGTTCTCAAGCTTATGGTAAATGGCGCATCTTTTGAGTTCTGGCAGTTGCGTGGGACGGAAGTTTACCCCTCGTTAAAAGTAAAACTGTGTTGTTTATTGGTGATATGTTATTAATTATTCTTGAGTAATGTCTTTTCCATGTGCGATGATTATGTTAATACTCTAGCAACGGCTATGACCCAGAGTAATCGGGAGGTTGGCGCCAGGTAGTCGGAAATAAACAAAGTTAAGCCGCAATCTCACATGGCGTAAACATCAAAAGCGCGGGTTAATCGGCAGATAACCAGAATCTTCTGGAAGTTTCTTCCCCTCCGTCTCCGGAGCATGTGTCCAGATAGTTCTAGAATGTTCTGTGGAAGATTCCATTGGCTATATATGCGAGCGTTCTTGCGAGAGGAGTCAGTCAGTTGTGTCGGTCGGTGAGTGAGTAAGCGGTTCTCCGAGCGAGTTGGTGATGACTGCTGTGACGTGCAGTGGGTGCTACTGCAGAGCGAGAGGTTGTAGCAGTCTTGTGTGTTTTCGACTCCCCAGCGAGTGAACCGTCCGGAAGAAGAGGCTACTTCACGAAGAAAGTGAAGTGGAGGGGAAATTGAACTAATTCACATTAGTGAAGCGACAGTGTAAACTAAGTGAAGTTCCATTGAAAGTTGAACCAGATTAAAACGGTGACAATTGAGAGAAGAAACAGTTGAAAAACTGGACAAAGTCAGAATACTCTTCTGCAAGAAAGTATGTCGAAATTCAATCGTAAATTTACCGAAGTTGTAATTCTTAGCAGGACAACTGTTCGTAATCTCGTGCATAAATTCAAGCTTACAGGTCCCTTTCGAACCAAAAATGAGTTGATCAAAGCCTTGATTGAAAAAAAGTTATACGAAACATATTTCCTGTCTGTGTTTACAATCTTTGTCATAACTTTCAACACTTATCGCGATGTACTTAAGAAAAAATAATATGTATTTCAAGTTGCATGTGTAAATTATTTCAGCTATTTAATCCATGACTCGCTGGCTGTTTATACGTAATGGAGAATGTGGTAAATGTCACCCAGTCCAATGCCACTGCCAAGTCTTACTTTATACCAGGATTGCCACTGAGGAAACATCGTTTGTTCTTCGGGTTGCCTAACCTCAAAGAAGCTTCTATTAGCAGTGTATCGCCGTAGAGTTCGACCAAAGAAGTTCGAGGGAGAAAGGAGAATAATACTAGTGTCACAAAATGGCATGCATGCTCGACTCACAGGAGAACTACTAAGTAGGGATGGGTAACATCGAATGCAATGAAGGATCGGCAGCACCCAAGGCATACAAAGAATGGTTGTAATGGAGTTGACGGTCCAGATTATGATCGTAATCCTACCCTTGTTTGGTTTAAGGGTAGGGATACACCAAATTTGGAAACATTTTATAGCAACAGTGGCTCTAAGTATTTATGGAATACAAGGATTTATTCCTCGATATAAATACTTTTTGCATAACTCTTTTCTTTCTTTGAATAATACTTGTTTGACGGCTTCTATATGTATTACTTTTTTCATAAAGCTAAAGGCTAAGGCAAATCTATAACGTTTTAATCGTTTCAGCTTATAACCTTTTCTTTCCATGATATCACTTTTGGTTGAAGTAGTAAACAAACATAATTGGATTGCGGCCGTTTCAGTTTGTATGAGAGCCAAAACAGTATCTCTCCTCCTTCTGCCTGCCTTCTTAAATGTTCAAGCAAATACAAGGCATTTTGATCAGAAAGTATCAGGTTTTTGATCCTGTTTGTACAGGGGTGAGGCATAATTGTGGCTAACCAACACACTTTTAATTTATATCTTACATGTTTGCTTTCACTTTTTTGGCCTATGACTATACATAGGAATATTTGAAGCCTAGTTCAGGCTGTGGGAAAATCGTATCTGTACTAATATTATAACCAGAGAAAATTTGTATAAATGCGTATATCTACAGAATATGTGGGTGTGTGTGTTGGGTAATCTCCAAAACCACTTAAGCAATTTTGATAATTCTTTCATCACTGGAAATCTTATTGTTTCCGATGGAAATGAGATGCCGCATAATTTCAGTTCATAAAAAAACTAAAAGACTTAAGAAGTATAAAGTCTATGTACTAGAAACGAAACATTGGAATTATGGAGGAACATGCTAGTGCAGAAGGTTTTGACTTTCCGTTGTGAACGATCTAAGTGGTATGCCATTTTCTCCCCTTCCACAAGTTTAATTATGTCTATAGAGTAGAATGACATATTCAAGACGACGAGGCTTGGCCGCCGGAGTATGCCATTGGCGAATGAAGTCGCCAATAGTGAGGCAGCAGCACCACAACGGAGGAATGGAGAACCATTCACCTTGGCTTGGCTTGAGTGACTTGACACGAGAAGAGGACGAGGAGACGCTGAGAGGCACGCCTACCGGTAGCACGCTAATACGGAATGTGAGTTAAGGTGCACTAATTTTTTCGGACTGTCAAAATTTATAATCAACATCTTTGGTGATTAATTTAAAATTATTTAACTTGAAGTGCCAAGTAGACAGTGCAAGCGGACAAGGAGAGATGACTATAACGTTCTTTTGTATGATATAAAGAAATTCTCTTACATGGGAGGTAAACAAGATTTAAACACTGTCGATAAGTCATAATTTGTAATGTTACAATCCTGTTCAAGAATTGAAACAGGAGTCAATATACATTATATTTCACTAATTATGTACTAATTACCAAGTAATTCTAGGTGACACAAACATTTATATTATTATATAAAACTGTTATAATGGGAGAAATAAAGTAGCAAAAGTGGTATTCTAGTGTTTTAGTTACAAGTTATTCCTACCTATACCGAGTAGGGGAATTCCTTATTCTGGGCTTCCTTTAGATTTTTACGTACATATATAACTGGGTTATGGGCTAGGTAGAAATAAACAAATGTAACAGTGGAAAGTAGATATCGTTACTCCATATAAAATGTATATAAACAAATAAATTCCGCCGAAATTTACAGTCAAGCAATATTTTATAATTACTGTTTTTTAGATTTTAATGCTAAATACATTATATACATATTGCAACCAAGTAAAAACGTATCCAGTATTTTCAATATCACAAGTCACTGTTAGCAGGAAATTATTCCGGTGAGTAATTCTGCTAAATATTTGCATTTTCCATGTGAGGACACAAATCACGGCACTAGATCAACGGGTTTTGTCTTTTTAAGTCTTCTTGATACACCACTGTTGTCCAACAGCTGAAGCACAGTAGGATTTAGATGTTTGTGAAGTCGCTTTTCATGCTTCATTGCAATGGTTGTTATTCTTCACTGACAGTGTCCACTTTAAGTCTCCGTGGATGTTGTCATTCCTGACATACCATGGAGCGTTAACAATACCATGTACTACTTTATTTTGAAAGTTTTGTAGAATTTTAATACTAAATGTCTTGGTGCAGCCCAAATGTGCAACCCATACCTCTACATGTTTTAATAATTGCATATACAATAGCAATTTATTGTGTATATTGAGTTGGGAATATTTTTCTAACAACCAAATTTTTTCTGTACTTTATAACTAATTCTTTCTTCTTTTTAACAGGAACCTTCCACTTTAGCTTACTGTCAAGTGTCATGCTCAAGTACTTATCTTCATTTGCATATGGAATTATTTGTTTGTTAATAAATACAAGTTGATTTTGTCTCATTGAGTTTGATGCGCCATCTTGCTCCAAACACTAACTTCATTTACTGCATTTTGAGCTTACTGGTTGCTTGTTCTTTAGTTTTCCTCAACGGCCAGAATGGCAGTATCATCAGTAAAAGTGGTAATTTTCGTTTCTTGCTTTGTGGTAAATCATTAGTATACAAGTACAACATTGGCCCAATGACACTTCCTTGTGGGACTTCTGCACATATTTCCTTGAATTCTGAGTACTCACTTCCATGTTTGAGCCAAATGATCCTTCTGAGAGATACGATTGTGGAATTTTACAATATTGCTTTGGTAAATCGTGTTGTAATTATAGTTTAACGCAGCATGCAATACCTAATCAAAGGCTTGGGCCACGTCTAGAAAGTTACCACAGCATATTTTCTTCTCTTCTAGCGATTATAATTAATAAATGAGGTTATTTTTCCTGGATTGTCGCGGACTAGTATCTGTCCAATGACGTTTTAGTTAATGGGGGAGCACGCAGTATGCTGATCTCCTGCCGCGCGTGGCGCGCATAGTGGAAAAACAACCAACGGTCTTTTACTATCGAGCGTCTTTACCTCTCACTTGCCTCCTACCAAGCAAACACTACCTCCACCCACTAGCTAAACCCTAACTGATTGGAAGGGCTCCCCCACCCACTAGCTAAAATGCCGCTAAAGAGACAGCATGCATCTTTTACAAAGAGGTTAACTTGATGGCCTGGGAGGGGAGATTATTAATATTCACCAGTTTCACCTCTTTTTTGTATATATTAAGGGTTTATGTATTATGTTTTCATATTTTAATGCTTTTAAATAACTATAGAACGAAAGAGAGGGTACAAAGATTTAAGATTTAATCTACTGTGATTATATAAAAAAAATAACTCGACCATTCCGATCGATGATTGTTCCTCCACCGAAATTTACTTACAGGCTATGCAGCATTTTCAGAACTTGGAAGACTGTCGATGGAAGTTAAGGAAGTCAGGCATTCCTCCGATATTTCACACCCTTTTGCGTGAATACCGGGAGATATTTAATCCATTATTAGGAATAGCTGGGCTTTTACAAAATTAGTTATAAGTGGGAAAAGGAAGGATTCGCCATAAAATGTTCTAGATTATTATATAATAATTTCATAAAGAATGGGGGAGGTAAATGAAATTAATTCATTTGGATTTAAAAAAGCTAATTATGCAATGTCGAGTAAGCCGCTAGTCTGTAATAACTTTTACTTCTGATCATTAAATGTCACCATTGAAAACTGAAGTTGACCGTTATTGCGTGCAACTTTGATGTCAGGCATTTGAAATAATTTCGTGAAAGATTTAAGGCTTGCCTGACTTTTGTATCTTCTTTGTTCTCCGCTCCCTTTAAAGTTGAAATCTGAAATACAGCCGGAAGTTATGGATTTCCAGTTGATTCCTTCTTTCCTGGGGCATTTCAAGGTGTACCCTTACAAGAATTTTACTCAGAAAACCTTATTCCAGAATAAAAATGAATGCTGCTGAAACACTTCATGTTTAACAGTCTTTCTTGTTATTAAAGTTTAACAAATCCAGATTAAAAGAAACTTGATGTATTACATTCACATGACTTTCTCTATCCCATTGTTTATTAGTGGGTATACAAATCATTACGAACATTTATTTTCCTATCTACTTCATTTTAATCGAGACAAACATTTCCGGAAATAGATGCATTACACATCTTGTTACAGATACAAAGGGAATTGCGATAGTCAAATGTTTTAATACTGGACGCTCTGCGCTGGCTTTAAATTCCATACTCTTTCCATGCAATCGCGAGAAACAACTGCAAATCGACATGGCTTTAAAAGACTAAGTATTGAACTTCGAACTATTAATAACGGATATCACAGAAACGGCTTAAGCAACAAAAGAACTTTTTAAGTAAATTGTGTGTTTTAAAGGGATCTACATTTTTGCGTGGTACGTTTTCAATTATCGCTTATCGTTTACAGGTTATACAAGATTATACAAAATTCCTTCCCAATGAAGAGCCTTTATAGAAACTTCTTAAAAAATTCAGGATATCCATTTTATTTGTCCTGTGGACATTTTTCATATATGATATTTTAATCAAAAATTTTAGTAATGTATTACAAAATTAAAATTTTCGAAAAATGTTCCATTTAAAGGATAGTTGGGATGGGAATTCCCTTGAAAATCTTCGTGTCGCATTCTTGGAAGATACTAAACTCAAATGTCCCAGTTTGGTATTGTGGCATGTGCACAGATTATAGTAATAGCTGCGTCCTCTGGTTACCCAAGTCGAAGGTTGGCAGTTTATCTAAGGAGGGG
Source organism: Deroplatys truncata (assembly GCA_030765065.1). Classification (NCBI taxonomy): domain Eukaryota; kingdom Metazoa; phylum Arthropoda; class Insecta; order Mantodea; family Mantidae; genus Deroplatys; species Deroplatys truncata. Next base: position 40,485,697 of record CM060987.1, on the reverse strand, counting down.
CGATTAAGGGGAAACAGTCTCATTGGAGGGGATATGGCGTTAGTGACGCCAAGCTTATTAGCGTGGGTTTTCAAGTAGTCTGTGACTAGTCTTCGCGTCAGGTGAACGGATAGCTGCCCTACGATATGGCGTCCTCGCCCGGCAGACACATTGGGGTAAGGTAAGACATTATTATAATAAATCTACTGGTTGTCCATTCCTTTGCCGTTTTTAATTATGATAGTAGAATAGAATCCTTGCCTCTCCCTTCAGCCAGGAATTATGTTAGTGTAAGAATATTTTTGAGATAACTTTAGCTACGTCCCTTGTCGATACCTCGAGTTTTAAAGTTCTTTGTTTGTTCAACGATCCCTCTCACAAGCGCCGAATAATTGGTTTGATTTGTTTTGAGATTTTAAGTGCAAAATTTTTTTTCCCTCCAAATTTAACGGTTTGTCCTCCACGTGGTCGTGAAAAATGTAAAGTTCTTTCTGGCTAAAGGGTAAGGATTTTTATACTTTAATTTGTGACTCTTCTTCTAAATTTTGTTTCCATCATTTCTGAAAGTCTGGTGTCGAAATTTCAATTTTGAGTTCATTTTTGCATTTTTTCCCATTGTCTGCCGGGTGACGCTAAAACTTCTGACTCCATTTTCCCCTTGTTTTGGCTTCATTTCCTTTAAATTATATCACTGTGTTCCGTTCTTTGTGCTGGTTATTTTCAAAAAAAAATGTTTTTGTGAAACTTGAGTTGTGAAACGAGCGAGATAGTTGTTTCAAAATGTGCTCGTCACGTGTTGGCTATCTGTTTGCAAATCTTGTTTTCTGTGCTTATTAGCAGTGGTTTGGAAATGTATAACTTTATATTCCAGTGATTGTGATTTCTAGCTATTTACTGCACTTTTCTGGGTCATTCTTCGTGTAACTTTTATGTACGCACGTGTGTTGTGTAATTCCCGCGTGGTCGTGCATTTCAGCAATAATTTTTAGCTTGTGAAACCAGTCTTCCTCAGCACGTGTTTTGGCGCGTTTATTTGCGTGTGCATATCAGATTATATACCTTTGATTTAAGAAAAAAAAGAGAGAAGTTTTGTGTGCTCGTATAAATTACAAGTTTGTATTCTGCTCCTTTTGAGAATCTTCGCGGTGGTCACAGTAAGTGTGACGTAGTTTTTTTTAACTTCCAGTTCGAGGTTTCTCACTGCAGCTATCATTTTGTTTTCTTCCATGTGTTCATTCTGATTCAAAATCTTGGTATTGTGTCCAAGTGGCTTGTGTAGCCGTGTGTTAGTTTAATTTTCTGATATTTCGCCGCGGGCGCTTAATTGTGTTCTTTCTGCAACTGTTTTATTTGGCTATGTTCTACTCTTGCTACTTACATTCATGTGATGTTATAAGTGTTTAGTTTGGTGTAATCTGTATTGCTTGGTCCTACTGTTTGTTTATTGGTTGCGTTATCTTTTGTGCTGCAATCATGCCTAAGCGACGTACTGCACAGAAATCTGATATAGTAATTGCTCCAGTGTTGGTACGCCTGTTGCAAAGAAATCAGCTGTCTGCCGCCCGGTCATTGACCCCTCTCACGTGAAGAATCCCAGTAGGATGTCGGCGTATGAGTCACTTTAGAATTTTGAAATGTAGGCTACTACTGCTATTGGCCGCTCTGAGAAAATCATAATGATGATAATTTTGCTTTACCGTTGCCAAGTTTGGTTTAATTCCGCAATGCATATTTTTAGGGGCAAATCTTTCGCAGTTACTCATGTAAGTAAAAGTTTCAGGAGCTACCAACCTTGCCAGTATCTACACCTAATTAGGTTTGATGTGCTTCTGATATGGACCACTACGATGTGGATGTTGATGAACCAGCTGTACGTGTGTTACCAGATTTTGGACAATTTGCACGGGAATTTTGTGGTAAACGAGTAAGAGAAAAGAAAAACATCACCTGTAAGTATGTAATCATTGTGAGTGCTAAAGGTTGGATGAATGAAACAGTTTTACGACTCACACAGGTATGCTAAATTTATTGTTTCAGTGACTGATGCTTAATTAAGCTTTGTTTTTCAGGAATACTGTGCTATGAATGTCTCTGCTAAATTACGAGTGTATTATTATTGTGGGTGTAATTTAAATTTTGAATTGTGTTTTGGTAACTGCAAATCATTTGTTTGTTGTATTATGCTGCAGGAATGTGTTTCAGGTGTACTATATGCTTAATTGAGCTTTCATTTTCAGGAATGTTATGTGACAATATTGTTTTGAGTAATGATGTGATGTTGTTTTGTTGCATTCGATTTGATTTGATATGATTTGATTTTGGGTTTCATAATGATGCTGTGATCTTTATTTGCAGAAAATTGTTGCATGAATAGTGTTTGTATGTATGTGTGTATTTGAGGTTTTGTGATATAGGTGAGATTTGCCTCGGTGGGAGTGCCAAAGTGTAACCCCGATGGCGTAGTGTGAGGTTATGTGAGAAATAAGAGTTGAGATTTGCCTCGGTGGAAGTGCCAAAGAGTAACCCCGACGGTGTTGATGTGAGATGAGGAGAGATGAGATGAGACGAGATGTCAGCTTCGGTGGAAGTGCCACAGTGTAACCCCGACAGTTGTTGTATCATTTCAGAGATTTTGCTTATTGGTGTTGCTGTAACGTGTCCAGTATAGCGTGTGTGATGAATTCACACGAGAGATTATATAGATGGAAGTGAATGTAATGAAAATAATTTTTTTTCTCTGTTTATGCAACAAGTTTATTACCATCTTAGATAGCAAATATTAATACCACCTGTTTTCCAGCTTAAATTTTCATTTTGAGGATGTAGATGCAACATTATAATGTCATGTTATTTGTGTAATTCCTGAATTGTTATGTGATTTCTTGAAGGTTATGCCTATGTCAAATGTTTTGAATTTACAGCATGCTAAATGAGACACGTAAGTGCAGATGTTTTGTTTTGGAGAGAAAATTGAAAGATGATGATGCTTGAAGTAATGATCGAGATTGCACTATTACTGCTGATGATGTTGATTATGATTGCGTTGATGCTAATACTGCGATGAGAAAGATAATGATGTGGACAAGAAGTTGTATTGGTGGCAAGAGTAGGACACTAGTAGTTGAAAGCATGTCACGTGGCGTAGTTTAGAAATGTATTGTGGATGTAGCTTGTAGTGATGTATACACTAGTTTGAGTAGATAGTTAAGTCAGTGTTGTGTGTAATTTGGGGCCATGGTCAGTGTGAATGAGTTCATTTCATCGTCATGTGTGACTGTCTTGTAAGTGCACTTACTCTCTTTTGTTAGTGATACCAGCTGGTTATTGAGATGTAATATTGGGATCCCAAAACAAGGTTATGTTTCATTTCTGTCATGTTCATGTATTTTGATTCTGTTTTACTGTTATTTGGATTGTAAAGCATTGGAAGTTACACTTTGGATGGCAACTCTGTAAAATTTCTTTCTTATGCCAATTTGTACTAATTTTTTTTCTCTCTTTCTTTGCCCCATGTCATAAGAATTTTTTTTAGTGTACATTTTTCAAACTTTAAAATCTTTAATTGTAAATGACATACCCTTCTTTTGTGTGTGATTCTTTGTTTATTGTGTGGTGGTTTTGTTTTAGTATTTTGCTGTGGCAGAGAGCGAGAAGGTGCATCAGCATCCCCAGGGCACACCAGAAGTCAAGAAACACCACAGGGAAGCTGTCGGGCAGCCACTACACTGCCGTGGCATAAGGAGCCACCATGTCGGGGGGCAGTCCAAGCCAGCGACTGCCCACCCTGTTGTCATCACCAGAGACCTGCGGTGCTAATTCTACACCAGGACAAATCGTCGTTGTGGGCACTGTCTAAACCCACCCACAAACAGTTACGGCAGTTCATCACCCTTTTGCGCAGTGTAGTGTGCCTGTGAACTAAGGCAGCGTGGTGTGTGCGTGTGCGGGATGCTAAAGCTAAGTGCATTAACAATACTAAGTCGACAGCACTTACATCGCTCGTCTCTCCACATCACCCAACACCATTGTTTCGTCGGCTGGGTGCTTACCACACATATATATTATTGTTATATTTTACTTCACACATTTGTATGTCATTTTTTTGGTATGTCTTTGTCTTGTTTTTTTTCATGTTTATTGTATTTATTTCTTTCTGTCGACGAGGACGTCGACTTCGGTGGCCAGGGGGAGATGTGGCATGTGCACAGATTATAGTAATAGCTGCGTCCTCTGGTTACCCAAGTCGAAGGTTGGCAGTTTATCTAAGGAGGGGAGATTAAGGGGAAACAGTCTCATTGGAGGGGATATGGCGTTAGTGACGCCAAGCTTATTAGCGTGGGTTTTCAAGTAGTCTGTGACTAGTCTTCGCGTCAGGTGAACGGATAGCTGCCCTACGATATGGCGTCCTCGCCCGGCAGACACATTGGGGTAAGGTAAGAAATTATTATAATAAATCTACTGGTTGTCCATTCCTTTGCCGTTTTTAATTATGATAGTAGAATAGAATCCTTGCCTCTCCCTTCAGCCAGGAATTATGTTAGTGTAAGAATATTTTTGAGATAACTTTAGCTACGTCCCTTGTCGATACCTCGAGTTTTAAAGTTCTTTGTTTGTTCAACGATCCCTCTCACAAGCGAGTTGCCCTCCTCTGTAGTTAAATAATAATTAAATAGTGAGGTACGCGACAGTATTTATTCGACTTTTCGTTTTTTAGCTATGAAGCGCGCGCGCGCGTACTCACGCACAAGGACATGTTTCCAAAAATGCTTTATTTGGGTTCAGAGCGCCTCAAAGCATGTGTTTCCGGTGAAATCTCGACATCCAATTTTTGGGTGGAATGCAATACTTCCCCTACTTGTCCTCCGTGGTGTAGTGGTTACCATGTTAGCCTCTAGTTCCCGAGGTCGCGGGTTCAAACCTAGCGGAGGGCGGTGGATTTTTTCGGGCGTAAAAATCCTTAGCATGGCTTCCTTCGGAAGAGAAGTAAAGCCGGTGGTCCCGCGTCGTAGATATACGGCACGTAAGAGAACCTCAAGCCTCATAAAGGAGCCGCTGAGAAAAATTACCGATTTTTCACGCCCAATATATAATGGAACGCTAAGGACCACAGCAGTTAAAAAGCGTCCATAAATAAACCCTCCCCTACTTACTATACATAGAGAAAGTAAAAATCAACTTAGACGAGTATTGAAAAGTATTTGATAAACTCAAGTCAAAATATTTCATCAGATTTTCATTGTCTGGCTCCCGAGGAGCAATACAGGTTTCCAATTAGGATATTTCTTAAGGTTGGTGCGCAATAACCCGAGAACGGAAACCAGAACTGAGACGGAACCAACACACTATACAACATTGGTTCACAATACACGAGAACGGGAAACACATATCGATTACCTTAACGATAGCAAACTAGAAACTCGATTTTGCTCATTGGGATGTCATTTGCTTGTAACTGACCAAGTATATTTTTTCACCTGCTTCTAATTCAGCCAACGTAATGCAGGTTAGCCAGCGTCAACATTGTTTTTTATAAACGAGACCCATTGCTATTTCTCATACTTCTAGTGATACCAAACGGCATTCCTTTATTAATAGTATACATTACATTTATTTGTTGTTCTTTATTGTTACCTTTAATTTCTTCCAGTTTTTGCTGTTATTTGTAAAAGTTGTTTTTGAGACTATAACCGGTTTTTTTTTACAGAGAATGAAGCTTTAACTTTGGAAGGTCAAAAACGTATCATAAAAGACTGTAAAGATCTTGAGTACCTGGGAATTAGAACTGATAAAGAAGATAAACAGGAGAGCGACATAAAGAACAAAATTAACAAAAATATAGCAACAACAGCCATGTTAACTAGTATTTTTTGGGACAGAAATATAACCTAAGAAACTAAATTACAAGTATACAAGTCAGTAGTGAGAAGTACCGTCACATATGGGGCTAAAATTTGAAAACACAATAAAGAATTAACATAGAAATTATTGTATATGGAAATTTTAAGTGATTCAAAATTAGGAAAAAAGGGAACACTGTTATTAAGAAATAAATGAAGGTTAATACTTTTGTGGCAAAATATATAAGATATAAACAAATAAACTGGTATGGACACATCAGGAAAATACCAGAGGAAAGAGTACCCTGAAAAGTTTGGGAATGATGTCCCCTGGAAGAGCTAGGAGTAGGCCTAAAAATATTGGATTCAGGAAATAAAAGACAGGAAGGAAAGCAAAAGAACTGTGGAAGGAGGAATGGAATGACAGGTATTAGTGAAAAATAAAAATAAAACTTTACGAACAGAAAGTGTATAAACATAGTTATTTCGTACTAGTCGGTCACGATGTGATTGCGTGTGGTGGGAAGAGGAACTAAACGGTTACGAAACAAGTGGGTGGGGATCGGAAGGGCAGTCAGCTAAAGAAAACATCCGAAGTCCCAAGTTCCATTTATTAGCGAGGCTGAGGACTGCAAGTGTAACACTGTTTTCATTGTGCGATCGTACATTTCCCTATGGCCTAACTCCTCACTCCCCTCTGATTCCTAGCCTTGGTTGTTTAAAAAAAACAGTTGCGCCTCTCCCAAGCGCATTCATATCGTGGCCGACTAGTATATAAATAGCCAGTTCTGAGTTGAACGTAAATACTAGTACAAATGACGAAGGACCAATACTCATTGAAAGAGCACGGACCAGGACGCACATTTGCTGGAATTTCTTCAGTTTTCGTTTTCCCAGCATACGACTAGCGAGAATTCTAGAGACTGTTTCATATCACGGATGCTTGAATGATTGTTATAAGGAGTCTAATATGCACAATGTGTATCTAGTGTGCCGTCCCAGATAAAGGGAACGGGAAGATTAGAAAACTTGACCAAGTCTGCTTTCATGTTCCGGGAACGTGAAAATTGAACGCTCACATTATAATATAGATACGTATTTTAACTTTGTCGTTCTCATTCTGGTTTCCTCATTCTGCTCTACAGGGTGGTTGGAAAGTCAATACCTATTTTTAACATAAAATATTTCAAGGAATGAACAACTTATCATAGTTTTATTTTCATTCAATACATTATTAGGGTGTATCATTTGGGTTAGTAAGTTGCATTTCGACATATGCATCCACATTGTCTACACAGTTTTGGAGTCTTTTTGGAACAGCATTCACGGATTTTCTTACCACCTCAAGTGGCGCATTTGCAAAAACTTCACGAATTCTTTGTTCAAGACTGTCCACTTTCCCTGGCAGCTTCTCTTGTTGACTTTGTAGGACTTTGTTGAAACATCTTACGAACAACATTCACATGTCTTGTGATTTGGATATTAAGGGTCTTCCATATCGACGAGTATCTTTGACACTACCAGTTGTCATTAATTTGATATGACAGTTTTTTATTGTCTCCGCCATCTCTGAACTTGCACCACTGAGCTCCACACTTCATACCTAGCGACAATCTTAGCTCTCACTTCTACGCTGATCACCAGACATTGTTTTTGTTTCCACTCAATCAGCCTCTGAAATAAGCAATGGTAAACCTCATAGTAGTCAAATTTATTTACATGCCAAAGGGAGCTAATGTCGCTTCTCAGATAAATCTAATCTAACAATAGTTATTGACTTTCCAACCACCCTGTATATGCCATATAAGTGTACTCTAAAATATTTGGCTGCCTGCTCTTTTACTTTCTCTATTACGTATAGTAAGTAGGGAAAGAACTGTATTCCACCAAATATTCCATGTCGAGATTTCACCGAAAATATATGCTTCGAGGTCCCTGAACCCAAAAAAGCATATTTAGAAAATGTTCGGTGTGTGAAATAAAACTAAAAAATAATGCTATTTAAGTTCAATATGTCCCCTCCAACTACACTTCACATGGAATATTTTTTGATTTTATAAAAAATGGCTTTAATTAATTTGATTACAATACCATATATTAAATATATTTACAATAAAATAAATTGTATATCTTGAATTTTCTGGGAATAGCCTGTGAAGCCGTCTTAATTCGGAATTTTGTATAATCTTGTATAACTGGTAAACGTCGATAGACGAAAACTTACTACACAAAAAAATTAGATCGCTTTAAAGCACACAATTTATTTTAAATAATGTTTTGTGGCATCAACCACTTCCGACATATTCGTTATTAATGGTTCGAATTGTTCAACACTTTGTCATTCGTTTTAAGTACTGTCGATTTTCAGTTGTTTTTTGCTATATCATGGAAAGAGTATGGAATTTTAAGGTTAACATATAGCGTCCAGTTCCTAAACATTTGATTGTGGTTGTTTCCTTTGTATCTATAATGAAATGTGTAACGCAGCTATTTCCGGAAAGGTTTATCTCGATTAAGATGAGTAGAAGGGAAAATAAACTTTCGTAAGAATAATTTGTGTTTTTACTAATAAGCGATAGAGGGTAGAGAAAGTCATGCATATATAACGCATCAGGTTTTTCTCTTTGATAGATTATACGTTTGACATTTCCGCTCTAAACCTCCTTCAACTAGAGTTCACGTAGCTCTACTGGAATGGCAGATCTTTGATGTGACCAAGTATTTTGTTCCTAAGGTTTATTGGATTTCTGCAGGGCAGCCCTGTATTTGCCACCTGGGGAGGCATTGCTATTTCCATCAGGTGCAATAAACAGAGAATTGTGATCAACTGCGTAAACACGCACGTGGTCCTCTCTCATCAAATTAGAACTGTGTACAAACTGGTTTTGTATGTTGCACCTCTTCTCTGTGTTACATACAAATGATCGGACCGAGTAGTAATACATTCTGATACAGAAGGGATACTGTCTCTTCAACAGTGGGGTCGATGATGATTGATTCTATCGCCTCGAAAATGTATTCTTAATGTAATACGAGTATAACAACTCAGCATATAGTAGGACGAAATACAGCCGTGGTAAAATTATTAGACTAAACCTGGCATATTACTACATCTTCTATGTTTCATCTCTCTAAAATGATATTAATTGTTGCCGCATTTAGGTGTTTAAATATACTCTTTGACCACTTTAACATGAATGCAGTAGCATAGCTTTGTATTGAAGGCCATATTACAGGATGGCCAACGTATTTTAAACTTGTGCCAATAAATGGATAAAATTTAATTCAAGGGCCATCTAACTATTTTGAATCTGGACCAAAATACTATACAGCGCTCTTCTTCCACACTACGGCCACCGCACGCCGGCTGCTACAGCTCTGATTCCTGTCTAAACAGTTATAATTTACGTTCAACCACCTCACCTTCTCGTATTTACAGTTACAATTACATTATAATAAGCAGATACCTTACTGTAAGGGATGTTGGAAATATTGTCCTCAATCTGGCATCATCTGGGGAAATTTTCATTTACACTCGAGAGTCCAATATCTAAAAATTGAGCGAATTTTCTTTTAGCTCTTTCAATATATGTTTTTTTTGCATACACTTAATTTTAAAGCCCCCATTGATGAAAATCCATAGGAAAATTACAATTCAAGTGGCCCTGGAAAATCGACCTTGCAATTTTTTAAACGAAACTAAACTTTTTGTAACCGTAGACAAGCCCTATACATTACTTTATGCAAACTCTTAAAATTCAGAACATCATAGTTATGCAATTAACATTTGTTCAAATTTATCGTATCCTCCTAAAATTTCCAACTTCAAGCTGCTATAACTCTGAAATATTTAAAACTAGTTATTTAAATCGAGCTTTATTTTGATTCCCTAAAATTTAATTTCATTCTGATAAGTAAACATATTCTTATTTTTATTTAAGTGCAGAATTTCCTATTTTTTCAAGTGTATGTGGTTACGGATTAAGAAAAACAATTTTATTATACATTGTAAGATTCAATAATTTAAACGCAATCAAACACACTTTTACTATAATGGTTACTGATAAGTTTTCGTCTAAAATAATGAAAGAAGTAAATTACTTTACGCACTCATGGTCGCTCTCGTACGTTTGTTTTGAACTGAAGGCCAAGCAAGCTGCTGTGCATAGTAAAACTATTAGAACGCTTACTAAGCAGTACGCGGTTCTGAGTATTTGCTCCCAGATTCACAGTGCGCTTGGTGATATCATCAATTGCGCAAATTGCTGCGTTTATTAACTTTTTGTGTTACAGCTACAAACACCAAAACATAACCACTTTACCAACATTGCCGACTTCCCTTAATGACACTATGGATTACTCCCAGTCTAATGTTTTAGTTTTGAAAAATTCGGAGATGCTTAAAATAAGTAAAAGCTGTATATAGATTTTTGTGAATATTAAAAAACATAATTAGTATATGCTGTTATGAAATGTGTACTTTGAGACAGTATCTTTAACACTTAAATGATTTGTCAAATTGTATAAATATAAATTCAATAACAGCCCGCCTTGAAGCATTATGTGTATGTAATAATTTGTAAAATGTATATAACTGTCATTGCATATGCTTATATTATTGTAAACATGTTCAATAATGCTACGTGAATGCATTACGTAATTTAATAATGTAGGAGCTGTGAGAATAATAAGTTAAAAGTTGCTAACAATGACGTAACCTTGAGGCAATGATGAGTTTGAGAGTTTAATAATACTACTTCTGATTATTGGAGTAACAATAATGTAATTTTAGTGACAGTTTATAAAATAGCCAATCAATAACCAGAGAGAGCGTTAGTTAAATGAAGGTATTCTATTGGATTAGGAATAGCCAATCAGAAACTGAAAAGGAGAAACTTTTACAAATTTAGAGTCAGTTACTTCTAGACAGCGTTCATAACTGGACGTGTTGCCTGCAAATAGTGTTCCTAACCAGACGCAAAAAGTGTCCTCAAGAAATATAATACGTATTTGTGTGACACGAAAAATAGGTTTACGTGTTAAAAAGTGCAAGTATTTAATAAAAAGAATCTCAAAGCTCTCTATATCAGTGAAGTGTTGTTTAAATCGTATCAAGCATTAATAAAAGGAGTGAAGTAAAATTATAATCTGTGTAAGCCTACATTCTTGTCGCATCACAACCCTACTAAGAGAAACAACATACATCTCTAACAATAATACTGACGCAGCCTAGGCAAACATAAATATTAAATATTTAAAGATACAGTCAAATTACAAAGTTAATATTTTTTAACTTGGGGCAAAGGCCACCTGAAAGTACATTTGGGGCGAAGGCTACCGGAAAGCTGGCACTGTACGTGTGGTTGCATCGAATTTCAAGTTCGGCTCCCCAACAGTTGAAATATAATACAACTCCTTCAATACAAACTACTTCAAATTGACGCCCAAAGCGTGGTAAAAAAATAACGGAACAAACCATCTTCTTCAAATTGGCATCCATACGTGGAGCTAATAAAATACCTTCTTCAACTTTTATCTACAAAATGAGATTTGGTACAATATTCTGAAATAGAGTTCCGGAGCTATGGTGTACACAGGAGGGCTGCAGACTCAGAATAGGGAAGAGCGGATCGGTATCGGGAGTTAATAGGTAGGGCGTAGGCGGGTGCGTTATAGGAAGAGGCGTCAAATAAAATGCACAGGGGGTGTATAAAAACTAAGAGTTGTATTCGTACTTAATATATAGTTGCACTTAGGGGGCTGTCGGAAGCCTGGCGACCAGGGCGAGCGAGAACTTAACACTAGTGTATCTTACCTGTACGTTAGTGAGGTCTGGATGTATCCACTCATTAAAAGTTTACTTAATTATGATGGGGTGTGAAGCACCCCTTGTTGCTCGGAGCATCAACAAATTCCTAAAATTGACATTTCTCCATAACATTGCCGCCATAGAAACATAAGTAAACGTTTAGCAAGCTACAGGAATTATAGTATCTGGATATACGCAGACAGCCAGGCGGCAGTGTGACTACCATCAGCACCCTTCACGAGATCAAAAATCGTTTATGAATGTCGCGAAGTCCTGGAAAGGCTAGAGGAATGCAACAGACTTACTCAAGCACGGGTCCCTGCCCACACTGGGATGATTGGAAGTTAGAATGCAGATAGGCTGGTTAAAAAAGGAGCGCAGACCCCCATTATGGAACCAAAATCTGTCTTAGATATTGCCAAACTAATGGCAAGGGAAAATCTATTAGACTGGATTCAAAGATAGCAAATAGATTACTGAAAACAGTCCAGAAACAAATACAGGATGCTAATGATGCAACACCCATGTCTAAAAGGAACTGCTGTCCCCCAATTAAGTAGAAAGCATATGAGGCTCATGGTGGAATCAAATTATTATTTGTAAAGCATTATTAAATGCGAGAAAATAATATTTCTCATTGCGTAGCACGTATTGTCTTTAGCCTAGTAAAAACTCCTAAGTTTTTGCTAAATTTTATGCAAATCTTTTACAAAACTACTAAGCTGTATTATATCGTGGGAATTTTGAAAAGCATCCGCAGACAACGAGGCTCTCTCTAAGACCAAATATGTATGATGTGTGGTGTAGAGGAGGAAACGGCTTCGCACTTAATATTTCTGTGTCAAGCACTGGAAGTGAATACCAGATACAATCAATTTGAACTATTGATCCAAATGAGATTGTATGTAGTAGAGACCTAATCACCTAGTGGGATGGCTCAGGCGGTTTCATCTGTGGCCCACATTCGGGAGGTCATGGGTTATTCCCGTGGTCGACTTTCCTGACCCATTGATTTTGTTCGAGGTTTTCACGGGTCACCAGGCAAATGCTGGGAAGGATTCTCACTTCCTCCGAATTTCCTGTCCCTCCATTTCATCTGCATTCTCATTTCGCTTCATCTTTCATTCGTTGATCTCTTTCAAGGTTGGAAATGTAGGCGATGCTGTTTCGGCGCACTTTAGCAGGGAACACACTCCGTCCCCCGGCTTTCGGCTGGCTGCCGGGGGTATTCTGACACCCTTTAGGGGCATTGGACCCCTTCTGTGCGGGGTGGGGTACCACCTGCCTGTCCTGTGCCGTCACTCGTGGTTCCGGTCGCCCGGTGTCTCTCGCCTCATCCTTCCTTCCGGGATGTAGGTACAATATCTCCTATGTGTATCAGTGCCGAGTCCCCTTCGTAACCAATCCAATCCAAGGGACCTAATCTATGCACTCTGAGGCTTATTAGAGTTTAGGGAGGTGATAATTAGAAGAAACGGGGAGAAAACCGTACAATAAACCTAAGTTTTTGGTGCAGCAGGTATTCATGCGGGTCATATTTCTGTTAAATATCTAATCAAATCTAAACTAATCTCAAGGTTTAGTAAAGATACAATGCAGCTTAGTAATTGTGCACAATTTTTATACAAACTTTACCAAAAAATTAAGAATTCTTAACTGGCTAAAGGCATTGCGGGCTAAGCTATGAGAAATAATATTTTCTGTATTTAATAACGATTTATGTTACATAAATATATTTTAAAGATTTAGACGAATGAGAATGTTTAGTCTAATAATTCAACCACGTCTGTAACTAAACCATTAATGATGTATTTATAGGGTCTTTCAACAAGAGTGTCCTATCTTTAACATGTGATAGCTGCCGTTTTTATGGAGTTACAGCAGTCATTTTCTTCATGTGGTTACAGTTGTTATTAACAAATAGCCATGGAACGTTACAGCATTCAGCAACGAGTAGAAATTGTGAAAATTTATTATCAAAGTGGATCATCTGTTCGCCAAACCTTCCGTGTATTGCGTGAAGTTTATGGTGTGCATAATCGTCTCTGTGAGAGAACGATTCGACGTAAGCACTCCAACGAAAACAGGCGCTGTTCGTGAGAGTGTACGCGAGAACGGAAACAAATCAATTGCTCGTCGGTGCAAGAATTGGGGCTTTCGCCGACCACAACTTGGCAAATTCTGCATTTGGACTTCAAGTTTCACGCTTACAAAATGGTGTTAACTGAAGAACTAAAGCCCAACGACCATAGGTTGCGCCGTGTATTCGCTGACTGGGCTACGGAGCAATTGGAAGCTGATCCGGAGTTTTGTCGAAAAATCATCTTCAGCGTCGAAGCCCACTTTTGGATGGATAGTTGTGTTAACAAACAAAATTTCCGCTATTGGAGCAATCAAAATTCAATGCAGATTCAAGAAAAAACACTTTATCCCCAAAAGGTTACTGCGTGGTGTGGATTTTGGTATGGTGGAGTCATTGGTCCATATTTTTTCCAAGATGAAGATGGAGAAGCTTTAACTGTCAATGGAGAAAGATACCGGGCTCTTATAAGGGACTATTTTTGGCCTCAATTGGATGGTATGGATCTCAGATACATCTGGTTCTGGCAAGATGGTGCCACATGTCATACTGTTCTCGAACAATCGATCTTTTGAAGGAGAAGTTCAGAGGTTTCATCATTTCCCGTGGTGGTGATATTAACTGGCCCCCGAGGTCATGTGATTTAACGTCGTTGGATTACTTCTTGCGGGGTTATGTTAAATCTCGAGTTTATATCAACAAGCCAGAAACAGTAAATGATCTTATGAATAACATCAGGCGTGTTATTCGTGAAGTTGGACCTAATTTACGTTCTTCTGGCATTGAGAATTGGATCAACCGTATACGCGCAACCCAACGAAGTCGCGGCGGTCACTTAACTGAGGCTCTCTTCCAAACATAATGGCATTAACCATGTTCTAAAATAAAAAAGAAATAAATCTCTATCATTTAGAGAACGTGTTTTTTTAAGTTCAAAGTTAGGACACTCTTGTTGAAAGACCCTAAAGGAACCAGCACAACATAAATAGAATTTCGTCAAAATGATCTTAGTATGAAACATATCTATATCTTGCCATCAAAATATGTTGTTAATATATTAACACAACAACAAACTACGCTTCAAAATAAAAATAAAATGTTGATTATTACAGTCACATGACTTATTTTAAAGAAACGGGGGACAATACATGCCAGATGCCTTGCTACCAGTTGTGATCTAATCTGCTAGTCTCTTAGTGAGGCATTTCTTAAAATCCTTGCAATTGCATGATATTAAAGTATATACCCTAAGAACTGTGAGAGCTCAACAGTCACACAGAAAATAATTTCTAAATATTCATATGACTTTCTTTCTTTAGACATTCTTTTCCAAAGTATTTCAACAAAACCCTATTCTTTTATCTGATCCTTGTTGATTGAAATAAACGCTTACAAAATGATTTCATTACACATTACATTATAGGTACAAGGGGAGTACAGCAGACTGAAGTGATAGATCTTTAAAAAATGGATCGTTGTTTGAATGAAGTTCTACTCTTTGCATTGCCATGAAGAAGAAGTGAATAGCGACAAATTTAAAACAATAACAAAAATCTCGCTAATAGTTAATAACACAGAAACTTTGAGGAAGTTAATATTATTACGTTGTTTGCACCACGTTTTGGGCGTCAATTTGAGGTAGGTTGTTGCTTCTGTATGGAAAGCCAATTTGAGGAAGGTGTTGTATTGTTAGACCACGTATGGTGCAATGTTTCCGGTAGTCTACCCCAAGTTTAAAAATATTAGATTTGTAATTTTACTGTTTCTTTAAATATTATGTTTGATTTTCTAAAAAATACATATATTAAAGATATGTACGTGACAAATAAAATGTATAACTTGGATTTTCTGACTATCCTTTGAAGTCCTTTTCATTCAAAGCGAATTTTGTGTTATCTTGTATAACTGGTAAACGTTAAGCGATAGAAGAAGACGTACTACACAAAAAATGTAGATCTCTTTAAAACACAATTTATTTCAAACATTTTTTTTTGCCATCAGCAATTTCTTATTTTTAAAGTTCCGTCGATTTTCATAGTTTCTCGCGATGTCATGGAAACAGTACGGAATTTTAAGGCCAACATACATCGTCGAGTTCTTAAACATATGACTATCGCTGTTCCTTTGTATCTATAACGAGGCGTGTAATGTAGGTATTTCTGCAAAGGTTTATCTCGATTAAAATGAAGGAGATAGAAAAATAAACGTTTGTAAGAATAGTTTGTATACCTACTAATAAACGATAGAGAATAGAGAAAGTCATGTGATTGTAACATCAGAATCTTTAATGTGAGTACGTTTTTGTCTATTTCTTGCGATTTACCAATTATATAGAGAAGAGTACTTCGCAGGCTACTTGCAGAAAGCAAAGCTATACATTTGATTACTTTCTCTACTACGTATAGTAAGTAGGGGAAGTAGGTACTGTATTCCGCTCAAAAATTCAATGTCGATGTTTCATCGGGAACAACTGTTTTGAGGCCCCCTGAGTTAAAAAAAAAGAACTTACGGAAAAAGGTCCGTGTACCTGTGAACAGCAACACTCAAAGGGTCGAAGAAATACCAAAGTTGGTATTTAAGTTCAGTAGCTTCCAAGGATGCTACCGAAGATTTTTAAGAAAATCCATCTATCCCAAACTACCGTTTACACGGAGCATTTATCGCAATTTTTTTTCTCGAAAAATGGTTCTAATTATTTTGATTAAAATACCATATGTTAAAGATATTTGCATGTCAACTAACATTTATATTTTAAATCTTGAGTTACTAATGGTTCAATTTGTTCAATAATTTGTCATTGTTTTAACGATTCTTCGATATTTTCGGCTGTTTCTTGCGATTGCACGGAAAGAGTATCGGATATTAAGGCCAGAATTTAGCATCGCTGTTCCTATATATAGGTCGGAGCATTTAAGTTGAGACTGTACAATATCTCCAAAATTAGCGCTGTAGAAAGAAATGTCTTTACTAAAAATTGCTTGATTTTATGGGGGAAAGTAAATATCATTAGTCATGTTTTATTTGGAGGACGTTGTGATGGTCATTTTAGAGTCAATTTAATTCTTTTAAATGGGAACGTACATTTTGTATGTTGTTATCTCACTCCTCTTAAAATACTAAACAACATTTGTATAATGCACCTTGCAATTGTTCTTAACACGTAAATAGCAACGACAATTCTGAATGGCTGGATGCGTTCAGCACAGTGCAGCATAATAACAGTAGGTTAGGAGGCAATGAGACATTGGGTGGTATTAATAAAAGCGAGCCGTGACTCATGAGCTATGGCTTGTAGCAAAACCGAGTCGTCGGTAGCAGCGAGTCAGGAGTCACAGATTTGGTATTAATAAAAACTTCCCCTCCGTGCTATGATTGCGAGTCTCTGACTCGTGTTTCCCCTCTTCCTGATTGCAAATGCATTATTGTCGAGCGGCAGTAAACATTCGATTCGGTTTAGGTATTGCTGTGGCACTATATCCATCAGAAATGACCGAAGAAAGAAATCAGTTTGTATCTTCTTTTGTGAACTTAACCACCAAAAGAGATAATGAGCAAATCTCAGCTGCCTGCGGACAAGTGGAAAAGGCTTCTGCTATGACCGAAGTGCAGCGAAAACTAAAAGAGAATCTGAATCTTCGCCTAACAGAAGACCAGACAGCGAAGAAAATAAGAAATATGAAAAGTCGCCTAAAAGTGAAGACTGATCTGCGACGGACAGGCAAGAAGCCCATAGTCCTGAAAAACTGGAAAACAAGTTTTTAGACTTTATTTAAGGGAAATAAAATTCATCTATACTTTCGTTAAGAATACTAAGGACGAGTTTCGATTATTCTCCAGTTTATTGATACTAATAAAGCTCTGTTTTACGAAATAATTCAAGGTTACAAAACTTTTTGCTGTTTTTGAGAGGTTGCAATAACGTAAAATAACGCTGTCATTCAAATTTAGCAGCTTGTAGTGCTGCAGTGGTTGCTGGAAATTTGATCCAGTTTTTCGATTTTTTTTAATGCCAGAAGAAACTTTCCAAAATATATTTAAATTGTACCTTGTGAAACGCCCAAGTCCTCTGCCACGCCAGACTGGAATCCGTAGAAATGCAGCGTAGAAATATTCTCATTTCTCCATCTCTAGTACATAAGGGCCTTTCCTCTTGTCTCCACAGTTTCCGGAAGGAAATGCCGGGCGAGCCACCTCACGTTTTCTTTCTCAAACCTATAAAGTTGTTTATAATTGTAGTCTTCACAATCTCGGCGCATTTTATAGTATTTTTCTTTTCTCAGGTTGACGTTCACTTGCAACTGAGCCATCGCCTTCAAATTTGAGACAGCTACTGAGGTGGCTTAAGAAATCGTAAGCCATCGCTGTTAAAGTGAAGTCAAAGTTCTATTTTATTAATACCATGGCTAGAACCGCGACTCACTAGGAGGAGGGATTGAGTCGTTGATAAGTCGAAGGTCACGCTAAGCTTGAGTCGTTGCATTTTATTAATACGGAAGTGAGTCATGGCTCAGAAATTGCGAGTTTTAAGTCATGGCTCGCTTTTATTAACACCACCCATTGACACAGTCATTCAGAATTTTCGTTGTTTGTGTTAGTGTAACAACAATTGTAAAGTGCTGTATTACGAATGTTGTTTAGTTTTTTATGAGGAGTGAGAAAACAACATAAAGGTAGGTTTCCTTTTAAAAACATTAAATTGACCCTAAAATGACCATCACAAAGTCCTCCAAATAAAATATGACTAATGATATTTACTTTCCTTCATAACATCAAGCAACTTTTATTCAAGACATTTATTTCTACAATATGAAATAGAGAAATAAGCTCTCGTAGAAACAGTTCATATACCCACTAATAAACTACTAAACTGAAAGCAATGTGAATGTAACACAAGTCCTGTTGCGATTCAGTTGTTTATTGCGATTTCACCGAAACATCATGGAATATCAAAGCCCGTATATAGCGAAGAGGCGCTTTTAAGCGTTTGACCATCGCTGTTCCCTTTGTACCTATAACGAAACTCGTAGCAAACTATTTATGGAAATGTTTATCTCAATTAAGTTTAAATAGATAAAAAAAAGATCTGATGTGTTGCACTCACATGAGTTTCTCTACTCTTGTGCAAACTATTTTTACAAATGCCTATTCTCCATCTACTCCTTATTAATGGAGATAAACATTTACAGACACTATCTTATTGCTAATTTTCTTGTAGGTACAAGGGGAATATGGTAGCCTTTAAGCGATAGTCGATCCTTTAAGAGCTGGTTGCTATGTAGAGCATTCCATTCTCTTTGCATGTTCAGGGAATTACCATTTGAAAAAAATTATAAGTATTAGAAAATTCAAACAAATAAGGAATATCCCGGAAATGGTTCACCCCATAAAAATATATATGACATAAATTGTGGTTTTAACGAGCTCTACATTTTTTGTGTAGTAAAATTTTGTCTTTCTCTTACGGTTTACCAGTTATGCAAAAGCCATTCCGAAAGAAGAGGACTTTTTGGGACATTCCCAGAAAATTCAAGATATACATTTTATTTGTCTTGAAGATAACTTAAAATATACATTTTAATCAAAATGTTAGAGCCATTTTTGAGAAAATCACGATTATTAAAAAATATTCCGTGTAAAGGGTAGTCTGGTGTGTGGAGAATTTTCCTGAAAATCTTCGTGTCGCACCTTTGAAAGATACTGAACCTAAATACCAAGTTTGGTATTTATCCGACGTTTAGTTTCTTAATTATGCTGTACACAGAAACACACAACTTCTAAAAGAGCTTTTTTATTTAGGGCCCTCAAAACGTGTATTTTGGTGAAATCTCGGTATCAAAGTTTAGTGGAATGCAATACTTCCCCTACTTACTATACGTAGTAGAGAAACTAATAAACTTATGCTAGAGTAGTTTCAGAATCTATATAAACGATATAAACATCAGACATTGTTCTTTCTTTCACTTTACCATTAGAAGACTGTGTGGAATGGACTGGGCTAGTGAACGGAGGGAATACCTAACACTGCGACCCTCAAGGGATCTTTTATGCGACACTCCCGGGAGTAGGGATGAGGTGAGGGAACCGCAGGAGAGAGACGAGTTGCAAAGGGAAGCTGGCGCAAGTGGACAGCAACGCGCAGGGTTCCAGGTTTGACCACCCGGCCACGGGAGGGCCTCTCGTAAGCGTTCCTTCAGCGGGACCAAGGAAACATTTCCAAAGCGCAAACCTCTGCGCCATCTGCCCGATACTGACCGAACCACAGCCCCAGAGTGCCAGGAAAAGCCCATGGTCAGTGGGCGGACACCTGGATTCGAACCGAGGACCTCCAGAGCCTCACAAGTGAAGACTAGTGTACTATGAACTGTTTTCGGTGTGTCATTAGGAGTTCGTCGACGGATTTAGTCTAGAACGAGTCGTTGTATCCTACCTTTTATCCGCTTGTTGCACGACGTGTAGAGAACGCGCACAGTTTTCTGTAAGCAACTCTACTTATCTCATTGGCCAAAGTGCTCGCAAAACGAAAAGTTGGGCTTAATGGTTTCCATGGTTACTCCAGAGGTTAGTGGTGCCGCATACGTACACACAACAAGTGTACGTGTGTGCGTGTATCAACCTTAATTTGGTAAATGAAGGAGCAGGGAGGTGGGATCGCGTTTTGTTGTTCAACTGTTGGGAGATCAAAGGCAAGATCCGGTCCCTGCATTAGGATGATGCCATTCAGACTAACAACATAACAGATACATGCGAATAACCGGTTACCGTTCCAAACAGCGATTCCATTCATCCGAAAAACACCGTTTTTGCCAATTTGATGTTATAATAGGTTAACTTCCTCACGAAGAAACGGCGTAATCTCAATCGATAATGGAACAATTGGGTAATGCTGCCTGGGTTTTGTTACATAAACTTAAGTTCAAAAGCCACTTGTTTCACTCTTCTACTGATCTATCGCACTCACCTGCACGTTATAAACTGTTACCCTACTCCCTTTCTAATTAAAGCGTAAGAAAGGTACTTCTGCAGCTTTCTGCAGCAATTATGAAATTACTCCCAAAGTAATGCACATCGCATTTAATATACATTCGCTGCTTCACATTTATCACAATCAGTTTAAAATAAAATATAGTTTTTATTATTGTTTATTCACCTAACCGTAGTGAAGTAAGTGGAAATTTACCAAGCGGGATGGCTCAAGCGATAACGGGAGATCGCGGGTTCAATCCCCGGCGACCGCCAATCTGACCTATGGCTTTTTCGGGAGTTTTTTTAGGATCGTCAGGCACTGGAGTGGCTCCTTTCATCCCCCAAATTTTCTGACCCATCATTTCCTTGCATTAATCATTTCATTCATCCTTCACCCCGTTTGATCTGTTATATGATTTGGAAGTGTCGGCGATGGTGTTTCGGTGCAGCGTGGCAGGGTTACTTGGGCATAAGGATGTGCGTTGGACTCTGTAAGGGGGCGGGATCCCCTGGTCCTCCTGTCCAACTGCCGAGGCGTCTCCATCTGAAAACTCAGGAACCCTGGCATTGCTGTGCCGTCACTTCTGGTTGCTGTCACCTGGTGTATGCCTTCAGCTTATCCCTTCCTCCCGGGGGCTACCCTTGCGATCTCTATTCATTCTTCTATAAACTATTTTTAGAAAAGCTACTTCCTATTAATCAAGAAAAAAAGTTCGTTAAACATTTAGACATTTCGTATTAAGTATAAGGATACAGTAAGTAAGGCAACGACAGTCAGATTTTTGAAAAGCGTGTCGCTATGCAATAGCTTTGAAATTCCATTCTCTTTGCAGCACCACGAGAAAATCGAATGGCCACTTGGCACTGGCAAAACATATTTGAAAATTCAAACTATTAACAAAGCTATTTGACATAAATTGTGCACTTGTGGGTGAAGTAAGTAATATTTTGTCTATATCTTATGGTTTACCAGATATACAAAAGTCATTCATGAGGACTTCACAGCCTATTCCTAGGAGATTTAACCTATAAATTTTATTGTCACGTAAGGGTATTTTAATATATAACATTGGTGATGGGGCGATACCACTATTTCTCGATATTCAATACGATACTGATTTTTGAACACCCATACTCGATGCTTGATACCCGCTGTATAAAAAACTGTAAAGGCGATAGCTTGTTCATGAATTATGTTCTGATTAGTAGTCTTTTGTGTATCAACGCATGTGACTAATTGGCAGCAATTTAACTATCTTGATAACACCATAGGTTATATATCCTCTATTGTTAGTCAAAACGACTACTACTAGTGCTGTTGCTCTTATTTGCTTCCCTTTTTATATAACTATATTTTGTACTGAAACCTTCTTTTAAAGGATTCTCTATCCAAATTATGGAAATTAGTCGCACGGTATATATGTAAGCTGTGCTCGTGACCCGAGATTACTTTGCGTAAACACAAACTAACACCCGGTATGCAGACGTACTAGACTCAGGAAAGCGATGGAGAAAGTTACGCATCAGAACAAAACAAAGATCAAATAGGGAAAGTAAATTGATACACAAAAAAGAAAAAAGGAGTAACACAGGGATGTAAACTGAGTTCATATAAGTAACCTATTCATAGATGATACATTAAGAGTAAAAATAAGAAATTAACATTATCCAGTAATAAGAGATAAGGAGATTCCAGGTTCAGGTCCATTATACGCAGACGATTTTATGGTAGGCACCATATCGTTGATAGGGTTACAAAAGCAATAAATGAAATTAAGGAAAGTGTGAAAAATGGGGAATTGGGGTAAAAATATAAAGATGACTGACTCAATAAAAGGCTCTAAGAAACAAAACCAAGGACTGAGAGAATAATAAGGAAGGTAAAGGGAAGAAAATTGTATAGAAAAATAAGAGAAGTAAGGGCCGCTCAGTGAACGAAAAGGCCAGGGAGCCAAGCAATCTGAGTGGCCCAATAAGAAAACAAGCACCAGACAAATTGTACAATAGATGTAGGGGTATAAACGAATATACATTTTATGTATTGTAAACATGTAGAACAAATTGTACAATAAATCCATTCATTCATTCATCATTCATCTACAAACTAACAGATGGAAGAAAAAAATTAAAAATATATCCATGTGTTGCATCATCTCAGTCTTAAGTTCTGACTTGTTTCTGCTGGATTCACAAATTCTGGTCACGGGAGTAAGCAAATGTAACGTCTGAGAGTGAGTCACCAAACCAGGCTGTTGCAGAAACGTGATTTAGTGTGACAGCTTCATTCACAATTCAGTTAACGCTGCATGTTACATGTGTGCTTCTACTCCCTTGTCATTGTTTGCATGGTTTCATTTAGACACAAGAGTCTATGGAATGTTGCATTGATTCACCTACATTTGTCTATCAAAAACAAAAACTATAGTCCAGCAGCCTTTTAGGGACACGCGCGAAGCAATAACGCGAAGTCTCGACTTCTTTCATTCCTTATCTTCAGTGCGTTCGTAGATCGACCGGACCGTTCCGCGGCGGCATTGACCTGGGTGAGGATTGGCGCGCCTTCCGCCAGAGTTACACGTAATCGACCGGCAAGTCATGGGTATGGAACACTAACTACTGTACTAACTTACATTAGGCTTAGCTGCATTACAACAGGTATTGAAGTTGATGACTTTCAACGCGAACACGTTCCCTGTATCTCCGAAAACAATTCTGGTTTACTCGCAAAAGTCCATATTGACTGATTACCTGTATTTCTCTCGTGATGTTGTCCTTCAATTCCCGTAACGTGTGCGGAATTGATGCGTACACTTTATCTTTTAACGTTCCCCATAAAAAATTGCATGGAGATAAGTTTGGGGAACGAAGTGGCCACAATCCTCGACTAACTATTCTGGCACCATACACACTTCTCAATTCATGCATAGAACTCGTAGCAGTGTGGGCTGTAGCTGAATCCTGTTGAAACCAACCACACAATCTTCCATTTCTTGTTAGTTGCAGAAACAATTTATTTAAAATTGAAGTTGCATAAATCAATTACTGTTGTGTTGAAAAATATGGGACCAATAATGGGAAATTTATCGCCAAGAGACAACACAATTTTACTCTAAACACGCGCACAGACATCTTTTCCTCACGACGGATTCAACTCGACTGGCGCTACAGCGCTACTCTCTAGCGGCAGGCGTTCCACTCCTCACCCAGTCCAATGCCGGTGCGGTCGGTCAGGCCGATCTACGAACACACGGTAACATAAAGTCAATTAAAATGAACTAAATAGGAAAATAAACTTTTGTAAAAATAATTTGTATACCGACACTAAACTTTCATTTATTTGTATAATAAGCAATAGAGGGTAACGAAAGTCATGTGAATGTTTCACATTAGACTTTTGTATAAGATATAAACGAGAAACAGTAACGGACATTAAGTTTGTCATCTCTTTGTAAAGTAAAGGTGAACTCCTTTTATCAAGCTATTACGTCTCTTTGTAAAGTAAGCGTGAACATGCTGTCCTCAAGCTACTAGGCCTCTTATTAAAGTAAGAGGTGAACTCGCTACAATCAGGCTGTAACGCCTCTTTCATCCAGCCATGACACTGTAAAGTAGGAGCGAACTTCTGTATTCAAACCATTAATCCCTTTATAAATTAAGTACGCACTCCCTTTCATCAAGCTATTACACTGTAAAGTATTAGTGTACTTACTGTCAGACAGATACACTGCAAAGTAACAGTGAACACACTGTCAAAGCTATTGCACGGTAAAGTAAGGGTGAAATTTGTCATCAAGCTGTTACACTGTAAGTTATGGTGATCACTATGTTATCAAGATATTACAGGTAAAGTAATAGTGAAGTCTCTGTAATTCATATATTACACTGTAAACTAATAGAGATCTTGCTACCATCATGCTATTATACAGCAAAGCAAGTTAGACTGAACTCGCTGTCATCAAGCTATTGCATTGTAATTTAAAAGTGAACACCTTCTCATCAAGATTTTACACTTAAAGTAAGAGTGAACTTGCTATAATCAAGCTATTATACTGTAAAGTAAGAGTGAACTTCCTGTCATCAAGCTATTGCACTGTAAAGTAATAGTGAACTTCCTGTCATCAAGCTATTACACTGTAATGTAAGAGTCAACTCGCTGTCATCGAGCTATTACACTGTAAAGTAGGAGTGAACTATACTTCACCAAACTATTACACTGTAAAGTAAGAATGAACTTCCTGTCATGAAGCTATTACACTGTAAATTAATAGTGAACTTCCTGTCATCAAGCTATTACACTGTAAATTAACAGTTAACTTCCTGTCATCAAGATATTACACTGTAAAGTAATAGTGGACTTCGTGTCATCAAGCCGTTACACTGTAAATTAATAGTGAACTCCCTGTCATCAAGCTATTACACTGTAAAGTAATAGTGAACTTCCTGTCATCAAGCTATTACACTGTAAATTAATAGTGAACTTCCTGTCATCAAGCTATTAGACTGTAAATTAATAGTGAACTTCCTGTCATCAAGCTATTACACTGTAAAGTAATAGTGAACTACCTGTCATCAAGCTATTGTAGTGTAACTTAATAGTGAACTTCCTGTCATCAAGCTATTACACTGTAAATTAATAGTGAACTTCCTGTCATCAAGCTATTACACTGTAAATTAATAGTGAACTTCCTGTCATCAAGCTATTACACTGTAAATTAATAGTGAACTTCCTGTCATCAAGCTATTACACTGTAAATTAATAGTGAACTTCCTGTCATCAAGCTATTACACTGTAAAGTAATAGTGAACTATCTGTCATCAAGCTATTACACTGCAATTTAATAGTAAACACCCTGTCATCAAGCTATTACACTGTAAAGTAATAATGAACTACCTGTCATCAAGCTATTGCACTGTAATTTAATAGTGAACTTCCTGTCATCAAGCTATTACACTGTAAGGTAAGCGTGAGCTTACTGTCATCAAGCTATTGCACTGTAACTTAATAGTGAACTTCCTGTCATCAAGCTATTACACTGTAAATTAATAGTGAACTTCCTGTCATCAAGCTATTGCACTGTAAATTAATAGTGAACTTCCTGTCATCAAGCTATTACACTGTAAGGTAAGCGTGAGCTTACTGTCATCAAGCTATTTCACTGTAAAGTAATAGTGCGCTTCCTGTCATCAAGCTATTGCACTGTAAGGTAAGAGTGAGCTTTGTCATCAATCTATTACACTGTAAAGTAAGAGTGAACTTGCTGGCACCAAGCTATTACAGTGTAAAGTAACAGTGAACTCGCTGTCCCCAAGCTATTACACGCAAAGTAAGTGTGAACGTGTTATAATCAAGCTATTACACGTAAAGTAAGAGTGAATTTGCTATAATCAAGCTGTTACATGTAAAGTAAGAGTGAACGTGTTATAATCAAGCTATTGCACGTAAAGTAATAGTGAACGTGTTATAATTAAGCTATTGCACTTAAAGTAAGAGTGAACTTGTTGTAATCAAGCTATTACATGTAAAGTAAGAGTGAACTTGCTATAATCAAGCTATTACACTTAAAATAAGAGGGAACTTGTTATAATCAAGCTGCTACACGTAAAGTATGAGTGAACTTGTTATAATCAAGCTATTACACTTAAAGTAAGAGTGAACTTGCTATAATCAAGCTATTACATGTAAAGTAAGAGTGAACTTGTTATAATCGAGCTATTACACTTAAAGTAAGAGTGAACTTGCTATAATCAAGCTATTACATGTAAAGTAAGAGTGAACTTATTATAATCAAGCTATTACATGTAAAGTAAGAGTGAACTTGCTATAATCAAGCTGTTTCACTGTAAAGTATGAGTGAAACTGCTGTCATCAATCTATTAAACGTCTTTGTAAAGTAACAACGAGCTCTCTGTTATCAACCTACATTACCCATTTCTAAAATAAGAGTGAAACAGAGGCTATTCTCTCTTATTTCTAATAGTGAATTAGCCGTTATCTTTAAGCTATATTGCTGCTTTGTAATAAGAGTCAAGCCGTCGCTCTCATCAGGGTATATAGTTTCTTTACAATAAGAGTACATAAATTTAACCTTAAAGGCATATTCCTGAGAGCGTTATCTACGCTGTACTAAAGAGTGAAGCTTTCCCTGTCATGAAGCAAATCTGTTGTTTGTAATACGGAGTGGAGTTGTTATATCAAGCTATGCTGCCTTTTTATGTTGTGATTGACATACTAGTTGTGATCAAGACATACCTGTTCATTACAACAAGTAGTTTCTGCAAGTAGACTTCTTTGTAACAGAGGGTGGAAATTTGTCTGTCATTAATGTATGCTGTTGGTATAATGAATGCTGGCAATCATTAGGGGCTTTTTATTTCAATTGAATTATTCCCAGATCTCATAGGTTCAATAGGTGCTTTATTTATCCTTCCTTGTAATAAACAAGGAATGAAACACAATAAGGAATGAAACGTTCGGTACCATTAAACTATAATGCTTTTTACTTTCTCTACTACGTATAGTAAGTAGGGGAAGTATTGTATTCCACCCAAAATTTCGGTACCGAGATTTTACCGGAAATACATGTTTTGAGACGCCCTGAATAAAAAAAAGCATTTTTAGAAACATGTCCGTGTGTGTGTGTCTGTCTGTGAACTGCATAACTCAGAAACGAACAGTCGGATAAACACCAAACTTGGTATTTAGGTTCAGTATCTTCCAGACATGCGACACAAAGGTTTTCAAGAAAATTCCCCATCCCAGATTACCCTTTACATGGAACATTTTTCGAAAATTTTAATTTTCAAAAAAATGGCTCTAAGGATTTTGATTAAAATATCATATGTTTAAGATGTTTTCATGACAAATAAAATGTATATCTTGAATTTTCTGGGAATGTCTCCAAAAGTGTTCTTCATTGTGAAGGACTTTTGCATAACTGGTAAACCATAAGAGATAGACAAAATTTTACTACACAAAAATGTAGATCGCGTTAAAATACACAATTTATGTCATATATTTTGTTGTTGAGTGAACTATTTTCGAGATATTGCTTCTTATTCCCTTAAATGTTTGAATACTTATTTTCTCAAATGGCAATTCGTTATTCATTTTTTTGTCTTGGATATGCAAAGAGTATTAATCTGTGGCAAAGGGAATGGTGCTGCATATAGCAACCAGCTATTAAGAGATATGTCTATGCTTAAAGGCTACTGTATTTCTAAATTGCCCTTACATATACAAGAAAATTAGCAATAAGAAAGAGTCTACAAATGTTTATCTCGATTAACTTGAAGTAGATGGAGAATAAGTGTTTGTAAAAATAGTTTGTACAAGAGTAGAGAAAGTCATGTAAGTGTAACACATCAGATTTTTTAAAGTAGGAATGAAACGATGTCATCAATCGAGCCTTACTTACAATACAAGTATAACAATCGCTGCCATTAAGCAATATAGCTTCGTTATAAGTAGTTAAACAGTGCTATCATTAATCAAGCTACGTCGTTTCTTTGGAATAACAGTAAAACAATCGGCACCATGAAACTACATACAGAGCGGTCCCTCAGCCATCTGGCCGGTAGTCGCAATGCGTGTAACGCGCGCTATCTGTTTATTATTCTCATTATTGATACTGATACCATATTATTACTGATTTTATGATTATTACGATATATTGATTACCTATGAACAAACATAATTACTTTTTATTTTATCAGTAATAACCCTTTTCACAGTCGGTGTTGAAAGTGGTGTCCTTCGGCAGATAAACATTCTTGGCACCTTCTGATGAAATTACCATTAACACGCATAAGTTCTTGTTGCGTAATTTTGCTAATTTCTGTTCTTATATTGTTTTTAAGATCGTCCATGGTGCGTGATTTATTCCTACAGACTCTATTTTTGAGAGTTCCCTACAGATAAAAGTCACACACAGTAAGATCCGGTGAACGAGTCGGCCATAACCCTTTAGTGATTATTCTGTCATAAAAACATTCTTGATATCTTCCAAGGAAGCCTTACGCGGTCATAATTGGTGGACAATAGTCACTCTGTATAGTTTTAATTTCAACAGTTTCGTAGATCTATGTACTGACTTGTTGTACTACACGTCGTAAAGATTTATTCGGAGACCGTTCAAATGCTTCGCCAATTTCATCAAGGTTTTCTTCCCTTAGAACCCTTCGTTTCTTTTTACAACTTACAACATTAAATGATTACGGTCTCTTCACTTTATTCACTAGATATCTAACTGTTTTTCTACTCGGAACTGGAACACCAGGAAATTTAACGTAAAATTGCCTACACACCTGTCTACATGAGTCGGTTTTCACATACGTGTCATACATAAGTCTTTGTTGAAGTGAAAATTTGAGTACCATTTCTGGGTTGTAATAATCCGACAATTCAATCGCACACAAATACACACGCGTATCGCGTCTATACACAAGAAGCAATAACAGCTGACTGAAGCTCGCTGCCACATGTCCGATAAGTGGAAGAGCCCGTGGCCTTGAGTTCATTCCGACGTGTCGTACAAGACTGCCGTGCAATTCCCGGCCAGAGCGCTGAGGGACCGCTCTGTAGATCCGTTATGGTAACAGCGAAACAGTCGGTGGTATCAATCAAGCTTTTTCGTTTACTCACAATAAAAGTGTAACAATCACTGTCATCAGCAATGCTCATTCCTTCGTCAGAGTAAGAATGAAACAGTCGCTATCATCAAAGTTCGTCTTTGCAATCAGAGTGAAACAATCTCTCTCATTAAGCAATATAGCTTCGTTATAACGAAATAAACAACAATCGCTACCATTAAACAACATCGCTTAGTTATAAAGAGAAAAACGGTTTCTGTCATTAATCAAGCTATATAATTTTTTACAATAACAGTGAAACAATCGCTATCATTAAGCAACATCGCTTCGTTATTACGAGAACAGCCGCTGTCATCAATCAAGCTATATAATTTTTTACAATAACAGTGAAACAACCACAATCATTAAGCAACATCGCTTCGTTATTACGAGAACAGCCGCTGTCATCAATCAAGCTATATAATTTTTTACAATAACAGTGAAACAACCACAATCATTAAGCAACATCGCTTCGTTATTACGAGAAGAACAGCCGCTGCCATTAATCAAGCTGTTCATTTCTTTACGATAACAGTGAAACAATCGCTATCATTAAGCAACATCGCTTGGTTATTACGAGAAGAACAGCCGCTGTCATTAATCAAGCTATGTCGTTTCTTTACAATAACAGTGAAACAATCGCTATCATTAAGCAACATCGCTTGGTTATAAAGAGAGAAATGGTTTACGTCATTAATCAAGCTATGTCGTTTCTTTACGAAAACAGTGAAACAATCGCTATCATTAAGTAATATAGCTTAGTGTAAGAATGAAACAGTCGTTACCAATTTGACTGTATCTTTACAATAACAGTGAAACAATCGCTATCATTAAGCAATATAGCTTCGTTATAACGAGAAAAGAAGTTCTGT
Organism: Deroplatys truncata; assembly: GCA_030765065.1. NCBI lineage: Eukaryota > Metazoa > Arthropoda > Insecta > Mantodea > Mantidae > Deroplatys > Deroplatys truncata. The sequence goes on along the minus strand of CM060987.1, from coordinate 40,455,529 downwards.
TACTAAGCAATATACAGTGCACAAGCCACCGTCCAGCTGCAACCCGCGGAACACCGTCGCGAGGGAGGAGAGTCGTGCTAGAAGATGAACCACTCCAGCATTTGAGTCGGGGGAACCCACAGTGGGCGTTCGCCGAGCATCGAATCTGGGACCACCTGCATGTCGGTCAGACACATTGCTGATTGAGCCATCCCTCTCAGTTATGCTACGCTAAGACAAATGTTCGAAAAACATTGATAATTGGTAGGGAAGGAGTGTACAGTTTGAAGACTTGAGTAAAACAAACCTGATGTGATGCATTCACATGACTTTCTCTACCCTATATCGTGTATTAGTGGGTATACAAACTATTCTTACTAAGCTTTTTTTTCTATCTGCTTTGTTTTAATCCAAATAAACCTTTGCAGAAATAGTTACATTACACATTTCGTTATACATGCAAAGAGAACAGCGATAGTCGAATGTTTAAGAACTGGACGCTATATGCTGACCTTAATATTTCATACTGCTTCCATGCAGTCGCGAGAAACAGCTGAATGTTGAAACGACTTTAGGAGAATGGCCAAGAAATGAACAATTCGAACCGTTAATGACGGATATCTCAGAAACGACCTATGCCACAGAAAAACTTATTTGAAGCAAAATAAGATTTTGAAGGTTAAACAAAACTCCTTCCGAATGAAGATAACTTCTCAGGCTATTCCCAGAAAATTCACGATATACCTTTTTTTGGTCATGTAAGTATCTTTCATATACGGTATTTTAATCAAAATCATTTGAACCATTCTTTAGAAAATACAAAAAATTCAAAAAATATTCCATGTACAGGGTAGTGGAAGTGGAGGATTTTCTTGAAAAACTTCGTGTCGTATCTTTGGAAGGAAGTGAACCTAAATACCAGGTGCGTATTTATAGGACTTTTCGCTTTTGAGTTATGCTACTCAGTCTCTCTCTCTCTCTCACACCCCCCTCCGCACACACACACACACACACACACACATACGCACACGCTCAGAGGCCTTTTCTAAAGATCTGTGTTGCCTCACATGGTTTTCTCTATTCTTGTACAATATTTGCAGAAACTATCTTATTGCTAATTTTCTTGTAGATGCAAGGGGAATATGGTAGGTTTTAAGCGATAGTCAAATATTTTAAGAGCTGGTTGCTATGTGGGGAATTTCATTCTCTTTGCATTTCCAGAACATAAAAAAAGAAAAGAAACGAATAATGAATTCCCATTTGAGAAAAGTATAAGTATTGGAAAATTAAAAACAAGTAACAAGGAATATCTGAGAATGGTTCACTCTACAAACCCGGGGGAGGGCGATAAATTTTTTCGGGCGTAAAAATCCTTAGCATGGCTTCCTTCGGAAGGGAAGTAAAGCCGGTGGTCCCGTGTCGTAGATTTATGGCACGTAAGAGAACCTCAAGTCTGATAAAAAGGCCTCTGAGCAAAATTACCGGTCCTTCACGTCCAATATAGAATGGGACGCTAAGGACCAGCGTAGTTAAGGAGCGTCCGTAAATAAAATTCAATTTAATTTAACTCTACAAAAAAAGGTATGACATAAATTGTGGGATTTAACGATATATACAGGTTTTGTGTAGTAAAATTTTGTCTATCTCTTATACCAGTTATGTAAAAACCATTCAGAGTAAAGAGGGCTTTTGGGGAAATTCCCAGAATATTAAAGATGCACGTTTAACTTCTCTTAAAATATCTTAAATATATGATAATTTAATCAAAATAGTTAGCCATTTTTGGAAACGAAAATCTGTCGAAAAATGTTCAATGTAAAGATAGTCTGGGGTGGGGGTACTTTCTTGAAAATCTTCTTGTCGCAGCTTAGAAAGATGCTGAACCTAAATACCAAGTTTGGTATTTATCCGAGTTTTCTTTTCTGAGTTATGTTGCTCCCAGTCGCTCACACATGGACCTTTTTGTAAAAGTGACTTTTTACTTTCTCCACTACGTATAGTAAGTAGGAGAAGTATTGTATTCCACCCAAAGTTCGATACCGAGATTTCACCGGAAATATATGCTTTGATACCCCCTGAATCCAAAAAAAAAAGCATTTTGGAAACATGTCCGTGTGTGTGTGTGTCTGTCTGTCGGTCTGTGAACAGCATAACTCAGAAACGAACAGTCGGATAAACACCAAACTTGCTATTTAGGTTCAGTATCTTCCAGAGATGCGACACGAAGGTTTTCCAGAAAATCCTCCACCCCAGATTACCCTTTACATGGAATATTTTTCGAAAACTGTAATTTTCTCAAAATGACTAACGATTTTGATTAAAATGTCATACGTTTAGGATATTTTCATGACAAATGAAATGTATATCTCGAATTGTCTGGGAATGTCTCCAAAAGTATTCTTCATTGTGAACGACTTTTGCATAACTGGTAAACCATAAGAAATAGACAAAATTTTACTGCACAAAAAATGAAGATCGGGTTAAAATACACAATTTATGTCATACACATTTTTTGTTGTTGAGTGAACCATTTTCGAGATATTGCTTGTTATTACCTTAAATTTTTCAATAATTATTTTCTCAAATGGGAATTCGTTATTCATTTTTTTGTCTTGGATATGCAAAGAGTATTAATCTGTGACAAAGAGAATGGTGCTGCACATAGTAACCAGCTATTAAGAGATATGTCTATGCTTAAAGGCTACTGTATTTCTATATTGCCCTTGCAAATACAAAACAAGGGGAACATAGTACGCCTCAAGCGATAGTCAAATATTTTTAGAACTGGTCGCTATGTGTAAAATGTAATTCTCTTTGCATGTCAAAAGATCGTTTCTGCAAATGTTTATCTCGATTAATATGAAATAGATGGAGAATAAGAGCTTGTAAAAATAGTTTGTACAAGAGTGGAGAAGGCCATGTGAGTGTAACATATCAGATTTTTTTAATTCAGGGGATCTCAAAACATGTATTTCCGGTGAAATTTTGGTATCGAATTTTTGGGTAAAATGCAATATCTTCTCTACCTACTATGTCCGTGGTAGGGAAAATAAAAGAGAATAAAGTATTTAGTAGTTCGTACTTCATTGCAGAAGGAGCTTACTTTTAAATTACCCCTCGTATTAGGTTTCGTAGAACGTTTAAGGCTTGGTCCTTGTGCCGCTCATGCCTCCGTCTTGTAAATCAACTAAAGTTGGTTGAAAACAGGAGAGGGCAGCTTTGGATAACAGAAACAGTGCAACTCTCACATGAAAGGTAGAGCAACGGAGTGGAAAATTAATTCGTAATAGAGTAAATGCTTTGTGCGCGCTGCCTTTTCCGAATGGCTAGTACTACTTTATATGCGGCCTCCTTCCCTAGCAGTTATGATATGCGGCGTTTAAGACCTTTGTACCGGTGGGATGGCAACAACTCTCAGAAGCCTTTCTCTCCTGTGTTCCTACTAGCCCATTCACACTACAGTTTCAGTTACATTGAGTTAGCGGGTATAATTAACAAGTCTTTTCCTTTTTATGTGCGTGTATACCTAACACGGTGCTCTGTGCCGCGCCACAAAAAACCCAATGTACTTCATCAAGAAGCTTGTACAGGTTATGTAATGAGCTCCGGGGAAACGCTGTAGTGGAAACCCTGGTTCACTTATCTGGAAGGTTCTGTGCTGGAATTCTGACTTTCCTGTCATGGTAACTTATTTGTCACTTCAGAATTTTGGCTGGTTTAACAAGTGGCCATTGTAGCCTTACTAATTCTTTGGGATATTTTACTACCAATTCATTTCTTCCCTAATCATCCCAGCCGCTGGGTTGTCATAATCTGATAATCCATGAAGTAGATGTTTTGTTTATGTAATTTATTTACGTAATTTATTAGCCTCACGCTTGGGAAGTGTTACGCTCCAAGTTTAAAAATATTATGTTTATTAACTTTGTTATTAAACTACTTCTATAGATAGTATTTATGTTTGTATTTGCCTCGGCTGCGTCAGTATTGTTTTAGAGTCACATATCTCTTAGACAGGGTATGGTGCGACAAGAATGTAGGCTTACACAGATTTTAAGTTTAAATTCATTTCTTTTTATTAATCCTTGACACAAATTAAATAGCACTACACTGATATTAAGAACTGTGAGATTCTTTAATTTTAAAACTTGCACTTTGTTAACGCGTAAAAATATTTACGATTCACACGAATACGTAATATTTCTTTAGAGAACACATCCTCCAACCGGTTACTACCAAGGTCTGCCAGCAACTGAACATATTTCAACCGTCAAAACCCGTAAGCTACTGTATTTCAAGTCACTGATTGACTAATTTTAAACTGTCACCAAAAATGTACGTTATAGCTGCTCTAATCATGACTAGTAACATTTAAACTCTCAAACTCATTATTGCCTTAAGGTTACCTCATTGTTACCTCATTGTTAGCAACGCTAAACTTGTTATTCTCACAGCTCTTGCATTATTAAAATACACAATGCATTCACATAACATTATTGAACATGTTTACAATAATATAAGCATTTGCAATGACTGTTACATACATTTTTATAAATCATTACATACATATTGCTTCAAGGCGGGATGTTATTGAATTTACATATTATATAATTTAGTTGAAATTATTCAAGTATTAAAAATACTGCCTCATCCAAAACCAGAATATTCTTACTGTTAGTCGAATGGATTTAAGAAAATGAAATTTTGAGAAACTAGCAACCCTAATATAGGAGAAATGTACCCTTAATTAATAATCCAGAGTTTTGAAAGGATTACTACATTGTATTTTACCTTAAGTAATCACATATTATCAGAAATGTATCAAGTACAACTCCGGGAGAGTGTAGCGGTACCTCCTTGGTAGAACCCCATTACGTTGATGATGATGGATGCTGTATTACGTATCTGTAGGTCGTCTTGATGCCCGTACTCTTGCGATGTATCTTGACGTTCTCGTAGACTGGAATCTGATGATCGTATATATGTATTCTGGTGTGTGATAGTATGTTGTAATTATTATTTTATAGTTGTGCCAGGCTGCTGTATTTGCGTCGGAAAAATTTAAATTGAGTTTTATTTATGGACGCTCTTTAACTACTATGGTCCTTAGCGTCCCATTCTGTATTACGCGTGAAAGACCGATCATTTTGTTCACGGCCTCTTTATCGGGCTTGAGGTTCTTTTACGGCACGGGGCCACCGGCTTTACTTCTCTTCCGAAGGAAGCCATGCTAAGGATTTTTACTCCTTAAAAAATCCATCGCTCTCCGCCAGGTTTGAACCCGCGACTTTGGGAACTAGAGGCTAGCATGGTACCACAAGTCCACGGAGGACGACGTTTGTGTCGGAGAGCACTTGTGTCTTGTCAGGGTTGGGTATGGAGAAGGTTAAAATATTTGCACACATGCAATCTGTTAATTATTTCACTTGTATTTTGGATAAATCACATGTAAATATTCACAATTCACTATCACCTTTGTTATATTAAAACATGTATAACTGGTAGACTTTAAATACGTAGTTTTAGCATCTATTTAGAGATGAGTCTATAAACTACCTTCCTGCTTGAACACTGACAAGCTTCTGTTAGCGTTCCCTTCAACCGTTCTTCTTAACGTACCTATTTGAATTATAAGCATGTATCAATGTACCTGATTAGTGCTATAAAATCCAATAACAGTTTATATTACATATATGTGTTTACAGACTTCCATCGTCTTAATTATGAATTCAAGGTTCGTTACATGCTTACTTAGATATTACTGCATTTCTCGTAACTTTATATTACTGGTGATATAGCTAACAATATATTATACTTTATATGTTATAACCTTATATACTTGATCTATACCATGTGTACATTATGAATATATGTGTAATTTCCTCTTAATTATTATACGTACAATATTAGCAAAGAAAATACTTAACATGTAAAACTTGGAACAAAAAATATTAAAGAAAAGAATTATTAATATGTTGATACTGAAAAGCTGTGAATTAGATATCTTATTACATTAATGAGTTACTGTATTGGTTTGTCCGTGGCTAGTACTGTATATTGCTTCAAGAGATGGCGCACTGGGAGAGTTAGCGCAATTCCTGTAACTCAACCATCAACCGCCAGAATGCGCACCAAAGCAGATTAAGTGTTTAATATCATAAGAACTCGATGGACAGAGACATTAAGTTCTCTATTTATTATTTTTCTAGCAGCTGCAGTAAGTTATTCGACGCAAGTGTATTGCACATGTAATGAAAACTTATTTCGCTCACACACTAAAGCAGAATCATAAATTCCATGGAATTTTAAATGCTAGTGTGACGAAGGATTTTATAGACTATGTCGTGGCAATTCTGGACATTTCGATCAGCCTATGCCAAGGGTGGTGAAAACGACTTCCTTCCGCGAGTCACCAAATATGCAACACGCACTGCAACACTCCGCAGCATGTGAAAATCAAACGGATGGTTGCAGAGAGGGAACGTGCGCCTGCGAGTCAAAATGACTCGCGAGTCACGTTTTCGCCACCTCTGGCCTATGCGAACGGTTCTCGTGTGCGCCACTGTTCCCTTAATTGGGGATAGACGGGCATAACAGTATTTTCTCTCTTTATCATTAAGTACAATACAATATGGTTTAGATTTCAGCCCTCAGAATAGCTGTAAGAACCTTGCCATTCTGGAGATAAGATTCTATAGTGTTTTTGCAGATATTGCAGTCCAACACATTTGTAAATTATTCCATAGACGAAATTAATTGTTCTTCCACACAAGCCGTGTGTTGGACGACGTTGGGAAGGTAGAATCAGACGACTGAAAAATTCAATGCCTCCCGATCTCCGTCCAGTTACTCTAACCACTGAGCTACTATGACAACATGCTGGTATGACATTAAAATGCGAATCAGTTGGGGAATTTTTGAGTCGTCTGATTCTACCTTTCCAACCTTATTTCATAGATCTTCAACTTTAGATGACCTCAGTTTTCTGACCTCCCTGTCAGGTTCATCCCATTAGAGTTTAATGGGATTTAACTCAGTTGACTGAATTGGCCAAATAATATTTGTTCAGTTCCCCACATTTCTCTTTTCTGTTGACGTATCCTCTGCACAATTTAGAAACATGTTTGTAATCATTGTCCTGCTGCATAACAAACCCACGACCAATAAGTCTCTTGCCAGATTGAATTGCATTTTTGATCAGTATCCGTTGATATCCTTCCTTCTTTAATGTGAAGAAGTTGGTTTGTTGCGTTATTGTTATTTGCCCCACGTATGGAAGTCAATTTGAAGAAGATGTATTAAAGGAGTTGTATTATATCCCACGTATAATACCTGGTTTCCGGTTGCCTTCGCCCCAAGCTTAAAAATATTAGCTTTGTAATTTGACTGTTTCTTTAGATCTTATATTTCTGTTAGCCTCGGCTGCGTCAGTACTTATTTTAGAGACATGGAGACAGGGTTGTGGTGCGATGAAGAATGTAGGCTTACACAGATTTTTAGTTTTAATTCACTCCTTTTTATTAATCCTTGACACAAATTAAATAGCACTTCACTGATATAGAGAGCTGTGAGATTCTTTTATTTAATACTTACACTTTATAACACGTAAACTATTTTTCGTCTCACACGAATACGTATTTAATTTCTCGAGAACACATCTCGCGTCTGGTTATGAGCACTATCTAGAAGCAACACGTCTGGTTATGAGCACGGTTTGGAGGCAACTGAACTGTTTTCCACCTCTTAGATTTGTAAATTTCTGTATTTCAAGTCTCTGATTGGCTAATCCTAGTCCAATAGAATACCTTCATTTAACTAAAGATTTTTCTGGTTGTTGATTGGCTATTTTTAAACTGTCTCAAAATTTACATTATTGCTGCTCTATTATTAAACTTCCTCACTCATTATTGCCTCAAGGTTACCTCATTGTTACCTCATTGTTAGTAACTTTAAACCTATTTCTCACGGCTCCTACATTATTAAATTACGTAATACATTCACATAACATTATTACACATGGATACAATAATATAAACATATACAATGACTGTAATATACACTTTTTAGAAGTTTTTACATACACATATTGTTTTAAGGCGGGCTGTTATTGAATTTACATATTATATAATTTGACTGAAATTATTCAAGTGTTAAAAATAATGCCTCAAATGTTCCATTAATTCTCACTGGATCACCGACTTTATCAGCCAGAAAACATCCCCACACCATGACCAACCCTCCACCATGCTTCACCGTTGGCGTCACACATTGACTCTCCATACGCTCTCCACGAAGTTGAACAAAAACTCGACGACGGCATCCAAATACTTCAAACTGAGGTTCGTGCGTGAATAACACCTTGGACCATTGCTGCACGCTCCAGTATTTATGTTACTGTGCACATTGCAATCCTTTCACCTCATTTTGTTTGCGTAATAGATGTTTTTTGGTAGCTATGCACCCCTATGAACCTTGCTCACGGCGTTCTACTGTTGGGACACAGATTGGAGCTGCTCACATATTATTTACTTCCTCGCAAATTTCAGATGCAGTGCGAGTCCTCTGACGTTTACTCTGTACACACGTGAATTGATATTCCCTGTATGATGGTACCCGGATCTTCCAGATCGAGAAACAGCAGTTTGCTTGAACGGCTATAACGTAAACACCACTGTAGATTGGGCTGCGTCAACTTTCGTTGCTATTGTCCTACTAGAATAGCCTTCCTGATACACAGCTACAATTACAGCACGTTTTTCAGTTCCAATCTCCTGCTTTCGTTTCATTAGGAGGTAATATGGTATGAACCTGATCAGGTATACAAACACACTGCTAGATGCACAAACAGCATCAAAGAAAATCTTCGGCGGATTTTGTATCGTTTTCTGGGGTCTTTTGAGGCGTGTCTTTCACCTTACCTATCGCAGAGCGTGGTGGCTTGATAACACAGTCATAAGGGGGAAAAGAGGGGAGGTTGATGCCTTTGCTTTTTCTGGTGTTATTGAAACCAAAACATGTTTATTGTCTCAGAACCAGTCGTGCCGTATACTAGCGAAATTACTCGTGGACATATCGTGGGTATGGGGAGGCTGGTCGCACTGCTACAGCAATTGCAGCGGCAGAGTATAAAAGTGTTTTATAGTAAATTACTGGATAAAATATTTCAGGAAAGTGGGGAAGACGGTCTACATACTCTTCAGAAGGTCGGCACTCCCCGTAAAACATCCGCAGATGATATTCGTTTACTAAATGGAAATTACTCTTTTGTTATAATTGACTGATCACGTTTAGAAACTAGAGATAAATATGTATATATGTATATGATTTACCGAATATGACATACATATTACAGCAATAAAATTGGATTATATTTTGTCTATAATGCTGTTGTATTGCTATAATCAGCAATATGTTAATAAAGGTATATTAACCAATTGTAGTATGAATTAGAGGATAAACATGCTGCTTTATTTATTTACTACTTAGTTATGTTTGCTTCTATGCAGCAACAAGCATTGATACCACTGTGAGAATACAGTTCTGTTTATTTTTTGTTGTAAAGTATTGTTATGTATTTAATGAATGCCATTCAAGCTTTAATTTGCAAATCTTCTCACACTGCACATTCTACATTTCACTAACCTGGGCGCTTATGAAGATTTCCCCTTAGCTTTTAACCCTTTCAAAGGCGTGTCCTGCAATAGCTCATAAGGTATGGGCTACCAATCACGATAAGAGGTCTTTGTGACAAATTGAATATTGTTATGTATTTAATGAATGCCATTGAAGCTTTAATTTGAAAATCTTCTCACACTGCACATTCTACATTTCACTAACCTGGGCGCTTATCAAGATTTCCCCTTAGCTTTTAACCCTTTCAAAGGCGTGTCCTGCAATAGCTCATAAGGTATGGGCTACCAATCACGATAAGAGGTCTTTGTGACAAATTGAAAGCACTCTCTACCTCTTTCTCTTTTAGCCAATACGATCGAGAGTGTAAACATATATTTCGTTTCTACGCCATTTTGTAACCTTTTTTGTGGTTATTGGTGCAACTATTTAGCAGAAGGAGTGGCGCACACTTGCACCGTGGCCTAAAGCAACCAATGAAATGGCGATGGCTTCGCAAGGTCACGTACAACGATAAATAATGTGACATAGACGCGAGGTGCAGTGGGATTTTCTTTGGCGCTCTTTGTACCCAATATACTTTAAACTAACGCGAAGTGATTGCTATACAGACAGCTGAAGGAATGAGGCCTATACAAATGGAAACGTCTTAGGTAAAGGCACGTTGTGTAGTGGTTACTCATCAGCACCCCTTTATGCGAACAAGCAGTCAAATACACAACAGCGACGATTAGTCTTTTCATGTTTATACTTGTTTTAGTATCAGAACGGAGATATGATAGAATATTCAAAACGAAATTCCTGTTTTAACCACAAATAGATAGTTGTAATAGCTGATCGAACACTTTTGACCGGTAGCGTAGAACTCCTCAAAAACACTGGTTTGCCCTCGACTTCTTTAAAGCTTTACTTCAACTAAAATACTTTAAGTGAGTCCTCTTCTAAACCTGTCCCCAAAGATGGAACACGAGGAAACAATCTATGTAGGTATTGACTTTATCCAAGAACCCAAAGAAAAAGTGTATCCTTAAGAGAAGAGAAGAAAAGGAGAAAAAGAAAAGGGGAAAAGAGCTGATTAAAGTTACGCTAGTGCAAACAGAGAAATCAAAACTGATCAGTCCTGAACCAACTCAAAGTGAAGAAGATCGTCATCCTCAGCTACAAATATATGTGCTGAATGTTGGGAAAATTATTTTACTATAAAGAAAGAAGTATAACTGGCTGAAATGTGTGAAGTGTATGGATTGATTACACGAGAATTGTACAATGAGTAAATGAATAGGTTTGTGTAGCACGGGGCAAAGATGTAAGGGAAAAGCGCATGGTGAACCAATCAAAATAAGATATTTTGTTTAGAAAATGAAAATTAATATCTAGTTTTGTAGTAACCTTGTTTTGTGAATAAATTAGTGAAGATCTAGCAGTATTTTAATTTAATTCCGTGCGCCGTCTATTCCATACCATGCGCCAACTCTCCGAAGCAGTAAGAGAGAAATGGCGCATTGTTACATTTTTCAAAATCACGATTTTCATAGTTATCAACTACACTTAGCTGTCAAACATTAATATTACGAAAATTTGTTGTTTCAGGGACTTTGTTTTCATACAAAATCTCAATTTATCCCAAAACAATTCTTTTATGCAAATAAATACAAAAAGTGCGCCATCTCTAGCGGAATGACTCATTAAAATTCAAGCTTTTACTTCCCTACCACGTACATAGATGTTGCATACCACTTAAAAATTCTATACGAGATTTCGCCAGAAATACACGTTTTAGATCCTCCGGATCAAAAACTAAGCATTTTTTAAAAAAAAACGTAAGGTTTGACAGGTACCAAAGTTGGTATTCAAGTTCAGTATCTTCCAAAGATACGACACAGAGATTTTCAAGAAAATCCCTCTACCCCAAACTACGCTTTACATGGAACATTTTTCGAAATCGTTTATTTTTTCTAAAAAAAAATGGCTTTAACGATTATTAAATATATTTACATAAAATAAAATATATAGATTGAATTTTCTGAGAATGACCTGAAGCCCTCTTTATATGGAAGGAATTTTGTATAACTAGTAAACGTGAAGCTATAGACGAAAACGTACTGCCAAAAATGTAGATCTCTTTAATATACACTATTTATTTTAAATAAGTTTTTTGTGGCATAAGCCATTTCTGAGATATCCGTTAATAAAGGTTCGAATTCTTCAATAGTTAGCCGTTCTCGTAAGTTCTTCAGTCGTCTCTCATGATTCCATGGAAACAGTATGGAATTTTAAGGCAGCATATAGTGCCTATTTGACTCGATTCCCTTTGTATCTATACCAAAATGTTTAATAATAATTTGTTTAACCAATAATAAACGATAGATGGTAGAGAAAGTTATCAGATTTGTTTTTTATATTGCATTGCATTTGCAGCAATGCATTAACTGGTTTTACTGTCAATCTATTCCTCCCTTCCTTCTGAACACTGAGCACTGAAGTAGATGGTTTGTTGTATTGTTATTTTTAAATTATTTGCAGCATGCTTTGGGCGTCAATTTGAAATAGGTTGTATTGAAGGAGTTGTATTATATTTTAACTGTTGGGAGCTGAACTTGAAGTTCGTTGCAACCGCACGTATAGTACCCGGTTTCCGGTAGCCTTCGCCCCAAATGTACTTTCCGGTGGCCTTTGCCCTAAATGTTTAAAAAATATTAACTTTGAAATTTGACAATTTCTTTAAATATTATATATTTATTTTTGCCTCGGCTGCGTCTGTATTTTGGTTAGAGACATGAATGTATTAGCAGGGCGTAGTGCGGCTGAAGAATGTAGGCTTACACAGATTATAATGTTTAATTCACTCCTTTTTATTAATTCTTGACACAATTTAAATAACACTTCACTGATATAAAGAGCTGCGAGATTCTTTTATTAATTAATTACTTGCACTTTTTAACACGTAAAACTATTTTCATCTCGCACGAATACATATTAAATTTCTCGAGGACACGTCTCGCGTCCGATTACGAACACTGTCTGCTAGCAACGCGTCCAGTTATGAGCGCTGTCTACAAGCAACTGACTTGATTTCTACCGCCCAAATTTGTAAATTTCTGTATTTTAAGTCTCTGATTGGCTAATCCTAGTCCAATAGAATACCTTCATTTAACCAAAGCTTTTTCTGGTTGTTGATTGGCTATTTTATAAATTGTCACATAATTTGCATTATTGTTGCTCCAATAATGACTAGTAGCATATAAACATTCTTACTCATTATTGCCTCAAGGTTACCTCATTGTTAGCAACTTTTAACCTCCTATTCTCACAGCTCTTACATTATTAAATTACGTAATACATTCACTTAACATTATTGAACATGCATACAGTAATATAAACATATATAATGACTGTAATATACACTTTTTATATATTATTACATACACATATTGCTTTAAAGCGGGCTGTTATTGAATTTATATTACATAATTTGACTGAAATCATTTAAGTGTTAAAAATACTGCCTCAGCACTCATGAGGGAAAAACTCTCTAAATAGATGTTATGACCAAGAATGGAGAAATACTATGCCACAATTTTTAGCAACTCTGAATACTGCTCACTATAAATGCGATTATGAATGTAGGCAACCCGTTTCTTATGAGACAGCAAATTCTCAAAACTATCATCCTTAGACTCTGCCAAGAAACATTAAATTTGTTGAAGTTGAGTTCAAATGTAATAAAAATCGCGGAGTTTTGTCTTATGGACTGGATGCCCTCTTCATTGCGAATGGCTTTTGCATAACTGGTAAACGTAAGAGATAGACAAAATCTTTGTACACAGAAAATGTTGATCTCGTTATAACACACAATTTATGTAATATAATTTTTCTTTTGGAGTGAACCATTTCCGAGATATTTCTTGTTATTTGTTTGAATTTTCCAGTACTTATACTTTTCTAAAATGGGAATTCCTTATTCATTTTTTTATGTCATGGACATGCAATGAGAATGGAATGCTCCACATAGCAACCAGTTCTTAAAAGATTTGACTATCGCTTAAAGCCTACCATATTCTCTTTGCACCTACAGGAAAATTAGCAACAAGTTTCTGCAAATGTTTTATCTTGATTAAAATGGAGTATATGGAGAGTAAGCGTTTGTAAAAATAGTTTGTACAAGAGTAGAGAAAGTCATATGAGTGCAGCACATCAGTTTTATTGATTAGATCACACACACACATACACTCTCATTCATACTTCCAGACTCTGGGGAGCATAAGGAATAATCATCGGCAGATTATTCCCAGCCCCAGCCGGGAAACCAATCCGGGACCCCCTCGTACAGCAAGCGTGTACTCCATCGACTGAGCTACGAGGTTTGTAGTTTTAATATGAATGTTTTAAAAAATTTTATGATATGTTGCTCTACCTCGATTATAAGCGCGTATTAAATTTCATGCAGATATCTTTAATTCTTTTGAGAAAAAATATATTTTAGTTTAATTATGCTGATTAATCAGATGTTCAAACCGCGCAGGGTGGCTCAGGTGGTAACGTCTGTGGCATGTGTTTAAATCAATGCTGGTTTGGATAATTTGATCCGCAAATTTTCCTATCATGTTCTTTCATCACTACATTTGATTTTCTTCCTCTTCACCGCCATACCAGGCATTGGATTGATCACCCATCCTGGATATGCTATGACCCAGAGTTTGCTTGCTTCTCGACAGGCTACTGACCCGAGGCATTGGCTTATAAGTCGTTGGGGGCGTGAGTCTTCCAAACAAGATTGTAATCTGTTAAAGAAGAAGCAGAAGAACAATTATTCTTTTATTTTTCGGCTTTCCTGTTGAGCTCAATTTTACGCCTAAGTATTGAAATTCTGGGATTGCTTCCATTACTTCTTCTCTATTAATAATTCAGTATCATCTTCTCCTAAACAATTTATTTTGTCTTGGTAGTATTTATTTCTAGTCCACACTTTTTGAATCTTCTCTCAGTTTACGTGTCATATATTCCAAATCTTCTTTATCTTATGCAACAACTCTCGGGTCGTCTGCAAAGAACAAAGTAATCATATTGTTATCCTTCACTAACAGACCTATTCCTCCACATTTTTGTTTCTATTTCTTTAAAGATTCTCTTAAACAACAACGGGGTTATATAGGATACATGTGAGAATAAGGACTGAAATAACCCAGAGCACTAAAATTACCTGAGTACTGTTTCACATTAGAAGATGAGATACTAATACTGATAATCACATCCAGAGGGGATTGCGGTGGTTAAAGGTAGAAGATTTGACAGTTGATCTAAACAAGATACATCACCCGAGGATGGACATTTGATGACAAGTTTCAAAAAGGGACAGCTTATCAAGCTGATATCTGCGCAACATGCAGTCACCTGGAGCAATGTTACTATTTTCTGTTTGGAAACTGCCATGGGTAGCACATCTATTCGTGGTAATGCCGTTAACAGGTTATGTTCTAAAGGCCACAGCGATTTCTGGGCTCCTCAGAGGGATTGTGGTGCTGAATGCAGACTTGGTTAGGAGTATTTCTGGAGGAAGGTTATCAATCTAAGCTAATTGCTGCAGAGCACGTTATATGCTCTATGCAGGATAAAGGGAGAATATTATATTTGATTCATATACTCTTACTATAATGTCCAGTATTTAGTGACCTTTTTTTTTGGTTTTTACATCTCTTCCTACATATATGCAAGTTTAATTTGATTAGAGTTATTTGGTGATTTGACCAGAATCTTATTTAAAATATCGGAATGCAAAGAATTTGCATGAAGACGACTCTAAACGTGATGAAAGAGTACAGAAAAATCTGGTGTGTTATATTCACATGACTTTCTCTACCCGCTAACGCTTATTAGAGGGTATACAAACTATTCTTACTAACGTTTATTGTTCTAACTACTTCATTTTAATCGAAATAAACCTTTGCAGAAACAGCTACATTACACATTTCGTTAAGATACAAAGAGAACAGCGATAGCCTTAAAATTCCATACTGTTTCCATGCAATCGTGTGAAACAATTGAATGTTGAAAGGACTTCAAAGAACGACCAAGGAATGAACAATTCGGACCATTAATAGCGGATATCTCGGAAATTGCTGATGCCACATAAAAATGCACTTGGAATAAATTGTGTTTTTAGACAGATCTACGTCAATCTAGGGTAAATTTAATTTTTTTAAATGGGAACCTACAATCAATAACCATCACAATCCTTCAAATAAAACACGGCTATATTGAAGTCATTTCTTTCTACAACGCTTAGTTTTGGAGATATTGTACAGTCTCAACTTAAATGGTCCATCCTGTGTATGTAGATGGCCATGGTTAAACAATTAAGAGGCATCAAAACAAAAGAGAATCTAATCTGTTTATAGCGTTGCGGTACGAATGTGATGCTAATGCCAAACTAATTTTATAGCTCTCATATAAGAAAGGTTTGCTTTATTTACTTTGTAATTATGTTATCAGGTACGTCAGAATCACATGCTAAATAACTGCATAAAGAGAGAACTGCTAACATTAGAAGTCAGTGAACCTATATTTCATAATTAACAATTGATACTATGCCTCTTTTTCAAAGGTTAACTCGGTGGCTTGGGAGCGCGGAATCTTCTTATGCAGCAGCTGTATCTCTATTCCATTGTGTGCATTAAGAGTCTGTGTGCTTTGTGAAAACTAGCTATGTAGGTTTTATGTTATTAAATAACTGCGGGACCAAGGAGAAGGTACAATTTCACCTCCTGTGATTATCTAAAAAATTATCAACCATTCCGATCAATGATCTTTCCAGCGCCAAAGGGTATTTAAAGTCTAAACATAATATAAAAAATTACAATGAAAATAATTTATTTTATATTAAATACACATATATCTTTATTTGGGGAATGGATCCCAGTGGACTGCTCCGCTGAAGGTGTTAAGGCGATAGGGGAGCTGCGCTCGCCACAGAGTAAGATCACGAGTCGCTGAAATATTATGGATGCCATTAAGTTCAGTTACGTCACATGTAATCAGAGTATTTTTAGTGTGGTCGGCCAAAAGAACTATTAAGAACAGAATTCCTAAGATACCCCTCTGAAGTTTAAAACAGCTGTCAAGCAGCTGTTGTGCCATGTGGATGTGAAACATGGACACTGCAAAAAAGAATTGTGAGCAAACACAAACGGCAGAAATGAGATTTATAAGACCTCTAGTGAATTGTAGACAGATACTAGAAATATTTAAACACTTTCATAGAAAGCAGCGGATTGTTTATAGCAGACAGAGTGGAAAAGATGATTCAGAAATTACACTTGAATTTTACTGGATCGTTTCCTCTCTGGCTTCTAACTGGACTAATTTCTAGCCATTTTTATAAGTAGAGCTCGTGCATTAGGCGCTAAAAGCTAACGAGGATGTTTTTAAATTAGGGTGCGTTATGGAGTAAAATAAGAACTACTGAATATTTTGGCTAGCTTATTTTTATTCCATTCTTTATAATTTAAGCTTTCTTTCCACACAGTTTCCACAATCCATTAAATTCTCAATCTGGTATTGGATAAATTTTAGTGGCTCCTCCTCAAAGAAATTGGCCGCCAGTCCATAAAACAATCATACAGTTTCTAAGTCTACCGTGCATCGAGTTGGTTGGAGTGAGGTGGCCCATTGGGGTGTTGTTTATCTATGATGCCGTGTACAACCGCTTCGTGTCTAGAGCTACAATACACTTCTGTCTCTCATTCCGATGTATGTGTCCTACTTCACTTTCCACCCTCACTAGACGTACTGTTTACAGTAGCAAATAAGACAGCACATTGACATCTTTGTATACATCAACAGTTCTGTGTTTACGAAACACTATAGTAAGATTGCACATGCATTGGTTGCTAACTTGTCCCGGATCCTTTAGCCTGCCTACGATGACAAAATCACACCCAGCACCTTTCAGCCAACGAGGTCTCTCTGATACTTATTCACCAATTTGAGTCGAACTTAATCGTGCTTTTAAAGCATTTTCCTAAATAACTAAACACTTAGTTTTTTCACATACTTTTTTTTAATTCCTAGAATCTCTGCTTTCATTCGACTAGGGATCTAGGAAAGCCATTCTCATGCATTTTCCTGTTCACTCTTGCAGTTGGTACAAACTGTAAAGATTGCGAGATTTGGTGATCTGCAAATTCAATATATAAAAGAAGTTGTGCAAGATTTAACGCCCCACAATACAAAAGAAATGTGATAAGGAATCAATTTTTAAAGTTTTGTGCCGAATGCATTCTATAATCTCTGCTTCGATTATCTCGCTGTCTTCCAAAAGAAGTTTTCGTTACAATACATATTGTTTAGTTGTATTTTATTTAATTCAGATCTATGGTTCTGCTTGGAATCAAAGCTAATGAAATTACTTATCTGTTCGGAAACATGAAACAGATAAGCTACTTCAGTAACTATACTAAAAGTTATATTATGTACATTCACATGACTTTCTCTACCCTCTACAGCTTTTAGTAGGTATACAAATTATTGTTGCGAAAGTTTATTTTCATACCTAACTTCACTTTTATCCAGATAAACCTTTCCGGAAATAGCTGTATTACACATTTCGTTATAAATATGAAGCGAATAGCGATAGTAAAGTGTTTTAGAACTGGACGCTATATGGTGGCCTTAAAATTCCATACTCTTTTCATGACATCGCGAAAAGCAACTGAAAATCGACAGGAATTAAAAGAATGGCTAAGTATTGAACAATTCGAACCGTTAATAACGGATATCTCAGAAATGGCTGATGCTGCAAATAAAATTATTTGAAATAATTTGTTTTAATGAGAATTGCATTTAATGTGTGGTACGTTTTCGTATATCGCTTGACGTTTACCAGTTACTTCAAGATAATATTATTCCTTCCGAATAAAAAGAACTTCGCAGTCTATTCCCAGAAAATTCAAAATATACATTTTATTTGTCGCGTAAATATCTTTAATATATGCTATATTAATTAAAATAGTTGTAGCTATTATATACAAAATAAAAAAAATTCGAAAAGTGTTCCAGGTAAAAGGTAGTTTGGGGTGGAGGATTTTCTTGAAAATCTTCGTGTTGTATCTTTGGAAGGTACTGAACTTAAATCCCAAGTTTGATATTTATTCAATTTCTCGTTTTTGAGTTATATTTTTCACACTCGCACACACACACACACACATTTTTCAACAAAATAACTTTTCGGAATCAAGGGGCCTCAAAATATGTATATTTCCGATGAAACTTTGGTAACGAATTTTTGGCTGGGATGCAATACCTTCTCTACCTAGTATGTACGTGGTGGAGAAAGTAAGTAATAATCGGAGGCAATATTTTATATCACAACACTGTGAATGCCAGAGTGAGTAGTGTAAATTAACATTATTGTATGACAATGATTTTAGATGTTTGTTAGCCATGTTAGGAAATAAGTTTACACGGCCTCACTGAAACTGACAATAGAAGTGGGTAACAATGAACCGATGGGGTGAGAAGAGACAAACAAATGACGTCAGGGTAGCGTGCCTTTCTTTAGAAATGGAGGGAATATGTTCCCTAGAGCAAATGTGTTAGTAATTGTCATTGGCTGACAAAACAGACGCTAATGTTGGCGCGTTTGGTAACCAATAGCAGCTCTATTATAATGTTTAGGCAGTTCGAGGTGAAAGAGTATAAATTCTCGAGCCATAAGCATATTTCACGCAGTCTTGAAAAGTCATTCGCGAGGTACACGTCGCGTAGTCTTGAAGAATCTCTCGTGAAGTGCACATCATACAGTTTGGAAGAATTTCTCGCGTCGTAAAGTTAGTTACAAAATGTGAAATACGCGGCAACTAATACGACAGTAATTACATTCGGAAATATAACAGTTTCAGTTAGGCGTGTATAAAGATGTGAATTATTAATTAAGTGTGACGGCAATAAAAGTGTGAAAATAAATTCTTTTATCAGTGTTATCTTTTGGTAACAACTCCTTCCGTTTACACGCCCTGCTCAGAGATATTTGCTCGACTGAGTAATAATAGCTAGCCGGAGGACAAAGAACCCAAATCTTAAAACAATAATAGGCGCCCAGCAAATAAGATAACACAAGATATTACTGCGACAAATCTGATGTGTTGCACTTAAATGACCTTGTCT
This sequence comes from Deroplatys truncata, assembly GCA_030765065.1. Taxonomy (NCBI): domain Eukaryota; kingdom Metazoa; phylum Arthropoda; class Insecta; order Mantodea; family Mantidae; genus Deroplatys; species Deroplatys truncata. Next base: position 40,435,759 of record CM060987.1, on the reverse strand, counting down.
ACTCTTGTACAAACTATTTTTACAAACGCTTATTGCTAATTTTCTTATAGCTGCACGAAGAATATGGTAGGGTTTCAGCGATAGTCAAATGTTTTAAGAGCTGGTTGCTATGTGGAGCATTCTATGCTCCATGCATGTCTAAGACATAAAAAACGAATAACGAATTCCCGTTTGAGAAAAAGTATAAGTATTGGAAATTTCAAACAACTAACAAGGAATATCTCTGAAATAGTTCACTGGACAAAAAACATATATATATATATATATATATATATAACATAAATGGTGTGTTTTAATGAGCTCTACATTTTTTGTGTAGTAAAATTCTGCCTATCTCTTACAGTTTACCGGTTGTGCGAAAGTCATTCAGAATGCAAACTTTTGGGGGAATTCCCAGAGAATTCATGATATACATTTCATTAGTCATGAAAATATCTTAAACATATTTTTAATCAAAATCGTTGTAGCTATTTTTGAGAAAATCAAAATTTTCGAAAAATGTTTACGTAAAGGTTAGTCTGGAGTGGGGGGTTTTCTTTAATACTCTGTGTCGTATCCTCGGAAGTTACTAATTTGGTATTTATCCGACTTTTCAGTTTTGAGTTATACTGTTCACAGACACACACACACTTACGGATCTTTTTCTAAAAATGCTTTTTTATGAATTCAGGGGGCCTGAAATGAATGTTTGGTTGGAATGCAGTACCTTCTCACTGTGAACGTGGTAGAGAAAATAAAAACGCCAAATTGTAATTCTTACCGAATCCCCTATTGCTTATAGTTTTTCTTTATATAAATTTAATTGGGCTTTCAAACTTATAGTTGTTATTACGCTTGGTCTCGAAATAATTATTTTGACAAGCATCCATTTAACCTCAATTAAATTAGCCAAAAACTACAAAACTTCCTGCAGAGCGAAGTGAAGTCGCACATATGAAGACCAGGCACCAGAAGTACTGAGAAAGCCAACATATTGGTGGTGACGACGTGGTACACACGGAACATTATTTAGAACCCCATGCTAATGTTCCTTACACCAGACATAGCACATAAACCAGAATCGGATAGTGATAAACTGATAATTCGGCAATGGTTATGGAATGCTCAACTGTTCGGATTATTACTACCTCTGGCGATGTTCAACGCTTATACAGACCCATTCCATTATTATTTTGATCACTCATGTTACACTAAGTAACAATTACAGTATGAATGACAATGCTGAAGGGAGAGAACCCTTCTGGAAATAGCGTGGTCCAGACAGACGTCACCATGTTGAGGTAATGGCAAATATCTCATTTACTGAGCGTCTCGCAGAAGTACGTGTCGGAGGTACCAAGTCTTCCCTTCCAAACAGTTATGCCCTCCTAAAAAAGGAAGGAGAGAAAGAGGTTCTATTATAAAGACGTCACAATGGAGGGTAGATGACGTCACATGCGAACTCCCGGATATGAGATTTGTTGCAGCAGTCTCTCGGTAAATAGCCCGAAGCGTCACACACTACCCTAGACAGAACGTGTGTATGTTCGCAGATCTGCCAACCGATGTGGGATCCCATTGTTGCAGAAAAACGGTCATCAACAGAGCGTGGTAACTTCCAAACACAACGGATTTTGTGCCATTTGTACGTAAATCTAAATGCGAATTTTTTACTCATTTAAATAACATAGTTGCTAACATTTTCTCTGGAGCTTAGTTTAGCTGCTCCTGATTTAGTACTGCTCCAGAAAACTGGCATAATTTCATTTTCCTGGCACTTCAGCTCCTTTTTGTAGTACATAAGTTAGTATACATTCCCCACCATTACGATGTATTTTCTGCAGTTACTCATGGTGGATTATAACTGTGAAATTTATCAGTACCTTGTCGAGTTCAGATCATCCACAGGCATCAAATCCGGAATTACAATGAACTTAAGGGAAGTTAAGGAATTTAAATTAAAACTTTAATTAGCATGTGCTTAAACTTAACGTAACGGAAATTATGTTGATTGGTAGTTGGTTTTACAACTCCCTACCCCTGTTTAATGTCGATTGTTCAAATTAGTCACGTGACATCTGAGTTATGGGTCCGCGCTACTGAAACAGAAGGAAAAATGTTAATTTTTCATGATATTAAATTTTGCCACTAAAATGTGCATAAATTTATATGGAAGTTAGAGGTGTAAAACTTATTCAGATATTCCATCTGGAAGTGTGTCTGTTTTACTATTTACTGAACGCCTGCACTAATTGGGATTAAATTTTTGGGCATGGCACCAGTGCGAGGCTCTTGTATCGGTTTTCTTCCTCATTTTCTCGTCCCCCTCCGTGGTGTAGTGGTTGTAATGCTAGCCTCTAGTTCCCGATGTCTCAGATTCAAACCCGGCGGAGGTCAATGAATTTTTTCGGGTGTAAGAATCCTTAGCATTCCTTCCTTCGGAAGGGAAGTAAAGCCGGTTGTCCCGAATTGTAGATTTACGGCACGTAAAAGAAGCTCAAGCCTGATAAAGACGTCTCTATACAAAATTACCGGTCTTTCATGCCCAATATAGAATGGGACGCTAAGAAGCATAGTAGTTAAAGAGCGTCCATAATAGTTCTCAATGCATATGCCATAAGGCTTTGTTCTTTATGTACAGCTATGACGTGTATAATTCTCATAGCTATATATTACCGGTCTGCCAATACATTACAATTAATTTGTAAACGCGCATTGCAGTGCTTTAGAATTTCCGCATTTTGTATCCGTTACTTGATGATTAGAATTCATATTTATTTTATACATTGACAATAGTTATAAATATCTTTAGTAGGACTGCGGCTTGTAAATAAAAAGTGTTTTATTTATGGACGCTCTTCAACTACTGCGGTCGTTAGCGTCCCATTGTGTATTGGGCAAGAAAGACCGGGAATTTTGCTCAGAGGCCTCTTTATCAGGCTTGAGTTTCTTTTACGTGCCGTGAATCTACGACACGGGACCACCGGCTTCTCAGCTGTTTCACGTTGTTTTGTGATTGGCAGCTCCTTAAGTTTACATTAATTGTCGTTGTGCATGACAACATTTCGCATTAAGTTTAAGCTTAATATTAATATAACTGAATTTTCATTGCTTATAGCCGCTTAGGGTTTGTACCGATTTCTCAGTATTTAAAATTATTTTAGTCCTTTCATCTTCGGCCGATCTTAAAGCGTTTTATTTATATCTCCCCTTCATTTAGTTCTCTATCTTTTAATGTTCTCAGTTTTTAAAATATTCAGCTCAAGGCTAATATCGCTAATTCCTTTTTGTTTAGAAATCTATTCCACAAAGCCTCTTATAATATTCATTTATATCCTTTTATTTCTTTGTGCATCTTTTACTCAAGCATTTGAAACCAAAAAGTAAGATAGGAGTACTCGTTAATTTCTCTTGGGGATGGGAGGTGTGTTCAGAGGTGTATTATTTACTATCTTTGTAGATAATATTGCCACGCAACGGCAATGGCCCAGGTTATCGGGACTTCGGCCCCTGGCAGTCGAAGATAATCAAAGATAAGTAGCACTCTCGCCCGGCGCAAACACCAAAAGCGCTATCGGTTGATAACCAGAATCCTCTGGAAGTTTCTTTCGCCCCGCCTCCAGAACATATGTCCAGAAGACAGTTCTAGAATATTCTGTGGAAGATTCCATTGGCTATATAAGCGAGCGTTCTTGCAATAGGTGTCAGTCAGTTGAGTCGTCAATGAGTAAGTAAGCGAGTTGGTAAGCGCGTTTCTATTGGGACATCAAGTGCTGTTCTCCGAGTGAGTTGACGACGACGTGCAGCGAGTGCTATTGCGGAGCGAGAGATTGTAGTAGCCTTGTCTTCGTCTCCCCAGCGAATGAATCATCTGGAAGAAGAGGTTACGTCACGAAGAAAGCGAAGTAACGGGGAAATTGAACTAGTTCACATTAGTGAAGTGACAGTGTGAACTGAGAGAAGTGACATTTGAAAAACTCAACAATATGGTTAAAATTATTGATTGATTGTACGATTTTGCCCTCTATGGTATTATTAGCTCCTATTGTCATCAGTGGTATAACTACTAAACATTTAGCTATGAGAAAGGTTAATTTACTCGAGTAATCCTTGCAGCAACAACAACAAAACAAAATAAATAGGAATAAATAAAAGAGACATAAAAATCACCTGGTGGAAGTTCTCAAAGCGTGTTGAATAACTGATAATCTCAAGAGTCTGATATACACTTTGCTAAAATGTTTTTCAAAAGCTGCGAAGTTTCAATCAGAAATGGGAGAAGCTCTGTCTTGATGGAAGGCTTATGAGTCAGTGTTGTGGAAACACTTGTATTAGAATTTTTGAAAATGAGTTTTCTGTGTCATAAATGTGCACATTTTTGTTCAGAATCGATGGTATCATCAAGAAATACTTTATAGTTAGGCCTTTTGGTCTGTTCTATTTCAACAAATCAAACTGTTCCATACACCTCTTACTGGGCCTACAAAGATCTGTTCTGCCAAATGGTTGATAGCTGAATAGTTCTGCTGGAGACGGTTTGTATCCATTCTCATCAGATGTTGAAGCTATGTCAAGAAGACTTTGTAACTCTTCACAATTTCAATATTCCTTTTCTGGTCTTTCAACCTGCAATCAGCAAGTGTCTTTCGTCTCTGCTAGTTCTTTTGCGTTGTTCTTTGGTAAGAACCCAATTTTTGGCTTCGTATGTTAATAATGGAATGTCTTTGTCTGATAAAATTTCAGTATTTTTTCCATCCGAATTGAAAATGGATTGAATTGGTATTTCTTTATAGCTCCCAGGAGCTATTGAAATGTGGAGACTTGTTTCTTCGTCAGCTGACTGACCATATGTACCGAGTATTCCGGAGATATTTGTGAAAGCAGCAGTTATGGTTTCATGCTCTATCTCAGAAAGACCTTTATTCTTACATCTCAAGTTAAAATCCCGGTAAGAAGGGTATATAATAAAATAAATTAATGTGGGGAAATCTAATTAAAATGATCATCCAAAGATGCACGTTTATAAGATTGCATTTTTTCTGACGAAACATTCTCTCATACAATTTAAAAAAGGAAACATATATTACTGATTTTGTTAACTTTATTGGTATTTCTTCAACCCTAATGCAACCCAATCTCTCTTTGGCTCTTTGAAAAAGAAATAAATAGTTACACTGTAATCTAATTAATTATTTAGTGTGTTTCAGATACATATAGCTCACTTAGTTTTGCTGAATATAGAACTATTCGTTGTGCTTTAATTATGCAGAAGGACGAACTTTTTAATTGATGACACCTATAATATCATCTGCTGCTTCCACCTTTAGTAGACTAGATCGTCCCATTATGTAGTTATAACATTACAATTAATCTGAATTTTCAAATCACCTATTATTTTAAGCAGGAAAACTAACTGAACTATATGTATCTGAAGCACACTGTACATAGTTTCGTAGAAATGGATTCACTACGCATGCGCGCCTAATAATATGTATCCAATATTGCTTTCTTATTGCATGGTTGTACATTGTCTATTAGCGCTTCTCTGAGAGTATTCCACCAGATTGTGGAGCGTAGGAAGCATTTGGAAATTAAATCAGCAATGTACATCACTAAAATACAAACATTATTAAACTCTTTCAAATCAAACCACAGCACAATAAATTCGAGCAGAAACAACTGTTTTATTATGTTATATATTTCCCCTCCAAACATTAATTTTAAGTCAACAAATGTGATATGTTAAAAATAGGAAGGGGGTATCCCAATGCTGTCATGAAAGGCTAATAAACATAAAGTTAAACCTTTGGGAAATTTTCGAGTGTAGGACAGATTTTCATGAAGCAAACATGATGCATTTTATGGCTGCAAAACAGTGACAGCTTGTATTTTGCAAAATGCTGAAATGAATTACATGGTAACGGGGTTCCAAGTTCCATCCCCACCGCGCAGCAGTTTTGCTCGCAGGTTAAATACCTATCACAAACATGCAATCAAATAAATGAGTAATGTGGGATAATTAGGTTGCGAAATTAAATTTTATCGCCTCCAAAATCAATCATTAATATCTGCACATTGTTTTCCTAATGAAGCAAAATTATATGTTCTCCCCAGATTTGCACATCGTAATTATGTATCAGATTATGAGTACATTTTGCCTTTCAAAACACCTTTAAAATATTCCTTAATTAAGCTCAGTGCTATGCTTGTTGTCATAATGCTTAGTATTTTCATAATCAAATCGGAAATTACCGAAACACTGCTCTTATTAATGTTGTTCATTGAGACGGGAGGCAAAATTTCATTTCGAGTACTGTAAACTGTTGTTTGTAGTTAACGTATCGCTTGCACAGTAGTGCAAAGACATGTAACAATGTGATTATTATATTAACAAAAAATATTGTATTACATTCACTTGACTCTACCCTCTATCGTTTATTACAGGATATACAAATTATTCTTATGAAAGTTTATTTTCGTATTATCGAGGTAAACCTTTCCGAAAATAACGGCATTCAATTTTCGTTATATACAAAGGGAATAGCGATAGTCAAATGCTTCAGAACTGGTTATATGCTGGTCTTTAGATTTCATACTCTTTCCATGACATCGCAAAAAACAACTGAAAGTCGACAGGAGTTGAAAAAGAATGACAACTCGAACCATTAATAACGGATATCTCAGAAATGGCTTGTGCCACAAAATAAGTTATTGGAAATAAATGTGTGTTTTAAAGATATCTACATTTTGTTGTACGTTTTCGTCTATCGCTTAACGTTTACCAGTTATATAAAATTCCTTCCGAATGAAGAGGACTTCACAGGCTATTCTCAGAAAATTCAAGATATACGTTTTATTTGCCATGTAAATATGTCTAATATACATATTTTAATAAAACTCGTTAGCCATTTTTTTAGAAAACAAAATTTTTACTTTCTCTACTACGTATTGTATTCCACCCAAAAATTCGATACCGAGATTACACCGGAAATACATGTTTTGAGACCCCCTGAATCCAAAAAAAGCATTTTTTGAAAAAAGGGCGGGTGTGTGTCTGTATGTGTGTGTCTGGGAACAGCATAACTCAGAAACAAACATTCGGATAAACACCAAACTTGGTATTTAGGTTCAGTATCTTCCAGAGATGCGACACGAAGGTTTTCAAGAAACTCCCCCCACCCCAGGCTACCCTTTACATGGAACATTTTTCGAAAAGTTTCATTATCTCAAAAATGGCTCCAACGATTTTGATTAAAATGTCATATGTTTAAGATATTTTCATGACAAATGAAATGTATATCTTGAATTTTCTGGGAATAACCTCAGAAGTCCCCTTCATTCTGAATGACTTTTGCATAACTGGTAAAACGGTAAGATTAAGACAATATCTTACTACACAAAGATATGCAGATCTCGTTAGGCAAAAAGTTTATGGGAATTAAATTTCTGTGGAGTTAACCATTTCCGATATATTACTTGTTATAGGTTTGAATTTTCAAACATATTCTTTCTTTTCTCTCTCTCTCTCTCTCTCTCTCTCTCTCTCTCTCTCTCGTGGCATGCAAAGAAGAACGGAATTTGAAAACCATCATAAAGCGACTCGGTCTTAAAAAATTGACTGTCGCTTAAAGCCTACCGTATTCGACTACTCCCTTTTTACCTGCAAGGAAATATGTAATAAAACCATTTCTATAAATGTTTATCTCAATTAAAACGAAGTAGATAGAGGAACAAGGTTTTGTAAGAATAGTTTGTGCAAGAATGAGTAGAGAGGGATATGTGAGTGAACATCAGATTTTTATTTTTGAAGTGCAATCACTCTTTTAACATCTTTTTGGTTATTCGGCAAGGTATCCGTACAAATATTTTTACATTCTAACCAAAAGTTCGATACCGAGATTTCACTGGAAATACACGTTTTGAGATTGCCTGAATTCAAATAACGTAGAAGTCCGTGTGTATGTGTTTCTATCTGTAAACAGCATAACTCAAAAACGAAAAATCGTTAAATACCAAATTTGGTATTTAAGTTAAACATCTTCCAAGGATACGTCACGAAGATTTTCAACAACATCCACCCACCTTTACATAGAAAAAAGTTCGTTATTTATGAGTTTCTCAAAAGTGGCACTCTTGATATTATTTAAATATATCTGCGTGACAAACTGTTTAATTTGAATTTTCTGTGAACAGACTGTGAAATATTAATCATTCTGAATGACCTTTGTGTACCTGGTAAACCGTAAAAGAGACAAAATATTTCTATACAATTTGCGAGATATTATTTGTTATTGGTTTGGATTTAAAAATAGTTTTAGTTTTTGAAATGGTTAGTTGCTATTCGTTTTTTCTTGTGATTATGTAAAGAACAGGGAATTTTAAAGGCATCACATTGGGAACCGGTTTTTAAACATCAGACTATCGCTTTAGCCTACTTTATCCTTTTTACTTTCTCTACTACGTATAGTAAGTAAGGGAAGTATTGTATTCCACCCAAAAATTCGATACCGAGATTTCACCGGAAATACATGTTTTGAGACCGCCTGAATCCAAAAAGAGCATTTTTGGAAACATGTCCGAGTGTGTCTGTGAACAGCATAACTCAGGAACGAACAGTTTGGATAATCACCAAACTTGGTATTTAGGTTTAGTATCTTCCAGACATGCGACACGAAGGTTTTCAAGAAAATCCCCCACCCCAGACTACCCTTTATATGGAACATTTTTCGAAAATTTTAATTTTCTCAAAAATGGCTCTAATGATTTTGATTAAAATATCATATGTTTAAGATATTGTCATGAAAAATGAAATGTATATCGCGAATTTTCTGGGAATGTCTCCAAAAGTATTCTTGATTGTGAACGACTTTTGCATAACTGGTAAACCATAAGAGATAGACAAAATTTTACTACAAAAAATGTAGATCGCGTTAAAATACACAATTTATGTCATATACATTTTTTTGTTGAGTTAACCGTTTTCGAGGTATTGCTTGTTATTCCCTTAAATTTTCCAATACTCATACTTTTTCTCAAATTCGTTATTCATTTTTTTATGTCCTGGACATGCAAAGAGAATGGAATGCGCCACATAGCAACCAGAGCTTAAAATATTTTACTATCGCTTAAAGCCTGCCATATTCCCCTTGCATCTACAAGAAAATTAGCAATAAGATTAACATGAAGCATATGTAGAATAAGCGTTTGTAAACATAGTTTGTACAAAAGTAGAGAAAGTCATGTGAGTGTAACACATCAGGTTTTTATATTTGTAACAGAATGTGTAAATGTATAATGAAAGTTTATCTGGATTAAAGACAAATAAAGAATAAGATTTTGTAAAGTTTGAAGAAGAGCGAGCAGATAAAGCCATGTGAATGAACATGAAGTTACTTTAATATTACTCTCCTGGTTATTGTAAATATAGACATGGTTTCAATTCGGTAATCCTATGATCACGCACTTTGTCATAGGATGGACTAATGAATGGAGGGGACACTTAACACTCTCAAGGGTTCTATTGTGCGCACACCCCGTATGAACGGACGAGGTGAGGAGACACAGGCGTTGCAGAGCGTAGCCGGCGCAAGTGGACAGAGACGCACAGAGCTCCCTAACAATTCCAGTCTGATCACATGTCCACGGGTGGACCGCTCGTAGACCTCCCTCCAGTGGGACTGGGGAAACATTTCCAAAGCGCAAGCCTCTGCGCCATCTGCCGGACACCGACCGAACCACAGGCCTGGTGTCAATCTGAAACATCAAAGGGAAATGAAATTAGAGGAAATGGGGGAGAGAGGAGAGCCGTGGTAGAATATAGCACTCCAGCATCGCCTTGGTTAACCAGGGAGAACAATGAAAAGCCTATGGTCAGGGTACGCAGCTACCGGGATCTCCCGAATACGAGCCTCATAAGTTACCGCGGAGCTATCTTCTTCGGTCTTTGCCATAGGTGACGGAGCCAATTGCTATTCAGAAAGGAAGCCAATACCTAATTAGGTAAAAGTTTACTTAATATGTGAATGTACACTCTCTTTAGAATAGGACCTCTCAGAGTAGCAGGGTCGTCCTGATAGTGATCTAGAGGTACAAAGAGCGCCAAAGAAAATCGCACTGCACCTCGCGTCTACGTCACATTATTTATCGTTGTACGTGGCCTTGCGAAGCCATGGACATTGCATTGGACGCTTTAGGCCACGGTGCAAGGGTGCGTCACTCCTTCTGCTAAACAGTTACACCAATAACCACAACAAAGGTTACAAAGGGCGTAGAAACAGAATATATGTTTACGCTCTCGATCGTATTGGCTAAAAGAGAAAAAAGTAGAGTGAGTGCATTCATTTTGTCATACAGACTTCTTATCGTGATAAATAGTCCATACCTTATAGGCTAGTACAGCAGCACACGCCTTTGAAAGGTTTAAACGCTAAGGAAGACACTTGAAGAGCGCACAGGTTAGCGAAGAGTAGAATGTGTAGTGTGAGAAGGTTTTCATGGGGTGCAAATTAAAGCTTGATTGGTATTTATTAAATACATAGCAAGGCAGCACTTTATAACAAAAAATAAATAACTGTATCAATGCTTGTATCTACATAGAAACAAACATAACTAAATAATAAATAAATAAAGTAACATGTTTTTCCTCTAATTCAAACTAAAATTGGTTACTATACCTTTACTTACATATTGCTGACCATAGGAATACAACAGGATTATGCACAAAAATATAAATTTTATTGCCATAATATGTATGTCATATTCGGTAAACCATATACAAATACATGTTTATCTCTAGTTTCTAAGCATGATCAGTCAATTATAACAAAAGAGTAATTTACATTTAGTAAACGAATATCATAAACTGCGGAAGTTTTAGAGGGAGTGGCCACTTTCTGTCGAGAATGTAGACCATCTTCCGCACTTTCTGGAATATTTTTATCCAGTAGTTTACTATAGAAACACTTTTATGCACTGTCGTTGCAATTGCTGTAATAGTGAGACCAGCCTCCCACATACGATACGTCCACGAGTAATTTCGCTAGTATACGGCATGACTGGTTCTGAGACAATAAACATGTTTTGGTTTCAATAACACCAGAAAAAGCAAAGGCATAAACCTCCCCTCTCCCTCCCTTAATTGCTAGTTTTCAAGCCACCACGCTCTGCGACAGGTAAGGTGTAAGACACGCCTCAAAAGACCCCAGAAAACGATACAAAATGCGCGGAACATTTTCTTTGGCGCTCTGAGTACCATGCTAGCCTCTAGTTTCCGAGGTCTTGCGTTTACCCCCGGCGGAGGGTGATGGATGTTTTGGCGTAAAAATCCTCAGCATGGCTTCCTTCAGAAGGGAAATAAATCCGGTGGTCCCGTGTCGTAGATTTACGGCACGTATAAGAACCTCAAGCCTGAGAAAGAGACGTCTGGGCAAATTTTCCGGTCTTTCACGCCCAATATAGAATGGGACGCTAAGAACTATAGTAGTTAAGAGTTAAATAAAAACTCAATATCTTTGCAGAGTGGCAGAGATACCCTTGAAGGTTCTTGAGATACTTGCATCAGATGAGAGGTTCAACGATAAATTATTCATCTGGCTAAGGGCCGGTATATAAACGAGGTTTAAAGTCTCGGTTAGGTTCAAGCTATAGTTTTTAGTGTTACTGCTTATTATAAACTTTAATCTCCAGTTGGACTTCAAATTAACTTACGTTGAACTCGTCCGTCATTTAATTACATTTGCAAGATGGCTGCACATGCAGCTACTGGGGAGATATTTGAGGAATTTTTGAGTAATAATAAAGTTATTTGGATAACCGAAATACCTAAGAAACCCACAATTTTCGTAATAGACTTAATCACGTTCAGATGTGGAAGAGTTCTTAAAGAGATTTATTGGATCGAAACCGGACACAGCACACAACGAACCGGTACGAACTGAGAATGCTTTCTATTAAAATAACAATATATGCGTGAAAATTAATCCTAAATATAAAAGCTGGAAACCACGTAATGGAATTAACCCATACATCACGTAAATATAAGTAGATAAGGTATCTTTATTGGTTTCAAATCATTGAAGTTATTACACAAGGATTTAGTGCATGAGACATTGACCGTACATGAATATTTAAGATATAGGGTAGGTATGATGACAAAATAAACAACAGAAAAAGAAAAAAAAAGAAAAAGGAACAAGAAAAAGGAAAATAGAGATAAATTACCTTTGCGTAACTGAACAAATTTGACCTATCTTCATGCACTTACGCAAAAAAGTTGCCCATGTTTTGCCAGTTCCTCTGGTCAGCCAGTAGCTCCCAACATGCCAATCTCTTTCTTGAGGGACTTAAGAATTTTTCTTTTAGGTTAATTGTTCGCTGGTTCTCCCACTGTGCACATTCCGCCAAAATATGTACCCAGTCCTCATCCAAATCACAGAATGGGCAGATTCTCCTGCCAGAATCGTCAGTCATTTTCTGTGCCCTCCAGCCCCCCAGTCTGAACCATGTCATTTCTGATCTTTGCTTTCTTCCTAAGTTAAGAATATATGCCTCTTTACCCCAATTCCATTTTATTTCATTTGCTAGACTTAAAGAAGGTTTAATTTTACAATCCGATTCTACTTCATGTTGGTTGATGTCTCTTAGTCTTCTTCTGACACCTTTCTATATGTTTTTCCATTTGTTTCAGCTCTTTGTCATAGTGACCTCACTCTTATTCTCCTGAAATTCCTTTCCAAATCAGCTGCTCAAAACTTAGGAGACAGGTTTTCTAAGGGATAAACTTTTATGAACACTTGCCTGTCGCCTAGCCTCCTATATGTTCTGTATAGCTATGAGAAAAAGTTTCATTTCGACCAACGTCTCCCTGGAAAGGTTTGCGCATCTCTTCGCTATCTTTTTGTTCATTTCAGCCGTTTTCGCTTTAGCTACATAAACATACATTATCTATTGTATCTTTTTTACTTACTCTACCACGTACCTAGTAGGTGGAGAAAGTATTGCATTCTACCCAAAAATTCGTTACCGGGATTTCACCAGAAACACATGTTTCGAGGCTCCCTGGCTCCAAACGGAGCATCTTTAGAAAAAGGTCCTGTATGTGTATATGTGAACGGCGTAACTCAAAAACGAAAGGTCGAAGTATTTAAGTTCAACATTCTTCCAATATGCGACACGAAGATTTTCTAAAGCCTCCCACTCCAGATTACCCTTTACTGGAAGATTTTTCGTAATGTTTGATTTTATAAAAATGGCTGTAACGATTTTGAATAAAATACCGTATATTAAAGATATATACATTGCAAATAAAATTTATGTCTTGAATTTTCTGGAATAACCTGTGAGGTTCATATCATTCGGAAGAAATTTTGTACAATCTTGCCTAATTGGTAAACGTTAAGCGATAGACGAAAACGTGCCTATTACACAAAAATGTAAATCTCTTTAAAACACACAATTTATTTGAAATATGTTTTCGTATCATAAGCCATTTCTTAGATATCCATTATTAATAGTTCGAATGATTCATTTCTTGGTAATTTTCTTAAGTCCTGGCAATTACATGGAAACAGTATGGAATTTTAGCATCCAGTTCTTAAACATTTGACTATCACTGATCCCTTTGTATGTATAATGGAATGTGTAATGTAGCTATTTCTGCAAAGGTTTATGTTGATTAAAATGAAGTAGATAGAAAAATAAATGTTTCTAAGAATGATTTCCTTACCCACTAATAAACGTTAGAGGATAGAGAAAGTCTTGTGAATATAACTCGTCAGAAAACTTTTTGACTTACGGTGTTCGTTAACACACAGACAGCTGACAGACGGACAGACACACACACAGAGCTTATTGTATAAATGTTTTCTTTTTATTCAGGAAGTCTCAAAGCGTGTATTTCCGGCGAAATCTCGGCACCGAATTTTTCGGTGAATACAATAGCGGGTAAGTAATAGAAAAAAAATATTGGATGAAAAGGAAACTCTTGACTCACTTCTTGATTTATTTTTATACTGACTGCTAATATTATTAACCTGTTCTTAATTCTAAACGTTGAATCTACGTAGAAATTAGCTTATGCTTATAAATTGATCGGGAAAGCATTTTTAATCATAATATTGTGTAGCTTGTTTGAGTTGACACTATGAAATGCTTTAATATAATTTATAAGTTTACGTATAATGGTTTAGTACCCAACAGTGAAATTCGTCATTGTGCGTATGTCTGACATGGTCTGCACTGTGCAGCCTGTCTCACTATGCGATAGCGCCGCGCTAGTTGCGTTTAAAAACCCTATTGTCCTCTTTAAAATGCACCATCCTCGTGGCCTTATTAGGGAGGTCTTGGAGGTTGTGCCCGACGACGGCTGATGATGGTGGTTCACTTTTGCACTAACTGACCTAGTTAGTTCCTCTATTCAAGACCTTGTTCTTTGCCTCCTTCCTTTGTATAAATAAGACAGCGGCGAACAATTGAATCTTCAATATTTCAGGAAGGAGCCAGAAAAAGAAGTGTGAGGATTTGTAGGAAAGGAAAAACAAGAGTGCCTGGTCCACTGCCAGAGCTTTTGTTGTACTTAGTTATGTTGGCTTCCTATTTAGAATACCACCTTCTCTTCGGGGAGAGATGGGTAGTAATTTTGTGTTGCTTAAAGTACAAATTATTGGGATGTAGCTCTCATTTTCAGCGTCTTGATATATATGTACTTGGAATTCTAAACTTATTTTAGATTCTCTATGAATTTCACAGAAACTCCATATTAAGGAGATTTCTTTTTCTTCCATTACCCTTAGAATGAGCCGAAAGAGACGGAGAGGCGCTTTAACTTAGGAAAATGTACTCATTAAAGACCCAAGGAAAGTCATTAAAGATCGCATAAAGAGCCAATTTTTCACCAGTGACATTAATTAAGCTAACTTAACAAATTATTAAGATTTATTAGTATGTTTTATTATCGATCAGCACATTTACACTATACAGATGACTGTGATACATATACAAACAAACAATAACAACGAACTGAGGCAAGTTAGTTAAATTTGTGAATTATTGCAGTTTATGATCCATGGATCTTTGATGCGGATTGTGCACTTTGGTCTTCTTTGCAAGGGAATAGTGGACTGCGCTAGGAAGATTACCTAAGTGGTTGTGGAAACTTTCAGCCTGTGTGGAAATAAACTGTTGAATGGTGCTTGTGCCTGTTTTTCTACGGAACTGACTATTTCGGACAAACCATGCAGTGATTGAAATGGGTAATACTAAACATGTTTTTAAGGTAAATACCACAATTCTTCAAAAACTAGTACAACATTATTTTCCAAATACTTCTTCACCACATAGTCACCGCCGTTATTCGGGCACTTGTCGTAACCGGAAATCAGTTTTTGCATGCCTTCGTCAAAGAATGATGCATCTATGATGAAAGTCAAGTCTGCAGTTCTTGTTTCACATCATCGTCATTGAACTGCTTTACACCAAAGAATTTCTTCAGGCGAAGAAACAGATGAAATAGCTTGGTGCCAAATCCGGACAGTAAGGAGAGTGGTCGAATTGTTTCCAACCAAACGATGCGATCAGATCTTGAGTTTGGCTGGGTGTGGCCGGGTATTGTCATGAACCAAAAGGATTCCACGCGAAAGTATTTCACGCCTTTTGTTTTGTATTGCACGACTGAGCCTTCGTAGTATCTCACAATAGGCGTCTTTGTGATTGTCGCATTCCTGGATCGGAATTTAAACAGCAAAACACCTTGTGTGTCCCAGAAAACCGTGCACATGATCTTGGGAGTGGATAACGACTGTTTAAATTTCTTCTTCACGGAGGATGTGTGTCTCGACTCCATGGATTGTTGCTTTGATTCAGGAGTGATTTAAGACACCTATGTCTCATCACCTGTAACGGTGTGCGTTAGCTAATCATCGGCTTCCTCAGCATACGGCGTGAGACAAGCTAGTGCAGCGGCAGATCTCTTGTTCTTGTGCTCATCAGTAGGATTTTTGAGCATCCATCTCTAGCACAATTTTCAAATCCTAAGCGTTCTGTTACAATGTTGTAGAGAACTGGTCTTGAAATTTATGAAAAATGCGAAGACAACATAGATATGGTGAAACGGCTGTCCTCGTGAATGTTTCCTTTCACAGCTTTCACGCGTGATCACAGATGTTGGCAGCTCCGCGGCTCATGATGCACATTTTCGCGACCTTCGTTAAACTTTCTAACCTACTTTCTCACCATTCCATCACTCATCATTGTTTCTCCACAATTGGCGATAAATGTTTGCTGGCGTAACCTTTCTAGCATTCAGAAAACGAATCACTTAATAGTCCGCGATGGTTCATTGTTTTGAACACTTCGTAGCACTCTAACTACAGCAAAACACAAAGTGACGATCTCTCACAGCTGCTCCTGCCTTCCTAATGAAGGTAGGCTCAAAATCGAGACTGCAGCGCATATTAAAACAGTATTTACAGGACAAGCATAAAGAAGCAGCGGTCGAATAATCTGTGTGTAAAGCAGAAAACACTTTAATGAGAATTTTCTTTTGAGTACTGGATAGAGCTTTACAGTCTTATTTGAGCTAGTTTAAGTTTGCTGTTTATATGATGTTTGTATGTTAATCGCCGGTTCCAGGTGAACTCCAAGGTATTTTACAGCCTCGGTTTGAGCTTTCAAGGTATTTCATTAGCTGCTGGTATTATTGGTGGAGGGTTTCTTGGTCAACACAGTGTAAATATCATTACTTTGCATTTTTTGTTTTGTAATTTAGCGAGATACGCCAGCTATCAAGCCTATATGTTATGCTCTCTGAGGTTGCCTGGAGATGATACAAGGTGTATGAATACTGCAATGTGTTGTGTAAACATGTGTTGTCAGCGTACATAGCAGTGTGTGTCGGGTGTGTAATAGGTGTATCAAATGCATACATATTGAACAATATTGGGCCTAGGGTAGTACCTAGAGGTTATAGAAGATCTCCAACCTACCTGCAGATGACCAACCATCTTATGAACACCAAAATAGTAGATCCATAACAGCATTCAGAGGTTATTTTTATCATTCTAAAATCTAATTTAGCTTCACTAGCACACAGAAGTTGCCATATCTAACAGTAGCGCCCATTTATAGAACGGAACTTCCCCTAAAAGATGGGCTAAACTTTACCACCCTTCTACAAAGAGTATAGAGTTATGATTCTTCTGTGAAGTGGTGCAGAATCCACAGTAGAAAATATTGAATGCAGTAGTATTATTAAGAATGTGTTTAAAATATAAGTATTGTATCTACAATGATAGAATATTACAGGGTGAGCCAGAACTCCTCCTACAAGTTTTCAGAGTTGTTCAGGGATACCTTCTGAGTATTTTGTTGTAAGGCACTCACAGTCTCCGGCGGATCGTTAGAGAATAATTGCATTTCGCTTGGTTTCTTGCCTCAATTACTTTTGTATCTTATTGCACTGAAAATAGTGCAAATATCAACAGTATGGCTGTTTGTCTTGTTTGTAAATAAATTGTTTCCATTCGGTCACAGAACCTCCTGTTGACAACAATAATGACCTCTTTAACTCGTTCTCAAGTTTGCATTCAATTCTGCTCGGTTCTGCCTAAGGTTTATTTTCCGGCAGTGTTAGTTGTGCGTTAACAGTGATAGGTTTACTGATGAAGAGTTGGCCGATATGCACCTCGTGTATGGGTTCACTGAATGCAATGGAAGAACAGCACAAGGATGCTATGCTGAGTTGTTCCCGCATCGACGGCAGCCACATAGCAGTACTTTCGCATCTGTACATAGGCGCCTATGAGAAACTGTAGTCTTCCGTGTTAGAATGGCAGATACTAGCCGTGCGATGTGTGCCAGAACATCCAATCTGGAAGATAATGCGTTACACGCGATTGGTGACCATCCTGCCCTTATAGTCGGCGCGCTACAAGAGCTCTGAATACACACCAGTAAACTGTTTTGATGAACAACAATTGCACCCGTATCATCCACAGAAGGTGCAGTATTGCAGTCAGCGGATTTCCCATTTCGAGTGGAGTTAGCAAAATAGTTCCTACAGCAATGTGCAGAAAACCATAATTTTCCTGCTTTGGTGATGTTTACAGACGAGACCAAATTTACAAGACAGGGTATGTTCAACAGTAGGAATAGCCATGTATGGGATTACGAAAATCCAAACGTACTGGATATTCGATCCTATCAACAGCAGTTTGCTGTGAATGTATGGGCTGGTATTGTCAACGAGTTTGTGATAGAACCTTACATACTGCTTGATATTCTGAACGGAGTCGTGTAAAAAACGTTCCTTCAACATGTTCTCACACGGTTCCTAGAAGATGTGCCGCTGAGAATTATTCAGCTTATGTGGTTTCAACATGACGTTGCGCCGGCACACTTTGCATTCGATGCTAGGAACCACATTTATGTACAGTTTGGATGACAATGGATTGGTCGCGGTGGTCCATGGTCAGCGCGGTTACCAGACATGACACCACTGGATTTCTTCTTTTGGGGTCATGCGAAGAGCCTAGTTTACGAGACTCCGGTCAATACTTGCGTGGATCTGGTTGCTAGAATTATCGCAGCCGCGGAAGTAGTACGCCAAACTCCTAGAATGCTCGAGCGTCTAAGACAGTCGATCAGATTTAACACACTGATAAATGTGTTTTGTTCTACGGGATGCTGTATTATGTTTTAATTATTACACATTATACAGACTTCTTCACAGTTATAAAGGTATTTTCACAGAAAGAAGAGCGATTAGGGTAACAAACCAAATAAATCATAATTACATTACTTCTCTGTAACGAGCTGCCCGAGACCATAGATGCCTTGTACCAAAATACTCGGAAGGTATTCCTGAACAACCTCTTGAAAGTTTGTCTGTGGGGTTCTGGTTCATCCTTTATATTGTCACGCTTTTAATTTGAAGGGGGTTGAGGACGTGCATTTGGGAGCGTAGCAGAATTAAGGGTTGGTGAGCAACTCTGAATAGCAAGACATAATTAACAAAAACGATAACAGATTTAATATAATAAACGATTAGACACAAAGACAGTGAGCAAGCCATTTTTAGGATTAAGTATTTAAGAAAGACCAATTTCTAGTTACCTAATGCCATTGAGCAGATGTTACACTGGTTGCCATACCCAAAGGTGAATGTTGATCTGGGCAGCGCCTCCGGCCGCACCTGGGTTGTTCCTATCAAGAGCGCCATCCTCATAGATTTATGAAAAGGGTTTTATATCATAGATAGACGCCTCCACACAGGACATGACCATATATGGAGAGTTAACCTCTAGTCTATGAGTTGGCATCAACCCACATAATATCACAAGCACTGAATGTCCTGTGTTGTACCATGTGAAGTAAGAATGCAAAAAATAAGTTTCACATGAACCAAATTCTAAAGAAAAGTAATTTTTAGGAAAATAATTTAACTTAACTTGACCCATGCGTTACAATATGAAATAAAATAGGAAATTCCAGTTTGTAAGACTGCAAAAAACTAAAGATGACATTTTTGGGGGGAATTTGCATCATTTAGTCTTCCCTTAGACGAGTAAGTTAAGGCCAGAAATGCGTGTTAAAACAAGGGCATTAATTCCCTATTTAGTTAGGTGAGACAGAGCCTAATTTCACTCAACTGTCACTAGACTGTGAATACCGGGCTTCTTGCGTTGGAGTTCAAGAAAAACTGGAAGAGAACCTTGAGGACTCGAGATTATCTTTCCTTTAGTGACTAGCTCACTAATTTCAGGTTTTACTCTGTATACTCCTAAAAAATTGTTGCTCCATTGAAATAAAAGTTAAGTTGGATGGAGTGCTGCACGTATTCACTATGAAAGAAATCAAGTTGTCTGCGATGAACACACCTCGGTTGTGTCTACACTTGGTGAAATATACAATCAGCGTGTTAGTAATCCAACTTTAATTGAAATTATGTCCTCTGGTCATCTATTATTAGTTATTAGTCATCTAATAACTTTCTCTGCAGTAAACATAAGGCAGGTTTACCTTAACAACGTTATCCCAGAATTATACATTTCATCATTTTCTAGAAATAAGCATAGCCTGCGCGGAAGAGATAACATATTCTAACTGTATACATTGTCAATCTTAGTGCTTTGCTTTCTGAACTAAATGAACTGTACAACATGAATAGACTTCGGCAAATACAAGAAAAAAAGTCTGATCTGATGCATTCAATGACTTTCTGTACTCCCTGTTGCTTATTAGTGTGTGTACACAAACCATTCTTACTAAATCTTATTTTTCTATCCACAACATAAACCTTTGCAGAAATAGCTATATTTCGTTATAGATACAAAGGGAACAGCGATAGTCAAATGTTTCAGAACTGAACGCTATACGCTGGCCTTAAAATTCCGTACTGTTTCCATGCAATCTCAAGAAACAACTGAATGTTGACCGGACTTTAAAAGAATGGCCAAGAAATGAACAATTGAAACTTTAATAACAAATATATTATAAATAGTTTATGCCACAAAAAACTTACTTAAAATAAATCGTGTGTTTTAATTATATCTACAGTTTTTGTGTTGCACGTTTTCGTCTATCGCTTTACGTTTACCAGTAATATAAAATATTACAGAACTCCCTTCGAATAAAGAGGTTATTCTTAGAAAATTCAACATATATATTTTATTTGTCATGTAAATATCTTTTATATGTGGCGTTTTAATCAAAATCATCAGAGCCACTTAATAGGAAATAAAAAAATTAGAAAAATTGAAGGGTAATTGAGGGCGGAAGATTTTCTTGAAATCTTCGTGTTGCAGCTGTGGAGGATACTGAACCTAAATACCAAGTTTGGTATTTATCCGACTATAAAATGCTTTTTCTACTCAGGACACCTCAAAACATGTATTTCCGCGAAATCTCGGTATCGAAATTTTGGATTGAAAATATACGTAGTAGAGAAAGTAAAATGTAAATTGACATAAATTCTGTGCTTCGACCAAATATTAATATTTTATGTAGTAAGTTTTTCTCTCTCTCTCTTAGTTTACCAATTATCCAAAAGTGGTTCAAG
Organism: Deroplatys truncata; assembly: GCA_030765065.1. Taxonomy (NCBI): domain Eukaryota; kingdom Metazoa; phylum Arthropoda; class Insecta; order Mantodea; family Mantidae; genus Deroplatys; species Deroplatys truncata. The sequence continues at coordinate 40,414,728 of CM060987.1, read as the reverse complement.
GACTTCAGAGGCTATTCCCAGAAAATCCAAGATATACATTTTGCGATGAAAATAGCTTAATCATATGGAATTGTAATCAAAATGGTTAGGGATATTTTTGGGGAAAAAACCGAGATATTTTATACATAAAGGATAGTTTGGAGTGGAAAGATTATCTTCAAAATCTTCTTGTATCTTTGGAAGATGCTAGACTTAAATACCAAGTTTGCTATTTATCCAATTTTTACTATTTCTACCCCGTATATAGTAGTCAGAAGGCATTGCATCCCACCCAAAAATTCGATACCGAGATTTCACCGGAAATACACGTTTTGAGCATTTTTAGAAGACGGTCCGTGTGTATGTGTGTGTGTGTGTGTCTGTGAACAGCATATCTCAAAGAAAAGTCGGATAAATACCAAACTTTGTATGTAAGTTCAACATCTTCCAAGCATGCAACACGAAGATTTTCAATAAAATCTATCCTTTAGATGGAACATTTTTCTAAATTGTTTATTTTCTAAGAAATTGCTAACGATTTTAATTAAAATACTATGTATTAAACATATTTATATTGCAAATAAAATGGATATCTTGAATTTTCTTGGTATAGCCCGTGAAGTCCTCTTCATTCGGAAGCAATCTTATATAATCTTGCATAACTGGTAAACGTTAAGTGAAAGCGCACTACACAAAATATGTAGATATCTTTAAAATGCACAATTTATATCAAATAACCTTTTTGATGGCATCATCCCTTTCCGAGATATCGGTTATTAATGGTTCCAATTATTCAATACTTACCCATTCTTTTTATATCCTGTCAACATTCATTTGTTTCTCACGATTGCATGGAAAGAGTATGCAATTTTAAGAGCGTAGTATAGTTCTAAAACATTTCACTATGCTATTCCCTCTGTATCTTTTACGAAATGTGTAATGTAGTTATTTATGCAAAACTTTATTTGGATTAAAATGAAGTGGATATAAACGTAAGCTTTAGTAACAGTAGTTTGTATGGACGAGGAAAGAGAAACTCATGTGAGTTCACGCACCACACACAGACCTTTTTTTTTTTAGGGGCTTCAAATATGCAGAGGAGCAATATGCTCCGTGTAGAGGGATATAGAAATAATTTTGTCAGTATCAGCTATGTTATTTCTGTACATTTTTCAGTCTCGTAAAAGTATGCTGTTTACAGAAGTTAGCTATTGCAGCAAACTTGACAGCACTATAATAACCTTCTATTGATTGCGGTCTCTATTTTTGTGCCGCATGAGAACTCTAATTGTTAAATACCCCCCCTTTCCTTTAATGTTAGATGTGTGTGCATGATGGTTCCCTCGCGGTCTTCTGAAAGGGTGATTTTGGCACGTCCCCCAGGGCAAGGATTATTGCAATATTCTGAGGCCGGTGTCTTGCAAAGGGCAAGGGTACAAACAGTTGCTACACATCAAGGGACATCAGACTCTAACCTCTTGGCAGTAGCGGAAACAATACCCTAAGAGTAGAACATGCATGCAATTTTGAAATATATTTTGATTAAAGTAATAATTTGTGTGCTTTACTACAGCTTCAGGTTTAATATACTTCTTCCGTTTATTTAAAGTCAATTAGGATCTTCATAAATAGCCAAGAATAATAAATGGGTTTGAAGTTATAAGTGATCTAGAGGGCTTATCCAAGTTGCAGGATTATCTTTTTAAACTCGATGATGGTTTAATTAATTTCAGTTACCTCCCCCGTTTTTGTGCAATGCTCTTGAGGATTATTATGGTTAATAATCCCCTTTATCCCTTAAAATTGTAATTTCACAGAAATTCAGCTATTCATAGAAACAGATGGAAAACCCTCTGATCATATAATATGATGAGTCGTTACGTTTTTAATTCACATCACATCTGCGCTTGAATTTTACTAAGTAGTGCTTTCGGAAGAAGTCTTTCTCCCATCCTCAGCTACAAGACGACTAACTTACATCTCACTTCCTCTGACACCCAAGGTTTGACTCAACAGGTGATTTTTTCTGTCCTCTGTGGGAAAAATCGTAATCTGGTTGCCTTAAAGTTACTGCTATCTGTGGTGAAGATTGGGAACTCACTTGTCTTCTCTCTTGCTAGTTGATCGGATGAGCTGCATCAAGCAATCTGCTGGTAGAATTTCAAAATTCAAAATATTAAAAATGTTAAGGTGGATGAAAACATTTTCCGAAATTTCCAGCTGTGAGGGAATCTCTATAGGTTTTAATAATTTTATTTCACGTCCTATTTCGTGGTTAAAATTTCCAAAGTGATTGGAAACTGCAGATTTATCTATTTGTTTTAATTTCATATTTCTTTCATGTTCACCCAATAGTATTTTTAAATTTCTCTTTGCTCTACCAATATATGGACCCTGGCAATCTCGACATGGGATTTGATATATATCCGATTTGTTTTGTATTATCTATTGTATTAGCCAAAGGTGTATTCAACATATTTCTCAAATTATAAACATTCTGAGATGCAACCTGGATATTATATTTTCAAAATATTTAAACATCACAGATTGATATGTAAACTTTTTGTATATTAGGTCCTTTTTATTTGGGTTCTGTAAAGTGCTGGTTGTGTGTAAAGTATGTTTCTTTTTGTATTTAGTAATTAAATTATTAATAAGTTGTGGTTTAAAACCATTTTCGTTAGCCACATACTTAATATATTCTAGTTCAATAAAATAATCTTCTGAACTAGAACTTTCTTTCAGTTGAGGATGCGAAAAAGACTTCCCCCGAAAGCCCAACTTAGTAAAAATTAAGCGCAGATGTGATGAGAATTAAAAACGTAACGACTCATATTACATAATGATTACAACATCACAGTTACTAATACTTCTGTCAATTATAAACCCTCTGATATTCATGCAAAACGATATGAAACATCGGCGAAACGTTCAATTTTATTAACCTGCCCCCAACAGTCTTCAAAGTTCTGGAAATACTATAGCCTATAAGATCCTTTTGGTGGTGAAACAATCATCGGTCGGAATGGTCGAGTCGTTCTTTTATGTAATTAGATTAGTTCAAATATTAAAGCTACTTATCTTCTCTTTGGTCCTTGGTTATTTAATAACATAAAATTACATGGTATTCCTATAATGCAGATATCCTTAACATATAAGAGAGTATTTTTAAAGTAAGTATCGGCAATTTTTTAAAAACTAACGGGGCATTATTTTCCAAATGCTTACTAATCATTCATTACGTTACACCTTACGCTACTTCTCCACACAGTCTACGTCATTATTCAAGCACTTGTCGTAACGGGAAAAAAGTTTTTGTATACCTTCGTCAAAGAATAATGCCGCCTGTGGTGAAAGCCAAGTTTGCACTTATTGTTTCACATCATCTTCATTGAAATGTTTTAACAGAGCGCTTGGTGCCAAATCCGGACAGTAGGGAGGGTAGTGGAATTGTTCCCAACCAAATGATGCGATAAGATCTTGAGTTTGTTTGGCTGTGTGGCCAGACATTGTCACTCATTGTTTCTCCATAAACCTCACACAATTGGCGATGAATGTTTGCTGGCGTAACATTTCTCGTATTCAAAAAACGAACCATTGATCTTATTTCACAGTCCGGTCGTTCGTTTGTTTTGAATATTTTGAAACACTCTAACAGCAGGAAAACACAAAGTAACGATTGCTCATAGCTGCGTCTGGCTTCCTAAAGAATGGAGGAAATGATCGCCCATGCTCAAAATGATCAATTATGCATATCCCTTGCAATAAAAGGTAACCGGTTTTTGTTTTTACACTTTAAATGATTAAAGGAGGTTTATTTATGGGTACCCTTTAACTACTATGCTTCTTAGTGTCCCGTTCTATATTGGGCGTGAAGTTTTGTTCAGAGGCCTCTATCAGGCTTGAGGTTCTTTTATGTGCTGCAAATCTACGACACGGGACCACCGGCTGTACTTCCTTTCGAAGGAAGCCATGCTAAGAATTTTTAGGGCGGAAAAAATCCATCACACTTTGGGTTTGAACCCGCGACCTCGTGAACTAGAGGCTAGTTTTATACTCTGTGGAGATAAGCAATACTTATATTTTGCGGAGTAATAACCATTTTTTTCTACTCCATGACATTCTTAACCAAAAGTTAAAAGTCAAGGCCTGCTTCGTAAGCCCGTTTTATAACTCTAGTGTTTTTGTATTCAAGTACAAGGGCTCGGTAAACTCTTTTCAATCTTTTAGTAATTTATGAAAATAAATTAGAATATGCTTTATAGCCCCATGTCCGTTAGAAGAAATTGGGCTCTTCAATGGTGAAAAAATTACCAAAATCGGTTGAGTGGTTTTTGACACACACACACACACACACACACACACTTACTTTTCTATCTCTATAATAATAGCGTGCCCTGCTAGCGAAATTAATTGCACCATTAAGTATAAAGGAAATAAAGCCAAACTTTCTTAGTTGAGGGTTATTAGAATATTTTGGAATTGATATTGTATGGTATTGTTTCGATTCTCTTTGTCCTGCTACGTCTTCTGTTTTCTTGGTTGCTAAATCGTGACCATCTGTGTAATATATTGCTGGAATGAAATATCGACGCAATTGTCTTATTGTACGTGTATTTTCTGTGGAGTAGCAATTACTTTCTACTCTATGGCAATCTGAACGAAAAGCAAGTATGTTCTTTATAACTCCATCGTGTTCGTATTCCAGTACATCGAATTTGCAAATATGTTTAGTCTTTTTGTGATTTATGGACTGAAATTAGGTGTTTTATAGCCCATGTCCATCAGAAACAATAGGGCTTTCCAAGAAATGTTAGACATAAGTACATACGACTTTTTTCTCTTTATATAGTGCTTTTCTTTCACACTGCGGCCACCGCATGGCGGCTTGCGAGCCGGGCGCTAAAGCTTGGACACCCTTCGAACAGTTATGTTACCCTCGTAACAGCCTCACGTTCTTATATTTATAGTTACAATTACAATGTTAGTAAGCACATATCTTATCATGGATGTTGGAAATATTGTCCTTTTCTACCCACACACTTCTGGCATATTCTCAAAAATTTTCATTTAAACTCGAGAGTCCAATATCTGAAATTTAGGGATTTCTCGCCTGATGTTTTCTTAGTTCTTGCAATGTATGGGGCTTGTTGCATATTGCAGCCGGGGCTGGAGTTTTAGTATCGATAACAAACTCAAAAAATCTGATGTGTTACACTCACATGACTTTCTCTACTCTTGTACAAACTATTTTTACTAACTCTTATTCTCCAACTATTTCATATTAATCGAGATAAACGTTTGCAGAAACGATCTTTGACATGCAAAGAGAATTACATTTTACACAAGCGACCGGTTCTAAGAATATTTGACTATCGCTTAAGGCCTACTATGTTACCCTTCTTTTGTATTTGCAAGGGAAATATAGAAATACAGTAGCCTTTAAGCATCGACATATATCTTCATAGCTGGTTGCTAGGTGCAGCACCATTCTCTTTGCCACAGATTAATACTCTTTGCATATCCAAGACAAAAAAATTAATAACAATTCCCATTTGAGAAAGTAAGTATTGAAAAATTTAAGGGAATAACAAGCAATACCTCGAAAATGGTTCACTCAACAAAAAAATGTATATGACATAAATTGTGTATTTTAACGCGATCTACATGTGTAAAATTTTGTCTATCTCTTATGGTTTAACCCGGCGGAGGGCGATGGATTTTTTCGGGCGTAAAAATCCTTAGTATGACTTCCTTCGGAAGGGAAGTAAAGCCGGTGGTCCCGTGTCGTAGATTTACGGCACGTAAAAGAACCTCAAGCCAGATAAAGAGACCTCTGAGCAAAATTTCCGGTCTTTCATGCCCAATATAGAATGGGACGCTAAGGACCATAGTAGTTAAAGAAATAAAAATAAATAAATAAATAAATAAATAAAACTCAATTTAATTTTTTTATCGGAAAAGAGTCATTGGTTGTTGAAAGATAGCAGTGACAAAAAGTCAAAGCTGATAACTTTAACCCTCTAATGCATGAATTATTTAGCTACATATGCCACTTTTTCTCAAATTCTTAAACCGATTTAGATATTCCTGTCACAGGTAACTTAATGTAAGCGATTCGAATAGCCATGATTGTTAAGGCGAGACGAAATAGACTGGCCATCCTTTCAAAGCCGAACGTCGTGACTGCAGTTAAATTTGCCTGTGGTAAAGCATGTGGAGGGCCCACGTAATATAACCGGTGTGAAGTCACGCAAGGGTGATAACGGGGTTAAATTTGACTGCGTTTTGCTTGTTGTTTAATAAAAAAAACTACAATAATACTAAAATATGTAAATTAATATAACTATGATATAGAATAGCTACAATTACGTTTAGTTTATTATTAAATGGATAATATGAAAATAAAAATAAAGCTGTTAAGATATTCTAACACTTTGACAAAACATCTTTGTTGCCAAAAGGTAACACCATGTATTAGAGGGCTAATATACACTATGTGACCAAAAGTATCCAGACACCCACACAAACATACGTTTTTCATCTTAGGTGCACTGTGCTGCCACCTACTACCTGGTACTCATTATCCGCTACCTCAGTAGTCATTAGACATCGTGACACAGCAGAATGGGACTCCGTGGAACTCACGGACTTCAAACGTGGTCAGGTGATTGGGTGTCATTTGTGTCAGAAGTCTGTACGCGAGATTTCCACACCCCTAAACATCCCTAGCTCCACTGTTTCTGATGTGATAGTAAAGTGGAAACGTGAAGGGAATTGTACAGCATAAAACCGTACAGACCGACCTCGTCTATTGACTGACAGAGATCGCCGACATTTGAAGAGGGTCGTAAAGAGTAATAGGCAGACACCTATCCAGACCATCCCACAGGAATTCCAAACTGCATCAGGATCCACTCCAAGCACTATGACAGTTAGGCGTGAGGTGAGAAACCTTGGATTCCATGGTCGAGCGGCTGCTCATAAGCCACACATCACGCAGGAAAATACCAAACGACGCCTCGCTTGGTATAAGGAGTACCAGCATTACACGATTAAACAGTGGCAAAACGTTGTTTGGAGTGAGGAATCACGGTACACAAGGTGGCGATCCGATGGCAGGGTTTGGGTATGGCGAATGGCTGTTGAACGTCATCTGCCAGCGTGTGTAGTGCCAACAGTGAAATTCGGAGGTGATGGTGTTATGGTGTGGTTGTGTTTTTTCTGGAGGGGGCTTGCACCCCTTGTTGTTTTGCGTGGCACGATCACAGCGCAGACTTACATTGATATTTTAAGCACTTCTTGCTTCCCACTGTTGAAGAGCAATTCGGGGATGGCGATTGCATCTTTCAACACGATCGAGCACCTGTTCATACTGCACAGCCTGTGGCGGAGTGGTTACACGACGATAACATCCCTGTAATGTACTGACCTGCACTTACTTAAATCCTATAGAACACCTTTGGGATGTTTTGGAACGCCGACTTCGCCAGGCCTCAACGATCTATATCGATACCTCTCCTCAGTTCCGCCATTCCCCAAGAAACCTTCCAGAAAGTATGCCTGCGAGAGTGAACGCTGACATCAAGGCTAAGGGTGGGCCAACACTATATTGACTTCCAGCATTACCGATGGAGGGCGACACGAACTTGTACGTCATTTTCAGCCAGGTGTTTGGATACATTTGATCACGTAGTGTATCTTCCCTGTTCATTTCAAATATGGTTTACATACTTCACTATTGCTACGTGACTGACCGAATCTGTTTGATTATTCACGTAACATTCAATATGTTAGATTTACGCACACTAGTTACTTCTCGTGTACTTGCTACTTTTGTGTTTCACATTTCTTGCTGACTGGACGACGTGTACCCCATGAGATAATGTTAAGAACTGGGTAATGCAGACTTTTTGCTTGAGAATATATACACGTGCGTCTTGAATTCCCTTATTGGATAAAACTTCGCACTAAATTCGGCGTCTAATTGTGTTAGCCAATCCACGTTAAGGTTACATACATATTATGGAAAACTTCCCTCCAATATCTAAAAAGAACACGCTTCCCTGTCCTCAATCTATGACCTCGACTAAACTTACTAAACTGGTGACAAAATATTCTACGATTACTTCCTTATTCCCAAGGTTATTTCCTTATACTAACTTATCCTCTCGGTATCTACTGAACATCTTTCGCTGCAATATCCACTTTCTCTTTTATAGTTTCAGCGAGGCATTTCTTATCTTCTAACAAAGATAATATATACATTATTACTTTATGTTAAGGTTGTTTATTGTATTAAGCCTCACGTAACTATAAAATGAAAGGAAAGTTTATTAAAAAGAAATGATGGAATCAACGTAATGTTGAAGTGCTCGGCCCATTTCAGAAAGCTATTGTTTCACGTATGGAAAAGCCGATTTTAAGTATGAGTTGTATTGTATTTCAACTGTTGGGGAGCCAAACTTATAGAAGTTGCAAGCGCACGTATAGTAAACAGTTTCCGGTAGCCTTCGCCCCAAATGTACTTTCAGGTGCCCTTTCCCCCAAGTTTAAAAACATATTTACTTTGTAATTTAACTGTTTCTTTAAATATTATTATATTTATGTTTGCCTCGGCTGCGTCAGTATTGTTGTTAGACACACGTTTCTCTTAGCAGGGTTGTGGTGCGACTAAGAATGTAGGCTTACACAGATTATAATTTTACTTCACTCGTTTTATTAATGCTTGATACGATTTATATAACACTAGTAGAGAGTTGTGAGATTCTTTTATTAATTATTTGCACTTTTAACACATAAACTATTTTTCGTCTCACGCGAATACGTATTAAATCTCTTGAGGACACTTGTTCCGTCTGTTTAGTAACGCTGTCTGCAACCAACTGAATTGATTTCAACCGCCTAAACTTGTAAATTTCTATATTTCATGTCTCTGATTGGCTATTCCTAATCCAATAGAATACCTTTATTTAACTAAAGCTTTTTCTGGTTGTTGATTGGCTATTTTTATAAACTGTCACTAAAATTACATTATTGCTTCCAAGAATCACAAAAAACATTTAAACTTTCTAATTCATTATTGCCTCAAGGTTACCTCATTGTTAGCAACTTTTAACCTATTATTCTCACATCTCCCACATTATTATATTACGTAATATATTCACATAACATTATTACACATGGATACAATAATACAAACATATACAATGACTTGCATACATTTTTTATATATGATTACATACACATATTGCTTTAAGGCAGGCTGTTATTGAGTTTACATATTATATAATTAGACTGAAATTATTTAAGTGTTATAAATACTGCCTCACATTTTACAAACACCTCAAAACGTGAAGTGCCCCAGAGTTTACGATTATTTAAATAGTATGTTCAAGTAGGAAAGAAATTAAATTCAAGGCTTCCAAAAGTAAACTCAATAAACCTTTTTCTTTACAACCACAATATAATAATATGTTCTTTACGAAACCCAATCATTTCACTACAATATTAACTGGTTCAAATACATTAACAGTTTCGCCTTCAAGGTTTTAGTTTCTCTTGCAATATTACCTTATGATGCGAATTTTTACAATAGTATTTTAGAATAAATTATTTTTACTTTTGTCCAAGAACTTAGATTAAGTCAGCACACGCCCTGAATGTTAAATTTTACATATTACTCACAGAAATGTATTTTTATTAGAATTTAGACAAAGGTCAAATATGGCGTGTGCCTGATAGCGCTTTTCTAGACCGTGTGTTGATGCGTTGCTTCTCGACTGCCGGTGAGTTCAGACTAGTTCCTCCATCAGCTCGTCCTCTTGATGCCCATGGCTCTTACATTCTTTTCCAACGTGACCTGACGTCAGGAACGCAAACAGCGCCAAACCAGTGCTCTTTACGCTGTCATCTGTTGACTATCTCTCTGCAGAGCTTCAACCGATAATACAGTAAGCTGTGACATGCTGGTAGTATTTCCTTCTAAGCAGGTGCAAGGCAACATCAGGCATAATGGTTGCTCCACTGCAGAAACCAGGATTACTCGGCAGGCATAACTCTTTATTTAAGGGGGTGGAGGGAGCCAACTTGGCTCATTTAAAATACCCACAATCTATTCCAAATTGATGTTTCAAACTGAACTAGACCACTTTAGTGGAGTGATGGTGAGGGTGTAAATTGGAGAAAGGCACAATATGTGATACCACTCAAAAAGTTACTCTTCTAAACTAAATTTATCGCGATAAAATTAATTTTTGCCTAGAAATGGTTTCAAATTGGACAAAACGTATTTGGTTACATGCAACTAGCTCATAACACAAATGTCGAGCTTATATCACAAATGCAAATATCGAGCTGTTTATGTCAATAACGAACTGGTTATATCATAAATCGACTTTTGTTAATAACCACTTATGCAAAAAGAGAGATATCAAATATGGCATGATCAAACATTCTTTCTATTCACTGCAAATTTACGGCATATCTTATATATTGAAATATGTATTAAACATCTGATGTGTTATACTCACATGACTTTCTCTACTCTATTACAAACTATTTTTACAAACGCTTATTTTCTATCTTACTGCTAATTTTCTTGTAGGTGCAAGGTGTGTATGGAGGGCTTTAAGCGAATGTTCCGCATAGCTGGTTACTATGCGGAGCATTCCATTCTCTTTGCACTTCTAGGACATTAAAAAAAATAACGAATTCCCATTTGAGATAAGGCATAAGTATTGGAAAATTCAAACTAATAACAAGGAATATCTCGGAAATGGTTCATTGGAAAAAAATTGTATATTAAATGAATTGTGTGTTTTACGAGATCTACATATTTTTTGTGTAGTAAAATTTTGTCTATCTCTTACGGTTTACCAGTTATGCATAAAATTCATTCAGAATGTAGAGGACGTTTGGGGACATTCCCAGAAAATTCAAGAAATACATTTCATTTGCCATGAAAGTATCATGAACATATGATGTTTTAATCAAATCATTTGAGCCATTTTTTAGAAAATAAAAATTTTCAAAAATATTCCATGCAAAGGGTAGTCTGGTGTCGGGTATTTTCTTCTAAATCATCGTGTCACATCTTTGAAAAATACTGAACCTAAATACCAAGTTTTGGTATTTATCAGACTTTTCGTTTTTGAATTATACTGTTCATAAAAACACATCCACACTGACAAACACACACACACACACACGACCTTTTTCTAAAACTACCTTTTTTTATTCAAGACACCTTAAAATACATATTTACCGGTGAAACCTCGATATCGAATTTTTGGGTGGAATGAAATACTTCTCCTACTTACTATACGTAGCAGAGAAAGTAAAATGTGATTCTTCTATCCAAATTACGTCATTCATGATACGTTAATATCTAGAAAAGATTTCAAACTATGCAATAAGCACCAACTTGGGAAAACTACGTTCGAATATTTATCGGAAACACACAGTCATAGTAACGACTTCTTCGCTCCTTTTTTACTTTCTCTACTACGTATAGTAAGTAGGGGAAGTATTGTATTCCACCCAAAAATTGGATACCGAGATTTCACCGGAAATACATGTTTTGAGACTCCCTGAATCCAAAAAAAATTTTTGGAAACATTTCCGTGTGTGTCTGTGAACAGCATAACTCAGAAACGAACAGTCGGATAAACACCAAACTTGGTATTTAGGTTCAGTATCTTCCAGAGATGCGACATGGAGGTTTTCAAGAAAATCCCCCCATCACAGACTACCCTTTACATGCAACATTTATCGAAAATTTTAGTTTTCTCAAAAATGGCTCTAACGATTTTGATTAAAATATCACATGTTTAAGATATCATGGCAAATGAAATGTATATCTTATTCTTCATTGTGAACGACTATTGCATAACTGGTAAACCATAAGAGATAAACAAAATTTTACTACACAAAAAATGTAGATGGCGTTAAAATACACAATTTATGTCATATACATTTCATTTGTTAAGTGAACCATTTTCGAGATATTGCTTGTTATTCCCTTAAATTTTCCAATACTTATACTTTTTCTCAAATGGGAATTCGTTATTAAATTTTTATTTCCTGGACATGCAAAGAGAATGGAAAGCGCCACATAGCAACCAGCTCTTAAAAGATTTGACTATCGCTTAAAGCCTACCATATTCCCCTTGCACCTACAAGAAAATTAGCAATAAGGTTAACATCTCGATTAACATGAAGCATATGGAGAATAAGCGTTTGTAAAAATAGTTTGTACAAGAGTAGAGAAAGCCATGTGAGTGTAACACATCAGATTTTTTTAACTAATTACGACCCTCCTAGTTGTAGAACGTACATCCCCAAGGACTTACAAGCCAACTCCTTGGGGCAGTAGCCTATCGAGGAGCAAGCAAACTCTAGGTCATAGCATATCCAGGATGGGTGATCAGCCGATGCCTGGTATGGCGGTGAAGAAGTAAATGGAACACAGTGATGAAAGTAATGATAGGAAAATCGTGCACCAAATTATCATAACCAGCATTCACCCAGCGACCGAGGAAAACTGAAAAAACCTTTGGACAGATTGATCGGCCCCGACCTCTTGCGAAGTAAAAACAAAAAAAGTAGAAACACAAATTTTCAACCTCTTCTTTCAGATGACGCCCTTACATTCGAAACATACACCTGAAATATTTCGGAAATGGCTGAAAAAAATGCGCACAATATATCATTTTGTTATGAGTACTACACTTTTTACTTAATTTGTCCCTTATAGTTCCCTGATAACGGAAACTTACACAACCTCTATACAGAATGAAGGAACTTCGCAGGATATTTACAGAAATGTAAAATATACGTTTTATTAATCATGCAAGTATCTTATACACATAGTAGTTAAAGCAAAATCATTAGCAACTTTTGAGAAAATTAAAATGTCGATGTTTTGGTGTAGAGAGGTTTTCTTTTATCGAAAGTTTTCGTATGAAATGTTTAAACTTTGGCTGGCTAAAACACCAGTCAGTATTTTCCTGACTCTTCGTTCTTGAACTATTCTGTTCAATGAAAGGTAGATGGGTAGGTAAGCAGGCAGTCCTTATGATAATTAATTGTTCAGTTTTTTCAACTGTCGCATGTCTTAAATTCTGAATGTCAGTTCACTCTTTTTATCTAGTTCAACTTCACTTAGTTCAGACGGTCACTTCAATAATGCGAACTAGTTCAATTTCCCGTTCACTTCACATTCTTCGTGAAGTAACCTCCTGTTCCGGACAGTTCACTCACTGGGGAGTTGAACATAAGACTTCTACATCTCTCACTCCTCAATAGCACTCGCTGCATGTCACAGCATTCGTCACTAACTCGCTCGGAGAACTGCACTTGATATCGGAGCTGAAATGCGCACACCAACTTACTTACTCACTCCTGATCGACTCAACAGACTCCTTTCGCGAGAACGCTCGCTTATATATGGAATCTTTCACAGAACATTCTAGAACTATCTCGACACACATTCTGGAGGAGGAAAGGAACTTATGGAAAATCTAGGTTATCTGCCGATAGCGCTTCTGGCATTTATGCGGGCTCGCCTTATCTTTGATTATCTCCTATTGCCTGGCGCTGACCTCTTGATAACCTTTGGCCATAGCCACTGCATCAAATACGTATTGTAACTTACGTCTGTTTATTGTTCCTGAATTAAATAAGTGACAGAAGTTGTTAGGGAGGTTATTAAAGGAAAGAGAATGAGATAACAAAAAAGTTTTCAAGTTCTGATGTTAAAATATTTATACAATATTAATATCACACCATATACTTCAATGAATGTCTGTGAATTTTCCATGAATATCATTGTGCTCTAGCTTAGCTAGGATCTGTTACGCATGCGCTAGTTCCTGAAACTGGTATTTTGTTCCCAGTAAGTTACAGTGGCACCCGCAACCATCATGAAATAAACATCTCAGATTACAATACCGCATTCATTAGCATACTATATCAATCTCCGCCAGCACATTTCAGCATATCAGTCGCCGTCCCTAATTTCATAATGAGTCATGTAATTCGTAATCGGCCGGAAAAGCATGTTTCTAAACAGCAGGCTAAAATAATTATTTATAACCACAGGCGAGAGTTAGACCGAGGACTAGACATTTTGGGAACTAGTTTCCAGTACAAGCTTCTCTGCCCTTTGGTATTTAGGTTGTGTAATTCAAATAATTTAAACAGAAACATTCAGCGTTTTAATGTCCTGGTTTTATAAAACGGCTTCTAATAACAAAAACTCTTATTGAAAATGTTATCTATAAAACTACAGAAAGGAGGTGGCGCGCAGTAACGTGTGCGATTTGCATTCAGAAGGTCCTGTTTTCCTCAGGTCCACAGTCGAATGTTGGGTGGTTCATTTACCACGACTCTCCTGTCCTCATCTTATTAACAATAAATTTTGCAAATGTTTACCTCGATTAACAGGAAGTAGCTGGAGAATGAGCGTTTGTAAAAAAAGTTTGTACAAGAGTAGAAGGTCATGCGAGTGCAATGCATCATATTTTTACTTACTCCACTACGTATAGTAAGTAGGGGAAGTATTGCATTCCACCCAAAAATTCGATACCGAGATTTCACAGGAAATACATGTTCTGAGGTGCACTGAATGCGCATTAACATGTCCGTATGTGTATGTGTGTCTGTGAACAGCATAACTCAGAAACGAACAGTCGGATAAACAACAAACTTGGTATTTAGGTTAAGTATCTTGCAGAGATACGACACGAACATTTTCAAGAAAATCACCTCACCCCACATTACCCTTTACATGGAACATTTTTCAAAAATTCAAATTTTCTCAAAAATGGCTCTAACGATTTTGAATAAAATACCATAAGTTTAAGTCATTTTTACGGCAAATGAATTGTATATCTCGAACTTTCTGGGAATGTCTCTAAAAGTATTCTTCATTGTGAACGACTTTTGCATAACTGGTAAACCATAATAGATACAAAATTTTACTACACAAAAAATGTAGAACGCGTTAAAATACACAATTTATATCATATACACAGGAGTGATATATGAGTTGAGTGAATACAATTTCGAGATATTGCTTGTTATTCCCTTAATTACTTTCTCTACTACGTATAGTAAGTAGGGGAAGTATTGTATTCCACCCAAAAATTCGATACCGAGATTTCATCGGAAATACATGTTTTGAGACCCCCTGAATCCAAAAAAGTATTTTTGGAAACATTCCGTGTGTGTGTGTGTGTGTGTGTGTGTGTGTGTGTCTGTCTGTGAACAGCATAACTCAGAAACGAACAGTCGGATAAACACCAAACTTGGTATTTAGGTTCAGTATCTTCCAGAGATGTGACACGAAGGTTTTCAAGCAAATCCCCTCACCCCAGATTACCCTTTACATGGAACATTTTCGAAAATTTCAATTTTCTCAAAAATGGCTCTAACGATTTTGATTAAAATATCATATGTTAAAGATATTTTCATGAAAAATGAAATGTATATCTCGAGTTGTCTGGGAATGTCTCCAAAAGTGTTCTTCATTGTGAACGACTTTTGCATAACTGGTAAACCGTAAGAGATAGACAAAATTTTACTACACAAAAAATGTAGGTCGCGTTAAAATACACAATTTATGTCGTATACAGTTTTTTTGTTGAGTGAACAATTTTTGAGATATTGCTTGTTATTTCCTTAAATTTTCCAATACTTATACTTTTTCTCAAATTCGTTATTCATTTTTTTTGTCCTGGTAATGCAAAGAAAATGGAATACTCCACATAGCAATCAGCTCTTAAAATATTTGACTATCGCTTAAAGCCTAGCAATTCCCCTTGCATCTACAAGAAAATTAGCAATAAGATTAACATCTCGATTAACATGAAGCATATAGAGAATAAGCGTTTGTAAAGAGTAGAGAAAGTTATGAGAGTGTGACACATCAGATTTTTTCTATAGTTATAGACTTGCAGTGCAACTTTGTATCGTGGTATTAATTATCCTATCCGCCATTTTACTTGAAGCCTGAAGGAAACCACGAAACCAGATTGATCGGCTCATGGGGTTTGAACCAGGGTCCTCCTTTAAAGTTGCTTTGAATACGTTTTCCCATCTTTATTCAAAACAAAAGTTTTGTCAACAAAATAACCGAGGTGTCCAATGTATAATGAAAAGAGAAACAAAGGAAAGATAAAAACAAAACACATTTGTAAAACAACTAATAATATTAATGATATTTTATTAGCTGACAAGAATATTTATAAAGCTGACTAATAATTCCTTTCCGTTGGTCTAATACTATTAGCTATATTACTAGTGAGTTTTATGAAACAGGCCCCAAAAATGAGGATACAAAAAGTGAACTAATGTGGTATCGCTGGGAGAAAATACTAAATTTGAGAGAGAAATTGATGGAACATAATGAAAGAATGGATTACAACCGTATTCCAAAACAGATGTTGACATACGGAGCCAAAAGGAAGAAGAGATCCGGGAAGATCAAGGAAACGTTGAAAGGAGTCACTGTGAAGCCGAAATATGCCTAAAACCTAATCCCTAAAGAGAACAAGACCTGTGTCTTAAAAGGGATCCATCGGATGATCTTTCTGTGAAATAAGTCCAAAGATATTGTAATTAATAGCATAGGCTTGACTTATTATAAATCTGGCATAATTTCTTTAGAGAGAGAAACGTAAGGGTTAACTAGCCCCAGGGCGCGACAACAGAAGGCACATAACTGCTGTTACCTTCACTGTGGTCAAGAGAACGGCGTGTACAATCCCACAGCCGTAGATGGGTGATTCTACGAAACAAGAAGTATGGCTAAGGATTTAAGGGGACAAGGTTAGTCTGAACACATGGAAATTACACCTTAAGTGTGTTAAATAATCACTGCTCTTAAAGTTCTCAATTACATTTCCTGAAATTTTTATGAATTATTCTACGAATCATGACAATTATTTCAAGTGGTTGTTTGCATTGATGGCTTATGTAGTTGAGTCCGTAAAAATTATTTTCTTCAGCGGAAAAATAATAAAATTTACTCTTAAAACATGTGATTTCATGTACCTTTTTGTCTGATACTACTTGCAATACTGAATCACACTTTTTATGCTTGTTCTTAATATAATCAGATATCTTCTGAACCTCAATTATTTAGTTATGTATATCAGTTCACTAAAAATTGGAAAAAAATGTTTGCAAAGTCAAAAAAGTAAAAATGTGGAAAATTTGCAATGTTGTTGCTTTCCTAATGTCACTAATATACATTGTAAATTGTTATTGTGGTTTAGAAAGTTTACCTAAACGTTGTATACATGTGCTGAAAATTTCGGCTCTCTACCTCCCATACTTTATTAGAAAAATCTGAAGTGTTACACTCACATAACTTTCTCTACTCTTGTACAAACTATTTTTACAAACACTTATTGTCCACATGCTTCATGTTAATCGAGATGTTGATCTTATTGCTAATTTTCCTGTAGATACGAGGGGGGGAAAGAGCTGGATGCTATGTGGAGTATTCCATTCTCTTTGCATGTCCAGGACATAAAAAAATGAATAACGAATTCCCATTTGATAAAAAGTATAAGTATTGGAAAATTTAAGAGAATAACAAGCAATATCTCGAAAATGGTGACTCAACAAATAAAATTTATATGACATAAATTGTGTATTTTAACGCGATCTACATTTTTGTGTAGTAAAATCTCTATCCCTTATGGTTTACCAGTTATGCAAAAGTCTTTCACAATGAAGAATACTTTTGGAGACATTCCCAAAAAATTCAAGATATGCATTCTATTTGTCATGAAAATATCTTAAACATATGATATTTTAAACAAAATCGTTAAAGCCGTTTCTGAGAAAATTAAAATTTTCGAAAACTGTTCCATGTAAAGGGTAATCTGCGGTGGGGGATTTTCTTGAAAACATTCGTTTCGCATCTCTGGAAGATATTGAACCTAAATACCAAGATTGGTGTTTATCCGACTGTTCGTTTCTGAGTTATGCTGTTCACAGATACACACGGACATGTTTCCAAAAATGCTTTTTGGGATTCAGGGGGTCTCAAAACATATATTTCTGGTGAAATCTTGGTATCGAATTCTTGGGTGGAATACAATACTTCTCCTAGTTATTATACATAGTAGAGAAAGTAAAAATGAATAACGAATTCCAATTTGAGAAAAGTATAAGTATTGGAAAATTTAAGGGAATAACAAGCAACATCTCGAAAATGGTTCACTCAAAAAAAACATAAAAAAAACGTATAAGACATAAATTGTGTATTTTAACGCGATCTACATTTTTGTGTAGTAGAACTTTATCCATCTGTTAAGGTTTACCACTTGAGCAAATGTCGTTCACAATGAAGAATACGTTTGGAGACATTCCCAAAAAATTCGAGTTATACATTTCATTTGCCATAAAAGTATCTTAAATATATGATACTTTAATCAAAATCGTTAGAGCCATTTTTGAGAAAATTAAAATTTTCTATAAATTTTCCATGTAAAGGGTATTATGGAATGGGGGATTTTCTTGAAAACCTTCGTGTCTCATCTCTGGAAGATACTGAACCTAAATACCAAGTTTACTGTTCGTTTCTGAGTTATGCTGTTCACAGACACACACGGACATGTTTCCAAAAATGCTTTTTTGGATTGAGGGGGTCTCAAAACATATATTTCCGGTGAAATCTCGGTATAGAATTTTTTGGGTGGAATACAATACTTCCCCTACTTACTATACGTAGTAGAGAAAGCAAAAAGGTACATGAGTAACCAAAAATGTTGTTTTGAGAAAACTGAATTTAAAGTTTGAACATTACAATTCTGACACACTTCAGTACATTCCAGGATCATAATCATCTGCACCTTCATTCCTGAATTGCCTTCTCTTGGACCTGGCCCCTCCTGTTAATTGCTGAACTGCTCGCTGGGCATTATATATTGTCTTTCGTAGTTGAAAAATACAAAAAATTGTTCTAAAAAGGGGCTTTGCATGACAGCTTTAAGGGAATTCAGACTAACATTTAAATGGTATTTAAATGTCTTAAAAATCTCTTAACCCCCCAAAACTATATATATATTTTCTGAAACTGGAAATAATAGAGATTTTATTAGTGCCTAAAACAAGAAATGTGATTTTTGCGATTTCAGAGTACCTTGTCCCCTTAAATAACTGCTTTGTTTGTAGAATCGTAGATACGTTCCTTTAATGACAACAAAACTTAAACATACTCGTGGAATATTCTCTTTAAGAGTAGTTAGGTTAATAGCGTAGTGTGCCGAAAAGGACGAAAGTAGAGCTTTTAACACGAGCCTCTCATCAAATCTGATAAGACTGCGCTGTTATCCCCTTGTTTCTTACGATGGAAATTATATGTATACTGTGCGGAGGCTTGTGCCCATTAATTCAATAGCAGACTATTTGAATGACTCGGAAATGGATTTGACAGAACCAGAAAAAATTCTGCAAGCAGCGGTTACGATAACGTTGGAAATGTTACCAAAGAATCGAGGAAACAGTATGGCATTGCATACAACAGACTTCAATGGTGCAAGGTAAAAAAATCTGATGTGTTACACTCACATGACTTTCTCTACTCTTGACAAAATATTTTTACAAACGCTTATTCTCCATATGCTTCATGTTAATCGAGATATCGAGATGTTATCTTATTGCTAATTTTCTTGTAGATGCAAGGGGAATTGGTAGGTATTTTAAGAGTTGGTTGTTATGTGGCGTATTCCATTCTCTTTGCATTACCAGGACAAAAAAAATGAATAACGAATTTGAGAAAAAGTATAAGTATTGGTTAATGTAAGGGAATAACGAGCAATATCTCGAAAATGGTTCACTCAACAAACAAAATGTATATGACATAAATTGTGTATTTAAACGCGATCTACATTTTTTGTGTAGTAAAATTTTGTCTATTTCTCATGGTTTACCAGTTATGCAAAAGTCGTTCACAATGAAGAATACCTTTGGAGACATTCCCAGAAAATTCGAGTTATACATTTCATTTGTCATGAAAATATCTTAAACATATGATATTTTAATCAAAATCGTTAGAGCCATTTTTGCTGAAATTAGCATTTTCGAAAAATGCTCCGTATAAAGGGTAGTCTGGGGTGGGGGATTTTCTTGAAAACCTTCGTGTCGCATTTATGGAAGATACTGAACATAAATACCAAGTTTGGTGTTTATCCGACTGTTCTTTTCTGAGTTATGCTGTTCACAGACACACACACGGACATGTTTCCAAAAATGCTTTTTTACTTTCCCTACTACGTATAGTAAGTAGGGGAAGTATTGTATTCCACCCAAAAATTCGATACCGAGATTTCCTGGAAATACATGTTTTGAGGCCCCCTGAATCCAAAAAAAAACATTTTTGGAAACATGTCCGTGTGTGTGTGTGTGTGTGTGTGTGTCAGTGTGTCTGTGTGACTGTGGACAGCATAACTCAGAAACGAACCGTCGGATAAACACCAAACTTGGTATTTGAGTTTAGTATTTCTCAAGGATGCGACATGAAGGTTTTTAAGAAAATCCCCCCAGCCCGACTATCCTTTGCATGGAACATTTTCCGAAAAGTTTCATTTTCCAAAATTGGCTCTAAGGATTTTTATTACCATATGTTTACGGTATTTTCATGGCAAATGAAATCTGTATCTTGAATTTTCTGGGAATTTTCTCAAAAGTCCTCTTCATTCTGAATGACTTTTGTATAACTGGTAAACCGTAAGAGTTAGACAAAGTTTTTCTACACAAAAAATGTAAATGTCGTTAAAACACACAATTTATGTCATATACATTGTTTTTGTCGAGTGAACCATTTCCGAGATATTTCTTATTATTTGTTTGAATTCACCAAATCTTATACATTTTCTCAAATGGGAATTTGTTTTTCGTTTTTTATGTCCTGTGCATACAAAGAAAATGGAATGCTCCACATAGCAACCAGCTTTTAAAAGATTTGACTGTCGCTTAAAGCCTACCATATTCCCCTTGCACCTACAAGAAAATTAACAATAAAACCGTTTCCGCAAATGTTTATTTCGATTAACATGAAGTAGATGGAAAATAAGAGTTTGTACAAAGTGTTTGGACAAAAATTGTTTGTACAAGAGTAGAGAAATTCATTGTGTAGTACGTTTTTGTCTAACGTTTACCAGTTATGAAGATTATAAAAATTGCTTCCGAATTAAGAGAAATAAACAGGGTATTCCATAAAATTCAAAATATAGAATTTGTTTCTTTAAATATCTTTAATATATCGTATTTTAATCAAAATCGTTAAAAGCCATTTTTTTTAGAAATTCAAAAACATTAAAATATAAAGTGTAGTTTGAGGTAGGGGAATTTCTTGAAAATCTTCATATCGCATCTTTGGAAGGCACTGAACCTATATGTTATTTATCCGACTTTTCGTTTTTGAGTTACGCTGGTCACACACACATGGACATTTTTCTGAAAATGCTTTTTTTCTTGGTTCAGGGGGTCCCAAAACATGTATTTCCGGTGAAATATCAGCATAAAATTTTTGGGTGAAAAACAGTACTTCCCTTACTTGCTATATGCAGAAGAGAAAGTAAAAACGATATATGAAAACACATATTAAAGGTTACTTTATTTTGCTCTTGGGATGGCTATAGTCGGCTTTCAGACTCCTTCTGCAAACATTCGTACTCGCAAAATAAAACCCCACGTTCAACAGTTCTATCATAAGTAATTATTCATAATATTTTATCGCATGTATAAATCATCATAAAGAATTTCCTTTATCGTATTGTTTAAGCACAGTGCGCATATCAAGGGCTGGAAAAGTAGGATTGTACATACTTATGAAGTGCGTTTAGAGATGAAAATCCTGAACCAGAATAATATATAGTGTATCTGAAATTAATGTAAATGACAATTTCAAATCGGATTTAAGGATAAACTAATTCCTCCTAGACTAAACTGTTACATCCAATATGCTGCGCGATAAACTAATCTGTTCTGATTACATTGTAGATAGGGATGGTACCTCGATACTGTCGATACCTCAATAGTCTCGATACTCGGTAGTATCGAAACATATTGTCACGAACATGACTGCGGAAATTCGTATTGTAATTATTATTTTATATTAATGGGCATTATTTTATTAACCTGTTACAGTTTCTGAATTCATATAGAATCATATTTTATATTCTTAAATTCTGCTCTCAAGTCTTAGTAAATTGTATATATGACAGGAAACAGTGGTTTGCCACTTCCTTTGACATTTCAAAGCGAATTCACTATGCCATCATTTCCTTAGGAGTACGTGTCTTTCTGCACGCTCTTAGCTCCATCCTGTGGATCACACGATCCTTGGAAAGTCCTAAGCCTACGCATATTCCAGGATGTTGGCAGACCATATTTGGTAATAACTGCCACGGTATTAGAATGAACTCCTCTAGGATATTCAACTCTATATAAGCAAGCCCTCAAGCTCTGCTTACGGGGACTTTGTGTTATCACTTGGCCGGGACCGCTATGGTACCCGTCAACAGCCGCTGCACGGCCGCTCCGGAGGGTTTCATTTGGCACCACTAGCGGCTTGACAAAGTCGTGTAGTATTGGCTCTCCTCATCCACAATGAGACTTTTCTCGAGGTAAACATTATAAAATAAATTGTTAATAATAATATTAGCTAGTACCATCATCATCCCTGATCTTGTAAACCCAACGATCGCACTAGAAATGTAAATCTAGAATATAGTCAGATCGCTCTAGCCAAGCGCTTTAATGATTATCTCAACCTCTGCAATCCCTCATTTAGCTATTCCCCAAGTGTCACAACTTAGCACGTGAAAATATGTAATACTTCAGGATAAATGTATGATAATTTTACATTTTTAAGTTTTGCAGTATTGAAAGCTGCGTTTAACTTTTTGCTCCATAAGAAATGAAACGAGTCGAGACATCACATCGTTGTCTCGCAAGTGTTCCCAAAGAGTTCTTGATAGACTTGACTACGTTTCCTATGGGGTTAATCAATGCAACATTCTAATTGAAAACATGTAAAACAATGGGGTCAGGAGTAGAGCTACCCATGTAACATGCGTTAACTGAGTTGTAAATGAAGCTGATTTAGCTGACGCACTAAATCACGTTTCTGCAAAAGCCTGGCTTGATGACTCACTTTTAACCATTACATTTACTCGGTGACCAAAATCTGTGAATCCAACGGAAATAATGCAGAACTTAAGATGTGAGATAGTGCAGCATGGAAATATTTGTCCTGTGTTTACGCAAGTCAAACATTCGTATTAAACATGTATATGATAATGTATGAGGCTGGGTAGTGGAGAGGCTTTATCCACAAACTTACTATACTGCCGTGTATTATATGGGAAATTGCTTATTCTGGATGAAAAAATACATATGTTATACGGTAGTTGTGAATAGTGGTAGAATGGTGTAACACACACTTATTACTTTCTCTACTACGTAGAGTAAGTAGGGGAAGTATTGTATTCCACCCAAAAATTCGATACCGAGATTTCACCGGAAATACACGTTTTGGGACCCCCTGAATCCAAAGAAAGCATTTTTCGAAACATGTCCATGTGTGTGTCTGTGTGTCTGTGAACAGCATAACTCAGAAATGAACAGTCGGATAAACACCAAACTTGGTATTTAGGTTCAGTATCTTCCATAAATGCGACACGAAGATTTTCAAGAAAATTCCCCCACCCCAGATTACCCTTTACATGGAACATTTTTCGAAAATTTTAATTTTCTCAAAAATGGCTATAACATTTTGATTAAAATATCATATGTTTAAGATATTTTTATGACAACTGAAATGTATATCTCGAATTTTTTGGGAATGTCTCCAAAAGTATTCTTCATTGTGAACGACTTTTGCATAACTGGTACACCATAAGAGATAGACAAAATTTTACTACACAAAAAATGTAGATCACGTTAAAATACACAATTTGTGTCATATACAGTTTTTTAGTTGAGTGAACCATTTTCGAGATATTGCTTAAATTTTCCAATACTTATACTTTTTCTCAAATTCGTTATTCATTTTTTTGTCCTGGTAATGCAAAGAGAATGGAATACTCCACATAGGAACCAGCTCTTAAAATATTTGACTATAGCTTAAAGCCTACCAATTCCCTTGCATCTACAAGAAAATTAGCAATAAGATTAACATCTCGATTAACATGAAGCATATGGAGAATAAGCGTTTGTAAAAATAGTTTGTACAAGAGAAGAGAAAGTCATATGAGTGTAACACATCAGATTTGTTTTAGTTGTTTGAGTTTCAGATAAAATATATATTAGTTTTTATTTTAAGAATTGCAAAATAAATAAGAATTGCTAATATTTTTGTTTTTCTATGGATAGAAAATCCTTTAAAACAAAGTGTTCACCACAAGAAATATTGTAGATTAAAAGGGAAGAAAAGAAATTATTATTATCATTACTATTATTATTAGAAGTCTTGACTAACAATAGGGAATATATAACTGTAGCATTATCAAAATAAAAAGATTACTGCCACTTGGAGAATGTCTAACAGGAACTATTTAGGAAATAGCATCATAAAATTGTTTACGAGCGTTTATACACAGAAAACTACTAATCAGAACATAATTAAGTGAAGAAGCTATCTCCTTTACAGCTTTCTATAAAGTGAGTATCAAGTATCTGTCTAGAAAATCAGTATCGGTATTGAGAAATATAGGTATCGTCCGTTAACTAATTGTAGGTATTACTAGTTTGTCCCAGAAAGCTACCAGAACAAGCTTTTTGTCCTATCCTAGACAATTTCGACACCCACGATTTCACTTTACACTGTAGGGTAAATGAGTGTTGCCTACTTAAAAGCGAAAAAATTGATTTATTACGTCATTCATGACAAATTCATTTACTTATTATTACGTAAGATAATGCTGTCGCGTTTTGAGCTGCAGAGAAGTAACTTTTTTCGTAAAATAATTTTTTGCACTTACTTTTAAAAACTGAACTTATTTATTGTTACAATCAATGACAGTCGTGAAATTTGGAGTTTGAGATGTATTTTTACTTTCTCTACTACGTATAGTAAGTAGGGGAAGTATTGTATTCCACCCAAAAATTCGATACCGAGATTTCACCGGAAATACATGTTTTGTAACCCGCTGAATCCAAAAAATCTGATGTGCTACACTCACATGACTCTCTCTACTGTTGTACAAACTATTTTACAAACGCTTATTCTTCATGTGCTTCATGTTAATCGAGATATCGAGATGTTAATCTTATTGCTAATTTACTTGTAGATGCAAGGGGAATTGCTAGCCTTTAAGCGAGAGTCAAATATTTTAAGAGGTGGTTGCTATGTGGAGTATTCCATTCTCTTCTCTTTGCATTACCAGGACAAAAACAAAATCTGATGTTACACTCACATGACTTTGTCTACTCTTGTAAAAACTATTTTTATAAACGCTTATTCTCCATCTACTTCATGCTAATCGAGATAAACATTTGCAGACTCTCTTGTTGCTAATTTTCTTGTAGATGTAAGGGGAATATATATTTACAAGGGCAATATAGAAATACAGTAGCCTTTAAGCACAAACATATCTCTTAATAGCTGGTTGCTAGGTGCAGCACCATTCCCTTTGCCACAGATTAATATTCTTTGCATATCCAAGACAAAAAAATTCTGATAAGTTACAATCACATGACTTTCTCTACTCTTGTACAAACTATTTTTACAAACGCTTATTCTCCATCTACTTCATGTTAATCGAGATAAACATTTTAAGACTCTATATTATTGCTAATTTTCTTGTAGATGTAACGGGAATATATATTTACAAGGGCAATATAAAAATACAGTAGCCTTTAAGCACATACATATCTCTTAATAGGTGGTTGCTAGGTGCAGCACCATTCCCTTTGCCACAGATTAATACTCTTTGCATATCCAAGACAAAAAAATGAATAACAGATTCCCATTTGAGAAAATAAGTATTGAAAAATTTAATGGAATAACAAGCAATATCTCGAAAATGGTTCACCCCCCAAAGAAAAAATGTATATGACATAAATTGTGTATTTTAACGCAACCTACATTTTATGTGTAGTAAAATTGTGTATCTCTTATGGTTTACCAGTTATGCAAAAGGCATAGTCTGAGGTGGGGGAGTTTCATGAAAATCATCATGTTGCATCCTTGGAAGATATTAAACTCAAATACCAAGTTTGGTATTTATCCGAATTTTCGTTTTTAAGTTTGCTGTTCACAGCCAGGCACACACATGAACATGTTTCCAAAAATACTTTTTTGTATTCAGGGCACCTCAAAACATGCATTTTCGCGAAATCTCTATATCGAAATTTTGGGTGGAAATTAATACTTCTCCTACTTAACGTAGTAGAGAAAGTAGTAAGTACTAACAAATACTTTTAAAAATATGATGGGTTTTAAAGTTAGTTACATAGAATTAGATAACGGATTTTGGTTGGAGTTTCTCGACTCCTGCACGTCAGCCTATAAGGCTTATTGTGCAACCCTATTGGAAAGGATGCCTTCATTATTTCCAAAAATCTGTTCCCTGAACTAGTTGCAGTATCTTGGTTCAAATGCCAGCATCCTTTCCTAGATCTTCCCTGATTATAGGAAGTTTAAGTCTCTTTGTTACCCGGAAAGGCCAGCAAAGAGGATAGGTGAAACAGTTTCCACATCCTCTTTGCACATTCTACAAATTGGTTCATTCTTGTAGAGGCCTACTTTAAGTTGAAGATGCTTTGTTTCCCTACGTTTGGGAAGCCAATTTGAAGAAGATTGTTTGTTACGTAATATGCTGCTACGTATGAAAAGCTGATTTGAAGATGTATTTTTGTTGTTACGCTCCAAGTTTAAAAAAAAAATTAACTGTGTTATTAAACTGCTTCTATAGATACTATTTATGTTTGTTTGCCTCGGCTGCGTCAGTATTACTTTAGACACGTTTCTCTTAAGCATGGCGTGGTGCAACAAGAATGTAGCTTACACAGATTTTAAGTTTTAATTCACCTTTTTTATTAATCCTTGACACAAATTAAATAGCACTACATTGATATCAAGAGCTGTGAGATTCTTTAATTTAATACTTGCACTTTTAATACATATACTTATTTCTCGTTTCACACGAATACGTATTATATTTCTTTAGAGAATGCATCTTGCATCTTCTTACCTTCAAGGTCTGTAGGCAACTGCAAAATTTCAACCGTCTAAACTTGTAAATTTCTCTATTTCAAATCTCTTATTGGCTAATCCTAGTCCAATAGAATACCTGCATTTAACTAAAGCTTTTTCTGGCTGTTGATTGGCTATTTTTTTAAACTGTCTCAAAATTTACATTATTGCTGTTCTAATAATGAGTAATAGCATTCAAACTCTCAAACTCATTATTGCCTCAACGTTACCTCATTGTTACCTCATTGTTAGCAACCTTAAACTTATTATTCTCACAGCTCTTACATTATTAAATTACGTAATGCATTTGCATAACATTATTGAACATGTTTACAATAATATAAGCATATGCAATTACTGTTACATACATTTTACAAATTATTACATATATATTGCTTCAAGGCGAGCTGTTATTGAATTTACATATTAGATAATTTAATTGAAATTATTCAAGTGTTAAAAATACAGCCTCAAATTAGATGTTTTCTAAAGTGACAATGTTCAGAAATTAATTTAACTGCTTTCCTTATTCCTGTTCTATTCCGGTCTCAGAAGAGACGAAAGAGAGTTTGGACCCAGGACCAGTTTCCTGACTTGTGTTTGTCCAGGATAGATTTACCACTTGAGTTGGTGCGCTTCCCTAATCCATGTTTTTACCCAGGTTTTGGTAGTACATGTACCGATTCCAACCACAGGTTCTGGGCTAACATTAGGTACGAGTGTCCTTCATATAGACTTAAATAACTGGAGTATAACGTTTGTGGAATGTCGTGTTTGGTCCTTATAAAATACGTGGAAATATTACAAATACCTCTTTTGGACTTGGTGAATCAGGAATACATATGGTTACATCTTGAAGTTTTGCTGGTGGGTGTGGGTTGTCAGGTTGCTATCTTCTTGTCTTGTTTCTGAGGGTTTAGTGTGAAGAAGATGGTATCTATACGTTATTTGCACCACGCTGTGGGCGTCAATTTGAAGTATGTTATTGCTTCACGTATGGAAAGCCGATTTGAAGATGATGATGTATTGTAGTTTAACTGTTGGGAGCCGAAATTGAAGTTTGTTGCAACCACACGTATAGTAACCCCTTTCCGGTAGCCTTCGCCCCAAATGTATTTTCCGGTGGCCTTTGCCCCCCAAAAGTGTTTAAAAATATTAACTTTGCAATTTGACTGTTTCTTTAAATATTATATATTTATGTTTGCCTCGCCTGCGTCAGTATTATTGTTAGAGACATGTTTTTCTTTGCAGGGTTGTGGTGCGACTGAAGAATGTAGGCTTACACGGATTATAATTTTACTTCCTCTTTTTATTAATGCTTGGCACGATTTAAATACTCCACTGATATAGAGAGCTGCGAGATTGTTTTTATTAATTACTTGCACTTTTTAACACGTAAACTATTTTTGTCTCACAAAAAATACGTATTAAATTTCTCGAGGACGCATCTCGCGTCCGGTTAGGAACACTGTCTACAAGCAACTGGCTTCTGAATTTGTATATTTTGCTCCATTTTAGTTTCTGATTGGCTAATCCTAATCCAATAGAATACCTTCATTTAACTAAAGCATTTTCTGGTTGGCTGTTTTATAAGCTGTCACAAAAATTACATTATTGCTTCCAAGAATCACAAGTAGCATTATTGAACTTTCAAATTCATTATTGCCTTAAGGTTACCTCATTTGTTAGCAACTTTTGACCTATTATTCTCAAAGCTCCTACAATGTTAAATTACGTAATACATTCACATAACATGGATACAATAATATAATCATATACAATGACTGTAATATACACTTTTGATATATTGTTACATACGCATATTGCTTTAAGGCGGGCTGTTATTGAATTATATATTATATAAATAGACTGAAAATCATTTAAGTGTTAAAAATACTGCCTCAAGTGCTGCGGTTAACCGTGCTTCTGAAGTGTTTTCTTGTGTTTCCAATAATTAATTTCATCACTGTCCTCATTTCCATGGCGCTCTTAATTTTCTACTTCGTTTTCATTCAGTATTAAGATTACAGTCCTCTGATACTTTTATAAATTCCTCTTCATCTTTAATTCACCACTTTTGGAGGCAATGAACTAGAGGAGTGGCCCCCCCCGTCAAACATGGCCTTGTAAGGCGATCGTTTAACGCCCGAATGGAATGCTTGGTTGTTCAAAAACTGTACGTACCGTCATTGTTTCATGGTCGTTCATCCAAGCAGCGAGCATGATTTCAATATCTTGATTCATGTTCATGCACGATTTTTAGCTCAGACCATATGCCTGTCATTTCTACGATCAAATGGTTCACAAATTCTCGGCCACTGTCCGACCGTAGTATCCACGAAATCCCAAAAGTTAAATATCTGATGTTCACTCACATGAGTTTTCTACTCAGTCCTCTACAAACTATTCCTACAAAAACTTGTTTCTGTCTACTTCTTATTAATCGGATAAACTTCCATTACACATTTTTACGTTCGTTGTAAGCGATAGAGTTTTAAAAAGCGGATGACTGTGAGATGGCTTTGCATGATCACGAGAGAAAACGATTAGCAACTTGCGTTGAAAAAATATATCGGAAATGGTTAATGGCAAAGACAAAAGCTTGACACAATTTGTATGCTTTAACGAGATCTACATTTTTTGTGCAGAATCTCTTAAGGAGTACCATTTATATAAAATTCATTCAGGATGAAGGTAACTTCACAGGCCATTCGCAAAAAATCATAACATACGTTTTATTTGTCATGCAAATACCTTAAACATATTGTATTTTAATAAAAATCGTTAGCCAATTTTGATAAAATAAAAAAGTAACGAAGAAATTTTCATGTAAAGTTTAGTTTGGGGTGGGAGAATTTTCTTATAAAAACGTTGTATCGTATTCTAAACTTAAATGCCAAATTTGGTATTTCACTGACTGTGTTTTGTAACGTTCACAAGACAGATACACAGACGTTTTCCTAAATCTGATCTTTTTGGGTTTAGAGGTCTCAAAATATGTATTTCCAATGAAATATCGCTATAGAATTTTTGCATGGAATCCAATGCTTTCTCTCTAGTTAAGCGGTAGAGAATGTAAAAATGTTTCATTCAAATGTTAGGCGACCTCCTCAGAGCTTTCTGATTTCCAAAAGCAAATTTAGTTAGGTGTTACTCATACATCATTATGAATTTAAAACCTGCATCTGATTGTGTTTGAGATCGGCTTGATATGGAGTGCTCATTTGTAAGTGAAGGATCAGCTTGGGAACCAACCTCCTTTTTTCTTCTTCTTTTCTTGACAAGTTGCGCACATGGACGAGTAAAGCCATTATCACTCCTTTGTAAAGTTTGCACATATTTTAAACGTTCTACAGTGCCTTCGTTTTATGCAATGGCCCCAACCGCCTTATTGCGTATCGGCCGAGACGGCAGTGACCTCGGTATTATGCCACTGCGCAGAAGCGGCGCAGGGATTGTCAAGGGTACGTTTATCAGCTGTGAGCTGTCTCAGTCGTTGCTTTGTCTTCGTGTTGTGAGTGTTTCGACAATACGAGTGTTGTGTGTGATTTCTTTAGGAATGTTATTCTCTTATTAGTCCACGGAAATGCCTGCCAAAAATTCACGCTTCAACAGCATATTTTTAAGTACGATACATGCGTGACATGTAGACAGGTGTGCAGACAATTTCAGTAGCAGTTTCCTTGTTATCCAGCTCCGGAAAGAGACACTGTGAGATGTTTGGTCAATAAATTTAGAACAATGGGATCGCTAAACACTAAAAATAAAGCTTATAGGAATAATCCCCACGCCATAGACAACCTTAAGGACAATATAAAAGCAGAACTTATGAACATTACGCAAGAAGAAGTTTACGTGTGTAAGATAATTTCATCCGACGATATCAAGAATGTCTTCGCGCAGAGGAATGTCTTCGCTTTCAGCAACACTTATAACAAGGTTAGTGCTCATTGCATATGTTACTATCACTCGTAAGTAACTAACGCGGGAGTTACGAAAAGGAACACCCCGCAGTGTAGTAGGCTGTGTACGGAGCAAGCATTCGCGCGATCCGCGGCCTTGACATAAAACGAAGACACTGTTTTACGACCACCATATCTTACTGCCACGTTAGTGGCGTCAATAATCGTATATATTTCATCGGCTTAAAAGTAATATTTTATATTCATATTAGCTTCGGTTCCTGAAGGTCTCCTTAATTTTTAAGATTTCCACTAATTCTGTGCTTTTTGTTATTTTTTTTGAGTCGTCCACCTCTCACAATAAAGTGATGTGTTTTTTATTTGTTATAATTTTAAAATGAGCATATTTTGTATTTTCAGATTCTTATAATCTCTGCAGAAAATCCTTCGCTCCGTTATTTTTTTGGTTATGTTTCCACTTCCCATCCAGGATAACCTGAAGTACAGATATAAACGAAGTAATACACAATTTCATAATGCAAAAAATGTTAAAGTTTTACACACGAAAATGGAGTACATATAATAAAATTATGAGATTAAAACATGCTATATGCTACTTAACGTCAGCGTAATTATTAATAACCCGCTGCCTAAATTTAACACGTTAAAATATGTTTGTTGTAACTAGTTTAACCCTGCAGTAGTGGCCCAGTGTTTTGTACCGGTAGTGGTCCCTGTGGACTTTGAGTCTGTATGGGAAAAATATGAATTCATAACTAGGTAAGGACAAAGTAACACAAAATATACTAGTTATTAGGTTTAAATTTTAATTTACTAAGTATATAGTGTTTATAAAACAATAAATCCTGTCCAATTCTAAAATAAATTGTTTCTTAATACACTATGTGATCAAAAGTATCCGGACACCCCACAAACATACATTTTTCATCTTAGGTGCATTGTGCTGCCACCTACTGCCTGGTACTCATTTTCCGCAACCTCAGTAGTCATTAGACATCGTGAAACAGCAGAATGGGACGCTCCGTGGAACTCACGGACTTCGAATGTGGTCAGGTGATTGGGTGTCACTTGTGTCAGAAGTTTGTAGCCGAGTTTTCCACACTCCTAAACATCCCTAGATCCACTATTTCTGATGTGATAGGGAAGTGGAAACTGAAGGGACATGTACAGCACAAAAGCGTACAGGCTGACCTCGTCTGTTGACTGACAGAGACCGCCAACATTTGAAGAGGGTCGTAAAGAGTAATAGGCAGACATCTATCCAGACCATCACACAGGCATTCCAAACTGCATCAGGAACCACTCCGAATACTATGACAGTTAGGCGTGAGGTGAGCAACCTTGGATTCCATGGCCGAGCGGCTGCTCATAAGCCACACATCACGCTGGAAAATGCCAAACGACGCCTCGCTTGGTGTAAGGAGCGTCAACGTTATACGATTGAACAGTGGCAAAACGTTGTGTGGAGTGACGAATCACGGTACACTATGTGGCGATCCGATGGCAGGATGTGGCTATGGCGAATGCCCGGTGAACGTCATCTGCCAGTGTGTGTAGTGCCAACAGTGAAATTCGGAGGTGGTGGTGTTATGGTATGGTCGTGTTTTTCCTGGAGGGGGCTTGCACTCCTTGTTGTTTTGCGTGGCACGATCACAGCGCAGACCTACATTGATATTTTAAGCACCTTCTTGCTCCCCACTGTTGAAGAGCAATTCGGGGATGCGATTGCATCTTTCAACACGATCAAGCACCTGTTCATACGGCACGGGCTGTGGCGGAGTTGTTACACGACAATAACATCGTTGTAATGGACTGACCTGCACAGAGTCCTGACTTGAATCCTATAGAACACATTTGGGATGTTTTGGAACGCCGACTTCGTGCTAGGCCTCACCGACCTACATCGATACCTCTCCTCAGTTCCGCACTCCGTAAAGAATGGGCTGCTATTCCCCAAGATACCTTCCAGAACCTGATTGAAAGTATGCCTGCGAGAGTGAACGCTTTCGTCAAGGCTAAGAGTGGGCCAACACCATATTGACTTCCAGCATTACCGATGGAGGGCGCCACGAACTTGTATGTCATTTTCAGCCAGGTGTCCGGATACTTGTGATCACGTAGTGTACGTGACGTTTGCAAACAAATATTGTGTAATAATGTCGTAAACAGGATGGAATACATGCATTGGTTATTGCAGTGCTACAGATGGTATATTTTAGTCAGAGTCTCAACTTTAATGCTCACTCCTGGCCAGAATCACAATATTCCTGATTCTTTCAGACTCTGTTTCATAAATGTCCATTATGCAAACGAAATAAATAAATAATAAAATATTCACTGGCCTGAATGTAACAAAACAAGTCAACTAATATAAAGTGAAACTTTAATAAGATGAAAACTCTTGAGAATAAGCTATATGTTTACAATAGTTCACTTTTACTACTTCTGCTAGCGTGTCAATGCAGATAATTTCCTATGTCGTTGCTCGCGTGGGACAATTGCTGATCATTCCAGAACCGCTGCGCCAATCCAAGTCAAAGAAATAACGCAATACTGTTGATTACATTTTTACTGTTGATTGTTGAGTTCAAAGAAGTTCTTAGACAAGCACAATGTATAAAATACGCTATAAAGACTGCTGCAGGACCCAACTCGGAAGCCCATCGATACACCTTCTTTGGGAAGAGCAAAACGAGTATGCCAAAGAATACAAATCAACCATTACCTTTTCATCTTAAATTTGAAAAAGTAATACATGAACTTAATACTACAATACCTCCAATAATGACTAGAGATCATCATGATTTTCCACCCTGGAAGTTAACTATTCTTAGAATTAATATAGATATGAAAACTCACCAGATATCACATACAGATTGAAACGTGTTTTTCTGGCCCAAGAGGAAGTGGATTGAATGCAGGAATAATGGCGGATTTATACCTTGGAATATATTACATAATAAAGTAATAAGCCGAATTTCTTTCATTTAATAAACTTGCACTTCAATAACATACATAATTACCTTTTTAGAAACCCTTATTCTTTCACAATTCTTTACATTCTTTACGCCTTCAATACATTATTTTAAATTACAATAATTACGTACTTGCTTCCTGCTCTCACATTTACCGATATATTTGAAATCTAAAACCCCAATAAATCTATAGTTTCGGACGATCAACCTTTCCGCGGTGAATAGTTAATAAAGAGAATCTTGAATAGATTACGCCAAAAAGGAATTTAAAAACACTGTCCGGAATGCCTTCTGTCTAACGTTGTCCTGCTGTTTTCCTCGTGACCTCTCTCGCCGTCGAAGGAAGACTCATTAGCCTTCTGGACTGCACGTTGATGAGAGCTGCAACTGAGCCGGCGCCTGCGCAGTCGACAAGCACAATCGTCTGACATACTACGCCCTTTCTTCTTGTTGTTGTCATCTCCTTAACAAACCACTACCATAGTCATTTCACTTCTGTTCCCGTAAATGTCAACCTTCCTTTAGTGGAGTCCGTAGTCCCTGGAGTAGTTTTCTCCGGGGAGGGTCAATTTGGCACAAGATTTACGAATATATAAACAAATTTACCAGGAAATCCGTAACACACATAATAAACACACATTTATATATACAGATGGCTCCAAATCTGATCAGGGTAATGGCTGTGCTATAATTACTCCGGATGCTAAACTTAAGTACAAGCTTCCGGACTTGTTCTCTGTTTTCTCCTCTGAACTCTATGCTGTCAAACAAGCTTTTATTTACATTACCACACCACAGCATAAACATATTGCAATTCTGATTCACTAAGCACTCTTCAGACTATCCGAGACCGTTCTGCTGACAACATTAATCCAAGATATCCAAAGTCTCTACAACCGAAATACTACAAATAATCCAGAAGTTATGTTCTTCTGGATTCCGTCCCACTGTGAACTATCAGGAAATGAGGAAGCAGATACGGAAGCCAAAAAAGTAACTTTGCTACCTCCAGTGGAAGTACTGCCAGTGCCCTACAGAGATGCTCAAAAGTTATTTTTTTACCAGACCAACGTCAAATGAAAGCAAAATTGGACCTT
Organism: Deroplatys truncata; assembly: GCA_030765065.1. Lineage (NCBI taxonomy): Eukaryota > Metazoa > Arthropoda > Insecta > Mantodea > Mantidae > Deroplatys > Deroplatys truncata. The sequence goes on along the minus strand of CM060987.1, from coordinate 40,379,534 downwards.
TAAATCATCAAGCAAACTCCACATAGTTAGGAAAGGCTCCACAAGACCCTGCACATTGCAGATTAAAAAAAATCAACTGTTTATATCACGTTTACGAATAGGCCATTCACGCCTAACCCATTCCTTCTTACTCTACAAAGAAAACGCTCCTCACTGCGAGACCTGCAATTGCCGTATCACCATCGAACACCTCATCACTAAATGCAGAAGTTACACCACGGAGAGGAGAACATCCCTGAAGATATATTTTTAGCTTTAAACGACCCTACTCATTTCAGTATTTTCATGAAGACTGTCACATCTAAAACTATTAGACATTTCAGCACCCTGTATTCGTTTACGAGACCCTAATGTAGTAGAATTTTGTTTTTATTACTCTTTTAAAATCTTGTGCGCTCCATGTCAATGCATACCATGAACATACTTCTTGAAGTAGTTTCGTTAAATCAATTTACTCAAAGTTACAATGATTGTAAGGAGCAGCATCCAGATGGCTCCTCGAGTTAATCCCATTACCGGAGCTTGTGTTTTTAAATCGGACTATACTCTCCTCCGTGAGGAGAATGATGCAGTCTGTACCACCTCCTCCCTTGCTTCCCGTGTCCCACCTCGGGCGAAAAACGTTTCAATGGGCTTTGGTCCAAAGTTGCGAGATAAAGGGTGCGAGGGAGGTTCCTGAAGGACTGGCCCTTTGGCTATCCAGGCCATCCCTCCTCCCTACTGCTGCTGCAGAATAAAAAAAATAGAAGAATGAAATAAAACGGGGGGAGGACAAAGAGGGTCGTTGCTAAAGTAAAGAAAGACATAAAGAACAAAAGAAACGTATGGCTCCCAAACAAGGAGAGTTTGTTTTTAAAAAAAGGAGGATAAGAAGAACCTTGTAACAAATTCTCGGCGATGCAGGAAGGGAAATTCAGTCGCAGGAAACACAAGTTGTCAGCACTGCAAAGAACGGTTCTTATCGTTAGGGATATTCTTCTCAGTTTCGTTTTGACAAATTAGATGACTGTTGAGTGCAATAAAGATTCTTTGTTTATAAGTCATAAGGAAAAGTATTAAGTAGCGGATTTCTTTGACCAGCTCTCGATCTTGAACTGAACTACTGTCTCGAGGGAATGTAGCACTGAGATTTAATGATAAACTCGAGAAAATGGACATAAGAAGTACAAATTAAAAACATCTGATGTGTTGGCACTATCATGACTTTCTCTGCTCCTATACAAACTATTTTTACAAACGTTTATTCTCCATCTAATTCAGGTTAATCGAGATAAACAGTTGTAGAAACTATTTTATTGCTAATTTTCTGGTAGTTACAGGGGGAACATGGTAGGCTTTGAGATAGTCAAATCTTTTAAGAGTTGGTTGCTATTTGGAGCATTCCAGTCTCTTTGCATGTCCAGGACATATTAGAAAAATCTGATGTGTTACACTCACATGACTTTCTCTACTCTTGTACAAACTATTTTTACAAACGCTTATTCTCCATATGCTTCATGTTAATCCCAATGTTAATCTTATTGATAATTTTCTTGTAGGTGCAAGGGGAATATGGTAGTATTTAAGCGATAGTCAAATCTTTTAAGAGCTGGTTGCTATGTGGCGCATTCCATTCTCTTTGTATGTCCAGAACATAAAAAAATGAATAACGAACTCCCATTTGAGAAAAAGTATTGGAAAATTTAAAGGAATAATAAGCAATATCTCGAAAATGGTTCACTCAAAAAAAAATGTATGTGACATAAATTTTGTATTTTAACGCGATCTACTTTTTTGTGTAGTAAATTTTTGTCTATCTCTTATGGTTTATCAGTTATGCAAAAGTCGTTCACAATGAAGAATACTTTAGGAAACATTCCCAGAAAATTCAAAATATACATTTTATTTATCATGAAAATATCTTAAACATATGATATTTTAATCAAAATCGTTAGAGCCATTTATGAGAAAATTTAAATTTGCATAAATTGTTCCATGTAAAGGGTAATCTGGTGTGGGGGGATTTCCTTAAAAACCTTTGTGTCGCATCTCTGGAAGATACTGAACCTAAATACCAAGTTTGGTGTTTATCCGACTGTTCGTTTCTGAATTATGCTGTTCACAGACACACACACGGACATGTTTTCCAAAAATGCTTTTTTTGGATTCAGGGTGTCTCAAAACATATATTCCGGTGAAATCTTGGTATCGAATTTTTGGGTGGAATACAATACTTCCCCTACTTACTATACGTAGTAGAGAAAGTAAAAAGCAATAACGAATTCCCATTTGAGAAGAAGTATTAAGTATTGAAAAATTCAAACAAATAACAAGAAATATCTCGGAAATGGTTCACTAAAAAAAGTTTTATGACTTAAATTATGTCTTCTAACGAGTTCTACATTTTCTGTGTAGTACAATGTTGTTTATCTCTTATGGTTTATCAGTTATACGAGTCATTCAGAATGAAGAGGACTTTCGGGGACATTACCAGAAATACAAAATATACATTTCTTTTGCTATGAAAATATTTTAAACATATGATATTTTAATCAAAATCGTTAGCCATTTTAGAGAAACCTAATATTTTCGAAAAATGTTCCATATAAGGGTAGTCTGGGTTTGGGGGATTTTCTTGAAAACCTTCATATCATATCCTTCGAAGATACTTAACTCAAATACCAAGTTTGGTATTTATCCAACTTTTAATGTTTGAGTTATACTGGTCACAGACACACACACGGAAATGTTTCGAAAATTTTTTATTTGGATTCAGAGCACCTCAATATATGTATTTCCAGTGAAAAGTTGGTATCCAATTTCTGAGTGAAATGCAATACTTCCTCTATTTATGCTACGTAGTAGAGAAAGCAATATACAGGGTGGATCTTTAAGTTGAGACTGTACAATATCTCCAAAACTAAGCGTTGTAGAAAGAAATGTATTGAATAAACGTTGCTTGATATTATGGGGGAAAGTAAAGGCCATTAGTCGTGTTTAGTTTGGGGGACGTTATGATAGTCATTTTAGGGTCAATTTAATTTTTACATGGGAACCTACAATTAGGGTCAAATTAAGTTGCCCGTAAAATCACCCTCACAACGTTCTAAATATTCTTACAAAAGCTATTATTCTATCTACTTCATATTAATCACATAAACATTTGCTAAAATGGTTTCATTAGATATTTTCTTCTAGTAGTTCTCGGTAGTGAGACCTTAGATTAGCATAGGCAAGTAAACAAGAAGTGAATTTATAGCGTGAACAGTCTAATATTTTCAAATATTATTATAGTCTAAAATGTAATTTAATTATTTAATTGTGAGTACTGAGAAATAAATATCATTCCTTGTAGTTACAAACGCTTTAGGGGAATATACAGTCAGTCGCTATGTCATGGCTTTGAAATTCCGTTCTCTTTGCACGACTACAAGGAAAGAAATATCTGATGTAATACATTCACCTGATTTCTCTGCCCTCTAATAGTGGGTATACAAACTATTCTTAGTAAGCTTATTTTTCTATTTCATTTTAACCCAAATAAACCTTTGCGAAATAGCTGCATTGCACATTTCATTATAGATACAAAGGGAACAGCGATAGTCAAGTGTTTAAAACCTGGACGCTAAATGCTGGCCTTAAAATTCCTTACTGTTTCCATGCAATCGCGAGAAACAACTGAATGATGACAGAACTTAGAGAACGACCAACTAATGAACAATTCGAACTATTAATAACGGATATCGCAGAGATGCCTTATGACACAAAAAACTTATTCAAATAAATTGTGTGCATCAAAGACATTTACATTTTTTGTGTAGTACGATTTACCATTATACAAAAGTCATTCAGAATGAAAAGGACTTCACAGGCTATTTCCAGAAAATTCAAGATATACATTTTATTTGAGATTAAAATATCTTTAAAACATGGTATTTTAACCAAAATCTTTAGAACCATTTTTGAGAAAGTCAAAATCTTCGAAAAACCTTCTATGTAAACGGTATTGGGGGACAGGGCTGCCTGCGGCATATTGTCTCCTGCGTTCTTCCACCTCATCTGTTCCTTGGTGGTGGTGGTAAGTATTGACATGCTTGGAATAAGCACAGTCTGGGTAACTAATACGCCGAAAATTTTACATGCTTTGGATTTGAACCCGAGAGGCCTATCTTTGCTATCTGCAATATTTGCCGAAAAGGTGCTGATCTGGATGTTCCGTTTACATAAAACTAAGCAAGTGGTTTGAAATTTGCTCCAGTCCCAGTCGTCTGTCGTGTACAGAAGAGATCACCACATATGATGCCCACCTGTCAATATTTGCTTTCCTATTGCAGGTAAGCTGTAAAAAAACTAAAATTAGAAAACGATGTTTCATGTATGAAATTAGGCATGCAAATAAATTAAACTGAATTATAAAACAGAGTGAGCGTTAAAGATTTCCTTTTCTGTATAGAAATAGTTCCACAATCAAAATCGTTCACTCTAAGAGTAATTAGAGATAGATAGGTATCTTTCTAACTGAATGTGAGAAAAGGAGAATGAAAATAAAACATCAGTGTCAGTGATCTATGCTCATTCAACCGTTTGCCTGTTAGCAGTAAAAACACAGAAGGCGAGTACAAGTTCCCAACAGGCTCTTGCATTCCTAAATAAATAGGTATCGCTTTTACAAAGTTTTTGTATTTCATTCTGTTATATTAAGAGATAGGCTTCTTTTACTTTCAAGATTGTAAGCTTTTTTATTTCATTCTCTTACTTTAAGAGCTAAGCTCCTCTTAAGGGGAAGTGGGACTGTAAGCATTATATGAACGTGCACCTAACCCAAGAAACGTGGATATCTCTGGATGTAATTGACAAGTACATTGTAAAAATGTGATTTGTTACACTCACATGACTTTCTCCACTCTTGTACAAACTATTTTTACAAACACTTATTCTCCATATACTTCATGTTAATCGGATAAACATTGGCAGAAACACTTGTAGAAACTATCTAATTGCTAATGTTCTTGTAGGTGCAAGGGGAATATGGTAATCTTAAGCGATAGAGTTGCTATGTGGAGCATTCCATTCTCTTTGTATGTCCAGGACATAAAAAAAGTAACGAATTCTCATTTGATAAAAGTATAAATATTAGAAAACTCAAACAAATAGCAAGGAATATCTCGGAAATTGTTCCCTCCACAAAAAAATGTATGTGACATAAATTGCGTGTTTTAACGAGCTCTCATTTTCTGTGTAGCAAAAAAATTCTATATCTTACGGGTTGGCAAATATGCGAAGGTCATGCAAAATAAAGAGGACTTTAGGGGGAGATTCCCAGAAAACTCGAGATATACATTTAATGAACCATAAAAATATCTTAAACATATGATATTTTAATAAATAATTGAGAAAGTAAAATATTTCGAAAAGTTTTCCATGTAAAGGGTAGTCTGGGGTAGGGGAATTTTCTTGAAAATCTTCGAGTCGCATCTTTGAATGAGTTTGTTATTTATCCGACTTTTCGTTTTTGAGTTATGCTGCTCAGACACACACACGGCCTTTTTCTAAGAGCACTTTTTTGGGTTCAGGGGGTCTCAAAACATGCATTTCTGGTAAAATTTCGGTATCTTATTTTTGAGTGGAATGCAATACTTTGTTTATTATATGCATTGAGAAAGTAAAACCGTTATTGCATTTCAGCACATTACTTATATGTCCTTTAAATTTTGACAACCATAAGCTCTTTAGTTTGCCTGAAAAAAATGATTAAATTCTAAAAAGGGTTTGCTAGATAAACGAAAAAAGTTCCTTTTTCTCAGGAATAATTGATGCAGGGAGCTGAGCTTTTTACTACATATAAAAGCATTCTACCCCATAATACTGAACTAAAGAAATTGAGCTTCCCATAGTATTCATGGTTGCACATTGTTTTTCTCTGTAAGGAAATGGAATCAAAATTTGCTTCTAAGTTTGTTAAACGAAGTCCTCAGTTTTTAAAAAAATGTTATACTTAAAATAAACGGTAGTTCAGTGCATGTAACAGATTATCTCATACAAGTGTACCAAATTTCAGACTTGCAGGTTTATATTTTTTGAGAAGATATTTTTTGGAAAAATGTGGTTTTGAGATAATTACAATTGAAATTTACATTCAGGCGTGTGGCTAACAGTGCAGAACAACAGAGGGGTACGCTAGAGGCATCCTATATTGCTTTCTGATTTGCAATTCTATGCATTTTGACCTGGGAATCCTTAGATGAAGCCTGTGATGCTATTTAGCGTAAATCACGTGTTAACATTTTAAGAAGTTTTAGCAAAACGGCAGTGTAACTCTAAAGTTTAAACTAGTACATTTAAGAGCTAAGAGTTTTAAATGACCACATGTATATTCTGAATTGTAAATAATTGCAGAACTATTTTTCATTAAAAATAAAAGATGTCAAATTTTTCCATCTTACACTTCCAACTCCTATTGATTTCGAGATAAGAAATGTTTTTGTGTTTCGTTCTCTTATTTTAAGAGCTAAGCTTCTCTTCGTTCCGAGATTAGATACCTCCGAGTTAGTTTGGCATTATTTAAAAAGCTTCAAATAACTCTACTCCTATGGGTATTAAGAAAATTGCTTTTTTAACGTGTTTTACATTAAAGCTGCTTTTGTTTCATTTTATGAACTAATCTAAATAATATTTACAACTCGTGATTTTGAGCATGCCTAGATAAATTACATTTCTGGTGGTATTAGCCATGATCATATTTTAGGCGCTCGATAATGTGCCTTCACTGTGAGGATACAAAGCTAGTGTTTTAAAGGAAACGTTGCTTGCAGGTTTCCGCCACTGAGGGTCGCAAGTAGCCAACCAACATTGCTACGTGACGTCACATAGGTAAACAAACGCCTCTTAGGCCCGAGGCCAGCTAGCGCCCTCCTTTACATGACCCCTTTACTAACCCCTCTTCCCATCCCCTTGTCATTGGATATGCGTAATTTAAATACGCTCTCCGAAATGACTCTGAGACACACTCCTGTAAGGGATTAGCACTCCTATCTTTCTGGAGGCTATTTCGTGGGAACCAGTGGCGTACGGATTGTAACCCTTTAGGTTCATGTGCTACTTGTCCTGCGTAAGAAAGTAGCAAAATGCCTACAATTTGTTCCACATTCATTGATTTCCCTTTTTACTTTCTCTACTACGTATAGTAAGTAGGGGAAGTATTGTAATCCACCCAAAAATTCAATACCGAAATTTCACCGGAAATACATGTTTTGAGACCCCCTGAATCCAAAAAAAGCATTTTTGGAAACATGTCCGTGTGTGTGTCTGTCTGTGAGCAACATAACTCAGAAACGAACAGTCGGATAAACACCAAACTTGGTATTTAGGTTCAGTATCTTCCAGAGATGCGACACGAAGGTTTTCAAGAAAATCCCCCACCACAGATTATCCTTTACTTGGAACATTTTTCGAAAATTTTAATTTTCTCAAAAACTGCTCTACGATTTTGATTAAAATATTATATGTTTAAGATATTTTCATTAAAAATGAAATGTACATCTCGAATTTTCTGGGAATGTCTCCAAAAGTATTCTTCCTTGTGAACGACTTTTGCATAACTGGTCAATCATAAGAGATAGACAAAATTTTACTACACAAAAAATGTAGATCGCGTTAAAATACACAATTTTCATAAACATTTTTTTTGTTGAGTCAACCATTTTCGAGATATTGCTTGTTATTCCCTTAAATTTTGCAATACTTACACTTTTTCTCAAATGGAAATTCGTTATTCATTTTTTTTGTCCTGGTAATACAAAGAGAATGGAATACTCCACATAGCAACCAGCTCTTAAAAGATTTGACTATCGCTTAAAGCCTACCAATTCCCCTCGCGCCTACAAGAAAATTAGCAATAAGATTAATATGAAGCATATGGAGAATAAGCGTTTGTAAAAATAGTTTGTACAAGAGTAGAGAAAGTCATGTGAGTGTAACACATCGGATTTTTTAGCTTCATAAGCAAAGTGTTCATAAAATATTATTCACAAATTTCAGTGCATTTCTGTAACATTATTTTTTATTTTCAAATTTAAGCCTCATATTTTCCCTATTTATAAGGAGCATGTTGTATGTGTGTGCGCGCCTTCTACCAGTCTGACAGAAGAGTGTTGTTTCCAGGAGAGGTTGCTAGAGTGCCATGGCTAGGTTTAGACAGGAGAGAGAACGCTCTAATGAGACTACAGTACAGTACTACCATAAAAACATCAACACAACATACGTAATGGAATAAATAAATAAATAAATAGGTGAATAAATGTTTTATTTACTAATGCAATAGTTAGGCGTTTGTGTTTCTCTTCTTTACCAAGCTGTAATATATTTTATACTATTTTCATACTTTGTGAGCATATGACTTCGCGCGGCGGTGTTTGCATTTTGGCTTGTTTACGAAACCGTCCACTGTGAATATCAAACTCAACTCTACAGTTCCTTACTGCAGACCTGTACATGCTACGCACCGGCAATGGTGACGTAATACGGCCTGTCGGTTATGTTTATGTGCAAGATTCCTTTGCATCCCGTCTGTGGTAGTACGTGTACGCCCAAGCCAACCTGCTAACCTTGGTAAATCAGATATTAGTTGTTTGGTTACAAAACTAACACTTAGGTAACGAGTGCGGTCAATTTAAAACACAACCAAATAGTGTTTTCAAACCCACAACTTACTGAAGGTTATTTTGTAATGTTTGTACACAATATTGTATCTAGTTTTGTATAAAGAATGTAATTTCATCAAAAGTTGTGCCTCCTATAAATAAGTGTTTGGAATTGAAGTTCAGTCTATTTATTAATCGTTCCTAGGTGAGGCAGTATTTTTAACACAAATGATTTCAGTCTAATTATATAAAATATAAATTCCCTAACAGCCCACCTTAAAGCAATAAGTGTATGTACCAATATATAAAAACTGTATATAACAGTCATTGTATATGTTTATATTATTGTATATATGTAATAATGTTATGTGAATGTATTACGTAATTTAATAATGTAGGAGCTGTGAGAATAATAGGTTAAAAGTTGCTAACAATGAGGTAACCTTGAGGCAATAATGAGTAGGAATGTTTAATAATGTTACTAGTCATTATTGAAGCAACAATAGTGTAAATTTTGAGAAAGTTTATAAAATAGCCAATCAACAACCAAAAAAAGGCTTAAGTTAAATAAAAGTGTTCTATTGGATTAGGAATAGCCAATCAGAAACTTGAAATACAGAAATTTACAAATGTGGCGATAGAAATGATGTCAGTTGCTTGTAGAAAGTGCTCATAACTGGACGCGTTTGTTGTAGACTGTTCCTAACAGGATGCGAGATGTGTCCTCGAGAATACGTATTCAGTGTGCGATGAAAATAGTTTACATGTTAAAATGTGCAAGTAATTAATTTAATAAAATCTCACAGCCCTCTCTATATCAGTGAAGTGTTATTTAAATCGTGTCAAACATTAATAAAAGGAGTGAAGTAAAATTATAATCTTGTAAGCCTACATTCTTAGTCGCACCACAACCCTGCAAAGAGAAACATGTCTCTAACAATAATACGGACGCAGTCGAGGCAAACATAAATATTTAATATTTAAAGAAACAGTCAAATTACAAAGTTGATATTTTTTGGGGGGGCAAAGGCCACCGGAAAGTACATTTGGGGCGAAGGCTACCTAAAAGCGAGTACTATACGTGCGGTTGCAACGAACTTTAAGTTCAGCTCCCCAACAGTTGAACAATAATACATCCTACTTCAAATCGGCCTTCCATACGTGAAGCAACAAACAACGACAAATTGGCTCCCAAAGCGTGGGTCAAAATAACAATACAACAAACAACCTACTTCATAGCGAACCAAATCTAGTCGTGATATTCTTAATTCTTATTTAGGGGCGGCCCCACCTCGCCGCCTCCGGTGATGATCAGCCTCATAGGCTTTATCGTCACCCCAATCACATACTGTTAGTAACTAAAGGCATGCAGTGAGTGTTGCGACGTATCAGTAGTAGGGATTCTTGTAAAATTAGATGGGTCGTGTTCCACTTGAGCACCCCAGTTAGTAACGTCAGTAAGCTGGAGGCATCCGAGCACGTCATCGTGATAGTTGGGTGACACTTCATGACGCGGCCTGAATGCCGCCCATAGCAGATGAGATGAAGTGAGTGGTGAATAGAGTTAGTACGGAATTTATTACTATACATGTAGGTTTTCACGAGGTTAGAGAGAATAACATGCAGTGAGCTATGTGAGATGGTATGGCGGGTTGTTGCCGTAGCTTTTCAAGACATTTCTTTCTACAACGCTTATTTTTGGAGATATTGTACAGTATCAACTAAAAGTATTGATACACTTTATTATTGGACATGGTCCATACAAGACATACTGGAATAAAATTAACAGAACTACATATGCGATGTTTGTGGAATTAGGGACACACTGGAACACACTGTTTTCGAATGTAATAGATAAAAACAAAAGGTACACCCTGTAGTGCATACTCACTTATGTATATTGAAGATTCCAGGCCAAACTGACAACACATGTAAGAAAGGTGCTGATGACAACAATGGGAAGAAAAACTCTGAATAGCAATATTAGAAATACTAAGTAGTTTGATAAAGGTAAATTTGAAACTTGTATAATTAGTTATGCATTTATTATTATTATTATTATTATTATTATTATTATTATTACTATTTATAAGCTCTGTTAGTGAGGAATTAAATAGACTGTCTATAAAAAGTGAAGTTTATAATAATAAAGTAAGATGAAGATATAAATGAAAGGTAACAACGAAGCAAAATACAGATTCAGGTAGTCGAATACAACAAAATTTGCAATTTGTATTATTAGCATTTTGTGATTTTTTAAATCTTTAGAATGAATAATCAACCAAATTATCCTGTTAATATGTGATTATTCAGACAGCAAGTTGAAGACAATAATGGAAAGTAAAATCACGAAACAACATACCAAAACATATAGGTTGTTGAATATAATTTGAAATTTGTATCATTAGCTGTGAGATATGTATTATCAATTATTACTTTATCTACATATTGACAAAAGTAAACAGAAAAAGTATTTCACCAAAATAGGCGTTTTGAGGTTTCAGGGATCCAAAAAAGGCACTGTCGGTGTGTCTGTAAACACTAAGAAAGAAATGAAGTCGATGGTTCAACTTCCACAGATGCAACATCTTCAAGAAAAGTCCCTTACTCCAAACTCTCCTTTACATGGACAAACATTTATTTGTTATTTTCTCAGAAACTGCTCTAATTCTTTTGATTAAAACGTCATATATTTAATATATTGATATGGGAAATGCAATAGCATCTTGAATTATTCTATGATGTCCTCTTCATTTGATCGAATTTTGGAATATATTGAAACCTTAAAATATAGACAAAACTTACTACAGGAATATTTGGATATTATTGAAACCCACAATTTGTGTTATAATCATAAATTCGTGTCTAGAATGTATTAATATACTATTCCTTCTTTCTCTGTTAACCTTCTCGTATGTAGGACTTAAACTTACAGGACTTACAAGCAGATTCCTGGGGCCAGAGACCTGTCGAGGATCAGACACTTTAAATTAGGTAGATTAACCAGGATGAGTGATCAGCCCGATACGTGGTATGAGAGCGAGGAAGGAGATGACATGAAATTATGGTGAAACGGTTGAAAGGAAAGGTGATGTAGCAGTTGGTGGAGTGCATGGTTCGCTGGGATCGAACCCGGGTTGCCTTGGTGAGGTGGCCTTGGTGACACCACCTAATATACTATTAAAGAGTTTGTGGAATTAATTGTTCTTCCAACAAGCCGTGTGTTGGACAGGGTTGGAAAGGTAGAATCAGACGATTGAAAAATACAATGCCTAATTGTTCTAACAGTGGTTGAAACTATGAAGCCCGGGACTTAAAGTACTTACAACATTGTAGGTCGCCATTAGGGTAGGTCATCTCAAAACAATTTGTGGTTTACCGGGAAAAATGCGAATCAGTTGGGGAATTTTATGTCGTACTGGCAAGTTGACATAGTAGCTCAGTGGTTAACCGGACGGAGACTGGGAGATCCGTGCTTCAAATCCCGGCTATGGCAATGAATTTTTCGGTCTTCTGATTCTACCTCATTAAAGAGTTGAATTGTAAAATATTATTTTTACTTTCCTTACTATGTATAGTAAGTAGGGGAAGTATTGTATTCCACCCAAAAACTCGATACCGAGGTTTCACCGGAAATATATGTTATGAGACCCCCTGAATCCAAAAAACGCATTTTTGGAAACATGTCCGTGTCCGTGTGTGTGTGTCTGTGTGTCTGTGAACAGCATAACTCAGAAACGACAGTCGGATAAACACCAAACTTGGTATTTAGGTTCAGTATCTTCCAGAGATGCGACACAAAGGTTTTCAAGAAAATCCCCCCACCCCAGATTACCCTTTACATGGAACTTTTTTCGAAAATTTTAATTTTCTAAAAAATTTCTCTAACGATTTTGATTAAAATTTCATATGTTTAAGATATTTTCATGACAAATGAAATGTATATCTCGAATTTTCTGGGAATGTCCCCAAAAGTATTCTTCATTGTGAACGACCTTTGCATAACTGGTAAACCATAAGAGATAGACAAAATTTTACTACACAAAAAATGTAGATCGTGTTAAAATACACAATTTATGTCATATCCTACATTTTTTGTTGTTGAGTGAACCATTTTCAAGATATTGCTTGTTATTCCCTTAAATTTTCCAATATTTATACTTTTTCACAAATGGGAACTCGTTATTCATTTTTTTATGTTTTGGACATACAAAGAGAGTGGAATGTGGCATAACAACAAGCTCTTAAAATATTTGACTATCGCTTAAAGCCCACCATATTCCCCTTGCATTTACAAGAAAAATTAGCAATAAGATTGTACAAAAGTAGAGAAAGTCATGTGAACGTAACACATCAGATTTTTATATCTTGTTACATACACATATTGCTTTAAGGTGGGCTGTTATTGAATTTATATATTATATAATTAGACTGAAATCATTTAAGTGTTACAAACACTGTCTCAAAATGGAACAAAAAGAATATTTCTAGAAGTAATTTGAGGTGCACGTTATACATTACACCCCAATTGCATATTAAAATTTAACTTGTATCGGACTGAAACTGTGTGTTTTGCATATTTCACGGTGGGTATCCCAAGTTCTTCGTTTGAAAGACAGGAGACGTGCTTACGCCTGTCACAGCGCAGAGGAGGGAGGTCGTCCAGAGTGAGGTTAGGAGAGCTCTTGCCTTATTTACAACACGTATACCCGGCAGGGCTCTAGGGAGGCAACTGCGAGTTCTTTTGCAGCTTAATGTTTACTAAGAGAGCTCTCACTCGATCGCTGCAACTTTTAGTAAAGCACGTTTTGTTAAGTGCCACGCTTTCATACGAGGAGTCTGCAGTCGCAGAGAAGGTCGCCTGCAGGTGCTGCCGGCGCAACAAGTTACCTGCTTCCCATCTCAATATTTTCCAGAGGGTACTCCTTATGTGACTCAAGGCCCCAAAACCTCATAAGGTGTGATCTATTGTCATTTTAAACCAATCATAGATGTTTATTATTTTATAAAAAGGCACTTGATAAAGTGTCAAGAACGAAATTTTCTTGTAGATGCAAGGGGAATTGGTAGGCTTTAAGCTATAGTCAAATATTTTAAGAGCTGCCATATGTGGAGTATTCCATTCTCATTGCATTACCAGGACAAAAAAATGAATAACGAATTCCCATTTGAGAAACAGTATAAGTATTGGAAAATTTAAGGGAATAACAAGCAATATCTCGAAAAGGGTTCACTCAACAAAAAAACGTGTATGACATAAACTGTGTATTTTAACGCGATCTACATTTTTGTGAAGTAAAATTTTGTCTATTTCTTATGGTTTACCAGTTATACAAAAGTCGTTCACAATGAAGAATACTTTTGGAGACATTCCCAGAAAATTCAAGATATACATTTCATTTGTCTTGAAAGTGTCTTAAACATATTGTATTTTAATCAAAATCGTTTGAGCCATTTATGAGAATATTAAAATTTTGGAAAAATGTTCCATGTAAAGGATAATCTGGGGTGGGGAGATTTTCTTGAAAACTTTGGTGTCGTATCTCTGGAAGATACTAAACCTAAATATCAAGTTTGGTGTTTATCCGACTGTTATTTTCTGAGTTATGCTGTTCACAGACAGACACACACACGGACATGTTTCCAAAAATACTTTTCTTTTGGATTCAGGGGGCCTCAAAACATATATTTCCGGTGAAATCTCGGTATCGAATTTTTGAGTGGAATAGAATACTTTCCCTACTTACTATACGTAGTAGAGAAAGTAATAAAAATAAATCAGCAAGAGCTACTAGCAATGATCAATAGTGGGTCACTACAAGATTGCCCAATGTCAACCCACTCTTTAACATATATAGATACGATAAGATAATGGAAAGAACAAACAAAGGGAGGAATATGTTTTGGAACGTTGATAGTAGAATACTGGTCTTCGCAGATGATCAAGACTTATTAACAAAAAGTGAGCAACTACAGAAGATATTTATATTAAGCACTTTAGTAAAACTATACAATATGGGAATCTCAATTGTACCCGTAATAATCTAGTTCGGTCTGAAATACTGAGCGGGATGGCTCAGGCGGTTTTTCTGTGGCCTGCATTCGCGCGGTCTCGGGATCGATCCCCGGCGACCTCCCACTGTGACCCATAGGTTTTTTGGGTGGTTTTCCCGGGTCGTCAGGCGAATGCTGAAGTGGTTTCTTTCATCCCCCAAATTTCCTGTCCCTCCATTTTGTTCCATTCTTTATTCAATTCATTTTTCATACCTTTGGTCTCTTTCAGGATCGGAAGTGTTACGGTGCAGCGTGGCAGCGAAAAGAATGCTTTTGTGACTCTTCGTCCCTCGCGTTACGCTGTCTGCCGGGGTATCCAAAACCCTTTGAGGAGCATTGGACCCCCCTGTGTGAAATGGGGTACTCGGTCTGCCGGAATGTCTCTATCTGGAAACTTAGGGATCCTATCATTGCTCTGCCGTCGCTCGATCTCGGCCGCCCGGTGTCTCCTCTCGCCTCATTCTTCCTCTCGGGGACGCCAACTCGTCGGACGTAGGTGCAATATCCACTCTGAATCGAAGCCGAGTCCCCTCGTAGTCAATCCCATCAGTCCGAAGTAATCCTAGAAAACAAACCAATAGAACAAGTATCAAAATTCAACTTCTTTGGTGAGATAACAATTAACAGTGAAATAGATATAAAAATTAATACATTTTATTACATAGCCGGAACAATCAAACGAACACTAAAAATAGAGCTAGAAAAGAATCAACAATGAGACTATATAAAACAATGTGTAGTGGGAATATTCTCCGCCAATTTTCTAGTTTCATTCCTCCTTTTTACTATTCACGTGACTTTTCTAACTTCTAGTTGGTCACTTTTCTATGTTTTATGCCGTTTCCCATTGGTTTGCTAATTTTTAAAGTTGACCTTCACCGCGTCTAACATTATCGTCTTATTTACGCTTGATTTCCTTTTCTGTGCGGATGACTGCATCTGACTTCCGTCTGTTGTATTCGTTTCCTGTAGGTTTCACAAATTCTATGTAACTTAAGTGCTCGCTAATGGCTTCGCCTGTTTGCTCGTGAAACATTTCCCATTTTTACAGTTTTCGCTAGTCTCCCTTCGCTCTGAAATACCCTGTTTCATCCATTTGATTTTCATATGTTTTATTTTACTTAAGTTCATTTTATTTATTTGTGTTTGTTCTTTACTTAGTCTTCGTCGTTATGATTCTATTCCCCCTTTCCTAATCCTTCATATTATCTTTATCCTTCTTTCTTCTTATTATTCCTATCCTTATTATTCTGATTATGATGATTATCATTGTTCTTCTTATTATTATTACTCTTTGGTCGGATCTTATTGCTTCAAAAGGCAATACCTATTATTACCTATGTCTCAGAAATATGGAACTATGAGCACCAACAGTAAAGCTAAAATACTATCAGTAGAAATGAAATTCCTCACATCAATAGCAGTATATACAAGAATGGACAAAAATGAAATAAGACAGCATCTAAATATTGAACTCAACACTATAGTAACGAAATACAGAGCAGACTGGAAACATACAAAAAGAAAGCCAACGAGCAGAATCCTTAAAGCTACCTTAAATTATTGACCCCAAGGAAGACAAAACCCAGGAAGACCCAAGAAGAATAGGAATTAGGAGCTGGATCAGGTTGCGATAATCTATACCGTGCAGTAGTAGAAGTACAGTTCCTTCATTTTATGCCAAGGCCGAGGATCGCGCGAATGCGTGCTCCACAAACGTTTACTACACTACGGAGTTTTCCGTTTCCTAACTCCCACGTTATTTATTCACAAGTGTAAGTAACATATACAGGGGGACCATTAAAGCTGGAACTGTAAAATATCTCCAAAACTAAGATTTGTGGAAAGAAATGTCTTGAATGAAATAGTAATTTCATTTTAGGGTCAATTTAATTTTTTAAATGGAAACATACCTTTTTTATGTTGTTTTCTTACTCCTTATAAAAGCTAAAAACATTTGTATAAAACACTTTGCAATTGTTCTTACACCAATGTAAATAACAACGAAAATTCTGAATGTCTTTGTACGAAGAGCGCAATGAATGGTTGGACCATCGATGGATGGTCATTTGAGGGTCAAGTTACGTTTCGTAATTGTGAACCAACATTTTTTATTTTGTTTCCTTATTCCTCATCACAAAATAGAGACTTTTATAAACCATTTTCTAATGGGAAAACAATATAGAAAATGCAGGCTCCTATTTAAAAAAGTTAAATTGGCCCTAAAATGACATAACGTCTTACAAACAAAACACTACTAATGGCATTTACTTTCCCCCATAATATCAAGCAACTTTTGTTCAAGGTATTTCTTTCTACAATATTTTACACTCAACTTAAATGTTCCACCCCGTATGTAATGAGTACTAACCTTGTTATAAATGTTGTTGAAAGTGGTGTCCATAAGACATTCTTGACATCGTCGGATGAAATTACCATTTACACGCATAAGTTCTTCTTGCGTAATGTTCAGAATTTCAACTTTTATATTGTCCTTAAGCTCGTCTATGGTGTGGGGATTGTTCCTATGAACTTTATTTTTTAGGTTTTGCGATCCCGTTGTTCTAAATCTATTGACCAAACATAGTAGTGTCTATACCGGAAAATTTGAGATATACATTTCATTTGTCATGAAAATATTTTTAATATATGATATTTTAATCAAAATCGTTAGAGCCATTTTTGAGAAAATTAAAATTATCAAAAAATGTTCCATGTAAAGGGTAATCTGGGGAGGGAGGATTTTCTTGAAAACCTTCCTGTCCCATCTCTGAAAGAAACTAAACCTAAATACCAAGTTTGGTGTTTATCCGACTGTTCGTTTCTGAGTTATACTGTTCACAGATAGACACACACACACACACACACACACACACACACACACACACACACACACACACGCGGACATGTTTCCAAAATGCTTTTTTTGGATTCAGGGGGTCTCAAAACATATTTTTCCGGTGAAATCTCGGTATCGAATTTTTGGGTGGAATACAATACTTTCCCTACTTACTATACGTAGTAGAGAAAGTAAAATTCTGATGTGCCTGTATCGTTTATTAGTGTGTACAAATTATTCCTGCGAACGTTTAGTTTTATATCTACTTCATTTTTACCCAGATAAAACTTTTCAGAAATATCTGCATTACACATTTCGTTATAAATGTAAAAGGAATAGCAATAGTCAGATGCTTAAGAATTGGACACTATGTACTGCTTTGAAATTTCTTGCTGTTTGCGTGTAATCGCGAGAAAAAAAAACTGATATCGAAATGACTTGAAAAGAAAACGAAGTATTGAATGATTCGAACCATTAATAACGGATATCTCGGAAATGGTAATCCTGCAAAACAGAAAAGAGTGTATTTTAAAGAGATCTACTTTTTTGTGTAGTTCATTTTCGTCTATAGTTTAACCTTTACCAGTTATACAAGGTTATACAATCTGTCTTCCGAGTGTAAGCTTCACAGCCTTTTTCCAGAAAACTGAAGATATACATTTGTAATGTCAAGATCTTTAATATATATATATATATATATATATATATATATATATATTCTAATTAAAACATTAGACCCATTTTGGGGAAAATCAAACATTTCAAAAAATCTTTCATGTAAAGGGTAATTTGGGGTGGGGTTTTTTCTTGAAGATCTTCGTGTGGCATTTTTGGAAGGTACTGAACCTATATACCAAGTTTGGCATTTATCGTGCTTTTCGTTTAGGAGTTAGGCTGTTTACACACACACACAACACACACGCACACGCACATGCACACGCACGGACGGAACTTTTTCTAAAAGTTTTTTTTTGGATTCAGGGGGCCCCAAAACATGTATTTCCGTTGAAATATCAGTATCGATTATTTGGGTGGAATGCAATTCCATATCTACCTACTGTGTACGTGGTAGGGAAAATAAAAATGTTCACAAATTAAACATAATATAAATAATGATAATCATGCGCTGAATTAAGAATTTTGTACAGTCCAGTGCATGAAAGAATTACGTAAATTTGTAGAGTGCAATGGATGTTAAACAGGAGCATAACTTGGTGTACTAGGCGAGGGTTGTTAAGAGCCTCCGAAGGATATTTGTGCTTACCACCCTCAGGAGGAACGGATAAAGTGAAGGAACCGCAGGAGGCTATAGATCAGAGACGCGCAGAGGTCACAAGCGATTCCAAGTTTATTGACTCGGTCACTTCAGCAGCTGTTCAGAGAAGCTTCCCCTGGCGGAGCTGGGGAGAACTCGACCCACTGGAGGCGGTTCAGAGAAGATTGCCATCTGACAGGACCAAGAAGAACTATCCATTTGTCTCAGATTGACACTGCACAACCACTAAGCCTACTTGAAACGTGAATGGGAAGCGGAATAATAGGAAATGAAGGAAAGGAAATTCGTAGTTGAAGAGAAACCACCACAGCATTTGTCTTGCCAACCAGAGAAAACACGAAAAATCCATGGTCAGTGTAGCCGGCCCCAGGAATCGAACCTCGGACCTCGCGCGTTACCGCGGAGCCATTTCGCTCCGTAAGAACAGGTAGTTGCTCCTTAAGGCGACATTGCTTAGGTATGATCGGGAAGGGGATGAAAATATAGTTGAATATGCCTTCTTATATTGATGTTGTAAATTATATCATATTTAAATATTGAATTTTGGTATTTACGATTGTTTTTTTATATGTCCGTTTTGATACCTCTTGACAGCTAAATGCATACAATAACCTATGAATTTTTCGTATTGTATAAAGCCACTTTCATTGCTCTTCCCTGAAATATATTTGCTCCATCACTTTTAGAATAGATCTTATTTTTCGTATTGTAATCCGTAAACTTCTTTTTTGTTCTGGATGGAGTTTATTCTAAATTCATTTCCTATTAATATTTCTTCATTCACTTTCATTTCATGCATGTTGAAGATGTTAGTTGCTTCACGTATGGCAAGCCAATTTGAAGTAGGAGTTGTATTGTAGTTCAACTGTTGGGAGCCGAACTTGAAATTCGTTGCAACCACACGTATAGTACCCGCTTTCCGGTTGCCTTCGCCTCAAATGTACTTTCCGGTGGCCTTGGCCCCAAAAATGTTTAAAAAATATTAACTTTTTAATTTGACTGTTTATATAAATATTATATATTTATGTTTGCCTCGGCTGCGTCAGTATCATTGTTAGAGGCATGTTTCTCTTTGCAGGATTGTGGTGCGACTGAAGAATGTAGGCCTACACAGATTATCATTTTACTTCACTCCTTTTATTTATGCTTGACACGATTTAAATAACACTTCAGATATAGAGAGCTTTGAGATTCTTTTATTAATTACTTGCATTTTTAAACACGTAAACTATTTTTGTCTCACGCTAATTACGTATTAAATTTCTCGAGGACGCATCTCGCGTCAGGAACACTGTCTACAACCAACACGTCCAGTTACGAGCGCTGTCTACAAGCAACTGACTCGATTTCTACCGCCTAAATTTGTAAATTTCTGTATTTCAAGTCTCTGATTGGCTATTTCTAATCCAATAGAATACTTTTATTTAACTTAAGCTTTTTTCTGGTTGTTGAATGGCTATTTTATAAACTGTCTCAAAATTTACATTATTGTTACTCCAATAATGATTAGTAGCATTATTAAACATTCTTACTCATGATTGTCTCAAGGTTATCTCATTGTTACCTCATTGTTAGCAACTTTTAACCTATTATTCTCACAGCTCTTACATGATTAAATTACGTAATGCATTCATATAACATTATTACATGTATACAATAATATAAACATATACAGTGACTGTAATATACACTTTTATATATTGTTACATACACATATTGCTTTAAGACACGCTTTTATTGAATTTACATATTATATAATTAGACTGAAATTATTTCAGTGTTAAAAATACTGCCTCAGTGCACCATATCAGTTGTTTTTAAATAGGTTCTTTTATCTTATTATGACATTGTATATATAGATGATGTATCATAAGTAACGTCGGTTTTTAAGCAAAATTTTATTTGGAACGTTTTCTGGCAAGAAATTAAACTACTCTTCAAAGTAGAGACCATCAGATTCTATTAACAAAAGCATACTTGTGATGCGATTGGTTGAATATTGTTTCCGCATCTTGCTCATAAGTCTGTACAGAATAATTTTACATTATTTGTACACAAACACTTATCATGATTAAGGTGAACATGATAGAAGAATGTCCTCCGTGGCGTAGTTACCATGCAAGCCTCTAGTTCCCGAGGTTGCGGGATCAAACCCGGCGGAGGGCGATAGATTTTTTTCGAGCGTAAAAATCCTTAGCATGGCTTCCTTCGGAAGGGAAGTAAAGCCGTCGTAGATTTACGGCACGTAAAAGAACCTCAAGCCTGATAAAGAGTCCTCTGAGCAAAATTTCCGGTCTTTCACGCCCAATATGGAATGGGACGCTAAGGACCACAGTAGTTAAAGAGCGTCCATAAATAAAACTCAATTTAATTTAATTTGATAGAAGAATCAGCTTTTAAAGAGAGAAAAACCTTACTCCGCCAGTGTTATCTCAGAAAGGATTAAATCTATCAGGACTGAAGTTTCACAGCAAATAGATGCAGGTCTTCTGAGTCTACTGATCTACTGTTATACAAAAAAAATGGTTACTAAGGAAGATGGGGCATTTTTCTTAATTGCACGATTTTTGTATTACAATTTATCAGAAATAATTATCTTCACAAAACATAAACCATCACTTTATTAACACCTAAGCAAACCAGTAACAGCAATGAGGTTTGTTTTTGTCCCATCAAACTTTCAAGCTATCCTCTATAATAAAATTCATGAAAGAACCGGTCATTTATATCCGAAAAGGTCATTCAGAGATAAACTGTTCAATGTAAAAATGAAGGGAAAAAAGCTCAAAAATCACGTTGTTTAGACAGAGAAGCAACCATATATAGAAATGGTACCGATTTGTAGAGCAAAACGTAGATAAGCTAAATGCATCTAAGTCATGATTTGCCTGTGAAGTGGTGCAAAATTCAAAGTACAAAATGCCGGATACAGTATATTTTAAAAACATCTGATGTGTTACACTCACATGACTTTCTCTACTCTTGTACAAACTATTTTTACAAACGCTTATTCTCCATATGCTTCATGTTAATAGAGATATTAATCTTATTGTTCATTTTCTTGTAGATGCAAGGGGAATTGGTAGGCTTTAAGCGATAGTCAAATCTTTTAGGAGCTGGTTGCTTTGTATTACCAGGACAAAAAAATCTGATGTGTTACACTCACATGACTTTCTCTACTCTTGTGCAAACTATTTTTACAAACTCTTATTCTCCATCTATTTCATATTAATCGAGATAAACATTTTCAGAAACAATCTTTTGACATGCAAACAAAATTAGATTTTACACATAGTGACCAGTTCTAAAAATATTTGACTATGCTTAAGGCTTACTATGTTCCCCTTGTTTTGTATTTGCAAGGGCAATATAGAAATACGCCTTTAAGCGTAGACATATCTCTTAATAGCTGGTTGCTATGTGCAGCACCATTCTCTTTGCCACAGATTAATACTCTTTGCATATCCAAGACAAAAAATTCCCATTTGAGAAAACAAGTATTTAAAAAATTAAGGGAATAACAAGCAATATCTCGAAAACGG
Organism: Deroplatys truncata; assembly: GCA_030765065.1. Lineage (NCBI taxonomy): Eukaryota > Metazoa > Arthropoda > Insecta > Mantodea > Mantidae > Deroplatys > Deroplatys truncata. Next base: position 40,357,205 of record CM060987.1, on the reverse strand, counting down.
TTCACTCAACAACAAAAATGTATATGGTATAAATTGTGTATTTTAACGCGATCTACATTTTTTGTGCAGTAAAATTTTGTCTATCTCTTAGGGTTTACCAGTTTTGCAAGTCTTTCACAATGAAGAATACTTTTGGAGACCTTCCCAGAAAATTCGAGATATATATTTCGTTTGTCATGAAAATATCTTAAACATATGATATTTTAATCAATATCGTTAGAGCCATTTTTTAGAAAATTAAAATTTTCGAAAAATGTTCCATGTAAAGGGTAATCTGGGCTGGGGGGATTTTCTTGAAATCCTTCGTGTCGCATTTCTGGAAGATACTGAACCTAAATACCAAGTTTAGTGTTTATCCGAGTGTTCGTTTCTGAGTTATGCTATTCACAGACACACACACACACACAGACAGATACAGACACACACACGGACCTGTTACCAAAAATGCTTTTTTTGGATTCAGGGGGTCTCAAAACATGTATTTCCGGTGAAATCTCGGTATCGAACGTTTGGGTGGAATACAACACTTCCCCTACTACTATATGTCATAGAAAAAGTAAAAAGACAAAAAAAAAAAAAAAAAAAAATCAATAACGAATTCCCATTTGAGAAAATGTATAAGTATTGGAAAATTCAATCAAATAACAAAGGATGTCTCGTAAATTGTTCACTGATCAAAAAAATGCATATTACATAAATTGCGTGTTTTAACTCGATCCACATTTTTTTGTGCAGAAAACTTTGGCTCTCTCTTACGGTTTACCAGTTATTCAAAAGCCATTCCGAATGAAGAAGACTTTTGGAATTCAGAAAATTCAAGATATGCATTTCATTTGTCATAAAAATATCTTAAATATGTGTTATTTTAATCAAAATCGTTAGTCATTTTTGAGAAAATCAAAGTCCTCGAAAAATGTTCCATTTATAGGGTAGTCTGGGTGTGGAGGGATTTTCTTGAAAAACTTCGTGTCGTTTCTTTGAAAGATACTGAACTAAATAGTAAGTTTAGTATTTATCCGACTTTTCGTTATACTGTTTAGACACATGGACCTTTTTCCAAAAATGATTTTTTGGATTCAAGGAGCCGCGAAATTCCGGTATCGAATTTTTGAGTGGAATACAATACTTACCGTACTTACTGTACGTAGTAGAGAAAGTAAAAATTTTTTTCTTAATTGCACACTTTTTATATTACAATTTATCAGCAATAGATAACTTCTAAAAACGTAAACCACCACTTTATTAACATCTAAGTAAATAAAGCATTGAGGTTTGTTTTTGTCTTATAAACATTTCAAGCTATCCTCTATAATAAAATTCCTGTAAGAATCGGTCATTTATATCCGAAAAGGTCATTATGGGAAAACTGTTCATGTAAAACTGAAGGAAAAAAGCTCAAAAATTACATTGCTTAGACACAGAAGCTACCATATTTAGAAATGATATCGATTTGTAGAGCAAAGCTTCTCCTGAAAGATAAGCTAAATGCATCCCTCTACTCGTAAGCCTATAGTAGTTATAATTTGTCTGTGAAGTGGAGCAAAATTCTAAGTACAAAATGGAGATACAGTAACATTAAAAATATATATATATATATAAAATATAGTAAATATTTTGCCTATATACATATCAAATTAAAGAGGAAATTTCAGTTCATAAGACCGAGCGAGATGCCTCCAAGGTGACGTGTGAGGCTCGCATTCGGGAGGTCCCAGGTTCGATTCCCGATGGTCGCCCACTCTGACCATGGGTTTTTCGTGATTTTCCCTTGTTGGCGAGGGCGAATGCTGTGGTTCGGTCGGTGTCGAGCAGATGGCGCAGAGGTTTGCGATTTGGAACTTCTTCTCGGCCCTGCTAGAGAGAAGCCTGTAGATCCTCCACTGCTGGGTCGTGTTTCCCCGGTCCCGCTAGAGCAACTCTCCCGAGGCTGGGCGGTCAGACCTGGAACTACAGGTGAGCCAAAAGACTCTGAACCGCCTGCACGGTGCTTTTCCTGTCACCGTCCTCGGCGCACGTTGCCGTCTGCCGCTATCATAGAAAGGCGCGCATGAAACAATACAACTACTTTTAAAGGTTTTACTTACCATCTTTATGAAAGGAAATGCTGAAACTGCCCACTGTAGTTGTCCATACATTTTTGACACCTCTTTAGGAAACCATCCAACATGGAATTTTTGCGAGGAATTTTCCAAACGATGACCGATGTCGTCTAATGTTTCTTCGGTAAGAATGGAACGCCGTCATTTAGATTTCTCAGCCTGAACACTTCCTGTGGCCTGAAATTTACTGTAAAGTTCACGGATTGTTGTACGGCCTGCAACTTTTACACCTGGAAATCTTTCTGCAAATCGTACTTTCACTTGGCAAGCTGACCGAGTTAACACATACGAATCATAAATAAATACACGCTGTGCCGTAGAAAACATATACTGAGCCATAATATACTTTGTGACTAAGTACTGGAAAAAATAATAAATAACTCGTAATAACTGAACTGCATCACATCACAGTCAAGTCAATACTGCACTTCATACTGCAGAGCAAAACCACAACAGTGTGACTGTGTTTATAGCAGGAGTGCGTTATCATGTTTTTATCATATTTCCACACGCCCAGTGGAAAAACACACACAGCAGTAATATTGTTCATAAAATACCCCTCTTGGGTAACTTAAAACATAAAGTGTAAGACAAACCTACACACTCTGGAAAAATTAAAACAAAATATCCGCCAGGAAATTTCTCAGCGTGAACTACGGCGAGTGATAGATGGTTTCCTAAAGAGGCGCCAAAAATGTATGGACAACGATAGTGGCCAGTTTCAGCATCTCCTTTCGTAAAGTTGGTAAGTAACGCCTTTAAAAGTAGTTTTAAAAATGTTATATGGTTTTATCCGCTCCTTTCTATGATAGCGGCAGATGGCAACGAGCGCCGAGGAAGCGGAGAGGAAAAACATTGCGCAGGCGGTTCGGAGTCTTTTGGCTCGCTCTGTTTTAGGGAACTCTGCGCGTCTCTGTCGACTTGCGCCGGCCTCACATACGTCTCCTGTGGCTCCCTCACCTCATTCGTTTTTCCCGGGGGTGTACATAGAAAGGATCCATTAGGGGCCGGTGCTGGATTGTCCCCTATGTTGTCTAGTCCAAACCTTCCTAACCCATTTGTAAGACTACATAAAACTCTAAAAATGTCATTTTTTGGAAACATTTAGGAATGTTCAGCATTTATTACCGTTAAGCAATGAATAATTGCAATAGTCAAAGTGAGAAAAAAGTACATTATAAAATCACAAATTTAACTTGAAAAATCCGTCTACCTTTATAAAAAGGATGTTCAACTAAACAGTTACAAAGCTTGAGTTTAAACGCAGTACCAGTTTCTCACGCTATATCATTGAAACCAATCGCATGGGGTTACATAAAGACTTAATCAGTCTGTAATAAGACATATATAAGTCTGACTTTCCTATGATATTATGGGTGTGAATTTCATTTCTAGTACCATAAAGCTAATTACATGCCTTTTAACATACAGTAATCACTAAAAAATCTAAATTTATCACAGAAAGAATCTCCAGTTTAACAAGCAGAAGTCCCGTACGTGATTTAAATGGCGATTTAGATAAAATTCGAGAAGCTTGCCTTTATAGTAACAAAACATCGTTAACGCCACTATAATTACCTTATTAAATAATACCATAGTAGAGTAAAGAGTGAAGAAATATTGTGTTACCTTCACATGACCTCCTTTACACTCTATCGTTTATTTGTGAGTATACAAATTATTCTTACGAAGTTTATTTTCCTATTTACTTCATTTTAATCAGAATAAATCTTTTTAACACTTAAATGATTTCAGTCAAATTATATAATATAAAATGTAATAACAACGCGCCTTAAAAGCAATATGTGTATAAAATAACATATAAAAATGACGTAACAGTCATTGTATTAATGTTTATATTATTATGTACATGTTCAATAATGTTATGTGAATGTATTACGCAATTTAATAATGTAGGAGCTGTGAGAATAATAGGTTAAAAGTTGCTAACAATGAGGTAACAATGAGGTAACTTTGAAGCAATAATGAATTTGAAAGCTACTTGTGATTCTTGGAAGCAATAATGTAATTTTTGTAAAGTTTATAAACTAGCCAATCAACAACCAGAAAAAGCTTTAGTTAAATGAAGGTATTCTATTGGACTAGGATTAGCCAATCAGAAACTAAAATGGAGCAAAATTTACAAATTCAGTTGCGAGTTGCTTGTAGACAGTCTTCCTAACCGGACGCGAGATGCGTTCTCGAGAAATTTAATACGTATATTGTGCGAGGCAAAAATAGTTTACGTGTTAAAAAGTGCAAGTAATTAATAAAAAAATCTCAAGCTCTCTCTGTTTATCAGTGAAGTGTTATTTAGATAGTGTCAAGCATTAATAAAAGGAGTGAAGTAAAATTATAATCTGTGTAAGCCTACATTCTTCAGTCGCACCACTCCCTGCTAAGACATTTATGTCTCTAAAAATATATATAAATACTGACGCAGCCGAGGCAAACATAAATATATCGTATTTAAAGAAAGTCAAATTACAAAGTTAATATTTTTAAACTTGGGGCGAAGGCTCCGGAAACTTTTTACCATACGTGCGGTTGCAACTACTTCAAGTTCGGCTCCCCAACGTTCGAAATAAGATACAACTCCTCCTAACATAACCTTCTTCAACATTTCTTTACAGGTACAAAGGGAAGAGCGATAGTGAAATGTTTTAAAACTGGACGCTATATCCTGGCCTTAAAACTCCGTACTCTTTCCATGACATTGCGAGCAACAAATTCAAAATCGGCAGCTTTAAAAGAATAGCTGAATATTGAACAATTCGAACGTTAATAACATATATCTCGGAAATGTCTGATACCACAAAAACTTATTTGAAATACATTGTGTGTTTTAAATAAATCTACGTATTTGGGTAGTATGTTTCGTCTATCGCTTAACATTTACCAGTCACACGAGATTTTACAACATTCCTGTCAAATGAAGACTTCAAAGGCTATTCCCAGAAAATCATACATACACACACACACACACACACACACACACACGCGCGCGCGCGCGCGGGCGCAACATTTTGTGAAAATTGCAACACCAAGAAGGAAACACATGAATTCAATGAATTTAATGCCACAGGTTAGCTGCATGAAAAGTAATAAATGATAATCTTTTCAAATCTATACATGACCTTTGAGCCCTAATATTCAGTATTTGGTGTAGCCTCCATGCGCTGCAATTAGAGCTGCTATACGCCGTGGCATTGAATCAAAAAGGTTCTGAATTAGTTCCTGAGGGATTTCCCTCCATGCAGTTTGTATTCGAGCCCACAAATCCGTGACGCTGGGTACTGGAGGGGCTTGACGCATCAGGTGCCGACCAACTATATCCCAGACATGTTCGATGGGCGACATGTCAGGCGAACGTGCAGGCCAGAGAAGCAATGGTACCCGTCGCTCTTCGAAGAAGGTTGTACATTCCTCCCAATATGTGGCCGGGCATTGTCCTGTTGAAATGTGGCTGTGAGATGCCTGAAGCAGGAGGGGTACCTCAGGCTCTACAAGTACCGTTAGGTACCGGTTGCTGTTCAAAGTGCCCTCAATTCGCAGGAGGCAAAATCGTTGTTGTAACCAATGGCGCCCCAAAGCATCACACCTGATGTTTGTCGGCTAATCCGCTCAACAATGCAGCCCTCCAGGTTGCGCTCACCACGGTACCGCAGGACACGTATGCGGCCATCGCTGTAGGACACATTGAAGTGGGACTCGTCCGAAAAGACTACATTTTGCTACTCAGCATCCTAGTGACGGTGTTCACGTGCCCATTGCAGTCGGAGGAGTTTGTGGTTTCTAGACAATGGAAGCCTACGTAATGGCATGCATGCAACCATTCCAACCTGCAGCAGACGGCGACGAACCGTTGATGCAGACAAGTTCACACCTTTTGTAGTGCTTCAGCGTCGAGCCATCACTGTGGATGAAGCTGTACGGTCCGTTACGGCCATGCGGACAAGATGACGGTCATCCCGTGCTGTGGTCATGTTCCGTGGTCCAGTACCCGCTCTTCGCTGTGTACGACCATCATCTATCCACTGCTTCTACACACGCATCACTGTCGTAGCAGCATGCCCTGTACGAGCCGAAATGTCACGGTATGACAAACCCGCTGCCCGGAGACCGATCATTTTTCCCCATTGGAACTAACTCACATGCCGATATGGCTCCCTTTGACGTCGACGAGGCATACTGGCACTCACTTTATTGTTTCCACATTGTTTGACAGCTCTGCACTGACTACACTGGTCGCAACACTGGCCTTGACACGAGAGGGCTCTGCTCGGTCTACGTGTACCCCATCTCTCTGCAAACCTAATCACTTATTGCTTGAACTCTCTTCTACACTTTCACTAAGTTTGGAGTTATTCGGGAAATTCTTTCTTGGTGTTGCAATTTTCACAAACGGCAGTTGTGAATAAAGTTTTATATTAAAGTTTTTATTCATAAACGTATTAATTATTATAAAATAAAAAAAGCAATTCAAAACAAAAAAACTCATATTTTTGAAATTAGAAACCAATAGCAAAACAAGCAAGAAGTTAGCTTTCATCACTGCACTAATTAATAGATGTATGACCGTCTAGATGGCATTGGGTGAGAGCTGATGTTAACTGCATGTACACACAATTCGAATACAATCATTTGAGGGCTGTTCCAGGTTACAACAGATAGTAATACACGCACATAGGTTGCCTGAAGCTCAGTGTATACGGTGAGTAACAAACCACAGTAGAATGACTCTAAGGAAAGGAATATTAGTCGAAAAACGTTCTATAATTATAGCACTACCACATGCAGGGCACACCATGACGAAATGGCTCTACTGCAGAAAGTAGGTATCTCTTGGTGATGCATACCAGTTTCCAGATATGCAGATATAGGTCTTTTGAAGGATTATGGGCAGTCCAGAAAGACCTCAGTTCTAACAGATAAGTAAAGGGTCTTTCAACAAGAGTGTGCTATATTTAACATGTAATAGCTGCCGTTGATATTGAGTTGCAGCAGTTATTTTCTTCATGTGGTTACAGTTGTTATTGACAAATAGCCATGAATCGTTACAGCATTCAGCATCGCGTAGAAATTGTGAGAATTTATTATCAAATTGGATCATCTGTTCGCCAAACCTTCCGTGTGTTGCGTAAAGTTTATGGTGTGCATAATCGTCCCTGCGAGAGAACGATTCGGCGTTTGATCGATAAATTTGAAAGAACTGGTTCTGTCAGCGATCAAAGAACGCCTGTACGTAATCGACGTAAGCACTCCAACGAAAACAGGCGCTGTTCGTGAGAGTGTACGCGAGAACGGAAACGAATCAATTGCTCATCGAGCGCAAGAATTGGGGCTTTCGCCGACCACAACTTGGCGAATTCTGCATTGGACTTGAAGTTTCACGCTTACAAAATGGTGTTAACTCAAGAGCTAAAGCCCAACGACCATAGGTTGCGCCGTGTATTCGCTGACTGGGCTATGGAGCAATTGGAAGCTGACCAGGATTTTTGTCGAAAAATTATCTTCAGCGACGAAGCCCACTTTTGGATGAACGGTTGTGTTAACAAACAAAATTGCCGCTATTGGATCAATCACAATCCAATGCAGATTCAAGAACGATCACTTCATCCGCAAAAGGTTACTGTGGTGGTGTGGAGTTTGGTATGATGGAATCATTGGTCCATATTTTCTCCAAGATGAAGATAGAGAAGCTCTGTCAATGGAGAAGGATACCGGACTCTTATAAGGGACTATTTTTGGCCTCAATTGAATGGTATGGATCTCAGAAACATCTGGATCCAGCAAGATGGTGCCACATGTCATACTGCTCTCGAAAAAATCGATCGATTGAAGGAGAAGTTCAGAGGTTTCATTTCCCGTGGTGGTGATTTTAACTGACCCCCAAGGTCATGTGGTTTAACGCCGTTGGATTACTTCTTGTGGGGTTATGTTAAATCTCGAGTTTGTCAACGAGCCAGAAACATCTTATGAATAACATCACGCGTGTTATTCGTGAAGTTGGACCTAATTTACGTTCTTCTGTCATTGAAAATTGGGTCAACCGTATACGCGCAACCCAACGAAGTCGTGGCGGTCACTTAACTGATGACATTAATTATGTTCCAAAATAAAAAAAAGAAATAAACCTCTATCATTTATAAAACGTGTTTTATTTAAGTTCAAAGATAGAACACTCTGGTTGAAAGACCCTATATATTAAACTCATTAGTAAACGAGACAGATTCAAAGCAGCGTCTGAAATGCGGTCTCAGTTAATGGAAACAAGCGATATACAAATATCAGTTTCAACCATTAAGCGACGACTCTGCAGTGAGGGCCTAAATGGACTTGTAACATCTAAGAAACCACTATTAAGTCCTATTAACAAAAATAAATGCCTAGCCCGTGCAAAGCAATACAGGAATTGGACATCTGAAGAGCGGAAAAAGGTCCTGTTTAGAGCTTAAAGTCAGTTCCAGCTGTTTAGTCCAAAGCTTCGGACATTTGTTCGTCGCTGTGCAGCGGAACGTATGATTTCCCAGTGCATCAAGCCAATTGTTAAACATGAAGGAGATTCCTTGATGGTTTGGGAGAGGGAGGTTCGGTGGTGGCTTCGTCGCAGATCTTGTAAATATTGAAGAAAAATTGGAACAAAAGCAGTACAATAGAATCCTCTAATACCATGCCATACAAGTGAGACTCCTTTAATGGGCAGTGGTTTTGTCTTACAACAGAACAACGGCCTCAGACACACATCACTGTATTGCAAGAGGTATGTTGAACGTAACATGCAGCTGAATTCTTTTTCAAAAACATGATTTGGCCACCTAAAAGTGCAGACCGCAACCTCGAATTACAAGCAAATCTCATGTGTGAAATGTGTTACAAGAAAAATGGAATCAAATCAATGCAGATATTCTAGATAACTTGATAAACAGAATGCCTAGAATATGTACTGCTGTTATCAAAGCTCAGGAAGAGTATTTTAATGACAAACGTTTAGTTTATTATCCTACATTGTACGTTTTTTGCTTTCAATTGTGCTTATTAGGTAATAATAAAAGTTTTTATGTGAAATAACACAAGTTTCATTCACCTTCCACTTTTATTGTGATTATATTGCATTTATTGAAATTAATGAGCATTAGTGCATAGAGTTTCATATAAGTATATTTAATACATGATACTTTAATAAAATCGTTAGGGCTATTTTTTAAAAAATTGAAAATTTCAAAAAATGTTGCATGTAAAGGGTAGTTTGGGGTGGGTGAATTCTCTTGACAATTTTAGTGTTGAATCTTTGGAAGGTACTGAATTTAAATACAAAGTTTGGTGTTTATCATACTTTTCGTTTTTGAGTTATGCTGTTCACACACATACACAAACACATCCACGAACCTTTTTTCCAAAAGCTTTCTCTTGATTAAGTATCTATACTCAAAACATGTAATTCACCAATATACACTACAGTAGCACTACAGTTAAGGGATATGTTGAAATGGTAATGGATAAAGAAAGTAGCATGAGTGTTTTGTTTCGTATTACGTACATAGTTTTATTATTCGTTTGTTTTCAAGAAGTATAACAACCTTCTTGATATAATCTTCCATACATGAACGAGTAGTTAAGCCTATTAGCAACTTTTTTACTTAATGGTAATAGATTTACAAAGTTATGGGTACATCAATTTGCTCCGCGGTAGTTGACCTACGACCCCGAGTTTCTCTCAGCCGCCCTCGAGAGGTTGTAGATTGCAGACGTCAGCACACTATAACATTAGATGCTTTTAGCTAGCTCTCTTCTTACCTCAAAGAAAACAAGTCGCTTTCCGATGTAGCCAACTTAGGAGCAAAGTTGGCAAAACTTGGAGCTGGCTCTAATATTGGTCAAGTTGTCTCTTCTTCTTCTTCCTCCTCCTTTGCTTCTTCGTCTTGTCGACAAGTTTCGTGTTGCGTGACCCTCCCTCCATCGCTCACCGTAACAAAGCTGCCCTGCCCTTCTCTTTTCCTCCTGCTATCGCCGTAGTCTGCTAGGAGATGGTCTTGATTGTAGCTCCAGGCCAAACTCCAATTAGTACCTTACCGTCTGCACGGTACGCATCTTAGCGGAACAGCGACACAAGTCGCTTGCATCTCCCTCTTTGTTCCAATTTTCTTTCTGCTGTTCTTCGCTAGCCAAAACTCTTTGTTTTTTCCCTTTTTACTTTCTCTACTACGTACTTATAGTAAGAAGAGAAGTATTGTATTCCATCCAAATATTTGATGTCGAAATTTCACCTCAAATATACTTTTGAGGCGCCTGAACTCCCCTCCCCCAAAAAAGCATTTTTAGTAAAAGGTCCATGGATGTGTGTGTGTCTCTCTCTTTCATTCTCTTTTCCTCCCTCCCTCACTCCCTCTCTCTCTCCCTCCCTCCGTCTATCTGTGTGTGCGTGTACCTGCCTGTGGACGGTACACTCAAAAACGAAAAGTCAGACAGATGCCTAACTTGCTATTTTAAGTTCAGTACCTTTCAAAGAGGCGACAAGAACTTTATCAAAAAAATTCAACCTCCCTTTACATGAATAATATTTACTTTCTCTACCATGTACAAGTGCTCGTAGGTAGAGAAGGTATTGCATTCCATATCGAGATTTCACCGAAAATTCTTGTTTTGAGGCCCCGTGAATCCAATTAAAGCATTTTTAAAAAAATGTCCGTGTGTGTGCGTGCGTGCGTACGCGCGCGCGACTGTCTCTCCTCTCAAAAAAGAAAAGTCGGATAAATACCAAACTTGGTATTTAGATTCAGTAACTTCCGAAGATACGATACGAAAATATTGAATAAAATCTCTCCACCCTAAAGTGCCCTTTGCATGGAACGTTTCAAAACCGTTGATTTTCTAAAAACATGGTCCTACGATTTTTATTAAAGTACCATAGAAAGAAATTTACATGACAAATAAAATGAATATCTTGAATTTTCTGTGAATAGCCTCTGAAGTCCTCTTCATTCGGAAGGAATTTTGTATAATCTTGTATAATGGTAAACGTTAAGTGATAGACGAAAACGTACTTCACAAAAATGTAGATGTCTTTAAAACACACGATTTATTTCAAAAAAAGTTTTTTGACATAAGCCATTTGAGATATTTGTTATTAATGGTTCGAATTCAATACTGGTTATTCTCTTATAGTCCTGTCAACATTTAGTTGTTTCTCGCAATTGTATTGAAACAGTATGGAACATTAAGGCAGTTCTTAAACATTTGACTATCGCTGTGTATAATGCGGCTATTTATGCAAAGGTTTATTTGGGTTAAAATGTAGTACATAGAAAAATGAGCTGTAGTAAGAATAGTTTGTATACCCACTAATAAACGATAGAGAGGAGAGAAAGGCATTCCAAAATTATCATAAGAGTTTTTAAAATTAAAACACTATATATTTAAAATTTTTATATAGGAATTAAGTTTATACATTTAATTTCCTGCGATTACCCCTTAAAATCCTCTTTATTCGAAACGAAGTTTATATAATTTTGTATTAGGGGTAAACTATAAGAGATGGACAAGAACATACTAAACAAAAATGTAGATTTATTTAAAACACACAATTTATTTCAGTAATTTTTTGCATCAGCCTTTCTGAGAGATCTGATTTGAGTTTTTCAATAATTGTTATTTTAATGTTGTCGCTATTAACTACCTTCTCGCGATCTTTGGAAAGACTATGGAGTTTTAAGACCAGCAAGCAGTTCACTTTTAAATACCTCACTATCGATTTTTAACTTCAAGTAGATAGGAAAATCAGTTTTGCAAGACTGGTTTGTACAAGGTGATTTATGAAGAACTGACACCTTTCTTTCTTTATTATTCTGTTCAAAATTCACTCAATGCTGCAATTTTAGCACCAAATATGCAGAATGTTCTGGAGTTTTGATTGCATGTCACTAGATGCGCAGATGTTCACGTAATTGTTAGTTTTATTGTCGGCAACTGTTTTTGAGATTTTGTTCTAGTCAACGTGAAAATGGAGTACACAGTAAATGAACGCCTCTTCCTTGTAAAGCAAGAATTCAATTACAGCTACTCAAAGGACATACCAGAGAGAATTTTGTGTTCCCCAAAGAAACACAATACTGGGACTGGTAAAACAACTGGATCTCTGGTGAGTGAAAAAGGCAAATCTCGTTCATCCAGGCTTCCCACGGTGTTGTTGACGTAAGAGCACGACTGGATAAGTCACCCTAAAAATCATTAAGACTTTGTCGCAGGAGACGGTACAGCTACTCAATGTGTCAGAGAGCTGTGAAAAGTGCAGGCCTAAAGCCGTATAGGATTACGGTTGTCCATCAGTTACAGGAAACAGATAAGGATAAAGGACTGAATTATTGTCATTGGTTTCAGGCGTTCATTGTGCAAAATCCTGCCATATTGTCCATCACATGGTTCCATTTATCCGGCTATTGGGCCAGCGAAAATCCACATGATATTCATGAAGCATGTATGCAACCGGTTAAAATCGGTGTTTGGTGCGCGATATCCACGCAGAGAATAGCGGGACCAATTTTTTTGAAAAAAATGTGAACACTGCAGAGTATCGTCGGAATTTCATGGAGTTTGCTGAGCAATTAGACGGACGTAATACTGAATCAAGGATATTTTCAGCAGGATGGCGCTGCATGCCATACATCAAATGAATCCATGGCACTAATTGCAAGTTTCTTTGACGACCGGATAATTTCCAAGAACCTGTGGCCACCGAGATCTCCAGATTTGGCATTGCCGGAGTTCTTTCTATGGGGTTACTGAAAAGACAGTGTTTATGCCACACGTCACCTGACATTGGACGATCTGAAGCGCATTCCTCCAACGAGTGGCCAGTAACATGAAACGACGTGTTGAGTTGTGCCTTATGCAGGATGGAGGACGTTTTCAACATTTGCTATAGAGGTAAATAATTTCTCAAAATTCCTCTGCATTTCAGGTGTAATAAGTTATCGCTAGCATAACTCGTTTTGAAACAACTAAAGAAATAGACGTGTCAGTTCTTTATAAATCACCCTGTATAATGAAATGTGTAATGTAGCTATTTCTCAAAGGTTTATTTGAATAAAAATGCAGTAGATAAAAAAATAAGAATAATTTGTATACCCACTAATACGTGATAGAAGGTAGAGAAATTCATGTGAGTGTTACGAGATTTTGTTGTTAAAACACTATATACTTAATATTTTATTTTTGCGATTAGTCTGGAAGTTTGTATAGTTTTGTATTAGGGGTAATCTATAAGAGATGGACAAAAATATACTACACAAAATGTAGATCGTTTTAAAACACATAATTTATTTTAAATAAGCTTTTTTGTGACATCACCCTTTCCGAGATAGCAGCTATTTCTGGTTTAAGTTTTTCAATAATTGTGATTTTAATGTTGTCACTATTCACTGCGTTTCTCGCGGTGTTTAGAAAGACCATAATTTTAAGGCCAGCAAGCAGCTCGCATTTAAACACCTAACTATCGATTTTTAACATGAAGTAGATAGAAAAATCAGCTTTTGCAAGACTAGTTTGTAGCTATAAAGTTGCACAAAAATAAATAAAAGTGCACAGAGAAATTCATGTTATGTCAGTCTCGAACGTTTGTTATGAACCTAAGCAATAAAAAGCAGAATAGTCCTAAGTGTTTTATAGATTACGACAGTTCTAGGGAAATTTAGAAGTAATAACGAATATACCTACACGCGAGTGCGCGGAAATTTTCTAACGTAATTTATTTGGATCAGGGAGCTCAAAACGTTTATTTCCAATGATATCGTGATGTAGAATTTTTGGGTCGAATACAAAATTCCTCTTCTTACTGCAGGTAACCTAAAGTAAGTAATACATATTAATACCTTAGCTATAAGTAATTTGAAGATTTTGAAAATAATTTTTTTTCGAGTAGAGGAGAAAATGATTTAATCACTAACCCAGCCCCGATGGGATTCGAGACTGAGAGTGTGGGACTCACTAATAGCCGGCATACCCACTAAAAACTTTTAAGGAAAAAAGGAACAGACGGAAGGAAAAAGAGGAATTCAAGAGATGATATACAGCAGTATCGCTATTGCACCTGCGCATTCAGGGAATGGATATATTGGCCGGTACACTGGGCCTAAGTCAGGACACAAGCATGGCCGGAGCTCCAATTATGACCTGGAGAATTCAGAGTGATAAGTGATGGAGTTATTGGTGTTAAGGATAAAGGATGTAGTATGCTCCCAGTCGGGAGAATCCTGGTGTGGAGTCAGTAGCTGGTCATCCAGTCTCATCGGAAGGGCTGCTAGCTCCTCTCTGACGAGCTTTCTGATTGATTCTAGCTGACCGTAGAAGTGTCCTGGCATCACGAGCTTGCTTGGAATGTGAGGAATTAATTTTCTGTTAAAGAGCACGGTTTCACTGTCCGACTGTGGCTCTGCCAGTGCTCCCTCCAGTTTAATGAGTTTGGTGTTGATGTTCAGAAGCTCCGCTTGCATATCCTCCAGTTTCTGCACGATGGCAGAATCGGAGGTGACGAGGTCAGCATCAGAGAAATTCTGAGAGATGGTCTGCGATGTTGGGTGGCTGGGAAGATGTTCGGCAAAGGTCTGCGAGGGTAAAGTGGGCACAAGACTTGTTCAGTGTAGTGTCCCTTGCCTCCACAGGAGGCGCAGAAGCGACGGGATTATGCGAGCAGAACGTCGGCATATCACTGGGCGGACACTGCGACTAGCCTCGATTGACAGGGTTTTCTCTAACAAGGGCAATCCTGCGCCCAAGGCCCCGAGTAATCGCCGTCATCGACAAACTCGACCCTGACCAGCGGTGTAGGTCCCTTGACTCCTGATCCTGAACGCCCTGGTCGCAGAGGGCCAGAGGCGCTGAACGAAAGGTGAACAGCAACGTGGCGACAACGGAAGCTGTCAATGAACTCCTTGGACCCGGCGGTGAAGCGGGGTGGCAGGCGATGAGACGCGAGTGGCCGGGCGGCGGGCTGTGGTTGGCAGCGGTGAAGTGCCGACGGACTTGTCCTCGACTGGGAGTTTGCTTTCCACCAAGGAAATAAGCTTGGTGGTTGTGGAGTGAGCTGTCTTCTTGCCCATGTTTACTCGACGAGATCTCGAAGTCTAATTTATAATCAGCAGGTAAGACTTTAAGGACAGTTTTTCTCAAAAGGCAATAAACAGGGGGTACGAAAATGTATTCCTTCTTTGGGTCACCAAATATGCAACACGCACTACACGACTCAGCAGCATGTGGCAACAAAATGGGGAGCCAGCCAAAGTGGCGCGGCGCTTGCGAGTCAAAATAACGGGCAAACTCTATTTTCGCCACCTCTGGGATAGAGCAACGAAGTGCTAGGTATGAACTTAGGAGAGAAAAACATTCACGGAAACTTAACATTTCAATTAAATATGGAAAGCATACCAAAGCAAAAAAGCTGTTCTCTACTCTCTATAATTTATTAATGGTACACAAACTATTCTTACTAAGGCATACGTTTTAGCTACTATATTTTAATTGAGGTAAACCTTTGCAGAAATTGCTACATTATACATTTCGTTATAGATACAAAGGGAACAGCGATAGCCAAATGTTTAAAAACTGGACACTATATTTTGGCCTTAAAATTCCATACTGTTTCCATGCTAGAAACACCTGAATGGCAACAGAACTTTAAAAGAATGACAAAGAATTGATCAATGCAAAACATTATTAATACTTCAGAAATGGCTTATGCCACAATAAATTATTAAAATAAATTGTGTGTTTTAAAGCGATCTACAATTTTTATGTAGTGCATTTTCGTCTATCGCTTAACATTTATCAGTTATACAAAACTATACAAAACTCCTTCCGAATGAAGCTTTCAGGCCATTCCCAGAAAATTGAATATACACTATTTATTTGTCATATAGGTATACAGGGTGGAACATTTAAGTTGAGACTGTACAATATCTCCAAAACTAACGCTATGATAGTCCTTTTAGGGTAAATTTAATTTTTTTAAATGGGAACCTATAATTAGGATGAAGTTAAATTGACTCTATAATGACCATCATAACGTCCTCCAAACAAAACACGACTAATGGCATTTACTTTCCCCCATAATATCAAACAACTGTTATTGAAGACCTTTCTTTCTGCAACACTTAGTTTTGGAGATATTGTACAGTCTAAACTTAAATAGTCCAGCCTGTATGTCTTTGACACATAATATTTTAATAGAAATCCAAAGTCATTTTTAATAAAAACAAAAAGTTCCAAAAATATTCCATATAAAGACTAGTTTAGGATGGGGGGATTTTCCTAATCTTGGCGTCACATCTTTGGAAGGTACTGAACTTGAATACTATGCTTTGTAATTATCCGACATTTCGTTTTTGAGTTATGCTGTTACGACACACACACACACGAATCTTTTTTAAAACGTTTTCTTTATTCAGGGCTCTCAAAACATGTATTTGCCATGAAACCTCAGTATCGTATTGTTGGATGGAATAAAATATGTTTACGTGGTAGAAGTAGGATCTGTATGTTTTAGAAAACCTGCATTTATATTTTGGAAGCTCGCGTGTGTCTCTTTATGTTCCATTGTTATATTTAATTTTAATGAAGAATGAAAACGATTTTGGTATGAATAGAAAATTCAGAATGCATTCAACTTTACCGGAAATACATGTTTTGAGGTGCCCTGAATCAAAATAAAGCATTTTGGAAATATGTGTGTATGTCTGTGAAAAACATAACTCAAAAACGAAAAGCTGGATATATACCAAACTTAGAATTTGATTTTAGTATCTTCCAAGGATACGAATCGACGATTTTCAGTAAAATCGTCCATGCCAGACTACCTTGACATGGAACATTATTCGAAAGTTTTGATTTTCTCAAAAATGACTCTTAATGATTTTGATTAATATATCATATGATTAAGATGCTTTTTTATGGCAAATTAGATGTATATCTTGAATTTTTTGGAAATGTCTCCAAAAGTCCTCTTCATTCTGAATGATTTTTACATAAGTAGTAAACCTAAGAGAAAGACAAAGTTTTAATACACAAAAAAATGTACACCTCGTTAAAACACACAATTTATGCCATATACATTTTTTTTTGTCGCATCAACCAATTCCGAGATGTTTGTTGTTACTTATTTGAATTTTCCAATACTTAGTTTTTCTCAGATGGAATTCGTTATTCGTTTGTTTATGTCCTGGACATGCAAAGAGAATGGAATGCTCCACATAACAACCAGCTCTTAAAATATTTGACTATCGCTTAAAACCTATCATATTCCCCTTACACCTGCAAGAAAATAAGCAATAAGATAGTTTCTGCAAATGTTTATCTCGATTAACATGAAGTAGATGGAGAATAAGCGTTTGTAAAAATAGTTTGTACAAGAGTAGAGAAAGTACACTGCTGATATATGTAATGAAGTATTTGGGTAGGAAACGTTACGGGCCTGAACTTAAGGTTTTGCCAGTTATAAGGACTGAGGGGCACTGGAAGAAACCCCAGTCAGGGAGGACGGTTGTGGCGGGATTCAAACCAAGGGCCTCTCGGCCACCCGTATTGATAAAAACAGTTGGTAATAATACCAACATAACATTGGAAAACCTTAAAGAGATTTTAATACCTAGAGAAGATACAAGAGAACATTATATATGTATGAAGAAATTAAAAAAAAACAAATGAAAAAGAAATCTGCAATATCATAACTGCTACCTAATTTCTAAAACCTGAGCATGTATTCCAAATTCTTATAATACAATTTATTAGTTTTATAAATTTCAATACCTTAATAATTTTACATGTATGTACAATAACCACACTACACAAAATTTCAAAATACAAACAAAACAAACTAACAAAAACCAACACACATTCCAAAAACATTTTACAAATTTCACAATTTCAATATAAATTTACCATTAAGCTATCTGTTTTTAAATAATTACTTACATTAATTATATTAGTTAATTTTATTATTGAATTATCTACATTATTTCCTCCTTTTTAATATAATTTTATCATTTTGTAAAACATTTTATCAATATTTTCCATCCATAAACAAAACAAATTAACTGGTTACAATACTGGTAACCAGTACTAAATTTGACTGTTAGCCGGTCAATAAATTTTTAAGTGATGTTTTTCTCCATAAGTATCTAATAGCAACCGGAGCCCGGCGGAAGCCCGTTTGTACTGGTATATCTATGAAGAACTAAAATTTAAGTTTCAGCAAATAAAGGTGCCTAATTTTCTTTCTAAAAACGAAATACTTGGAAGATAAGCGACCACACAACTAAGTCCGGCATACATTGGTTTTGATAAACCAACAACCTACAGTAGAAGTCGCGATATGACCATGAATTAAAAGCCATGCTGAACAATTCAAAATAAAATAATTAACGTCCCGGGTGCAGTCATTCGTTTTAATGTGTGAAAATGATGCTAGATTTATGCTTTGCAAAGAAGTGTAGTAATCATTATCATCAAGAATTAAGCCCTCTTGCCTGTCTCGACTTCACAGTGCTATGACCACCTCTTTCTCGGACTACAACATCTCTTCCACCTAGAGGCCGATGTTATTCATTATGGCCGGATTCTTTCAGTACTCATTCGAAAAAGGTGGCTTCTCCAGTGTTTTTATACTCTTATATTTTTACTTTCCCTACTACGTATAGTAAGTAGGGGAAGTATTGTATTCCACCCAAAAATTCCATACCGAGATTTCACTGGAAATACACGTTTTGAGAACCCCCGAATCCAAAAAAAACATTTTGGGAAATATATCCGTGTGTGTGTCTGTGTGTGTGTCTGTGAACAGCATAACTCAAAAATGAAGAGTCGGATAAACACCAAACTTGGTATTTAGGTTCAGTATCTTCCAGAGATGGGACACGAAGGTTTTCAAGAAAATACCCCACCCCAGATTACCCTTTACATGGAACATTTTTCGAAAATTTTAATTTTCTCAAAAATGGCTCTAACGATTTTGATTAAAATATCACATGTTTAAGATATTTTCATGACAAATGAAATGCATATCTCGAATTTTCTGGGAATGTCTCCAAAAGTACTATTCATTGTGAACGACTTTTGCATAACTGGTAAACCAAAAGAGAGAGACAAAATTTTACTACACAAAAAATGTACGTCGTGTTAAAATACACAATTTATGTCATATACATTTTTTTGTTGAGTGAACCATTTTCGGTCTGTATGTGAGGATAAATGGAAAAAATCTGATGTGTTACACTCACATGACTTTCCCTGCTCTTGTACAAACTATTTTTACAAACGCTTATTTTCCATATGCTTCATGTTAATCGAGATAATGAGATGTTAATCTTATTGCTAATTTTCTTGTAGATGCAAGGGGAACTGGTAGGCTTTAACCGATATTCGAATATTTTAAGAACTGTTTGCCATGTGGAGTATTCCATTCTCTTTGCATTACTAGGACAAAAAAAATGAATAACGAATTTACATTTGAGAAAAAGTATAATTATCGGAAAATTTAAGGGAATAACAAGCAATATCTCGAAAATGGTTCACTCGACAAAAAAAATTGTATGTGACATAAATTGTGTATTTTAACGCGATCTACATTTTTTTGTGTAGTAAAATTTTGTCTATCTCTTATGTTTTACCACTTATGCAAAAGTCGTTCACAATGAAGAATACTTTTGGAGACATTCCCAGAAAATTCGAGATATACATTTCATTTGTCATAAAAATATCTTAAACATATGATATTTTAATCAAAATCGTTAGAGCCATTTTTGAAAAAATTAAAATTTTCGAAAAATGTTCCATGTAAAGGGTAATCTGTGGTGGGGGATTTTCTTGAAAACCTTCGTGTCGCATCTCTGGAAGATACTGAACCTAAATACCAAGTTTGGTGTTTATCCGAATGTTCGTTTCTGAGTTATGTTATTCACAGTCACACACACACACACACACACACACACACACGGACATGCTTCCAAAAATGCTTTTTATGGATTCAGGGGGTCTCAAAACATGTATTTCCGGTGAAATCTCGGTATCGAATTTTTGGGTGGAATACAATACTTCCCCTACTTACTATACGTAGTAGAGAAAGTAAAAAGGTATGTGTATAAAAGATGTACAAATAGTTTATTCATTCATTCATTCATTCAGTATTTCATTTTATATTATTTTTAACGCACAGGGTAGTTACCCCGATGGACCCATTGGAGAAAGAAGTATGGTATGTATTCATTTGAACTGAGAAATTAGTGATATGTAAATTAAGGAGTCTTCGGGTAAAATCGACCTGAAAACCGGGGATGAAATTCATTTGTGCGAAAGATATATTTTATGGACAAGATGAGTGATCTAGAGAAAAATAGCCGATAATTTCCATTTTCCCGGCTTCCGATTTGCATCGCTGTGCTCCTATGCCTGAGTGTAACCGACTCAACGCATCCCTCCCTCTGATGAAGAATAAAAGCTTTTTCCATATTGCTTTCATTGCTCCTGAGGACAAAGTATATCTAAAGCTTAAACAAATTGGTAGAGAATGTTTTGTTAATATTCTCGCAGCCCAGGGCTTTGACATACCGTTACGAAAACACTTCTGGAATCAAGAGCAGCTTCTCTGGGGAACGTGTTTAAGGTAAACAGGTGGCTCAGTTACAAATAATTGTGATTGGAAACCGTGCGGTGGCCTCAAGAAAGGAAACTCTATGGTTTTTTTGTCGCCTGGTGCCGTAGCATCAATTCGCATTCAGATGTAGCGACATAGAGCGCCCCGGGTTCTCGTTACAGAGAACTAGATAGCTGCATTATCAGAGGGGTAGTCCCCGCGGGACATACGGAGACGCAATACAAGGGTCAGCTAATGCTTGGCCTCGGTGTTCGGAAACCTAACGTGGTGTTCCCTTCCCTTCAGACGCCTATCGAGTTCACACATTAATACACTCTTTCTTCTAATATTCCCTAATATAGACATCGGATTTGCATGCAGATGCATAGTTTGCTATTACTACTGATGGGACGATATTACTATTTGTCGATAATCGATACCGATACTGATTTTTGAAACCCGATATTCGATACTCGATACGTACATTATAAAAAACTGTAAATGAGAAAGCTTGTTCACTGAATTGTACTCATGCAATCAGTTTTATATTGTATGCTAATTTCGAAATTGTTCCTATTTGACATTCTTCAATTGACAGCAATTTTTTTCCTTGATGTCACAATGTCACTTTTTCATCTGGTAATAAGTAATTAGTCATATTGTTACATGTTGGGGTGAACGCCAAAAGGTTCCCAGAAAATGATTAATTTAGGTCATCCAACATGCACATGGGGGGGGGGGGGGGCGCAACTCGCTGGCAGCAATAAGTCCGGGACCTTGGTGTGTAGATTTAAGGGGAAGGCGTGGGTTTTATATTACATTGAAAGATTACATAACACACATTACCTGGGATTTATTCACAAAAACGTTTGGCTTCTCTACATAATTAACAAAGAAGACAAGATGGTATGAGATGCCACAGACCGTAGACCGGCCACACGCGTCTGGTCCCAGCGAGCACTTCCAACTCGAGTGACGCTATCACTTCCCCCCACCAACCGTGTCTAGACAAAGCCAGACAGGGCTAACGTCGCACCAGACAGTTTCAAAAAGATCTCTCCCTTTGACATGATCCGCACCATTAAGCTGAAATACAACTGTGGAGACCCAATAATGCTACGTCTGGTAGCAACAATACAGCACAACAACAGCACAGCACAGCATCTGGTAATGATAATCAAATTATTATGTCACAATATAACACTCGAAAGCAAAGGAAGTTTGTGGATTAAGCCTCTTTACTACCCTCCCCCATAGCATTAGTATACACATGTTTAATACATATGTAGATTAGATACAGTTAAAAATTTAAAGAAAAATTTATGATATATGATATATATATATATGATATATGATATTATGATATATGAAGGAATCAAATATTTTTGTTTAAGAACACGAGATTCTATGGAAATAATAAATATTTCCTTATATTATTTCACTTCGTAAATTATGATTAGTTCGGCGATTGTACCAACAGTGGCAGACTTCTGTTAAAATAGGGAAGATATTATCATTCTCCATTCAGAACGACAAAAGGCCTAAGGAAGTGGTGTAGGTTGTCCCCAACTTTATTTAAAACATATATTAACAAGACCTACAAAAATGGAATCGGTCCTGTGGAGGGACGGTGGTACTTTACATTCACTACCACTTGCAGATGATCAGGTGGTGATGGCTCAGAGTCGTGAGGATGTGAAGTATATAATGAGGAAAATTTTTGAATGCATTTGAACTAGAAGGGTTAGGGTAAATATGGATAAAACGGAATACCTGGTAGTAGGAGGAAGTGGACGGGACATCTCACTACCCCAAGGAATTATAAAAGCTGTTATAAAGTTTAAATATTTGGGATCGCTTATTGATGCAGTACGGAACTGTCAAGCGGATGTAGACGATAAGCTAGAACAAGCACGAAAAGTTATAAAAATGTTGAATGGGGCTTTATGGGGTAGAGCTGCCTCTGGCATCAGCGTCTCTTTCCTGTGGATTCCAGGTCATGTGGGCATCTCAGGGAACGAATCTACCGACGCCGCTGCCAAATCGGCGATTTTCTCACCCAGATGCTTTACCTGTGTAGTTCCCTCCTCCGATTCTTATGTTATTTTACGATACCGCATCCTCTCGCGTTGGCGCGATGAGTGGGCGGCGCTTAGGGGGAACAAGTTACGGGAGGTTAAACCTCTCCCGGTTGTCTGGGTCACCTCTTCTCGTGCTTCTCGTCGGGAAGAGGTGATTTTTAACACGGCTTTGTATCGGACATTGCCTTTTTAGTCATAGACACTTGCTTAATGGTGATCCCGCACCACTCTGTGGCCACCCTTAACGGTGCGTCATATTTTAACAGAGTGTCAGGTTTTAGCCCAATTGCGCGTTCGTGTGTCTTTGCCGGTTGGTATAGCCAACGTTTTGGCAGACGACGCGCATACTGTAGAATGTCTTTTACGTTTTATCAATGACAGTAGCTTTATTAGACGCATTTAATGCGATGAGCGTGTTTTAGTTTTGTGAATTTTTATTGTCCGTTTTAATGGGGGCTGTTCTCCCCCGGGGACATATGACGCCCTAGTCCCTTGTCTTCTACAGTTCCTAACACGTAATTTAATCTTTTATTCTTTTATTTACTATGTCTTTATTGGTGGGTTTTAGTTTTTGACATGTTTTTATTGATTAGACTAAGTGGGCTTGTGTCCCGGATTTTAATTTCTGGATTTTAAATGTTATACATTGTAAGGGCGCTGATGACCATAGCTGTTTAGCGCCCTTAACCCCTATATCATCATCACTGGGGTAGAGCGATCTCGATTTGTACAAAGAAGAGGATCTTTGGGACTGTGGTGGAAAGTATAATGACTATGGTGCCGAGGCGTGGATTTTGGTAGAGGGACAAAAATGTAAGATCTTGGTAGTGGAAATGGACGTAGTGCTGGAGTATTAAGGATGGAAAGAAGAAGTGAAGAGGTGAGACAGATGATGGATATGCTGGAAACAGTGGTGGAGAGAATTGAAAGGCGGGGTCTTCAATTGTATGGACATGTGAAAAAAATGGAGATAGGTGACCTAAGACCTTTTTAGAATGGTCACCTTGTGGAAGAAGAAAGCGAGGTAGGCAGCCTGGAGAGGACAGATTCATAGAATGATGAATGATCGGTGACAGGAGGAGGATGACTTAATCAATACTGAAGAATGGCGAATGGAAATACAGGGCAACTACTGAAGAGTGGAGAAGCCCTTAAAGGTAAAAGTAAGTAAGTTCTGATTTGTTTCTGCTGGAGTCACCAAGCCAGGCTATTGCAGAAACGTGTTTTAGTGCGTCAGCTAAATCGGCTTCATTCACAACTCGGTTAACACTGCATGATACATGAGAAGCTCTACTCCCCTCCCCCATTTGGCATGTTTTCATTTACACACAAGAGTGTATGGGATTGCATTCATCGCAATCAAAATCAAGAATTATAGTTCAGCAACTCTTTGGGGACACGTTCGAGGCAATAACATGAAGTCTCGACTCCTTTCATCCCTTATCTAGCATAAAGTTAAACGCAAAAGTTTTCAATAATGAAAAACCTAAAAATTTATAACTATCGAAAAATATTGAAGGTTTATTTCAGAGTATTAGACCTACTTTCATATCACCTAGTATAGAGAGTATCGAGGTATCGACGATATCGAAGTCCCATCTCTAGTTATTACTTATGGCACAGACTTAGGTTTTGCTGAATGTTTCATGTACTTCTGTGCTTGTACACTCGCTTCCATATTTTATGTCGTAAACGTAGCTTCAGGCGGCATTCTACTGGCCTTCACAGGTGGAGTATGTATAGCAAGGAAGGGATGTTTGTATGTGTTTACCTTTTGACGCATGCAGTGGGGTTCTGTTTTACGTGCACAGTCCTAGATTATTGACATATTAATATATAACTTGAAGAAGAATTATTCAAGTTGTTTATTGTTTATTCATTAGCCTCACGCTTGGGAAGCCAACTTGAAGTAAATATTGTTCTTCAAGTGTTGTAGTTTATTTTTGTTGAAGTTTTACTGCTGTTAGCCACACGCTTTGGAAGCCAACCTGAAGCAGTTATTATCTTGGAGTTTATTTATTTAATCAGCTCCATGTATGGACGTCAATTTTGAAGTGGATTGTTTATTACGTAATATGCTGCTACGTATGAGAAGCCGATTTCTGAAGAAATATTTTTGTTGTTACGCTCCAAGTTTTAAAATATTTAACTTTGTTATTAAACTGGTTCTATAGATATTATTTATGTTTGCCTCGGCTGCGTCAGTCTTACTTTAGCGACATGTTTCTCTTAATCAGGGCGTGGTACGACAAGAATGTAGGCTTACACAGATTTTAAGTTTACATTTACTTCTTTTTATTAATCCTTGGCACAAATTAAATAGCACTACACTGATATTAAAAGCTGTGAGATTCTTTAATTTGAAACTTGTGCTTTGTTAACGCGTATATTTAATTTTATGATTCACACGAATACGTAATATTTTTTATAGAACACATCTTCCATCCGGTTACTACCAAGGTCTGCCAGCAACTGAACATATTTTTATCGTAAACTTTTGCATTCCAAGTCTCTGATTGGCTAATCCTAGTCCAATATAGTACCTGCATTTTACTAACGCCTTTTCTAGCTGTTGATTGGCTATTTTTAAACTGTCACAGAATTTACATTATCGTTGCTCTAATCATGACTAGTAGTATTTAAACTCTGAAACTCATTATTGCCTCAATGTTACCTCATTGTTACTTTATTGTTAGCAACTTTAAACTTATTATTCCCACAGCTCTTACATTATTATATTACATAATGTATTCACATAACATTATTGAACATGTTTACAATAAAAATAAGCATATGCAATGACTGTTACATACATTTTTATAAATTATTACATGCATATTGTTTCAAGGCGGGCTGTTATTGAATTTACATATTATATAATTCAATTGAAGCTATTCAAGTATTAAAATACTGCCTCAAACTTTAATCAATAGCGTTACTCGTCATGGCTTATAATAACCATGTTTAAATATATAACTTAATAAAACCCTGTTTTGTACAACATCTCTAGAAAAAAATGTTAATGGCTACGAAATGTAAAACTGAAATACACTCCTCTTTTTACTATCAAAGAGGACACATTTACTAGACGCTATTGGAATCATCTGAACAATCTAAATATAAAACTAAATAAAGCACTGTCTGCTTCACATTCAAGACATCCCGAGATGATTCTGGATTAGGGTGCGTAATTATAATCTCTGTAGACTCGGGAGTTCTATTGCAGTATTAGATTACGAGCAAAATTGAGGTGGTTTACTTACCAAATCGGTTTCTTTTGATATCCATAGTAATCCTTGTGTTACAAGGGGCACTACTTATATTTTGAGCCTTGGCTACCCTGAATGTTGTAGGTGCCATCTGACGTTTCCAATGGAAAGTTTGACATTTTTTACCATAATCTACTTCAAACATTTTGTCAATAGAGCGTCATTTGTTTTGTTTACACTAGCTTGAAAATTGTGTGTCAACAAAAACATGGAATTAACTCCTGAAAATGTTCGTGCAATGATTTATTACGACTTTCGACGTGGATTATCAAGACAAGAGTGCATCGATCAACTAACTTCCACATTTGGCGACGAAGCTCCATTCTTTGCCACTATGAAACGCTGGTGTAACGAATTTAAACGTGGTCGCCGTTCGCTCAATGTTGAAGTTCGGGAAGGTCGTCCAAAATCAGTTGTTGTGCCAGAAAACATTGATGCTGTGCAGAAACTAATAATGAAAGATCGTCATGCGACATATTGTGAGATTGAGGCAACCTTAGGTATTAGTTCCAAAAGCATATATAAAATATTGCATGATTATTTAGCCGTGAAAAGGTTTGCTCTCGTTGGATCCCACATAATTTGACGTAATCTCAAAAAGATGCTGGTGTTGATTGGTGTACAAAAATGCCCAAGAAATACAATGGCGGTGCCTCAAAAGACGTATATAAGATTTTAATAGGTGACGAATCATGGATCTATGCGTATGAGCCGGAACGTAAGCAGCAGTCGACTGTATGGGTGTTTCAAGATGAAGCAAATCCAACAAAAGTTGTTCGCACTCGAAGCACTTCGGAGTAAATGGTCACCTGCTTTTTCAGCAAAACTGGCCATGTGGCAACAGTGCCTTTAGAGGAACGTAAACCGATCAATGCCTAATGGTACACAACCATTTGTTTGCCGAAATTCTTCGGTGAAGTAAGGAAAACCAACAAGAAGCGCAGGATCGTTCTTCATCAAGACAATGCGAGCGCACACACATCTGCCTAACCACAGAGTATTTGAAGGCTCAAAAAATCGAATTGATGGGTTATCCGCCATACAGTCTTGATTTGGCATCCAATGACTTCTTTTTGTGTCCGAACATCAAGAATAAATAGCATGGACAACGATTTTCGTCGGCAAAAGAAGCCGTTGATGCCTTCAAAAACCATGTTTTGGAGGTGTCTCAAGAAGACTGGAATAAATACTTTGACAAATGGTTCAAACGGATGCAAAAGTGTATTGATCATAAAGGAGAATATTTTTAAAAACAATAAAGCAGTTTTCAATCAGAAATTACTTTGTTTTAATTATTAGGCTCAAAATATAGTGCCCCTCGTATAAGAAACTTTTTGGTGTATTAGATGTTGCTGTGGCGGTAATATATTGCAACCCACCCTCCCTCTTATGCAATCGTTCTTATATAGTGTTTTCTGGCGATTTTGGCGACTTTTTGAAGGAAGTATTGCCAACGTGAATCATTCGATTTTTTGACGCATAGATCCCTCGGCTTACCCTTGTCGTCGCTTCACTCTTCTCCTTCTAAAAGACATTCTCGGTTACGCTTTGAGGCTGAGGGCCTCAAAATTTTGGCTACGCCTTGCGGCTTAGAGTTTTCAATCGTATTTTCAGCTACGTCGGGGTTTCAAATGTTGGCAGCAAAAGACAATGCAGCAAATGTTCCCAAGATGCACAGGTGAGACACTTGCGATGCAACGTCTGATAGTCAATAGTAAGGAACAAAAGTGACAAAATATGTCATAAATTCCTGAAAATACTTTAAGCACCTTGTTGATTGTTGTTTATTATGTGTAATGATGGTATTAAATAAATAAAACCTTGCAGTGCATACGTGTGTTATATGTGTATGGTGATTTCGCCCATAATCTGATACTGCAGTTTCTCCTACTCGAGTATAATTTCATTCATCTCCAATATGACCTAAACGTTTAAAGAACGCTAAGCTGCAGAAACTCCATAAAATAGTATTTGTAATGACAATAATTATAATGTAAAACTGAAGTATATTAAACTCTTTACTCTCAAAGCGGACACATTTACTAGACATTTTAATAATCTTTCCATGCGAACGCTGCATTGAATTGCCCCGGCAATGTCTTCAAATGGCAAATTGGTTTCCCACATACCCACAATTCTTCCGCGATGCACCTCCAAAATATTTGCATACATCGCGTGAGCTAGAGTTAACACAAACCACTGCTTGGCCGAACAACAAAGACAGAATTATCCAGATACATGCCTCCCTGCTATGTACCCCTTTGAGAAGGTTGGTAAAATGCCTCCCCGAAGCAGCTGTGACGGCTTAAATGGAAGGGAGTGTACGTCAAGCTTTTTAACGCATATAATTGAATATTTTGGATTTTGCTTCATGTGTTTTAATAATTGTTTCATGAATGTGCATATAATGCATGCATTTTTAAAAAGTTTATTTTAAAACATACAACAAAATAATAAAAGTTATTGCTTTGTAACACCTACATATATCATTTCTCAGTGAGGTTCGGAGGTCGCCTCAATTGTCGCAACTTCGTGAGTTCTTGAATGTTCACGATACATCTTCGGAACACACGGTCTTTCAAGTATCCTCTTAGGAAAAAATCTGGGACAGTAAGATGGGGTGACCGAACAGACCAAACGATGTCTTCAAAATGAGAGATAACACTTCCGAAATCTACAAGCAACGGACATACTGTTTCGCGCTGCGTGGACTGTTGCACCATCCTGCTAAAAATAGGACATTTGGATCAATGCCAAGCCGTCGTGAGCATTGTTGAATATAGTTGAAAGGGGATATACCACACACATACACAGACGTATAAACCAATATCAAACAAGAATGGTACATAATATAATTCAACAAGAAAGCCATGTTAAAGATGTTTGAATATTTAACAGCCAAGAGATGTACGAAGCAGATTGTAACTTCGATAATTAAAGGACTGGCGAGGTAGCTAATTCCAAGTAGAAGTAATTCTAGTTAGAAGTCCACCAACTTTCACCAAGCTAATGAGCGCGGGACTTGGAGGAATAACGAGAAATAGAAAGAAGCAGATATAGAAAAGAAAGAGACAGAGACATAGGGTTTGTTTCCTGACGTGTCACTGGGACGCAAGTGAGAAGAGTTTTGGGACAGAATACGCATTTTCATACATTGTAAAGTAACGCGATCCGAGGACCAATTAGAAATATTGTTACATTTAAAGGCGCGAAGGTGAGCGTCACTAGGTTTCGGTATGAAAGGGGAGAACAGACCCAGGCACTCGCTCTCTTAGATACTCTCTTACGTGATATTCCCCGAGGTGGATGACCACGGAGGCACGTGTGTGCATAAGGGTGGAAAACCGTGTGCAACTAGATTAGGCTCCTAATTTGCTATTATGGTGCGAATTGTTACAAGTTGAGCAGTATTTTTAACACTTAAATAATTTCAGTCTAATTATATAATATGTAAATTCAATAACAGCCCACCTTGAAGCAATATGTGTATGTAATAATTTGTAAAGTGTATATTACAGTCATTGTATATGTTTATATTATTAAATACATGTTCAATAATGTTATATGAATGTATTACGTAATTTAATAATGTAGGAGCTGTGAGAATAATAAGTTAAACGTTGCTAACAATGAGGTAACAAAGAGGTAACCTTGAGGCAATAATGAGTTTGAGAGTTTAAATGTTACTTGTGATTCTTGGAAGCATTAATGTAATCTTAGTGACAGTTTATATGAATAGCCAATCAACAACCAGAAAAAGCTTTAGTTAAATGCAGTTATTCTATTGGAGTAGGATTAGCCGATCAGAGACTTTAAATACAGACATTTACAAGTTTAGACGGTTGAAATCTAGTCAGTTGCCTGCGGACAGTGATAGTAACCGGATGGATGATGCGTCCTCGAGAAATTCGTGTGAGACGAAAATAGTATACGTATTTAAAAGTGCAAGTATTAAATAAAAGAATCTCACAGCTCTCGATGTCAGTGAAGTGCTGTTTAATTTGTGTCAAGGATTAATAAAAAGGAGTGAAGCGTAAACCTACATTCTTGTCGCGTCACGCCCTGCCAAGACTTCCATGTCTGACGCAGTCGAGGCAAACATAAATATTTAATACTTAAAGAAACATTTTAATTACAAAGCTATTATTTTTAAACTTGGAGCAAAGACCATCTGAAAGTACATTTGGGGCGAAGACTACCGAAAACTGTTTACTATACGTGCGGTTGCAACGAATTTCAAGTTCGGTTCCCCAACAGTTGAAATATAATGCAACTGCTATAACAAACAACTTCATCAAAGTGTCATAGATGGGTAAATGCTAGCCGCCTATAAGTATTTTATTTGATAATAAATCATATGTTAAGGGAAATGCAGTGTATTTTAATTTTGCCTCAACTACGTAAACGTTGAGATTAGTGAGATTAGTTAGATAGGTAATTTATTAGGAATGGAGAAATCATCAGCAGCTGAGCAGAGACATGTGGAAACCAGAATGCTGCAGCAGAGAGCTGCAACCAGAGGAGCAACGTTTTCCCGCTACATAGTTTTCCCGAAACAATAATAGAACGCTCTGAATTATGGTACTTTAATAAAAATCGTTAGAAGCCGTTTTTAGCAAGATCAAAAACTCCGAAAAATGCTCAACCAAAAGGGCAGTTGGGGTGGGGGGGATGTTCTTGAAAATCTTAGTATCGTATCTTTGGAAGGTACTGAAGTGAAATACGAAGTTGGGTTTATCCGACTTCTCCTTTTCTAGTTATGCTGTGCACACGCACTCTCTCTCTCTCTCTCTCTCTCTCTCTAATAAATAGACATTTTTATACAAATGCATTTTGGGTACCGGGGCCTCAAAGCATATTTCTGTGAAATCGCGACATAAAATGTTTTCAGTGAATACATTACATCCCCTTCTTACAATACTAGTAGAGAAAGTAATAATGAAATGCCATGAAAAAATTTAGAACTCATGTTTGACATACAAAATATTTCATTGCAATATCTGCTTTGAAAACACTCATCGATAGGTTTAGTTTTGATCGACTGAAGATTACATTGGTGCGCAGTTTCTGTAGCATGTTTTAAAATTTGTAGTTCTCAGATTTATTTCGCGAAAACTTGTCACTACTAACAAAATCTGAATGTAATATATTATACAGCTGAATGCTGTTTTCATATATTGAACAGAAGTACACTCTATATGGTTTTAATTTTTCAATACTTTGCGATTATTTGAAGTGCTGTCACCATTCAGTTGTTTCGCACAAAGAGAATGAAATTTCGAGGCCAGCATATAGTCATCCGTTTTTAAACATTTGACTATCGCCTCAGTCTCCTGTACCTCTTGTACGGTCGGTAGGTTTAAAACTGGCCGGCGTATGAGAGACTGAGCTCGAAATGAGTACTTCCGTAAACGTTCGGGACAGCCAGGCTTTGTTCACAAGGCTGCATATATTCTTGTAGTAGTTATAACCGGGAACTTAACCGTAATTACATACGTCTTCTGAGAAAACAGTTCATGCAGACAGTGGTTTCAGTGTTTTTCAGCTCTGAATATTTGTGATGAAAACACACTTTCTTGATTTATGGTCCTCAAGTGGAGTATGACAAAAGCTCGTTACAATACCACACTTACTGCAGTACCCTTAGATAAGTGATAGAGAGTTAGCTTATTATTGCCGAGGTTGCAGGTTCAAATATCCGTGGACCTATTCAACTTTGTTTTAATCTTTCATTTTATATACATGAATCGAAACATAAGAGGATTTCTTCATTTATTATGTATGTTACGTTTATTTATGAGAAACATTAATTTTAGGAGTATTGTGTTTCGACTGTTGGGAGCAGAACTTGAAGTAGTAGCAACCGTACGTATGGTAAAAAATTTCCGGTAGCCTTCGCCCCAAGTTTAAAAAATATATTAACTTTGTAATTTTTACTGTTTCTTTAAATATTATATATTTGTGTTTGCCTCGGCTGCGTCAGCATTATTGTTAGAGACATGTTTCTCTTTGCAGGGTTGTGATGCGACTGAAGAATGTAGGCTTACACAGATTATAATTTTTACTTCATTCCTTTTATTAATGCTTGACACGATTTAAATAACACTTCACTGATATAGAGAGCTGTGAGATTTTTTTATTAATTACTTGCACTTTTTAACACGTAAACTATTCTTGTCTCGCCCAAAATACGTATTAAATTTCTCGAGGACACTTCTCGCGTCCGGTTAGGAACACTGTCTACAAGCAACGCGTCCAGTTATGAGTGCTGTCTACAAGCAACTGACTTCTGGATTTGTAAATTTTGCTCCATTTTCAGTTTCTGATTGGCTAATCCTACTCCAATATAATACCTTCATTTAACTAAATCTTTTTCTGGTTGCTGATTGGCTATTTTATAAACTGTCACAAAAATTTACATTATTGTTGCTCCAAGAATTGCCAGTAGTATTTTTAAACATTCAAATTCATTATTGCCTCAAGCTTACCTCATGTTAGCAACTTTTAACCTATTTCTCACAGTTCCTACATTATTAAATTACCTAATACATTCACATAACATTATTACACATGTATACAACAATATAAACATATACAATGACTGTAATATACACGTTTTATATATTGTTACATACACATGTTGCTTTCAGGCCGGCTGTTATTGAATTTATATATTATATAATTAGACTGAAATCAATTAATTGTTAAAGATACTGCCTCATTTAGTAGTCCGTTATACCTGTAGATGCCAACTATGGCATTAATTTATCGGTCTGGAGGAGGTTTCATACTCAGTCAATTTAATTTGACCACAAATTTCACCATTATTATGATTTTTATTTGTAAGTATAAATGAAGTAACACAAATAATGTTATTTAATTATACCACAGAAGGGCTGTAAAAATAAAAAAGAAAACTCCATTAGGAGAATCGAACTCTAGCTGCTTGCGTAAAAGTTAAGTTACTTAACTCCAAATCAATGCTTGTATTATAGTTAGCCAAAGCGACGCACAGAAGTTGACGGTTGTGAACCGCGCGCTCACCCGAAGGGACTTAGAAAAAAAGAGAACTGCTCAAGAGACCAGCCACTTTTATTTTGACCGAGTGTACATACATAAAACAAAATGTACAGTGAAATTATGTGTGCAATCGTTTATTTCGATTATTATGAAGTAAATAGGGAAATAAGTTTTTGCAAGGACAGTTTGCAGAAGCTATACAAAAATAAGTGATAGTGGGTAAAGAAACTTTTGTGCAAGTAAAAAATTACATATTAATCTTTATCTTAAAATTTTGTCGCACATTCAATAGAGAAGCCTTATGTGAAACCATTACTTCGCCCCATTTTCCTTCCGACTATGGCTGAATTTCTCTTAATATCACTTTTATTCATTGCTGTTCCTAATCTCGAACACTGACGTGGAACCGCTGTTTCAAATCCTATGTGCTATTTTTAATTTCTCTACTACGTTTAGTAAGTAGAGGAAGTATTGCATTCCACCCAAAAATTCGTTACCGAGATTTCTCCATATGAATTTGTGAAGAGTATAACTCGAAAACGAAAAATTGGATAAATACCAAACTGGATATTTGGAGTCAGTATCTTTCCAAGATGCGACAAGAAGATCTAGAAAATCCCCCCAATCCAGACTACCGTTTACATGGAACATTTTTCTAAAATTTTGATTTTCTAAAAATGGCTCTAACGATTTTGATTAAAATATCATATATTTAAGATATTTTCATAAAAATAAAATGTGCATCTTGAATTTTACGGGAATGGCCCCAAAAGTCCTCCACTCTCAATGGCTTTTTCATAACTGGTAAACCGTAAGAGATAGACAAAATTTGTTTACACAAGAAAATGTAGAGCTTGTTAAAGCACAAAATTTATCTCATGTACATTTTTTTTGGAGTGAACCATTTCTGACATATTCCAATACTTAGTTTCCTTAAGATGGAATTCGTTATTTGTTTTTTTATGTCCTGGGCATGCAAAGACAATGGAATGCTCCACTTAAAAACCAGCTCTTAAAAGATTTGACTATTGCTTAAAGCCTACCATACTCCCCTTGCAACTACAAGAAAATTAGCAATAAGATAGTTTCTGCAGTGTTTATTCAATTAACGTGAAGTAGATGGAAAATAAAGGTTTGTAAAAATAGTTTGTACAAGAGTAGAGAAAGTAATGTGAGTATAAACACATTAGATATTTTAAAATTTATTGCATTTCACTTTTTCATGCGAGGCGGAAAAGTTGATACTGTAGTAAGTTATGCCAAGTATATTCACATAATATGTTGTATTGCACCATACCCAATATTAAAGAATGATTTTATATATGTAATGTAATGTTCCTTTTTCTTTTCTTTTTTTCAGGTCAGTTTTTTCAGAAATGCAGCAGCAATTATTATTTCACAATTTATAGTGTTTAATTTAATGCACGCTACTGTATTTCATTAAATGCGGCAAGTTCACTTTTATTAATCTAATTTAATTATTTCTCCTATTTGTCAAATAATAAAATAATAATGGTTTAATGTTTAATGCCCGTACATGGAAGTATTAGGTGTTATCATTTTCCTGCAGGTTCATACAATACTTTATTTATGAATATAAGATCCCAAAAGTAATGAAATGCAAAAATAAAAAACAAAAAGTTAGAGCTGGGAAGATTTGAATCCCTAACTCCCTCGCTGCCAAACGAAGAGCAATAATTCACGCAGCTGCTTTGAAGCTTACAGTTGGTTTGAATGCAGCTATATACTAGTCGAACGGGTTTATGATCACGGTTTCTAGCCTCTATTGAACCTTTTAAATATTGATAAAGGAACTGTGCTGGTCGCACATTTTAAAATCTGTAGTCAAAATATTTTGCGTAACTCTATTCATTACATTCCAATTATTTCCGCTATACTGCGTCATGGGCGCATTCTCTTCCGTTTGTGGTCGAGCTTCAAGAAAACCTTTTGAGTCTGTCCGAGTTGCTGGGTTTTGAGCAGAGGAGTGGGTCTCTGGCTATCTTTTAGTGCGTTCCTATATCCTAATACGGCAAATTAGTTCAAGATTTTGTGAGGTTTCTGGACTGAACGCTTATTTTGTTTGTTTGTTATAGGTTTAACGTCCTTTAACCTGTTGGGTCATATCGGACGATGAATAAAATGGTTGAAATGATGCCAAATCAGCCCATTCATCTTTCAGGATAAGGGAAAAAATACTATCCTATACTTACACTAACTGAGATTCAATCTCGGGATCTCTTGAATATGAGGCAGAAACTCTACACCCGCCTCGGGCATCGCTATCTTGCCTAGTACGAAAGTTGTATTTTCCGGGAGTAGACTGGAGTTATACGATCGTTTTTTCTTAATATGATTTAGGATGCCAAACGTGTATTAGATCGCATTATCGAGGGGAACCTTTCCATGTGACATACTCCTGTCGATTTTACTAAACTGTGTAGTGGAATGCTCGTTGATATTTTTACTTTCTTTACTACGTATAGTAAGTAGTGGAAGTATTGTATTCCACCCAAAAATTCGATACCGAGATTTCACCGGAAATACATGTTTTGAGACCTCATGAATCCAAAAAAAGCATTTTTGGAAACATGTCCGTGTGTGTGTCTGTGTGAGTGTGTCTGTTTGTCTGTGAACAGCATAACTCAGAAACGAACAGTCGGATAAACACCAAACTTGATATTTAGGTTCAGTATCTTCCAGAGATGCGACACGAAGGTTTTCAAGAAAATACCCCCACCCCAGACTACCCTTTACATGGAACATTTTTCGAAAATTTTAATTTTCTCAAAAATGGCTCTAACGATTTTGATTAAAATATCATATGTTTAATACATTGTCATGCGAAATGAAATGTATGTCTCAAATTTTCTGGGAAAGTCTGCAAAAGTATTCTTCATTGTGAACGACTTTTGCATAACTGGTAAACCATAAGAGATACGCAAAATGTTACTACACAAACAATGTAGATCGCGTTAAAATACACAATTTATGTCATATGCATTTCTTTTGTGGAGTGAACCGTTTACGAGATATTGCTTGTTATTCCCTTAAATTTTCCAATACTTATACTTTTTTCAACCTCGTTATTCATTTTTTGTCCTGGACATGCAAAGAGAATGGAATGCGCCACATAGCAAACAGCGCTTAAAATATTTGACTATCTCTTAAAACCTACCATATTCCCCTTGCATCTACATGAAAATTACCAATAAGATTGCCATCTCGATATCTCGATTAACATGAAGCATATGGAGAAGAAGCGTTTGTAAAAATAGTTTGTACAGGAATAGAGAAAGTCATGTGAGTGTAAAACATCAGATTTTTTTATTATGTTTCAGGAGATTTATTCTAAGAAATAAATGGTAGAGTTACGCCTTAAGCTGTATTTTTGTTCTATAATTTCAATACGAGAGTAATGCCATTCATTGTATTTTTACTTTCTCTACTGCGTATAGTAAGTAGGGGAAGTATTGTATTCCACCCAAAAATTCGATACCGAGATTTCACCGAAAATACATGTTTTGAGACCCCCTGAATCCAAAAAAAGCATTTTGGAAACATGTTTGTGTGTGTGTCTGTGTGTGTGTGTGTCTGTGTGCCTGTGAACAGCATAACTCAGAAACGAACAGTCGGATAAGCACCAAACTTGATATTTAGGTTCAGTATCTTCCAGAGATGCGACACGAAGGTTTTCAAGAAAATACCCCCACCCCAGACTACCCTTTACATGGAACATTTTTCGAATATTTTAATTTTCTCAAAAATGACTGTAACGATTTTGATTAAAATATACATTTCATTTCCATGACAATATCTTAAACATATGATATCTCGAATTTTCTGGGAATGTCTGCAAGAATATTCTTCATTGTGACGACTTTTGCATAACTGGTAAACCATAAGAGATACGCAAAATTTTACTACACAAACAATATAGATCGCGATAAAATACACAATTTATGTCATATACATTTCTTTTGTGGAGTGAACCGTTTTTGAGATATTGCTTGTTAATCCCTTAAATTTTCCAATACTTATACTTTTTCTCAAATTCGTTATTCATTTTACTTTCTCTACTACGTATAGTAAGTAGGGGAAGTATTGTATTCCACCCAAAAATTCGATACCGAGATTTCACCGGAAATACATGTTTTGAGACCCCCTGAATCCAAAAAAAGCATTCTTGGAAACATGTCCGTGTGTGTGTCTGTCTGTGTCTGTGAACAGCATAATTCAGGAACGAACAGTCGGATAAACACCAAAGTTGGTATTTAGATTCAGTATCTTCCATAAATGTGACAAGAAGGTTTTCAAGAAAATCCCCCCACCCCAGACCACCCTTTACATGGAACATTTTTCGAAAATTGTCAAAAACTTCTCTAACGATTTTGATTAAATTATCATATGTTTAAGGTATTGTCATGAGGAATGAAATGTATATCTCGAGTTTTCTGGGAATGTCTCCAAAAGTATTCTTCATTGTGAACAACATTTGCATAACTGGTAAACCATAAGAGATAGGCAAAATTTTACTGCACAAAAAATGTAGGTCGCGTAAAATACACAATTTATGCCATATACATTTTTTTGTTGAGTGAACTATTTTCGAGATATTGCTTGTTATTCCCTTAAATTTTCCAATACTTATACTTTTTCTCAAATTCGTTATTCATCTTTTTATGTCCTGGACATGCAAAGGGAATGGAATGTGCCACATAGCAACCAGCGCTTAAAATATTTGACTATCGCTTAAAACCTACCATTTTCCCCTTGTATCTAAAAGAATTAGCAATAATTAGCAATTAGATTGACATCTTGATATCTCGATTAACATGAAGCATATGGAGAATAAGCATTTGTAAAAATAGTTTGTACAAGTATAGAGAAATTCATGTGAGTGTAACACATCAGATTTTTTTTATGTCCTGGACATGCAAAGAGAATGGAATGCACCACATAGCAAGCAGCGCTTAAAATTTTTGACTATTGCTTAAAACCTACCATATTCCCCTTGTATCTACAAGAAAGTTAGCAATAAGATTGACATCTGGATATCTCGATTAACTTGAAGCATATGGAGAATAAGCGTTTGTAAAAATAGTTTGTACAAGAGTAGAGAAAGTCATGTGAGTGTAACACATAAGATTTTATTGTCTTGGATATGCAAAGAATATTAATCTGTGGCAAAGGGAATGGTGCTGCACCTAGCAACTAGCTATTAAGAGATATGTATGTGCTTAAAGGCTACTGTATTTCTACATTACCCTTGTAAATATATATTCCCCTTACATATACAAGAAAATTAGCAATAAGATAGAGTCTGCAAATGTTTATCCCGATTGACATGAAGTAGATGGGGAATAAGAGTTTGTAAAAATAGTGTGTACAAGAGCAGAGAAAGTCATGTGAGTCTAACACATCAGATTTTTAATAAGTCTTATAGTATATTTTTACTTTCTCTACTATGCATAGTAAGTAGGGGAAGTATTGTATTCCACCCAAAAATTCGATACCGAGATTTCACCGGAAATATATATTTTGAGACCGCCTGAATCCAATAAAAGCATTTTTGGAAACATGTCTGTGTGTTTCTGTGTTTGTCTGTGAACAGCATATCTCAGAAAGGAACAGTCGGATAAACACCAAACTTGGTATTTAGGTTCAGTATCTTCCAGAGATGTGACACGAAGGTTTTCAAGAAAATCCCCTCACCCTTTATATGGCACATTTTTCGAAAATTTTAATTTTCTCAAAAATGGCTCTAACGATTTTGATTAAAATATCACATGTTTAAGATATTTTCATGACAAATGAAATGTATATCTCGAATTTTCTGGGAATGTCTCGAAAAGTATTCTTCATTGTGAACGACTTTTGCATAACTGGTAAACCATAAGACATAGACAAAATGTTACTTCACAAAAAATGTAGATCGCGTTAAAATACACAATTTATGTCATATACATTTTTTTAGTTGAGTGAACCATTTTCGAGATATTGCTTGTTATTTTCTTAAATTTTTCAATACTTATTTTCTCAAATGGGTATTCGTTATTCATTTTTACTTTCTCTACTACGTATAGTAAGTAGGGGAAGTATTGTATTCCACCCAAAAATTCGATACCGAGATTTCACCGGAAATACATGTTTTGAGACCCCCTGAAGCCAAAAAAAGCATTTTTGGAAACATGTCCGTGTGTGTGTCTGTGTGTCTGTCTGTGTGTGTGTGTGTCTGTGTGTCTGTGAACAGCATAACTCAGAAACGAACAGTCGGATAAACACCAAACTTGGTATTTGGGTTCAGTATCTTCCAAGGATGCGACACGAAGGTTTTCAAGAAAATCCCCCCACCCCAGAGTACCCTTTACATGGAAGATTTTTCGAAAATTTTAATTTTCTCAAAAATGGCTCTAACGATTTTGATTAAAATATCATATGTTTAAGATATTTTATGACAAATAAAATGTATATCTTGAATTTCCTGGGAATATCTCCAAAAGTATTCTTTATTGTGAACGACTTTTGCATAACTGGTAAACCATAAGAGATAGACAAACGTTTACTACACAAAAAATGTAGATCGGGTTAAAATACACAATTTATGTCATATACATTTTTTTAGTTGAGTGAACCATCTTCGAGATATTGCTTGTTATTTCCTTAAATTTTCCAATACTTATACTTTTCTCAAATTCGTTATTCAATTTTTTATGACCTGGATATGCAAACAGAATATAATGCGCCACATAGCAACCAGCGCTTAAAATATTTGACTATCGCTTATAACCTACCATGTTCCCCTTGCATCTACAAGAAAATTAGCAATAAGATTGACATCTCGATATCTCGAGTAACATGAAGCATATGGAGAATAAACGTTTGTAAAAATAGTTTGTACAAGAGTAGAGAAAGTCATGTGAGTGTAACACATCAGATTTTTTTGCTTTGGATATACAAAGATTATTAATCTGTGGCAAAGAGTATGGTGCTGCACATAGTAACCAGCTATTAAGAGTTATGTCTATGCTTAAAGGCTACTGTATTTCTATATTGCGTTTGCAAATACAAAACAAGGGGAACATAGTACGCCTTAAGCGATAGCCAAATATTTTTAGAACTGGTCGCTATGTGTAAAATGCATGTCAAAGATCGTTTCTGCAAATGTTTATCTCGATTAATATGAAAGAGATGGAGAATAAGAGTTTGTAAAAATAGTTTGTACAAGAGTAGAGAAAGTCATGTGAGTGTAGCACATCAGATTTTTTATACCTATGTGTTTTATTAGCTCCTTCATTGTAATTGTGCGTGTTGTCTTAAAAGTTTTTATTCGTACATTTTTCAGAGTTTATACTTATTAATCTATTCGGAGTTTGTAGCTTATAATCTTTTACAGTTGTAATGGTTATTTGTTAATTTATTTAGCAAACTATGCCCACTCTGGGTAATGTCAGTTTCTCTCCGTTTCCTTGCGCGTAGTCTATTGCCAGAGACTTTGATCATCAGCATGGGTCATCACTGTAGTTACGACTTTACACTTCGTTGTTGTGTTTATTATTATTTCAATGTAAAAGCAGAGCGATTGTTCATGTAAGAAAAACAGTAAACCATGTGGGCATATTGCTGTGTAAGAAGATGTTATGTTATATGTGCTGCTGGTTTAAAATCTTTAACATTAAATACCTTCTCACTGAACTTTGGTTGTGGCATTTTGGGGGGAGCAATCATTTCCTTGAACTGGTTCTACAGATTCCCTAGGACTCTGGTCCTTACGTATTTTAATTTTGAGACTTCCACATTGAGAAATTCAAAATGTGAATAAATGCGCCCATGGCGGTGCAAAACAGCTCGAACTTGACATGTAGGCTACATGATATGTACACCCTGGACAAAAATAACGAGTCGTGTCTTGAACGCTAAATTGTTTTTAAGTTCTACACGGCACAGCACCGTTTTACACCATATCTAATGCAGTTGCTTAGCCGACGCAACAAGTTGTACAGCATTTTTGAACATGCTACCTTCCATGTGTTTTCCAG
The DNA here is from genome assembly GCA_030765065.1 of Deroplatys truncata. NCBI lineage: Eukaryota > Metazoa > Arthropoda > Insecta > Mantodea > Mantidae > Deroplatys > Deroplatys truncata. The sequence continues at coordinate 40,316,081 of CM060987.1, read as the reverse complement.
TGGCGCTGTGGCAATGCGTATGGTATTTCTGTGGTTAAACTCCCCTTCTCGCATGTAGCAAACACTGTTTTTCTTCTATTAATAATGTTTAATCAACACATAGTGACTACTTATTTTCGACATACACGGTATTTGGTGAGGTTCATAATAGATAGTTATTACGATGCAAAATACGTGGCTTAACAATTTCTTCATGATCGCATATCTTGAGGCAGTATTTTAGTCAAATTATATAATATGTAAATTCAATAACAGTGCGCCTTGAAGCAATATGTGTATGTAATAATTTGTAAAATGTATGTAACAATCATTGCATATGCTTATATTATTGTATACATATTCAATAATGTTATGTGAATATATTACGTGATACCACATAAATTTCCCAAAACAAATCCCAATTGGCTGGCCTCGTAGCACAATTTCTAGAGCACCTGGCTGTTGTGCGAGTGGTCCCGGGTTCCATTCCCGGATGGGGGTAGGAATGTTTCTCTAACCAAGATTATTCTATCCCCCGCAGAGTCAGGAAGTATGAACGAGTGTTTGTGTGAGTGTGTTTGTGTGTGTGTGTGATCTAATGTATAAAAACCCAAAGTAAACACAGAAACCTAATGTGAGGCAGTATTTTTAACACTTAAATGATTTCAGTAAAATTATATAATATGTAAGTTCAATAACAGCCCGCTGTGAGAATAATAAGTTAAACGTTGCTAACAATGAGGTAACCTTGAGGCAATAATGAGTAAGAAAGTTTAACAGTACTACTTGTGATTCTTGGAGTAACAATAATGTAAATTTTGAGACAGTTTAAAAATAGCCAATCAACAACCAGAAAAAGCTTTAGTTAAATGAAGATATTCTATTGGATTAGGATTAGCCAATCAGAAACTTGAAATACAGAAATATACAAATTTAGGCGGTGGAAAACAGTTCAGTTGCCTCCTAACAGTGCTCATAACCATATGTGTCCTCGAGAAATTAATTACGTATTAGTGTGAGATGAAAATAGTATACGTGTTAAGAAGTGCAAGTATAAAATAAAAGAATCTCACAAGCTCTTGATAACAGTGAAGTGATATTTAGTTGTGTCAAGGATTAATAAAAAGGAGCGAATTAAAACTTAAAATCTTCGTAAGGCTACATTCTTTTTGCAACCCGTCCTGCCAAGATATCCATATCTCTAAAATAATACTGACGCAGCCGAGGCAAACACAAATATCAAATATTTAAAGAAACAGTTTAATTACAAAGTTAATATTTTTTAAACTTGGGGCAAAGGCCACCTGACAATACATTTGGGGCGAAGGCTACCGGAAACTGTTTACTATACGTGCAATTGCAACGAATTTTTTAAGTTGGGCTCCCCAACAGTTGAAATATAATACAACTCCTACTTCAAATCGGTTTTTCTATACGTGAAGCAAAAACCTTCTTCAAATTGGCGTCCATAGGTGGAGCTAATAAATTTATTTTTTAAATTGACGCCCAAAGCGTGGTGCAAACAATGTAAAGACAATAACTACTTCAATCTGTACCTTGTTGGATATCAAGGGACGGTCTGGGTATGTTGTGGCAGGTTGACGATAAACTGAACAGTGCGCAATATGCGGTAATACTGGTGAATATTTCGACTCCCTCTGTGAGGCTGAGATATTCTGATGGAATTGTTGAATTCGTACAGGATAATTCTGCTGTCCACATATGTGGAAAGGTTTCAAACTGGTTCTCATAGAAGCAGAATATCAAAATGATAGGTGAGTAGTATTAGTCCCGGATGAGCCAATTGTTTTAACGATAATCCTGCCGCTAGGGGCGCTCGTGTCGCTAGTGTCGGTGCGTGCGACGGCGGCGGCGGTAAGTTTGAAAAGCGCCCTGAGCGGTAGGATTATCGTTATTGCAATTGGCTCATCCGGGACTGTTTTCTTTATTTATAATTTGAATACAGTACATTGGATAAAGATATGTATACATAGTTTTTTGATTAACATGATGTATTATTTGCTTAACATATGAGTACATAGTTTGAGAATAACATAATGGATTATTTAATTACAGGAGATTAACATATGAATAGAATAAATGGACAATATAAGAAATATTAGGAGAAAAAAAGCACATTAAAATTCATAGTTTTTGTTTGAGACACTAGGACACACAGATTTCGCGCACAACAACGATTTTAAAGTACGTGGTGCACTTTGAGTCCTCGTCATCGCTGCTGCTGCTATCGGCGGTAAATTGGTGGATAGGTTTGGTGATGCAGGTGACGAGCAGGTGAGAGAAACTTTCGTTGACGAACTCGGTGAAGGTTGGTATATAGATGGGGATGGTAAATTCGTTGTAATGGCTGGTTGAGAAGCATCCTGCGGATGTGACTTTGTTGGTTAGAGCAGGAATGTTGCTGTTGCCGAGGTATATGACGCATAGTGCGTCTTGTTTATGCTGGTGTACTTTGGTAGGTACGCATTTGACGTGGACGGCGTGAGCCCCTTGGACGTCGAGTGTGATGGTGACAACTCTGCTGTTGCGGAAATAGGAGTTGGAGATGCAGAGGATACGGATAGGTGAAGCTGCGTTGAGAATGAGTTGTAGGTTAAGATTGTTCCCCACGGGGACGGGGTAGGTTTCGTCGGACATTATTTAGGGTTATATGGGGAGAACGTGACGATGTGACGTTTGAAACCGCTGCGTAGTTTTTCCTCGCCTGCGTATATGATGCAGAATGAGTTAGAGTTGAGTTTGTTGACGAGTTCTGGAGAGGCTTTTGCAAATCTTGTTGGTAGGAAAACTTCTGTGTCGTTGTCGAGTTTGGCGACGAGCTTTGTACCGTGAACGGTGTCGATTGTTTTGACGCCGACGACGCGATATGGTACGTGCTGTTGAAGCGTAGATACGCTGAGAGTGTGGGCGCTGCTGGAAAGTTCTTCTAGCTCTTTAAGGACGTCCTGTGACATTCTGACGGCACAGATGGCAGTTTTTGATAAACGGAGGAGGACCGTCTATATGAGTGGTTTGATGAGGAAGGTTGTAGTGTTGTTTACACCTGCGATAAGGTGCGCAAACTACCTGTGCGTCTGCGGGAAGTTGGTTCCACACAAGGTCGACGTCGCTTGGGGGATAACGTTCGAAGATGTATATGCCGTTCTGCAGCAGCACTTGGCGTTCCCTGGGCAGTAGCAGGTGGATTCTTCGTCCGTTATCGAGATACCGAAAGAGCACGATGAAGCAGTTCATGTGGTGTTTCTAGCGGAGTACCTTCGAAGGAATTGCTGAATTTGCTTGTTGAGATGATCGAGGTCTTCGTAGAAACCGTGTTGACACTGCGTGCACAGGAGGGTGAGACGGTGCTTAAGTTCGCAGCTGCACGTTTGGTGAAAGCAAAACGAGCAGTGGAAGTCTTTACACGACGGTCCTGGCATTCCCCACGGCTGGCTAGCACCGAATGAAGGGGTAAAGAATGCGCGTGCATAAATATAACCCAACTGCCGGAAGCAGGAAATCACTGGTGGGGGAAAAGTTCGTTGGAGATTTACCACATCAGGGGAAGCACTGGTGGGGAAAAGTTCGTTGGAGAAACACCACATCAGGGGAAGCAGTGGTGGGGGAAACGTTCGTTGGAGGTTGGCTACATACGCCGGAAGCGCTTAGCGATTATTGCACAACATCCGCAGGAAAAACACTGTGTCCGTTGATTTAACGGTTTTCTCCTTGGAGGAGAACTCTGTTTTGAACGGTGCTGAACATGCAAACGACCACATCAGGGGGAAGCACTGGTGGGGAAAAGTTGGTTGGAGAATTACCACATCAGGGGAAGCACTGGTGGGGGAACGTTCGTTGGAGGTTCACTACATCCGCAGGAAAAACACTGTGTCCGTTGATTTAACGGTTTTCGACTTGGAGGAGAACTCTTTTTTGAACGGTGCTGAACATGCAAACGACCACATCAGGGGGAAGCACTGGTGGGGAAAAGTTGGTTGGAGAATTACCACATCAGGGGAAGCACTGGTGGGGGAACGTTAGTTGGAGGTTCACTACATCCGCCGGAAGCGCTTAGCGATTATTGCACAACATCCGCAGGAAAAACACTGTGTCCGTTGATTTAACGGTTTTCGACTTGGAGGAGAACTCTGTTTTGAACGGTGCTGAACATGCAAACGCCGTGAATGTGATCGGGTATGATATAGGATGCTTCGCGACCCGAATGCGGGAGCGAAGGGCGCGAGATGTTTGGGTGAGGTGCGGTTGGAACGCTGGTAGAAATACATGCGCACTAAGAACTATTTTGTGAGATGCGCAGTGCGAAATGGGTGTTGAGGAAATGATGAACCTCGAGGAATGTTCTAAAATTGGCGCACCGTATGTACTTGGTGAACTGCGTGAAATTCATGTCATGTAAGGGAACGTTGGAGGCATGGTTGTGAAGCATGTACTTGTGGTATGCCATGATTTGATTTTGCACGTCCGTCTCTTCCTTCTTTTTGTGATAGATGATGTCGGTAATGATGCGCTGCAGGGTATGCAACACGTGCCATTCTTGTTGGTTGAGCGTAACGGATGCGCCTTGCGGTTCTTTGAAAACGAGCTTTAGCTTTCCGAACACAAACTTAAACACGATGGTGACGCTGTCGCTGAACTGAAATTGCTGTAGACGTCCCTGCGGGTCATTCAAGCGTTTGTGAATGATGGGGATGGCTTCGACGAGTTTGTGCCACTGCGAGGAACTCATGACGACTGCGTTGTGCTGTCCACATTTGGCAATGGTGACGACGAGATGGTGCGGCGGCCGGGGGGAGAATCCCACACTGACGAATTTAGTTTGTTGCGGGTTGAGGAAGTAGATATCCGCCAGAGGACCCACAACTGCACTGTGTTGGAACTGTGCTGGCGGAGCAGGGCTGTCGGGATGCTGTTGGAGGTCGAAGATGGGTAGTTTCCTTTTTTCCCCGGGTTTTGAGGTGGTCGGGGTTCTACATCCGGTTATACTGGAACACACAAAACAATAATAATAATGTGAGGGATAGAGAGAGATAAACAGGATAGAAAAAAAGCAAGCTAATACATAGGTGCGGACCTACCTGGTCGGCGTGCTGCATGGCAGCAGGACTGTATCCGCGCGCTGCATGGTACACTCTGAATGAGGCGAGCGGCACCGTGACGTTGCTTTTTATATGAGCAGGAGCGTCTTCTGAAAGCACGTGCAAGACGATAGATTAGCTTAGATGTGCTGAATAGTGACACACACACACACACGTACTCACCTTCAAGGGTTGACAAGTTTGCCGAGCGTCAGAGCACTTTGCGCGGCATGCGTTTTTGAACGTTTTGCGAATGACGACATCATTATGCGCGTGATTGCTGACGTGAAATTTTGAGAAGAATGTATGCTTAGGCAAGCCGGAGCAGCGGTGGGTGAGGTAGGCGATGACGTAATGACCGCACGTGGTGCTGTCGAAACCTTGCAGCCTTCTAGCGTTGGTGGACCAATGCGTCCCGCAGACCGAATTTAAGAACCGGAGAAAATGGGGTGAAAGCGGTCCTATGCCGTAACTGTCAAAATATTCTGCATGCGAGTTTTTGTCCACAAAGATGCAAACCCAGTGTTGCCCTGATTTGGTGCTGGGGTCGGTGTTAGCCACTAGCGCCAAGGGAGGCGTTCGAATGCCGTGAAGTACGGGTAGTTTATCGCAGGGGTAGACGCCTAAAAAGTGAGAGCGCGTAGAGGGGCATGTCGATAGAAACCGTTGAATTTGAAAGGTGTTCATGATACCAAAATGGATCGGTTGGCGTCGATTTCGACCGTGCGATGTATTTCCGCTAGCAGCAGAAGTATGACCGGTTCTGTCAATTTATCGGCAAAACCGATGCTTATAGAGACGGTTCCGTGGCGCTGACCCGAGATGTGAGACTCGTTAGCGATCATGTCTGCAGTGAGATCGAAAACCATTATCGTATACCCTTGCGGGTAGGTTTCTCTGGAGATGGAGTGTCCCTCGTCCTTGAAATGAATGCCTAGGCCGTCCTGCAGGGTTTGAAAGCATTGCAAATAGTGTCCTTTTGTAAAGTCGGGTTGCAGAGGTTGGGAGGGAACGGGTTGCCCATTCACGTAGAGCTGAAAGAAGTTCATTTTAAAATGTTTCAAGTTGTACGGATTTGAGTTAAAATGGCCGGAATAGGCCTTGTCGGTGACCATGGCTACTACCACTCTCCTTGGAACTTGCCCTACGCACACGTCGCTAAACGTCATTGCCCTGGACTCCTTGGGGATGCTGAGAGCGTGAAAGCTGACGTCTTTGAGATGGTACTTTGCGTTGCCCTTTGCGAGCACGGCCTGGTGCGCGAGCTTTATGGTCGGCGAGGGCCGCACCGATTTTAAGCGCAGCGTGGCAGACACGATGTCGGCGTACCCCTTAAAGGTATCTACGTCGGAAAACAGATAAAACTGGGGAGAGGCGGGAGTGAGCTTGACGGTCATGCTAACGTTGTTCAAAAGCAGCTTCTCCTGTCTAAAAAGAGCGTTGGACAGAGGACCGATGAGCTGCACGACGTTGCTCCCTTTGGTAAACCCCTGACGCCACTGAAAACCCGCATTGGCGATAAAAGTGTCCATGATGCCTGCCGTGTCCTTTCTCCAGAGGGTAGATTCTAGTTTGGTGTTCATGGCATCTTCGGAGTAATTGAGAAGCGTCTCGAGGTAGGTTCTATAGGGGTAACCGGCTTGCGGCATGGAGACGATGACGTTATTGAGGGTTACCTCCATCTGTTGAAACAGCGAATTTAAGGCGTTGTTGACCAGAGTGGCGTTAGCGTCAGCGTTTAAGGCCTCTCCTTTGTCATCTACAATGCGCACCATGAGTTCGAGTACGACGTAGGTCAGGTCTAGGTAATCGTCCGCATTTCCGGAATAATGAAAGGTGATGGGGGCATTTTTCATTAAAGTGTTTTGAGGGTTTAGGTATAGGAACCGTGACTCCTCGATGCTCATCTGAACCGGCACCTCTGTAAAGAGATCCAGTTCGGAACTCATGTGGACGGTCGCGTCTGCCATTACGAAAATACGTCTTGCACCTTGCGCCTACCGCGTTTCAGCTTGGACTGCTTGCTCTTTCTGGATTTGCTCGGTTTTATTCTCTTGAGACGCCTGGCGCCGGAACCGAGCATGGCATCGAGCTTTTCGTCGGCTTTTCGCTTTAAATTGTATCCGGACTCCTTGAACCTCCGCTGGAGCGCTTGCTTCGGCGCTGCTCCCGCCACAGTCACATCGGACAGAACGTGAGCGCCCGCCTTTAAGGCCTCCTTTCCGACTGCTTTTGCTCCGCTCTTTAAAAACGGTAGCAACCTTCTGAAGAGTCCTCCGAGGGCTGAAAAGAGACCGCTGCCTCTTTGGTAGCGCTTGCCCCTGTAGAGAGCGAAATCGCGATGGTGGATCGCTCCGCCGGTCTGATTGAGGTAGTACCGCGTTACGGCGTGCACGTCCATTACGCCTGTTTCGGACGAAAAGCGAGAACTACAGTAGAGGAAAATCCGTCGGCGAATGGCAAGAGATCGCCGTAACCGTTCCTTAAATCTATGTTGACCGTCTTGAAGTCTTGCTGAATCAAGGGTACCCAATTTTGGGGAAAAAACGTCTTTTCGTCGCTCATGTAAGTGTTGTTGCTTCTTTCGTATTCCACGGCAGCGCTCTCTATGACTTGGGCGAAGGTGTCGCCCACGACTTGCGGGGACACTAGATTACAATAGACGAACATTTCGTAAGGAAACCCCATATAAGGATCTACGGGGTGTTTAGCAGCTTTTTCGAGAACGACGTTGACGTAGGGCTCGAAACCCAACATTTTTGCCGTAGCGGGCGTTAAGAGCAAACTGTGGATGCGGTGTAGAGGTCCCGGAGGGTCCTCCGATTTTGAAACGTCTCGTTTGGGTCTGACGGAACGAGCCGCCGCGGGTTTCTGCTGCCCCGAAGCCCGGGGCTTCGGTTTCGGTTTCGGCTTGGGTCTCTGGTGGGGCGCATCGTTGAGAGCTTCGTATTCGCCGACCGCGTACGGTACGACCGTGCGCGCGACATTTTCCACAAACCCGTCGAACGGAATGTCGGGTAGTGGTTCGGGATGGGCGACGGCGGCATTCACGCCCACCGTCTGCTTGCGCTCGTCGAAGAGGAAGAAGTTTTCCACGTGCAAGTGTTCGAGTAGAACGGCGTTGACGAGGTTCACCAAGTCTTTGGGATTGTGCACGATGCCTTGCGGCATTTGCAAACTGAATTTGGAATGCGTTGGGAGGAGCGTCATGGTGTACTTGGCGCCCGCCAGACGGGCATCGTCTGGCGAAAGGTTATAAAATTTCACCGGATACCTGACCTTTTGCAGGGCGACCTCCCATTCTCCCTGCAGAACGATTCTCTCGGGCAAGATGTTAGAAAATCTAGCCGTGGTGTTGTCGGTAAAGTGTTCCATGGAAGCGTTGCTCACGAGAGTGATGGAGAAGGGCTTGGTCTTAATCATGTCGAATCGACGGTCGAAGCCAGAACCCACGAGTTAAACTTTGCCGGATACCCCTTCCACTTTACCAAGACCTGCTTGCGGCGCCCTCGGCCCTTGGTCTGTAAAACGCGCTCGATCTTAAACGTCCGAGGTAGCGCGAACTTTTGTAGCTCCTGGGTGTAAAATGTGCCGTCTATGGTTTCTCCGGCCAGATCCTTCAACTTATATACCACCGGCCGACCGCGCACCACCTCGGCTATCCGAAATATTTCGTCCGTCCAATTCTGCTCGTAGCCGTTGTCGAATTTCATTTTTTCTTTAGAGATGCGCACGTGATCGCCGACGGAAAATGTGGGTTTCCCTGCGCGAGGTAGGGTCCTATTTGCATAGAGATTGCGGTACACTCGTAAAATGTTAGATTCGTTCACGTCCTTCGGAGCCATTTTTATGGACCTGTGATGCGAGCTATTGTACGACTCGAGTAAGGCCGGAAGGACATCCAGGTATCTGTAACTGTTTTTGTGCGTGAAATACCTCCACATCTTGGTTTTTAAGGTGCGGTTGAAGCGCTCCACGACGCTGGCTTTAATGTTATTTTTGGTTGTGTAATGTTTCACGTCGTGTTTCTTCAGAAAGTCGCGAAAAGTCTTGTTGGTAAACTCTGTTCCCTTGTCCGTCTTGAGGACCCTGGGGACGCGTTGGGAGAATATGGAGCGAAACGCTTGCGCGACCTCGGTACCCAGCTTCGATTTCAGGGGTACGGCCCAAGCATATTTGGAAAATACGTCGATAACGGTCAGAATGTACACGTAAGGTTTGTTATGTTCCCTCACGCTGTTCATGACGTTTAGATCGGCCTCCCAAAGATCGTCCATATTCGTCACGTGATAACATCTGGTGGGGAACCGCTTTCTGACCGGTTTGTGCAGAGTGTAACTGTCCCGGGTTCGAAGGAAGGACTCGATGTTCGCCTTAGACGCGCCCGTGGCCTTTCGAAGGGGCTTGACCGTGCCCAAACCGGCATAGTGTTCCGGTCTGGAATAGTATCGCCTTAGCGCCTTCCATTCCTTCATGCTTTACTTGTACAGGGGCTGCCAGACGCGCTTGCGAAAATGGTACGACGCGGAAGGCGATTTCGATTTCTTTTTCGGAGTGGCAGGGTTTGCCCTCTTCTTTTTGCGAGGCGAGAGGAGGTTGACCTTTATGGTTCGGGGTTCGACCTCCTGCTTCACCGGCACGCGCTCGTGCACGTCTTCGTAATCGTCGTCGTCGTCGTCGTCGCCGAGGAAGGGCTTTCTGACTTGTGCCACGAGATCGAGGTAGTTGTCCAATTTATGTTTTACGAGCCGCCACTTTTCGTCGGCAAAAAGCTTTGCGCTCTGCAGGTTCCGAATTTCTTTAGCCAATCTGGATATGGTGCGGTCTACAGCGTGAAGCTTGTCGACGGTCTTCGGTTGCGGTGCAACGAGGATCTGCCTGCCGTACTTCATCCTGTTAATTTCGACACTAGCGCGCTGCCGAGCGAAGCCAGGACGGGTAAGAGGAATGCCGGCAAAAAACCTCCTTTTTGAACCAAGATGCTCTTCTTCTTCTTCAGAGGAACCCGTTTATCCGTCAACTTCCTCCAAGAAGCCTTGTGCTTCTTTAGGCGAGCCAAGCACTTTGCGGGAAGTTGCACGTGACCTCTGCACACGTTGAGCATGCATTCGCTAATGGCCTTGATCAGATCGCCGTCGGCATTTTTTAACAACTTTTTGCGCAGAGGGGCCTTCGCCTTAGCCAGAGCCGCCAAATTACCGTGCTGTCTCGCTATGCGAGGACTGGTCAGCGTCGCGAGCCTTGACCTACCTCTAGCCATGCTTGCGCGATAATGACGTACGCTCCAAAAGCGATACTTTTTATTTAGACTCGACGGCCTCAGTCGGGCAAGGCCCTGCCGGGATGATATGGAACGAAACGAACCCAAGTCCTCTCGGCGGTCTCAGTTGGGTACGAAATAAGAGAGGTTTTCCCCCGGCAGCACGCCGGTTCGATACCTGTATCGGGCGGGCGTGTACTGGGTGCAGACCAACACGAGATACCCGTGAGGGCGTTCGGCGGCCTTCTCGAAGGCCTCCAAGAGAAACCTAGAGTTCCTGGGTTCGATCTGCTGGCACAGTCTCTCGATCTGCATCTTGTCCCGGTTGTTCTTGAAGACCACGACGTAGTTCGCATTCAGAGAGATGTTGCGATATTTCTGACCCTGCGGAAACACGTTCTGCAGGATGTAGACGATGCCGAAGCGCTTATGATGGGAGTCTCTGGTGAAAAAATTGGACACGTCCTTCCCGCCACCCTCCAGCATCAGATCGTCGAGGACGACGAGGTCGTTCTCGCCCACCGAAGCAAGTTCGGGTATGCCCGCGTGGGTCTCGCAACGCAGAGCCGAGGGTTCGAGTCTCGGCGAATACTCCGGAGGGTGGCACCACAGCACCCTCCTGGGGCGCACGTCGAACATCCGGTGCGCGTGGCGCAACAGGTTTTTCACGAAGGTCGACTTGCCGCAGCGCGACGGCCCCGCCACGAGCATCGTGCTGGGAAACTCGAATCGCCGCAGGTCTCGGGGACCGGGCATCGTCTCCTCAGGGCGCCCGGTTCGAAATGACTTTGGCGCGGCTGCGGACGTCTCATTTATGCGTTCCTCTTGAACCCGTAGGGATAGGAATCGTGATCGCCGGCGAGCACGCGCTTGTTGACCACCATCCTAAACGTCTTCGAGCTGGGTTCGGTGACGACCGTCCAAGACGGTTTCCGCGAGATCTGCGTGCCCGCCAGCAGAGGGTCGTTGTCCCTCAGCACCGTGTCGCGAATCACCTCCGCGTTCACCAGCTCCAGGTTGCCCGAATTGAGCGTGATCCCCTTCACCTTGCACACCGAGAAGGTCTTGCCCGTTTCGGGGCAAACGATCTCCATGCAGTAGCTCTTGGGCCCCGTGGAGGCGAACCGGGCGATGTAAGAGCCCCGCCCGTACTTCTCCAGCTCGTCCGTCATGTCCCCCAGGAGGCGTCCGATGGACGGCGTCCAGTCGCCCGGAGCGGCGGCGACGACGACGGAATCGGTGTGGAAGTAGCAGACCCGTTCTCCCAGCCTCTTCAGGTAGGAGTAGAGCACCAGGCGCGCGTGAGCCGTGGTGTAGGCCGCCAGGACGGCGTTGGCGGCGGGGTTGACCTTGCGGCACTCCTCGCGGTACCTCCACACCACGTACATGATCCGGTCGGTGACGGGCACGTAGGTCTGCACTTCCACGCCCGGGTCGTTGAGCAGCTCCAGGAGTCGGTCGTACCGGAACACCAGCTCGCACGTGGGGAGGTTTTCCCTCTGCCCGAGTTTGCCCCAGAAGCTGTTGAGCATCAGCTTGGCCAGCTCCCGCCTGCCGGGGTTGGTGGCGACGGCCTGGGGATCCAGGGCGACGCCTTCGTGCTCGAAGAATTGCTCCACGTACTGCTGCTTTGCGGCAGGGTCGTCGCAATCCGAGGGCCAGCCGGAGGCTTCGGTCTTGATCTTCAAGAACTGATTCACGTAGTCCTCGAAGAGACCCTTGGCTCCGGTGGTCGGTTCGTGCCGCACCACGTCGTACTCCCAGATCTCGTGGACCCGCAGCAGGCGGTACCCCTCCTCCAGGGCGACCTTCATCTCGTCGATCACCCAGGTACCCGACAACGCCCTCTCGCGCTCTCCGTGGTGGCACTCGTCTTGGTTCTCCGCCTCCGCACAAGCGCGGCATAGCGGGAACATGAGCTTGCCGCCGATGCGCGCTGGTAGCACCGGGTGGTACAGGTGTTGCGGCGGTAGAACCTCGCACTTCACCAACCCGCCCCCCACGTCTTCCAAGCGCGGGAATCGATCCACGTGGATCTTGGGGTGGCCCGCGGGGTAGGGCTTCGTCTTGTTCACGTACGGGTACAGGCTGCATACGTCGTAGTAGTAGATCTTGCTATCCCCCTTCGCCTCGCAGTACGTCTTGGTGCAGTTGGTGCGACCTCCGTAGAAGGCGTCTCTGGGGTTCAGGGGTTCGGGTACCGGAAAGTCCCTTGCGTGGCGCGCCAGGTCCTGGTTGGCCTTCATCGCGGCGTTAAACTCGCACTCCCACATTTCCACCACGGCGTAGCCGGCGGCCTTGATCTTGGCCGTGACCTTCTCGGTGCTCTCTAACCTGGAGGTCATGGTTTCGTGTCCCGAGTTGTATATCGCCGCATGGCGATTGTGAAAGCACCGCCTGCAGCCGTGGTAAAAGCACCCGTGGAAAAAGTACGCGGTTTTTTCGGCCTCTCTGTACCCGTCCACCTTGTGCCCCACGATTTTAACTTCGCGTCCTCGCATGGCGTGCTGGATGACGATGCGGTTTTGCATCTCTAGCCAAGTTAGCCATATGCATGCGGCGCGAGACTGCCGGTCCGCTAGTCGATACCCGCCCGCTGGCAAGAGGGCAATTTTTTTAAGCAGCATGAAGCGCTTTCTATACACGCACATGCACGCCTGCGCAATGGTGACGCATTCTCTGAACGGGTCTATTCCGTTCTCGTCCAAGAATTCCCTTCTGAATTTGGAAACTCCCTGACTGAGTAGAAATACGTCCATCTTGCAATACGCCACCATTTCCGCCCTCATGTCGAAGACGTACCCGGAGGACGCCTTTTCTTCGTGCCACTGCTCGAAGGCTTTCCGACCCTCCGCCGACATGCCCTCCGGGCAGTAATGCCTTTTGTCGGGAATCGAACCCACGTACCGCTCGTTTTCCTTCGTGTTAAACAGGTACGGGAAATAACCTTTGCATTCCTTCAATCCGAAGGTCTTGGAAAAGCGGGAGAGTGGCATGGGTATGAAGTTGAGCGAGTCTAGAAATGTGACGTCACCGTACCTCATCCTGTAGATCTTGCTGCCGTTCATGATGAGCTCCGGCACCCAGTCTAAGTGCGCCACCATGTACTTTAATAGAAACTGCCCGTCGTAAGCTCTGAGGTTATGCGCCACGACGTAGACGTCCCAGGCTTCGAACATCGCCTGCGCGATGTGCTCGAAAAGCTGCTTCACGGGCTCGTCCATAAACACCCATTCTTTGTAACCGCATTCGGTACAGTATGCCGTCTTGTGGCGTTCGTCGATGCACAGAGAACAGGCTTGGTACAACACGCACAAGTTAGGTACATGCTGGTATGTGTCCTTTTCGCCGGTATATGCAATGTTTTGCGTGCATTCAAAGTCGATAAACATAAACACGTACCGGTTTCTTTTGTTCTTTGTGGCATACGGCTGCATATAGCACATGTGGCTAGAATTCACGTGTGCCTTGCAATGATTGCAGTACTTTTCCCCGCACTGGTGCGCGGTTTTTCTGTGCCTCGCATTCACGAGCTTATTGCAAGACGTGCACACCTTTTCTACATCGCACACCGACAGCGCCTTTGGGTAAAAAACGCCTTTCTTTGCGTGGTTTGCAAAGCATGTCGGTCCCTTAAAATTTCTGTTGCACTCGGCGCAGCGTATGTAGGCGTCAAATCGCGCATCGCACTGCTGATGGCATTTAGCACACCTGGCGTCGCACCTATGAAATTCTTTTTTGTGTGCCGAGGGATGATGACACCGGCGGCAATACCATTTGCATTTAAAGCACTTGTGAAGGTTCACGATAGCATTAAAGTGCCCGGCGTGGAGCATGACGTCGATGTATTTATCGCATTTCTTATCCGACGCGTACAGCACGTGCTTCCCCGTATGATCGCCAAACACCGTCACAGCGTAGCCCTTTAACGCTGCGTCGAAGCGTCTGACGTCGTCTATCGTGCAGCTGTCGTGGCCTTGACCGATGCTCGCGCACAAGGCTACGGCCTTCGATTTTTGTAGATACTCGGAACGCGTCATCGTTCTATAGTTGACGTCGCGATCCACTTTGGCTTTAACTACAACAATGGCTCTTGCTAAACACAAGTTGTCTTTGTTGGCTATTTCGACAATGCCTTTATTGTCCCTACAGGCATCGCAAGGTTGGTGGCACGAACCCGAGACCTCCTTGGTCCACACAAACGTCACGTGAAGAGGCCCGCTTAGCAAGAATTGTTGGTTACTTTGCATTACTTTTTCGATGCTTCCAACAATGACATCCGCATTCAATTGCTCTATGCGCCTCACGCTCATGTTGAAGGCTTTGGACGTCTCCTTTTCGTCTGTTATGGATATGCCTAAATATCCGGGTTCGTTTTCTAACAGGTTCTCTTTCGCAAAGTTTAGAATATCGTTAAACAAATGCGATACCCATTGCTCCGGGTTAACATCTCTGGGGACCGGGTTTAACGTAATTTGAGACTCTGTAAAGCCGGAAAAAAGCTTTGGCAGCCTCCTCTGCTTGTGTCCTATAATTTCGAACGTAGGCTGCAAGGTGTCATCGCGACTTCCTCCGGGTTGTTGGTCCATCTTATCGTCCGAATGCACCGATCGCTCTTTCCCTGCAAAGTGCTGCGGCTATTTTGTTTTTATTTTAAAATTATTTTTCGTCAAATAGAACGATTTTGTAGAAAAACACACTATCGCTTTCGTTTCTAACTACGGGCTTTTGCTGTTGGCACCGGGTTTTTATAAGCTCGCTTATCGCAACCGTTGTTTCATCATTTGTGTCGAGTTAAATGCCTCGTTTCGCTAAAAAATTGTCTAGTTTTAAAAACTAGAGTCATCCTGACACGAGCCGCCACTGCACAATTCCCACCGCCGACATAAAGGTTGCATTTATTATATTGCTGACGAATTTCCGCTTCTCACACCTTTCACTGTCATCAGCACATGGTTCTTTTGCGTGTAGCGCTGTATGCGAACGAGCTGAGCTCAGTTATTCCTGATGTTATTAGTGCAATATTAAAACTATGAGTATCGTGCGTAGTGTTTTATGTTGTGCCAGTGCATACGTGTTATGTAAAATGTATGAATTAAATACAATCAGCAGATACTTCCTTTCTAAGGAGTAACACCAAATGTTGAATATAAATTCTCAAAGTGCTACGTTCGTACGGCCTCTACCCTCTATTTCTTATAGGTGAGTACGAAAGTTTATTTTCATATCCACTTAATTTTAATCCGGATAAACTTTTCGGGAAATGGTTGCATTGCACAACCGTTAGACATCCAAAGGGACGCTATACACTGGTCTTAAAATTCTAAATTCTTTCCATCAACATGGCGAGCAAGAACTGAAAAGCGACATGCCTTTTAAAAAAGAATGGCTAAGCACTGTACAATTCGAACCATTTATAACAGATATCTCGGAAATGGCTGACGTCACAAAAAAGTTATTTCAAATAAATTGTGTGTGTTTCCTCAAACCTTAGCAGTTATACAAGATCATAGAAAATTTCTTCCGAATCAACAGGACTTCACAGGCTATTTCCACAAAATTCAAGATATACATTTTATTTTCATATAAATGTCTTTAATATATGGTGTTGTAATTAAAATCGTCAGAGACAGTTTTAGAAAATAAAACATTTCGGAAAATAGTTCATGTAAAGGGTAGAAGCAGTTTGAAAGAAGTGAAGTAAACGCGATTTTACACTCACTAGGGGCTAGAAAATCGAATTTCTTGACTTTTTGAATACTCAGCATTTTTCGTATATAGAGGCTTATTATGAGGTGATACATTCATTTATATGATTTTTAAGCAGTTTGAAAGAAGTGAAGTAGAATGGCTAAGCATTGTACAATTCGAACCATTTATAACAGATATCTCGGAAATGGCTGACGTCACAAAAAAGTTATTTCAAATAAATTGTGTGTGTTTTTAAAGAGATCTAAATTTTTTGTATTCTATGTTTTTCTCAAACCTTAGCAGTTATACAAGATCATAGAAAATTTCTTCCGAATCAAGAGGACTTCACAGGCTATTTCCACAAAATTCAAGATATACATTTTATTTTTCATATAAATGTCTTTAATATATGGTGTTGTAATTAAAATCGTCAGAGACAATTTTAGAAAATAAAACATTTCGGAAAATAGTTCATGTAAAGGGTAGTTTGGGGTGGAGGGGTTTTCTTGAAAATCTCTGTGACGTATCTTTGGAAGGTACTCAACCTAAATACCAAGTTTAGTATTTATCCGACTTTTCATTTTTGAGTTATGCTGCTCTGACACATACACACAGAATTTTCTAAAAATGTTTTTATTCAGGGGACCTCAAAACAAGTATTTAGTTTTCCAGTGAAATCTCAATATTGAATATTTGGATGCATTGTATTGTGCATATGTTTCATTTAAATACCCACAAACTGAGTCTGTGATTATTACTTATTGTTTTTATGTGTTTCAGTGGGTGAATAATAATTAGTTTGTGGGTATCGTTATTACAGTGCTGTTTCACTTGTGAAATTCCGTTCTCTTTGTATGAAAATGAAAAAAGAAAAGTTAAAAGAATGACGAGTTTTAGTGAGAAAGGTCTAAAGCTTTTAAACATTAAAATCAACATGGAAACTTTGTAAATAGACAACGCCACAAAGTAATAATAATAATAATAATAATAATAATACACATAAATTGTGTGCTTTAACGTTCTTGTACAGTAAGGCTTCGTTTCACGGTTTAACAGTTGTACAAAAGACATTCAAAATGAGACTACTTCACAGCAATTCCCAGAAAATTGAAGTTATACATTTTATTTGTCATGCAGATATCTTAAACATACCGTACCGTAAACAAAAGGGGTTAGAGCCATTTTTAAAACAATAAAAATAATGAACTTTCTCCCGCTAAACGGGTAGTTTGCGGTGTGGGAATTTTCTTGAAAATCTACGGTTTGTTAAATTTTTTTATACGCTACTATTTTAGTGTGTGTGTGTGTGTGTGTTTGTGTGTGTGTGTGTGTGTGCGAGTATGTTCCTAGTGTCCGTGCGCCACAAGCCAAAACGATGACATTATAGAAAAACTTTATCATCTGCCTACCGGACAGGGATAACGCGAAAAAACCTGAAAAAAGCTCTAACAGTATTCTAACGCTTACCGACCTGGAAAACCCATGAAAACAAGATAGTACACTTTTTTAATTTTCTCAAAAATGGCTATGACGATTTTGATGAAAATATCATATGTTTAAGATAATGTCATGATATAGACAAAATTTTACTACACAAAAAATGTAGATCGCGTTAAAATACACAACTTATATCATATACATTTCTTTTGTCGAGTGAACCGTTTTCGAGATATTGCTTGCTATTTCCTTAAATTTTCCAATACTTATACTTTTTACTTTCTCTACTACGTATAGTAAGTAGGGGAAGTATTGCATTCCACCCAAAAATTCGATACCGAGATTTCACTGGAAATACACGTTTTGAGACCTCCTGAATCCTAAAAAAAAGCATTTTTGGAAACATGTCCGTGTGTGTGTCTGTGTGAGTGTGTGTGTGTTTGTGTGTGTGTGTGTGCGAGTATGTGCCTAGTATCCGTGCGCCACAAGCCAAAACGACGACATTATAGAAAAACTTTATCATCTGCCTACCGGACAGGGATAACCGCGAAAAACCTGAAAAAAGCTCTAAGAGTATTCTAACGCTTACCGACCCGGAAAACCCATGAAAACAAGATAGTACACTTTTTTAATTTTCTCAAAAATGGCTATGACGATTTTGATGAAAATATCATATGTTTAAGATAATGTCGTGATATAGACAAAATTTTACTACACAAAAAATGTAGATCGCGTTAAAATACACAACTTATGTCATATACATTTCTTTTGTCGAGTGAACCGTTTTCGAGATATTGCTTGCTATTTCCTTAAATTTTCCAATACTTATACTTTTTACTTTCTCTACTACGTATAGTAAGTAGGGGAAGTATTGCATTCCACCCAAAAATTCGATACCGAGATTTCACTGGAAATACACGTTTTGAGACCTCCTGAATCCTAAAAAAAAGCATTTTTGGAAACATGTCCGTGTGTGTGTCTGTGTGAGTGTGTGTGTGTTTGTGTGTGTGTGTGTGCGAGTATGTGCCTAGTATCCGTGCGCCACAAGCCAAAACGACGACATTATAGAAAAACTTTATCATCTGCCTACCGGACAGGGATAACCGCGAAAAACCTGAAAAAAGCTCTAAGAGTATTCTAACGCTTACCGACCCGGAAAACCCATGAAAACAAGATAGTACACTTTTTTAATTTTCTCAAAAATGGCTATGACGATTTTGATGAAAATATCATATGTTTAAGATAATGTCGTGATATAGACAAAATTTTACTACACAAAAAATGTAGATCGCGTTAAAATACACAACTTATGTCATATACATTTCTTTTGTCGAGTGAACCGTTTTCGAGATATTGCTTGCTATTTCCTTAAATTTTCCAATACTTATACTTTTTACTTTCTCTACTACGTATAGTAAGTAGGGGAAGTATTGCATTCCACCCAAAAATTCGATACCGAGATTTCACTGGAAATACACGTTTTGAGACCTCCTGAATCCTAAAAAAAAGCATTTTTGGAAACATGTCCGTGTGTATGTCTGTGTGTGTGTGTGCGAGTATGTGCCTAGTATCCGTGCGCCACAAGCCAAAACGACGACATTATAGAAAAACTTTATCATCTGCCTACCGGACAGGGACAACCACTAAAAAAACCCTGAGAAAACCTCGAAAATTAGAAACGGCTTCGTCAACCACTACAGAAAACGCCTACCAACCAGGGAAAACCTATGAAAAATCAGAAAGGACTTGCATTCGTTTACCAACCGCAGAAAACCTCCAAAAAAACTAGTTATTTTTTTAAAAAAAGAAAAGACGAATAATATAAGTATGGCAGCTGCAACGGGTGTGTGTGTGTGCGAGTATGTGCCTAGGATCCGTGCGCCACAAGCCAAAACGACGACATTATAGAAAAACTTTATCATCTGCCTACCGGACAGGGACAACCACTAAAACAAAAACCTGAGAAAACCTCGAAAATTAGAAACGGCTTCGTCAACCACTACAGAAAACGCCTACAAACCAGGGAAAACCTATGAAAAAGCAGAAAGGGCTTGCAGTCGTTTACCAACCGCAGAAAACCTCCAAAAAACTAGTTATTTTTTTTTAAAAAAAGAAAAGACGAATAATATAAGTATGGCAGCTGCAACGGGTGTGTGTGTGCGCGCGAGTATGTGCCTAGTATCCGTGCGCCGACAAGGTAAAACTTCATCATTTGCCTACCGGGCAGGGACAACCGCTAAAAAACCTGAGAAAACCTCGAAAATTAGAAACGCCTTCGTCAACCAGTACAGAAAACGCCTACCAACCAGGGAAAACCTATGAAAGAGCAGAAAGAGCTTGCATTCGTTTACCATCCGCAGAAAACCCCCAAAAAACTAGTTATTTTTAAAAAAAACAAAAAACAAAAAACAAAAAGAAAAAAAAGAAAAAAAAAGGAAAAGACGAATAATATAAGTATGGCAGAAACAGCTTGCATTCGTCTACCAACCAGAGAAAACCCCGAAACACTAGTTATTTAAAATTGCTGATGAGTTCTGGATAGGCTTTTGCAAATGTTGTTGGTAGCAAAACTCGCCTTTTCCATCACCTCCAACATACCCCACTCCCACACCTTTTTTCTTTCCACCAATCATAATCTCTCTTATTCTCACCAATCAACAACTTTCATTTGTTCCTTTCCACCAATAACATCACTTCTTATTCCCACCAATCACAACTTCACACGTCACTTTCTGTTATACTTTTTATCCCTCGTTCGCCATCTTTCCCCCTCTTTCAGCCCCCAACCTCCGCACAGACAACACCTCACCGCTCCTTAACCTCAACTTCGTGCCTCCGTCATCTTATTTAGTTCCCATTTTTACCACCGCGCCTCTCATCTCCCAACCAGATTGCCGGCAAGAACAGATCTCGTTCATTCGCACCTCGACGGTTGACTCGGCAGCAGCTACTGCGAACACCTACGTCGTACACGTTTTTGACCGCTTTCGACCGGCTATGAGAACCCTGCTCCTACGTACGCTAGTGACCATCACGATGGTCCAGTACCAGGTTTTTGGTATAGTTAAATTACGCCTCTGCAAAGGGTGTCTGTACCGCTTTAAAAACCTAGGTATATCAGTGCGTAGTGATGTTGGTTGATCTTAAAGCTGGTTAAGCATTTTCAAAAACAGTTTGCTTTTATTTTTTCGCGTCGCGTGCCGCGCTTTTGGTGACGCATCCACACCGGTAACAGGTAAGTACCACACGCATAATTATTTTTCGGACCTGCTTGGCGTAGGAATATATCCTTTCGTGTTTTGGTACTGTAACCTCAAACCTGCTTACCCACCTCTTGCGTCCGCCATCTTGTTTAGTTCTCACCGCATCTCCTTGTCGCAGACCCTCCGCCATTTTTAGTTCCCACTATTTTAACCTCAAAATCTACTCTTCTAAGCTCTTGCTACCGCCATCTTCTTTTAGTTCCCATTCTCACCACCGCGTCTCCTTACCCCCACCTCTTGCGACCGCCATGTTCACCACTAACCTCCAAATTTCCTCGTCCTTAAACCTCTTGTCTCAACCACCTTGTTTAGTTCCCATTTTCGCCACCGCATCTCATATCGCCCATCTCTCTATCCACTCAAGAAAACTACCATCCAACGTTCAAAAAAATTGCTGATCAGTTCACGACAGGCTTTTGCAAATCTTGCTGCTAGCAAAACTTACCTTCCCCATACCTCCAACATACCCCACTCCCACACCTTTTTCTTTTCCACCAATCATAATCCCTCTTATTCTTACCAATCAACAACTCTCATTTGTTCCTTTCCACCAATAAAATCACTTCTTTTTCCCACCAATCACAACTTCACACGTCACTTTCTGTTACACTTTTTATCCCTCGCTCCCCATCTTTTCCCCTCTTTCAGTACCGACCTCCGCACAGACAACACCTCGCCACCCAGCTCCTCTCCATCACGCGACCTCCATACTCTTCCATCTTCCTTCCTTCATCTCCCACCCCAAATTAACGAACCAATCAAAACACTACACGTCACTTCCTCAATTCTTTCAACTCGTCCCGGATGAGCCAACCGATTTAACGATAATCCTACCGCTCAGGGCGCTTTTCAAACTTACCGCCGCCGCCGTCGCACGCACCGACACTAGCAACACGAGCGCCCCTAGCGGCAGGATTATCGTTAAAACAATTGGCTCATCCGGGACTAATACTACTTAGGTGACCTCCCTGTTCATCAGATTTGAACCCTTATGAAAATATGTGAGCTGAGGTGAAAAGGAGCTGCGCTCGAATTTCCCTGCAGATGCGCGAAGAACAAAAGATGGTTTCTGGACACAATTACTACAGAGATTTAATTTTATCTATAACCCGAAAATGAGGGCAGTTATACGTGCCAGGGTTCATACACCCAATATTAATTTCGTTTTTATGTGTTTTAGTTTTAGAAGACAATGGTTTATTTGTATTTATTTCTTGGTTATGTAAAAGAAGTTTTTTATAGAATTTTGTTTTTCTGTGCATAGACATGCCTAAAACTTAAAATGCTAAAGTTATATTAATGCAATATTATGTTATACACATCCAGTCATAAAATTAACAATATAAAAAAATCTGTATTTCACTCACATGATCTTTCCTACTCTTGTACAAACTATTTTTACAAACGCTTATTCTCCATCTAATTCATGTTAATTGAGATAAACATTTGCAGAAACTAACTTATTGCTAATTTTCATGTAGGTACAAAGGTAATATGGTAAGATTTAAGTGATAGTCAAATGTTTTAAGATCTGGTTGCTATGTGAAGCATTCCATTCTCTTTGCATGTCCAGAACATTAAAAAAAATAATAACTTCCATTTGTGAAAAAGTATAAGTATTGGAAAATTCAAATAAATAACAAGGAATATCTCCGAAATGGTTCACTGGAATTAATAAATATCTTTAATACAGTATTTTAATCAAAACTGTTAGAGCTATTTTTTACAAAATCAAACATGTCGAAATATCTTTCATGTAAAAGGTAGTCTAGAGTGAAGGCATTTTCTTGAAAATCGTTGTATTGTATCTTTGGAAGGTACTGAACCTAAATACCGAATTTTCGTTTTAAAATTGTGCTATTCTCTCTCTCTCATACATACACACACGGACCTTTTCTTAAAATGCTTTTTTTGGGGGATTCAGGCGTCTCAAAGCATGTATTTACGGTGAAATCTGGTATCGAATTTTTAGGTGGAATGCAATACTTCCCCTACTTACTATACGTAATAGAGAAACTAAAATGTTCTCCCGTTATTTGTTGCTTTGATCTTGAGTTTGGATGCGTCGAGGTAAATAGCCTATGAAAGCTACAAATAGATTATAACGGTTAAACTTTTAAAGTTAGGTGAGAGAAACATAACTAAGTTTGTGGGTATCTCCTCAATGCACTTGTCAAAAGAATTAATATTAAATATTTAGAAATAATTTCTTACAGCATAAGATACATTACCATACATTAATAATTGCATAATCATAATTAGTATATGTGTGAAAAACTTCTGAGGTGATAATGAATTAAATAAAAACAGATTGACAAAATGTTTGAACCGTCGAGCTTAAGAGTCCAAGAGGATTAGTTTTGGAGCACTGCTACAAACACCTTTAGCCAAAATGTTTCTGCATTGCCTGATTTCAGATCAAAGCCAACCTACTGCATTTTAAGGTTTCTGTAGGTTATTTGTATTTGGGCAACAATAAATAATTTCCGGTTAGGCAAATCGCCGAGTAAATATTGAGGCAGTATTTTTAACACTTAAATAATATCAGTCTAATTATATAAAATATAATAACAGCCCGCCTTAAAGCAATATGCGTATGTAATAATATATAAAATCTTTGTAACAGTCATTGTATTATGTTTATACTATTATGGATATGTATTGAGGCAGTATTTTTAACACTTAAATAATTTCAGTCTAATTATATAATATGTAAATTCAATAACAGCCCGCCTTGAAGCAATATGTGTATGTAATAATTTGTAAAATATATATAACAGTCTTGCATATGCTTATATTATTGTATACATGTTCAATAATGTTATATGAATGTATTACGTAATTTAATACTGTAGGAGCTGTGAGAAATAAGTTAAAAGTTGCTAACTATGAGGTAACAGTGAGGTAACCTTGAGGCAATAATGAGTAAGGATGTTTAAATACTACTAGTCATAATTAGAGCAGCAATAATGTAAATTTTGAGACAGTTTAAAAAATAGCCAATCAACAACCAGAAAAAGCTTAAGTTAAATGAAGGTATCTATTGGACTAGGATTAGCTAATCAGAGACTTGAAATACAGGAATTTACAAATTTAGGCGGGTGAAAACAGTTCAGTTGCTTCTAGACAGTGATCATAACCAGTCGCGAGATGCGTCCTCGAGAAATTAAATACGTATTCGTGTAAGACGAAAATAGTTTACGTGTTAAAAGGTGCAAGTATTAAATAAAAGAATCTCACAGCTCTCTATATCAGTGAAGTGGTATTTAAATTGTGTCAAGGATTAATAAAAAGGAGTAAATGAAAATTTAAAATCTGTGTAAGCCTACATTCTTCAGTCGCACCACAACCCTACCAAGAGAAACATGCCTCTAACAATAATACTGACACAGCCGAGGTAAACATAAATATAATATCTAAAAGTAGATAATAGATAGGGATTAAGAAACAAAACAGATGCCAACAACTGATAAGATCCTTTGTTCTATGCCGCCTGGTTCCGCCCCCTCCCTTTGAGGTCTCACATGCCGTCTGGTCGCGTGCCGCTAGGCCTCTACCCCTCCTTTGGGTTCTCACCTAATGCCTCCCGGCTCTGTGCCGCCAGGTCCTGCCCCCCTCCCACATGCCGCCTGGTCGCGTGCCGGTGGCACCCCGCCCCCCTCCTGTGTGGTCTCACCTAATGCCGCCTGGCACGCGCCCCCTCCCTCCCTCCCCTTTGTGGTCTGATTGGTTCCCTGTGGATAGGTGGGAGAGTGTGTATTGTTCCCATACGTTGGCCACATTCCCTCCCCCTCATTGTGACCTGTCTAAATCCCACCCGTGTGATTGATTCCCCTGCGGGTAGGTGGGGGAGTGTGTATTGTTCCCATACGCTGGCGACGTCACCCCCTCTGATTGCGACCTGTCTAAATCCCGCCCTGGTGATGGGTGTGGTAGGGGAATTGTTTTTCTCGATGCGTGCCACTGTTCGGCAAATCGATTTGAGGAGATAATTGTGTCAATCAATTAGGTAATGTTCGTCCATGCATAAAACATTATTGAAAAAAAAGAATCGGTATTTTATTACTACTAATGTCCGCACATTACACTACAGGGTGATGCAATTAAACGATGCTCCTCGATCGATGAATACAATTAAGTATTTTTTGATTGATTAATTGTATATGAATTGACTCGCGCGCACCTGGTCGTTCTCGTATATGCGTGCGTGGTTGTTAAGGCGATTATTACATGTGTATAATTATTACGTCTAATAAAATTTGTTTAATTATACTTTTGAGGGAAAATATATTTTGTGTTTATAAGAATATTACAACACTTAGGTGAATCCATGGCTGAAAGGACAGAGTTGCCGTAACGAGACGTTAACGCGCGGTAATTTCACTGAAAGCCCGAGCGCAACCCTTCCTCCATGGAGCGCCAGACACGAGTGACCGGCCCTCAGTAAGTGCAGGGGCAAGTTAGCATTCATCCCCTCCTTCGCGCTTCAGTTCGCCACCTCCATCAGCGCGCCATGTGGTAATAGGGGAAACTGCTTTTGTCTCTGAGCCAGCTTGGCTTCCTCACAGCGCGCCATGTGGTCATATTCGAAAGTTGTGAATTCACCATATTGAGGCTTGAGGTGCGCGCATGGCGGCCATCTTAACTCCGTATAATTCCGAGGAATATGATTCTGAAAAAAAAATAAAGGCGAATTAACATTTTAGTTAAATAATACTCGTTTATCATGCGAGGTGCGTTCATGTTGTCTCGTTATAATTCCGGGGGGGAAATTGATTATGAAAAAATAAATAAACGTGAATTAACATTATAGTTAAAATAATACATCATTTAACATCCGTGGCGTGTTCAGGTTGTCTCGTTATATACTTCCGTGGATTGATTATGAAAAAATAAGTAAATACGGTTAACATTATAGTTAAATATTACATACGTTATTAAAAATAAATAATGGTCTCGCTGATCGATGAATAGAATTAAATATTTTTTATTAATTAACGTAAATAAGTGTATATGAATTGACTTGCGCATTTTGGTTGCCGTCGTATGTGTTCGGGTGTTAAGTTGATTATTACGCGTGTATAACTATTACGACTAATAACATTTGTTTAATTCTAAATAAATAATGAAATATGGAGACTATCCTAAACAAGACACATTCCTTGTTACTCTTCGCCAAACAACTGAAAAATAAGCACAAATACAACGCCCAGATGATAAAGCACTCCACGCGCATAGGTACGGACTTTAAAAACGATAAAGTATCGCACGTACGCAAGCAAAAAAGAATTATGATATCTTTCATAAAGTCAGTCGATGTAAAGGAAAGCTTGCACACCCTTGACGAAAAAAAACCCCGACCGCTGGTAAAGTAACCTTTTAAGAATACAATGGATGTCTATCATATCGTTAATGGTCAGCTTGAAAGGGTTCCTAATTGCTCTGCGCAGAAGTCCCCCATACAAACAGGAGGAAATCCTAAACCTGACAATTACAAGTCTGCTAAAACATTTTTTTGCTCCAATAAGTAATTTAAATTCTACATGAAGATTATTAATGATTAAGTTTCATGATATACTACCTCTTATTTCTTTTAATAAAATATTTAATAGGACTCTCCCGTCAGGAAAATTAAACGGAGAGAAGCGATATTTTCTTTTTACGCTGAAATTATAATTAGACGCATAGTGTATAGTTTCTGTAGAAGTCTAAGTAAGCATTCGTAACTAGTGCAATTATCTCCAAGTATTATTTCCTTCTCAGAGGCAATCAAGTTTGTATTATTATTATTATTATTATTATTATTATTATTATTATTATTATTATTATTATCGTCAAGAAAGCTTATTTGTTTATTCCATTTAAAAAGATTGGCTTATTCTCTTAGTAAACATAGGACGAGAACCTTTTTAAACACCCCTCCCTTCGAGAGATATTTTTTGAATATTCCAGCAGAGAGATCGAACCATATTTGCGTAAAGGTTTTTTCATTCACCGGAGATCTTCGAGAAACTTCAACGAATTATTCAGTTGCACACCCCTTGCAAAAATATTTTCTATACCCTTTGAAGACTGTATACCTGGCTGGGGTCTTGGAAATCCCTCTGACGACAGGCTGCCGCCAGGTGGATCACGACAAACAACACTTATTCATTAAGGAATCTATTGTGCTTTAAAATGATTTCTCTTACCCTGAAAACCCCGTACTTGCAGGAAAATCCCTCTCATACAGACGACTGTGTAAATATATCGTATTTTTTGCGCGATATCGACAATTAAACTAATTTTTTTATTGAATTCTAAACAAATAAATATGATTTGTAGAGGGTGATATGAAGAGTATGGCATTTTTAGAATTAAAATGGGAGAAAGAATTCAAATTAAGCGATCGAATGTATCTGATAGATTTTCTTAATTGTTTTTTGAAGCTAGCCTGTTTTACGGTCTACTTTATAGATGAATGAAATATTTGATGAATAACAGCCAAATTTAACATGGGTAAAAGGTGTTTAAAGGCTGTTTTGATAAACATTACGTCGTGGTAACGTGTGAGGTTTGAACAGGAGAGGTCAACGGTACGATTCCCTGTGACCATCCTAGCCGACTTTAGAACCTGCATGGAGGTCTACGAATACATAGTCTGCCCATTAACGATTTTTTATAAGCGTGGGTGTAGCCTTACAAGGAAAATTATATCAACAGAAACAATACCTTCTTTTTCGTTATTTTCACTCTAAAATTATTACTAAATAATACCTTGGTGCTAGCCTCAGCGTCGCCATTCACATTCATATCATGTTAGAATAATTCTTTGATTGTAGACGGACAATTCAAATTTAATACTTAGGTGAATTATTTTGGTAATGTAACAATAATTAACAATGCATTTTAGCGGTACATGTAAAAAATAAAATATGTTTTAATTTCTAGCGTCATATGCAGAAGCATTCCCCTTACGGAGAGGTGGCGTGATGTCGGATTTCCCCATAACAGGTTTAGGCTTGCTTACGAAATGTCCCTTGCGCGAGGCTAGCATTCCCTCTCCTTCTACTCGAAGGTTTGGAGTAGCCAATCAAAATCGTTGTATTATATATCTTAAACTTCCCGCATACATTTTTATATTGCAAAAAGAGCACTATAAAAAGACTGCTTCACCAGAAATTCTTACAGTTCCTCAGCTGACATCAACGAGCTAAGACCTCTGTAAACTTTAATCTTTCAACGTGAAATTTCATCGAACATCATGTCTGGTAAGTTGTAAAAAACACTTTATTTACTTTAAAAGTTAAATTATTACCCTTATATTTTAACTTATATTTGCGTTCTTGTTTTTAATGTCGGACATTTACACACGAATAATTGAACTTCTACTGTTAATATCTAGCTGCGCGAATTCTCAAAAAAATGTGAACGGTTTACTAAGTATTCATTTTTTTAAAACAAACTTGTTATTCCAGCTGTTTAAATACGTGTTTTCACCGAGTGAATTATATTCCTTTCTAGAGAAAATACAATTACTTGAATACCCTCCGAATTGAATAAAAATGTTCTGTGTATATGTTCTTCCGAGGGTAACCGACGGTAATCGATCCGGGGACTTCCTGTTTGCATGCATTGGTCAAACATTCATCAGTTAATGTTTCATTCCTCTTGCGCATTTATTTAGTAAAAACTTTCAGCCTATTTCCATCATGTTAAAAGAGATATTTTCCATGGCTGTGTCGAGAAATACACGTGCTTTATTTTGCAATAGAAATTTCTCAGGTGTTAAAAAATACATCGACATTTCCCCTGTATAAGCTATTCGCAATAAAGTAAATTAACTTAATAATATAACTTTTCTTTAAAAAATAAATAAATAAAAATCTAACGCGTAAATTAATTACGTTTTCAGCATTCAGTTCTGCTAACGTATCTGAGGCTTACATCCAGCTCCAGCAGGATACCCGCCGCCGGCTGCAGGATCGTTCCTCAAATAACATCATGATTCAGGCACCCGAACACCCGAATGGTAAGCATTCTTCAGCGTTTTAAAAAAATTAATGTAACAATTCATATTAACTTCTTGTTAATATTCTTTATTATTATTATTATTATTATTATTATTATTATTATTATTTCCAGGAAGTGGACTTTATTTTGGGATGGGTCATCCTTCGACCGCTGCACCGGCACCTCCCGGCTTCCAAACCTTCCTGGTGCCGAATCATCAGGGATGGGGCCCTGCCCCATACATGCAGCAACAGTCGAACGGTAAGAATTTTTTCAACATTTTATGAAGTTCTTTTACGCATGCTATACTACCATTATTATTATTAATATTATTATTATTATTTCCAGGAAGTGGACTTTATTTCGGAGGCGGCGTCGCTCAACACGCTACCGCTGCAGCGGCACCACCAGGCTTCGCGACCGCTGCACCGGCACCACCAGGCTTCGCGACCGCTGCACCTGCAACGCCCGGCTTCCATACCTTCCTGGTGCCAAATCATCAGGGTTGGGGCTCGGGCCCGTACATGCAGCAAGCACCGAACGGTAAAAATTTTTCAATATTTTATGAAGTTCTTTTACACGTGCTATATTATTATTATTATTATTATTATTATTATTATTTTCAGGAAGTGGACTTTATTTTGGGATGGATCATCCTTCGACCGCTGCACCGGCACCCCCGGCTTCCAAACCTTCCTGGGGCCAAATGATCAGGGATGGGGCCCTGCCCCATACATGCAGCAACAGTCGAACGGTAAGAATCCTTCAACATTTTATGAAGTTCTTTTACGCATGCTATACTTCCATTATTATGATTATTATTATTATTATTTCCAGGAAGTGGACTTTATTTCGGAGGCGGTACCGTTCAACACGCTACCGCTGCACTGGCACCACCAGGCTTCGCGACCGCTGCACCACCCGCCTTCCCTGCACCGAACCATCAGGGATGGTGCTCTGGCCCGTACATGCAGCAAGCACCGAACGGTAAGAATTTTTCAATATTTTTATGAAGTTCTTGTTTTACTCATGCTATACTTTCATTATTATTATTATGATTATTATTATTATTATTCCAGGAAATTATCTGGGTGACGCTGGAAGCCAGCCTATGGACCTAGCAACACAGGAGTCAACATCGCAGGAGATTGATGAAGTCTCGGCTGCTGCATCGTCCGCCTCCTCATCACTCGACACTCTGGGGGAAGTTGTACCAGCTGCAACATCAACCTCCTCATCCGTAAATACTGAAGCCGCTGCACCATCAACCTCCTCATCTGCAAATGCTGAAGCCGCTGCACCGTCAACCTCCTCATCATCCAATGATGCGACACCTTTGAATGGAAAGAGAGGACCGGCATCAGACGGGAGTGAGCAACTTGCAATTAAGAAAGCCAAGGTTAGTGCTAGTAATTGTCAGGGACTGGAATGCAATACCATCCAATCAGCATTTAAGGGACGTATTTTTAATAGTAGAATAGAAAATGCATTAGAAATACTCGACCCCAGAGTCTCTTTAGATGAATGCAAGGAGCTTATTATTAAAGAAGCGGAAAAGGTTTTGCTGAAAAGCAGGAGTAGATTAAAAATGAATTGTTCAATGGAACTTGAATATTTAAACCACAAACCTGATGAAGAGAAGCACCTTTCCACCTTCTTTAATTCTAAACCTGTGCTGATACTTCTGTCAAGCGATCTCAATCAGATCATCTCTTCAATTGCGGGGGATATTTTGGAAAACATTTCTAAATTTGAGGGGGGAGCATCGTCGAAGTCTTTGTTAAAGATACTCAGCCTGGTGATGAGCTTTACGCACTACGATCCTTTACACGCGGGTTCATACATTGTACTGCCACAGAAAATTGGGAAAAAACATGCTGTTATAAGTATAAAGAACAAAAATAATTTCTGCTTCGCATGGTGTATGCTAGCCTCCAAATACCCTGCTAGTAACAATGGATATAGAACAACAGTATACCCCTTTGAACTGCTTTTCAAAGCATTCAATTATGATGGTATCGAATTTCCGGTACCACTACATCAAATTGAATGTTTTGAAAAGCAGAATAATGGAGTATCCGTTTCAGTGTTTGGTATAGAGGACAATGAAAACATCATTCCTCTATACCAAACAGCTGAAAAGAAGCAGCACCATGTAAACCTGCTATATATTGAACAGGGGGATAAGTCCCACTACTGCCTCATTAAAGACATGTCTAGGCTTCTAAGGAGTCAAGTCACTAAACATAAGGCTAGAGTGTGGACATGTGAGGCGTGCCTCAAGAGATGTACCAATGAAAAGGCCCTAAAAACGCACCGATTAAGATGTGGAAAATGCCAGCTGCTTAAAATGCCTCAACAGGATGACTGCATCGAATTTAAAGCATTCTCCAAGAGCGTTCCTGTACCATTTGTTATATACGCAGACATTGAATCTGTTCTGGCGAAGGTTCACTCTTGCGAGCCCTCAAGCAACTCGAGCTGTACCAGAACCATTCAGGAACATGAAGCAATGTCTGTTGCCTTGAAGGTGGTATGTAGGCATGACGAGGCATTGTCAAAATTCTTTCTCTTCAGAGGTCCAAATGCCATCGATGACTTTATCAATCAATTAAAATCAATCGCTGATGACGTCATCGATGTGTATTTCAATCCTAAACCCATGGATTTAAGTCTTGAAGAGCAACAGAATTTTGACAATGCCTCTGAGTGTCATATATGCCTTGCTGCTTTCACTGTGAGCGATTTGCGTGTGAGGGATCACGATCATGTGACAGGGAAATATCTGGGTGCTGCTCATAATAGATGCAATTTGAATAGAAAGGTCTCTGATTTCATACCGATCTTTTTCATTGTCTATCTAATTATGACAGCCACTTCTTGATAAGACGCCTGGCATATGATAATAAACCCGTATCGTGCATCGCTCAAAGTGGTGAAAGGTATATAGCGTTTAGCAAACGGTACAGGAACATCAGCTTCAGGTTTCTGGACAGCTTTAAGTTTCTTGACGAAAAGCTGTCCAGCCTGGCTGACATGCTGGAGGAGAGTGACTTTAAAATAACAAGGGCAGAAAATTCTGTTGATGAGCATTTTAAGCTGGCGAAGAGCAAGGGGATATTTCCATATGATTATGTTTCAAGCCTTGCAAAACTCAAAGAAACTACTCTACCACCGAAGGAGGCCTTCTACAGCATACTAACTGACAACCACATTACCGACGAGGAATACAGGCATGCTGTAAAAGTATGGGATACCTTTAATATCCGGAATCTCGGAGAATACAGCGATCTATATCTGAAAAAAGATATACTGCTCTTGGCGGATATTTTTGAAAAGTTTCGAGATCTCATCCTGGGAATGTATAAACTTGACCCAGCATGGTTTTATACATTACCAGGACTCGCCTATGACGCTATGTTGAAGATAACATAGGCGAAACTTTCCTTAATATGCGACAAGAGCATGCTGGAATTTTTCGAATCGGGAATTAGAGGTGGACTGTGCACAGTGGTGAAGGGCTACACCAAAACTAACCACAGATACATGTCCAACTTTGACCAGCATGCTCCTGTTAATCACCTGTCCTATTGGGACATAAACAACTTATATGGAGCTTCTATGGGGTCTGCCCTAACGTACAAGAATCTGAAATGGCTCACCAGAGAAGAAATTGACAGCATAAACTTCACAGAAATCAAAGAAGACTCAGGGACTGGCTATGTGCTAGAGGCTGATATCGAATACCCCGACCATATCCACGACGCCCATAACGAGCTTCCTTTCTGCCCACAGAGCGCGACACCACCGAATGGCCAATACAAGTAACTGCTTGCAACATTAGAAAAGAAAAGCAAATATGTCTTGCACTACAGGGTGATGCAGCAGTGTATCGAGCAAGGTCTAACTGTGAGACATATTCACAGAGTGGTATCCTACGACCAGTCTAACTGGTTGAAAACATATATCGACGCCAACACCGAGAAAAGAGTTCAAGAAAAGTGAAAATTTGGTCAAAACCTATGGAAAAAGATGAATAACGCAGTATATGGAAAATTTATAGAGAATGTGAGAAAATACACCGATTTTAAAATAGTTGGAACATGGAAACAGGCAAAGAAGTTGATAGCACGCAGCACTTACCTACGCACCATAATTTTTGAAGAAAATCTTGTAGGATTCGATCTGGGCAGAGAGGAGGTGCATATGAACAAACCAATCTACATAGGCCACGCAATTTTGGACATTTCAAAATTTATTGTGTATGACTTCTTTTATAATATCATGAAACCAAATTTAAAAGACTTGCTGCTGAATTACATGGATACAGACTCGTTCATTTTTGAAACGAGTTCTGATATCTATGAATTCATCAGGGAGAACCCACAATATTTCGACACTTCAAACTCTGAAAAGGATAATGCATATGGCATTAAGCAAGCCAACAGAAAAAAGATTGGGTAGTTCAAGGATGAATTGGGCGGCTTAGTTATGGAGGAGTATGTCGGAATAAGAGCAAAATTATACGCGTACAGATACGGAGGGCAGACGATAAAGAAAGCAAATGGTATCACCAGGGTGGATATGGATAGAATCGATTTCGGCCATTATTTTGAATGCTTAAAGGACCACAGTATAAATATTTATTCACTTCAAAAACATTTCGCAGTAAACACCACAAAATTACAACCATTGAAACAAACAAATTGGCATTGAAGGGACGTGACGACAAGAGGAAGTTGATAGAAGGGAGCTATAAGACTCTAGCGTGGGGCCATTATTCCCTTAGACCTGATGATTGCTAGTGCCTAAACTTGTAAATATGTAAATAATTCAAATATTCCAGGATTTCTTGTATTAATTTTCACTCTGAATTTTGTTGTGTATATCCATTTAAAGTGTGTGAGGGTTTTTAAGCATTAATTTTTCTCTCTAATGATGTTAATATTGTATATGTTCATTTTTAAAGTGTGTGAGGGTTTTCATGTATTAATTTTCCCTCTGATGATGTTAATATTGTATATGTTCATTTTTAAAGTGTGTGAGGGTTTTCATGTATTAATTTTCCCTCTGATGATGTTAATATTGTATATGTTCATTTAAAGTGTGTGAGGGTTTTTAAGTATTAATTTTCCCTCTGATGATGTTAATATTGTATATGATCAATTAAAGTATGTGAGGGTTTTTATGTATTAATTTTCCCTCTGATGATGTTAATATTGTATATGTTCATTTAAAGTGTGTGAGGGTTTTTATGTATTAATTTTCCCTCTGATGATGTTAATATTGTATACGTTCATTTAAAGTGTGCGAGGTTTTTTTTAAGTATCTAAATTTTCCCTCTGATGATGTTAATACTGTATGTGTTCATTTAAAGCGTGTGAGGGTTTTTATGTATTAATTTTCCCTCTAATGATGTTAATATTGTATATGTTCATTTAAAGTATGTGAGGGTTTATAAGAGCCTACGTTTTCCCCTCAAAAAGAAAAAATATGAATGATTTTTAAAATAAAAAATACTCCTGATTCTACAATTATAAAACTTTAGTCTTTATTAATTCTTCACACATTACACCAAATCCTTTATATCAATCCATTCAGTATCTGCAAAACCACACCACTTTACAAGAACTTTGTTTCCACGTTTACGTATAACCTTTTCTACTAAATATGTGTTAGGATAGTTAGTCTTTTTTAGTTCATGTCCATAAAAGCCACCTTTTATGATTTCACCATTCCTATCCTTTAGTATGTATGTTATAGGCTTGGTACGATTCACACGAACTACTTTGAAGATTTCAACGCTCCAGTTAGATTCAAAACCCTTTTCAAAATGTCCTTTATGTTTAGACATCCTGACATAATCACCAACACTAAACTTCCTTGAAGCCTTTTTCTCTCTTCGTTCTTGATTATAATTATACACAGTCAGAAGAATATCGTTGTTTTTCACTTCATTAGGCTTTATGCGGATAGTGGAATGAAAAGTATCATTGTACTTTACAAGGATACTAGGTAAAAGATCTAGCCAATTGTATGAACCTTGGGCTAAAAACTCTCGGTACATCATATTCTTCAAGGTTCGAATTAAACGTTCAACAGCCGCAGCCTTCACATTGGTATAGGTGCTGTAGTGGTTAATATTATACTTTAACATTAATCGTTTAAAGAACTTGTTATAAACTTCTTTCCCGTTGTCACTTTGAATATTCCGGGGAGGGACATCCATTTCTTGAAATATATCCTCCATAGCCTTTGCAACATTAACTCCGCCCTTATCCTTTAAGGGTTTTGCATATGCCATTTTAGAGTAAAAGTTGATTGCGATCAGAATGTATTTGTAATTTTTGTTCACTCTTGCATATGGTATCATTTCAATCAAATCAATTTGTAATAAATCATTCATACCTTTGCTGATAATTTTGCGTCGTAAATAGTTCCTCCTCGCTGATCCGTGAAGCTCTCTGGCGATATTCTGTTTGGCGGTCATGCTATAATTTTAGATGCTTTCAACTCCCGGATAATTTCCTCAATCTCTTGAGCGTTACTATTATTACCAGCGTCCCTCGAAGCAATATGTAGCCTCAGTCTATTCACTAATGTGTTAGGATTTCTCCAGAAAACGTAGTCAACTTCCTTATCAGGCTTATGCTCCTTCCATGCCAGTCCTAGACCTGAATGTGTATTGAGCAAGGGACGTATTATATTCTTGTATCTATACGATTTACCAGATTTCAAGCGACCGTGTCTGGTGTAACCACTTCTATGAAGAAAAGTACTTTTCATAATCTTAGAGTACGTCTCCAAGTCTTCACTGGTGTGTGCAGAAATCTGAGGCGTTCGCTTAAAGATGAGATCCGTCAAACCGGCGGTAGTCTCATACGTTTCATCACTTATCAATATTTGATTATTTATAAAATGAATATCTTTATTTCCAAGCATATAACTTCCATCCTGATATCTCACACCGTACAATGTATCAATACGATCCTTGTCTTTTGAGCGAACGTGTTGAAGGTAAGTAGAAATACTTGTAGAATCACCATCTTCATTCTTGACGGTCTTCACAGTCAACCCTCGTTAAGTGTCCAAAATATCCTTGAGGGGTTCGGTTACAGGCTTCAAAGCTTCGGACATGACATGCTGAGTCTCAAACCTGAGACCTTTTAGAACCCTCAGTTTTTCTTTTACAGCCCTGGTATGCTCGGCTACAGACTCTTTAAGTCTTATGCTTTCACTATCCATCTTACAAATGACGTGAAAATAGACGATTACCTTCAATTTATAGTCTGCGTCCAGCTTGAGTTCTCAACGTGTCGATAGCCTTAGCTAACATCTCTATCGAAGTTCTCAGTTGCTCGGTTTCTTTCTTATGCTCCTGTGTATGTCTTGAACGCTTCAGCAAAGATTGCCGTATTAGCTTACTGGCTTCTGACTGATTCTTCTAGACTCGTCATTTGCTGCATATTAGTTTTTAGGCGTCCATCATCATATTTAAATTTTCCTCCACTTTCTTAAGTTTATCATTGCACGAGTCAGTTTTGAGAGGATTCAAAACCTCTGTCTTTAACTGCCTGACTGTAGCTCTAAATCTGAAACTCGCTTCATTGCTAACTTTTCTAAATTACTAATTTTCTGATTGCAAAGATTCTGAAGATTTGTTTTTTCGCTATCAAGCTCTGCGGTAACTTGTTTAATAGAGTCCATTACAGAATCCACTCTGTCTTTTGTAGAAAATGTTAGAGTAGTTTTATTCAGATTTGCTGTGATGCCTAGCAGCTTCTTACCTATTTGCATCTCGATTTCCTTTGGCAAGTACCTGTTTAACTGCTGCCGCGTCTCGTTCGATTTCCTAATGATCATACCTCTAGCATATCTTTTATTTACAGCATCCGTATCTCCGAGAGGATCTGCTATATCAATGATTCTCTTATTCCCGAATATAATGCTACCATTATCATCTCTCGACTGCTTGCGTGAATTGACATATCCAGGATGAACTTTTTATTTACAACATCATTATCTTGAACAGGATCTAGCAATACCTTCAATCTAACTTTATCGATCACGATGTTATTTTCCTTATCCCTCTTGAGGATATATCTTGAAATCAATTCATCGATCAGGGTCTTAGCCATAACCTCAACATTGCTAGCTGCTTGCTGAGAGAAATCTTGCATCATAATTTCGAGAACATCCACATAATTCTTATTGGAGGCATCATGATTATCTTCAGGATCGTGAACATTGCATAATCTCTTATTCTTGAATTGATAGTTTCCTTTGGCATCTCTATTTATGATACAACGATCAAACACTCTTCTAACTGGACCAGTTCTCTGAGAACCGAACCTATCGATGCTCATGATTAACTACGAATGATCATTTTCTTTTTTGTCGAGCTAAATATATACATCAAAACCATTCCTATACCGTCCCTCATTCAGGTGAAATTCAGGAACTATCACAACAAAAGGGCTTCCTTCTGATACACTCTCCCAAACGCTCTTACATGGATCTTTAAATTCATTGTGGATCATGTCGGTATTTAAATAATCTTCGCAAATATGCTTCAAGTTTAAATTGTCTTGTCTGAAGAGTATTATCATGTTTATATTATCGCGAACGAAACGTTTTGGAACTTAAGCATAGGACTGCGCTAGATATACAGAGTCGACATTTCGATGTCTACCCATACTGTAAAAGGATGCTATCTTTTCCTGCTTTTCAGTGATGACGTCATCAAATATAAAGATTGAATTTTCTTTGACTTCAGAAGGATGCAAAACATCATCTCCGTTGTCGAAGGTGTTCACTTCTATACCTTCGATGTTTCCAAGCACTTTAATTAGGTATTGGTACTTTGGTTGATAGAGAGACTTTGAATAAATATACAAATTTTCAAAACGTAGACCATTCTCATGGAGTAGCATATTGAGTAATACGTTTGTTTTCCCTGCACTGGAGCTCCCTAAAATAAGTGCTCTGACGTTAGATGGAAATAACTTGCAATGACGATCACTTCTAAAGTCACTTTCAAGGTCTAATACCTGAATAGGTAGAGAGCAGTGCTGCTTAACAAGCTCCATGTTAACAACCAACTTATAAAATGTATGTGCGATGTTTATATATTACCGGATGTAAAGTAGTTAATGATTGAATGCAATGATATAAAAAGGTTAATGCATTCTCGATTAGTATATCATGAGAGCTAAGAGAGGGAGGTCGTTGCAGTATAAGCGTGGCTCTGGAATTATTAATTCCATAATTAATTCGCTCCCCTTTGAAGCCTACTTACCTGGATATAGATATTGTGGGCCAGGTACTAAATGGGAAAAACGTCTAAAAAGAGGAGACCCCGGAATTAACCAATTAGACGAAGCTTGCAAACAGCACGACCTCGCGTACGCTGAGAATAAGGACACCGCTTCAAAACAAACAGCGGATAAGATTCTTGCAGAGAAGGCTTGGAAACGGGTGCAGTCATCAGATTCAACTTTTGGTGAAAGGTTAGCTGCAAGGCTAGTAACTGCAATCATGAAAGGAAAGGTTGCAGTGGGAGCCGGAAAGAGAAAGAAGAAGAGAGGAGGGTTTTTACCATTGATACATATCATTGCTGCTTTAGGCGCTGCAGCAGGCGGCGCTGCTCAGATAGCCTCTGCAGTCAATAAAAAAAAGGCTGCTGATAGGCACTCAGCAGAAGTTGCGAGGCATAACAAGGCGATGGAGACCAGAGGAAAGGGACTCCGAAAGAGAAGGTGTAGGAAGAGGAATAAAGGAGGATTCTTACCTGTAATGCCGCTGATGTCGTCTTTAGCCGCTGCATCTAAAATAGCAAGGTCCTTGAAAAAAAGAGGATCCAAAGGCAGGGGTTTAAAGAAGAAGGCAAAAAACGGTGGAAGAGGATTGTATATATACTTCTAGGTGTATCCCGGGTGACCAATCTGGAGTCGTCTGATTTATCCACTCCTGTACCCTCGTAGCTTTATCATCAGGGGTAGTAGTAATGGCGGGGAGTGGAGCGGCATCCTCATCCATAGGCTGGGTATGGCGCTCTGCAATTGGATATTCCACTATATCGACATCGCGTCTCTCAGGATCCAGCTCCTCTATTGGCACGGGTACCTTAGGCGCAGTCATTCGCAGTCTGTAATAATTTAATTTTAGGTTAGACACAGAGTAGCATTAGAAGCAGTAAATGAATATATAATTTAACATTTCTTCTACTTACTCGAGTTTTCTCTTCCTGCGCTGGTAGACCTCGCAGTTGTCGTTACATAAGAAGAAGGATATCATGCGTTCATGCTGGGCCGGGTTAGTACAAAGTACAGAATGCATGTATCCGGTGCACGACTCTGTATCACATTCAGCTAGGTGTTTCGAGACGAAGACATCGTCAACTTCATTGACATCGCTAAGATCCTCCACATCATCCCCCATGCGATTTTCACTGAAAGAATAAAATAATTTCAAGTTAGATTTCATTTATCATGCGTACAATATATTACCGAGTTATAGAAATATATATATATATATATATATATATATATATATATGTATTACTTACATGTTCGCTCCTCGGTAAACAGGACAGCTCTCTGTACACACTTCCAGTGTAGTCATCTGATCATGATGCGATGGTTGAGTACACAACACTGAATGCATTAAACCATTGCATGTTTCGGTATGGAAGTATACGTAGTGAAAATAATCTTCTCCGCACTCGCTCCAGTAATCATTCACATCAGATGCACGATTATCGCCAGCCATTTCGATTATCACTGAACGAACACTGAAAAAACAATAAATGATCGCTCTGGCTGCCGGCGTTCCTTATATACTGTAGACGGTGACGTCACGCGGCGGGATGGAGGGGCGGAATGCATGTTGAGACCTGTTATTCACCCCTCCAGGCAGAAGTCGGCTGTATGTTTTTGAATGCAAAGGAAACCATTGGCGAGCGTGTTTTAACATGATTTATCGACGCATGCAGAGTGGAGCCGGGCTAGGCTACACGTCGAGACTTGTTAGTGACGTCACGCACACAGTCATGGAGGGGGGTGAAACTCGTTATTACCAGACAGAAGTCGGCTGCCGGGTTTTTCATTACATGACGGACTGTTGCCGGAGAGGTTAAGACCGTGAGCGTGATAGTTATACATATGCTAGCACACATATACGAGGGCGACCAGGTGCGCGCGAGTCAATTCATATACACTTAATTACATTAATCAATCAAAAATACTTAATCGTATTCATCGATCGAAGAGCAGCGTTTAATTACAATACCCCTTTAGAGACATGATGCCCGGACATTAGCAGTATATAAACATTGATTCTTTTTTCAATAACGCATTACCTAATTGATTGACACAATTATCTCCTCAAATCGATTTGCCGAACAGTGGCACGCATCGAGAAAAACCATTTCCCTACCACACCCATCACCAGGGCGGGATTTAGACAGGTCGCAATGAGAGGGGGGTGACGTCGCCAGCGTATGGGAACAATACACACTCTCCCACCTATCCGCAGGGGAACCAATCACACGGGTGGGATTTAGACAGGTCACAATGAGGGGGAGGATACGTGACCAGCGTATGGGAACAATACACACTCTCCCACCTATCCACAGGGAAGCAATCAGACCACAAAGGGGAGGGAGGAAGGGGGCGCGTGCCAGGAGGCATTATGTGAGACCACATAGGAGGGGGGCGGGGTGCCACCGGCACGCGACCAGGCGGCATGTGGGAGGGGGGCAGGACCTGGCGGCACAGAGCCGGGCGGCATTAGGTGAGAACACAAAGGAGGGGTAGGGGCCTAGCGGCACGCGACCAAACGGCATGTGAGACCTCAAAGGGAGGGGGCGGGACCAGGCGGCATAGAACAAAGGATCTTATCAGTTGTCGGCATCTGCTTTGTTTCTGAATCCCTAACTATTATCTACTTCTAAAGATACAAAACTAATATTTTTAAACTTGGGGCGAAGGCTACTGGAAACCGGGTACTATACGTATGATTGCAACGAATTTCAAGTTCGGCTCCCCAACAGTTGAAATATAATGCATCTTCTTCAAACTGGTTTCAATACGTAGCAGCAACTACCTACTTCAAATTGACGCCCAAAGCGTGGTGCAAATAACGTAAAGAAACTTCTACATCAAATCGGCTTTGCATACGTGAAGCAACAACCAACATCAGTATAATAGTGTAATGTGAATGTATTACGTAATTTAACAATGTAGGAGCTGTGAGAATAAAAGTAAGCTGCCTTCCGTAGCAAACAGAATTATAAAGTAGAAAACGAAAGTTGCTAACAATGAGGTAAACTTGAGGCAATCATGAAATGGAAAGTTTAATAATGATACTAATAATTCTTGGAATAATAATATAATATTTAAAACTTTATAAATAGCCAATCAACAACTAGAAAAGCTTTAAGTTAAAAGCATTCTATTGCAGTAGGATTAGCCAATCAGAGACTTGAAATAGAGTAAAATGTGCAGATTCAAGCGGTAGACGCTACCAGACACCGTTCCCGAGCAGTTCGCTCGTTACGTATTCAGTGTGAGACAAACAATTCATAATAATAATATTAATAATAATAATAAATATAAGAAGTTTACGTGTTAAAAGGTACAATTAACAATAATCTCACAGATCTACAGTAGGATATATCAGTGAAGTGTTATTTAATCGTGTGAAGGATCAATAAAAGGAGTGAAGTAAAATTATAATTTGTGTAAGCCTTCATTCTTTAGCCGTACTACCCCTGCTAAGAGATACGTGTTTCTGCAAATTGCTACTGACGCAGCCGAGGCATACATATGTAATATTTAAATAAACATTCAAATTACAAAGTTGATTTTTTTAAACATGGAGGCGAAGGCCACCGGAAAGTGAACGTGGGGCGAAGGCCCCAGAAACCTTGTATAATACGTGGGGCAACAAAACACACTCAATATGTACAAAATCGTGGCAGCAGGACATGTTGGTTTGGTAAAAAAACAAACTATAATCTGGAGAAGCGATT
Organism: Deroplatys truncata; assembly: GCA_030765065.1. Taxonomy (NCBI): domain Eukaryota; kingdom Metazoa; phylum Arthropoda; class Insecta; order Mantodea; family Mantidae; genus Deroplatys; species Deroplatys truncata. Next base: position 40,274,330 of record CM060987.1, on the reverse strand, counting down.
CACCAGACGATTCACCTGATACATTTGAGTAAAATTGGGTACCGGGATAGCGCAGTGGTTTCGATTTTAGCTCTTATACTGACGGTTCGGGGTTCGAGTCCTGGCTCTGAGGTGACGATTTTAAGTTGGCCTATCCACGCCTTCATTTCTGACTTGCTCATATGAAGTATCTTCAAATCGCAAAGTGGTTCGGAGTCCACGTAAAAGCTGTAGGTCCTGTCACTCCACCGTATTCATCACCCTACCATCAGAGGTAACAGATTCCGCCCGCTGTATTCCTCCACCTTAGAATGAGTCCAATCTTCGTTTGATGCAATGAGGTAAACCTGAAGTTCATTGGCCATATGGGTAGCATTAGAGACGACTTTGGAGTAAAATTTAATTCAATTTTATAGAAAACTGGTAAGTTGTTTGTATAACGATATCATAGCTTAGGGACTCAATTCAATCTAGGTTTCCTCGTGTTTTTTAAAATATTTTTTACTTTCTCTGCTACGTATAGTAAATAGGTGAAGTATTCCAACCAAAAATTCGATATCGAGGTTCCAACGGAAATACATGTTTTGAGGTGCCCTGAATCCTAATAAAGCCTTTTTGGAAACATGTCCATGTGTGTATCTGTCTGCTTGTGAACACCATAACCAAAAAATGAAAAGTCCGAAAAATACCATACCTGGTATTTGAGTTAAGTATCTTCCAAGGATGCGACACGAAGATTTTCAAGAAAATCCCTTTATCCCAGACCACCCTTTACAGGTAATGTTCTTCGAAAATTTTGATTTTCTCAAAAATAGCTAATGAGTTTGATTAAAATATCTTTAATATATTTTCATGACAAATGAAATATATATCTTGGATTTTCTGGAAATATTCCAACAGCCCTCTTCATTTTGAATGACTTTCACATAATTGGTAAACCGTAAGAGATAGAGAAAATTTTACCCATAAAAATGTAGGCCATAAAACGATAAAACGTTAAAGCACACAAATTATGTCATATAATTTTCCTTGTCGGGTGAACCATTTTTGAGATATTCCGTATTATTTTCCAATATTTATACTTTTTCTCAAATGGGAATTCGTTATTCAGTTTTTTTATGTTCTGGACATGCAAAGAGAATGGAATGCTCCACATACCAACCAGCTCTTAGATGGTTTGACTATCGCTTAAAGCCTAGCATATTTCCCTTGCACCTAAAAGAAAATTAGCAATAAGATAGTTTCTGCAAATGTTTATCTGAATTAATATGAAGTAGATGGAGAATAAGCCTTTGTAAAAATAGTTTTACAAGAGTAGAGAAAGTCATGTGAGTGCAACATATCAGATTTTTTCACTAATTGTCTAACTCTTCTCTATGTAAATACGCAAATTACTGGAAAACTCTGGAATCTCGCACCCCCCATGTCAACAAATTTTCGAGTGATCTGGCAAGTGCCATTTCTCTCACCCCACTTGCTTCGTCCACCCAGTTCTGTTGAAGGAGGCGTGTCCAGGAAGCCAGCCTAACGGTGCCACTAGATTTCAGATGCATACTTAAATTCAATTGCTTACAACTAAAGCATCTACACATATAAATCATTATGTATATTATATCCATATGATATTTACCGTCTCAAGGAAAATAGTTTATTTATGTTATAAACATCTTAATATATTTTATATGTATTAAATTGTTACAAATTGTATCCATGTGGTTGTTGAATAATTATTACTCATACCAGTTTACCCTTTAAATTATTTGCTCTCCTATGGATCCTGGGGTTTCCTTAGCCTCTTAGACCCAGTGAGATTTCAGGTTAACCCATTCACCTAGGAAGTTAGGGGATTCCAAAAACATCCACATATTCACTAGAAAGAATAACTGGGGAGCCTCACCTCTCTGGCATTTTCATACTTTAGATAGATACACATGACATCTGACCACCTATTCGGATAACTTGTAACACAAAACGAAAACGTAAATAAGATTTCGTCGCAACATATTAACATTTAACGTGTTTTTACTTCTTTATACGCGGGTCAATCCAAAATTAATGCCTCCCATTTTTTGTGTTAACTTTGAGTTTACGGGCCAGATTATGTTGGTGTAGTATTGATTGTTGAACTTTGCCGCTAGTGTTCTGTTGGTTGCGTTGTCCTGCGACAGATAGCAGCAGCAGGGGAGCGTTCCAAAATGGCTACTGACATCGAGGTGCGTACAAATCAGAGATGTGTGATCCCTTACCGCTGAACAAATTGCGCCAATTGAAATGCAATGAAGCTTGCTAAAGATGTTTGGATATGATACAGTATTTGCGAGTAAACTGAGACGTTGGGTATAGCGTTTCAAAAGTGGTGAAAAGGAAGTGCAGGACAAGCCACGCCCTGGTCGATCCTGCTCGGGTGTCAAGGTAAATAATAGGCAGCTTCTCGATCAAAGCATCCGTAATGACCGGCGGATTACGACCAAGGAATTGTGGTGACTGAATGCCGGCTGTGATTTCTTAGATAAGATGTCCAGCAACCTTAATTAAAGCAAAGTTTGTGTGAGATGGGTCCCACGGATGCTTTTACAAGACAAAAATCTCATCGAATGGAACTTTGTCGGGACCTGCTGGACCAATACGAGGCTGAAGGTGACAATTTTCTGAACTCCATCACCGGAGATGAGACATGGTGTCAACTCTACGAGCCAGAATCTAAACGACAGTCCAAGAAGTGCCGACATCCGACTTCTGCAACAAAGAAGTTCAAGACACAGCCATTCACAACTAGCCAAGACAGTGGCTAGCCTCAGCGTGGCATGCAGGCTCTTGTTCATTGTTGGAGAAAGTGCATAAGGAATGGTGGTGATTATGTACGTAGCTGAAATATTTCTATATTTAACTGTGTTATTGTGATTTCTGTATCTGTTGTAGTTTCCATGAAAATAAATAGGAGGTATTATTTTCGGAATGATGTAATTAGATGCAAAGTGGAAGATGTAAAAGTTAAATATTTTGTCTTTCACTAATGAACAGAGAATGCTGCACTGTACTGTTTTATTGCATTATTAGTTACATATTTAACGGGTCTTCATTTGACCATTATGTTTTGAAAATGAGCCTAATATAATAGTGCCTGGGAGGTGATGCTATCCTTCTTGTCTTCATCCGCTTCATACCTGTTAACGCAGAGAGGAGAAGCTAATACCAACAGACACCCAATTTACAATGTAAATTAAGCGCAAGCATAACGTAAACTTAAAAGCTAGATTATATGTATTGTAACGGTATTATATGTATTGTGGGGTGGGGATATTTTTTGAAAATCTTTGTGTGGCATCCTTTGAAGATACTGAGCTTAAATACCAAGTTTGGTACTTATCCGATTGGTTTTTGAGTTATACTGTTCACACGCACACACACACACACACACGCGCGCGCGCGCGCACGGATCTTTTTCTAAACATTTGTTGGATTCAGGGGGTCCCAACACGCTCAAGTTTCTCAAGTTTATGTCTACGCTAAATAAACTACCCAAAATGAGAGGGAGTTTCATCACGCGATTATTCTGTCATTTGTGGCGGTCGGGAATGATACCTCGCTTTGTTTCTCACCTAGCCTTTTGATGGTCTCTGGTTCGAAGTCCGCCAGCTGCTCTCTCGTGCTCAAATATGCTGTACATCACGTCTATCTCAGGAGTGGGTGAAGGAAATGATATAAACACGTGTCGGATTATTAGCTGGGCCTTATTCCAGGCATAAAAGGTAAAACCGGCTACTACAAGTATTTCACTTGTTTACATAATTATGCGTTTTCTATGTTTTAACTATTTTTCCCCATTACACGCTATTTGTATTAATTTATGGGAAGGTAACTCATAGTCACACGATATCTTCTCCACCCTTTGCAAAACGTTCACGTCTCGCTGCCTAAGAATCACAATCACAATTTGAGCTGTGTGGACTTAATTCCTGTTTTGTATGAAAATGCCTGACGCGCACATTAGCGCCAATAATTATAATATATATTTTGATTGTTGCTTCACATAACGTTGTTGGAGAATTCGATCGCTCGTATTTCTACTATCACACTTCTGTGGTAAAATTTGGGAATTCCATATATCCCTGTCTCTTTCTATAGTCTATCCTCTCTCTCTCATATGCAAGCTGACAGTTTTCCAGCTCCCTGTGTTGCTATTGAGTCTTAGGGAATTTCACTACATCGCTGTACCTTTCTCACGTCGGTCCTCTCCCTCTCTCATACAAGCTGTTACTTTCACCAACTCCCTGTAAATTAAACTGTGTTTTATTTATGGGCGCTCTTCAACTGCTATGGTTCTTAGCGTCCCATTATATACTGTCGTTTGTGAAAATTGCAACACCAAGAAAGAATTTCTCGAATAACTTGAAACTTGGTGGAAGTGTAGAAGAGTCTGCAAGCAATAAGTGATTAGGTTTGCAGAATGATGGGGTACACGTAGGCCAAGCAGAGTCCTCTCGTGTCGGTCCAACAAGATCAGCGTTGTGCCCAGTGTACTCAGTGCAGAGCTGTCAAACAAGGTGGAAACAAAGTGAGTGCCAGTATACCTCGTCGACGTCAAAGGGAGCCATATCGACTTGTATGTTCGAACGGGGCACAATGATCAGTCTCCTGGTAACAGGTTGGTCAAACCGTGACATTTCGGCTCGTACAGGGCATGCTGCTCGATAGTGGTGCGTGTGTGGAAGCAGTGGATAGATGAAGGTCGTATACAGCGAAGAGCGGGTACTGGATCACGGAACATGACCACAGCACGGGATGACAGTTATCTAGTCCGCATGGCCATAACGGACCGTACAGCTTCATCCTCAGTGTTGGCTCGACGCTGGAGCACTGCAACAGGTGTGAACTCGTCTGCATCAACGGTTCGTCTCCGTCTGCTGCAGGTTGGACTGATTGCATGCATGCTATTACGTCGGCTTCCATTGTTCAGAAAACACAAGCTCCTCCAACTGGAATGGGCACGTGGACACCGTCACTGGGGAGGCTGAGTGGCAAAATGTAGTCTTTTCGGACGAGTCCCACTTCAACGTGCCCTACAGTGACGGCGGTACCGTGGTGAGCGCAACCTGGAGGGCTGCATTGTTGAGCGGCATAGCGGACAGTCACCAGATGTGATGGTTTGGGGCGACATTGGTTACAACAACCGGTCTCGCCTCCTACGAATTGAGGGCACTTTGAACAGCAACCGGTACCTAACGGTGGTTGTAGAGCCTGAGGTACTCCCTCTGCTTCAGGCATCTCACAGCCACATTTCAACAGGACAATGCCCGGCCACATATTGCGAGGAATGTACAAGCCTTCTTCGAAGAGCGACGGGTACCATTGCTTCTCTGGCCTGCACGTTCGCCTGACATGCTGCACTCGAATATGTCTGGGATATGGCTGGCCGACTCCTGGTGCATCACGATCCTCCAGTAATCAGTGTAACGGATTTGTGGGCTCGAATACAAACTGCGTGGAGGGAAATCCCTCGGGAACTAATTCAGAACCTTTTTGATTCAATGCCACGGCGTATAGTAGCTCTAATTACAGCGCATGGAGGCCACACCAAATACTGAATATTAGGACTCGAAGGTCATGTATAGATTTGAAAAAGTTTAACATTTGTTACTTGTCATGTACCTAACCTGTGGTGTTAAATTCATTGAATTCATGCGTTTCCTTCTTGGTATTGCAATTTTTACAAACAGCAGTGTATATTGGGCGTGAAGTACCGGAAATTTCGCTCAGAAGGCACTTTATCAGGCGTGAGGTTCTTTTACGTGCTATAAATCTACGACACGGGGCCACCGGCTTTACTTCCCTTAGGAAGTGAACCATACTAAGAATTTTTGCGCCCGAAAAATTCATCGCCCTCCCCGGGTTTGAACCAGTGACCACGGGAATTAGAGGCTAGCATGGTACCCCTAGACTACGAAGGACATTTCGACATTAATGATTATTGTTATTCTAATAGTACGGCGCTCTATTACATTATAAAGGCGAGACGAGCCCACGTAGCATTTGTTTGTGTTTGTTCGTTACAGTTGTTGCGAACACGAGGTTAACGCAGAGAGATACATAATGTTTACTTAATCAAGTCTGGTTCTAAGGTGGATCGATTATAGAACCTTAGGGAAGGTAAATTCTCTCTTGCGTTCTTGGATATAAGTGATTACATAGGCAGTCATTACCAGACAGAGGGAGCTTAGTAAGTAAACCATCAAGTTACAACGCACCTAGGGTTGGTGGTGAGGCTAGTATTGCTGCAAATATTGTCAAGTAAAACGTAATTAAATGTTTTCCATGGAAATACTCCAATAAGAACCGTACTACGAGAGTTAATAAAACAAGTATTTGGATGTTGACAATTTAGCAATTTCCTTGGACAATGACAGGACAAAAGATAACAGAAAGCTAAATTTGTTTCAACATATTTGTGGTATAATTGGAAGAACATCAGCAAAGCAAGCCCGCAGAGAAACCCTCCTTAGATTTTATAACATTTTAGCTATACCTTTGACATGTTGGACTCTCATCAAAAACATATGTGGCAAGGTTATACTCCTTGAGATAAGAAAACAAATCTGATGCGTTATATTCACATAACTTTCTCTACTAGCTATCGTTTAATTCTGTATAGCATCTTCAAAGTATTCTTACAACAGCTTAATTTTCTATCTACTTCCTGTTAATCGAATTAAACCTTTACAAAAATGGTTTCATTACATACTTCATTGTAGGCGCAAGCAGAATAGGACAAGCTGAATCAATAGTCAGAGTTTTAAAAATCTGTGTTACACTCACATGACTTTCGCTACTCTTGTACAAACTATTTTTACAAACGCTTATTCTCCATATGCTTCATGTTAATCGAGCTATCGAAATATTAATTTTATTGCTAATTTTCTTGTACATGCAAGGGGAATTGGTAGGCTTTAAGCGATAGGTCAAATATTTTAAGAGCTGGTTGTTATGACGAGTATTCCATTCTTTTTGCATTATCAGGACAAAAAAAAGAATAACGAATTCCCAATTGAGAAAAAGTATAAGTATTGAAAAAATTAAGGGAATAACAAGCAATATCTCGAAAATGGTTCACTCAAAAAAAAAAAACAACAAAGTATATGACATAAATTGTGTATTTTGACGCGATCTACATTTTGTGGGTAGTAAAATTTTGTCTATCTCTTATGGTTTAACAGTTATGCAAAAGTCGTTCACAATGAAGAATACTTTTGGAGACATTCCCAGAAAATTCGAGATACACATTTCATTTGTCATGAAAATATCTTAAAAATACAATATTTTAATCAAAATCGTTAGAGCCATTTTTGAGAAAATTAAAATTTCCAAAAACGTTCCATGTAAACGGTATTCTGGGGTGGGGGATTTTCTTGAAAACCTTCGTGTCGCATCTCTAGAAGATACTGAACTTAAATACCCAGTTTGGTGTTTATCCCACTGTTGTTTCGGAGTTATGCTGTTCACAGACATACATACACACAACAAGGACATGTTTTCAAAAATGTTTTTTTTTGGATTTAGGGGGCCTCAAAACATATACTTCCGGTGAAATCTCGGTATCGAATTTTTGGGTGGAATACATTACTTCCCCCTACTTACTATACGTAGTAGAGAAAGTAAAAAGTCGGAGTGCTATATACTGGCCTTAAACAAGGGTGGGGTAAGGAAACATATATTTTGGAATTGGGTATAAAACAGCGGACGGGAATAGCACGGCTTAAGTTGAGAGAGTGGAAAGCTCGCAAGATTGGTGACGATGCTGGCAGGATGATTTGCCCACTATGCGGAGAACAGGAAGACTGGACGCATATTTTGGCACATGTGTACAGACATAGGGCGTTAGAATAAAATTATTACCGGAAATATTTTTGGCTTCCAACAGACGGAGGACAGCATGCTGGGACTTGATTCTAAGCAGCCAAAACTGACCAAGCTTGGGCACATGGTACTTGATGTGTACTAAGTACGTGTACTAAGAGATAAGGCGTTTATGTAAATTTTCTTTAAGTATATGTGCTGCTTGAGCACTTGTGTGCGTGAGTATGTGTGTATGATTCAGAGTATTTTTCATTTTCTGTGTATGTTTACAATGTTCTGATTATAAAATAGTTTTCTGATCGATTCTACAAGTCAAGTTTACAGATCAAGTATTTTTCTAAAGAGCATGTACGGTCTTGTGACCCATGCGATCATGTTACGGAATTAATGTAATACTAACTACTTAATAAATAATACCCTTTCCATTACATTGCGAGAAACAACTGATAGCGAGAGCACTAAAAAAAGATATCTGATGTGTCAGAATTCATATGACTTTCTCTATCCTCTATCGTTTATTAGTGGATATGCAGACTATTCTTACTAAAGCTTATTTTTCTATCTAGCACTTTTAATCCAAATAAATCTTTGCAGAAATAGATATATTACACAATTCGTTATAGATACAAAGAAAACAGCGATAGTCAAATGTTTAAGAACTGGATGCTAATGCAGACCTTAAAATTCCATACTGTTTCCTGCAATCGCGAGAAACAACCAACTGTTGACAGGACTTAAGAGAATCGCCAATTAATGAACAATTCGAACCATTAAAAACGAGTATCTCAGAAACGCTTATGTCACAAAAGCTTATTTGACATAAATTGTGTTTTAAAAAGATACACACCTTTTGTCTAGTACGTTTTCGTCTATTGCTTAACGTTTACTCGTTGTGAAAGATTATACAAAATTCCTTCAAAGGCTATTCCCAGAACATTCAAGAAATACATTTTATTTCTCATTTAAATATATTTAATATATAATATTTTAATTAAAATCGTTAGTCGTTTTTTAGAAAATAAAATGTTTTGAAAAATGCTCCACGTAAAGTGAAGCTGGTGGGGGATATTATTGAAATTCTTCGTGTCGCATTTTTGGAAGATACCAAGTTTGGTACTTACCCGGCTTCTCGTTTTTAAGTTATGCTGTTCAAAGATACACACACAAGGACCTTTTTCTTAAAATGCTTTTTTTACTTAAGGGCCTCTAAACATGTATTTACGGTGAAATCTCGGTATAAAAATTTTGGGTGGAATGCAATACCTTCTGTACCAACTAGGTAAGTGGTAGAGAAAGTAATAAGATATTGAAAATTTTAAACTTATATCGTCCCTAAAAAGACGAACAGAGTAAGCGACATAAGTGTAATTTTACAGGAGAGCAGTTTAAAGAAAAGTGCGTTTACTTAGGGGCCTACGGCTCAAAAGCATAAAATGATAGTTGAAATATAATACAGTGCTTAAAAAGCTTAATAGTTGTTCTTAATAAGCACTACTGTTAGACTCTAGAATTTGGATACCATATAGTCCAAAAAGGCCTTAATTGGAGATACGTCGGTTTGAAAGATTTCACCCATTATAGTAAGGCGCTTACACCACACATGATCAATACATTATGCTGATTTTTGCTCTTGTTTAGGGCTGTAGCGTTATTTATTTCTTTTTATGTATATTCTTCACGGTGGTTAGACCGCTCGCCTCCCACCGAGGCGGCCCGGGTTCAATCCCAGGGACCTGCATGTGGGATTTGTGGTGGACGAAGCGGCGTCTGGGCGGGTTTTCTCCGGGTTCTACGGTTTCCCCCGCCATTCATTCCACCAACTGCTCCATCATCACCTTTCCTTTCATCCATTTCACCCACATTTCGTTTCATCTACTTCCTTCATCCCATACCAGGCATCGGGCTGATCACCCATCCTGGATGTTCTGTCTGATCCATGAGTGTCTGCTCCTCGACGGGCCTCTGACCCCAGGCACCCGCCTGTAAGTCCTGGGGGGTGTAAGTCCTACATAAGAGGAGGGTAAACAGATAATGAATGAATGAATGAATGAATATATTTTTCACGTATATATTTCTATTCTAAGTACATAGTACAACGTAAAGCGTTGGAAGTCAATAAACCAAATAATGGTATCTACTTATTTAACAACAGTAATATCAAGTATTTAAGTGTATTTTATTTATTTTTAATTACCTGCAGTAATCTAGCAAATTATATATTTGTTTGTTTACACATCCTTAAAGAAACACAACTTCTGAACTTATTTTAACAATAGCAAAATCAAGCGTATAGGTGTGCTATTTTGAATGACAATAGTTTGATGAATAATGTAGAGTTATATGTTTACAAATGCTTTTAGGAAACAAACAGATAGAAAATTCTCTTTAACCATAGCAATATCAAGTATTAATATGAATGCGATTGGTTTTTTTCCAAATTACGTGCAATAAGGTTTTGTTTTGTTTTGTTTTCAAATGCTTTTAGGAAACGCAAGCAAGTATTGAAAATGTCCATGGGTTAATACAACTTAGAAGTGTGGCAGTTCCTTGTAGAACGTTTTGTAAACAACATCTCTTATTACTGGTGTTGGCTCTTTGCATAAGTCCTGTAGATCGCTGTACTTCTCAGCCGAAAGCTGTACAGAGGAGGCATTAAGTCGAGGTAGAGGAAGCTTCAAAACCCGTGAAGTGTTCCTGGATTTCAGAGATAGCTGCTCATAATGTTTGGCAAATGAATGTTTTTTTACAAAGACGCAAGCGGCATCGTCTGTGGTCATTTTGACTTCTCTGATTGCAGTCCAATCCACTTTGTTTACAGATTGAAATCCTCGGGGATCGGATCTGTAGGCTCTCTGAAATGCTTTTGTAGTCCAAGAAATCTTCTACCCTTATAGAATGTGCTTCATACGGAGCAGCACGCGAGGAAGTTTCGCAATAGGTACCAGCTGGCAAGGTATGAAGATGTTCCATGCCTGAGTCAGGATTCTTGAAATAGTGCTGTGGGCAGAATCACCTTCGTTTTGACCATGGTTAGGTTCGAAAAAGCACAAGTTGATAGACAGTGAATTCTTTTGAGTTACTTAGAATGTACAAAAACATGGTCACTACGGTGGTATTCTGGCTACTGCCGGCATCAGCAAACAGCCTGACATACTTTACATCGCGGACATCAAGATGTTGAGGGTAGATTCCCATACAGGTTGCAAACTCAGATGATCACCTTTTGCTGATAGTCTCGCTTCATAGAAATTCAAATGTTGTAAACCGTGGAATTATGTGCTGACAAACGCATTCGATAGAATACAGCACTTTCTTTGGAAAGGGGAGGCTGAATCACTTGCTGAAGATCAAATACCGTAGAGGAATATTATCTTGGGTTTTCTTTGACAGCTACTTTAGCATTGTTTTTCTCATTTCTTACATCATTCTTTTCTTCAGTGTGTTTGTTGTACATATCTTGCAACTCCATTTTCTTTGCAGCATCACATGACGTTAAGTTGCACACAAACTGCACTAGTCCTCCTTAGGATATTGGAATGATAGACTCATTGCTTTGTATACTCTGGAGTAAGTTTTTGATAACTGGCTTTGGGCTGTGAGACGTTAACTTCATTATGCATAGAATACATTTTAGACAGAGTCAGGACTGGATGTAAATATTATTAGGAATACTCTTCTGGACGATGGTAAGTGCATTCGTTATTGTTATTTGAATTCTTTGTACATGGCAAACATAAACCAAGTGGGAAAATCACAGAACCTTCATCATTTCAATTGAGAAATTGATAGTTTTCACCATATGATGGATCATAGTTACTATTATTACAGTCACTAAATGGCTACTCCAGCTGGCGTATTTCCTTTTCTTGATGACAACACTGTTCCCTTATATTAGTATTGTCTGCAGATGTAGCATTTACATTTTCAAAACTGTCTTGTGTGTGGATCTTTAGAACGCTGAGAGCAACATCTCTAGACTCCATTCCTGATTTTTCGTTCCGATTTTCGTTTGAACGATCCATCTGAATCACCTTCCCATAATAGTACTTCTTGTCTGATAACCACTATACTTAATTTCAGCACCTACCTTTAACGCATCACCTTCACTGCATTAAATTTCGTTGCATTATACCACATTCGTAGATCCATCTCTCCTCTTTACTAATAAGTCCATGTTCATAACAGATTGCTGCTTTACTGAGACCGCATTAGTTTGTTGCAGGTGTATTCTGACCAATCAATATTGTTGAAACAGGTTTTTCTTGTCCAAATTTAAAAACACATGTTCATTGTTGGCATCAGGTGGCAAAAATTGGTCTAGAGTGGCTAGCATTACACTGAGTACATAGACGTATCGACCAATTTTAATAATGGTAGTATCTAACGAAGAGACGTAAGCGACTTGCGAGTCTCATACGCCTGTTCGTCTGAAAAAGAATGAGTGAGCAATGGCGTTTACGACGATAACACGATTTTACTGCCAAGTAACCATTAGAGATGGAGGTACGCCAGTTTGTCTGAATATAGATATGGCCAAATGGAGTGTATAGGCGAAATATCTCAATTTTTTCCATTTTGGCGCTTACGCCACTTCGTCAGATGAGCGACGATATTTGGAAATGGTTGATGAAACAGAAAAAGTTATTTCAAATAAATTGTGTTTTTACTTTCTCTACTACGTATAGTAAGTAGGGTAAGTATTGTATTCCACCCAAAAATTCGATAACAAGATTTCACCGGAAATATATGTTTTGAGGCCACTGAATCCAAAAAGAGCATTTTTGGAAACATGTCCGGTGTGTGTTTGTTTGTATGTCTGTGTGTCTGTGAACAGCATAATTCAGAAAGGAACAGTCGGATAAACACCAAACTTGGTATTTAGGTTCAGTATCTTTCAGAGATGCGACACAAAGCTTTACAAGGAAATTCCCCCTCCCCAGATCACCCTTTACATGGGACATTTTTCAAAAACTTTAATTTTCTCAGAAATTGATCTAACGATTTTGATTAAAATATCATATATTTAAGATAATTTCATGACAAATAAAATGCATATCTTGAATTTTTTGGGAATGTCTCCAAAAGTATTCTTCATTGTGAACGACTTTTGCGTAACTGGTAAACCATAAGAGATAGACAAAATTTTACTACAAAAATGTAGATCGCGTTAAAATACACAATTTAATCATATACAATTTTTTAATTGTGTGAAGCATTTTCGAGATATTGCTTGTTATTCCCTTAAATTTTCCAATACTTATACTTTTTCTCAAATGGTAATTCGTTATTCATTTTTTATGGCCTGGATATGCAAAGAGAATGGAATGCTTCACATAGCAACCAGCTCTTAAAAGATTTGACTATCGCTTAAAGCCTACCATATTCCTCTTGTACCTACAAGAAAATAGCAATAAGATTAACATGAAGCATATGGAGAATAAGCCTTTGTAAAAATGGTTTGTACAAGAGTAGAGAAAGTCATGTGAGTGTAAAACATCAGAACTTTTTTTAAAGAGATCAGCATTTTTTGTGTGGTAAGGTTTTACTTTCTTTAAAACACCCAATTTATTAAAAATAGTAATTTTTTGTGGCCTAAGCCATTACTGAGATATGAGTTATCAATGCCTCGAATTGTTCATTTCTTGGTCATTCTTTAAAGTCCTGTCAACATTCAGTTGTTTCTCGCGATTGCATGGGAACAGTATGAAATTTTAAGGTCAGTATATAGCGTCCAGTTCTTAAACATTGACTATCTCTGTTCCCTTTGTACTTATAACGAAATGTATAATGTAGCTATTCATGCAACGGTTTATTTGGATTAAAACGTAGTAGACAGAAAAATACGTTTTAGTAAGAATTGTTTGTACACTGATTAATGTTTAATTGAGAGTAGAGAAGGTCATTATCACAGACTTTTGACTGACTTATAGATTTATCACAGATTTTTGTATACCTTATGGTTTACCCGCAATATAAAATTCTATAAAATTCATTCCGAATGTAGGGGATTTCTCATTTTATTCCCAGGAAATTCAATACATATTGCCATTTAAAGATCTTAAGTATATGGCATTTTAATATGAATTGTTAGTCATTTTTGAGAAAATAAAGTTTGGAAAATTTTGCATGTAAAGGGTAGTTTGATTTGGGGGGGTTTATTGAAAACCTTTGTCGTATCATCAGAAAATACCAAGCTTAAATACAAAGTTTGGTTTAAATCCGACTATTCGTTTTTGAGTTATGCATACACACACCGCTCGCGTGTTCACGGTTCTTCAAAACACTTAATTTCGGTGAAATTTCGATATCGAATTTTTAGATAAATGTAATACCTTCTTTAGGTAGGCGTAGATAAAGTAAAAATGAAGATATCTGAAAAGAATTACGAGTAGTCAAGAGTATAGCAACTAACATAGAAGAACAAAGAGAAGAGATGAGATAAGTTTATTGTTCCACGTATGGAAAAGCCGATTTGAGAAGGTTAGTAGTTGTATTGTATTGTATTTCAACTGTTGGGGAGCCAACACTTGAAGTAGTTGCAACCGCAACAGTTTCTGGTAGCCTTCGTCCCAAATGTACTTTCAAGTGCCCTTTACCCCAAGTTTAAAAAAAATTACATTGTAATTTAAATGTTTCTTTAAATATTATATATTTATGTTTGCCTCGGCTGCGTCAGTATTATTGTTAGAGACACGTTTCTCTTAGCAGGGTTGTGGTACGACTAAGAACGTAGGCTTACACAGATTATAATTTTACTTCACTCCTTTTATTAATACTTGATACGATTTAAATAACACTTCACTGATATAGAGAGCTGTGAGATTCTTTAATTAATTACTTGCACTTTTTAATACGTAAACTATTTTTGTCTCACACGAATACGTATTATACTTCTCGAGGACACATCTTGCGTCCGGTTAGAAACACTGTTTGCAGGCAACTGAATTTTAAATTGGTAAAATTTTCTCCTTTTCAGTTTCTGATTGGCTAATCCTACTCCAATAGAATATCTTAATTTAACTAAAGCTTTTTCAGGTTGTTGATTGGCTATTTTATAAAGTGTCACTAAAATTACATTATTGCTTCCAAGAATCACAAGTAGAATTTAAACTCTCAAACTCATTATTGCCTCAAGGTAACCTCATTGTTAGCAACTTTTGACCTATTTTATCACAGCTCCTACATAATTAAATTACGTAATACATGCACATAACATTATTACATATGGATACAATAATATAAACATATACAATGATTGTAATATGCACTTTTTATATATTGTTACATACACATACTGCTTTAAGGCGGGCTGTTATTGAATTTACATATTATATAATTAGACTGAACTTATTTGTGTTAAATATACTGCCTCAGAGATGATTTGATATCAGTGGAATGAATTAAGAAAGGCTGTCTCATATAATTCTAAATTATAATGCATAAGGACAGAAAAGTCGAGGACGACCAGCAGGTATAATAACGATTGGGAACAGATCAGAAATGGTCTAATTGATGATAATGTAACAACAATATTATCAACGCTAGCAATGTAGCGAATCTTTAGAGTGCATGATCTGTAAGGCAGACTTCAGGTGAAACTCTGTATTCCGACCGAGGTTTACTGGTGGCAGAACTTTTCACAAAAAGCCCCCGAGCTATGAATCAAAGGGTGTGGGCGAGCGAGCCGGAGCGGGCAGAGGGAGACGCAAGCACTTTTTTGTTTTTTAAAAAATACGAATGATCGTGGAAAATGGTCCCGTGAGAATTTGACATATGTCAGCAGTGTAAAGGATTTTTGTTTATTTTTCCGTTTTTTACCTCTCTGCAGAGAGGACTCCGTGCAGCTGATCCTACGAACGTCCATAAAGCATTATTCGTACAAAATATGTTTCCTTTAGAGGGATAGCATCATCGTATTGCATTGATACCTGATATTGATTAATCACGTTTGAATGTATAAATAGTAAAAGTGTTTTAGTATATTGAAATTTATGCGCCGTTAATAAGAATTACAGCCGAATGAATAGCCCTCCTTGAAAAGCGCAAAGGTATCCATTGGAACATACCGGTATAGGTAAGTATTGGTTACACAACGTAGGGGGCACTTCGCGTACTGCGACCTAATAGATCTATTGTGGCGCCACCTCACCCCCCAGGAGAAGAGGGTGAAGTGAAGCAATCGCAGGAGGCTACAGACCGCAGAGACAAAATAAAATCTGATTTGAAAAGGTAGAATCAGACGACTGAAAAATTCAATGCCATAGCCGGGATTTGAACCACGGATCTTCCGGTCTCCGTCCGGTTGCTCTAACCACTGAGCTACCATGGCAACATGCCGGCACGCCATTAAATTCTCCAGCTGACCCGGATTTTTCCCCGTAAACCACAAGGAGATCTCAAATGTATTGAGACGTCATACCCCAATGGCGACTTACATTCTTTGAGATCTCCTTGTGGTTTACTGGGATAAATCCGTGTCAGCTGGAGAATTTAATGGCGGTACGGCATGTTGCCATGGTAGCTCAGTGGTTAGAGCAACCGGACGGAGACCGGGAGATCCGTGGTTCAAATCACGGCTATGGCATTGAATTTTTCAGTCGTCTGGTTCTACCTTTCCAACCCTGTCCAACACACAGCTTGTGTGAAAGAACAGTTATTTCCATTAAAATCTGAATTTTCAACCCCGGTATCTAGGTTACTAAATTGGGGCATACATCCAAATTTTACATTTATTAAATCAAAATTTTCAATTCTTATATACATTCATTTTACAGATTATGTCTAAAACTGCTACCTAACTACAAACAAAGAAAACACAAAATGGAAAACATAAGTAAGGAAAATGAATAATAGATAGTAAAGGTGTAAATAAATACGAGGGGCACTATTTATATTTTGAGCCTAATAATTAAAACAAAGTAATTTCTGATTGAAAACTGCTTTATTATTTTTCAAAATATTCTCCTTTATGATTAATACACTTTTGCATCCGTTTGAACCATTTGTCAAAGCATTTATTCCAGTCTTCTTGAGACACCTCCAAAACATGGTTTTTAAAGGCATCTACGGCTTCTTCTGTCACTGAAAATCGTTGTCCACGCAATTTATTCTTGATTTTCGGGAACAAAAAGAAATCATTGGATGCCAAATCAGGACTGTATGGCGGATGACCCATCAATTTGATTTTTTGAGCCTTCAAATACTCTGTTGTTAGACGAGATGTGTGTGCGCTCGCATTATCTTGATGAAGAACGATCCTACGGTTCTTGTTGGTTTTCCTTACTTCACCGAAGACTTGCGGCAAACAAATGGTTGTGTACCATTCGGCAATGACCGCTTTACGTTCCTCTAAAGGCACTGTTGCCACATGGCCAGTTTTGCTGTAAAAGCAGGCGACCATTTGATTCGAAGTGCTTCGAGTGCGAACAACTTTTGTTGGATTTGCTTCATCTTGAAACATCCATACAGTCGACTGCTGTTTACGTTCCAGCTCATACGCATAGATCCACGATTCATCACCTGTTAAATCTTATATACGTATTTTGAGAAATTTGTATTTCTTGAGCATTTTTGCACAGCAATCGACACGAGCATCTTTTTGAGATTGCGTCAAATTATGTGGGATCCAACGAGAGCAAACCTTTTTCACGGCTAAATAACCATGCAATATTTTATATATGCTGGTGGAACTAATGCCTAGGGATGCCTCAATCTCACAATATGTCGTATGACGATCTTTCATTATTAGGTTTTGCACAGCATCAATGTTTTCTGGCACAACAACTGATTTTGGACGACCTTCATGAACTTCATCATTGCGCGAACGGCGGCCACGATTAAATTCGTTATACCTGCGTTTCGCAGAGGCAAAGGATGGAGCTTCGTCGCCAATTGTGGAAGTTATTGATCGATGCACTCTTGTCTTGATAATCCACGTCGAAAGTCGTAATAAATCATTGCACGAACATTTTCACGAGTTAATTCCATGTTTTTGTTGACACACATTTTTCATGTTAGTGTAAACAAAACAAATGACGCTCTATTGACAAAATGTTTGAAGTAGATTATGGTCAAAAATGTCAAACTTTCCATTGGAAACCTCAAATGGCACCTACAACATTCAGGGTCAAAATATAAATAGTGCACCTCGTAATAATTACAAAATCTATAAATCTATACTAATACTGATAACTAGCATAAAAGCAACTGGTGTCCAGCTACTTAACTAATAAAACTTACTACGAAGCTAAAACCTACTCAACTGGTATCCAGCGATTATATACTGGTATCCAGTACTATTTACCAGAATCTTCTAGCTTAAGTTTTCTTTCTATTATACAGTTAAATTAATATACACTGCCGTTTGTAAAAACTGCAACCCCAAGAAAGAATTTCACAAATAACTCCAAACTTGGTGGAAGTGTAGTAGAGAGTGCAAGCAATAAGTGATTGATGGAGTACACGTAGGCCGAGGAGAGCCCTCCCATGTCGATTTGACAAGGTCAATGTTGCGCCCAATGTAGTCATGCAGAGCTGTCAAACAAGGTGGAAACAATAAAGTGAGTGCCAGTATGCCTTGTCGACGTCAAAGGTAACCATATCGGCATGTTAGCGAGTTCGAACGGGGCAGAATGATCGGTCTTCGGGAAGCGGGTTTGCCATACCGTGACATTTCGGCTCGTACAGGGCATGCTGCTACGTCAGTGATGCGTGTGTGGAAGCAGTGGGTAGATGAAGGTCGTACGCAGCGAAGAGCGGGTACTGAACCACGGAACATGACCAAAGCACGGGATGACCGTCGTCTTGTCCGCATGGCGGTAACGGACCGTACAGCTTCATCCACAGTGTTGGCTCGACGCTGGAGCACTGCAACTGGTGTGAACTTGTTTGCATCAACGGTTGGTCGCCGTCTGCTGCAGATTAGACTGGTTGCATGCATGCCATTACGTCGGCTTCCATTGTCCAGAAACCACAAGCTCCTCCGACTGCAACGGGCACGTGAACACCGTCACTGGAGTGCTGATTGGCAAAATGTAGTCTTTTTGGACGAGTCTCGCTTCAACGTGTCCTACAGTGATGGCTGCATACGTGTCCGGCAGTACCGTGGTAAGCGCAACCTGGAGGGCTGCATTGTTTAGCGGCATTGCGGGAAAACACCAGGTGTGATAGTTTGGGGCGCCATTGGTTACAACAATCGATCTCGACTCCTACGAATTGAGGCACTTTGAACCGCAATCGGTACCTAACGGTGGTTGTAGAGGCTGAGGTATTGCCCTGCTTCAGGCATCTCCACAGGCCACAGTTCAACAGCACAATGCCCGGCCACATATCGCGAGGAATGTACAAGCCTTCTTCGAAGAGCGACGGGTACCATTGCTTCCCTGGCCTGCACGTTCGCCTGACATGTTGCACTCGAACATGTCTGGGATATAGTTGGTCGGCACCTGGTGCGTCACGGTCCTCCAGTAACCAGTGTCACGGATTTGTGGGCTCGAATACAAGCTGCGTGGAGGGAAATCCCTCAGTAACTTATTCAGAACCTTTTTAATTCAATGCCACGGCGTTTAGCAGGTGTAATTGCAGCGCATGGAGGCCACACCAAATACTGAATATTTGGGTTCAAAGGTCATGTATAGATTTGAAAAGTTTATCAATTGTTATTTGTCAGGTACTGTGGTACTAAATTCATTGAATTCATGCGTTTCCTTCTTGGTGTTGCAATTTTCACAAACGGCAGTCTATAATAAAACTTACTTCATGCATAATAATAATATTTTACAAATTTACTTGTATTTTTAAATTTATACTTTTACACTAAAATAATTATGTACAAATTAACAATATTTCCTTCATTCGCATTTCTATTTATTAATTTCCTTTAAATTACACAAGAAAATTACCTTGTTTATATTCATATATACATATATATATATATATTTATAATTGTTTTATAACACATTAATTTTATGTTTTGCTTTCCTACTATCTATAACTACGTGCATTTACATAAATAATCCTAAAATCCTATTATTTATTCCCCTTTAAATTTATTTAAAGCATTTCATACCAATCTTCACACTTACTATCTAATGCTGAATCATATTTATTTAAACACTACACTACATCAGGAGTAGAGATACGCGGAAGTTCCTAGCTTGAAGACGCGTCTTACTGTTGGAGTTGCTAGAGAGGAAGATGAACCAATCAGCCTTCTAGTGTTCACGCATCTTTGTGGCTCCGCCATACGCCACGAAACCTAGAGGTACACCTGAAAGATGAAAAGGAAACGGAATCATCATCTCTTCATGGATTAGGAGATATGTCCTGTCCCGGTCTCAAGTAGCTCTCCATCTTCTCATCGGACTTCCAAAATCCCTTTTCTCATATCTTGGTATTCAGATTTCATTTTGGGATATCGAGTTTTATCCATCCTTTGCAAATGTTTTCCACATCTTTCTCGATATTGATTTATTTTGTCATTTATATGATCAATACATATTTCCTCTCTGATTTCTTCATTTTTTATTTTATCCATTACTGTACACCTTTTAATAGCTCTGCGGTATTTTAATTTCTGCCGCATTTGTTTTATCCTATTTCTTTTAGTTTCTGTACCATGTACCTAGTAGATAGAGAAGGTATTGTATACCACCCAAAAATTCAATATCGAAATTTCACCGGAAATACATACTTTTAGGTCTCCTGAATCCAAAAAAGCATTTTTAGAAAATGTTCGTGTCTGTGAACACTATAACTCAAAAACTTAAAGTCGGATGAATACCAAACTTGGCATTTACGTTTACTGCCTTCCAAAGATGCGGCACGAAGAGCTTCAAGAAAATCCTCTATCTCTAACTACCCTTTGCATAGAGTATTTTTCGAAATTATTTTTTTAAAAAATAGCTCTAACGATTTTGATTTAAATACCATATATGACAGATATTTACATGACAAATAAAATGTATATCTTGAATTTTCTGGAAAAGCCTGTGAAGTCGTATTCGTTCGGAAGGAATTTGGTATAATCCTGTGTAACTGGTAAACTTAAGCGATAGATGAAAACGTACTACACAAAAAACGTAGATCTCTTTAAAACAGAAAATTTATTTCAAATACTTTTTTTGTGGCATAAGCTATTTCTGAAATTTCCGTGAATAATAGTTCGTATTGTGAATACATAGCCATTCTCTTGAAGTCCTGTAGCATTCAGGCGTTTCTCGCAGTAATTATTTTAAGTATAATTATGTCATTAAAATAAATAAAACCCTTAAATCCTAAATAAAAATAGAAATTAAAAGAATAAAGAATTTATATAACATATAAAACTTAAATATGAATAATAAACAAATAATTTGATAATTATTCTTAAACACATTGCATTAATAATATATGTGTATAATAAACAGACAAAACTCTAAGATCTTAAACATTTTACTATTTCATTAAACCAAAAAAATTCACAAAGATGAAAAAGGTATTGGATACCAGTACATAGTTTACCGTTTACCAGTAAATGTTTATTTTAGGAAATTTTATATTTAAATTGCATTATTTAAATTCTTTGGCAGAGAAGTTTATTAACGGCCTCTAAGAGGACAGAAGATCAAGCAGATAAGGCATACCTTCACCTTGGGGAATTAAAATAACCCAGAAGAAAGGGTAGGTACAGCTGGGGCTTGAAAGTCCACAAAGACAATCCATCTAGGAGAGAAAACTCCAAAAACAAACGGGAACATGCTCTTCTTTAGTCAAAGAGACGACAACCAACTAAGGGAAGGTCACCCCTACAGAAAACCCTGCTTGACCAAAACCGAGGTGGCAGTCCCACCATTAGTCTAACTCTATGCGGCTATTTTAACTTTATCTTGGTCTAACTCAATCCTAATGCGGCTAGAAGACATTATAATTACTGATAAGCCTTAGAAAAAAAGCTGGTCTACTAATAGGAAACGGAATGAAAGGTAAATTATGAAAAGGAGATCGTGGTAGATGAGAAATCACACCAGTATTCGCCTGCCAACCAGGGAAAACCACGAGAAACCCATGTCAGTATTGGCGGTCGACGTGAATAGAACCCGGGACGTCCAGAATGCAAGCCTCGCACGTTACCGCGGAACTATATGCATTGCATAACTACAAGATACTGGCAATGCAGATGTTCAGATTATTACAAAGCGTTCTTTTATATCTCGCGCTATGCATGCAGTATAATAAATATGTAAATTGGGTATGGAATATCATCAAATGCCCATTTATAGCCTTGAGGCTAAATCATGCAATCCTTATCCCCGCATAACCCCCATTATATCTGTTCCTATTTTTCCTCCCTTACTTGAAATCTCAATAGAATAATTTACAAGCCCTCCAAATCAATCCCCTAACTCTCGATTCTCACTCCATTATCTGCGTACTCCTTGGTTTTCTGCAGCTACTCTTTCTTGGTTCATTTCTTCCTTGTTCTTCTTTGCTAAGTATAGCATTTCCACACTCAAACTATTTATAAACTCTGTATTATGGAAATGGCATACTCTACCACGATTCGATTCTTCAGACTGTTTAATATTCATTTCACTGTATAGATTCTCTACCACGCACATAGTAGGTAGATAAGGTATTGCATTTCACCCAAAAATTCGAAACCAGATTTCCCAGGAAATACATTTTTTGAGGCCCCCTGAATCCAAATAAAGCATTTTTGTAAACATGTCCGTGTGTGTGTTGGTGAACAGCATAACTAAAAATCTAAAAGTCTGAATGCGACACGAAGGTTTTCAAGAAAATCTCCCGCTCGAAATTACACTTCAAGCCTTGATTTTATAAAAAATCTTATGTGTTACACTCACATGACTTTCTCTACTCTTGTACAAACTATTTTTACAAACGCTTATTCTCCATCTACTTCATGTTAATCGAGATAAACATTTGCAGACTCTTATCTTATTGCTAATTTTCTTGTAGATGTAAGGGGAATATATATTTACAAGGGCAATATAGAAATACAGTAACCTTTAAGCACATACATATCTCTTAATAGCTGGTTGCTAGGTGCAGCACCATTCCGTTTGACACAGATTAATACTCTTTGCATATCCAAGACAAAAAAATGAATAACGAACTCCCATTTGAGAAAATAAGTATTGAAAAATTTAAGGGAATAACAAGCAATATCTCGAAAATGGTTCACTCAACAAAAAATGTATATGACATAAATTGTGTATTTTAACGCGCTCTACATTTTTCTGTAGTAAAAGTTTGGCTATCTCTTAAGGTTTACCAGTTATGCAAAAGTCGTTCACAATGAAGAATACTTTTGGAGACGTTCCCAGAAAGTTCGAGATATACATTTCATTTGTCATGAAAATATCTTAAGCATATGATATTTTAATCAAATTCGTTAGAGCCATTTTTGAGAAAATTCAAATTTTCGAAAAATGTTCCATGTAAAGGGTAATCTGGGGTGGGGGGATTTTCTTGAAAACTTTCGTGTCGCATCTCTGGAAGATACTGAACCCAAATACCAAGTTTGGTGTTTATCCGACTGTTCGTTTCTGAGTTTGCTGTTCACAGAGTCACACAGACACACACGGACATGTTTCCAAAAATGCTTTTTTTGGATTCAGGGGGGCTCAGAACATGTATTTCCGGTGAAGTCTGTTATCGAATTTGTGGGTGGAATACAATACTTCCCCTACTTACTATACGGAGTAGAGAAAGTAAAAATGGCTCTAACAGTTTTGGTTAAAATACCACATATAAAAGATATTTACATGATAAATAAAATGTATATCTGAAATATTCTGGGAAAAGCCTGTGAAGTCCTCTTCATTCGTGTGAATGATATTTATTATCCCCACGTTTTGGGCACCAATTTGAGAATGATTGTTTGTTACGTTATTTGCACCATGCTTTGGGCGTCAATCTGAAGTAGGTTGTATTGAAGGAGCTGTATTATATTTCAACTGTTGGGGAGCCGAACTTCTAGTTGTAACCGCACGTATAGTAAAAAGCTTTCGGTAGCTTCACAACAAATGTACTTTCCGGTTGTCTTTGCCCCAAAAATGTTTAAAAAATGTTAACTTAGTAATTTTTTACTATTTCTTTAAATATTATATGTTTATGTTTGCCACGGCTGCGTCAGTATTACTGTTAGAGACACGTTTCTCTTAGCAGGGTTATGATGTGACAAGAATGTAGCCCTACAAGATTTTAAGTTTTTCTTCACTCCATTTATTAATGTTTGGCACGATTTAAATAACACTTCACTGATATAGAGAGCTGCGAGATCAATTAATTAATTGCACTTTTTAACATGTAAACTTATTTTTCGTCTCTCACGAATACGTATTAAATCTCTCGAGAACGCATCTCGCATCCGGTTACAATCACTGTCTGCAGGCAACTAAACTCTAAATTTGTAAAATTTTCTCCTTTTCAGTTTCTGATTGGCTAATCCTACTCCAACAGAATACCTTCATTTAACTAAAGTTTTTTCTGGTTGTTGATTGGCTATTTTATAAACTGTCACTAATATTACATTATTGCTTCCAAGACTCAGAAGTAGTATTGTTAAATTCTCAAACTCATTATTGCCTCAGTGTTACCTCATAGTTAGCAACGTTTAACCTATTATTCTCACAGCTCCTACATTATTAAATTACCTAGTATATTCACATAACATTATTAAACATGAATACAATAATATAATCATTTACAATGACTGTAATATACACTTTTTATATATATAGTTACATACACATATTGCTTTAAGGCGGGCTGTTATTGAATTATATATTATATAATTAAACTGAAATCATTTAAGTGTTAATAATACTGCCTCATTCGGAATGAACTATGTATAATCTTGTATAACTGGTAAACGTTAAGTGGTAGACGAAAACGTACCACAAAAAATGTAGATCTCCTTAAAACACAAATTATTTGAAATAAGTTTTTTTTGTGGCATTAGCCGTTTCTGGGATATCGTTATTAAAAGTTCTTGTTGTTCAACACTTGTCATTCTTTTTAAGTCCCATGGATTTTCAGTTGTTTTTCGCGATTGCATGGACACATTATTGAATTTTAAGGCCAGTATATACGAGGGCTGTCTCAGAAGTACCCGACCTAACAAAGAAAACACAAAAATTTGGGAATAAAACATCTTTGTCCACATAGTCTCCTTTCAGCTAGATACACTTTTCTCAGCGATGTTCAATAGCTTAGATACCCTGTTTATACTGAGAACCTCGAGGTCTGTAAAATAGCCATCAACTGCAGACTCCAGCTCTTCACTGTTGGTAAATATTTTAGTACCAAGCTATTTCTTTAACTTTGGAAATAGAAAATAATCAGAGGGGGTTAAATCTGGCAAACAGGATGCATGAGGAAGCAATTCGAACTTTAAACTCATTGATTTTGACCATGCCGATAATGGATGTGTGAACCGGTGCATTGTCTTGATGAAATAAGTTTCTTTTCCACCAGATGCGGTCTTTTTGCTTTATTTCATCATTGAAATGCTGCAATAATTTTCCATAATACCCGCAATTGATACTTTTCCTTTTTGAAGATAATCAATGAAAATTATGCCACACACATTCCACAAAAACTGACGCCATGACCTTACCGCAAACGGAGCTGTCTCACCTTCTTTGGAGCCGATTCTCCCCTTTCAATCCACTGTTTTGACTGTTCCTTCGCCTCAGGTGTGAAATGATTGACCCATGTTTCATCCTAGGTTATGAATCGACACAAAAACTCGGCTTTATTGCAGAAAATCATCGCCAAACACTTGATTGGAGTATCTTCACGAATCTTCTTTTGTTCCATTGTGAGTAAACGTGGTACCCATCTTGCACACAGCTTTCTCATGTCTAAATTTTCAGTGTATGCGATGTACAGCACTTTTTGAAATGCCTACGATGTCTGCTAGCTCGCGCACTCAGTCGATGGCCATCTAATACCAATTTGTGGATTTTCCTCACAATTTCTGGCGTGGACACCTCATTTGGTCGACCACTACGATGTTCGTCTTGGCAGCTCGTACGGCCTCGCTTAAACACTGCCACCCAATATTTTACTGTGGTAAACGAAGGAGCAGATTCCCCCAGAGTAGAATTTAGCTCATCTTTAATATTATTTGGACTAAGACCTTTCAAATGAAGGTATTGTGTCACATAACGATGGCCAGTTTTATCCATGTTTACAAATTTGCTGAGAGAGTTCACTATTGATGGCTGCCAAACAATTACTAAACAAAGTAGCATCGCCAAACTTCAAACTTAAGCTTTATAACGTTGGTATTTTCTGCCACAGTCATTTGTTTGAAACAACAACCACTCTCTATACTTCAGGTCGGGTACTTCTGGAACTACCCTCGTTACGTCCAGTTCTTAAACATTCGACTATCGCTGTTCCCTTTGTATCTATAACGAATGTGTAATGTAGCTATTTATGCAAATAATTATTTGGATTACAATATAGCAGATAGGAAAATAAGCTTTAGCAAGCGTTTCTAGTATACCCACTAATAAAGATAGAGGGTAGAGAAAGCCATGTAAATGTATCGCATAAGATTTTTTATTTAGCTACAATTTATCTATAGTAGGCAGAGAAAAATTGTATTTGAATCATCAATTTGATATTGATTTTTCACGGAAATATTCTTTTTGTGATCCCATTAAAATAAAATTGTTGTGTGTATGTGTGTGTGTGCAGTAGAACTCAAAAACGAAAAGTTGGGTCAAACTTCGTATTTAAGTTCAGCATCTTTCAAGAATGTAACACACTTTTCACGAAATTCCTCCACAACAAACTTCCCATTGCATGGAAATATTTTCGTAATAGCTTCGGTATTCGCAATTTCTCTACCAAATATCTATGGTAAAACACAGTAACACCAATTACTACTATAAACCCACTGTATATATCATAAAAGCACTTGGCGTAGCACTAACGTTACACTAGTCACTTTTGACACACTACACAATTGATCCATCGAATCACAACTCACAACTGAGCTGCCGAGCCACAACAGAACTGCCCTGTCCTGACAGGAGAGCCCCTTATATAAGCCCTACATACAATGCAGAATGTTTTAGAAAGGAAGATTACTCGTACTGGACCATAGGAATCTTCTGGAACAGTAATTACATAAACTGAGGGAAGTATATAATGAGCTCGTTATGCAACTATAGTTGTGAAGGGACCGGTGATTAGCCAAATCATCCGGCCAGGTAAGCTGAGGCAGTTTTTTAACACTTAAATGATTTCAGTCAAATTATATAATATATAAATTCAATAACAGCCCGCCTTAAAGCAATATGTGTATGTAACAAGATATAGAAAGTGTATATTACAGTCATTATATATGTTTATATTATTGTATAAATGTTCAGTAATGTTATGTGAGTGTATTATGTAATTTAATAATGTAAGAGCTGTGAGAATAACAGGTCAAAAGTTGCTAACAATGAGATAACCTTGAGGCAATAATGAATTAGAAAGTAATAGTACTACTGGTGATTCTTGGAAACAATAATATAATTTTTGTGACAGTTTATAAAATAGCCAATCAACAACTAGAAAAAGCTTAAGTTAAACAAAAGTATTTTATTTACAAATTTAGGCGGTAGAAATCAATTCAGTTGCTTGTAGACAACGCTCATAACTGGACGCGTTGGTTTTAGACAGTGTTCCTAACCGGACGCGAGATGTGTCCTCGAGCAGTTTAGTATGTATTCAGTGTGAGACGAAAATAGTTAACGTGTTAAAAAGTGCAAGTAATTAATAAAAAAAGTCTCACATCTCTCTCTATATCAGTGAGGTGTTATTTAAATCGTGTCAAGCATTAATAAAAGGAGTGAAGTAAAATTATAATCTGTGTAAGCCTACATTCTTCAGTCGCTCCACACCTTGTTAAGAAATTCATGTCTCTAAAAATAAATACATATATACAAACATAAATATATATATATATATATATATTTAAAGAAACAGTCAAATTGCAAAGTTAATATTTTTTAAACTTGGGGCGAAGGCTACCGGAAACTTTTTACCATACGTGCAGTTGCAACTACTTCAAGTTCGGCTCCCCAACAGTCGAAATATAATACATCTTCAAACTGACTTTCCATACGTAGCAGCAACAAACCTTCTTCAAATTGGCTCCCTAAACGTGGGGCAAATAACAATACAACAAAACATCTTCAAATCGAGTCGGAATACACACGCACCGCTGCCCCGTAGGACACTCGGGCGCGCTGTCACAATACTACATTTCACCCAGACATTCAATATCGAGATTTTACCAGAAGTACATGTTTTGGGTTCCCCTGAACTAACAAAAGCATATTTGTTTTTATTTAACTTGGTCAATTATTGTTCAAATTGATGAAAGTTTAACAAAACAAATAAAACCATAAGAGTATAAAAATATGAAAAAATGTGATAAGTGTAGCAACGCAACAAATGCTATTGTAAGTAATAAATTTATATAAGGATAAGATATCAAAATAATTAAAACTAAATAAAATTAATATGGAATGTTAAGCTCTTTACAAGCAATATATAGAAGAACGCACAGTTTAAAAATTTAGCAATATGGATGGTGTTTTAATACGTTTAGTGAGTTTAGTGCAAGTTTAAATGCTGTCAAAATTATTTTTAATGGTATACCCAATTTTCATTTTGTCTACCATGTGCATAAATAAATAGGTTATCTTTATTAGTTTCAAATTATCGGTTATTACACAAGTATTTGGTGCATGGGTCATTGCCCGTACTTGCATATTTAAGATACAAGGTATGCTGATAAAAGAAACAACAGAAAAAGAAACAAAACAAAAAAGAAGAGATAAATTACCTAACTGACTAACTGAACAAATCTGACCTAGATTCGCACATTTTAGCCAAGAAATTGCCCATGTTTTGCCAGTTCCTCTAATCAGGCAGTAGATCCCAACATGCCAGTCTCCTTTTAGCAGGACTCAAAGTTACCCAATAATACTGTCGTCAATGAGACACAATAATGCGTCTGGTATGACTGCCTACCGATTCGCCACAATATTTAACATTACAAATAAAATGTATATCTTAAATATTCTGGGAATAGCCTGCTAAGTCTACTTCATTTGGAAGAAATGTTATATAATTTTAATGTAATTGCATAAGCCATTTCCGAGATATCCGTTATTAAATGTTCAAATTAGCATTTATTGTCATTATTTTAGTACTATCAATATTCAGTTGTTTCTTGTGATTGCATGGAAACAGTATGGGATTTTAAGGCCAGCGTATAGTGTCCAGTTCTTAGACATTTGATTATCACTGTTCCTTTGTATCTATAACGAAATGTGTAATGTTAGCTATGTCTGCAAAGGTTTTTTGGGTTAAAATGTAGTACATAGAAAAAGAAGCTTCAGCAGGAATAGTTTGTTTACCCACTAATAAACGATAGGGATAGAGAAAGTCATGTGAATGTATCACAGATTTTTTTGAAATCTGAAGCCAAAGAATGACGAATGGCTCCTCGAGTTCCTTATGCCTCCGTCAGATTATACAGAGCGTTCGCTATATTGCGGGGCCGCGAATCGCGCATATGCGAGTTCCGCGCACTGTCTGACAATGGGGGTTTTCCGTTCTAAATCTCCGGCGTTCTTACTCACGAATGATATTAACATGCACTATGAGTACTCATCTTATAAATTGTGTTGAAATTATGTTCATCTGCATTGAGGCATTCCTGACATTGTCGATGAATTTCCATTAACGTGCATAAGTTCTGCTTTGCGTAATTCTCATAATTCTGTTCGTATTGTCCTTAAGTTCCTTTATGGCGTGGAATTGTTCCTATAACCTTTATTTTTTGGGGTTCAAATGATTCGCCAATGTTGTAAATTTCTTCCTCCGTTAGAACACTTCGTTTTCACTTCTTAGGTTTGCCAATCCCGTTGTACTAAACTTATTAATCAGACATCTAACAGTTTCTCTACATGGAACTGGAATACCAGGAAATTTCTCCTCGAATTGTCTACACACCTGTCTACATGACTCGGTTTTACTTTCTCTACTATGTATAGTAAGAAGGGGAAATATTGTATTCCACCCAAAAATTCGATACCGAGATTTCACCGGAAATACATGTTTTGAGACCCCCCGAATCCAAAAAAAGCCTTTTTGGAAACATGTCCATGTGTGTGTCTGTGAACACCATAACTAGAAACGAACAGTTGGATAAACACCAATCTTGGTATTTAGGTTCAGTATCTTCCAGAGATGCGACACGAAGGTTTTCAATAAAATCCTCCCACCCCAGATTACACTTTACATGGAAAATTTTTCGAAAATTTTAATTTTCTCAAAAATGGTTCTAACGATTTTGATTAAAATCATATGTTAAAGATATTTTCATGGCAAATGAAATGTATATCTCGAATTTTCTGGGAATGTCTCCAAAAGTATTCTTCATTGTGAACGACTTTTGCATAGCTGGTAACCCATAAGAGATAGACAAACTTTTATTACACAAAAAATGTAGATCGCGTTAAAATACACAATTTATGTCATATACATTTTTTTTGTTGAGTGAACCATTTTTGAGATATTGCTTGTTATTCCCTTAAACTTTCCAATACTTTTTCTCAAATGAGAATGCGTTATTCATTTTTTTACGTCCTGGACATACAAAAAGAATGGAATGCTCCACATAGCAACCAGCTCTTAAAATATTTGACTATCGCTTAAAGCCTACCATATTCCCCTTGCACCTAGAAGAAAATTAGCAATAAGATTAACATCTCGATTAACATGAAGCATATGGAGAATAAGCGTTTGTAAAATAGTTTGTACAAGAGCAGAGAAAGTCATGTGAGTGTAAAACATCAGATTTTTATGTATGTACTTATCGTACATAAAACTTCGTTGTTCAAGCATGAATTTTTTTGGTGGGGATTGGACTAGTAACCAGACAAAAGCAGCAACAATAACAATAACTCTGTTAAACAAATCACACATAGGACAGATGTCTTGAATAACTTTTCACATCTGAGATACACAAACTCTAGTGCTTACAGCACGAACAGAAGGTTGCAACTGAAGCAGTACGAGTATAACAACTGATAAATGTAGCTTGGAGCCGTCATTCACCGCTAAAGCGCAGCGAAAAAGTACCGAGGTCATTGCAATGCAGGCGGAGCATGTATACATGCGATCCATGGCACCACCATACAGCGACCGCTTCTTTTCCCTGTCCAGAGGCTGTTCGGCTCGTGTTCCGAAGCGTATGCTTTTCTCTGGTCTTTATAGGCGATTATGTGGATAGTTTTGCTGCTTTCTTGTATGGCGAGACCTTGGGCTTCCTCATGCACAGTAAGTCTTATTTATCATGGGCTTTCAGCAAGTTAAGCTTATTGTATGAGCCAAGGACGGACAAAGATGTCTCTTTTATATGGTGGCCATAATATTAGATATTGCCATTAAGCAGCAACACTTTGGAGTTTACTTGCAGTTTTGGAAAATAAATCATTAATCAAGAGGTAATGTTTGTTACAGTTTCATTTTTAAGATGCTTCACCGGCAGTGTCCGAAAATTTCTCTCGAGCAGTGTACATTGACCATTTCAGTACAGATTTTATTTCGGATATATACTAATTGTATTTCTTTCTCTTTATATTAAAATAATTCAGTTCCACTTCCTATAGGCAACAAAATAAACACAGCTAAAACAAAACGTGCAGTATTTTTTGCAGCACTAGAAAATTAAAACTGAAACATATAGTTAATACTGTGACAGATTCAAACGTTTACTAGTCGAAACCTTCAACAAAATTGCTGTTTTTTTCACCGATTCCTGACAATGTCATTTTCATTTGATGCATGACACGTACAGTAGTATAATGTAACAAATGCAACAAAAGTTTAATTAAGCTAAAAATCCCCAGGTTTGCGTTCTCCTGCGTTTGGCTTTCGAATTTTAAATTATCCTCAGCTATTGTTTTACAGTTTTTACAGTTTATAACATTGTTACTTTTTCTTCTAGTTATGGTGTAAAAGTATTGTATTACAAAAAAGTTAAATTCAGAAATCTCACCAGAAATAACTTTTTATATACCCTGAACATAATTTATAAAAGCATTTTTACGAAAAAGGTATGCGGATTGCGTGTCCGGGTTTGCAAACAGCATACCTAAAAGCGTAAAGACAAATGAATACTAAACTTGTGTAAAACCAGTGTATTTTAAAGATGCAAGGTTCATGAAAGTTCCCCAACCCAAAATACTCTTTAATGGAAACGCTTGCATTATTTTATATTTTCTCAAAATCTAATTTACGGACTTTTGTAAAAATCATCTTTTGACGCGGTGTAATGAAGAATAAAATATATAACATGATTTTTATGTAAAGTCCTTCATTATGATTGAATTTTGTATAATTGGGAAACGTGTGAACTTAAACTTTCAGAGATTTTCCTGTTGATAGTTTTGAGTGTTGTACTATTTTATTTTAAGTACTACATTTTTACTTTCTCTAATACGTATAGTAAGTAGGGGAAGTATTGTATTCCACCCAAAAATTCGATACGGCGATTTCACCGGAAATACATGTTTTGAGACCCCTGAATAAAAAAAAGCATTTTTGGAAACATGTCCGAGTGTGTGTCTGTGAACAGCATAACTCAGAAACGAACAGTCGGTTAAACACCAAACTTGGTATTTAGATTCAGTATATTCCAGAGATGCTACACGAAGGTTTTCAAGAAAATATCCTCACCCCAGATTACCCTTTACATGGAACATTTTTCGAAATTTTTAACTTTCTCAAAAACGGCTATAACGATTTTGATTAAAATATCATATGTTTAAGATATTTTTATGACAAATGAAATGTATATGTCGAATTTTCTAGGAATGTCTCCAAAAGTATTCTTCATTGTGAACGACTTTTGCATAACTGGTAAACCATAAGCGATAGACAAAATTTTACTACACAAAAAATGTAGATCGCGTTAAAATACATAATTTATGTTATATACATTTTTGTTGTTGAGTGAACCATTTTCGAGATATTGCTTGTTATTTTCTTAAATTTTCCAATACTTATACTTCTCAAATTCGTTATTCATTCTTTTTGTCCTGGTAATGCAAAGAGAATGGAATACTCCACATAGCAACCAGCTCTTAAAACATTTGACTATCGCTTAAAGCCTACCAATTCCCCTTGCATCTACAAGAAAATTACCAATAAGATTAACATCTCGATATCTCGATTAACATGAAGCATATGGAGAATAAGCGTTTGTAAAAATAGTTTGTACAAGAGTAGAGAAAGTCATGTGAGTGTAACACATCAAATTTTTAGTTTATTATCATGCACCTAGTAGGTAAGAACTACATTCCACCAAAAATTCGATACCGGGATTTCACCGAATACATATTTTGAGGCCCCCTGAATAAAAAACAGTCGTGTGTGTGTGCGTGTGTGTGTGTGTGCGCGCGCGCGCGCCTTGAACAGCATAACTCAAAAACGAAAACTTGGATAAACGCCAAGCTTGATGTGTAAGTTGCATCCAAAGATGCGACACGAAGATTTCCAAGAAAATTCTCTCACCTAAACTATCCTTCACATGAAAACGTTTTCGGAAGTTTTGATTTTCTTAAAAAATGGCTGTAAGGATTTTAATTAAAACACAATATACTAAAGATATTTATATGGAAAATAAACTTTATATGTTTAATTCTCTAGGAATAGCTTTTGAAGTCCTCTTCATTTGGAAGGATTTTGTATAATCTTGTATAACCGGTTAACGTTAAGCGTTAGACGAAAACGTACTACACAAGAAATGTAGATCTCTTTAAAAAACACAATTTATTTCTAATAAATTTTTTGGAGTATCAGTCATTTTCGATATAACCGTTATTAATGGTTCGAATGGTTCAACTTAACCATTATTTTAAGGTCCTGCCAATTTTCAGTTATTTCTCGCGATGTCATGGAAAGACTATAGAATTTTAAAGTCAGCCTAGAGCGTACAGTTCTAAAACATTTGGCTATCGCTATGCCCTTTTTATCTATAACGAAATGTGTCATGCAGTTATTTCTGGTAAGAATTACCTTGATTAAAATGAAGTAAATAGGAAAATAAACTTTCTTAAGAATAATTCGTATACCCACTAATAAACGATAGAGGTTAGAGAAAGTCATGTGAATGTAGCAGATCAGATTTTTACTTTCTCTGTCACCTACGTGTAGTAGACAAGGGGAATTACTGTATTTCACCGAAAAATGCATGTCAAGATTTCCGGAAATTGTTGTTTTGGAGCACCTTGAATCCACCCAAAAAATTAGAAAAAGGTTCGTCTTTCTCTCTCTCTCTCTCTCTCTCTCTCTCTCTCTCTCTCTATGTGTGTGTGTGTGTCCGTGAACGCATAACTCTAAAACTAAAGTTCGTCAAATACCAAACTTGGTATTTAGGTTCAATATCTTCCAAAGACGCGACACGAAGATTTTCAAGCAAATCTTCTCCATTCCAAACTACCTTTTAAATGGAAAATGTTTCGATATGTTTTATTTTATCAAAATGTTTCTAACGATTTTGATTAAAACACGAGATATATAAGATATTATCATCAGCTGCAAGGATTGAGCGTATTAGCCCGTTCCGTCCTGAAGGTTCCTCCATCTTGTCCTGAGTCTCTTCCGAGATCATGTCTTCTCTGTGGTTAGTTCAATAGCATTTGATTTTATTTGTTCACTGAGCTTCACCAGTCATCTTCAATTATTCACGTATTGTACTTCTTTTCTTATCCATTTTGTATGCCCTTCCACATTCACGAGTCTCATTTTTGCCTCTCTATTCGTCTCTAACCACTTCTTCTCAAGGGCCACGTTTTATTTCTACACATTAAATGGGGAACAAACATAGTTTTGTAGAACTTTAAACTGTGTATTTTTCTTGTTTTATGACCTAATGTTCTTTTAGTATTTTCACACATGTATCGACATTTATGTAACTCCTTGTGCAGGGATATATAAGCTATTAAAAAAAGCATTTCATATTTTGAGAGGTGGTGGTATAGATCAAACAAGAAAAAACATGTTCAGTAAGCATGGGCTCTAAAATGCATACCTTAAGAGCTATGGGCACTTGATCGTTTTTGTTACTGTGAAACATTCCTACTGCAAGCTCTTTGCTATTACGTATAACCTACAGAATGCAGTAAACAAATGAGGACACATTACTATGTTACTG
Organism: Deroplatys truncata; assembly: GCA_030765065.1. NCBI lineage: Eukaryota > Metazoa > Arthropoda > Insecta > Mantodea > Mantidae > Deroplatys > Deroplatys truncata. The sequence goes on along the minus strand of CM060987.1, from coordinate 40,239,256 downwards.
CGAAACAGTTTTAACGTAATCTGCTTGCTATTACATATGACCCGCACTTGTGAACCATCACTAAAGTAAATGCTCAGGATGGTGCCCATTCATAGTAGGCGTGCTTCTGTCCGACGTCTTAGGGAATCGCGCACTCTCGGAGTGTCTCCAGGTTGGTCACGGATGCTCCGGCAGACATTTTTGACACCTTTCTGTAGTATTTGTACATCATTAATGGTGTTGCATACATCAAAGATTTCAAGACAAAACTGCAATGTAAAACACTTCTCAAGCTTATCAAAACACAAAACTAATAAGAACATGCGTTGCACTTACCTAGAACTTAAAATACGGTTTACAGTAGCAACATTAACAGACGTTTACTGCATGCTGTATCCATGGACATTAACAGAATGTGTCTTTATTTGTTTAATGCCTGATGTAGGTTGTACATAACAGCAAAGAGCTTGCAAGTAGAAGAGATGTTTCACAGTAGCGAAGATGAAGTGCTCATATCTCTTAAATTATGCATTTTAGAGCCCATGTTTACATGTATATTTCTTGTTTTGGTCCACACTACCACTCTAAAATTATGCAATACTTTTTTTTAACACCCGGTATAATTAAGATTTTATGGCAATTGAAATATATATATCTTAAACTTACTGTGAAAAGCTAGTGAAGTCTTCATTCGAAGGGAATTTTGTTTAAGGGAAAACCATAACAGATAGACAATTTATGTAACTTTAAGGCCAGCATATAACGTCTCACTTATAAGCATCTGCCTATAAATTTGCTGTCATTTATCCCAGTATACCTGCAACGAAATATATAATGAAACTATTTCTGCAAACGTTTATCTCGATTAACTTGAAATAGATAAAAAAAATAAGTTTGAGAAAGGAGTATTTTAGTAGGAGTTGTATCGTATTTCAACTGTTCGGGAGCCGAACTTGTAGTAGTTGCAACCGCACGTATAGTAAACAGTTTCCGGTGGAATTCGCCCCAAATGTACTTTCAGGTTCCCTTTGCCCCAAGTTTAAAAAAATATTAATTTTGTAATTTAACTGTTTCTTTAAACATTATATATTTATGTTTGCCTCGGGTGCGTCAGTATTATTGTTAGAGACATGGAAGTCTTGGCAGGGTTGTGGTACGACTAAGAGTGTAGGCTTACACAGATTACAATTTTACTTCACTCCTTTTATTGATACTGGTACGACTTTAATACTTCGCTGATATAGAGAGCTGTGAGATTCTTTAATTAATTACTTGCACTTTTTAACACGTAAAACTACTTTTGTCTCACACGAATGCATATTAAATTTCTTGAGGACACTTTTTGCGTCTGGTTAGTAACGCTGTCTGCAGGCAACTGAATTGATTTCAACCACCTAAACTTTAAATTTCTGTATTTCAAGTCTCTGATTGGCTATTCCTAATCCAATAGAATACCTTCATTTGACTAAAGCTTTTTTTGGTTGTTGATTGGCTATTTTTAAACTGTCTCAAAATTTACATTATTGCTTCCAAGAATCACAAGTAACATTTAAACTTTCTAATTCATTATTGCCTCAACGTTTCCTCATTTTTACCTCATTGTTAGGAACTTTTAACCGATTATTCTCACAGCTCCTACGTTATTAAATTACGTAATATATTCACATAACATTATTGCACATGGATACAATAATACAAATATATACAATGTCTGTTATATGCACTTTTTATATATTGTTACATACACATATTGCTTTAAGGCGGGCTGTTAATGAATTTATATATTATATAATTACACTGAAATCATTTAAGTGTTAAAAATACTGCCTCAGGTTTCGTAAGAATAGTTTGTAGAAGTTAATACAAATAAACGATAAAGGGTAGAGAAAGTCATGGGAATGTAACACAATTTTTCCAACGTTTGATTATCGTCTTAGTCTTTTTACTTTTTTACTACGTATAGTAAGTAAAGAAGTATTGTGTTTCACCCAAATTAATTTCAAATGTTAATCTAAAATTGTTTTAAGGCCCCCTGAATGAAAAAGAGAAGAAAAAAAGATCCATGTATATGTGTGTTTAAACAGAACATATAAAAACGAAAAGTCGGATAAACGCCAAACTTGGCATTTAAATTCAGTATTTTCCAAAGATGCGACACAAAGATTCTCGAGAAAATCCCCTACCTCCAACTGCCCTTTGCATGCAATATTTTTTCCGGGAACAGCCTGTAAAGTTCTCTTCATTCGGAAGGAATTTTGTATAACCTTGTATAACTGGTAAACGTTAAGCGATAAAGGAAAATGTACTATACACAAAATGTAGATCTCTTTAAAACACACAATTTATTTTAAATAACATTTTTGTGGCATAAGCCATTTTTCAAATATCGGTTAGTAATTGTTCAATACTGTCGATGTTCAGTTGTTTCTCGCGATTGCATGGAAATATTACGGAATTTTAAGGCCAGTATATAGCGTCTAACGATTAAATTGAAGCAGACAGAAAAAAATCTGATGTGTTACACTCACATGACTTTCTCTAATCTTGTACAAAATTTTTACAAACTCTTATTCTCCATCTGTTTCATATTAATCGAGATAAACATTTGCAGAAACCATCTTTTAACATGCAAAGAGAATTACATTTTACATATAGCGACCAGTTCTAAAAATATTTGACTATCGCTTTAAGACGTACTATGTTCCCCTTGTTTTGTATTTGCAAGGGCAATATAGAAATACAGTAGCCTTTAAGCATAGACATATCTCTTAATAGCTGGTCGCTATGTGCAGCATCATTTTCTTTGCCACAGATTAATACTCTTTGCATATCCAAGCCAAAAAAATGAATAATGAATGCCCATTTGAGAAGTCTCGTAAATGTCTCGAAAATGGTTCACTCAACAAAAAAATGTGTATAACACAAATTGTGTATTTTAACGCGATCTACATTTTTTGTGTAGTAAAATCTTGTCTATCTCTTATGGTTTACCAGTTATGCAAAAGTCGTTCACAATGAAGAATATTTTTGGAGACATTCCGAGGTATACATTTCATTTCTCATGAAAATATCTTAAACATATGATATTTTAATCAAAATCTTTAGAGCCATTTTTGAGAGAATTAAAATTTTCGAAAAATATTCCATGTAAAGGGTAATCTGGGGTGAGGATTTTCTTGAAAACCTTCGTGTCGCATCTCTGGAAGATATGAACCTAATACCACGTTTGGTGTTTATACGGACATGTTTACAAAAATGTTCTTTTTTTGGATTCAGGGGATTTGAAGACATATATTTCCGGTGAAATCTCGGTATCAAATTTTTGGGTGGAACACAATACTTCCCCTACTTACTATACGTAGTAGAGAAAGTAATATACTTTAGTAAGAATAATTTGTATACCCACTAATAAGCGATACAGGTTAGAGAAAGTCATATGAATGTATCATATTTTTGCTACTGTGTAGCTACAACAAAAGGAGTGTCGACACCATTTTGTCTAACGTGTATCTTGTTCAACAGGAAGCAAAGAAACAAAGTTGCTATTGAATAATTTGTAAAATAAATATGAAAATAAATTACAGTGGTAGGAGCAAGTCGTGTGATTATAAAACATCAAAATTTTCTTTTATATTTCATATTCCCTTAGCTTAGTGATTAACGGTTTATCCACACATCTTTTGAGAGCTACAAATTATGTAAAATATATATGTGATGACTAATCATACCTGTAATTTCCATGCTATTCCTAAATGTTACTAATTCGTTTCAATCTGAAAAATTCGCTATGATCTAATTTAAAATGTCTGTTTAGAAAAATGGTGGTAATATTCTGGAATAAACCAACGAACTATAACCTAACGGCGACCTATTGTTACCCGCATTTTCAACATCCAAACAGTTTTAGATATGTTATATCAGTTTATGAAAATCGATTTTTATGTGTGATACACATGCAAATTTATGTGCCTGAGGAGGCAGGAGGTGATGTCGCTAACAGTTACTTCCCTAGGGGTATGGAAAAGCGATTCACGCGCACAAAAACTCGACTTTGTGCACCGTGTCATTTTTCTAACAAATTTATGTGATACGTGCTGTGATAGAAAATTAACATCACACATTCTACCTAGTAGGCCTTGTTCAAACAAATTATAGGTTGCTCTTGAAGTTTTTGTGAACCAGATATTTGTTCTGTTCTAAAGCACTTGAAGAAGGATTTACTTTGACTGGAATAACTTCCGGCAATTTGAAAAAAGATTGACCTATCTCCTTCATTAGGGAGATTAAAAGGAATCAAACTTTTGTTACAGGACAAAAGATAAGCCCAGAGTTATTGGCAAAATAAATTATGCTGCAAGGTGTATTACAGTTGATAGCACAAAAGTATACGATTGAAGGTACACTGACGTGTATAAAATGTGGCCCATAATGAAGCAGAACTGTTTATGTTGGTACTGACAAAATCTAGCCCCACAAGGAGCGTTATCACCTCTATTTTTCGAGCATTTATTGTAGCCATGGATTGGTACGGTCCTTTACCTCCCCCAAAGTATGGCCGAACTGTCAAAGGGTACCATTACAACTTAAAGCTTATATTTTCACGCTGCACTACCGTTTTCTTATTGGCGTTTAGCAGTGGCAACAACTTTAACCTTCGTCTCCATGTCGCTGATGAACGCTCTCGTATATGTAAATGTTGTAGCTGTCGTTCAGGCTAACCTCACATGCAAATCACTCTACCCCTTCCTCTATTATGACGTAATTAGCCTTTCCTTGTGTACCAATCGCAGCGAATATCTTTTATAGTGGCGCCCGAACACCCCTCCATTTTACACAGATTATAAGCATCGTTCAGTGGTTAGTTTTTATGTCCCTGAATTTTTTTTCATGACCACATAGGCAATTGATACTGGCTGGGTGGAGTCAAAAGTTGGTTATCGAAGTGGAAACCATATGGAGGGGAAAACACTATAGTGATCTAGCGGAATGGGCCACTTTTTATGCACGGCAATGTACAAATGCGAGATAGTTGGGAAAGTATGGTGTATACAACAGAAGGTGACACGTGGGGCACTGCGCCTACGTGAAATCTATTGTGGCTACCATCCCCCAGGAGGAAGAGATGAAGTGAAGGAGCGCGTTCCACTACCGGATCTGCCCAGAGATGGCGATGAACGACCCGTTCAACCAAGAAGCCCTCCAGTGTCTACGAGGAATACTTTTTCCCTGGAGCAAGCATCCGCGCTATATATCCGGCACGGTCATATACAACGAGGTCTTAGAAGGATACGGAATGAAAGGGAAATGAAACCGTGGTAGTAGCTAGTAACTTCATCGTTTGTGCATAAACATGCACTCTTCAATTCTGAATGTTGTTCCATTTAGACTACAGCAAAGTGCAACTGACACTACTAAGACCTGCCTGTTGTACCTTTCCCGACTGGCACAGAGTCCGCCCTGTACAGTATGTATATTTTGATTACAACTCCACCTCTCGGCAATGTTCATCCAACCTCGGACCGTCTCTAGAGTTCAAGGAGAAAGGTGCTCAAGTTTTAAAAATAAATACTTGCGAAGTCTTTGACGGCTAAAGATATATAATTGATAAATTAGTAACAGCTGCCGTGTTGGAAGGATTTGGCCTGTGTTTAAAGTTATTCACAGCTAACTTTCAACTCTTTGGTTGCATCTTCATGGATAAAACCCCGGGAAGCTTAATGACGACTTCCAACAGCAAACCCTTCGCAATTTATAGCTGAGTCCAACGTGTTAATGGGTTCATGATTGGTGATTTTACAGCGGCGTGCCAGATGGGAACTAAAGAATTAACCGAAACGCATATGAGAAACCACTCAGATAATAATGAAGCTTTGCACAAGTATAGTGTTTATTATTTGCACCACTAGGCTATTAGATTATCCAAAACTGAATATGAAGTCAGTGGTGGAACAAAAACACAATACAACTGTGTCTTAGAATTCAAACCCGAAACTATAATGTCACAGACTTGCTGTTCTGAATCGCCCGTACGAAAAATTTATCCGTACAATTTATCTCTTTCCGAAAATGCCAGCAAATCCTCATGCGACTGTTGAGGTGCATAATAGAATTTAGAAAGGTATTGGGAACGTAACCGGAGTGCAAAGCAAAAATCCAAAAGCGCAACATGAAAAGTTGTTAAATCAAAATGATTTGCTAAGGCATTACGTACCAAAAACTCAATCATATCTTCGACAGTTGAAAGGAGTAAAATATAAAAATCTGTAACTGGAAACAAATAAATTCCATACAATTCCTGTAATCGAAGAAAACTTTTAGAAATACAAATGCTAGACTTATATTATTATATACACTACGTGATCAAAAGTATCCGGACACCTGGCTGAAAATGACGTACAAGTTCATGGTGCCTTCCATTGGTATTGCTGGAAGTCAATATGGTGGTGGCCCATCCTTAGCCTTGATGACAGCGTTTACTCTCGCAGGCATACTTTCAATCAGGTGCTGGAAGGTTTCTTGGGGAATGGCAGCCCATTCTTCACGGAGTGCGGAACTGGGGAGAGGTATCGATGTAGGTCCGTGAGGCCTGGCACGAAGTCAGCGTTCCAAAACATCCCAAAGGTGTTCCATAGGATTCAAGTCGGACTCTGTGCAGGCCAGTCCATTACAGGGATGTTATTATCGTGTAACCGCTCCGCCACAGCCCGTGCAGTATGAATAGGTGCTCGATCGTGTTGAAAGATGCAATCGCCATCCCCGAATTGCTCTTTAACAGTGCGAAGCAAGAAGGTGCTTAAAATATCAATGTAGGTCTGCGCTGTGATCATGCCACGCAAAACAACAAGGGGTGCAAGCCCCCTCCAGGAAAAACACGACCATACCATACACCAACACCTCCGAATTTCACTGTTGGCACTACACACACTGGCAGATGACGTTCACCGGGATTCGCCATACCCACACTCTGCCATCGGATCGCCACATTGTGTACCGTGATTCGTCACTCCACACAAGGTTTTGCCAACTGTTCAATCGTGTAATGTTGACGCTCCTTACACCAAGCGAGGCGTCGTTTGGCATTTTCCTGCGTGATGTGTGACTTATGAGCAGCCGCTCGACCATGGAATCCAAGGTTTCTCACCTCATGCCTAACTGTCATAGTACTTGGAGTGGATCCTGATGCAGTTTGGAATTCCTTGGGATGGTCTGGATAGATGTCTGCCTATTACTCTTTACAACCCTGTTCAAATGTCGGCGGTCTCTGTCAGTCAACAGACGAGATCGGCCTATACGCTTTTGTGCTGTACATGTCCCTTCACGTTTCCACTTCACTATCACATCAGAAACAGTGGATCTAGGGATGTTTAGGAGTGTGGAAATCTCGCGTACTGACTTCTGACACAAGTGACACTCCATCACCTGGCCACGTTCGAAGTCCGTGAGTTCCACGGAGCGTCCCATTCTGCTGTTTCACTATGTCTAACGACTACTGAGGTCGCGGATAATGAGTACCAGGCAGTAGGTGGCAGCACAAGGCACCTAAGATGAAAAACGTATGTTTGTGGGGGTGTCCGGATACTTTTGATCACATAGTGTATGTCTAGCTGGCTGCTCAACGTTACACGGGTACGTTAATGACGAATTGGTTTCGTTTACCTGCACCCGTTCTTTATGAAATTATTGCACAGTCTATAAGATTTTTATAGTCAGTCCTCCCCTTTACCCGTTATAATCGTAATTTTGTACGATGCTATTCCTAATAACGGATGAAACATCCCTTTATATCCGCGCAAAAGGAAGTGAAACTTCGGCGGAAAGTCTGACTTGGCTGTGGAATAATGATCGATGGGAATGGTGGAGTAACTTGTTATAAATTACACCAGGTGAAATTTTAAACCTTTACATCTTCTATTTGGTCCCGTATTATAAAAGGTACACCATTATATAATACGAAAACCCTTAACATGTACAACGTGCGCCAAATTGACCCTCCCCGGAGAAATTTACTCTAGGCGACTACGGGCTCCACTAAAGGAAGGTTGACATCTACGGGAACAGAAGTGAAACGACTATGGTAGTGGCTTGTCAAGGAGACAACAGGAAGAAAGGGCGCAGTTACTTTGAGTTATGTAGTACGTCAGGTGATTATCGTCGTCGACTATGCAGGCGCCGGATTAGTTGCAGCTGTCCTCAATGTGCAGTTCACAAGGCTGATGAGTGTTTCTTCGACGGCGAGAGAGGTCACGAGGAAAACAGCAGGACAGCGTTTAGACAGAAGGCATTCCAGGCGGTATTTCTAAATTTCTTTTTGGTTTAACCTATTTAAAATTCTCTTTAGTAATTATTCACCGGAGAACGGTTGATCGTCCGAACTATAGACTTATTGGGGTTTTAGATTTAAAAAGATATCGGTAAATAAGAGAGCAGGAAGCAAGTACGTAATTATTGTAATTTAATTTAATGTATTGAAGCCGTAAAGAATGTAAAGAATTGTGAAAGAACAAGGGTTTCTAAGAAGGCAATTATGTATGTTATTGAAGTGCAAGTTTATTAAATGAAAGAAATTTGACTTATTAATTAATTATGTAATATGTTCTCAAGTAGAAATCTGCCATTATTCCTACATTCAATCCACTTCCTCTTGGGTCAGAAAAACGCGTATCAAACGAAATAGATGTGAATATGGTAAATATGTAGATGCGGCACTCTCTGACCTCCAAGTTAACCTTTTTTGAAAAATACATATAGTATGCAACCATTGAAAGAAACAGTCTTCTCAATTGTTAATTAAATATCCGTTTACTGATTTATAATGTTGGTAATTTTTTCTTCTTGTACAATTTTTATCATGCCCTGCTAACGAAGTTCATTACACTGTAAGTATAAAGGAAATAAAGCAAAACCTTCTTACATGAAGGTAATTACAATATTTTGGGATTGGTATCGCTTGCGTGTTATAGCTTTATAAACAGATTCGATTCTCTTTAGTTTGGCTGTGTCTTAAATTCTAAATCGTGACCATTTATTACAAAATATACGTGGTATTTGCCTTATTTACACGCATATTCTTGAAGTTGCAAGCATTTTCTACTCCATGGAATTTTGAATTAAAAGTCAAGGCCTTTTTCGCAAGAATGTTTTTTACAACTGCAGTGTGTTCGTATTCAAGTATAAGAGCCTTGTAAATCCTTTTTAATCTTTTAGTAATATATGAAATGAAAGTAGATGGTGTTTTATAGCCCCATGCCCAGCAACAAGTGTTGGGATTTTCAATGGTGAAATAATAATTATCAAAATCGGTTCAATGTTGTTCAGATTACCCCTCCTCCAGCACACACAAATTTGATATCTTTATATTATTAATATAGATTGATAAAACTTAGCTTAGGCGAGTAAAAACATTATAACCATTTGGAAATGATCATTTTAGAAAATTTCACTTATTTTAGGAATATAATACCTTCCTTCCAGGAATCATCAGTTTCTATTTATATTCTTTATCGCGTACATAGTAGGTAGAAAAGGTTTTAAATTCCAACCTAAAAATTCGATACCGAGATTTCACCGGAAATACATGTTTTGAGGCCCTTTAAATATTTTTAGAAGAAGGTCCGCGCATGTGTGTGTCTGTTAACAGCATAATTAGAAAACGAAAAGTGGATAAATACGAAACTTGATATTTAGGTTCAGTGTGTTACAAAACACGACACGAAGATTTTCAAGAAAATCTTCCCATCCAAAACTACCCTTTACATGAAGTACGAGGTGTGCTCAAAAAGTTTCCGGAATGACGTCATAAATACTACACAATAGTTTGTTTTGTCTAACTGCACTGTCAACCTCGAAGTAGTCTCCTTGGGAGTTGATACACTTGTCCCAGCGCTTCTGCCACTGCTGGAAGCCTTCTTCTTTCAACATGTTCAGAGCCTTCTGCGATTCGCGATGGATGACATCAATGTCCTCAAAATGGTGTCCTTGGAGCCGCATTTTAATTCGTGGGAAAAGAAAAATGTCCGCTGGTGGCAAATCTGGAGAATAGGCGGATTGGGAAACAGTATTCATCCTATTTTTATCCAAAAATTGGCGAACAGAAGGGGCTTTGTGCGCGGGCGCATTATCATCATGCAGGAACGAGTCACCACTCCTCCATTTCTCTGGCCGTTTGCCTCGCACATTCTCCCTTAATCTTTGCAGCACTTGTTTGTAGAACACTTGATTTACTGTTTGATCCTGTGGACAAATTCCATGTGTAAAATGCCTTTAATGTCAAAAAACACAATCATCATTGACTTCACTTTGGATCGAACGTGTCTGGCCTTTTTCGGGCGTGGAGATGAAGGACTCTTCCATTGTGAAGATTGCTGCTTCTTTTCTGGATCGTACCCACAAATCCATGTTTCATCACCAGTAATAATTTTTTCCATAAACTGTGGGTCTTTTGTAGCTGTTCTTTAAGATCTGTGCAGGCAATCACACGGCTTTCCTTTTGGTCATTTGAAAGCAGGCTGGGCACGAACTTGGCGGCAATTCTTCTCATGTCCAAATTGTCTTTCAAAATGCTTTGAACACTTCCAAAGGAGAGTCCTAATGAGTCAGAAAGTGTGTTCGTAAATGAGACATTAGCTTCTCTCCCTGCATCAGACCTTATGGATGCCGAATTATTTGATGATTTATTTCCTACACTTTATAATGCTAAGATTATATAACATGTTGCATGCAACTCGTGGATAATTTTAATATGATACTCCTGAAAATTGAGTGTGACAACATTCACTCGTGCAATAATTGTCAAGATTATCCATTTGTTACATGAATTACCATTACTATACATGCATATTAAATGTCTAATTCTGCGTCAATGATTTAAAAACAAATCACCCAAACTTTAGAGATTTAAGATTATATAAGGGATGTTCTTAAACTATGGTCCGATATGCAATAAAATGAAAACTATTGCATATTTTGGTTAATTAATGTTGTTTATTTAATTATAAACAACTTAAGCTTTCTTTCCCCACAGTTTATACAATCAATTCAATCTTATGCTGGTGTAGAATGAGTTTTAGTGACCCATCTTAATAGGAGTTCACCGCCAATCCATAAAGAATCGTACAGTTTCTGAGATGTATTTTTCAGTGTCTAAGATTCCATTGAACAAAAAAAGTTGCATTGTTGGTATTGTCGGCTTCAGGAGGGGATTCAAACTAGTGGTCCAGAAGTCAGATCATTATTACAGAGTAGCTGAAAGAAAATGATGGTGAATCTGCAAGTTAATGTGTTATTATCAAAACAGACAACTCATTATTTATGTCCTTCAAGAAATTTGGCTACATGTTCTGCAAATGTTCTCTAAAAAATAGTTTCATTTATGGACGCTCTTTAACTACTATGGTTTCTAGCCTCCCATTCTATATTGGGCTTGAAAGACCGGTAATTTTGCTGAAAGTCCTCTTTATCAGGCTTGAGGTTCTTTTACGTCCCGTAAATCTACGACACGGGACCACCGGTTTTACGTTTCTTCCGAAGGAACACATGCAGGATTTTTACGCCCGAAAAAATCCATCGCCCTCCGCCGGGTTTGAACCTGCACCTCGGGAACTAAAGGCTAGTGTGGTAACCACTGCACCCGGAGGTCGACAAATGTTCCCTAAGAAATCATCCCATGTCATCTTTAATACAGAAAAACGTAACCTCAGAGACAGCTACATGTTTCCTAGATGTACTGGCGGCAGAATTCTGTGACGAGGTTCTAATTAACTTATGCTAGGATAAGACAGATACTAAAAAAAGTCTGATCTGTTACATTCACATGACTACTCTCTATCGCTTATTTGTGGGTATACAATTTATTCTTATGAAAGTTTATTTTCCTATCTACTGCATTTTAATCGGGATAAATATTTCCGGAAATAGCTCAATTACACATTTCGTTATAGGTACAAAGAGAACAGACAGTCAAATATATAAGGCGCTATATGCTGGCCTTAAAATTCCATACTCGTTCCATAACATCGCGAGAAACAACTAACAATCGACAGGGCTTGAAACCAATGGCTCATATTAATCATATCGAACCATTAATAACGGATACCTCGTAAATGGCTGTTGCCGCAAGGATTTTGATATAGACGCGTGTCTTGAGGTGATCCACATTTCTTGTGTAGTACGTTTTCGTCTATGGGTTAACGTTTACCAGTTACAGAAGATTATATAAAATTCCGTCCCAATGAAGAGGACTTCAGAGGCTATTACAGAAAATTTAACATATACATTTTATTTACCATGTAAGCATCTTTAATATATGGCATTTTAATAAAATTCGCTAGAGGCATTTTTTAGGAAATAAAAAATTTCGAAAAATATACCATGTAAAGGCTGCTTTGGATTAATGGGATTTTATTGAAAATCTGCATGTCACTGTTTTGGAAGATAGTGAGTCTAAATACAAAGTTTGGTATTTATCTGAGTTTTAGTTTTAGAGTTATGCTGTCTACAGACCCACTTACGGACCTTTTTCTAAATGTTTAGGGGACATGTTTATGGTGAAATCTCTATCGAATTTTTGGGTGGAATGCTCTAACTACTACTTAGGTGATAAAGTAAAAACATAGATAAGTAAAAATATAGTTAAGGTCTGAAGGTTTGGGTAAAAAATGAATTATCAAAAAATATTTATTAGTTGCTACTTTATTGTAAAACGGACCTTACTTTTAAAATACACAATTAATTATAGAAAAATACTTAGTAGCTTGTTGAGAAATGGTTTGTATTGTATTGAAGGAGTTGTATCGTATTTTAACCATTGGGGAGCCGAACTTGTAGTAGTTGCAACAGCACGTATAGTAAACAGTTTCCGGTAACCTTCGCCCCTAATGTATTTTTAGGTGGCCTTTGCCCCAAGTTTAAAAAAATATTAACTTTGTAATTTGACTGTTTCTTTAAGTATTAAATATTTATGTTTGCCTCGGCTGCGTCAGTATTATTGTTAGATATGGAAGTCTTGGCAGGGCGTGATGCGACAAGAATGTTAGCTTACACAGATTTTAAGTTTTAATTCTCTCCTTTTTATTGATCCTTGACGCAAATTAAATAGCACTTCACTGATATCGAGAGTTGTGAGATTCTTTTATTTAATTAATTACACTTTTTAACATGTAAACTTATTTTTTGTCTCACACGAATACATATAAAATCTCTCGACGACGCATCACGCATCCGGCTACAGTCACTGTCTGCAGGCAACACGTCTGGTTATGAGCACTGTTTGAAGGCAACTGACTAGATTTCAACCGTCTAAACTTGTAAATTTCTGTATTTCAAGTCTCTGATTGGCTATTTTTACTCCAATAGAATACCTGCATTTAACTAAAGCTTTTTCTGGTTGTTGATTGACTACTTTTTATAAACTGTCACTAAAATTACATTAATGCTTCCAAGAACCACAAATAACATTTAAACTCTCAAACTCATTATTGTCTCAAGGTTATCTCTTTGTTACCTAATTGTTAGCAACGTTTAACTTATTATTCTCACAGCTCCTACATTATTAAATTACGTAATATATTCACATAACATTATTACACATGGATACAATAATATAAGCATATACAATGACTGTTACATATATTTTACAAATTATTACATACACATATTGCTTCAAGGTGGGCTGTTATTGAATTTACATATTATATAATTAGACTGAGATTATTTAAATGTTAAAAATACTGCCTCATCGTACTTTATTGTAAAACGGTCCTTACTTTTAATACAAAATGAATTACAGAAAAATAGTTAGTAGTTCGTACTTTATTGTAAAACGGTTCTTACTTTTAAAATAGAAAATGAATTATTGAAAAATATTTAGTAGTTCGTACTTTATTGTAAAGCAGTCCTTATTTTTAAAATACAAAATGAATTATCGAAACATATTTAGTAGTTCGTACTTTATTGTAAAACAGTCCTTACTTTTAAAATACAAAATGAATTATCGAAAAATAGTTAGTAGTTCGTTCTTTATTGTAAAACAGTCCTTACTTTTAAAATACAAAATGAATTATATAAAAATAGTTAGTAGTTCCTACTTTATTGTAAAGCGGATCTTACTTTTAAAATACTCGTCGTAGTTGTGTTTTATGTAGTGTTGGCGGATTTGAAGGAAACTTCTTCGTATACTATCACCGCGATAATGGTGTTTTTTGTGACAGGTTTGACTTGTTGCACTAATACTACGGCATTAGGCACAGAAACCTGTGCCTCTTTGGCCACTCTGGCCATTTTACTCCATTAGTAACATTTTAGCATCTTTGGATTCCGGTTTACTTATTTGTTTGAAGTTGCGTGTCTTTGGTTATATTTTAACCTCAAGTTTTAACATTTCTTTTATGATATAAAAGCAGACACAGAAATTTTAATACAAAATGAAATTGCTCAAAGCCATTGGACTCATTGCTTCTCCTAAAATACGTAAGGAACTTTTCTTTTATATCCTGTAGCCGAAGGATTTCTACCAAACCCGAAGCTAAGTCTGATGTTCTTGTCTTTACATTTTTCTTTGCCCCGCAACTGGAATGTAAGGTATGCAGAATAACTCAAACCCCAGTGACATCTGATATAACTTTTATAAACTACCAAGTTTAGACATTAGTGATCGTTGTCAAAAGAACTTTCTTTCAGTAATTTTACCCATGTAGCATTGTTTTTTCCGTTCTCCCCTTAGTTAACGAAAGTTTCTGGAGTCCTTTCAATTCTACGACCCCTCCTGGAGCAGCCCACAGTCAATTTCTGCGTAAGCCAAATGAAATATTTTGCTCGGAAAGTTTGTTTAACAACAGAAGCACTGCAGACATTAGTTTGGACATAATTAACGGGATACACGATGTCCTTAAATTTTGTTGGCTCGCAGAAATTCTAGGCGTTCACCTTTACGCTTGTTGTCTATTTTATTTCTTATACAGTAGTATGTGTTTATTTGTACTAGCTCGTTACAAAGTTTATAAGGCCTGGAGCTAACCCAGGTTCTATCATAAGTAGACTTCGGATATTTAGGTTTTTACCTATTGTTTTCCTTTACAGCCTATTGAGCCTAACATAGATAATTACACATATAATTTACCTAAAAAGGTATTAACCACATTTTATAGTGCCTATAGGTACCTATTTCAACGTAAATACCTATTTCTGCCTGTTGGTGCCTATAAATACTTTTTTTAAATTCCAATAAATTTATTCACTATACTGTTGTATTCAATAAATAATTATTTAATCAACAACAAACCTTTCATTAAAACAGCTAGAAAAAATGGCTCAAAACAGATATGGTGGATAGGTTAATCAAAAAATTCAAGCAACAAAAAAATGATAAAAGAAAATACAACCCTCAAACCACACAAACAAAATCCGACATACAAGTCACATTTCACCCATGGGCACATAACAAATTCAAGAAAAGTTTCAATAGCAATGTGGCACTCATCCTCGAAAATAAATTCAGCATAAAACTCCTCATAAATGCAAACCAAAAAGAAAAAATTCCAGCTCATAAAAAATCCGGGATTTATAGAATAGATTGCATTGATTGTGAACAAATCTATATTGGTCAAACTAAGCGTAACAGAGAAACGAGGTTTAAGGAACATTTCCGAAACATCAAATCCAGGGAAGAAGAAAAATCAGCAGTTGCAGCACATTTTTGGATACAGGGACACGAAATTGAGGACACAGTATCATTTATCAAGCAGGCACAAAAACCTACTGAATTAAACATTTGGGAGAAAATATTTCTTTTGAAATTTCGTCCAAGGTTAATGAATTTCGACATTCCTATAGACAAAAATTTGATCATTAAACTTGTAGAACCACCACTAGAGGGACAAACAGACATCTATAACCATCAGAGGAAAGCCAACCAGTTGCAATCAGCTGACGATGAGGAAGTGGTTCCTCGAAACTTGTTTTGAGGTATTGAACGTATTTTAGTGAAATTGTGTATTTGCAACCACTCTATATATTATACTTAATCTTTTTACTATGTCTTCCGATTTAAAAGTAATAAACCTTTCATTGCATGGATAGTTATTTGATTTCTGTTTGATAAAACGCGGCGTGATGTCGTTTTAAAAGGCTTAGCGCAACAACAAATAAAGCAACAATTAATGAAATCTTAAGCTGCCGCATGCGAAATCGGAACTACGGCAATGGAATGCAATAACAACAATTGGCCCACGTCTGGTTCTCAGAAACAGTTATTTGAAAACAAGGCAAAGTGTCGGTTCGTGTTCATAATATAATTATATTAAAGTCTTTGGTTGCTGTAATAATTTTTCCGCTAGTGCTGCAAAATGCCCAAGAACAGATCTACCAAAAATGAATTAATAAGAACATGGATTTCGGATTTCCAGTCTTATACAACAGATGGGAAAATAATTTTCTGTCAGGTCTGCAATAAAGAGGTAAGATTTTAACCGTACTTTCTATCATTTTTATTATTCACATGAGACCATGTATGTTAACTACTGCTATTAATTGTACCATATGACTTTTCTTCTATCTGAAAATAATCTCAGATTTATTTGATGCGTTTTATTAAGTCCAATACTGCGGTCTAACAGTACAACAATCCTGGACATACGGTTCTGAAAGGAGTATCAGATATTTTAAGCGGACGTGAGGCAGAGGTTTGAGTTTTTATTTAATTTATGAACGCTCTTTAACTACTATGGTCCTTAGCGTTCCATTCTATGTGGGTTGTAATTTTGCTGAGAGGCCTCTTTATCAGGCTTGAGGTTCTTTTACGTGCCGTAAATCTACGACACGGGACCACCGGCTTTACTTCCCTTCTGAAGGAAGCCGTGCTAAGGATTTTTACGCCCGAAAAAATCCATCGCCCTCCGCCGGGTTTGAACCCGCGACCTTGGGAACTAGAGGCTAGCATGGTACCACTAGTCCACGGAGGACGACAAACGTGAGGCAGATCTCCCTACAGGATTTAATCCGCATATTGTTTCTCTTTTCAAACATGTTCCAATCACCACCGCAGACGTTGAGAGATCTTTTTCAGGATTTAAGCTAATTCTGAGCGACAAAAGACATAAACGTACCCTGCATCATCTGGAAATGCTTCTTGTTATTTATTGTGGACAAAATTACGGCCAAAAGTGAAATTGAAGAATCTGTTATTTAAAATATAACAATGTTGCATTAATTTTTAAAATTTGCGGTGGTAAATTTATAATGTTGTTTGTGTATGTGTGTTTACTCAACGTGTTGATGCCACTTTTGTGACGCGATTCTTTGTTCGGTTTGTAGCTCCATCTGGTGTTAACAATTTGCGGCAGTATTAGTTTTTGCTTGAAAGAATTTTACTTTTATTTTTTATTTAATTCTGTTTCACTGTCCTCCGGCTAGCTCTGATCTTTTGGGTCAAGCACTTCTCTTAATACAGGTTGTGTAAACGGAAGGAATCTTTTGTCCAAAGAGAACACTGATGAAGAAATTTGTTTTACACTTTTATTGTCGAACACGTTAACTATCACATTTATACATTGATCTTAACACTCGCCAAACTGAAACTGTTATAACAACTTCTTACTAATCACTTTTAATCCACGTACTTCAACCTTTTGTGTAATTAACTTTACCATACTTGAGAATTTTCATAACTCTGTTACGCGTAACCTGCAAATTGATATCCGAAGTGTGCCGTACAAATACTTTCGACGAACTGATGGGAATGCGACGTGTAGTGTACAAAGAATTTTGATGAACTGACGGACTTTACCTCTAACCTACCCTATTTATACTCCTACACACCGATATGCCTAAAGATTATAACTGAACTGCAATTGGCTAATAAAACGCGCCAACATTAGCGTCTATTTTTATATCCAATGAAAATTATGAATACATATGCTCTAGGGAAACGTTCCAGAAGATTCTCAAGGAAAAACGCGCCAATATTACGTAACTTCCTCGTTTCCAATAATGATAAACAGCTCACCCCCTCGCTGCATTATTGCGCGCTATTATTGTCAGTTTCAGTAAGGCAGTATAAACTTACTTCCCAACAATAATTACAATCAATAAACATCTCAAATCAATGTCAAAAAATGCATATTCATATTACAATCATTATTTACATTTAAGTAATTTGTGATACAAATTACTGCATCATATGCCCCACTAGAAACATAATTATAAATATTTACAACTTGTTTGGAAATTTTATAATTGGGTTTTTAGTCTCCTAAATCTTGGAACACACGCTATCACTTTCACTTAACACTTCACACGTATTTAACACACGACATATGTTTTGTCTTTATCTTGCCACTACTTACTGGCTCTGGTCTAATGTGTTTAAACATTAATCTAACATTACAATATTTTTATAGCCAATACTGTACCCTGAATTATTTAATTACTGTTACAAAATTGCTTACTTTCTTAAGTTGTTAACAAAAATTTGTGCATTTAAGAATTTTTGTAATTACTATACATATTTACTAAAATATTCACCCTCTACACAAATATATTTACATCTCTTAAATCTAGACACTGTTTCACATGTTCTGTTTGCTACATAAGTATTTGTTTTGTTTTGTTTTTTTTTTTAATTATTTTTACCCCATTTTTGTTGTTTTGTACATTATATTCACAATACTCTTGGAATTATATTTACGTACTTTTACTTTAATATCATATTAAGTTTCAATCTTTACATTCTTAATTTCAAATGCTGTTACAGTTACTAAAAAAAATGTTAATTTTCCCTTTTTTTTAAACATTTAATTTTTGTCCAGAATTTATTTCTCTTTTCACATGACATATATAAATAATTAACCCTCTTACGTTCCAATACATTTCTCTGCAGGTCATCTTTAACTATCCAGCATTTACTTTACATCTCATTGCTATTCACCCTCCTGGATCAAATTGTCTGTGGCTAAACATTACTCGTAGCCGTATCCTAACCTTCAAAAATTTGTTCATGAATAACCTCTTGTATTCATATGAAATTTCGTCCCATGATACCATTTGAAAACAATCTAAAGTTTCTTGAACAACACATTTTTTAACAACTGTCATTTTCAATTCTTCTACTATCTCTTTAATCTGAGAATACTCTAACAAGTCTGTAATAATCTGTACTGGATTGGAGTTTTCATTTTGAACAGCTTGGTACTTGTTAATTTCAGAAGTTAGCTTTTGATTCAAATCTTTAGACAAATCTTTAACTTCTTCAGACAATTTATTTCTCTGTGTTTCTGACTCCTGAATTTCAGATGTTTCCCCTCTGAAGTTAACTTGCACCTGAATTAAATCTGTATTTGTAGACTCCATCATCTCTCTTAACTCACTTGAAATGCTACTCATTCGGCTACCTAACTCTGTACATTTTACATCAACCTGTTCTATTTTATTATTGACCTCATTTTTTTGGTTAGATATTTCCCCGCTCATGTCTAACATTTTCTTTGAAACTTCCCCTATCTCATTTGCTATCATTTCCTGATTTTCATTTCTCATTCTCATCATACTGCTATCTAGCTCCATGAATTTCTTTTCAATTTCTTCCCTGTTTTGATCTATTTTTTTTTCTAATTTCTCATTACTTTTACCAATATCTTGAGTTAGTTTTTCTAATTTCTCATTAGTCTTACCAATATCTTCCCTCAATTCCCTCTTATTATGAGTTAGTTTTTGTTCTAAACTCCTATCAATATCTTCTCTTAATTCCCTCTTAATCTGATCTAATTTTTCACCAAAATTTCTAAACATTTCCATAATCGTACTAGCATCAAAATTAACATTTCCTGCTGTTCTATTCTCACTTTCTGCACTAACATTTCCTCCCTCAAATACTACATTGTTTGAGCTATTTTCTGTAACCTGTATTGAATTACAGCTAACTGTTACATTATCTCCCTCCATAATTATTTCTTCTGTATTATTAGTAGCCATTGTTTTCTTTATCCTACCGCTCCTAAGGTACATTTAAATTTGTATACCTTTTTTTTAGAATAAAAATCACACGTTTCTAACCTTTCTGATGGTATCTGCTGATGTTGCTTTGATGTCCAGCTTTCTGCCCCTCTCTCCTAGATGTATATGTCGCCTCTGCGTTGTATTATGATGAATCTGCGTTGTCTCGATGTTTTTGTGTCCACTCATACGCATCGTCTGTCGTTCCTATAGTTGTTTCTGGAATCTGCGTCTTGTAGTTCAGTTTACTACTCCATTTGCTTCACGTCCTGGTTCTTCGCCCCTTCCTGGTTATTTCACTCCTTTCCTGGTCACTCTGCCCCACGTTCTGGGCGCCAATTTGCGATGGTAAATTTATAATGTTGTTTGTGTATGTGTGTTTACTCAACGTGTTGAAGCCATTTTGTGACGCGATTCTTTGTTCGGTTTGTAGCTCCATCTGGTGTTAGCAATTTGCGGCAGTATTAGTTTTTGCTTGAAAGAATTTTACTTTTATTTTTTATTTAATTCTGTTTCACTGTCCTCCGGCTAGCTCTGATCTTTTGGGTCAAGCACTTCTCTTAATGCAGGTTGTGTAAACGGAAGGAATCTTTTATCCAAAGAGAACACTGATGAAGAAATTTGTTTTACACTTTTATTGTCGAACACGTTAACTATCACATTTATACATTGATCTTAACACTCGCCAAACTGAAACTGTTATAACAACTTCTTACTAATCACTTTTAATCCACGTACTTCAACCTTATGTGTAATTAACTTTACCATACTTGAGAATTTTCATAACTCTGTTACGCGTAACCTGCAAATTGATATCCGAAGTGTGCCGTACAAATACTTTCGACGAACTGATGGGAATGCGCCGTGTAGTGTACAAAGAATTTTGATGAACTGACGGACTTTACCTCTACCTACCCTATTTATACTCCTACACACCGATATGCCTAAAGATTATAACTGAACTGCAATTGGCTAATAAAACGCGCCAACATTAGCGTCTATTTTTATATCCAATGAAAATTATGAATACATATGCTCTAGGGAAACGTTCCAGAAGATTCTCAAGGAAAAACGCGCCAATATTACGTAACTTCCTCGTTTCCAATAATGATAAACAGCTCACCCCCTCGCTGCATTATTGCGCGCTATTATTGTCAGTTTCAGTAAGGCAGTATAAACTTACTTCCCAACAATAATTACAATCAATAAACATCTCAAATCAATGTCACATAAAAATGCATATTCATATTACAATCATTATTAACATTTAAGTAATTTGTGATACAAATTACTGCATCAAATTCATGTAAGACATAATTCTATCCTTTATATTTTAATTAACTTACATGACACAGATTTTTTATAGAATGATTCTTCAATTACTATCATCTTATCTATCCTACTGTGTTTAAGTGTGTTTTGAAATAAAACATTAATCACTCTGGCGTGATTCATTAAATTTGTTTATTTATTGTGCCTATTAAAGATCTATTTTCCTACTTTTAGGATCTTTTTAGGCGCCTAAAGTCACATTTTTAGGACCTAAAGAACCGAAATCTAATCATAAGCCACACATGAATCGCTTTTACTTCATCTACTGCTGGTCTATAGTAAGTAGAGGAAGTATTGTGTTCCAACCAAAAATTCGATACCAAGATTACACCGAAAATCGCCTTTTGAGGCTTTTTATCTACGAATAACATAACTCAAAAAGAAATACCATCTTCCAAATGCGATACAAACACTTCCAAGAAAACACTCCCAGCATAACATGGGCGTTTAGAGATAAAAAATCTGATGTGTTTGTTTTGTACTCACATGACTTTCTCTACTTTTGTACAAGCCATTTTTACAAACGCTGATTATGCATCTATTTTATGTTGCTGTCTATTTCATCTTATTGCTAATTTTCTTAAAGGTACACAGGGCGCCAAAGAAAATCTTCGGCGAATTTTGTGGGGTCCTTTGAGGCGTGTCCTTCACCTTACCTATCGCAGAGCGTGGTGGCTTAATAACACAGCAATAAGGGGGAAAAGAGTGGGGGTTGATGCCTTTGCTTTTTCTGGTGTTATTAAAACCAAAACAGGTTTATTGTCTAAGAACCAGTCATGTCGTATACTAGCGAAATTATTCGTAGAAGTATCGTGGGTATCTGGGAGGCTGGTTGCACTGTTATAGCGATTACAACGGCAGTGCATAAATGTTTTTATAGTAAATTACTGAACAAAAATATTCCAGGAAAGTGTGGAAGACGGTCTACATGTTCGACAGAAAGTGGGCACTCCCCGTAAAACTTCCGCAGATGATGATATTCGTTCCCTAAATGCAAATTGCTCTTTTGTTATAATTGACTCATCAGGTTTAGAAACTAGAGGTAAATATGTTTATGTATATGGTTTACCGAATATGACATACATATTATGGCACAAAATGGTTTATATTATTTTATATAATCCTATTGTATTCCTGTGAATTATAGTTTGAATTAGAGGGAAAACATGTTGCTTTATTTATTATTCAAATTATGTTTGCTTCTATGCAGCAACAAGCATTGATATCACTATGAGTTCTGTTTATTTTTTGTTATAAAGTGCTGCATTGCTATGTATTTAATGAATACAATTCAAGCTTTAATTTGCTCCCCCTGAAAATCTTCTCACACTACAGAATCCACATTTCGGTAACCTGGGCGCTCATCAAGTTTTTCCTTGAGCTTTTAACCCTTTAAAGGGGTGTTCTGCACTAGCCGATAAGGTATGGGCTACCAATCATGATAAGAGGCCTGTATGATAAACTGAAATCACTCACTCTATCTCTTCTCGGCACTACGATCGAGAGCTTAAACATGTATTACGTTTCTATGCCACTTTGTAACCTTTGTTGTGGTTATTGGTGTAACTGTTTAGCAGAAGGAGTGGCGCACCATTGCACCGTGGCATAAATCAACCAATGAAATGGCCATAGCTTTGCAAGGCCACGTACAACGATAAATAATGTGACATAGACGCGAGGTGCAGTGATATTTTCCTTGGCGCTCTTTGTAAAAGCCATTTTTTACAAACGCATATTCTCCATCTACTTCATGTTAATCTAGATAAACATATGCAGAAGCTATCTTACTGCTAATTTTTGTAGGTACAAGGGGAATATGGTAGGCTTTAAGCGATAGTCAAATGTTTTAAGAGCTGGTTGCTGTATGGAGCATTCCATTCTCTTTGCATGACCAGGACATAAAAAAAAACCCAATAAAATATTTCCATTTGATAAAAAGTTTAAGTGTGGGAAAATTCAAACAATTAATAAGGAATATCTCGAAAATGATTCACTTCACAAAAAAAAGTATAAGACATAAACTATGTGATTTAACGAGCTCTACATTTTCTTGGTAGAAAAACTTCATCTATGTATCCCGTTGCACAAAAGCTATTCAAATTGAAGAGAATTTTTGGGAACATTACAAGATAATTCAAGATATACATTTTATTTGTCATGAAAATATCTTAAGGACGATATTTTAATCAAAATCGTTAGAATCACTTTTGAGAACATGAAAAAGTTTTGAAAAATGTTCCATGTAAGGGCTAGTCTGGGCTGGGGGATTGTTTCTGAAAATCTTTGAAAGATAGTGAACCTGAATACCAAGTTTGGTATTTATCCGAATTTTCGTTTTTGAGTTATACTGTTTACAGACACACCACGGACCTTTTTCTAAAAATGTTTTTTGGATTCAGGGGGACTCAAAACATGTATTTGCGATGAAATCTCGATATAAAATTTTTTGGTGGAATGCAATACTTCCCCTACTTACTATACGTAATAGAGAAAGTAAACATACAATTTTGCCGAGAGAAAGTTAATCTGTACAGTTTTAACGATTTTGAATAAAATGTCACATGTGTTTAAGACATTTATATCAGATGTAACTCAACAAACTTAAAGTGACAGGTCTTTGAGCAGTTAATTTTTTTGAAAGTTTCTTCGAGTGGTTCACAACCGTCAACTTCTGTGCGCCGCTTTAGCTTTCATACAAGCCACATGACACTGATTTCATCTAACTCTTAGCGTAGAGCAGTGGACTTTTACGCAATCAGCTCGAGTTTACTCTCCGTAGTGGAGTGTTTTAGTTTTATTTTGACAACTCGTTTTACTGTTATATAGCTAAATAGTATTGCTTGTGTTGCTTCATTTTACTTACAAATATTATTACATTTTTACTTACATATTTAAAATGAAAGGGGGAAATGCAATTGAGAAGCTTCACGGATTTCAATTTTCAACCGTAAGCTAACTCTCTACCACTGAGCTAAGAGTGCTGCAGTAACCGTACCACTTCACTTGAGAACCATAAATCAATAAATTGTGCGTTGATTACAAATATTCATTGTTGAAACACACTGAAACACTGTTTAAAATCTTATATATGAATTATTTCCTCGGAAGACGTTTTGTGATTACAGTTTTGTTCCCCATTATAACTACTACAAGAATATACGAAGTCTTGTGAACAAGGCCTGACTGTCTCGAGGGCTCACGGAAGTGCCCGATTCGAGCTTCGTTTCGCAGATGCCCGCTAGTTTTAAATTGACCGAGTATACATGTATGTTGCATTTCCTTAGAATAGCGTGCAAACTGCACTTCATTCTGAATGAATTTTGTAAGCTTTTGAATAACTGGTAAACTGTAAGAGTTAGACATGAAATTACTACACAAAAATTGTATATCTTGTTAAAACACAATTTTTGTCTAATAAATGTTTATGGTACTAACCATTTCTGAGGTATTCGTGCTTATTCGTTTGAGCTTCCAAGTACACTATACTTTTTATGTATTGCTATATCCTTTGGATTGTTTCTCCTTATGTCATAGAAAGAGTGTGACATTTAAAAGCCAGCATCAGCCTGTTGTATCCCTATAATGAAATATGTAATGTAATCATTTTTGTAACACTTATTTCGATAAAGAAATAAGTTTTTGTATGAATATTGTAAGAAATGAGAACACCAGTTGCTGTTAAACACACACTATTTGTTACTTAGGTGCTCAGTGTAGCACAAATTTACACTTGAAACACTTTTGATAAACACTCAGAACATAGTAAAACTGATCAGTCGAATCGAATCACAACGGCTGAGTTACAACCAACAACTAAATCGTGGAGTCACAACTGAACTGCATTCGGCAATTTCCAAATTTTTGACTTCTTGTTGGCACTTAACTTCATAAGTTCTTAATCTTGAACGCCATCACGGGCAAGAGTAGCCCCCTTATATAGACCTTGCATATAAAGCGGAATTTTCTAGAAAGGGAGACTACTAGAACATGCCGAAAGGGGCACAGAATTGGCTATTGTTCCGACGACCGGTCCATAGAAGGCCCAGCCCATGTGCAGGGCGGGGGGACGTTTACCGGCAACCCGCAGGTAGCTTAGCACGCGCGGTCATAATATGTTGTAGAAGAGGGGTATAAAAAGTCATGTGAATGTAACATATAAGAATTTTTTCATTTCTTACAGTTTTTTTATTTAACTTATATAGAACAATCATGATATATGTATATTTCCGGGTTTATTTGTTGGTAAAATCCATTTGTTCTTGACCACAAGTAGATGCTCTCTTAAATTATTAATCTGGGATTAACTGTTGATCAAACATTTTTCAAATTGCTACTCTTTTTGCTGCCATCAGGCCATTTCTTTTGGATTAACCCTTCCCTTTAAATATATGTACCTTTGCATTCTAATACAATATGGGTTGCATTTCCCTTCACCCCATATTATGCCCAAACACCTTCTTAAAATGTTGCCCTGTAACGAATTAATTTTCATATTCCCAATATGAACCATGCTGTACCTCCTCTTTGATCTTTTTTGTACTTCTCTATTTACAGCTGGATTTGCATAATTCCTTTCAAAATCTTCATAGAATTTGAGGGAACTTCTTTTGCACATTGGGCCTATAAACATTGTTTATCCATGTTTTCCAACGAAATCTTACCATTTTTCAAAATCCAGTCAACAATTTATCTTTTCCTCAGCATACATATCTATCATGCTGTTTATTACAAGTTGGTCTAATTTCACCTAGCCAACTCTGAGTTTACCTACTTTTCTTATCCTTGTGGTATTGATAAATCTTTAATTATTGTCTCTGATTAATTAATTTTAATGTACTTCCACAATCATCCCTTTAAAACCAACTTTAGGTGATTACAAAATGACTGCTAGGAATTTCTAAAATAAATGTTCAAAGCATTAAAAAAATCTGATGTGTTTCATTCACATGAATTTCTCTAGACTTTATTGCTTATAAGCGGTAAAAATTATTAGTGGGTATACAAATTATTCTTACGAAAGTTTATTTTCCTATTTACTTCATTTTAATGGAGATAAGCATTTTCGGAAATAGCTGCATTAGGCATTTCGATATAAATACAAAGGAAATAGTGATTGTCAAATATTTTAGCACTGAACGTTGTATGCTGGCCTTAGAATGCCCTTTACGGGCAATCGCGAGAAACAACTGAATATCGAAAGGACTTGGAAATAATGACAAGGTAGTGAACAATTCGAATCATTAACAACGTATATCTCGGAAATGGCTTATGCCACTTATGCTTATGCTTATGTTGTTTTAAATAAATTGTGTGTTTTAAAGAGGTCTACATTTTATGTGTTGTACGTTTTCGTGTATCTCTTAATGTTTACCAGTTATACAAGATTATAAAATATTCCTTCCGAATGAAGTGGACTTCATAGTCTGTTTCCAGAAAATTAAATATATATATATATATATATATATATATTTCTCATTAATATCTATAATGTACGGTATTTCAATCAAAGTAGTTAGAGCCAGTTTTTACAAAATAAAAAATTTTGAATAATGTTCCATGTAAAGAGTATTTTGGGTTGGGGGGATTTTCTCGAAAATATTCTTGTTGTATCCTTGGAACGTACTGAACCTAAATACCAAGTTTGGTATTTATCGAAATTTCGTTTTTGAGTTATGCTGTTCATAGAAACACGCACATACACACAAGCCTTTTTTTGTTTTGGATTCAGGGGCCCTCAAAACATGTATTTACGGTTAATTTTTTGATGGAATGCAATACTTTCTCTACCTCCTAGGTAGGTAGTAGAGTAAGTAAAAACGAATACCGACTTACCGTTTGAAAAAAAGGTATAAGTGTTTGAAAATTTAAACCAAAAGCAAAGAATATCTCGGAAATAGTTAACGTCACAAGAACTTTTATTTTACACATTACATTTTTGTCGCAGTAAGATTTAGTCTGTCTCTAACGGTTTAGCAAGTTTTATTACAATACAAAATCAGTTAGAATGAAGAAGACGCTGGCTATTCCCAGAACATTCAGGATATTACATTTTATCATACAAATATTTTAACTATATGGCATTTTAATCTAAAGCGTTAGCCATTTTTGAGGAGATTAAAGTAGAGAAATGTTTTCATATAAATCTACCTGTTGCATTCTGGGACGCTGAACTTCGAGTTTTGTATTTAACCAAGTTTTATTTTTTGAACTATACGTTCGCAAAATGGACCTTTCTCTAAATATGCTTTTTTGGATTCAGGAACCTCAAAACACGTATATACGGTGAAACCTCCATATGCAATTTTATGGTGGAATGCTTACTACAGATAAGCAATAGGAAAAATAAAAATTAATGACAGCGATAATTATCATTTTAGGCTTTTCTTGAACTAGAGGCATTTTTAATATTTCCTTGAAGGTAAGAACCGTATATATTCAGATAAACTAAGCTTTATTCCATAATAATAATAATGATAATAATAATAATAATTATTATTATTATTATTATTATTATTATTATTATTATTATTATTATTATTATTATTCCGAAATGGCGTAGTTTCTAACGCTCCCCATATAGCCTATGACTTTCGAGGGATACCACATTCCACCAAGCGATGACCGCTTTTACCGTGGACTCCGAACCATGTTGGGCCTTGGGTACACTTCACATAGCGTTAGATGTGAAGGCGTGGATTCCCCAAAGCCGGAGATCGAACTTCGCACCCTTAGTTTGAGAACCGCAAACGAACTACTGCGCCCTTATTCCGAAATGTTATTGCAGCAGTGAGTTTCCTTTCACTTAGCTGGAATATTATCGCGGCGCGAAAGAGGGAGGAATGAAACAGAGAGAGGAGAGGGGGGAGATAGAGAATGATTTATAATTATTTATAGAACTATTAAATTAAGATTTTATTATCAGAGCAGCATTGTTTATTTCACACCATCTATGAATAAGACATAATTGTAATCAAATTTGAAAAATTCATATAATGATTCAGATTACTTCTTAAATTTGAAATCAACCTCTCTAATCTGCTGTTTTTTCCTGACAGCGCTTTTATTTTAACCATACAATATCAGAAAATTTGTTCAGTGAATGAATATTTTATTATAGGACTAAATTTTTAATGTATCTTGTAAACGCACCCTTATACAGAAATTGCTCAGTTTAATCATAGTATTTTTTTCTACCACAATTATGAATGGCGTGAATCTCCACACTGTTTTTCTTCTCCAGTATCTCCAGTGCCAGGACGCCTGTGGCCCTCGGGGCACTGACATCTTTGTGCTATATGACAACGTCGTGATCCTGGAAAATTGAATTTCATCAGGAGACATTATTACATATCGTACACCTTTCATTTCAAGCAAGGAATGATATTAATGCTGCTGCAAACGTGTTCCATCTCCTTAGGGCGGTTTTAAGTCCTATAAAAGAAAACATAGGGAATACAGCAAGGTTCTCAAGAATACCAGTGATACAGCATTATTTTTAATGACGTGTACGAACAGGGTTGTTCCGCATTTTATTAGATGACAAAGAAAACCCTTTGGTTTTGAGACGGTACATATACTGTGATACATATTAGATGCATATACGAAAAATTTATATGCACAAAATGTAAGTAATATAAAATCTATAGTCCGTTCGTTATATTGCTGGGCCGCGGATCGCAAGTATGCGTGCTCCGCGCACTGATTGTTATACTGGGGGTTTACTGTTCTAAAACTTCGCGATACTTACGAGTGAAAGTAACATGCGCTATAATGGGTACTAAGATTGTTGACAGCGGCATCCATTTGCATTGAGACATCCTAGCATCTGCGGATGACATTTCCATTCACTTGTATTAAGCTCTTCTTGGATAATTTTGGTAATTTCTGTTCTTATATTGTCCTTAAATTCATCAATGGAATTGGGATTGTTCCATAAACCTTATTTTTAGGGTCCCTCACAAATAGAAGTCAAACACATTCCGAGGAACTGGGTGCCATAATCCTTCAGAAATCATCATATCATCAAAAATCGCCTTTATGTCTTCCAAGGAGTTTTGAACATAAGGGCTGTTACAGAATCTTATGGGAAATATCCGTTTTGTCTCTCATAATCTGACATTTAAAAAAATGGTGCCCTGTTATCCGTTTTGCTGTTACAGCACACCATACATCGATTTTGACATCATTGAGCAGTTAAATGAACTATGCCTCATCTGATAAAAATTATTAAATGTGGGTCAACAGTACTGTCAACGTCATTTTGTAAAATCCAGTTATAGAAATTGACTCGTTTTCGTCGTCGCAAGGTTGCATTTCATGTGCTGTTATTGTGTAGGATTTCAATTTTAAATGTTTATGAACAGAGGAGTTTGAAGCAT
Organism: Deroplatys truncata; assembly: GCA_030765065.1. NCBI lineage: Eukaryota > Metazoa > Arthropoda > Insecta > Mantodea > Mantidae > Deroplatys > Deroplatys truncata. The sequence goes on along the minus strand of CM060987.1, from coordinate 40,209,587 downwards.
CCACGTCTTAGACATTTCTTTGGAGAACTTTCGAATGATGCATCAATTTCGACAATGTTTTCCTCTGTTATAACATTTCTTTTTCACTTTTATCGTTTCCACTGTCCTAAACTTATTAACCAGACAACTTGTTTAACAGTGAATGTTTCGGTAGGCATTTCTGTGGACTAAAAGGAATAATCTAATATAATTCACACAGAACACACACATATTGAATACATTTTCACTTTTGAGATGCGCATGAACAAACTCTTAGTCTTTACAGCTTGAACTGAAACAGCAAATACACAATATACGCTGGTGACAAACGTAGCCTTGAGCGGGCCTTTCACAGTTGGTGCCCTAGTGAAAAAATACCGAGGTCACTGGAGTTTAAGCCAAGTATCATATCCGCGATATTTGGCCCAGCTATGAATCGAACGTATGCTATGTACACAGTAGCTAAATGAGAAATATACACTACGTGATCAAAAGTATCCGGACACCTGGCTGAAAATGACGTACAAGTTCGTGGCGCCCTCCATCGGTAATGCTGGAAGTCAATATAGTATTGGCCCACCCTTAGCCTTGATGACAGCGTTCACTCTCGCAGGCATACTTTCAATCAGGTACTGGAAGGTTTCTTGGGGAATGGCAACCCATTCTTCACGGAGTGCTGAACTGAGGAGAGGTATCGATGTAGGTCAGTGAGACCTGGCACAAAGTCGGCGTTCCAAAACATTCCAAAGGTGTTCTATAGGATTCAAGACAGTGCAGGCCAGTCCATTACAGGGATGTTACTGTCGTGTAACCACTCCACCACAGCCCGTGCAGTATGAACAGGTGCTCGATGGTGTTGAAAGATGCAATCGCCATCTCAGAATTGCTCTTCAACAGTGGGAAGCAAGAAGGTGCTTAAAATATCAATGTAGGTCTGCTCTGTGATCGTGCCACGCAAAACAAGGGGTGCAACCCCCCTCCAGGAAAAACACGACCACACCATACCACCACCACCTCCGAATTTCACTTTTGGCACTATACACGCTGGCAGATGACGTTCACCGGGCATTCACCATACCCGCGCCCCCGAGGCATCGTTTGGCATTTTCCTGCGTGATGTGTGGCTTATGAGCAGCCGCTCGAGCATGGAATTCAAGGTTTCTCACCTCACGCCTAACTGTCATAGTACTTGGAGTGGATCCTGATGCAGTTTGGAATTCCTGTGTGATGTTCTGGATAGATGTCTGCCTATTACTCTTTACAACCCTCTTCAAATGTCGGCGGTCTCTGTCAGTCAACAGACGAGGTCGCCTGTACGCTTTTGTACTGTATATGTCCCTTCACGTTTCCACTTCACTATCACATCAGAAACAGTGGACCTAGGGATGTTTAGGAGTGTGGAAATCTCGCGTACAGACTTCTGACACAAGTGACACCCAATCACCTTACCACGGAGCGTCCCATTCTGCTGTTCCACGATGTCTAATGACTACTGAGGTCGCGGATAATGAGTACCAGGCAGTAGGTGGCAGCACAATGCACCTAAGATGAAAAAACGTATGTTTGTGGGGGTGTTCGGATACTTTAGATCACACAGTGTGTATGGAAGGCAGGACTGATCAAACCTGGCACGAATATCAGGTATGGAACAAGAATGGAAACAGAGACTAAAGAGATTATGGTTATCAGAAGCGGAGGAGCTTTTCGGCAAGTAAGCTAAGGATACAGAGGCCAACCACATTTGGGATGGTAGTCTCGGACGCCGGTGTTGTCTCACGTTCAGACTCGCCTTTTACCACGAGGTCTCTCACACACCGAACGCCAGAATAAACAGCTTCTTAAAGCAAACTCCTGCCATACGCCTTTCCCGTCATCCATTCGCCTGACCTTTCTGTTCTGAAACAAGATTAGGGAATGGGGATCAGGAAATTTCGCGACATTATGTAATCTATCGCAGTCTTCTCCTACAAACCAGGGAAAGCTGCGAAAATACCAAAGTGAGAGTGACCAGTCCAAAGGAAATCGAACCTGGAATCTTCTGAATGCGAGCATCACATGTTATGTAATCGCGGAAGCATCTCCCTGTAAGGAAAGTGTTAGCAACAATAATGAATTCGAATTTTCTCTTATCTGTCTTATGTAATGCAATGTAATTAGTATGTAATATGTATGAAAATAAGTATGGATCAATAAAAATTTATTTCTCTAAAATTCCTGCGAAACATAGCCACTAAATAGGTAATAAAGCTTTCTGTGTAAAAGCTTTCTGTATTGTCACCGCCCGCGCGATCTACCTGCGGTAAGCGCCTCTCGGCCTGGCACATGGCTTGCTATTCAAAATATAATCTATTCAGCCCCCTCTAAAAGTCCTAAAGGTTTGTAAGGGGAATTTTTGGACATACTGTATATCCACATATAATTCTCCAGGGCACCTCATCTTCAACTTTTCCAAACCCGAGACAACTTCTACAAGAATCACATCCCCATTCATTTACGAAACCACTCAAATACCTCCGCTGCAGTTTTTCAACAATAAACACAAGATATTAACCTTCTCGTAAAATGGTGTGTATTACAATCAGTGAATTTCTTCTGCCGTGAAAAATGAAATAAGACATAGAATAATTTTGAAGTTAAGATCAAAGGAAAACGGCAAAGAACTTGGCAAATGCATGGGGAATAGGCTACTAATGGGCTCGACAGTAACAATGACCAACGAGGAAGGTATAATGCTTTAACCGCGCGCGCGAAGTTACCTACTGGTCAACAGTAAGCGCAACCTGGCTCAGCATCTGGGTGGGGCCCTCGACCGACCTTCAAAACAATAGCCGCAAAACGAACCCATACGTGCACGCAGTTTTTACTGCTCCAAAAGATTCCTTTTGGCATGTTCTAATAGCCTCCCTTTCTAGAACATTCCGCTGTGTATGCGGGTGCTATATAAAGGGCTGATCTTACCCGGACAGTTAGTTAAGAAGTTACGAAGTGAAGTGCAGGCAAGAAGTCGAAGAGTTTGGACATATAAAAGTGGACAGTGCAGTTGAGTTGAGAGTTGTGACTCTTCAGTTTAGTTTTGATTCCTTTCGACGGATCAGTTGTGATCTGTTTCGAAATGTATAAAATACTCAAGTGTAAGTTTGTACCACGCTGAGGAGCTAGGTGACAAAGTGTGTTTAGCAGCAACTGTGTTCTCCTTTATTACAATATGTTTCACCATCAACCTGGGTTAAGTATAATGGGGTACGGAAGAAAAGCAATTCTAATTGTAAAAGTGTATATAAATTGCTAAGCCTTTTACGTCCCCTAATACGTAGGTAGAGAAGGTATTGCATTCCACCCGAAAATATGATATCGAGATTTCATCTGAAATACATGCTTTGAGGGCCTATTTTTAGAAAAAGGTCAGTGTGTGTGCATGTGAACAGCATCACTCAAAAACGAAAAGTTGTATAAGTACCAAACTTGGTATTTAAGTTCAGTATCTTCCAAGGATGCGACACAAAGCCCAACTACCTTTTACATGGAATATTTTTTTCTAATATTTTAATTTTCTAAAAAAATGGCTCTAAAGATCTTGATTAAACTACTATATATTAAAGATGAAAAATAAAAATGTATATCTTGAATTTTCTGGGAATAGCCTGTGTAGTCCTCTTCATTCAGAAGGAATTTTGTATAATCTTGTATAACTGGTAAACGTAAAGAGATAGACGATAACGTAATACACAAAAAATGCAGATCTCTTTTTTTCAAATAAGTATTTCTGTAGCATAAACCATTTCTGAGATATCGGTTATTAATTGTTCGAATTGTTTATTCCTTGGTCATTCTCTTTTAAGTCCTGTCAACATTCAGTTGTTTCTCGCGGTGTCATGGAAACAGTATGGAATTTTAAGAGCAGCAGAAGCTCTTAAACATGTGACTATTGCGGTTCTCGATGTATCGATAACGAAATGTGTAATGTAGCTATTTCTTCAAAGGTTTATTTGTATTAAAATGTAGTAGATGGAAAAAAATCTGATGTGATACATTCACATAACTTTCTCTACCTTCTATCATTTATTAGTGGGTATAAAAATTATTCTTACTCAAGCTTGCTTTACACGTTATTCACAGAAAATTCAAGATATACATTTTGTTTGCCATGTATGTACCTTTAATATATTGTATTTTAATCAAAATCGTTTTAGCCATTTTTGAGAAAATAAAAAATTCCGAAAAAATTTCCATGTAAAGGATAGTTGGAAGTTGGGGAATTATTTGAAAATCTTAGCGTCGCATTTTTGGAAGCTATTTAATACCATGTTTGATATTTATTTAACTTTTCGCTTTGAATTATGCTATTTACAGACACACACACAACAATACACGACACACGGACAGGCACACGGACTTTTTCTAAAGCTTTGATGTGATGCCTTCACATGACTTTATCCTCTGTCGTTTATTAGTGGGTACACTAATTATTCTTACTCAGCCTTATTTTTCTATGTACTACATTTTAATTCAAATAAACATTACTCCTTTCGTTATAGATACAAAGGGAACAGCAGTAGTTAAATGTTTAATAACAGGACGCTATACGCTGGCCTTAAATTCCATAATTTCATACTGAATGACCAAGAAATGAACAATTTGAACCGTTAATAACGGATATCTCAGAAACTGCACCACAAAAAAGCTTATTTTAAATAAATTGTGTGTTTTAAATAGATCTACATGTTTTGTCTAGTACTTTTTCGTCTATCGTTTACAAGTTATACAAGATTATACAAAATTCCGTCCGAATGGAGGGGACTCCATAGGTAATTCCCCAAAAATTCCATATAAACATTTTATTTATCATGTAAATATTTTTAATATGTGGTATTTTAATCAAAATTGTTAGAGGAATTTTAGAAATTTTGAAAAATCTTCCATGCAAAGGATAGTTTGGGTTGGGTACATTTTGTTGAAAGTTTAGGTGTCGAATGTTTGGAGAATATTGAATCTAAATACCAATTTTGGCATTTATCCGAATTTTCGTTTTTGAGTTATCCTGTTCAGACAGACGATATGGACATGAGATGCACCAGGACATGTTTCCAAAAAATGTTTATTCTGGAGGTTTCAATACATGTATTTCCGGTGAAATCTCGGTATCAAATTTTTGGTTAAAATGCAATACTTCCCCTACTCACTATACGTAGTAAAAGGAGGCCTTAAGACATTTGCTTGTAGTGAAATCTCGAATTTTTGAATGGTATGCAATGCATTCTTAGCTATTATGTACGTAGTAGAGAACATATTATGGAGCACACAATTATATAAATAGACATAATGGATTCAAAAAGAGCCGTTTACGTTTTTGTTTTGAGGTGAGGTAAAAAAAAACACGTTATACTCTCCTGGAGGAAATATATTTCTACCTTCTCTACTACGTATAGTAAGTAGCGGAAGTATTGTATTTCACGCAAAACTTTTATACCGAGATTTCACCGGAAATAATGTTTTGAGACCCCTGAATCCAAAAAACCTTTTTAGAAACATATCCGTGTGTGTATCTGTGAACAGCATAACTCAGAAACGAACAGTCGGATAAACACCAAACTAGGTATTTAGGTTTAGTATCTTCCAGAGATGCGACACGAAGGTTTGCAAGAAAATCCCCCCACCTCAAATTACCCTTTACATGGAACATTTTTCGAAAATTTTAATTTTCTCAATAATGGCTATAACGATTTTGATTGAAATATCAGATGTTTAACATATTTTCATGACAAATGAAATGTATATCTCGAATTTTCTGGGAATGTCTCCAAAAGTATTCTTCATTGTGAACGACATTTGCATAACTGGTAAACCATAAGAGATAGACAATATTTTACTATAAAAAATGTAGATCGCGTTAAAATACATAATTTATGTCATACACATTTTTTTTTGTTGAGTGAACCATTTTCGAGATATTGCTTGTTATTCCCTTACATTTTTCAATACTTATTTTCTCAAATGGGAATTCGTCATTCATTTTTTTGTCTTGGATATGCAAAGAGTATTAATCTGTGGCAAAGAGAATGGTTGCTGCACATAGCAACCAGCTATTAAGAGTAATGACTATGCTTAAAGGCTACTGTATTTCTATATTGTCCTTGTAAATATATATTCCCCTTGCATCTACAAGAAAATTAGCAATAAGATAGAGTCTGCAAATGTTTATCTCGATTAACATGAAGTAGATGGAAAGATAATTTTTACAAGAGTAGAGAAAGTCATGTGAGTGTAACACAATTAGATTTTTACTTGTATGTTCATGCTCGCATTTAATCGAGGAAATAGGAGTTACATATGCATGGTATTCTAAAGCTGGTCATTGCTAACAAGTAAATAAGAGGCAAAACAATGAAAGAACAGCAGAATCATGACGACATACGATGAACGCATGGTGAACCTTCCCCCTTAAGGAGAGAATCATTTGCGGAAAGTGCTGATTGTTTTTTTTTTATTCCGCAGCACAAACAATAAGTGGTACGGTAGGGTAGGTGGGGAGATGTGACAGATTGGGTGTCGGGTTGTGGTGACACTATTACAAAAGGCGAACAAATGAGACAGACGGCAAGAGGGAGGGCTGGACCACCCTTCACGCGCTCGCCTTCCTTCCCTTCGTGGAGAATATTCTCCATTTCTGCCATGGAATGACAGATAGTATGTCCAAGCTATTTCTTCAACCTGCTTCAACACTGTTGCGAATAAGGATTTTGCTTCACGTATAGCGGAACATTTCACACTAAAATTTCAAATTCATTATGTCTTCTTGCCCCCAAAGTATTAATTTAAAAGAAAGCCAGTACATTTGTCCTTTTAAAAAATCTATAGTCTCCGATACATGAGTACTGGGGGTTGTATTTATAAAAAACATAATGAAAAATCTGATGTGTTACATTCACATGCTTTCTCTACCTTCTACAATTTATTATCTATTATTTAGCATTCTTACTAAAGTTTATTATTTCCTGTACTACGTACAGTAAGTAGGAGACCTATTACATTCCACCCAGAATTTCAATACCGAAATTTTACCGGAAATACGCGTTTTGCGGCGCCTTGAATCCAAACAAACAACTTTTGGAAACATGTTCGTGTATATGTGTGTGTGTCTGTGAACAACATAACTAAAAAATCTGACCTGTTACACTCACATGACTTTCTGTACTCTTGTACAAACTATTTTTACGAACGCTTATTCTACATATGCTTCAAGTTAATCGAGATATCGAGATGTTAAACTTATTGCTAATTTTCTGGTAGATGTAAGGGGAATTGGTAGGTTTTAAGCGATAGTCAAATATTTTAAGAGCTGGTTGCTATGTGGAGCATTCCATTCTCTTTGCATTACCAGGACAAAAAATGAATAACAGATTCCCATTTAAGAAAAAGTATGTGTTGGAAAATTTAAGGGAATAACAAGCAATATCTCGAAAATGGTTCACTCAACAAAAAAAACCTATATGATATAAATTGTATATTTTAACGCGATATACATTTTTTGTGCAGTAAAATTTTGTCTATCTGTTATGGTTTACCAGTTATGCAAATGTCGTTCACAATGAAGAATGCTTTCGGAGACATTCCCAGAAAATTCGAGATATACATTTCATTTGTCATGAAAATATCTTAAACATATGCTATTTTAATTAAAATCGTTAGAGCCATTTTTCAGAAAATTAAAATTTTCGAAAAATGTTCCATGTAAAGGGTAGTCTGGGGTGGGGGATTTTCATGAAAACGGTTGTGTCGCATTTCTGGAAGATACTGAACCTAAATACCAAGTTTGGTGTTTATCCGAATGTTAGTTTGTGAGTTATGCTGTTCTCTCTCTCTCTCTCTCTCTCTCTCTCTCTCACACACACACACACACACACACACACAGACATACAGACTCAAACACGAACATGTTTCCAAAAATGCTTTTTTTGGATTAAGGGGGTCTCAAAACATATATTTCGGGTGAAATCTCGGTATCATATTTTTGGGTGGAATACAATACTTCCCCTACTTACTATACGTAATACAGAAAGTAAAAATTGGATTAATACCAAACTTGGATTTGAGCTTAATATCTTCCAAGAATGCGACCCACAAATCCAACTATTCTTTACATAGAACATTTTTCGAAAATTTTGATATTCTTAAAAGTGAAGATTTTGATTAATGTGCTAAATATAAAACATATTTTACATGAAACATAAGACGTATATCTTGAATTTTCTGGGAATAGCTTAGGAAGTCCTCTTCATTCGCAAGGAATTTTGTATAATCTTGTATAACTTGTAAACGTTAAGCTATAGACGAAAGCGTACCACACAAAAATGTAGATCTCTTTAAAACACACAATTTACTTAAATGAAACTTTTGTGGCATAAGCCGTTCGAGATATCTATTATTAAATGTTCGAGTTGTTCATTACTTTGTCATTCTTTAAAGTCCTTTTCAACATTCAGTTGTATCTCGCGATTGCATGGAAAGTGTGTGGAATTTTAAGGCCAGCATATTCTATCCAATTCTTAAACATTTGACTATCACTGTTCTCTTTGTATTTGTAACGAAATGTGTAATGTAGCTATTTTTGTAAAGGTTTATTTGAATAACATGTAATAAATATAAAAATAGGTTTTAATAAGAATAGTTTGTATACCCAATTATAAAGATAACGGGTAGAGAATGAATGCATTACATAAATTGTTTTCTATCTGTTTTATTTTAATTAATAATAATTTAATTAGTTTTAACTAATCACAGTTAAATTAAACCTTTGTTGAAATCGCTATATTATACGTCTTCGTGTGGCGTCTTTGGAAGATACTGAAATTAAATACTCTATTTGGTATTTGTTCGACTGTTTTTTTATTTATCTCAAAGACACACAAACATACATACACAGACATTTTATAAAAGTTGTTTTTCTGTTCAGAGATCCTCGAACATGCATTTACTGTGAACCTTGATACAGAATATTTCGGTGAAATGCATTACCTTCTCTACCTATTAGGTACGTAGTAAAGAAAATAAAAGTTATTGAGAGATATTAAGAATCTGCTGTTTTTGCACCTTAGGGGCGATATCTTAAAATGAAAAGAGGTGTAAAAATCTGAAATGCTACATTCACACGACCTTCTCTACCCTCTATCTTATTAGTGGGTATACAAATTATTCTTATGAACGTTTATCATCCTATCTACATCATTTTAATCGAGATAAACCTTTCTGGAAATATCTGCATTACACATTTCGTCATAGATACAAAGGGAGTAGCGACAGTCAAATGTTATAGAACTGGACGCTATACGCTGGCTTTAAAATTCCATATCTTTCTATGACATCGCGATAAACAACTGAAAATCGACAGGACCTTAAAAGAACGGATAAGTATCGAAAAATTCAAACCATTAATAAACGATATGTTAAAAATGGCTCATGCCACACAAAAGATTATTTGAAACAAATTGTGTTTTTAAATACATCTACATTTCTTGTGTAGTACATTTACCGGTTGTACAATATTATACAAAAGTATTTCCAAATGAAGAGGACTTCAAAGGCTATTCCCAGAAAACCAATATATACATTTTGTTTTTCATGCAAATATGTTTGTTATATATTTTAATCAAAATCGTTTGAGCAATATTTTATAAAATCAAACATTTCCAAAAAAATCTGATGTGTTACACTCACATGACTTTCTCTACTGTTGTACAAACTATTTTTACAAACGCTTATTCTTCATCTACTTCATGTTAGTCCATATAAACATTTGCAGACTCTATCTTATTGCTAATTTTCTGGAAGATGTAAGGGGAATATATATTTACAAGGGCAGTATCGAAATACAGTAGCCTTTAAGCATAGACATTACTTTTAATAGCTGGTTGCTATGTCCAGCTCCATTCTCTTTGCCAGAGATTAATACTCTTTGCATATTCAAGACAAAAAAATGAATAATGAATTCCCAATTGAGAAAATAAGTATTGAAAAATTTAAGGGAATAACAAGCACTATCTTGAAAATGGTTTACTCAACAACAAAAAATTTATATGACATAAATTGTGTATTTTAACGCGATCTACATTTTTTGTGTAGCAAAATTTTGTCTATCTTTTATGGTTTACCAGTTATGCAAATAATGTTCACAATGAAGAATACTTTTGGCGACATTCCCAGAAAATTCAAGATATACATTTTATTTTTCATGAAAATATCTTAAACATATGATATTTTAATCAAAATCTTTAGAGCCATTTTTGAGAAAATTAAAATTTTCGAAAAATGTTCCATGTAAATGTTCCATGTGGGGGGATTCTCTTGAAAACCTTCGTGTCGCATTTCTGGAAGATACTGAACCTAAATACCAATTTTTGTGTTTATGCGACTGTTCGTTTCTGAGTTATACTGTTCACAGACACACGGACGTATCCAAAAATGCTTTTTTTTTGGATTCAGGGGGTCTGAAAACATGTATTTCCGGTGAAATCTCGGTATCGAATTTTTGGGTGGAATACAATACTTCCCCTACTTACTGTACGTATTAGAGAAAGTAATATTTCATCTTAATGGTAATTTGAATTCAAGGGAAGACGTGTATTTCTTGTGAAATCTTGATATCGAAATTTTAGATGGAATTTAACATGTACCCTCTCTACCTACGGTACGTGGTAGAGAAAGTCGTAACTGACTGTGAAGCAAGTGAATATTGCACATAAAATATTTTCTTTCTGTTCGACATCTTTGGAAACCTACCGATAGTGCAGTACTGCTAAGCATAATCTTAAACACTGACAATACTATTGGGAACCCAGAGGTCCCTTTACCAACAAAAGTGACTCTAGGCACGAATATAACCGAGGCTTGTGACTAAGGCGACAGGCATATGAATATATTAGGAGCCGAGAAATCAATGGGGCATGGTGGACATTATGATCGGTAAACAGTTGTACGCTACCCCTTGGGCTATTGCCTTGATCGCATTGTGGTAGGTACTCACAGCTATTGAACCTGGATCCTACGGCTCCGTTTGTTGCAGGCAATCACTCATCAATTCTTGATGTCTTTCCTCAGCAGTATTCTGCTGTTCTCTTGTGTGTAGATCACGTCTTGCTGAAAGACATTTGACGGTTTTAAAAATATCTCTTTCATGACTTTATCTACTATTCCTTATAATTCATGTTAATCAAGTTAAACCTATGCAGAAATACTTTAGTTACATATTTCTTTGACGGTACAAGGGGGACAGAGGAAAGCCAATCGATATCAGATATTTTAACAATCGGTCGCTATATGCTAGCGTTAAAATTCCATACTGTTTCCATGACACCGCAAAAAACTAGTGAAAAACAACGAACTTTAAAAAAATCCTGACGTGATACATTCACATTACTTTCTCTACCCTCCATCCTTCATTGGTGGACATGCAAACCATTCTTACTAGGCTTATTTTTCTATCTACTACGTTTTAATCCAAATAAACCTTTGCAGAAATAGCTACATTACACATTTGGTTATAAATACAAAGGTAACAGCGACAGTAAAATGTTTAAGAACTGTACGCTATATGCTAGACCTAAAATTTCATGCTGTTTCGATGTAATCGTGAGAAACAACTCAATGTTGAAAGGACTTGAAGAGAATGACCAAGACATGAACCTTTAATAACGGCTATCTCAGAAACGGCTATGCCACAAAAGATTATTTGAAAGAAATTGTGCGTTTTAAAGAGAGCTACATTTTTTTGTGTAGTACGTTTTCGTCTAACACTATGTTTAATAAATTCCATGCTCTTATCATGGCCACATGAAAAAGCGAATAGCGACTTACCACTTTAAAATTATACCAGGTGCCTTATTGCACGTGTGCAGATAACACTTCGTGCGTTAAATGAGTTGCAGAACTCAACGGGGCAATTCCAAGTAAAAACGGGTGAGTAGGAAATGACGCATTAGCACCCTAAAGATCTTCTTCTACTAGTACTAGTACTACTCCTACTACTACTACTACTACTACTACTACTACTACTACTACTGTCTACTACTACTACTACTGTACCAAAGGTTCTCAGCAGAAACGTCCATATAGATACACAAAGACTGTTGAAACAACGTATCAGTCATCAGGGGCAAAATTTCGAATACCTATTCAATGAGCGAAGTCAGCACAACACTACCGTTAAATGATGATGATAGTGACAGTAACATTTATAACAGCAAGCCAAAAAATGGCAGTGAAGCACTGCGTGTTCTCATATTTGTTGCTCATAGTCCGTGATGTTAGAGAAGAACAGCACAAATACAATTAAAGCATAGCTATGGGCGGATATGAATAGGTCGAATAAAGACATTTTAATTATTTGTCTGAAAAGTGAGTATATTCCCTCGAAAATAAAGCCTTTGTAACTGAAGTGAAAAATCTTTAAGACCTTTTCGGTCTATCATTACGGACAGCACACTGTAGTGCAAAGATCTGTTTTTGTCTACAATCACGGATTGTACACCCTATTGCAGGCCTGGGAAGTGCCTCTTAATGAACGCGATCCACTCATCGCCTTTGGCGATAAGCAAGAGTTGTAGAACGAAGCTCGGCTCACCCTGTAACTCAGTCGATAGAGCACCCGCCTGTTGTGCGAGGGGTCGTGGGTTAAATTTCCGGCTGAGGGGTGGGAATTTCTCTTTAGCCAAGATATTCCTATCCTCTCCAGAGTCTGAAAGTATGAATGAGAGTGTGAATGTGTGTGTGTGTGATCTAATGATTAAAACTAAGGGTTTACTAGAAACACCAAAGACAAGCAAATACGAGTTATCATCGCCTATAGGCAATAGCATGTTCCAAAGAAAAGGCCGCCGATAACACCACTATAGTTAAAGACGGGCTATAAATGAAACTTAAAAGTTCACTCACGCTAATTCGCCAGTAACCCACTGACCAGTGTTTACTGGAGGTGCCCCGTTGAGTTCTGCCACTCGTTTAACGCATGAAAGGATATCTACATACTTGAAATACGGCGCCGTTGGGCCACATGGTATAAGTATTTGGAAATTCAAACCAATAACAAAGAATATACTGGAAATGGTTAACTCCACAAGAATGTTTATTGGACATAAACTGTGTGTTTTAACAGATCTAGAGTTTTTATGTAGTAAGATTTTGTCTTATACAAAAGTCATTCCAAATGAAGAAGGCTTCATAGGCTATTCGCAGGAAATTCAAGAAATACATTTTATTTTTTATGTAAAGGGTAGTTTGGGTTGGAGTCGAATCCTTGGAAGATGCTGAACTTAAATACAAAGTTTGGTATTTAACCGACTTTTCGTTTAGTTATGCTGTTCACAGACACACCCACGGACGTTTTTCTAAATATGCTTTTTTGGGGGTTCAGGCGACCTCAAAATCTGGTATCGAAATTTTTGGATAGAGTACAATGCTTGCTGTACTTATTGGAAGTATGTAGTAGAGAAATTAATTAAGAGATGTTTCAAGGATTAACAATCAAACACTTCTTACTTTCTCTACTTTTTTTTCAGGTGGAGGAGAAAATGATTTAATCACTGACCTCAGCCCCGATGGGAGTCGCGATTGAGAGTGTGGGACTCACCAATAGTCGGCATACCCACTAAAAAATCCTCCACCGGATGGAAAAAGGAAGAAGGAAAAGTGGAATAACGTGGCTTTTTGCGGTCCCGCATAGCACCCGCGTTAGTACGTGTAGGCTGTTGGCTGCCGCCCTGTGGGTGGGAGCGGGTAAAGATAGTTACTAGGTTGCAGCCATGAAACCTGACTGCAACACTAGTGGGAATGGCGAGGGTTTGGAAGAGAATGGAGGTTAGGTTTGAGGAAGGTACTGATGATGATTCTGCTGCTGGTGGTTGTATTCCTTGCATTCCAGCAGGAATTTGGCGACTCTCTCCGGGTTCGTCTTAAACCTGGGTCCAAGAGATCAGATTCGGATGGCTTTGGTAATGGCTGCAACTCTCGATGAGGTGCTGTCGAACTACCCAGCCAGGAAAACCTGTTGGGCAGCTGATGGGGCTTTCTCTACTACGTATAGTAAGTAGGGGAAGTATTGTATTTCACCCAAAAATCCGATACCGAGATTTCACAGGAAACACGTGTCCTATGAATAAAAAAAATTAAAAATAAAAAATCATTTTTAGAAAAAGGTCCGTATGTGTGTATGTGTGAACAGCATAACTCAAAATGAAAAGTCGGATAAATACCACATTTGATATTTAGGTTTAATACCTTCCTAAGATGCGACACGGAAGACTTTAACGAAATCCCCCATCCCAGACTACCCTTTACATGGAAGATTTTTGGAAATTGTTTATTATCTAAAATGGCTCCAAAGATTTTGTTAAAATATCATATACTAAAGATATTTATCTACATTACAAATAAAATGTATATCTTACGTTTTTTGGGAATAGCCTTCCACTGCATTTGGAAGAAATTATGTATATGTTATATAACTGATAAACGTTTAGCGATAGACGAAAACGTATTACACAAAAATGTTCATCTATTTAAAACACTTAATTTATTTCCAATACATTTTTTGTAGCATCAGCCATTTCCGCGATATCCGTTTGTAATTTGTCGATTTGTTCAATCTTTTTAAGTCCCATTGATTTTCAGTTGTTCCTTACGATTGCATAGAAACAGTATTGAATTTTAAGGCCAGCGTATAGGGTCCAGTTCTTAAACATTTGACCATCGCTGTTCTCTTTGTGTCTATAACAAAATCTGTAATGTAGCTATTTCTGCAAAGGTTATTTAGATTAAAATTAAGTAGATAGGAAAATAATGATTGTATTGTATATCCACTAATAAAATATAGAGGGTAGAGAAAGTCATGGAATGTATCACATGAGATTTTTCTTCTTTCTTTTTAACATAGATCCCCTTGCCAAAGTTTGCACCAGATAGGCGATTTCATAACTGTGGCCTCCTCTTGTTGCGATGCAATTCACAAAAGTAACCCCCCACAAAAAAATTAAAAATAGAATACTTCTTGCTAATTAGTTTCTGCTATTACATTTTTCTTTCCTTTGTTTCCTTAGGCGTCTCTCTCCTTCAATATGCCAACTGGCTGTCCAAAAGTACCTTTATTGTTAGGAAAAAAATATAATCTGGAACAGCACAAAAAAGGTCTATTGGTTGTTTTCCCACAGACAAAGAATTGGTTACTTTGATTGTTATAGGAATTTTATCGAATCCGCTCCCGTGAGAAACTGTAGGGGTTCCTTTTTGAGTGTGTGATGAAATTTTATCGTCCTCTGCATCTCTCACCCTTTCCGTCTCGGAACAGCAGACGAATAAAATAGTAAAGAACTACCGAAGGAGTCGGTAAACCCTCATTACTGCCATCATCAGGAGATTTAAATAATCGAAAGGAAATAATTGGGAAAATATTGCATTAAGGAGTACATGGCATTCGTGCGTGTTTCACCACGTTTTAATGAAAGGTATCACAAAGGAATTTTCTCTGGATTTGCCGCCAAATTACCGGCCTTCACGCGATCTCGTGTGCCGGTTGTTTCAGTACGAGCGCACGAGCTGCGGCATGGCGTGGTAGTTGTCCGTTTTATCACCAGGGGGCAAAATGCTCGCCGTGTTGGAGGAGTAGGTACTACATACAATAATGCCCTTTCCTTCAACTCTTTTCCTTTCTTTTTTAATAACCTCCTGCTCCTCTTCTCTTTTGCTTTTCTTCAAACCATATAATCAAATGTGAACCCCAAAATGATGAAGTGCAGTCCATTTTCGGTTACCACAAGAAGAATTTATCTTCATAACAGAAGCACGCTCTGTTATTACCATTAAAGTGATACCCAAGTCTTTGTGTTTCCAGCATTAAACGTGTCTTTATGAGGTATAATATCAACGTGGAATTACGTAGAAAAAACATTTAATTTCGGAATTTTTGTGGCTCGAACACAAATATTTGTTCTTGAGCTATATATCTTACACCTGATGGGCTGATAACTGTCACGCCGATTCTCATTTATTTTTACTTTCTCTACTACATATAGTAAGTAGGGGAAGTATTGTATTCCACCCAAAAATTCGATACCGAGATTTCACCTGAAATACATGTTTTGAGACCCCCTGAATCCAAAAATTTTTTTTAGAAACATGTCCGTGTGTGTGTCTGTGTATCTGTCTGTGTATGTGTCTGTGTGTCTGTGAACAGCATAACTCAGAAACGAACAGTCGGATAAACACCAAACTTGGTATTTAGGTTCAGTATCTCCAGAGATGCGATACGAAGGTTTTCAAGAAACCCCCCCATCCCAGATTACCCTTTGCATGGAACATTTTTCGAAAATTTTCATTTTCTCAAAAACGGCTCTAACGATTTTGATTAAAATATCATATGTTTAAGATATTTTCATGACAAATGGAAATGTATATCTCAAATTTTATGGGAATGTCTACAAAAGTATTCTTCATTGTGAACGAGTTTTGCATAACTGATAAACCATAAGAGATAGACAAAATTTTACTACACAAAAATGTAGATCGCGTTAAAATACACAATTTATGTCATATACATTTTTTTTGTTGCATGAACCATTTTCGAGATATTGCTTGTTATTCTCTTAACTTTTCCAATACTTATACTTTTTCTCAAATTCGTTATTCATTTTTTTGATATCCTGGACATATAAAGAGAATGGAATGCGCCACATACTAACCAGCGGTTAAACGATTTGACTATCGCTTATAACCTACCATATTTCCCTTGCATCTACAAGAAAATTAGCAATAAGATTAACATGTCTATTAACATGAAGCTTATGGAGAATAAGCGCTTGTAAAAATAGTTTCTACAAGAGTAGAGAAAGTCATGTGATTGTAACACATCAGATTTTTTGTTATGTATTAATCCTTTGACACATGTAAACACCGACAAGATCAATCTTAATATGGTCTATGTTAAGGCTATTTGGATTTTGTGTGAATGCAGAGAGTGCTGTTAAACAGTGAAACACTATTTCAGAATCTTTTTCTATTAGAAAGAGACTTAAACAGGTCTGCTGCTTATCCCCTACCTTATTTAAAATATATATTCCAGAAACACTTAGGGAATGGAGGAATAAAACCTCAGGAATGGGGATTCAGATGGCGGATTCTTGTTTGCCGACGTTTTTAATGCTGATGGTCAAGTAATTATAGCTAATGAAGAGTAGGATCGGGAAGAGTATAAAATACCATACAATTTAATTAATGCCATTAAGTCTCTCTATTCCAAAACAATTGTAACTATCAAGGATAAAAGCACAAAAGTTAATATAGGATTAAGACAGGGATGCGGACTGTCGCCTATTCTTTTTACGATATACATAAATAAAGTTATAGAAGAATGGAGAGAGATATTTAAATCAAAAGGAATAACCATAAAAATGTAAATATCAACAAAATAATTTCCGCAGTTCACCAGATAATATTAGCAGTAAACGAACTGCAAAGACCAGTAACTAAATTGAACTAAATAGGAAAAAAAAAATGAAAATCTCGTGTGAGAAGACTAAATCGATGGCTATGATAGGGAAGGAACAAAGAAGAACAAAAATAGTTAATGGAGAGGTTATAGAACAGCTTTTTACATTTAAATATCTGGGATCAAAAATATAGTTATGACCACCAAGGCAGTATTTTTAAACTATAAATTATTTCAGTATAATTATATAATATATAAATTCAATAACAGCCCGTCTTAAAGCAATATGTGTATGTAACAATATATAAAAAGTGTATATTACAGTCAGTGTATATGTTTATATTATTGTATCCATGTTTAATAATGTTATGTGAATGTATTACGTAATTTAATAATGAAGGAGCTGTGAGAATAATAGCTTAAAAGTTGTTAACAATGAGGTAACCTTGAGGCAATAATAAATTTCAAAGTTTAATAATGCTACTTGTGATTCTTGGAGGCAATAATGTAATTTTTGTGACAGCTTATAAAATAGCCAATCAACAACCAGAAAAAGCTTTAGTTAAATGAAGGTATTCTATTGGACTAGGATTAGCCAACCAGAAACTGAAACGGAGAAAAATTTAAAAATTCAGAAGTCAGTTTCTTGCAGACAGCGCTCCTAACCGGACGCGTTGCTTGTAGAGAGCGTTTCTAACCGGACGCGAGATGCGTTCTCGAGAAATTTAATATGTATTTTGTGTGAGACAAAAATAGTTTACGTGTCAAAAAGTGCAAGTATTTAATAAAAAACAAATCTCACAGCTCTCTCTCTCCCTATATCAGTGAAGTGTTATTTAAATCGTGTCAAGCATTAATAAAAGGAGTGAAGTAAAATTATAATCTATATAAGCCTACATTCTTCAGTCGCACCACTCCCTGCTAAGACATTCATGTCTCTAAAAAATATAAATACTGACGCAGCCGAGGAAAACATAAATATATATTATTCAAAGAAACAGTCAAAATTAAAAAGTTAATATTTTTAAACATTTTTTGGGGCAAATGACACCGGAAAGTACAATTAGGGCGAAGGCTACCGGAAACTTTTTCCATACGTGCGTTGCAACTACTTCAAGTTCGGCTCTCCAACAGTCGAAATACAATACAACTCATCCTAAAATAAGAACAACTTCACTGTCGAAGAAGATATAGAAACATATAATTGATTAAACGAATGTATAAAACGACATTTTAGTAAAAACATGAGGAAGGAAATAAAGCAAAGACTCCACAATATTATATCTAAACCAGTACTGATGTACTCTTGTGAAATCGTAAACACTAAGAACTAGGGAAAAGACAAGATTGGAAGCAGCCCAAATGAGATTTTTATGATCATAGTAGAAGAAATAGGTTTAGGAATACTGTAAATAAGAAACAGGTAATGAAAGTAAACATTAATGAAGAAATACAGAGGTACCAAAAACGTTGAAAAGAACACATGTTACGAATGACCCCTTCAAGGTATCCACGCAAGCTTTATTCTATAGATCTTCAGGAAGAAGAGTTGAACAACAACGGAGGAGATAGAGTGACCAGTTTAGTTAGCTTCGGAACAGGTCGAAAGGCCTAAACCTTGAATGGTAGAAGAGTATGATATTGATTACATGCTGAGGAAACTGGGGGAGGGGTATAAAAAATGGGGCCTCGATATAAACATGTAAAAACAGAATACCTGAGAGTAGGAGAAGAACAAGAAGGCTTACATTTATGTATTCGAACATCAGGTAATGTAATGAGTTTAAATATCTGGGAAGCATTATATTAGCGGAGGCAGCAACCCAAAGAGATATTCAAAATCGAGTACAACAAAGGGAAAAACTGATTTGTTACACTCACATGACTTTCTCTACTCTTGTACAAACTATTTTTACAAACGCTTATTCTCCATATACTTCATGTTAATCGAGATGTTAATCTTATTGCTAATTGTCTTGTAGGTGCAAGGGTAATTGGCAGACTTTAAGCGATAGTCAAATATTTTAAGAGGTGGTTGCTGTGTGGCGCATTCCATTCTCTGTGTATGTCCAGGACATAAAAAAAATGAATAACGAATTCCCATTTGAGGAAAATTATTGGAAAATTTAAGGGAATAACAAGCAATATCTCGAAAATGGTCCACTCAACAAAAAAACGTATATGACATAAATTGTTATTTTAACGCGGTCTACATTTTTTGTATAATAAAAGTTTGTCTATCTCTTATGGTTTACCAGTTATGCAAAAGCCGTGCACAATGAAGAACACTTTTGGAGACATTCCCAGAAAATTCGAGATATACATTTCAATTTGTCATAAAAACATCTTAAACATATATTTTAATCAAAATCGTTAGAGCCATTTTGAGAAAATTAAAATTTTCGAAAAATGTTCCGTGTAAACGGTAATCTGGAGTGGGGGGATTTTCTTGAAAACCTTCGTGTCGCATTTCTGGAAGATACTGAACCTAAATACCAAGTTTGGTGTTTATCCGACTGTTCGTTTCTGAGATGCTGTTCAAAGACACACACACACGGACATGTTTCCAAAAGTAGAGAAAGTAAAAAGATATTTACCTTTTAAATCGGCTGTTATGGCCGAACAGAATGAAATTTTATACAGATGAGGATATATAGTGCTGTAGTGGAACCGATATCATGTGGGTGAAAGTGTTTGCAATAAAAAGTTAATTGAGATATGGAAATGGACTTCCTAAGGAGACCATGTACCCAATGCAGAAATCCGAAGACGAACCGGAAGGAATTTTACAAGTGCTGAGAGGATAGAAACTAGGCAGTTATTATGATATGGTCACGTGAATAGAATGAAAGAGGAAAGGTTATAAAGAACTTTCAATTATAATCCAAGGAGCAGAGTAAGACCTGCAACGCAATGCAGAGAAAGAATTAGTACCGCTGTGCTCGATAGGTTTTTGGAGAAGATGAATGGAGTAATAGACATGGAATCGAAATACGGGATGTGCGGAATAAAATAATCTGATGTGTTACACTCCAGGACTTTTTCTACTCTTGCACAAACTATTTTTATAACCGCTTATTCTCCATGTACTTTATCTATCTACTAAATCTATTCTCCAGCCTACGATATTCCCCTTACACCTACAAGAAAATTAGCAATAAGATTTTTCTACAAATGTTTATCTCGATTAACACGAAGAGATGGAGAATAAGCGTTTGTAAAAATAATTTTTACAGGAGTAGAGGAAGTCATATAAGTACAACACATCAGATTTTTACTTTCTCTACTACGGATAGTTAGTAGTGAAATTATTGTATTCCACCCAAAAATTCGATACCGATATTTCACCGGAAATACATGTTTTGAGACCCCCTGAATCCAAATAAGCATTTTTGGAAACATGTTCGTGTGTGTGTCTGTGAAGAGCATAACTCAGAAATGAATAGTCGGATAAACACCAAACTTGGTATTTAGGTTCAATATGTTCCAGAGATGCGACACAAAAGTTTTCAAGAAAATCCCCGCACCCCAGATTACACTTTACATGGAACATTTTTCGAAAATTTTAATTTTCTCTAAAATGGCTCTAACGATTTGGATTTAAATATCATATGTTTTAAGATATTTTTATCACATGTTTAAGATAATTTCATAACAAATAACATGTATATCTTGAATTTTCTGGGAATGTCTACAAAAGTATTCTTCATTGTGAACGACTTTTGCATAACTGGTAAACCATAAGAGATAGACAAAATGTTACTACACAAAAAATGTAGATCGCGTTAAAATACACAATTTATGGCATATACAGTTTTTTTTTGAGTGAACCATTTTCAAGATATTGCTTGTTATTCCCTTAAATTTTCCAATACTTATACTTTTTCTCAAATGGGAATGCGTTATTCATTTTTTTGTCCTGGTAATGCAAAGAGAATGGAATACTCCGCATAGCAGCCAACTCTTAAAGTATTTGACTATCGCTTAAAGCTTACCGATTCCCCTTGCAACTACAAGAAAATTAGCAATAAGATTAAAATCTCTATATCTCGATCAACATGAAGCATATGGAGAATAAGCGTTTGTAAGAATAGTTTGTACAAAAGTAGATAAAGTCATGTGAGTGTGACACATCAGATTTTTTAGGTCCTAGACATGCAAAGAAAATGAAATGCTCCATATAGCAACCAGCTCTTAAACGATTGGACTATCGCTTAAATATTCCCCTTGCACCTATAAGAAAATTAGCAATAAGATAACTTATGCAAGTGTTTATCTTTATTAATATGAAGTAGATGGAGAATAGCCGTTTGTAAAAATATTTTTACAAGAGTAGAGAAAGACATGCGATTGCAACACATCAGATTTTTTTTCCTTTGAAACCCAAGTTTCACAACCATACGCTACTGTCTACCATAGCTCTGTAACGTTTTATTTTCGTTCCTTTCCTTACTTTGATTTTTTAAATTTCTCTGATTAGTTCGCAAACTGCCTACAATTTATTTATTTTAAAATCAGTATCCTTTACTACATTAACCCTTTATAGCCTGGTGTGGAATATTTGTTACAAACATGCTTTTTTAGATTTTAGTTTTTTTAATGATCTTTTTTCTTATTTCATATTATACTAAACTTCAGCAATATAATAAACTTTAGCAATGTGGAAAAATAATTCTAGCAATATAGAGTTAAAGCTAATATCGCTACCTAAATATTTGAAATTCGATACTTTTTAATACTTTGACCTTCTAGAATAATTTTACTGGATTTTTGTCTTTAAAAGCCATATTCTTTGTTTTTGTTACTAATATTCTAAAATCATGTAATTTATATTATTTGTTTAATTCGTGCTAGGATTTCTGTGAATCATCTTCATCAACAACAAGCCATTAGATAACAGCGTTTTAACACAAGATTTTATTACAGTTACCTATGATGGCTGTAGAGAGCATAATTTGCGTATATATGTCCAACAAAAAGTGTGACTTTCTGGGGGTAAGCATAAAATGAGATATGAAATAACAATTGATGGCATACATATTGAACAAGTACAACATTTTAATTATCTACGAAATGATGTTTAATTTATTCCGATGGAGCGTTAAAATATTCCATCTTCCTTGACGGAGGGAACTCGGCACTGATTCACAGAGAAAGGATGAGGCGAGAGGAGACACCGGGAGGTCGAATCCAGGAGCGACGGTACAGCAATGAAAGGGTCCCTAAGTTTCCAGAAGTAAACAACCCTGCAGACGAACAGGCAGACCGGGGACCCCGACCCTCAAAGGAGTGCAGCTAGCCGAAACCCGAGGGAAGGAGAGTGTTCACAGAGCATCCTTTTCCCCTGCTACACTGCACCGAAACACCATCGCCGACGCTTATGACCATAAAAGAGACCAACGGATTGAAGGATGAATGAAATAATGAATGAAACGAAATGGAGGGACAAGAAATTTGGTGAATGAAAGAAATCACTCCATCATTCGCCTGAGACCTGGGAAAACCCCGAAAAAACCATGGATTCGAGTGAGCGGTCGCCGAGGATCGAACCCGAATGCAGGTCACAGAGATTGTCGCCTGGACCATCCCATAAGTTTAAAAAATGTATAAGATAACAGTAAGAGCATTTAAAAATAACCCTATAAAAGACACTGTGATTGGAAGTTTTATAAAGTTATGGCGGTACCCACATTGTTCTACGGACCCAAAAACTGGGCAATGAAAGATCAGACGGAACACAAATAGAAACGACAGAAATGAAATTTCTGAGAAAAGCTGCTGGACCTACCCGTAAAGACCACAATAGAAATGAAACTATCAGACAAGAACTAACTTAAACCAAAGGACAACTCTAAACAAGACAGAATGGTATGAACACGTTTTGAGGATGAACACACCAGGGACTACAATACGCTCGAAAAGGAATTCAGTATATTGGACGACCTCGACTGAAATAACAAGTGAACCTCTGAGACAGAACGAACCTGGACACTCACCTTGCAGTTATGATGATGATAATGACACGAGATTTTATGTAGCGTGGGAGGAAGTGAGGGGCATCATCGTGGCAGATGAATTAGATTTGCAAATGCCATGCTAAACAGTTGCAGAATTTAAAGGCGTTATGAGTTTTCTTCATATACGAGGGTCAAATCGAAAATAACGCCTCCCATTTTTGCGTTGCCTTTGTGTGTCCGAGCTAGATTATGTTGGTGTAGTATTAATTGTTGAACTTCCCCACTAGTGTCCTGTTAGTTTCGTTGTCCTTCGATAGATAGCAGCAGCAGCAGCAGAGGAGCGTTCCAAAATGGCTACTGACATCGATATACGTACAAAACAGAGATGTGTGATTGAATTCCTTATCGCTGAACAAATTGCGCCAATTGAAATCCATCGACGCTTGTTAAAGGTTTATGGAGACGATACCGTAGATGTGAGAAATGTGAGGCGGTGGGTACAGCGTTTCAAAAGTGGTGAAAAGGATGTGCAGGACAAGCCCCGCTTTGGTCGACCCTGTTGGACTGTCGCAGCAAATAATGAACAGCGGCGTCTCGATCAACTCATTCGTAATGACCGGCGGGTTACGACCAAGGGATTGTGTTTAGAGCTGATTGTCGGCTGTATTGCCTTAGACAAGATGTTGCGCAACCTTAATACTCGGAAAGTGTGTGCGAGATGGGTCCCGAGGATGCTTTCACAAGACCAAAGTCCTCACACCAGTTTTGCTGGATGTCCTACCACATACACTGTATGGTCCTGATTTAGCACCTTCGGACTTCTATCTCTTTGGGCCTATGAAGGGTGCACTACGTCGCCAACATTTTCCAGACTCAGATGCTGTTGTTACAGTTGTAAAGCAGTGGCTAGCCTCAGCTGGTTCAGATTTTTACATAGAGACAAAAGTGCACAACGAATGGTGGTGATTATATGGAAAAATAACAGTATGTAGCTGAAATCTTGTTCTATTTAACTGTGTTATTGTTGTTTTCTGTATATGTTGTAGTATCTATGTAAATAAATAGGAGGTATTACTATTGGAATTATGTAATATTTTCTCTGAAATAGCGTTAGCTTCATAGATATTGCCTCCTAAACATAGAAAACACTTTGTGCTCTCTCCTGTTTAAAACAGTAGTAGTTATGTTCACTTCAAAACATGAATCCCTGCTCTCCATGGTGATGCAAGTGACTGTAATATAACAGATAAACAGCCTCTGCGATGTGTGACAGAAGGTTAACTATACATCCCCAACCACGAAAGCAGGATATTAAGTGCAGAAGCCGAGGCAATACATAAGTCATTGACACCTAAAATGAAGCGATCGATCGTCCCTGAGTGGTGACTTTCAGTAGTCCTACATCCTTAGTGAAATTGAAGGGTAGGTTCAAGCTGTAGGATCTCCATATATTATTTTTCCATAGATTTCTCACTTAATTGAGGGCTGAACATGCCAAATTAGAACAGGTTATATTAGGTATGTAACATCCCCAGTGAACCTCACAGTACAAATTTTCGTATTTGGTACCATACCTTGGCTCATTCAGATTACTAAAAAATTTAATGTATCAATCTTTACAATCTGTACCACGTACCTAGTGGGTAGAGGAAACACTGCATTCCTCCCAACAATTCGATACGAGCTTTCACTAGAAGTACATATTTTGGGGTCTGCTGAACCCATTTTTACAAAAAGGCGTGTGTGTGTGAACAACATAATCCAAAACGAAATGTCGCATAAATACAAACTTGGTATTCAAGTTCCGAAAGTAGGACATGAATGTCTTCAAGAAATATCCCACCCCAAACTACTCTTGATATGGAAATTTTTTAATTATTTTGTATTTTCTCAAACTTTTTAACAATTTTGATTAATTAGTTTAATTTAGATATTTACAAATGTATATCTTGAACTTTACAGGAACAGCATATGAAGTGTTCTTCATTCAGAAGAATTTTGAATAGCTTTCTATACTGGTAAATTATAAGAGATAAATAAACGCTTACTACACAAAAATATAGATTGCTTTAAAACACAGTTTATTATCAATGAGCCTTTCTCTTGCAATATTGGCCATTTCGGAGATATCTGTTGATTATGGTTTGAATTTTTCAATACTTTAGTCATTTTTGAAGTCTATCATTATTCAGTTTCTCATGACATGGAAAGAGTACAGAATTTAAATGCCAGCACAAGGCGACCTGCTTTTAAACTTTGGACCTTCGATTCGCTTTACTGTATTTCGATTAACATGAATTTTAGATATATAAAAATAAGGTTTAGGCGCTCTATAAAAAATCTGATGTAATACATTTACACGACCTTCTTTACCCCCTATCGTTTATTATTGGTGTAAAAATTATTCTTACTCCAGTTTATTATTCTATCTATTGCATTTTAATCCAAACAAACTTTACAGAAATAGCTACATTATACATTTGTTATAGACACAAAGGTAACAGCGTTAGTCAGATGTTTAAGAATTGGATGCTATATGCTGGCCTTAAAATTCCATACTCTTTCCATGCAATCGCGAAAGTGTTGACAGGAATTCAAAAGAATGACCAAGAAATGAACAGTTGGAACCTTATACCACAAAAAATTAATTAAATAAATTGTGTGTTTTAAAAAAATCTATACCTTTTGGTCTACTTTTCCGTAGTGGCATAAGCCATTTGCGAGATATCCATTATTAATGGTTCGAATTGTTCAATACTTGGGCATTCTCTTGAAATCCTGTCAAAACTCAGTTGTTTTTCACGATTGCATGGAAACAGTACTTTTGGAAACATGTCCGTGTGTGTGTTTGTCTGTCTGTGAACAGCATAACTCAGAAACGAACAGTCGGATAAACACCAAACTTGGTATTTAGGTTCAGTATCTTCTAGAGATGCGACACGAAGGTTTTCAATAAAATCCCCCCACCCCAGACTACCCTTTACATGGAAGATTTTTCAAAAATGTTAATTTCCTCGAAAATAGCTCTAACGATTTTGATTAAAATATCATATGCTTAAGTTATTTTCATGACAAATGAAATGTATATCTCGAATTTTCTGGGAATATCTCCAAAAGTATGCTTCATTGTGAACGACTTTTGCATAACTGGTAAACCATAAGAGATAGACATTTTACTACACAAAAAATGTAGATCACGTTAAAATACACAATTTATGTCATATACATTTCTTGTTGTTTTTGAGTGAACCACTTTCGAGATATTGTTCGTCATTCCCTTAAGATTTCCAATACTTATACTTTTCTCAAATTCGTTATTCATGTTTTTTTTTGTCCTGGTAATGCAAAGAGAATGGAATACTCCACATAGCAACCACCTCTTAAAATATTTGACTATCGCTTAAAGCCTACCAATTCCCCTTGCACCTACAAGAAAATTAACAATAAGATTAACATCTCGATATCTCGATTAACATGAAGCATATGGGGAATAAGTGTTTGTAAAATTAGTTTGTACAAGAGTAGAAAAAGTCATGTGAGTGTAACACATCAGATTTTTATTTCTGAAGAAAAGCGCTTCTGTAATAAAGCTAGTCGTTTCAGAAAAATGCTTAATGAAATTCAACACAAGGAATGTGTTTAACTTTACTTCGAGTGATGGACCATTGACGTGCTGCGGTAGTACCTGATATCTGAAGTAACATAAATATTAAGGTATATCATATTGACTGCAATGACAAAGTATAATTAATTAATATTACAGTAAGTGTTCTCGTTATAGTTGTATCGGGACTTTATTACTATTCTGTTTTACAGGCGGCTTGCATAGAAAGTTACATTAAGTTTGGATTCTTCACTTGGTGAAGAAAAGGAGGCAAACGATGATACCAGTTGCTTCCTACAAAATAAATTTTAGAGCCCCAACCCACAAATGAAAGCTACGAGAAATATCCTGATTGAATAATCGAAGGAGAAACAAATGGCATATCATGTTTTAGCCAGTGATTAGTAAAATATATTCTAAAACATATAGCAAAAAGACCGGATGAGTTATTAGAAGGGAAAGCTACGATCGTATCTGAAGATGGTTGTGTTGAACATGGGTTATCTCAGGCAAGAATTTATAAAAAAACTGCTTTTTTGTGATATCAAGTTATTCTTAAGGAAAGATTTCAGTTAAGGGAAGTAGCTAAAACGGCAGCTACTATGACTGTAGCAGTAGCAGAATTATTAAATACAGTGGAGTGCAGCCTGCCATCGAAGAAAATATGTTTTAAAATAAGCTTATTTGATTATTTGTTCCTTCATATATGAAAAACATTAAATGTGCATACTGTGTAACCTTGTCTATCAATGCACCATAACGCTCGCGATAAGGTCCAAAGTCGACTCCTTTGATATGCCAGTTCTTTAAGAAGAAGCGCAACAAAACTCATTACAGGCACAAAACCTGTATCACGACAGGTTTCCGAAAAGAGACGATCTGCAATCAATGCCTTTCTTAGTACTGAAGATTGTAGTCTTTCTGGTTATCGATTGTGGGCCCCACGTTAGGAAGCCAATTGCGGTAGTCTGTCGCCTATTTGCGGTGGTACAGGATTCGTAGGAATGGTCCCGGGTTCGGTACTAGCTCAGGGTTCTTGCATGGATCTTGGATCTCGGGTTAGTGGTGAATACACTGTTTTGTTTTCCTGCTCATTTATTTCCCGCCACCGTTTTTAACATTTGATTTCTGCTATTTCTTCGACACACATACGCGCATTTCCTATTTGTTACGTTTCATATCATCGCGCCTATCCCCCGACACTTTTCTTACAACCATCTCCAAGGAACTACCACGGCCAAGTGTGTATTCTAAACTCTCCTGTTTCTCTCTTTCAAACGTTCTGTCTCCCCATTCCACTATCACCTGATTTCATTGGAGGTCTAAGGCTATCTGTCTTTTGGCGAACATTGACCCTTTTCTAGACCTCTGCGTTCCTGCAACCTAATGGGACACTTAACAATAGAGGGGAAAAACCACCCGTTTCCGGCCGCTGATGACCTTGTCTCTCTCAACCCTTCAACAAATTTACAGTCACACTCGCTTTCCAGTTTTATTTAACACTATCCTTACTGTTATTGATATTTATTCTCCCTATGATTGTAATTTTATTTAACCACTCAAAACGTACTGCTTCAAGATGGACATTTCTATAGGAATTAATACTTCAAAGTATAGGTCCTGTGTTGCATTTGGGGGGACCCGGGTACAAATCCTTT
Organism: Deroplatys truncata; assembly: GCA_030765065.1. Lineage (NCBI taxonomy): Eukaryota > Metazoa > Arthropoda > Insecta > Mantodea > Mantidae > Deroplatys > Deroplatys truncata. The sequence goes on along the minus strand of CM060987.1, from coordinate 40,180,922 downwards.
TGGGCCGGCCACTGATCCTGGTCGTTAGGAGAATACCGGGTGGTTCTTCTTCTGCGAATTTCCTGTCCTCATCTTTTTCTTTCATGGTTTATCCTCATATGGTTGAGGGTGGTAAGACCAGGCGACGGTTTGACTAGAGTTTACGCTGTGTAAAGGATTTCTCTCTGGCCCTTGGATGGTGCATATGGGGAGTGCTCCTTCCGAGACTCCCTAGTTGATGGCGCATGCAGGCTCGCGCCGACGCGGCGTCAAGATTGTTGTCACTATGGAATCATTTTGGACCTCATCCTTGATAGCGCGCGTAGTTGTCCGGATCTAGTTGTCTTCATTCCTTCCTTCCTTCCCAGTGGGGCACATAAGAAATAATGGACCTTCTGAGATAGCCTATGTGCGGTACTGAGCGCCAGGGCTGGGGTTCCCCTCCGACGAATATCCTGTCCTATTGGTCCTGTTAGAGATTAACTGTCCACTTCTGGCCATTATGAAGAGGTTGTTTTGAAACCTGTCTTTAAATAACCTCCATATCAGATCACGAGCATAAGTCATTAACCTATCATGCGAATATTCCATGAGTCACTTATTCAACTGCATCAAGAACTCAACTGACAATATTCCTGACTTTGAAGCTCTAGACAATATGCACTACTGGGGTTTCCTAGTGGATTCAACAGGAAGTTTTAAGTTCAGTGGGAAATAAATGCATATTGTGACATGATATTATCAAATTCTACCAAATTTATTTGAGGCTATCCAAGGAGAGGTACTTACAGTTCCTTGAAAGCGATCTCGCCCAGCTGCTGGAGCATGTGCCACTCTACATAGCTAGAGATGTGATTTCAACAGGATGGGACTCCAACACATCGGTCCTTTGACCTCCAGCGCCATCTCCAGGTGATGTATCCAAGGAAATGATTGGAAGGGGAAGACCTTGTCGCGGTCCGCCAGATTAACGAATATTACACAATTTTACTTTTTCCTACAGTACAATTAAAGAAAATCGTATATGCATGAGAACCGGACAACCCTGAGCATTCTCAACAATTGATCATTCATGCCTTCAGCTCGTTTACACCTCTAGTTACAGCGTGATTGTACAATATAAATAAAATGAATACAACATGATCAATTGTGAGTAATGTTTTTTATAAAATAAGGAAACTTACTTATTGGACGACCATCGTATATCTTCTGCATAACAAAAGAGTGTTTTCCTAAGCTAGGGAAAATTTTGAGCATTTAACATTTTGAAAGGATCATAATAATATAACATAACATTTTAGTATTAAGATCGTAAAAATTCCATGTCACCAGCAGGTATATTCCTTCAGGCTGACCAAATACACAGACAGATCTCCGTTCATCCAGTTTACGGTTATGGATGTAGTAACTGAATATTCCCTCCAGTAAGAAACTGGATTATTCGAAGATATTATTGAAAGTTTCTTTGAATAGCGTGACAAACAAAAAGTTTTCTAAAACTAAATCCGATTTTTTACTTTCTCTACTACGTATAGTAAGTAGGGGAAGTATTGCATTCCACCCAAAAATTGGATACCGCGATTTCACCGGAAATACATGTTTGAGGCCTCCTGAATCCAAGAAAAGCATTTATAGAAAAAGGTCCGTGTGTGTTTGTGTCTGCTTGTGAACAGTATAACTCAAAAACAAAATTTCGGATAAATATTAAACTTGGTATTAAGGTTTAGTATCTTTCTAAGATGCAACACGAGGATTCTAACAAAATTTCCCACCCCAGACTACCCTATACATGGAACATTTTTTGAAAATTTTGATTTTCTCAACAATGGCTACAGCGATTTTGATTAAAATACCATATATTTTAGATATTTACATGAAAAATAAAATGTATATTTTGAATTTCTGGGAATGTCCCCAAAAGTCTTCTTTCTGAAGATGGACAAAATTTATCTACGCAAAAACTGTGGAGCTCGTTAAAACACACAATTTATGTCATACATTTTTTTAGGGAGTGAACCATTTCCGAGATATTGCTTGTTATTTGTTTAAATTTCCTACACTTATACCTTTTCTGAAATGGGACTTCGTTATTCGTTTTTTAGGTCCTAGACATGCAAAGAGAATGAAATGCTCCATATAGCAACCAGCTCTTAAAAGATTTGACTATCGCTTAAAGTGTACCATATTCTCCTTGCACCTACAAGAGAATTAGCAATAAGTTTCTGCAAATGTTTATCTCGGTTAACATGAAGTAGATGGAGAATAAGCGTTTGTAAAAATAGTTTGTACAAGAGCAGAGAAAGTCATGATAGTGTAATACATCAGATTTTTTATCTCGCAAATGATTCTCCTTTAATGTGTGAATAGGCATTCCTAGGAAATTCCTTAGTAATTGCAGTAAACTGGCTTCTGGTATTAAGCCCGTGCCAAGCTCGTCGTGAAGAAAGATAATGAGTTGGGTTAGAGGTTAAGTAGAGAGTCGTGCAGCTGAGCTCCCGGGCTACGTGCTGCCCTAGAGCAACCGCCGCACGAGCCGCCTCCAGTCACGACCCAGGGCAGCCCGCCAGCACTACCATGTGTAATTTATAATTCCGACCAACTGCCCCCGGCACCACCTTTACTTGATGAATTAATTCTGCCTTAGCACGCTGCTCTAAGCAAGTAGAGGGGCGGACCTGCTGGGTTAAGTGTTTTCTTATGACGGTGAACAAGCACAGCAGTAAAAATCTGATGTGTTACATTCACATGACTTTTCTACTCACTCTTTTACTAACTATTCTTCCAAAAGCGTAGCTTTACTTTCTCCACCACGCATATAATAGGTAGAGAAGATATTGCATTACACCCAAAAATTCGATGCCGAGATTTCGCCGGAAATACATGCTTTGAAGTGCCCTGAATCGAAAAACGGCATTTTTACTTTCTCTATTACGTATAGTGAGTAGGGAAAGTATAGCATTTCACCCAAAAATTCGATACCGAGATTTCAGCGGAAACACATTTTTTGAAACATGACCGTATGTGTATCTGTCTCTATCTGAACAGCATAACTCAAAAACAAAAAGTCGGATAAATACTAAACTTGTTATTTGAGTTTAGTATCTTCCAAGGATGCGACACGAAGAATTTCAAGAAAAAACCCCTACACCACACTACCTTTAACATGGAATAGTTTTTGAAAATTTTGATTTTTTCAAAAATGTCTAAGGATTATAATTAAAATATCATAGGTTTAAGATATTTTCCTGGCAACTGAAATGCAATTCTTGAACTTTCTGGGAATATTCCCAAAAACCCTCTTCATTCTGAATGACTTTCGCGTAACTGGCAAACTGTAAGGGGTAGATACGTTTTAATACACAAAAATTGTGGATCCCGCTGAAACACACAATTTATGTCACACTTTCATTTCAGAGATATTCCTTGTTATGTTTTTGAATTTTGCAATACTTATACTTTTTCTAAAATGGAAATTGGTTATTCGTTTGTTTTATGTCCTGGACATGCTAAGAGATTGGAATGCTCCACATAGGAACTAACTCTTAAAAGATTTGACTATCGCTATCCCCTTGCACCTACAAGAAAATTAGCAATAATCCTTTTATCTTTATTAGTGGGTATACAATCTATTCTTATAAAGCTTTTCTAACTACTACATTTTAATCGAAATAAATTTTTGCAGAAATAGCTACACTACACATTACGTTATAGATACAAAGAGAACAGCAATAGTCAAATGTTTAAGAACTGGACGATATATACTGGCCTTAAATTCCATGCTGATTCCTTGCAATCGTGAGAAACAACTGAAAATCGATGGGACTAAAAAAGAATGACCGGTATTGAATAATTCGAATATTTAATAACGGATTTCTCAGAAACGGCTTATTCCATAAAAAACTATTGTTTAAAATATATTGTTTATTTTAAAGAGATCTACATTTTTTGTGTTTCGCCTATCGCTTAACATTTACCGGTTATACGAGATTATATAAAATTCCTTACGAATGAAGTGGACTTCACAGTCTATTCCCAGATAATTCAAGATGTATACTTTATTTGTCATTAATAGCTTTAATATATACTATTTTAATCAAAACCGTTACAGCCATGTTTTAGAAAATAAAAAGTTTCGAAAAATATTCCATGTAAAGGGTAGTTTACAGTGGGGTATTTTCTTGAAAATCTTCCTGCCATATCTTTGGAATGTACTGAATACAAATACCAAGTGTGATATTTATTCGAGTTCGTTTTTATTAATGCGTTTCACATACACACACATACACACGGACCTTTTTCTGAAAATGCGATGTGTTGCACTCGCATGACCTTCTCTATTCTTGTACAAACTATTTTTACAAACGCTTATTCTCCATCTGCTTCATGTTAATCGAGATAAACAGTTACAGAAACTACCTTATTGCTAATTCTCTTGTAGGTGCAGGGGAATATGGTAGACTTTAAGCGATTTTCAACTCTTTTAAGAGCTGTTTGCTATGTGGAGCATTCCATTCTCTCTCCATGTCTAGGGCATAAATAACGAATTCCCATTTGAGAAAAAGCATAAGTATTGGAAAAATCAAACAAATAATAAGGAATATCTCGGAAATGGTTTGCTCGACCCAAAAAAGGTATATGATATAAACTGTGTGTTTTAGCGAGATCTAAATTTTTTGTGTAGTAAAACTTTGTCTTTCTCTTACGAAAGTTATAGGGAATGAAGTGGACTTTTGTGGACATTCTCAGAAAATTCAAGATATACATCTTAAACATGTGATATTTTAATCAAAATTGTTTGAGCCATTTTTGAGAGAATAAACATTTTTGAAAAATTTTCCATGTAAAGGGTACTCTGGGGTGGGGAATTATCTCGAAAATCTTCGTTTCGCATTCTGACTTTTCGTTTTTGAGTTTTTCTGTTCACAGACAGGCACACAAAACGGACATGTTTCAAAAAATGCTTTACTTGGATTCCGGGCTCAACAAAAACATGTATTTCCGGTGATGTCTCGCTACCAAGAGGCTGGATGTTCATAAACTGGTGTAGAACAGGAGGAAGTGAAATTCTGTATGTACATAGTAACAACGAACTTCAATTGCGTACCAAATTAATTGCAACTGCATTCTTTAGAAGACTGGCATGATTTATCGAAACTAGGAACAGGGACTGAGGAAGCGGACAAAATCACTCGTAATTGCTAACCACCAGAGTGTCTCATATATTTCCAACCATGACACGTTACTCTTTACAACGCTGCATCTCGTAGGGGTATCCTCGCCGATTATTACCAATTATCTCAACAACCTAACAAGAAAGAAGGCTGTTCAAACAGTCGATAACCGCACATTCTCTTGCCCCAGTGCTGTTAAAAAATGGAGGAAGACAGATTGAGGGGCGATCCCGAATTTATCAACGGATCTAAATATACCGTAATTACATTTGGCCACAACCTCCAATGTTAACCGTTTCTTGTTACTCTCTCTAATACGTATAGTAATTAGGGAAGTATATATTGTATTCCGCCTGTAATGCAGTTATTTGAATGGTATTTAGGCTCAGTACCTTTCAAAGATGCGACACAAAGATTTTCAAGAGAATCTCCCCACCCCAAACTAACCTTTACATGGAACATCGATTTTGATAAAAATATTTACATGACAAAATAAAACGTATATCTTGACTTTTCTGGAAATAACCTGTGAAGTCCTCTTCGTTTGAATGGACTTTTGTATTATATTGTATAATTAGATAAACGATAGACGAAAACTACTCTACGAAAATGTAGATCTCTTTAAAACACACAATTTATTTCAAATAACTTTTTATGTGGCATAAGCCATTTCTGAGAGATCCGGTATTAATGTTTCGAATTGCTCATTATTTCGTCATTCTTTAAAGTCCTGTCAACATTCATTTGTTTCTCGGGATTGCATGGAAACAGTATGAAATTTTAAAGCTAGCATATAGCGTCAGTTCTTAAACATTTGACTGTCACTGTTCTCTTTGTATCTATAAAGGAATGTCTAATGTAGCTATTTCTGCAAAGGTTATTTGGTTTAAAATGAAGTAGAAAAGTTAGCTTTAGTAAGAATAGTTTGTATAGCCATAATAAACAATATAGGGTAGTGAAATTTATGTGAATGTTTCACATACGAATTTTTTTCTATATATATACATATGTGTGGAGAAACGTTATTTACTAACTCACGAGTGTCATTAACTTTTACGCAAATCTCTTGTATTACAGAGTTTTCAAAATAGGCACATGTATACTAGGACATAAGAATCTCAAGGAATTAATGGTACTTAGACATCTTTAACGAGTTAAGAATATTGAGGAACGCAAAACACTTAGGGATTTGTTAAGAACCTTCAATAACTTCAGAAGTTATGTGTAACATTGAGATACAAGATCTTTTATAATTCAATGACGGATTTTATACGGGGTGTGGCATTTAAAACAGGCCACCTGAATAACACGGCCATTTGTAATGATAGAAGAAAATGCTTTAAATAAAAGTTGTTTGGGATGAAAGGGGACATATTCTGCTATAGATGGTTTTGTGAAGAGTACAGGTGTAGGAGAGATAGGGATACCAATTCATAACCTTTGATATGATTTATTATTTGCAATTGAATAGTGCGTCTGAAGAGCCATAAAACTGTTTTCCGCTCAGAATCGCTTTACATCATGTAGCAATGCTGTAACGGGAATTATTCAATTACTTTAAATTTAGGAGCATGATAGAAATCAAATAAATAAACTATTTATAAGAAAGAAGGTAATAAAATTATAAAAGGAATTATAAGAATGCAAAAGAAGTACAAAAAAAATGAAATTTATACAGTATCACGTCAAGAGAAGAACAACAATAGGAAAACTATGAAACTGCATAAAATCCATTAGTAACATATTATAATTCAATAAATATGTAAAGAAATGCATTGCAAAACAAAATATCAAGCAAATAACGAAAAGATAGTAACAGAAATCATTGAAATATCTAAATAAAAATACGTTGTAAATAGTAGTAGAAAAATCTGATGTGTTACACTCATATGACTTTCTCTACTCTTGCACAAACTATTTTTACAAAATCTTACAAAATCATTTGCAGAAAGATCTTTTGACATGTAAAGAGAATTACGTTTTACACATAGCGACCAGTTCTAAAAATATTTGACTATCGCTTAAGGCGTACTATGTTCCCCTTGTTTTGTATTTGCAAGGGTAATATAGAAATACAGTATCCTTTAAGCATAGACATATCTCTTAATAGCTGGTTGCTATGTGCAGCACCATTCTCTTTGCTACAGATTAATACTCTTTGCATATCCAAGACAAAAAACATGAATAACGAATTCCCATTTGAGAAAATAGGCATTGAAAAATTTAAGGGTATAACAAGCAATATCTCGAAAATGGTTCACTCAAAAAAAAACGTATATGACATAAATTGTGTATTTTAACGCGATCTATATTTTTTGTGCAGTAAAATTTTGTCTATCTCTTATGGTTTACCAGTTATGCAAAAGTCGTTCACAATGAAGCATACTTTTGGAGACATTCTCAGAAAATTCAAGATATACATTTTATCTGCCATGAAAATATCTTAAACATGATATTTTAATCAAAATCGTTAGAGCCATTTTTGAGAAAATTAAGATTTTGGAAAAATGTTCCGTGTAAAGGGTAATATGGGGTGGGGGATTTTCTTGAAAAACTTCGTGTCGCATCTCTGGAAGATACTGAACCTAGATAATAAGTTTGGTGTTTATCCGACTGTTCGTTTCTTAGTTATGTCGTTCACAGACACACACATACACACGGACATGTTTCCAAAAATGCTTTTTTTTTTAAATCAGGGGGTCTCAAAACATACATTTCCGGTGAAATCTCGGTATCGAATTTTTGGGTGGAATACAATACTTCCCCTACTTACTGTACGTAGTAGAGAAAGTAAAAATACGTTGTAAATAGTAGTAGTAAAAAGTGAAGAACGGCAGCAACGCAAGCATGCAACAAAGGAGAAGCGTTGTTAAAGACGAGAAGATCAACAAGCTAAACAGAGAGACTATTGTAACTTTGTATGCTCCAGACGTGTAACATCGAAGAAGACAAAATTGCAGAAGATATTAGACGAAGAAGGAAGAAATGATTATGTGTTTAGTGTGGTTGAGGTAGTAATAACGAGAGATAGTTATTAATCAAGTGGGAAATATCCGTGAAGTACAGCTCTGCGAGAACTAGTAGAAAAATGTTAATTCCATGCAGATAAGTATCTGGATTATATCTATCGCGCGGCAGGAAAAGGAAGTTTAGTATCCTACTAATTATAATTATTTTAATAAGGAAAAATAATTAATTATCTGCAATAATATACATGGCTACAGCAATTTAATACAAATTTGAAAAAATTGAGAACGTAATAACACAAGAGTTATTGACATTTTGTTGACTAGTAAGAAAGCATTTTAATTAATGTGCAAAAATTCGACATGATGTAGTTGGATATCAAATATTTTCACATCAAAAGTGAAGAAAAGTTATGTATTGAAGGAGTTGTATTTTTATTTGCCATAAAAATGTTTAAAAAAATTAACATTGTAATTTTGACTGTTTCTTTAAATATTATATTTTTATGTTTGTCTCGGCTACGTCAGTATTTATTTTTAGAGACATGAATGTCTTTGCAGGGAGTGGTGCGACTGAAGAATGTAGGCTTACACACATTATAATTTTACTTCACTCCTTTTATTAATGCTTGACACGATTTAAATAACACTTCACTGTTATAGAGAGAGCTGTGACATTTTTTTATTAATTACTTGTACCTTTTACCACGTAAACTGTTTTTGTCTCACACTAAATAGGTATTAAATTTCTTACGCATCTCGCGTCCGGCTAGAAACAATGTCTACAAGCAACTGACTTCTGAATATGTAAATTTTGCTCCATTTTAGTTTCTGATGGGCTAATCCTAGTCCAATAGAATACCTTCATTTACCTAAAGCTTTTTTCTGCTTGTTGAATGTCTATTTTATAAACTGTCTCAAAAAATTACATTACTGTTTTCCAAGAATCACAAGTAGCATTGTTCAAATTTGAAATTCATTATTGCCTCAAGATTACCTCATTGTTAGCAACTTTTGACCTATTTCTCACAGCTCCTACATTATTAAATTACGTAATACATTCACATAACATTATTATAATGCACACAATAATATAAACATATACAATTACTGTAATATACACTTTTTATATCTTGTTACATACACAAGGCGGGCTGTTGCTTTAAGGCGGGCTGTTATTGAGTTTATATATTATATAACTAGACTGAAATCATTTAAGTGTTAAAATTACTGCCTCAAAAGTTTGGAAAACAAAGAAATTGTAAAAAAATATGAGCAACACCACAGGAATAATAAAATATTTGTAGCGAAAATTCATTTATCTTTATTAAAGTAATTAGATGGCTGAGAATAAATTTGAAAACCCAAACGCCACTACATTCTACAACTGTGCCAAACCAATGTTCAAGGTCACTACTTTAACGTCGTCCTCTGTGATGTAGTGGTTACTATGCTAGCCTCTAGTTTCCGAGGTCGCGGGTTTAAACCTGGCGGATGGACCATGTATTTTTTTCGGCGTAAAAATCCTTAGCAGCTTCCTTCGGAAGGGAAGTAAAGCCGATGATCCGGTGTCTTAGATTTACAGCACGCAAAAGAGCCTCAAGCCTGATAAAGAGGACTCTGAGCAAAATTTCTGGTTTTTCGCGTCCAATATAGAATGGGACGCTAAGGACCATAGAATTTAAAGAGCGTCCATAAATAAAACTCAATTTTGTGTACCACTTTAATTCTAAATATCTGAGGTAAATAAGTAACAGAAATGATTGCGAGTCTTTAACGCAAATTGTTAATAACTATCTTCAACAATTTTCAATAGATAGCAAAACATTGTGTTGTTTAATGCGTCTTCAAACGCAATATTAAATGGTAAATAATAAATCATATCAATGCATTTAAAATTATGGATTTGTTATCCGTATCTCCCTTACACCTGCACTCATCATAAAACTATCTGTACCACAATATGTTCCCTCTTCAGCCTAAACAACTTTTTTCCTAAGTATTTTCTTCTGTTATTACAAATGGCCGTGTTTTAAATACCTCACTTGTATACGAGCACGAAGCATATGAAAAGATAGTCCACCTGAACACCGGGGACCTATTTCACAATGTTTACATTCCTTGTGAATTGTCTACTTTCTAATTTGTAAAAATCTATTTCACAATGGAAGTTTTTAAAGTTGAACTTTACAAAAAAGCTTAAATATCTATTCACAAATGAAATTTTATAGAGTTTACAAGTGTTTAGTATAACAATAAAATTATAAGTTCAAACATTTATAAAATAAGCAGTGTATCTACAAATGACTTAAGGTTTGTAAAGCAAGCTATATTTAATAATATATTAGCCAAAACAAAACATAAAAAGGTATACAATTTTTTTAGTAAGAACACAGCAAAATATCACTGAAAACTGCATAAAATGCTAATTAGCAGCTGTTCCAGTGCTTCAAATAATGATGGTGTTCATGCAAGGGAAGGTAGAAACGTAAACATTCTAGGCTCGGAATAATTTAATGACTTCACATCTGTTTACAAATAATATGAAAGGCTTGGGATGAATCCTTTAGCGATGGACTTACTATTACAAGATACTGGATATTACATTCAACATGCAAACAACTGTGAATTGAATTGACTTTATTTATGGACGCTCTTTAACTACTATGGTCCTTAGCGTGCCATTCTATATTGGGTGTGAAAGACCGGAAGTTTGGCTCAGAGGCTTCTTTATCAGGCTTGAGGTTCCTTTACGTGTCGTAAATCTACGGCACAGGACTACCAATTTTAGATCCCTAGCGAAGAAAACCATGTTAAATGTTACGCCCGAAACTCCGCCGGGTTTGAACCCGCGAACTCTACCAGAGGCTAGCATGGTACCCCTAGATCTAAACCTCTGTGTTGCTTTGCACTGGATGGGAGCTGGCAATAGTGGACATACTACAACGTAGTTGCTAGTTCGTTCATACCTAATTTCCTCTAAAATAGAAATTTTATTTTCACTTGTGGCCTTAAACATCGTCATGTTGAACCTAAAGTGAAAATCTCGCGTTCGCGCTTAGACCAATCAACGCAACGTACAGTCAAGTGCAAAAAAACGTGCCGATGCTTTTGGGTACTTTTAGAGTTTTGAATTCTTGAATGTTGGCAGAATCACCTCATCATTTGTGTTCCGTGCCTGCCTTAGGTGAACTATCCTGTAATTGGTTTTAGCTGAAGTCCGATACGCTAGCATAACTCTATGAAGAAAGGTCAGTCCTAGCTGGGTGATGAAAGGGGTGGAGAATCGATATATGTCACCTGAATGTTTGAAACAATATGACTCCCAAAGACTGTCTATACTAGCCCCAGAATGAGCCTGTTTCTTATTGATTCGGCATTCAAGCATTAACTTCTGTAACCGAATGAGGGATGGAAATTGCGGCAGAGGCGTGTTAATTATTCATCGCCAACTTACACTGCATTTCCTCATATCGGCATGCTTTTTTGCACCCGACTGTACAAAGCAATAAGCATATTCAGCAAACGACCTTTAAAATTAAAGGTCATCAACATAGCCATTATACTACAATGTGCGAATTTGTAAACGCGTGTTCTCGATATCTGACTTCCTCTAATATTTAAATGTAGTTAAATATATTTATATAACGCCTTTAGGATTAGAGAAACACACAATAGTTATTGAATGTACTAGAGGTTTGGAGACTATATTCAGTGGTTTTTATAATGCGTGGTGTGACGCTTCGAAACGGGAATATAACAGAATGACGAACTTTACAAGCTACTCGTTTATGTAAAACTAGTTTACAAACATTCGTAATCTTTTTCTTGTTGTTTGTAGGTTGTTAAACGTAAATTGTAAGATTTGTAAAACAAGGCCCGGATCGTATGCAGGAAGCAATGCCATTCATATTGAGAAATGTTACAAAAAGAAGGTTAATGTTGGCGAAGGAAGCTCAGATGGTGTTGCACAATACAATGACAAACCCGTGTTTGTGTTGTTTTTATTTTTGTGGCTAATGAAATAAGTATAAAATATAGTATGATTACAAATACCTTACTATTTCTACAAATAGGTTTTAGATGGTTATTCATAAATGAGGAGGTTTTGATATGTTGATGGTATTGGTCGAATGGCGCTCGAGCTGAGATACCCTCAACGTGTTCCTCAGGTGTCTTGCTGCTTATGCACAAGCAATTGGACAACTGTAGCCTAGTAACAATAAAAATACACATAAATAAAACCTGTGGCGCTACTGGGCCTGCCAACCCGACTGCCGGCCTCACGTCCACATGCGCCCTGCAAAGGTGGCCGATCATCCTACCAATACGGGGAGGTGATGTCCCCATTACGCATCCCCAGCCGGAAAGTTAGTTCACGAGGCCAGGACCGCTGCCTATCACTGCTCTTCACTTTCCTCACGATGCTGAGTGGGCACCGGTCCTATACCCGGTATCTTAAATTCGCATCTCCATTGGGGGATAGCGCCCGGGTGTATTCCGTGGCTGGAAACCAGAGTACTACGCTCCAACCCACTGCACCACGGCGCAGGACAAAATAGACATATCCTTTACTCATTACAAAACCGAGCGGGATGGCTCAGGCGGCATCTGTAGCCGGCATCCGGAAGGTCTCGGGATCGATTCCCAGCGACCTCCCATATTTCGCCCATGAGTTTTTCGTGGTTTCCCCGTGTCGACAAGCAACTCTCCTTTCTCTCATTTCCTCTACCCATCAGCTGTGATCTGTTTCAGGGTTGTAGCACCAGACGACGGTGCTCGGCGGGTTGCGGCTGGGCAGTGGCTTGCACGCTGTAAAGTTTTGTTCCCTAGCGTCGCTGCAGTACCGCACAGTTAGGTGTCTCGTTCGAGTGGGCTCCACCCCGGGGTACCTGGAGGTTGGTGGTTTGTGGGCAGGTACCGGGCGTCGTCGGATGCGTTCTGTCTGGAAACGTTAGAATTCCCTGTTGATGCTTGCGCCCGTCGGCATTCGGATCTGGATGCCCTTGGGGTCTCGCCCATCATCTCTCCCTCCCAGAGGTCACGTTGGAAGCAAAAAGGGCGTGCTTGCGGTGCTCTAATTCGGTTTTTGGGCCCCTCGGTGTTACGTACCTTCACCTTTATTTTTTACCTATTAAAAGTGTGTGTATTAATAAAAACGTGTCCTGCGAAAGTTGTTTTTGTTGAACTCTATTTATGATACTCTATTTGACACCTACTCTCAGTTGAAATTTTAAACTGATACGACACTGGTGCTTCCAATTATGGCTGATTCATAAAACAAGCTCATGTGAAAGTTCACATGGGCTTTACTTATAAATATTTTTGTCCTGAGAATTTAAATGCCATATTTTCCGAAATATTAACTAATATGGGTTGTGTGGTTAGAAGGGAACTTTAAAGGTAATCGCAGATAATTCAACGGGCACCTTTTATTACTTTCTCTACTACGTACCTATTAGGTAGAGAAGGTATTGTATTCCACCCAAAAATTCGATACCGAACCACCTGAATAACAGTAATAATAAAAAAAGCATTTTTATATTCTCCACCGCGTACCTAGTTGGTAGAGAGGGTATCCCATTACATCCAGTAATTGGATACCGAGATTTCAGACTTTCTCTACTCTTGTACAAACTATTTTTACAAACGTTTATTCTCCATCTACATCAGGTTAATGAAATAAACATTTGCAGAAACTATCTTATTGCTAATTTTCTGTAGGTTCAAGGGGAATATGGCAGGCTTTAAGCGATAGTCAAATCTTTTAAGAGCTGGTTGCTATGTGGAGCATTCCATTCTATTTGCATGTCCAGGACAAAACATAGAAAAGAACAATTTCCACTTGAGAAAAAGTATAAGTATTGGAAAATTCAAACAAATGGCAAGGAATATCTCGGAAATAGTTCACTCCAGGAAAAAGTGTATATGACATAAATTGTGTGTTTTAACCAGATCTACATTTTCTGTGTGGTAAAATTTTGTTTCTCTCTTACGGTTTACCAATTGTGCAAAAGTAATTCATGATGAAGAGGACTTTTGGCGACATTCCCAGAAAATTAAGATGTACATTTAATTTCGAAAAATGTAAAGGGTAGTCTGGGTTGGGGGATTTTCTTGATAATCTCCGTGTCGCATCTTTGAAAGATACTGAACCTAAACACCAAGTTTGATATTGATCTGACTTCTTGTATTTGAGTTATGTTATACACAGTCACACAGACAGACATCAGACAGACATACACATAATTATAAAAATGCTTTTTTTGGATTCAGAGGTCTCAAAACATTGCGATGAAATGTCGTTATAGAATTTTTGGGTGCAATGCAATACCTTCATGTACGTGGTAGAGTAAGTAAAAAATCATTCTTAGAAAAAGATCCGTGTGTCTGTGTATGAACAGCATAACTCAAAAATGAGAAGTTGTATAAGTACCAAACTTGGTATTTAAGTTCATTATCTTCCAAGGATGAGAGTCGAAGATTTTCAAGAAAATATCCCCACGCCAGCTACCTTTCACACGAAACACTTTCCCAAAATTTTGATTTTCTAAAAAGAATGTTTAGCGGTTTTAATTAAAATACCGTATACTAAAGACCATATACTTAAAAGACAAATAAAATGTATACATTGAATTTTCTGGAATAGCTTGTGAGGTCCTGTTTATTCGGAAGGAATTTTGTATAACCCTATATAACTGGTAAACGTTAAATGATAAACGAAAACGCACTGCACAAAAAATGTAGATCTCTTCAAAACACACAATTTATTTCCAACAAGTTTTTTATGACCTAAGCCATTTCTGAAATATCCATTATTAATGGCTCGAATTGTTCATTACTTGATAATTTCTCTTAAGTCCTGCAACCATTCAGTTGTTTGTCACAATTGTATGGAAAAGGTATGGAATATTAAGGTTAGCATATAGCCTTCATTTATTAAACATTTGAGTATCTCCATTCACTTTTATCTGTAACGAAATGCGTGATATAGCTATTCCTCCAAAGGTTTATTTGGATTAAAATGTAGTAGAATAATAAGCTGTAGTAAAAATAGTTTGTATACCTACTAATAAATGATAGAGGATAGAGAAGTTCATGTGAATGTATCACATCAAAATGTTTTAAAAAAGATTTTTATATGTAACATTTTTCGAAATTTTGGATTTTCTAAAATGGCTCTAAGGATTTAGATTAAATACCAATTAAAGATATTGACTTAACAAATATAAAGTATATTTTGAATTTTTTGGGAATAGCCTGGGAAGTAATATTGTATAATCCAGTAGATTATACGATAGACAAAACAAAATACGATATTAAAACAAAATGTAAATCTCTTTAAAACACAGAATGTCTATCACACAAGTGTTTTTTGGCATCAGCCATTTCCGAAATATCCGTTACTATAGGTTCGATTTTTTTCAATACCTTGTCATTCTTTTTGAGTCCCATCGATTTTCAGTTGTTTCCAGCTATTGCATGGAAAGAGTATGGAATTTTAAGCCCAGCATATAGCGGCCAATTCGTAAATATTTGACTATTGCGGTTCTCTTTGTTTCCTAACCAAATTTGTTATGCATACAGCGTGGACCATTTAAGTTGAGACTGTACAATATCTCCAAAACTAAGCGTTGTAGAAAGAAATGTTTTGAATAAAAGTTGCTCGATATTATGGGGAAAGGTAAATGCCATTAGTGGGTTTTATTTAGAGGACGTTATGATGACCATTTTAGGGTCAATTTAATTTTTTTAATGCGAACCTACATTTTGTATGTTATCTCATTAAAAATGGTTTATAAACAGCTATTTATTTTGTGATGAGGAATAAAAAAACAAAATAAAAAATGTAGGTTACTAAAAAATGCTGGTTTCCAATCCTCAAATGACCATGCATGGATGGTCTAATCATTCATTGCGTTCTTTATACACAGCCATTCAGAATTGTCGTTGTTATTTACGTTGGTGAGAACCATTTTATTGCAAAAGGTTTTATACAAATGTTTAATTTTTTATGAGGAGTGAGAAAACAACATACGAATAAAAAAGGTAAGTTCCCATTTAAAAAATCCGATGAGTTACATTCACATGAGTTTCTCTACACTTTTACAAACTAGTTTTACAAACGCTTATTCTCTATCTACTTCAAGTTAATCGAGATATACATTTGCAGACTCTATCTTACTACTAATTCTCTTCTAGGTGCAAGGGGAATATGATAGGCTTTAAGCGATAGTCAAATCTTATAAGAGCTGGTTGCTATGTGGAGCATTCCATTCTCGTTGCATGTCCAGGACATAAAAAAAAATAAAGTAATTTTGGAAACATGTCCGTGCGTATGTCTTGTGTGTGTCTGTGAACAGCATAACTCAAAAACGAAAAGTCGGATAAACACCAAACTTGGTATTTAGGTTCAATATGTTCCAGGGATGCTACATGAAAGCTTACAAGAAAATCCCTTCACCCCAAACTATCCCTTACATGGAATATTTTTCGAAAACTTTTATTTTCTCAAAAACAGCACAAATGATTTTGATTAAAGTATCGTATGTTTAAGAGCATTTCAATGGTAAATAAAATGTATATCTTGAATTTTCTGGGGATGTCCCCAAAAGTCCTCTTCATTCTGAACGACTTTTGCATAACTAGTAAACCGCAAGAGATAGACAAAATTTTACTACATAAAAATGCAGATCGCGTTAAAACACACAATATATGTCATACATATTTTTTTTGTAAAGTGAACCATTTTCGAGATATTCCTTGTTATTTCTTTTAATTTTCCAATACTTGCACTTTTTCTCAACTGAGAATTCGTTGTTCTTTTTTTATGTTCTTGACATGCAAAGAGAATCAAATTTTACACACAGCGACCAGTTCTAAAAATATTTGACTATCACTTAAGGCATACTATGTTCCCCTTGTTTTGTATTTGCAAGGGCAATATAGAAATTCAGTAACCTTTAAGCATAGACATATCACTTAATAGCTGGTTGCTATGTGCAGCAGCATTCTCTTTGCCACAGATTAATACTCCTTGCATCTCCAAGACAAAAAAGAATGAATAACAAACTCCCATTTAAGAGTATAAGTATAGGAATATTTAAGGGAATAACAAGCAATATTAAAAAATGGTTCACTCAACAAAAAAAATGTATCTGACATAAATTGTGTATTTTAACGCGATCTAAATTTTTTTGTGTAGTAAAATCTTGTCCAACACTTATGGTTTACCATTTATACAAAAGTCGTTCACAATGAAGAATACTTTTGGAGACATTCGCAGAAAATTCGAGATATACACCTTATTTGTCCTGAAAATATCTTAAACATATGATATTTTAATCAAAGTCGTTAGAGCCATTTTTGAGAAAATTAAAATTTTCCAAAAATGTTCCATTTAAAGGGTAATTTGGGATGGGAGGTTTTCTTGAAAACCTTCGTGTCGCATCTCTGGAAGATACTGAACCTAAATACCAAGTTTGGTGTTTATCCGACTGTTTGTTTCTAAGTTATTCTGTTCACAGACACACAGAAGACACATAGACACACACACACACACACACACACGGAATGCTATTTTTGGATTCAGGGGGCCTCAAAACATATATTTCTGGTGAAATCTTGGTATCGATTTTTTGGGTGGAATACAATACTTCCCCTACTTACTATATATAGTAGAGAAAGTAAACAATTAAATTGACCCTAAAATAACCATCACAACGACCTGAAAATAAAACACGACTAATGGAAATTACTTTTCCCCATAATATCAAGCAAATTTTATTAAAGACATTTCTTTCTACAACGCTTAGTTTTGGAGATATGTACAGCCTGAACTTAAATGATCCATCTTGTATATTTCTGCAAAGATTTATCTTGATTTAAGTGAAATATATGGAGAAATAAACCTACGTAAGTATAATTTGTATACCCACTAATAAATGATACACAGTAGGGAATGAACACATTTGGTTTTTTATTCATACGAATATCTTAAACATTCGGAATTTTAATCAAAATCATTACAACCGTTTTTGAGAAAATAAAATAGTATATCAATACAAGACTGTAATGGTAGGAATTAAGAAGGGGGTATATTTATACGAGCGTCTTAATTATGATTATAATAAAGTTGTATACGAGTGTTTTTGGACGACCACAGTATAATTTCAAAACTTTGAGTTTTAAAAAAGAGATGTTTTCTTATAGTTGTGTGCAATTAAATGATAGCACCAATGACAAGATATCGATCGTGTTTGTGAGTAGTGCAACAGATGGCAGCACTCTTGAGTCCAGCTGTATTGATTATTTTTTTGCAGGTAACTTGAAGGTAACACATGTTGAAGCAAAGGAAATGAACTCAGCTTATTGGAATATTAAAATTACAATGAACAGATTTTATTTTAGTTCACACATCTGTTTATGTGGGGAATGGATCCCCGTGGGCTGCTGCATTGAAGGTGATAATGGGTATGGACGATAGGGGAGCTGCGCGCGCCGCCGGGTAAGATATAATGAGTCCGGCTTTTCGTTTTTTAGTTGTGCTATTCTCTCTCTCTCTCTCCACCCCCTCTCTCTCACACTGTCAATGAGGACCTTTTTCTAAAAATGCAAGTTTTGAATCCAAGGGATCCCAAAACGAGTATTTTCTGCGAAATCTCGATATCTAATCTCTGTGTGCACTACAACAGTTTCTCTACCACTGATAGAGTTGGTAGGGAAACAAAGAAACATCAGCACTCTACATCTACAGCTGAAATATGTAATTTATTCTTTATCTATCGCGTATAGTAAGTAGCGGAAGCATTGTATACCACCCAAAAATTCGATACCGAAATTTAACCGAAAATGCATGTTTTGGTGTGCCATAAATCCAAATAAAGCATTTTTGGAAACATGTCCGCGTGTGTGGGTATCTGTCTTTCTGTGGTCTGTCTGCCTGTGAACAGCATAACTCAAAAACGAAAAGTTGGATAAATACCAAACTTGGTATTTAAGTTTAGTATCTTCCAAGGATGCAACACAAAGATTTTCAGGAACATCCCCACCCCAGACTACCCTTTACATGGAACATTTTTCGAAAATTTTGATTTTCTTAAAAATGGTTAACGACTTTGATTAAAATATCATATGTTTAAGTTGTTTTCATGGTAAATGAAATGTACATCTTGAATTTTCTGGGAAGTCTCCAAAAGCCCTCTTCATTCTGAATGACTTTCACATAACTATACCGTAAGACATAGACAAAATTTTACTAAACAAAAACTGTAGATCTCGTGAAAATATAATTTATGTTACCTACATTTTTTTTTCGAGTGACCCATTTTCAAAGTATTCCTTGTTATTTGTTTGCATTTTTCAATGCTTTTTCTCAAATGGGATTCCTTATTCGTTTTTTTTATATCCTGGACATACAAAGAGAATGGAATGCGCCATAAAGCAACCAGCGGTTAAAAGGTTTGACTGTGTCTTAAAGCCTACCATATTCCCCTTGCACCTGCAAGAAAATCAGAATAAGATAGTTTCTGCAAGTGAGTGCAACACATCAGATTTTTTTAAGAAGTTTTAGTAATTTTAAATTTGTGTCAGTGTTATTAAAAACAAAAAATTGCTGCCCTAGACACAATGCATTAATTAGTTATGCGCCTCTTTTCTTGCTTCTAGCGTATAAAGCATTATCTTTCAGTTTTATGGTTTGTGTCACTGTTCCACAAAATGTTGTATTTCGTTTTGATAACCAAGAATTACGGTATTATTACAGTCTTAGAGCTGTAATAAAACTAATAAATGTAATAAAATCACTACAGCTGCAACAGAATATCACACTCTATTAAGTAACCTAGTGCAGATAGTGGTCTACGTCTTTGTTGTAGTTTTAATTTCAGTTTTGTGAAAGTAACTTCTCGATAATACCTCTTATTTCAGAAATATTCGTGGTGATAGTTTTAGGTTTATAATTGGAAATGAATTGCAAATAAGAATTATATATAGTGCGAGAAAAACCTGAAGTGATATTTTAGCTTTGAGAATATATTTAATGTATTTCATTCTTGCTTGGAACGACAATAGCGCATGCTGGAACCGCTATTCGACCCAGCACCAAGAGATGGTAGCTCGTGATTTATAGAGGAACCCAGAATATGTGGAAAACCAGACATCTCTCCACCTCAGCTGGAGCAAAGTCTCTGTGATTTATCGCTATAAAGTCATCATGGAGCGGAAGATGATTTATGGAGGACGCAGGTTGGATACATCTGGATCGCAAGCCTGTGGTGATCGCCGCGAGATAATTTCTCTTCCTCCAGGGCTTGGTTAAGGCACGCGCTTGGAGCGTGTCCTGCCAGAAACGTGAGTTGAACTTGCCCAAGACATATTCTGGCTTTGCACCTCGGTCAGCTTCTTCAGTAATCGCTAGACGTAAGGCCAAGCCCCTTTCTCCAGCACAAGTACACGCGGATTCGTGTCACATAGGAACGTGACAAATGCGGAATACGAAACATACGAAGCGTTACAGATGCGGAACATGGTACAAGCACAGTGCGACAGATAACCAACATGACACACACGAAACGTTATAGATGCGGAACATGGCACAAGCACAGTGCGACAGATAACCAACATGACACACGAAACGTTATAGATGCGGAACATGGCACAAGCACAGTGCGACAGATAACCAACATGACACACGAAACGTTATAGATGCAGAACATGGCACAAGCACAGTGCGACAGATAACCAACATGACACACACGAATCGTTATAGATGGGAACATGGTACAAGCACAGTGCGACAGATAACCGACATGACACACGAAACGTTATAGATGCGGAACATGGCACAAGCACAGTGCGACAGATAACCAACATGACACACACGAAACGTTATAGATGAAGAACATGGTACAAGCATAGTGCGACAGATAACCAACATGACACACACGAAATGTTATAGATGCGGAACATGGTACAAGCACAGTGCGACAGATAACCAACATGACACACACGAAACGTTATAGATGCGGAACATGGTACAAGCACAGTGCGACAGATAACCAACATGACACACGAAACGTTACAGATGCGGAACATGGTACAAGTACAGTGCGACAGATAACCAACATGACACACGAAACGTTAAAGACACGGAACAGGCAGAAGCTTAGTGTGACAGATACCTAACATGATACACACGAAACGTTACAGATGCGGAACATGTCACAAGCTCAATGTCCCAGATGCCGAACATGACACACACGAAACGTTACATATTCGGAACATGGTACAAGCTCAATGTGAAAATTACCCAACATGACACACGAAACGTTACAGATGCGGAACATGGCACAAATGCAGTGTGACAGATACCCAACATGACACACGAAACGCATGTGGAACATGGCACAAGTACAGAGTGACAGATGCCCAACATGACAACACGAAAAGTTACAGATGCGGAACATGGTACAAGCACAATGTGACTGATACCCAACATGACACACGAAACACATGTGGAACATGGCACACGTACAGTGTGACAGATGCCCAACATAACACACGAACACATTTGGAACATGGCACAACTACGGTGCGACAGATGCCCAAAATGACACACGAAATGTTACAGATGCGAAACATGGTACAAACACAATGTGACAGATACCTAACATGACACACACGAAACGTTACATATTCGGAACATGGTACAAGCACAATGTGACAGATACCTAACATGACACATACGAAACGTTACATATTCGGAACATGATACAAGCACAATGTGACAGATACCTAACATGGCACACAAGAAACGTTACATAATCGGAACATGGTACAAGCACAATGTGACAGATACCTAACGTGATACACACGAAACGTTACATAATCGGAACATGGTACAAGCACAATGTGACAGATACCTAACGTGACACACACGAAACGTTACAAATGCGAAACATGACACAAGCACAACGTGACAGCTACCTAACATGATGCACACGAAACTTTACAGATTCGGAGTAAGACACTAAACAGAAAGGATGCGAAACATGACACTAAGTAGAATGTTATAGATGTACAACATGATAGCTTTCAGTGCGTTTCATGGTAAGAATGTTAAAAATACACTTCGGATACTTGGAAACCATAAACCCCAATTAATATTTAGTATATGCCAGTTAAGCTGATCATGTAAAGTAGGTAAAAAAACATCTGCTAAAAGGACCTTATTTGTCCTGTTGATTTGTTTACAATTTTCTCCCTTTCTTTTGTTTTTGGTAGGTACTAGACCCACGTTTTAATTCTATGCTTTTTATGCATTTGTTGCGTGTTATGTGCACCTCAATACACCGCTTGTTAGTCTTTACATACTAGATTTCCCATAAAATTCATCCTCTTTTTAGAATTTTGTTTTCTCCATGCTTACAGTAAACGTTATGATATTGTCGAAGTTTCTCTTTCAATGTTTGCACTAATTCCATTTAGATGTATGGGCAAATATAAAAGGCTTCGGATGATTTCAAGGATTAGAGTAAATGAGGGGGAAATATTAGGATTCGTTTGCACCCAGTTTCTTTCTGGTGTTCTCAGCCCCTTGGCATTCTTCACCTGCAGGCAGATAGGAAGTGATTACCGGAATAATAGTTAACCATTTAAACCTTTCCTGCAAACGACACAAGATGGAACTGCATGCACATTTCTGTTAAAATCTAGATAAGGTACAAACGATATACCGCTTCTTTTAGGAGGCTATAAACGCAAACTTTCAACAAGCCCGTGTCTTGCCGCTTTGTTTTATTTGCGGACGTGTCTTTGTTACATGAAATCTGTATGGTCAGAAAAGAATGGCAACTTTTGTCACTACTTTGAAGTAGATATTATCGTTACGTTATTTGCACCACGCTTTGGGCTTCAATTTGAAGAAATATTTTATTAGCTCCACGTATTGACGCCAATTTGAAGAAGTTATTTTTGTAGGAGTTTGCACCACGATTTGGGCGTCAATTCAAAGTAGTTTGTATTGAAGGAGTTGTATTATATTTCAACTGTTGGGGAGCCGAACTTGAAGTTTGTTTGCAACCGCACGTATGGTATCCGGTTTCCGGTAGACTTCGCCCCAAGTGTACTTTCAGGTGGCCTTTGCCCCATGTTTAACAAAATATTATCTTTGTAATTTGAATGTTTCTTAAATATTATATATTTATGTTTGCCTTGGCTGCGTCAGTATTATTGTTAGAGACACGTTTCTCTTAGCAGGCTTGTGATGCGACATGAATGTAGGCTTACACAGATTATAATTTTACTTCACTCCTTTTACTAATGCTTAACACGATTTAAATAACACTTCACTGATATGCTGTGAGATTCTTTAATTAATTACTTGCACTTTTTAACACGTAAACTATCTTTCGCCTCACACGAATACGTATTAAATTTCTTGAGGACACTTTTTGCGTCTGGTTAGTAACGCTGTCTGCAGACAACTGAACTCTAAATTTGTAAAATTTTCTCCTTTTCAGTTTCTGATTGGCTAATCCTAATCCAATAGAATATCTTCATTTAACTAAAGCTTTTTCTGGTAGTTGATTGGCTATTTTTAAACAGACTCAAAATTTACATTATTGTTGCTCCAATAATGACTAGTAGCATTTAAACTTCAAGTTCAAGATTACCTCATTGTTAGCAACTTTTAACCTAGTATTCTCACAGCTCCTACACTGTTATTTTACGTAATATATTCACATAACATTATTACACATGGATGCAATAATACAAACATATACAACGACTGTTGCATGCAATTTTTATATATTGTTACAAACACATATTGGTTTAAGGCGGGCTGTTATTAATTTATATGTATTATAATTTGACTGAAATCATTTAAGTGTTAAAAAACACTGCCTCAACTTTCAAGCTGCATATCGTTTGAGATTTTGCAGCAACTATACTTAGTCTATCTCCTAAACGTGTCTCCTCCTTGTGAAGGCCAATGTCACAAATTTACGCTGTTCCGCAAACATCACTTTTCAATATATCCATCATGTTTATCATTTGTAGGCTTTCTTGGTCAGCCTCACGATCTAATGTCTAACGCTGACTGCCCTTCCTAGGTTCCGAAATCGTTCTCTGGTTCATGATTAGAACAACTCCAGTAATGACCATACTCCTGTTAGTAACACTGTACTCCATGTTTAGCCATATCCTGAAGAGTTAGCATATCCATAACGTAAGGCATCCAGCGCCAGAACTATATCAGGATAGGGTAGCCTAGGGCATTTGTAGGTTATATGTTAAACAAATCTGATGTGTTACACTCACATGACTTTCTCTACTCCTGTCAAACTATTTGTACAAACGCTTATTCTCCATATGCTTCATGTTAATCGAGATGTCAATCTTATTGCTATTTTTCTTGTAGATGCAAGGGGAATATGGTATGCTTTAAGCGATAGTCAAGTATTTTAAGAGCTGGTTGCTATGTGGGGCATTCCATTCTCTTTGTATGTCCAGAACATAAAAGAAATGAATAACGAATTTGAGAAAAAGTAAATGTATTGGAAAATTTAAGGGAATAACAAGCAATATCTCGAAAACGGTTCACTCAACAACAAAACATTATATGACATAAAGTGTGTATTTTAACGCGATCTACATTTTTTGTGTAGTAAAATTTTGTCTATCTCTTATGGCTTACCAGTTATGCAAAAGTCGTTCACAATGAAGAATACTTTTGGAGACATTCCCAGAAAATTCGAGATATACATTTCATTTGTCATGAAAGTATATTAAACATATGCTATTTTAATCAAAATCGTTAGAACCACTTTTGAGAAAATTAAAATTTTCCAACAATGTTCCATGTAAAGGGTAATCTGGGGAGAGAGGAGTTTCTTGAAAACCTTCGTGTCGCATCTCTGGAAGATACTGAACCTAAATACGAAGTTCGTTTCTGAGTTATACTGTTCAGACACACAGACACACACGGACATGTTTCCAAAAATGTTTTTTTTGGATTCAGGCGGTCTCAAAACATGTATTTCCGGTGAAATCTCGGTATCGAATTTTTGGGTGAAATAATACAATACTTCCCCTTCTTACTATACGTAGTAGATAAAGTAAAAAACCTTATGTGTTACATTCATATGACTTTCTCTGCCATTTAACGTTTATTAGTGGGCATACAAATTATTCTTACGAAAGCTTATTGTTCCATCCACTTTATTTTAATCGAGATAAACCTATTCGGAAATAGTGACATTACACATTTCGTTATAGATACAAAGGCAACAGCGATAGTCAAGTGCTTAAGAACTGGACGCTATGTGCTGGTCTTAAAATTCCAAACACTTGCCATGACATCGCGAGGAAGAACTAAAAATTTATAAGATTTTAAAAGAATGACAAAGTATTGAGCAATTCGAACCTTTAAAAACGGATATCTCTGAAATGACTTATGGCACAAAAGTGTTATTTATACTAAACTGTGTCCTTTACACGGATTTACATTTTTTGTGCAGAACATTTTCGTCTATCGTTTAACATTTACCAATTATACAAGATTATACAAAATTCCTTCCACGTTGTAATTTACCAGCGGATATAATATAAATATACAAAAGACATAGTGCATCTTTTAGCTGTAATTCTGATTTTTATTTTCCCTACTACGTACAGTAAGTAGGGGAAGTATTGTATTCCACCCAAAAATTCGATACCCAGATTTCACCAGAAATACATGTTTTGAGACCCCCTGAATAAAAAAAAGCATTTTTGGAAACATGTCCGTGTATATGTCTGTGTGTGTGAACAGCATAACTCAGAAAAGAACAGTCGTATAAACACCAAACTTGGTATTTACGTTCAGTATCTTCCAGAGATGCGACACGAAGGTTTTCAAGAAAATCCCCCACCCCAGATTACCCTTTAATTGAAACATTCTTCGAAAATTTTAATTTTCTCAAAAATGACCCTAACGATTTTGATTAAAATATCATATGTTTAAGATATTTTTATGACAAATGAAATGTATATCTCAAATTTTCTTTGAATGTCTCCAAAAGTATTCTTCATTATAAACGCCTTTTGCATAACTAGTAAACCATAAGAGATACACAAAATTTTACTACAAAAAATGTAGATGGCGTTAAAATTCACAATTTATGCCATATACATTTTTTTGTTGAGTGAACCATTTTTGAGATATTGCTTGTTATTCCCTTAAATTTTCCAATACTTTTACTTTTTCTCAAATTCGTTATTCATTATTACTTTCTCTACTACGTACAGTAAGTAGGGGAAGTATTGTATTCCACCCAAAAATTCGATACAGAGGTTTCACCGGAAATACATGTTTTGAGACCCCCTGAATCCAAAAAAAAAGCATTTTTGGAAACATGTCCGTGTGTGTGTTTGTGTGTGTCTGTGTGTGTGTGTCTGTGTGTCTGTGAACAGCATAACTCAGAAACGAACAGGGGATAAACACCAAACTTGGTATTTAGGTTCAGTATCTTCCAGAGACGCGACACGAAGGTTTTAAAGAAATTACCCCCACCCCAGACTACCTTTTACATGGATCATTTTTCGAAAATTTTAATTTTCTCAAAAATGGCTCTAACGATTTTGATTAAAAGATCATATGTTCAAGATATTTTCATGACAAATGAAATGTATATCTCGAATTTTCCAGAATGTCTCCAAAAGTATTCTTCATTGTGAACGACTTTTGCATAACTGGTAAACCATAAGAGATAGACAGAATTTTACTACACAAAAAATGTAGATCGCGTTAAAATACACAATTTATATCATATACATTTTTTGTGAGTTAACTGTTTTCGAGATATTGCTTGTTATTCCCTTAAACTTTCCAATACTTATACTTTTTCTCAAATTCGTTATTCATTTTTTTATGTTCTGGACATGCAAAGAGAATGGAATGCGCCACGTAGCAACCAGCGCTTAAAGGATTTGACTATCGCTTAAAACTTACCATATTCCCCTTGCATCTACAAGAAAATTAGCAATAAGATTGACATATCCATATCTAGATTAACATGAAGCATATGGAGAATAAGCGTTTGTAAAAATAGTTTGTACAAGAGCAGAGAAAGTCATGTGAGTGTAACATATCAGACTTTTTTGTCTTGGATATGCAAAGAGTTATAATCTGTGGCAATGGGAATGGTGTTGCACCTAGCAACCAGCTATTAAGAGATATGTATGTGCTTAAAGGCTACTGTTTTTCTATATTGCCCTTGTAAATATATTTTCCCCTTACATCTACAAGAAAATTAGCAATAAGATAGAGTTTGTAAATGTTTATCTCGATTAACATGAAGTAGATGGAGAATAAGCGTTTGTAAAAATAGTTTGTACAAGAGTAGAGAAAGTCATGTGAGTATAACACATCAGATTTTTTTTTGTCCTGGTAATGCAAAGAGAATGGAATACTCCACATAGACCCAGCTCTTAAAATATTTGACTATAGCTTAAAGCCTACCAATTCCTCTTGCATCTACAAGAAAATTAGCAATAAGATTAACATCTCGATTAACATGAAGTAGATGGAGAATAAGCGTTTGTAAAAATAGTTTGTACAAGAGTAGACAAAGTCATGTGAGTGTAACACATCAGATTTTTTCTGTAGTCCTGTAAACCAGAATAAACGTGATTTGGGACCGTCCATATCAGCTTTGCTCGGTGGACTGTATCTGTTCTTAGCTGTATTATTATTTGATTCATTTTTTAGGGTAAGGAAAGAATGTTACTGAAGAACTTTTTTAATCACAGACGTCGGGGGGATTTGATAAAGCTATTCCTTTAAATTCTAAATTATTGTGAGTTTGTCCAGTTTTTACCTGTCACTTCTCAAAGTGTTCAATGTTTTTATCTAGTTCAATTTCACTGGGACTTTGAGAAGTAATGTTTGCTTGACGTATGGAAAGAGTTTGAAGTAGATAGTTGCTGCTACGTATTAAAAGCCAGTTTGAAGAAGATGTATTATATTTCAACTGTTGGGGAGCCGAACTTGTAGTAGTTGCAACCGCACGTATAGTAAACATTTTCCGGTACCCTTCACCCCAAATGTACTTTTAGGTGGCTTTTGCTTCAAGTTTAAAAAAATATTAACTTTGTAATTTAACTGTTTCTTTAAATATTATATTTATGTTTGCCTCGGCTGCATCAGTATTATTGTTAGAGACATGTTTCTCTTGGTAGGGTTGTGGTGTGACTGAAGAATGTAGGCTTACACAGATTTTAAGTTTTAATTCACTCCTTTTTATTAATTCTTGACACAAATTAAATAGCACTTCACTGATATAGAGAGCTGTGAGATTTTTTTATTTAATACTTCCACTTTTTAACACGTAAAGTATTTTTGTCTCACACGAATACGTATTTAATTTTCGAGGACACATCTCGCGTCTGGTTATGAACACTGTCTAGAAGCAACACGTCTGGTTATGAGCACTGTTTGGAGGCAACTGAACTGTTTTCCACCTCTTAAATTTGTAAATTTCTGTATTTCAAGTCTCTGATTGGCCAATCCTAGTCCAATAGAATACCTTCATTTAACCCTTTGAAGCACGCATTTAGGAAAAATTGTAAATAATATATTTAACACTAAAATTTCGTTTACATTTGTGTAAGAAAAATCATAAAGTGTTAATATTATACTTTTATTTTAATTTATAACTAAAAAAGATGGGGTGTCATGGTGAAACCGCTATGCATTACAACATTAACATTGGCTGATTTCAGTGCAAACTAAAGAAACAGTTTATCTCATTTAGACAGAGTGCCACTCCACAAGTGTTACAAGTCCATTTACTTCTGTGTGGATTATCTTTAGGTAGTCCTGAACTGAGCACAGCGTCTTGAAGTTCCACGCACAGGCGTATGCACCACCTTGTCAAATCTTTTCTTATAGGGGACAATGGGCTTGAAATAACTCACAGGCTTGGGAAAAGGTTTCCTTCCTTTAGTTGACGGCAGATGTCAGAAATCAGCCAAATTTATTTACGGACATTAGCATTGAAATATATGAATCTTAAGTTGTGAATTACTTGACCATTAATCTCTGTACGAGGGCAGTTTTTTACTCCCATTAGAATATTTATGGCCAAGAAAACCCTTATTTCATCCAAAGTTGCAGGTTCAGATTGTTTACCTGACTGGGTAGCCTACAAATTAGTTTGATATAATATATGTTCTAGCAATTCTGCAGTAAATATGTGCAAGCAAATATCAATAGGAGATTCCACAATTTCAGGAATATTGGGACCATAATCTTTCACAAATACATCATTCTCGAATCTACGGCGCTTTTTTCCCATATTCCATCCATATTTGAGTCTGACACTCAGTGGTTTCTCATCATCACTGTCTTCAGCACACTCATCAGGGACACTAGGTTCACCACTGTTCTCATCTTCCATTTCAATTGCACAAACAGATTCATTGACAGGTACTATTTCCATTTCGTCACTATCATAAAAAATCAACAGATTCAGGATCCCTAGGGATTTCATTCAGTATATCATTTATGTTATTCTCCAAATTATCCCATATCAAATGACCAAAATGATTCCAAGTTATCCTTATGGCCATTTCAATTGAGCTGAAATAAAACAAACATTTTGCAGATTATGGCGTCTGCCTACCCTACTTGCATGGTAGTTACGTCTAGAAACCACGTAATATTTATAATAATAATGACACTGCAATTAATGTATATGCATTTATAGTAATCAAAGTATATTCGGAACGTTTAGAAGAAACAAAAAACCACATAAAGGCACACCTAGATGCAATATTTGAGCATGTAACAGAAATAAAATGTTTACTGCTGTTCCCGCAACAAAGCAAGCTGCATCAACACCTGACAACTTAGTTTATACAGGCTGATCATACAAAAAGCAGAGTAGTAAAATTTCCATGTGTTTGTAGGGAGGTGGTAGTGAAGCAAAGGAAGTGCAGCAAGGAAGAAAACGCTGCATTAAAATGTGGTTACGTCTGAGCGCCACTATGCTTCAAAGGGTTAACTAAAGCTTTTTCTGGTTGTTGATTGGCTATTTTTAAACTGTCTCAAAATTTACATTATTGCTGCTCTAATAATGAGTAGTAGCACTTAAACTTCCTTACTCCCCGGTAAAACATTATCGTTGTAACTCGCCCTAACGAGATTCAAACTCGGGATGTCTTGAATGTGAGGCAGACACGCTACCCCCATACCACGGAGTTGGCTTGATGTAGCGGCAATACGCACGACGTACCCACTTCTTCCGGACGGTTCACTCTCTGGGGAGTCGAACGACAAGATTTCTACAATCTGTTGCTCCACAGTTGAGCTCACTGCACACCAAAGCAGTTGTCACTACCTCGCTCGGAGAACTGCACTTGATGTTTCAGCAGAAACTCATCACTGACGCTTTGACTCGCTTCACTCGCGAGAAGGCTTGCTTACATACCCAGTAGAATCTTCCACAGAATATTCTAGAACTTTCTGGAGACACATTGCTGAAGCGGGGAGGAGGAAACCAGAAGATTCTAATGATCTGCCGATAGCACTTCCGATGTATACGCTGACGAGCGCTACTTACCTTTGTTTATCTCCGACTTCCCGGCGCCGACCACCAGGTAACTTTGAGCCATGGCCGCTGCATCACAGTAATTATTAAGACGGCTGATACAAAGTTCACATGAAATTTCTCCGAAAAAGAACCGATAAAGAACATAGAATGATAAACGTTTGATAAGCACTTGCAGAAATAGTATAGTTAACAATTTTATTTTAGGTATACTATGTGAATACATACCGGTGGCTGAAGTAACAGCAGAATCTTTAAAAAGAGGATGGCTGCGTTCTGGCTTTGAAATTGCACGCTTTGCATAATCACAAATAACAAACGAATGAAGACGTAATGCATTTGAAAATTCGAACCAATATCGACGAATACCTCGTAAATGGTTAATACCACTAATAAAGTGGGCGTTATAAAGGCTATACAGCATTTATTCAGAATAAAATAGGCTAGACAGGCTACTCAAAAATAACAAATATTTCTGTAAAAGGTGGTTTGTTATGGTACATTGACTTTATAAACCTCTGCCATCTTTGGAAGATGCAAAACTTAAGTAGCAAGATTGGTATGCATATAACATTCATTTTTGGTGTATTATTTTCTAAGGAACACGTACATATGAACATTTTTATAAATTTTGTCAAATCAAAACTGAATGTATTAATGGTTCAAAATAAAACCTTGTTCTTGCAAACTTCAAAAGAAAGAAAATCTTATG
Source organism: Deroplatys truncata (assembly GCA_030765065.1). Taxonomy (NCBI): domain Eukaryota; kingdom Metazoa; phylum Arthropoda; class Insecta; order Mantodea; family Mantidae; genus Deroplatys; species Deroplatys truncata. The sequence continues at coordinate 40,149,499 of CM060987.1, read as the reverse complement.
AGAAATTTCCAAAAGTAATATTTTATTTAAATCCCTCTTAATCAGGGGAATTCAAAACGTGTATTTCCGGTGAAATCTTGAGATAAATTTTTTGGGCCAAATGCAACACTTGTCTCCACTTTGAGGCAGTATTTTTAACACTTAAATGATTTCAGCCTAATTATATAATATGTAAATTCAATAACAGCCCGGCTTAAAAGCAATATGTGTATGTCGCAATGTATAAAAAATGTATGTAACAGTCATTGTATATGTTTGTATTATTGTATCCATGTGTACTAATGTTATGTGAATATATTACGTAATTTAATAATGTAGGAGCTGTGAGAATAATAAGTTAAAAGTTGCTAACAATGAGGTAACAATGAGGTAACCTTGAGGCAATAATGAATTTGAAAGTTTAAATGCTACTAGTCATTATTGGAGCAACAATAATGTAAATTTTGAGACAGTTTAAAAATAGCCAATCAACAACCAGAAAAAGCTTTAGTTAAATGAAGGTATTCTATTGAATTAGGAATAGCCAATCAGAGACTTGAAATACAAAAGTTTACAAGTTTAGGCGGTTGAAGTCAGTTAAGTTGTCTGCAGACAGTGATTGTAACCGGATGCGAGATGCGTCCTCGAGAGATTTAATACGTATTCCTGTGAGACGAAAAATAAGTTTACGTGTTAAAAAGTGCAATTAATTAATTAAAGAATCTCACAGCTCTCTATATCAGTAAACTGTTATTTAAATCGTGTCAAGCATTAATAAATGGAGTGAAGGAAAACTTAAAATCTGTGTAAGCCTACGTTCTTGTCGCACCACAACCCTGCTGAGAGAAACGTATCTCTAACAATAGTTCTGACGCAGCCGAGGCAATCATAAATATATAATATTTAAAGAAACAGTCAAAATTACAAAGTTATAATACCGGAAAGCGGGTACTATAGGTGCGATTGCAACTCCTACAAGTTCGGCTCCCCAACGGTTGAAATATAATACAACTCCTTCAATACGACCTACTTCAAATTGACGCCCAAAGTGTGGTGTAAACAAGTTACAACAAAATACCTTCTTCAAATTGGCTTTCCATATGCTATAGAAGCAAAATAACTACTTCAAATTGGCGTCCTACGTAGGGCCAATAAATATTCTACTTCAGCTTGCTGTAGGTAGGTGGTAGAGAAAATAAACATACTTAAAAAATTTAAAAATTCAAACAGGACATTCAAAAATTCCCTGGAATGGTTAATGCCACAACAGTTTGATAAAAAAAGGGATCCAAAAACCTGGTACTGGAAGCAAACTACTTATCGGTGAGGAGAAAATAATCAATTTACCCTAATTATATGGTTGAATATAAATCCCGGAAACTAAGAGCACCAGAAACTTTGCAGTAAGTTGTTTTTAAGGTACAGTATCTCGAGTGGTTCCGATCACCTTGGCTTGGAGATGTAGCATCTTACATAAATCGCATTTGAAAGTTCAATGAGCGTACGCATGTCACACAATCGTAGTTCTGGGTTAGAGCATTGGCACGGAAGATCCAATAGATTTGAGCTCCTACAACACAAACTTGCAAATAGCTCCGTAATAACGCTACGATCTGTTACAAATTCACAATGGCATATGGTGCTGTATCAGGCGCAAAATAAACACGCTTTGCCTATGGATACCATGTGATACTTGACAAACACACAATCCAAGCTTCTCCATTAAAATATTCACAACTTTGTGTTATTTGCCTTTATAACCAATACAGATTTTTTACAAACATAGATTTTCATATTTATTCTGTTAATTTCACATACATGTAATGAAGCAATACAGCAAAACGTAAATTTTAAACGAGAAGATATGACAAAATGATATAAATCTATAAGCTCTCTAATTAATTTCAAATCAATCACAGCATTTTATTAGAATTCTGGCAATATGAAAGGTTTAATAATCCTACGTTCAACACTCGAAACTCTATATTTAATTTCTCTACTACGTATAGTAAATAGGAGAAATGTTGCATTCCATTCCGAAATCTAATACAGAGTTTTCACCGTAAATACTGCTTTGAGGTGCCCTGAATCCAAATAAAGCATTTTTGGAAACATTTCCATGTGTATGTCTGTCTCTCTGTGAACAGCATAACTCAAAAACGAAAAGTCGGATAAATACCAAACTTCATACTTGAATTTAGTATCTTGCAAAGATGCGACACGAAGATTTTCAAGAAAATCCACAAACTCCAGACTACACTTTACATGGGACATTTTTCGGAAATATTGATTTTTTCAAAAATGGCTCTAAAGATTTGGATTAAAATATCATATATATGTAAGATATTTTCATGGAAAATGAAATGTGTACCTTGAATTTTCTGGGAATGACCCCAAAATTCCTCTTAATTCTGAATGACTTTCGTATAACTGGTAAACCGTACTACAAAAAATGTAGCTCTCGTTAAAACACGCCGTTTATGTCATATAGATGTTTTTTTCTGGAGTGTACCATTTGCGAGATATTCCGTGTTATTTGTATGAATTTTCCTATACTTAAAAACCTTTTCTCAAATAGGAATTCGTTATTCTTTTTTTATGTTCTGGATATACAAGGAGAATGGAATGCTCCTCATAGCAACCAGCTCTTAATAGATTTGACTATCGCTTAAAGTCTACCATATTCCCCTTGCACCTACAAGAAAATTAGCAATTAGATAGTTTCTGAATTTTCCAGATTTAATAAGATAAGCGTTATAATATTTTAAATTAAATATTTTCGGAAATCTCTGTTCCTATGCAGTAGACAATTCAGCAAGCGAGAGTCTTTTTACTTTCTCTACTACGTATAGTAAGTAGGGGAAGTATTGCATTCCACTCAAAAATTCGATTTATCTCGAAACATGAAGTAGATGAAGAATAAGCGTTTGTAAAAAATAGTTTGTACGAGTGTAGAGAATCTCATTGCGAGTGTAATATCAGATTTTTATCATAACTATGTTACAAGCATCCCTTACATATTCACTCTTCACATAAAAACTTATTATTTTATGCACTTACGATAATTATGATGCAGTTCTGTCTAGAAATGAGTTCAAATTAGGCAATATGGACCTTGATGTATGCATGATATGAAAGCAAAGTCCAACTACTTACTTCACATATCGACTTTTATTATTAATGAGCTCATGCTGAAAAAACAAGAATCAAATTTTTACTTTCTCTACCACGTACCTAGTAGGTAGAGAAAATATTACATTCTACCCAAAAATTTGATACCGAGATTTCACCGGAAATAAATGTTTAAGGACCTTCCCAAAAAGCATTTTTAGAAAAAGATTGCGTGTGTGTACTATTCTACGAACAGCCTAACCCAGAAACGAAACGTCCGATAAATTCTAAACTTCGTATTTAGATTCAGGATCTTCCAATATGCAACACAAAGATTTTCAAGGAAATCCCCCAGCCCAAAATTACCCTTTAAGTGGAAGATTTTTTGAAATTTCTTATTTTTTGAAAAATGGCTGTTAATGATTTTGATTAAAATACCGTCCGTTTAGGATATTTAGGCATTGCCTTGTCTTGCCTTGTTCGATGCTGTATCGTTTTAAAGCCATTTACTCTTTATCAAGGAACACAGTCTCATAACAGACACGGTTTCAAATTCTTCTGGTTCTAAAAGCATTTTCCCTAAAGTAATATATCTCCTGTGAGCCAAGGCCTCGGAGGCCTCTGAAGCGATAAAATCCGCCCGAATAATATGAATAATAATAATAATAACCATAATAAGAATAGATACGCATCTAATCAAAATAATAAGGAGGTAAATACCAATAAGAGGGAGGAATAAAAGGTAACATTAAGAATTAGAAAAGGGGGGATAAAATCATAACGAGAGAAATAAAGTAAAGGGTAGATATGAATAAATAATCAGAACGTGAAATAAAATGTAGAAAACGTGTATTTGAGAACCAAGAGACTTGGCGAAAACTGTAAAAGGTTGAAGACTTAGGAACGTACAGGAAGAGAGACGTTAGCAAACGTTTAAGTCCTAATAGAAATCTAGTAGAACTCACAGTAAGCGAAGACGACGGGACGGAAACCGAATTCAGTTAAGCGTACAGAAAATTCAGTCTAGCGAACATAAGTTGTTAATGGCAGACGCGGACGATGCCCGGGCGACGAAATAACGAGCCAATGAAAACGAGGAAAACTTTAGAAAACTATCCAATAAGAATTAATAAAAGTCACGTGCATAGTAACAAGAAGGATCGAAACTAGAAAAGAGGCGTGAAACAGAAAATTATCTATGACAGAGAGCAACTTTCAGACGTGTGTAAGATGCTTCACTTTGTGTCGAACCGTAGGGTAGAGAAGGTCACTTCGTGTCGGGCCGTGAGGAAGAGTAGATGACTTCGTGTCGTATCTCGAGGGAAAGTAAGATAGATGTAGAAATTCAAAGCATTTTATATCAGAGAGGGAAATGCAGATGTCTAAGAGTAATTATTTATGTCTTTGAAAATTAGTGTAAAGTAAACGTGAGTAAAACGGTAGATAGAAAATGACCAAAGGTCAAGTCATTAACTTAACATCGTAATATTCTTCATCTTCTAAAAGTACTTAGGAAAGGGTAAAGCACGCAAACAATAGCGGGGGATGACAGGAGTAATCGCGTCTTGTGTGAAAGGGTATTCGGACGAGGAAAACAGTGAACATCATTCATCTCCCATCCACACTCCCTGAAGTAAGAGTCCCACAACCAATATCCCTCTACCTGAGTAGCCGGCAGCAACATCAACCCTTCCGAATAACCAAACCCAACACCAAGAACCGACCCATTACCCAGTAAACCCCGCTACACCTCCCATCGTGTTAAGATGCTTTTTCACAGAAGCATGTCCTGTGAGAAATGCAGTAATTGATGTCAACTGAAGTCTGTTACATTTAAGTAAGCTTTCAGCTCTTTTCTTACATGATTTTCTAATAAATAGTTTACCATTTTTGTTTCCTACAGTTTTAAGCTAGGTGTTATGATCAACTTTGGACCAGTTCTTAATAGCCTCTCTTACTAAACATCGAGATGTTCCTGGTGCCGACTGGCCCAATAAATTGTTAAGCTGCTCCTTGTATTGCAAGTTCATCTGCTTTTGCATTTCCCTCTATGCCACTATGACCCGGCACCCATACGAGTTGAAGTTCATTCTGTTCCGCCAAGCTTCTGAGCATGTTTAGGTAAGTGCAGACTGGCTGTCTAAGAAGATAAGGGTCTGTTCACCAGTATAAGCTCTCCTTAGGTAAATGCACTGCCGATCAGATGTTAATGTGTGTCTTCAAACTATAATGGACCATTGTTGGAACACAGGGAAGCTGAAGGGCACTTAGCATCTCGACTTAAGCACATCTTTTGTGTCTAGGCCCCTGAAATGGTGCCCCCGGGAGGGAGGGAGCGGTGAGAGGAGACAGAGGGCGGCCGGACCAGGAGGCACGACAAGCAGAGGGCAGGGTCCCTACCATTTACAAATTTGAACTGGGTGCTGGCTGGAGCAACCGGAACCCCTCTCCACTGTGGGACCGGGAACCGCAGACCCCTGCCATGTAAATGCCGAGACCTCCCGCCGACACTTGCAACTCTGAAAGAAACCAAGCAGAAGAAAGGTAAAGTGAAATGAGAATTGAGACGAAATGAAGGGACAGGAAATTCTGGATGTAATGATCCTTCCTAGCATTCACCTGGTGATCCCGGGAAACCCCCAAAAACCCATGGGTAAGGAAGGTCGGCAACGGGAATCGAACCCACTACCTCCCGAATGCGGGCCGAAGACGTTACCGCCTGAACCATCCCGCTTGGTAATACACACACAAAGAGAGAGAATTGTGCATGGTGCAACATCAGCAACCACTCGATGTATATTCATAATTAATAACTAATAATATATGCAACAATACTATAAAATTAGTAATTAAGACAGAAGTATGTTTATGAAACAGTGGTAGCGAGTTTCATAATGTTTATACGAGCATCTTCATTACCATTACAGTCAAGTTGCATACGACTGTTTTTGGTCGATCACACTATAATTTCAAAACGTTTGGGTTTTTTAGAAAAAAGATCTTACCTTGTTTGTTCAGATGGCAGCACTGATGGAAGGACCTTGAGCTGTTTGCGAGTAGTGCAACAGATCGTAGCACTGTTGAGTTCACCCGTATTTATTGATTTTTTTGCAGGTAGCTTGGAAGCAACATGTATTACAGCAAATGAAATTAACTCAATATATTAGAATATTAAAATTCAAATGAAAATTATTTATGTTATTTTGAACACATATTTCATTGTTTATCTCGGAAATGGATCCTAGTGGACTACTACTACTACTACTTTGAGGGTGTTATAAGATATGGGTGATAGGGGAGCTGCGCGCACCGCAGTGTAAGATCATGATGAGTCGCTGAACTATAATGGATGCCATAACGGTTCAGTTACGCACATGTTATCAGCGTATTATAGCGTGGTTGACCAATATCTATATCTATATCTATTTGTGTGTGTATTACTCCACATTTACAGACTAAATGTCAAGTACAACCTTTTTCAATGCTGGCCTAAGGCGGTAGAATCTTTATTTCCACCAATTTCATCCCTTCTTTCGGTGACTACCTAAATCAGGCGAATATAGTTTCTTTTAATGTAAAAATTAAGGAATCTATGCGTTGTTAAGTGCTAAGGAGCCAGAGATAAGATACTTATGTTTAAAATTGCGTCTTAAGTACTTAATTAAGTAGTACTTAACTTGTATCCGCCATTTAAATAATTATTTCATGGAAGTGATGACACAACAGCTGCATATTTTGAAGGATTTGAGGCAGTATTTTTAACACTTAAATGATTTCAGTGTAATTATATAATATAAATTCAATAACTGCCCACCTTAACGCAATATGTGTATGTAACAATATATAAAAATGTATACTACAGTCATTGTATTTGTTTATATTATTGTATCCATATGTAATAATGTTATGTGAATGTATTACGTAATTTAATAATGTAGGAGCTGTGAGAATAATAGGTTAAAAGTTGCTTACAATGAGGTAACAATGAGGTAACCTTGAGGCAATAATGAGTTTGAGAGTTTAATAATGTTACTTGTGATTCTTGGAAGCAATAATGTAATTTTAGTGACAGTTTATAAAAATAGCCAATCAACAACCAGAAAAAGGTTTAGTTAAATGAAGGTAGTCTATTGGAGTAGGATTAGCCAATCAGAAACTGAAAAGGAGAAAATTTTACAAATTTAGAAGTCAGTTGCCTGCAGACAGTGTTTGTAACCGGATGCGAGATGCGTCCTAGAGAAATGTTATACGTATTTTGTGTGAGACAAAAAATAGTTTACGTGTTAAAAAGTGCAAGTATTTAATAAAAACGTCTCACAGCTCTCTTTCTATATCAGTGAAGTGTTATTTAAATCGTGTCAAGCATTAATAAAAGGAGTGAAGTAAAATTATAATCCTTGTAAGCTTACATTCTTGTCGCACCACAACCCTACCAGACATCCATATCTCTAACAATAATACTGACGCAGCCGAGGCAAACATAAATATAATATTTAAAAAAACAGTCAAATTACAAAGATAATATTTTTTTTAAACTTGGGGCAAAGGCCACCTGAAAGTAGATTTGGGGCGAAGGCCACCAGAAACTGTTTACTATACGTGCGGTTGTAACTACTACAAGTTCGGCTCCCCATGAGCCTACAATATATTACAACAAACAAACCTAACGTAAACTAATCTTCTTCAAATTGACGCCCAAAGCGTGGTGCAAATAATGTAACAAACCATCTTCTGAACTTGGCGTCTATACGTGGATCTAATAAAATACTTCTTCAGATTATCGAAGGGATGTTAAAAATGAAAAATACAACATCCTCCAGTATTTTATTGCCATTTCTGAGAATTCAGGGAATTTTTGGTACATTACAGGCATAGGGATTTTTAAGCTGTTACCTTCAAATTATCTACAATTAGCCACTATTTCAACAGAAAGAATATAAATAGCAATAGCCATGATTGACTAATGGGCAGGTAAACACGGTTGGTGAGCCGGTGCTCTCTGCAAACGTCAACGAATTGTACGGGGAATGGGGTGGTTTGTAATGCTTAATAGTTGCTATAACTCATGAACGTCTTAGTATAAACAAAATTACTATTCCAAGGAGTAATAGGCATAAGAAATCACCTATATCATTATAAAATAATTTCATAAAGACTACATCATCATCAACTATACGGTTTGGACCTTAGGATCCGTTCCGGCTACAAGAGATGCAGCTGGTTTCTCCGTCGCTTTTTGGGTCCTCCTACACGTCTTCTACCAGTAGGACGGTAACTTAATACTTGGATAGTGCTACGGTGTAAGTGCGTTCTACGAAAGTGCACATGTCATTCATCTGTTTTAGTTTCCATCATTTCTACTATATTTGGCACCTAATTTTTACTTTCTCTACTATGTATAGTAAGTAGGGGAAGTATTGTATTCCACCCAAAAATTCGATACCGAGATTTCACCGGAAATACATGTTTTGAGACCCCCTGAATCCAAAAAAAAGCATTTTTGGAAACATGTTCGTGTGTATGTGTGTATGTCTGTGAACAGCATAACTCAGAAACGAACAACCGGATAAAGACCAAACTAGTATCTTCCAGAGATGTGACACGAAGGTTTTCAAGAAAATCCCCCACCCCAGACTACCCTTTCCATGGAACATTTTTCGAAAATTTTAATTTTCTCAAAATGGCTAACGATCTTGATTAAAATATCGTATGTTTAAGATATTTTCATTACAAATAAAATGTATATCTTGAATTTTCTGGGAATGTCTCCAAAAGTATTCTTCATTGTGAACGACTTTTGCATAAGTGGTAAACCATAAGAGATAGACAGAATTTTACTGCACAAAAATGTAGATCGCGTTAAAATACACAATTTACGTCGTATACATTTTTTTTGTTGAGTGAATCATTTTCGAGATATTGCTTGTTATTCTCTTATATTTTTCAATACTTATTTTCTCAAATGGGAATTCGTTATTCATTTTTTTGTCTAGGATATGCAAAGAGTATTAATCTGTGGTAAAGAGAATGGTGCTGCACGTAGCAACCAGCTATTAAGAGATATGTCTATGCTTAAAGGCTACTGTATTTCTATATTGCCCTTGCAAATACAAAACAAGGGGAACATAGTACGCCTTAAGCGATAGTCAAATATTTTTAGAACTGGTGGCTATGTGTAAAATGTAATTCTCTTTGCATGTCAAAAGATCGTTTCTGCAAATGTTTATCTCGATTAATATGAAATAGATGGATAATAATAGTTTGTAAAAATAGTTTGTACAGAGTAGAATAAGTCATGTGAGTGTAACACATCAGATTTTTCGTCATATCTTCATTCTTTTGAGATCCAGCAGAGGGTATACAGCCATTGGATGCAGCAAATTCATTTCCCATGCCTCCATCTGTAGTTTTCTTTGCGAAGATTTACGTTTCTGTTCCATATAGCAGGACTGGAAACGTCAAAACTTTATAAAAGTTTATAAAGATTACACGACAGGATAGAATGAAATTACATAAGTCGTCACTCGACATTTTAATAGCCGCCCGCGCAACTCCAAGTGAGCCATGTAGTAACGCATAATGGTTGTGGTTAAGATACATTCTTTGGTTGTTATGTTCTTCAGACACATCAGGGGCGGCTCCGGGGGTAGTGCCTACGTGCCATGGCACTATCTTAATAAAATGAAGAAATGCGTAGGTATTTGAAATTATTTGAATAGGTACTCCACGATTACATCAAGAATACGCCATGCTTATTATTCTTAAAGGCAGAATGAAATGGTTTGTCTGGCAATAGAAAACCGAGTAGAAGTGCGAGTTTGCAACCTTATTGTATTGTTATTCTATGGATCCATGCCACTTCTGTCCTGGCACGGATTCATAGCACTCTGGGCTTTCAATCTAGACTCCAGCGTGGATTGGAGGAGCAAGAGAATAGCCCATATTCGTGCCAGTTAGTACCTGTCACGGCCTGTCTTGGCAGCACGTGCAAATCATAAGTACCACCTAAGACAAAGTGTGCTATACAGAGAAATGAGAAATTAAGTGCCAACTAATTGCAGTGTAAATGTTAGCAGAAAATCGCCCTTTTTGTACAGCATTCATCATTAATTTTTCATTGTCTACACTTACAATTAAATTAATACTTTATAATGCTACCTGCATTGCCAGCAGTCGACTGAAAGAGAAATAAAGACTTAATATAGATCCTGCACTCGACCAGCTGTGAGTTTATGCTCGCGAATTGAACGGGAACCGTGGTGTTTGGCGCTTCATTAGTGTATGTGCCACTCTAGTGTCTCTACCGTTAAGGTCCTGATCTCCGGTTGAGAGTTGATATTTTCTTTAAGTTGTTTATTAGCCTCACGCTTGGGAAGCAAATTTGCGAAAGTGTATGTTTTGTTGTAAGAGTTTGCACCAGCTCCAAGTTGAAAAAAAATATTAACTTTGTTATTAAACTGCTTCTATATATATTATTTATGTTTATGTTTGCCTCGGCTGCGTCAGTATTACTTTAAAGACACGTTTCTCTTAATCAGGGCGTGGTACGACAAGAATGTAGCTTACACAGATTTTAAGTTTAAATTCACTTCTTTTTATTAATCCTTGACACAAATTAAATAGCACTACACTGATATCAAGAGCTGTGAGATTCTTTTATTTAATACTTGCACTTTGTTAACGCGTATACTTATTTTACGTCTCACACGAATACGTAACATTTCTCTAGAGAACGCATCTTCCATACTACCAAGGTCTGCAGACAACTGAGCATACTTCAACCGTCAAAACCCGTAAACTTCTGTATTTCAAGTCTCTGATTGGCTAATCCTAGTCCAGTAGAATACCTGCATTTTACTAAAGCGTTTTATGGCTGTTGATTGGCTATTTTTAAACTGTCATAAAATTTACATTATCGTTGCTCTAATCATGACTAGTAACATTTAAACTCTCAAACTCATTATTGCCTCAAGGTTACCTCATTGTTAGCAACGTTAAACTTATTATTCTCACAGCTCTTACATTATTAAATTACGTAATGCATTCACATAGCATTATTGAACATGTTTACAATAATATAAGCGTATGCAATGACTGTTACATACATTTTACAAATTATTACATACATATTGCTTCTAGGTGGGCTGGTATTGAATTTAAATATTATATAATTTAATTTAAATTATTATAGTTTAAAAATACTGCCTCAAGGTTATGGTTCCGATTAGATATTAACTGAGAATCAGAACAAGTTTTCGTAATACAACCTTCGGTTAACAGCTAACCGGGAGTTATTCTTAGCGATGAACTAACCGCCACCTCGAGTAGCGGTTAGGATACTATCTTGAGGTAACCATACAAAAATAGCGTGGTACTGGTATATTTATTGTTTAATATAAGAATTTTGGGAAGTTATTCCTATCACTACCACTGCGTTCATGCTTCAGCCGCCACTGGACACGACGCTATTTTATTCTTCTCCCTCCCTTTGAAGGTATGTTAAAAATGATGTTTATGTTCCACCCTTACTTACAGATCATGCTTGATCAACAGGAACGATCACATCAATCGATCATGCTGTGTTATAACGTGTCTGGTACAAATTTGATTATAGGCTAGATGCATACTGAGTTACCAAGGGATCTAACAGTCAATATCTGTGCCTTATCAGAAGAGAGCTTTCCAAGTATAGGAGTTTTATCAAAATGTATATAGATATTTAGAATATAGACAGGCAGATTCTTCAACTACAAATAGAGATGCGTATTAGGCCGTTAGCGAGATGGTTCCGCGGTAACGTCTGAGGTTCGATTCCAGATGGTCTTTCGTGGTTTTCCTCGTTGTCACAAAGCGAATGCTGGAGTGGTGCATTATACCAAGGATTTCCTCTCTTCATTTCGTTTCTCTTTCAGATTGACTTCGGGGCTGTTGTTTGGTCGGTGTCTGGTAGCTGGCGCAGATGTTTGCGATTTGGAACTTCTTCTCGACCCTGCTAGTGGGAAATCTATCGAGCCTCCACTGCTGGGTCGTGTTTCCCCGGTCCAACTAAAGGGATGTTTCCGAGCGACACTTCCGTGGCCGGGTGATCAAGCCTGGCACTGTTAGGGAAAAATCTGCGGGTCCCTGTCGACTTGCGCCGACCTCGCTCTGCAACCCATACCTCCTCACCTCGCCTCAAAAGATTCATTGGGGCACCAGATGCCATGTGTCTCCTCCGTTGGCTATTCCTATTCTATCCTACAATATAAATCAATATAGTACATTAAAATTATACAACAATCCGGCTATTCATTCAATTTATAAATAACTTTACTAATTTTCTGGATTCCCTGGGGTCCTATAAGCCCAAAGACTGTGGTTGTTGATCTAGTGGTTTGCTACTTATATCTATCATTTAATAATATTTAACTTTCTTCCTTATATTCCTTACTAATTTTCCTCGGCTATCATTTCCTCTGTGTACCGAAATTGTGTATTTCCAATACGTTGTTTTTTAATTTTACATTCAAAATCGTTTTCCTTATTTATTTTAATAACTTGAACTACTTCTTTCCTAGCTTCTCTCTTAGAATCTTAGTTTTTTCATATTTTAGAATCATATACCAATTATTTATTATCTTTGGGTTTACAAAATGGGAATTTTTCTAGAACTGCTCTTGCTCTTAAAGGTTTCATCATCCCTGTTCTAGCCCATGCAAACTCTTATAATGCTGCTTTGTCGCATAGTTTAACATAATTTTCTCTACTTCAAATCATTTTCAGGTCCCTACATACACCCAATGACGTTTTAAAATTAAAACAATCAAATTTATCTTGGTTTCAATATTTTCATTTCTTAATTTAATTTTTTCCCAGAAGCCATTTTGTAGTGATTCCCTACGTCTCCAAAACCAATATTGTCCATAATTTCCGTTACTTCTTCTTTACCAGTTTCTCTATTAGAATCTTAGTTTCCTCGCATTCTAGAATATATGTCAATTATTTATTATCTTTCTGGTTACGCAATGGGAATTTTTCGAGAGCTCTCCTTCCGTTTAAAGGATTCATCACCCCTGTTCTAGCCCATGTAAACCCTTCTATTGCTGTTTTGTCATATCTTTCAACATACTTTTGTTTACTCCAAACCATTTTCGGTTCTCCACATATATCCAGTGAAGTTTAAAAATTAAAACGGACAAACATATCTTGTCTTTCAATATCTTCATTTCTTAATTTAATTTATTTCCAGAAACTATTTCTTAGTGATTCCCTATGTCTCCAAAACCAATATTATGCATAACTTTCGTTATTCTGTTTAGCCAAGCATCTTGATTAAGCTTTCCCAGAACTTCCAAACACTGGTGTAGGACTAAATTTCGTCTAAATTTGTAGTTCTAAACCAATATTTCAGTACTCCTCCCAACGTTTTTCCTTTACTACCAATTATTTATAATTCTAATTTTAGCATCTAAGAAATGAGGGAGCATTAGGTCAGCCCAAAGAGAATTTGCAACCTATCGAAATCCAGTGCCACCTGCAAGACGGGACACGTAAAATTCTTAGCTTTGAAAGGTGTAATTTTTTTGACTATTCATATGTTGGGAGCTCGCCTTGTAACCAAAAAGAAACTTTGAAGGAGGAATGCTGTTTTGAATCATAAGTCGCCGCTACCAGCAATAATGTGCGCGTAGGCACACCACAGTAGTTTAGACACACCCTATGCGGGAAGACAGTTGCCTCCATTCTAGCCTCACGGAACCCTGCAATATGCATATTCAATGAGAAACAACCTGCAGGCCATTAACAATACCAGATTGCTGTTCTTCTCTTTGTTTCTTTCTTTACCTCTGTCTTTCTCCCCCTTCTACAAACTTATTTATACCTTTTTCGTTTCAAAAATAATGAGCTTCGACCAAGTGACCATCTTGAGTCCGGCTGACGTAAACACGTTTCAAACAACCAGCAAGAAAATGGCATGCCTGTGTTCATAAAGAGGTATGTCTACTACAGGGGTTAAAAGATTTGACTCCGAATAGAGCTTCTGCTTATTACATCATGTCAATACAGAATTGAAATCGGATCATCATCTTGTGTATTTGAATGCTTTTGAGACATATTACAAGGCGTGTTTTTAAAGTAAGTAAGGGTTATTTTTTAAGAGGACAAGATAGTCTGAACACATAAAATTGCACCTTAAGTGTGTTAAATGACCACTGCTCTTAAAGTTCTCAGTGGTTTTTTCCGAACGTTTTATGAATTATTTTATAAAGCATTATAATTATTTGAAGTGTTTGTTTACATTGATAGCTTATGTAGTTGAGTCTGTAAAAATTATTTCATTAAGCAGAAAATAATAAAATTTACTCTTAAAACCTGTGAATTCATATGCCTTTTTCTCTGATACTACTTGCAATACAGAATCACACTTTTGCATGCTTGTTTTTAGTATAACGAGATATCTTCTGAACCTCAATTATTTAGTTATGTATACCAGTTCACTATAAAAAGAAAAAAAATTATTTGTAAAGTCAAAAAAGTAAAAATGTGGAAAATTTGCAACGTATTTGCTTTCTTAATGTCACTAATGTATATCATAAAATTATGATTGTAGTTCAGAACGCTTAACTATGTGTTATATACATGTACTGAAAATTTCAGCTCACTGCCTCTTATACTTTCTGAGAAAAACGTACATAAGTATCCAAAAATGTTGTTTTGAGAAAACTGAGTTTAAAGTTTGAACATTAAAATTCTGACACACTTCAGTACATTCCAGGGTCATCATCTACACCTTCATTCCTGGATTGCTTCAGATTTTTTGATTGCCTTCGCTTGGTCCTGGCCTCTTTTGTTAACTGCTGAACTGCTCGCTGGGCATAATATAGCCGTTCGTTGTTGAAAATACAAAAATGTTCTAAAAAGGAGCGTTGCATGACAGCTTTAAAGGAATGCCGACTAGCATTTAAATGGTATTTAAAAGCCTTAAACACCTCTTGGCCCCCCAAAAGTATATATTTTCTGAAACTGGAAATAATAGAGATTTTATTAGTGCCTAAAGCAAAAAATGTGATTTTTGATCATTTCAGAGTACCTTGTCCCCTTAAAATGATTCATTACCGTACACTACTTTGTCGTAATAGGAAAACAATTTTTATGCCTTCGTCAAAAAATGATGCCATCTGTGATAAATGCCAAGTCTGCACTTCTTGTCGTTGAAATGTTTTCCACCAAGGAATTTCTTCGGAAGAAGAAATAGATGAAAATCGCTCGGTGTCAAATCCGGACTATAGAGAGGGTGGTGGAATTGTTCCCAACCAAATGATGCGATCAGATCTTGAGTTTGTTTGGCTGTGTGTGGTCGGGCATTGTCATGAACCAAAAGGGTTTCATAAACCTCGCACAATTGGCGATGAATGTTTACTGGCGTAATATTTCTCGCATTCAAAATAAGAAATCACTGATCTGACCTCACACATCGGCTGGTCGTTCGTTTGTTTTGAACATTTCGAAACACTCTAACAATATGAAAACACAAAGTGACGATCGCGCACAGCTGCGTCTGGCTTGGTAATGAATGGAGGAAGTGATCGGGCGTGCTGATAACCGCGACTGCAGCGCCAAAATAGTAACCCGAAGTAACCCGACACTTACTTTCAAACTACTATAAATTTAGGAAGTTTTACGAAGAAAAATCTGCTGTGTTACGTTTACATGATCTTCTCTGCCCATTCTTCAACAAACTATTGTTCTATCTACTCCATGTTAATCGAGATAAAAATGTTCAGAAATTGTCTTATTGCATATTTCCTTGTAGGTACAAGGGGATTAGGGGACTACTGCAGATTTTAAGCGATAGTCGGATATTTAAAAGCGGTTCGCTTCGAACTTCCGTTCGATTTGCATGGTCAAGAGAAAAAAAAATGAATATCGATTTTTCTCTTGAGAAAAGTATAAATATTTGAACATTCAAATAAGAAGAAATAGTGTTTCGGAAGTGGTAAACGTCAAAATTGTTTATTGGGTATAAATATGGGCTTTAACATATCTTGCCAGCTATGTAAAATTCATTCAAAATGAAGACGACTTCGAAGGCTATTCACAGAGAATTCAAGAGAGATTTAATTTGGCACGAAAATAGTTTAATATTTTAATCAAAATCGTTAGAGCCATTAATGAGAAAACGAAAATTTTCCAAAACTTTTCCATGTAAAGGATAAATTAGAGTGGCGGGATTTTCTTGAAAATCTTCTAGTCGCATCCTTAGCAGATGCTGAACTTAAATTCTATGTCACACACACACACACACACACACACACGCGCGCGCGCGCGCGCGCGCTTAGGGTCAATTTAAATTGATCCTAAAATGGTCACCACAACGTCCCCCAAATAAAACACGACTAATGGCTTTTACTTTCCCACATAACATTAAACAACTTTTATTCAAGACATTTCTTTCTACAACGCTAGTTTTGGGGATATTGTACAGTGTCAACTTAAATGGTCCACCCTGTATACTTGTTTGTTTGTTCTTGCTTGAAGTTTAACATCCTCTAAGGGTACCTCGTAGTCAAGTACACTCATTTACGCATGAAAAATATATCAGTATTCTAATGCGAATATCACTCGAATCATCTAAGCTACAGACATGAGTTTTTTCATTGCACAACCTATATTACTTGGGACAGAAAACGTGTTAAAATGAATATAGTATTTGCAATATAGAGATGCATGTAACAATCATAGAAATACAAATTTTATATTGTCGAAGTTCACTTAGGTACCATTATTTAAGGAACCATCTGAGTGTAAACTTATGTTGCATCCAGAAAATACTAGTTCTGACAAAATGAGTGGATTAATTTTTCAACATAATTTATTTAGTAAACATCACAACTAATATATAATTTAAAAACGTTAGTTTATTTTTTTCGAGGCATGAAGATATTCTTTATAAATTATTTGAAAATTATGGCAAAACTATTCCACTCACTTTAAAGTCCATATGACATTTTAGCTTCTCAGAAAGTTTCAGCTTCCTGGGTACTATAGTTTTGGAGACAATGGTACCTAAGTGTAGAACATTTACGTTACGGAAAAATGCAAAAATCTATAGCCAATATGTACCTACTTACTGTTTAATTGCGAGTTTGATAACTATAAAATGTGCAACAACCCATAAATCATATATAAATGGATTCAGAAAGGAACGGAAATTTCAGTAATAAAAAAAACTCCTAGCGGAGATGAATTAATGTAACAATATTAAAATGTGCCTGGGTCCATAAAGCTTAAAATTGGCCTATATTCGCCTTCTCCGAAATCCTGAAAAGAAACCTTATCCGGGTAATTCACCGCAATGCACATTCGAGCTTTGGGACCTCTTAAATCTGAGGCACATACGCTAAACCCACACCACAGAGGGGCTTAATATAATGATGTGTTCCATTAATGCATAGATTATTGTAAATTCACAACAATTCTTTGTGCTTACTTGAGAAAATCCACTGAAATTAACCCAGGTTCCCAAAAATTTTCCCATTGTTTGTGGTTTCAGAATACATTTTTATTTTTGACCTAGCAGACGTTTCTGGATCGTTACGAAAATTCTTTAATGTCCTTACGCACTTAGTTGATATCTCATTTGATTATAATGCATTTATTTATTTCAGCATTGCTGCATATTCAAAATGTTTCATACGATACAGTTTTCATTCAATTATATTGAAAATTTTTACATTTATTTAAAATACCTAAATAAATAAAACTGTCATATAATTTTTCTGTGTAATAAATAACTATTACATTACTAATTTTTAAAGATAAGAATGTATACAAAAACAAAAAAAAAATGCATTTACAAAGCTTCAAAACGAAGTAGGATGGCATTTCCAGGGATGAAACCTAAAAGGCTAACTGTCTGCCTTTCTGTGTGAGGGCGGCGGTTAAACTGGACGGCACCCTAATGCCATCTACACGGCATGAAACAGGTGGTTACAGGGATGAGACCTAGAAGGCTAACTGTCCACCTTTCTGTGTGAGGGCGGAGGTTGGACTGGACGGCACGCTAATACCATCTGCATGGCATGAAACAGGTGGTTACAGGGATGAGACCTAGAGGCTAACTGTCTGCCTTTAAATAGGAGCGGCGGTTGGACTGGACGGCACCCTAATACCATCTGCACGGCACGAAGCAGAAGATTCGGTAGTTATGCGCTGGGGTCTCTGTGACGCGTGACGGAGCGGGTGGTTACAGAGATGAGACCTAGAAGGCTAACTGTCCATCACATATCGTTCTAAGAGTTATCCACCAACAGATCTGTCGCGATATGACGAGATTGTTAAAGTGACGTAAAATAAAATAGAAAAAAATGTTCTCTTAAACTAATAATAGTAGAAAAATGTGCGGCAATTTGTAGTTCCCTGACATAGAAGAAATAGTTATTTAAAAAAATTGCATCATGTGGAGCATTTGGCCTATAACCATACTTTTATATTTTGAAAATTAATAACTTGAAAAATGCTTACAATTTTGGGATGACATTCACCATACGGTTATATCTATACAAGATAGATATATGGTTAAAATTTCTAGGAGTTTGGATGGTTAGAAATTTCA
Organism: Deroplatys truncata; assembly: GCA_030765065.1. Lineage (NCBI taxonomy): Eukaryota > Metazoa > Arthropoda > Insecta > Mantodea > Mantidae > Deroplatys > Deroplatys truncata. The sequence goes on along the minus strand of CM060987.1, from coordinate 40,130,814 downwards.
GTGGTGCATCCCCATAACTCATGTTTCCTTACTTCGCGTCGCAAGCAAATGCGCAAGAGGAAGAAATAGCGGCAATTAATGCTGGTCTGTCGGAGCACATGCGGTGATGTCTAACTTCTGCTATTTAGTATTTATTGGCTCTTCAGGAGGGCTACGTTGTAATTGAAATAACTACCGCCTCATTGTATTGTGATATTGTATTCAGTAATCACGTGTTAATTACCTCATTTAAAGCAAGGAAGGTTATTATTTCATTCTGTTGAGCGCTAGTCATTATTCATTGTATTTGTGGTGTTTAGCATCATGTTGATCAGAAATAAACGAGCAGTGGCGGTTATTTAAAAGCCGAAAAATGTGTTTAAAAAGGTAGGGTTAAAAGAACATTGAATATGCGGGAAATAAACCAAACCATTCCAATTGCGCCTCAGGATTTTTAAGTTAGTATCCACAGTAGAAGTGTTTTAGAAGTCAAATTCACAATCCCTTTTACAGAAATGTTGCTTAATTATTATATTCATATATACTATATTTTTACCTACAGAAGCGATGAAAGTGAATCAATGAGTAAGCCAGGGATGCAGGCTTTCACCAGGCTATTTAATATATACGTGGAGGATCTGATTAAAATTTGGAAAAAGGAGGTGAGTGAAGGAATACAGCTGAATAGAAATAAAAGTGAGGGTATCCGACCATCCAACCAAGAGAGCTACAGGTTGTGTAGAATCAGTGAGTTATCCAGTATGGCGAGTCTCCGGGAAAGATTGATGGGAGAGTTGATGATGACAAATCCTTGAACTGCCCGCCGAAGTATTGTGGACTTGTCAGATCTGTGCGTGTTGACATTGGAGATTTCTCTAAAGAGGCATCTGAGTCGGATGGAATTTAATAACGCAGCGTTTTCATTCATTATTGTCTGTTTGTTCTGTGTTTTTCTAATATTTTGCTACCACTGCGTACTGAATTAGAATGCATAATTAATTTTGTATGTTTCGTTTTTGTTCCTTTGCTGAAGCTTATGGTGTTCTAGTTTATTGTTTTTGTACCAGGATGTAGTCAGAATGTGACGCTGATGACCCCAGCAGTTTTGCACCACGAAAAACTACTATTATTATTACTACTACTACTACTACTACTACATGGTGAGCCAAAAGACTCCGAACCGCCTGCGCGGTATTTTTCCTGTCCGCGTCCTCGCGCTCGTTGCCGTCTGCCGCTATCATGGAAAGTCGCGGATGAAACCATACAACATTTTTAAACCTACTTTTAAAGGCTTTACTTATCAACTTTATGAAAGGAAATGCTGAGACTGACCACCGTCGTTGTCCATACATTTTTGGCACCTCTTTAGGAAATTATCCACCATGGAATTTTTGGGGGGAATTTTCCAAACGATGACCGATGTCGTCTAATATTTCTTCGGTAATTCCTTTCTTAGCCTGAACACTTCCTGTGGCCTGAAATTTACGGTAAAGTTCATGGATTGTCTGGAACTTTTAACCTGGAAATCGTTCTGCAAATCGTACTTTCACTTGGCGAGCTAACCGAGTTAACACATACGAATCAGAAATAAATACACCCTGTGCTGTAGAAAAGATACACTGAGCCATAATATACTTTGTGACTAAGTAGGTACAGGACAAAATAATAAATAACTCGTAATAACTGAACTACATCACATCACCCTCAATACTCAAAACTACACTTCACACTGCAGAGCAAAACCGCAACAGCGTGACTTTATTTATAGCAGCAGTGCGTTATCATGTTTTTATCATATTTCCACGCGCCCAGTGGAAAAACACCGCGCAGCTGGTAATATTGTTCATAAAATACCCCTCCGGGGTAACTTAAAACATAAAGTGTATAAGACAAACCCACACACCCTGCAAGAATTAAAACAAAATATCCGCCAGGAAATTTCTCAACGTGAACTACGGCGAGTGATGGTTAGCTTCCTAAAGAGATGCCAAAAATGTATGGACAACGACGGTGGCCAGTTTCAGCATCTCCTTTCGTAAAGTTGATAAGTAAAGCCTTTAAAAGTAGTTTTAAAATGTTGTATGGTTTCTATGATCGCGGCGAGGACGCGGACAGGAAAAACGCCGGTAGGCGGTTCGGAGTCTTTTGACTCACTCTGTACTACTAATACTCCCGAGGTCGCGGATTCAAACCTGGTAGCGGGCAATGAATTTTTTTCTGGTAAAAACCCTTAGCATGGCTTCCTTCGGAAGGGAAGTAAAGCCAGTGGTCCCGCGTCGCAGATTTATGGCACGCAAAAGAACTTCAAGTCTGATAAAAAGAGGTCTGTGAGCAAAATTACCGGTCTTCCACGCCCAATATAGAATGGGACGCGAAGAACCACAGCATTTAAAGAGCGTCCATAAATAAAATTCAATTTTTTTTTTTTGCTTTGACTAAATCCACAAATTAGATAAAATCAGAACCTTGGTTATTATATCTACTTAATCGTACCGCAGAGAATGGAGGTGAAAATAAGGAACAACAATTTTTGCTTTCCTTTGTACAACAGAAAGGGACCTCGGCTAGTATAAGCCGAAATGGAGGCGTATAGAAAGGGCCCATTTTTAGAGGCCAAACAGTGGGAACATATCGATTCGATCGACCGATATTCTCATTACGAAGCTAAATCATTATTTGTATCGAAGACTGATGTCATTAGCGGGGATTGCTGGTTTTTTATCTTCATGGCTCCATATTTTGTCGGGCGGGCTCATTTAGCAAATCTCGCGTGGCCTGCGGTCCCATAATAAGGTGACCATGGAACATCTGAACATCGGCACGCGCCATCTGTCAAACGCTACATAAAACACAACAAGCGACAATCTTGCCTCGAGTGTTACAGCCTCTACTCTTTTCATTTTTTATTGTTATTATTATAACAGTGCTTGAAAGTGAAACGGTGGTTCATTTCAAAGGAGTATCTCGTCATTGGTTGCTCCACAAATGTCCGTTTGTGTACGGGGGGAAACCGCATGGACAGATTTTTCCTTTTTTCCTTTTTGGTTCGTTTTAGAAATGAACTCCCATTGTGGTGGGACAACAAGCAGATTAGAGATGCCATTGCTGGTAAAAAGACAAAACAAATGGCATGGTAGGTCATTGGGTCGATTCCCGGCGGAGATCAGAGCAGTGGCATTTAAGCGTTAAAATCTATTAACAACGAGTCATTCATGCTGAGCTGAATAGGTAGTAGCATGTCGCGGACATAACGGGTTTTAAAGAACAGTGACAATGCATTTTCCACGTTATATTTCCGAAGACGCCGCCAAATGACGTCAGGTCCGAACAACGAAGCTATAGCAGTTATAGGAACATTATGAAAATGGAAAATGACTAGAAATGTTCTCAAAATTAGAGATAAAAACCTGATGTGATACATTTACATGACTTTCTGCCTTTCATCGTTTACTAGTGGGTATATAAATGATACTAAAACTCATTTTTCTATCTACTTCATTTTAATCCACATATAGATGTCAGTTCTTAAACTTTTGAACCTTGCATCTATAACGAAATGTGTAATGTAATTATTTTTGTAAAGGTTTATTTGGATTAAATGTAGTGGAAAGAAAAATAAGCTTTAGTAAGAATAGTTTCCATACCCACTAATTAAGATAGAGAGAAGAGAAAATCATGTCAATGTATCATATGCGATTTTCCTATAAAAATACCCCCGCCCCCAAGAGACAATGTTTACATAAAGAATTGCAGAAACAATTCATACTTCTAGTTTACTGCAAAGGTAAGAGCTAATAATTAATAATAACCTAATAACTTAACCTAATCATAATCAATAATTTTATGGTCGTATAATTTACTAATTAATATAACTACAACTAATCTAATATAAACAGTGATATAATTAATGTAATACAGTGCGATGTTATTAAATGTGTGCATAATGTTAATAAAAATATAAAATCAGTGTGTGAGTTGGTGATAAATGGTCGGCGTGCAAAGTTTGAACACCTGCGAATATAAAAACAGGGGAAGTGTATGCCAATAGTTGTGTGTTGTTTGGAGGACATTGTGAAGCTCATTTTAGAGACAATTTAATTTGATCCTAATCGTAGGTTTCCATTAAAGAAGTTAAATTTACCCCAAAATGTGAAGTAGAATTGTTCTTTACGTTGTTTATTTAGCTCCACGTATGGACGTCAGTTTGAAGTAGATTGTTTGTTGATGATTTTTCACCACGCTTTGGGCGTCAATTTGAAGTAGTATGATAATTATTTAGGTAATATGCTGCTACGTATGAAAAAGCCGATTTGAAGATGTATTTTTGTTGTTAAGCCCCAAGATTAAAAAAATATTAACTTTGTTATTAAACTGCTTCTATATTTATTGTTTATGTTTATGTTTTGATGTTAGCCCCGTGCTTGGTAAGCCAATTGGAAGTAGTATTTATTGTTTATGTTTGCCTCGGCTGCGTCAGTATTGTTTTAGAGGCACTTTCTCTTAGACAGGGCATGGTACAACAAGAATGTAGGCTTAAACAGGTTTTAAGTTTTAAAGTCACTCTTTTTTATTAATCCTTGACGCAATTTAAATAGCACTTCACTGATATCAAGAGCTGTAAGATTGTTTAATTTAATACTTGCACTTTTAATACATATACTTATTTTTCGTTTCACACGAATACGTATTATATTTCTCTAGAGAACATATCTTCCATCCGGTTACTACCAAGGTCTGCAGGCAACTGAACATATTTCAACCGTCCAAACCCGTAAACTTCTGTATTTCAAGTCTCTGATTGGCTAATCCTAGTCCAATAGAATACCTGCATTTAGCTAAAGCTTTTTCTGGCTGTTGATTGGCTATTTTTTAAACTGACACAAAATTTACATTATTGTTGCGCTAATCATGACTAGTAGCATTCAAACTCTCAAAGTCATTATTGCCTCAAGGTTACCTCATTGTTACCTGATTGTTAGCAACTTTAAACTTATTATTCTCACAGTTCTTACATTATTAAATTACGTAATGCATTCATATAACATTATTGAACATGTTTACAATAATATAAGCATATGCAATGAATGTTACATATATTTTACAAATTATTACATACATATTGCTTCAAGGCGGGCTGTTATTGAATTTACATATTATATAATTTAATTGAAATTATTACAAAATGTTAAAAATACTGCCTCAAATGACTAGCACAACGTCCTCCAAACAAAACAGGATTAATAGTATTTACTTTCTCTCATAATATAAGGCAATTATTAAGTACACTTCTTTCTACAACGCTCAGTTTTGGAGATATTGTACAGTCTCAACTTAAATGGCCCACTCTGTATAATTAACTTTTCCACATGTAACACGTGCCCATTTGCGGAGAAGTTGCCGGTTGTGAATGGAACCTAACAACACGAATATCACCAGAGTCTAGTGACTTATCCCATAATGGTAAAAAAAAAAAAGGATGTCAACTTCGCACTTTAGTAATCTCTATATCAGTTTTTAAACTATGGATTCTGATTAAAGAATAAGGCATCAATGAGACCTTACATTGGTTGAAAGCTGCTCGGGTATAATTATAACTGAAATTTTCTCGAAATGAGAATATCCTACCTGGAAAAGTAGAATGGCAACTGAAAATTTCAATGCCTGCGCCGGGATTTGAACCACGGATCTCCCGGTTTCCATCCGGTTGCTCTAACCACTGAGCTACGATGGCAATATGACGATACAACATTAAATTCCCCAACTGATTCGCATTTTTTTTCCGGTAAGCCACAAGGAGATCTCAAATTGTATTGAAATGACATACCCCAATGGCGACTTACAGTCTGTATCTTTCCAACCTTGTCCAACACACGGCTTATGTGGAAGAACAACTAATTCCACTAATATCGTGCCTGATTCATAATTGTTTCTGATTTGTAAGAAAATGAAATGAAGAAAAGGCCTTGGTATGTTATAATACTGGTATTCAATATAATAAATTAAATAATATTGTAAGTAAACAAAGGACAGTCAACCGAGCGGGATGACTCAGGTAATTACGTCTCTGTGACCCACATTCAGGCGGTCCCGGGTTCTATCCCCGGAGGCGAATGCTGGAGTGGTTTCTTCAGCCTCCGGATTTCGTGTCCGCCCATTTCGTTCTGTTATTCATTTCATTCATCTTTGGTCTCTTTCAGGATCTAAGTGCCGGCGATGGTGTTTCGGTGCAGCGTGGCAGAGGAAATAGATACTCTCTGTGATTCTCTCCGTCCCTCGGATTTCGGCTGGCTGCCGGGGTATCCGAACCCCTTGAGAGGTATTGAATCCCTCTGTATGAGGTGGGGTCACCGGTCTGCCGGGAAGTCTCTATTTGAAAACTTAGGGACCAGTTTTCGCTGTGCCGTCGCTCCTGGTCCCGGCCGCCCGATGTCTCCTCTTGCCTTATCCTTCCTGCCGGGGACGCCTCCTCGTGGGGCGTAGCGACAATATCCACTCTGGATCGGTGCCGAGACCCTTAAGCAGTCAATCCAATCCAAGGACAGTCAAACACGTTTCCATGGATATAAACAAAGGATAGTCAAACATGCTTTCATAGATATAAACAAAGAACTGTCAAATCGCAAAAGAAAGAAAGAAAAAAGGAACGTTTTACTCCGTTAAGCCTACACTTTTCTGTATCTTATTTTTTTTTATTTAGCAACAACTTCACAGAAGTATCTTCTGTGGGTAGGTACTTGTTGAAAAGCTATTGAAGAGTTCTCTCCAAATATATAAATATAGGATTATTAAAAACAGAAGGAACAGATTTTAAATATTCATTTCTAATGAACGACAATAGATGGCGACACATGCTATACATCACTGAATAGAGAAACATTCAAAATTTTGTTTTATGTATTCAAAATGAGCACAATTTGTTATGCGAGGACGATAAGTGCTTTTCCGTTTGCACACGCAACCAACTTCTACGAATTTATTGTATCAATTGTAAATGTTTTTGTGTCGAGGCGGCTCGTTGTTCAAGTTACAACGAAATGCACGCTGCAATGAAACAATGGATTCACTCTTTGCATTTGTAGCACACAAAACGACTTTTTCTGTGGCGTCGCCATTTTCTCGTAAACAAACCCAGCGCCACTGTAGGCACTGAATGGAACTAATAGGTGGGGTTTAAAAATTCAACTTTCCGTATTCAATGATATGTCGTGTGCATCACTATCTATTGTCTTCATTAAAAGTGAATATTTAAAATCTGTTCCTTTCTTTTTGAATAGCCCTGTATATATGTTGTTCTATTTAAAATAAAAAAGCTGCAATCGCTTCCAGCTAAATCGGAATTAGCAAAAGCTAATTAATATAATTTTTTAGCTCCTTACACATGACTATCTCCTTAAACAGAGTTTCGAGTTAATCAGCCACGTTTATTTAAGTGTTGCGGGACTTTTAACTAACCGTATATTAAACACCTATGTTATTTTCATGTTATTAATTTGTTTATCATCATTTCCTTCAGTAAATAATCTAAGCAAATATCACTCGTGGTTTTGATATGAGTCAGATAATCGACAAAATCGAAATCACTCGTGGTATTATGACAGTTCATAGTAAACTATTTATACCCTTTTTAGATTAGATTACATTGGATTGCATTCTGCGAGTTTACTAGAAGTCATAAAAGGCTTGTGTACATAGAACATGTCAAGGAAATGTACAAAAATTACATATAAACATAAATATTACACAGAATATAGAACATTTGAAATAAAATAGACACATACTATATGCGAGTCAAGGAAATGTACAGTAAAGTTACACATATACTTATAATATTACATAGTATACAAACATTTAAAATAAAATAAAGACATATTATATACAAAATGAAACAAATCAAGTGTAATTTTGTACAGAGTCGAATACCTCCTTACCGTTATAAGGTTAACATACGTATAGGCAAGAACAGTTAATTTAACATTCACTAGGCTTGTACCTTTGTTCGTCTCATCATTTTGTTCTATTTGATTTGTAATGCATAGCATTTACTGTCAGTTCTTAATATACATATATTTAAATAGCTTCATTAATTCTAGAGCAGGCATCAAATATAACTGGCAATTGTCATTAATATTTACTAATACTACTTACAGAGCTATATATGTATTATCATCAGTATAATTTGCCATTCAGATACTCTTGTACAGAATAATATGCTTTTGAGCATAGGTACTCTTTAACAGCAGTTTTAAGGACATTGAAATTGTCAATTTTTCTCTTAAGATCATTAGGGAGAGTATCAAATGTTTTTATGATCTCGTAATATACACCTTTCTGGAAGCAAGAAAGCTTTGCACTGGGATGATGGATGTTACCCTTTGGTTTAGTGTTTATCTCATGAATTTCCATGTTTGTAATAAATGTGGTTCGATTGCATACATAGAATTTTAAGATTGAAAATACATACATGCAAGGATTATGCTTGCGTGTATATTTATTTCGAAACCTGTTTTGCATGTCGAAAGATTGAAATAAACAACTGAAAAGCTGAAGGAGTTGGAAAATGGCACAGTGCTACCCGAAAGCTGAAAACAAAAGCAACAGGTGCTCCCAGTTGCAGTATTACTAGCATCACTAGGTACATATATTATACAGTCCTCAAGACTTGAGGCTATATGAATGAATACTTTTGTTCGGTAATGACGTGAACACCTCCCCAAACCCAAAGAACAGCACCTGATGATGCATTTTTAATGGCCACAGCGGAAGAATAATGTTAGGGTGTCTGTCAGACAAACCTTAATTAGATAAGCAGTTCTTCCAAAGAACAGTGGATCTAAGATGATGGAGGACAGTGACTTTGATGATGGCGGTCACCATTATCAGCAGTGATCTCGATTAGTGAATTTATTTCGTGGAAACGACACTCAATGAGTTTTTGTTGCTATAAAAATAACTGATGTGACATTCCAATGATTTCCTCTACTCTCTATCGTTTTTACGGTGCTTAAAAACTATTCTTGGGAAAGTCTGTTTCTATCTATTACATTTTAATCCAAATAAACCTTTGCAGAAATACCTACATTACACATTTAGTTATAGATACAAAGAGAACAGCGATAGTCAACTGTTTAAAAACTGGGCGCTATATGCTGACCTTAAAATTCCATACTGTTTCCACGCAATCGCGAGAAACAACTGAAAATCAACAGAACGTTAAAAGAATGGCAAATTACTGAACAATGCGAACCATTAATACTAGATGTCTCGGAAATTTTTTATGCTTCAAAGAGTCGTTAACATAAATTGTGTGCTTTAACGAGATCTCTATTTACTTTTATTTAAAAAAGTACTAGCAAAGGGGAAACAACCAATACAGGTAATCAGAGCATGTGTGAACAAAACACCAGAAATGCAAATTGCGTGCTAGAAAGGATATATAGCGCAGTGGTGGAAGCAAGGGTGTTATACCTAGTAGAGATATGGGGCCTGGAAAAAGGATGGGAAAATGAGGATGCTATACACAGGAATTTTTGCAAAATAAATCTGGGATTACCAAGAAGTTCACCGAATGGAGTAGTACAAGCAGAACTAGAGAGGGTGGGAGCTAAAGGCAAAATGATAGAAAGGGTATTCCAATAGTGGTTCAGAATAAAGCTACTAGAGGAAAATGAGATACTAAAGGAATACTTGGTGTACAGGAGGAAATGGGAAAAAAAGAAACTTGGATGTACAATATACAGACAACATTGAAAAAAATAGTAATGGGGGAAACACGGGAAGAAAGAAACAACAAAAGTAAGGGTTTCTGGAAAGAAATTAAAACGAGGGTGTAGGATATTGAAAGGCAAGAAATTAGAAGTATTTTTAAGGAAAAAATGTCATTATAGATTTAAAAATGGAATGGGGGAAGAAAGATACATCGAAGTATGCCACAAAGAGGCCAGAATTTGGTATGCATGGGCGAGGACTGAACTTAAGTGGTTTAAAAAGGGAGAAGGGGAAGAGATGTACTAAATATAATGGATTACGTGACAATTGGCATTATATTCTGGAATGCGAGGACAAGGATAAAGGAAGAAGGAATTTAATACTAGAGAAATGGAAAAAATTACCAATAGAGCTAGGAAGATTTTAAGCCAAAATCAAATGAATATATGGAGAAAGCAGGAAAACATTTAGGATGTGCAGAAAATTGGAGAAAATACAGAAAAAGGGTAACAAGGCAAAAAAGGTAATAATGGATACATTATACTTCCTCATAATGTATAAAACAGAAGGTTAAATATAAAGGGAAGAGAAATAATAAGCTTCTTTTTTTGTGAGGTAAGATTTTGTCTCTTGCTGTGTAGCAAGTACAGAAAAGTTATTCAGAATGAAGAGGGATTCAGAGGATATTTCCAGAAGATATACATTTTGTCACGCAAATACTTAAACATACGGTATGTTAATACAAATCGTTAGTCATTTTTGGGAAAACCTAAAATAACGAAAAGTTTTCCATGTAAAGGGTATGACGTATAGGAGCGGAGGGGGAGTTTGGTATCCAGGTCCCTAACAGGGCGTCCCCTGGAGGGAGGGAGGGGTGAGGTGAGAGGAAACAGAGGGTGGCTGGATCAGTAGGCAAGTCAGAGCAGAGGGTAGGGTCCCTACATTTTCCAAGTTGAAACTCCCCGGTGGCAGCTGGAACAACCGGCTCTCCTCCCTCCTGCAGGCTTGCACATCCACTGGGGTGCGGGACTCGGAGACCGCCCCCATTCCGGGGCACAAGTTGTACAGAGAGCATCCTTTTTCCCTGCAACGTCGAAACTCCCCCGGCACTTGCTACCCTGAAACAGCTAAGCAGATTTAAGATGAAGTGGAATGAGAAAGGAGGTGAAGTGGAGAGACAGGAAATTCGGAGGACTTAATGATCCTTCCCAGCATTTACTTAGCGATCCGGGGATCCAAAAAAAAAATCCCCAAAAATACATGGCTCAATAAGGTCGGCCGCGGGAATCGAGCCCACGACCTCACGAATGCGAGCCACCTCGCTTAGCTAGTTTGTGTGGGGAGATTTCTTGAAATTCTTCAAATGGCATCCTTGGAAATGTTGAACTTAAATACCAAGTTTGAGTTATTTGTTCACAGACTTCTGAACACGTCCACGGACCTTTTTCTAAAATGTTTCTTTTTTATTCGGGAAAATGTATATTTTGAATGAAATCTTGGTATAAAATTTATTGGTGAAATTCACTAAGGGTAAATGGAGAAAGTAAAAATGAAATAGACTTTTGGTACCCAAATGGCATCTTAAAAGATTAGAACAAGAGTAAAAGATGGTTTTGGCAGCTTTGAATGAAAACTGTGACTGTTATGTAGAATTTGCAGACTTTCCAGTCTGTCTCAGGAGCAAAGCGTGAGGCGCCGTGGGAGTCCTGTGCGTGAGGGTGTACTGTCTAATGACGGGGTCAGTGTTGTGATGTGCCCGAGGACATCGGCATTCTGCTGCCCAGGATCTTGAGCAGGGTCAGCTTTGCCATCTCTGGGAAGGGCGCGTCTTATAAGCCAGTAATTAAGTGCTAATCATCTGCTATACTTCAAATTAGTCTATTTCCTGCAAATGAAATTAATCCAAATTATTTTCTATGCATATTTGTTGCTTACATCAAACAAGAAAGCGTTAAAAATTCTGATGTGCTGCACTCACATGAGTTTCTTTACTCTTGTACAAACTATTCTTACAAATGCTTCTATTCCATCTACTTCATGTTAATCGAGTTAAACATTTGCAGACTCTATCTTATTGCTAATTTTCTTGTAGGTGCAAGGGGAATATGGTAGGCTTTAAGCGATAGTCAAATATTTTAAGAGCTGGTTGCTATGTGGAGCATTCCATTCTCTTTGTATGTCCAAGACATAAAAAAACGAATAGCGAATTCTCATTTAAGAAAAAGTATAAGTATTGGAATACTCAAACAAAAAACAGGGAATATCTCGAAAATGGTTTCACTCTACAAAAAAATAAAAAAATAAAATAAAAATTGTGGCATAAATTGTATACATTTTTGTATACAAAAGTTTTGTCTATCTCTTAGGGTTTCTCAGTTATGCAAAAGTCATTCAGAATGGAGAGGACTTTTGGGGATATTTCAAATAAGTTCAAGATATATATTTCATTCGACATGAAAATATCTTAAACATATAAGATTTTAACCAAAATCGCTAGAGCCATTTTTGAAAAAATCAATATTTTCGAAAAATGTTCCATGTAAAGGGTAGTCTGGGATGGGGGGATTTTTTTGAAAATCTTCATGTCGTATCCTTGGCTAATGCTTAACTCAAATACCCAGTTTAGTATTTATCGAACTGTTAGTTTTTGAGTTATGCTCTTCACAGAGAGACACAGACACACATACCCACACACGGACATGTTTCCAAATTTTCGGTGAAATCTCGGTATCGAATTTTTGGGTGGAATACAATACTTTCCCTACTTACTATACGTAGTAGAGAAAGTAAAAACTGAGTTTTATTTATGGACACTAACTACTATAGCGCTTATGGTTCCATTCAATATTGGGCGTGAAAGACCGGTAATTTTACTTGGAGGCCTCTTTATCAGGCTTGAGGTTTTTTCACGTGCTGTAAATCTACGTCACGGGACCACCGGCTTTAATTCCCTTCCAAAGGAGGCCATGCTAAGGGTTTTTAAGCCCGAAAATATCCATCGCTCTCCGCCGGGTTTGAACAAAACAACATTGGTGATGATAGTGGTGCTGATAGTGATTCAATATTCTGATAGGGGACGCCGCAGTAAGTGGGAGCGTTTTTCTTCAGACACTTAAGCCAGCAGAAGGAAATGAAGAATTCATCTACTTATCCATCCATCTGTCTATGACAAAGATGAATACATGTTTGTCTCTGCTTAACACAAATATACTTTAATCCAGACATCAATGTTCTTAACAAATCACGTACAGAAGGGGGCTAATTTAACCAGTTTTAATTCCTGTACCGCGTGCATGGTAAGCATTGCATTCCACCCAAACATTCTGTACAGATATTTCACCAGAAATGCATGTTTTGAGGCCTGAAACCTTAAAGAGCACACAATGTGCTATGTGTGTGTCTGTGAACAGCATAAATCAAAAACTAAAATAGGATAAACACCAAACTTGGTATTTGAGTTGAATATCTTCCAAGAATGCGACACGAAGGTCTTCAAGAAAGTTCCCGAACTCCACACTATCCTTCATTTGAAAAATATTTTGAAATTTTTGAGTTTCTCAAAATTTGCTCTAACGATGTTGATTAAAATACCAAATATTTCTTGAATTTTGTGCAAATAGCTTGTGAAATTCTCTTCATTTGAAGGATTTGAAGGGAAGGGATTTTGTATAGTCTTGTATAAATGGCATACCATAAGCGAAAATTTACAAAAAGAAAATGTAGATATCTTTAAAACAATTTATTTCAAATAAGCTTTCTTGTGTAAACCTTTTCTGAGATATCCGTTATTAATGGTTCGAATTGTTCATTTCCTGGGTCATTATCTTAAATTCCTGTCAACAATCAAGTGTTTCTCGCGATTGCATGGAAATACTACAGTCCGGTTCTTAAACATTTGAATATCGTTGTTCTTTTTGTATGTATAACGAAATGTGTAACGTAGATACACTAGGTGATCAAAACTATCCGAACACCTGGCTGAAAATGACGCCACGCCCTTCGTCGGTAATGCTGAAAGTCAATATGATGTTGGCCCACTCTTGGCCTTGATACAGCGTTCACTATCGCAGGCATACTTTCAATCAGGTGTTGGAAGGTTTTTTTGGGGAATGGCAGCCCATCCTTCACGGAATGCGGAAATGAGGAGAGGTATCGAAGTAGGTCGGTGATGCCTTCACGAAGTCGGCGTTCCAAAACATCCCAAAGGTGTTCTGTAGGATACAAGTCAGGACTCTGTGCAGGCTAGTCCATTATAGGGATGTTATTGTCGTGTAACCACTCCGCAACAGCCCGTGCAGTATGAACAGGTGCTCGATCGTGTTGAAAGATGCAATCGCCATCCCCGAATTACTCTTCAACAGTGGGAAGCAAGAGGGTGCTTAAAATATCAATGTAAGTCTGCGCTGTGATCGTGCCACGCAAACAACAAGGGGTGTAAGCCCCTTCCAGGAAAAACACGACCACACCATAACACCACCACCTCCGAATTTCACTGTTGGCACTACTCACGCTGGCAGATGACGTTCACCGGGTATTTGCCATACCCACACCCTGCCATCGGATCGCCACATTGTGTACCGTGATTCGTCACTCCACACAACGTTTTGCCACTGTTCAATCGTGTAATGTTGACGCTCCTTACACCAAGCGAGGCGTCGTTTGGCATTTTCCTGCACGATGTGTGGCTTATGAGCAACTGCTCGACCATGGAATCCAAGACTTCTCACCTCACACCTAACTGTCACAGTACTTGAAGTGTATCCTGATGCAGTTTGTAATTCCTGTGTGATGATCTGGATAGATATCTGCCTATTACTCTTTACGAACCTCTTCAAATGTCGGCGGTCTCTGTCAGTCAACAGACGAGGTCGACCTGTACGCCTTTGTGCTGTACATGTCCCTTCACGTTTTCACTTCACTATCACATCAGAAACAGTGGACCTAGGGATGTTTAGGAGTGTGGAAATTACGCGTACTTCTGACACAAGTGACACCCAATCACCTGACCACGTTCGAAGTCCGTGAGTTCCACGCAGCGTCCCATTCTGCAGTTTCGCGATGTCTAATGATACTGAGGTCGCGGATAATCAGTACCAGGCAGTAGATGGCAGCACAAGGCACCTAAGATGAAAAACGTATGTTTGTGGGGTGTCCGGATACTTTTGATCGTATAGTGCATTTATGCAAATGTTTATTTGGATTAAAATGTAGCAGATAGAAAAATAAGCCTTCGTAAGCGTAGTTTGTATAGCTACTAATAAACAAAACAGGGTAGAGAAAGTCATGTGAATGTATCACATCCGATTCTATCTACCGTAATTTAGAAGTAAAGCAGAATATTGCTCATGAGATTCAGTATTAACAACATTTCTCATTGAGAGACTTTAGGGACAAGTCGCATTAAGTCGCACATTCTTCCAAAAAAGCTAATGGACAGAGATAGCTTCTGTTTCTCAGGTAGCATCAACCAGAATTATTTCACGATGCTCCTTTTGAACAACGTCAGCGCATTATATAAGCATGATGGAGCACTGTTACATTTTGCTACTACTGTTAGGCGATATCAAAATGTGGTGCAAGATGGATAGGTAGATGCGGACTTGTGCCTTGGCCTGTAAGGTCTTCTGATCTAAGTCCTTTAGATGTTTGCATCTGGGTTCACCTCAAAGGCATAGTGTACAGCGCTCCCGTTCACATGTTTAGGAATTAAATTAGTGTTTAGATTATTCACATCAAATATACGAGGGACACTTTATATTTTGAGCCTTGGCAACCCTGAATGTTATAGGTGCCATCTGACGTTTTCAATGGAAAGTTTGACATTTTTGACCATAATCTACTTCAAACATTTTGTCAATAGAGCGTCATTGGTTTTGTTTACACTAACTTGAAAATTGTGTGTCAACAAAAACATGGAATTAACTCGTGAGAATGTTCCTGCAATGATTTATTACGACTTTCGGCGTGGATTATCAAGACAAGAGAGCATCGATGAACTAACTTCCACATTTGGCGACGAAGCTTCATCCTTTGCCACTGTGAAACGCTGGTATAACGAATTTAATCATAGCCGCCGTTCGCTCAATGAAGAAGTTCGTGAAGGTCGTCCAAAATCAGTTGTTGTGCCAGAAAACATTGTTGCTGCACAAAAACTAATAATGAAAGATCGCCATGCGACATATTGTGAGATTGAGGCAACCATAGGCATTAGTTCCACCAGCATATATAAAATGTTGCATGATTATCTAGCCGTGAAAAGGGTTTGCACTCGTTGGATCCCACATAATTTGACCCAATTTCAAAAAGATGCTCGTGTCGATTGTGTACAAAAATGCTCAAGAAATACAATGGTGGTGCCTTAAAAGAGGTATATAAGATTGTAACAGGTGACGAATCATCGATCTATGCGTATGAGCCGGAACGTAAACAGCAGTCGTCTGTATGGGTGTTTCAAGATGAAGCAAATCCAACAAAAGTTGTTCGCACTCGAAGCACTTCGAAACAAATGGTCGCCTGCTTTTTCAGCAAAACTGTCCATGTGGGCAACAGTTCCTTTAGAGGAACATAAATCGGTCAATGCCGAATGGTACACAACCATTTTTTTGCCGGAAGTCTTCGGTGAAGTAAGGAAAACCAACAAGAACCGTAGGATCGTTCTTCATCAAGACAATGCGAGCGCACACACATCTCGTCTAACAGAGTGTTTGAAGGTTCAAAAAAATCGCATTGATGGGTCATCCGCCATACAGTACTGATGTGGCACCCAGTTACTTGTTTTTGTTCCCGAACATCAAGAATAAATTGCGTGTACAATGATTTTCGTTGCCAGAAGAAGCGGTTGATGCCTTCAAAAACCATGTTTTGGAGGTGTCTCAAGAAGACTGGAATAAATGCTTTGACAAATGGTTCAAACGCATGCAAAAATGTTTTGATCATAAAGGAGAATATTTTGAAAAAACACTAAAGCAGTTTTCAATCAGAAATTGCTTTTTTAAATTATTAGTCTCAAAATATAAATAGTGCCGCTCGTAATAACAGTTTATTATAGAAAACCTCTTTTAAGCTTAGCAAAGTTCTAGTAAAAATTGCAGTATATTTAAACATTTAACAACTCCAAGGTTAATACCTTTCAGATACAAGATTATCGTGTGTTCTCTTTCGCCATTCTTTGCACCATTTAATATGTTTTACATCGTTGCATGTATTTTATTTCGTGCCATTGCAAAATGCAATATAAATACGAAACACGAATAAAGGCTGCATCTCCCGCAAGTTTAATTTTGAATCGCTTAACAAAATGATATAGCAGAATTTAGAAATGGCCGAAATATAGCCGAAGTCAAAGCAGGGCTTAGTGCTCTAGCGGTCTGCTCGCTCTGTCCTTCTGTCCCTCTGGATGACCGACTTCTCTTTCCCGGGAACTTCCCGTTCCTCCTCACTGACGTGGACAAGCAAGCTAATTGTAGCACTGGATGACCATTTCGTCATTGCACCAGCGCTACGTCAGATATGACAACATCCTCCTGGAACATTGTTGAGTGTTCCTGAGCTGGCGACGTGTTCCACTACGAGAGAGAGGGGGCGGGAAACGACACACGTTATCACCACAGAAACTTTTAGTTTCTTTCTTGACTATTTACTAACGTTGTTTTTGATTTTGCAATACCCATCGCACCAGTCCAATTTATTCTTTTCCATAATCGAAGATAGGCTAAAGGTTAAAGCCTTCGAAATGTTGCCTGCTAAAAGGAAACAGAACTCGAATTCGGCTTTACTATAGCACGTAGTAAAACTGTTTATAATTACATATGTTATTAAAATCGCAACAATGTCTTGAAATCACTGCAGTTAGCAAAACAATCCATCATTTGTTGCAGACGATCTTAAATACAATATAAATGACTTACTATCTTTGCAGGCGATTTGGAAATGAATAAATCCTAGTTGGGTAAAGCTGCCTTAATGAGGTTTTTATTTGCGGTTTTCTTTGAAGACGTTATTTTGTTGTTGGAGTTTGCACCACGATGGAAAAGCCGATTTGAGGTGTAGTTGTATTGAAGTTCAACTGTTGGGGAGCCGAACTTGTAGTTTCGTCGCAACAGCACGTATAGTAAACAGTTTCCGGTAGCGTTCGCCCCAAATGTACTTTCAGGTGGCCTTTGCCCCAAGTTTAAAAAATAGTAATTTTGTAATTAAACTGTTTCTTTAAGTATTAAATATTTATGTTTGCCTCGGCTGCGTCAGTATTATTGTTAGAGACATGAAAGCCTTGGCAGGGCGTGATGCCACAAGAATGTAGGCTTACACAGATTTTAAGTTTTAATTCCCTCGTTTTTATTAATACTTGACACAAAATTAAATAGCACTTCACTGATATCGAGAGCTGTGAGATTCTTTTATTTAATACTTGCACTTTTTAACAAGTATACTATTTTTCATCTCACACGAATACATAATTAATTTCTCGAGGACACATCTCGTATCCAGTTACAAACACTGTCCGCAGGCAACTGACTAGATTTCAACCGTTTAAACTTGTAAATTTCTGTATTTCAAGTCTCTGAATGGCTATTTTTACTCCAATAGAATACCTTCATTTAAATAAAGCTTTTTCTGATTGTTGATTGGCTATTTTTTATAAACTGTTACTAAAATTACATTAATGCTTCCAAGAATCACAAGTAACGTTCAAACTCTCAAACTCTTTATTGCCTCAAGGTTACCTCATTGTTACCTCATTGTTAGCAACGTTTAACTTATTATTCTCACAGCCTCTATATTATTAAATTACGTAATACATTCACATAACATTATTGAACATGTTTACTATAATATAAGCATATGCAATGACGGTTACATACATTTTACAAATTATTACATACACATATTGCTTCAGCGATGTTATTGCATTTATATATTATATAATTTGACTGATATCATATAAGTGTTGAAAATACTGCCTCATCTTTCATTATTTCGGATTATTATTACGAGGTCTTATCGCTTTGGTCTTTAAGCTTATTTGTTGTTCGTTTAATTCATCGTCATTTGATATGACGTATCTAGTTTAAATACTGCGTTTAGACTGTGATGGTTTAAGACTATTAAAGTTATTTTAATATAAGTATATATTTTACTACTGATGTCACATATGGGGGATAATGGTCGTATTTTTCCCTTGTTATATAAATATGTCGTATAATGATGCTTCCTATATATTTTATTGCTTAACATGCTGAGGAATAATTTTAATTTTTTCATCTCTTGGAGTACAGCCTCATTATTAATTTATATTTACAAGTGTTGCTAATGCATATTCCCTGAAGCATTAAACTAATTAATAGGTTTATACAAATTTAATTACTCATGTAATCCATTACCTCCGAAAAGACATACCAGCTTACTGTATGTAACTGGGAGGAGGCGAATCGTTGTCAACTCCCTGACTATTGCTAGACATCTGTAATACAAGGTCCTAAGAGCAAGGCTATATAAAAGTTCATTTTGCAGGTGTAACACATTACTCTCTGTACTTTTGTAGACGTGATTTATGCTGCCGGTCGTTGTATATCAGCGAGGCAATCGGGGGCATCGGTCTTGACACCTTACGTCAATGTGTGTATATTGTATAGTTTACTCTATCCAATAACAATAATTCAAGTGGTATTACTTAAGGAGCCTGAAAATCATTTGCCAACCACTACCTTGTTTACCCACCCTGACAACTTTTCCGCCGAAAATAAATGACATCCCTGTGTTGAGAATATGATCCTCGAGATATGGCACTTTGCCAAAGCCCCAGTAAGCTCATACGGGTATAGAACCAATAGGTAGAAAAAATATTTAGACATAGATAGTTAACAGGAGATATTTATTGACTTTGTACAGGGATGCGCATTACTTGAGTGGGTGATGTCTCAAATGAACGCTAGAACATGATAGACGTAGATTTTCCATTACGCCGCATAACAAACGAAGAAAAAGGAAGGGGAGGAGCAGGAAGCCTAGACCCGAAAAAACTGAGCTTAAATAACTAGCCAGCAGCAGTGTGGGGGCAAAAAGCTTTGAGAGATATCAGCTTCGACACAATATAGCACTCCGTTCTGGAACCGCTGCAGATGTCTTCTGAATCTTCTCAACGTCGACATCTCCGACATGGGACGAAGAAAAAAAGAACTGACCTACGTGAATCGCCGCACACATACCGGCAATTGCTTCGCCTTCACCGTCACCTCCGGCCGAGCAGCCAGCTGCTATTGGTCGCACCCAGATTCCCGAGCCAGAACAACCAGCGCCATCGCCAGCCGCTAGGCCTACTTCCACGCCGGAGCACGGTACTTCGCCAAAGAAGGCCAAGAGGCTTCTTCACAACCAAAGCTACACCTTCCAGCGCCGCCGCTTGAAGGTCACGGCAGCTTCTGTGCCGGGTTCTACGACGCCGCCGCCGCCTACGCAGCTTCGGTTGTGGAGACGGGCCTTTACCGACGCCGACGCAACCTCATATGAATGGCTGTCACGCATGGCCATTTCTGAAGTGTCCAGGGACCTTCCAGCTCACTTTGTGGTGCAAGCTGCACGACACCACTACCACTCAGCAATACGGATTACGTCTGCTTGGAGGCCAACGTCTCTAGTTCGCCTACACCTGAGCACCGCATATGACGCGCGAGCGGCCTTGATGTCAAGCCTGCCACTGCTTGCACATTAGGGTCAGCAGGGGTGAACGGCCGGTGCCCTGCCGCCGCTGCAGTGCTTTCGGCATTCAGCGGAGGTCTGCAGTGCAGCACCCTAATGCCACTACTGCGGGGCAGGCTCCATCACAGCATCTTGCACCAACCGTGAGCTCCATCCACGCCGCCACATCTGCGTCACCTGCTCCGGGCACACTCACTTTGCAGGGCAGGCGCAATGCCCCCTACACTTCCGGAACAGACAACTACCCGGACCTACGCCACCACCATTAACACTCAGCAGCCACCCATTAAATCGATGTCGCCCTTTGAAAGGGCTAACTCTCTTCAGACGGCTACTGACATCATAAAAACTACACTACAAGGACTACACGACATTCTGTCAACAGTACGAACAGAAACTAAGCATTTTACATCTCAGCTGGTTGGGTTACGTTGTGCTACAACATACGCCTCTTGGCAGTGGAGGCTAAGCAGCGAACCTCAGACAGAGTAATCAGCGCCCTCTCCAGATAGAGTCTCCAGGACGAAGACGGCAGGCTCGCATCTGTCCAGCGCAAGCTGGAACGCATCGAGTGCCATCTCGTCGAACCGGACGAGCCAACAGACGACGTAGATGACCTACTCACGCGGCTGGCTGTTCTTGAGGCCTCAGTCGTGGGGATATGCGAGTTCCAAGCACAAGCCAATAACACCGTCACCCAGAACTTCCAGCAACTTCAGACACACTTCCTCCGTCTCTAAGATGCCACACTCGCCTCAGTCCGTTTCCAGACAACCACCAGAATCCAACACTAGAAAGCTCTATCGCCATTAATCCCTACACCACCACCAGGAACTCCTTACCCTCACCTAAACTCCGCTAGGGGGCTGTCCTTACTCCCCTGGTGACCGCACTGCGAACCAGGTTACACCATCACCTAGAATGCGAGGGTGCTCAAGGCGGTACCGCAACAAACCTTCTCATTTATAATCCGGTGGAGGAATTTCTTAGTAGATAAGGTCATCTTCAATGGCGAGTCCCGTGCTCTATGTCAGACTCCCATCGGGGCTGAGGTTAGCACGCAACTGTACTTCTCCACTCAAAAAAAGGAATAAAAGGTGGCAAGGCTGCTACCACCAAATCCGTGAATTTCTAAGGTATAACGTTGAAGGCAGAAGTGTTCCTGGTTTTTTATGGATTACGTTCCACACCTGATCTCACACTTAGAATATGCATATTCTTGTACACTCGCAAAAAAGGGTAAAGACAGAGAAGAGAAGTGAAGCATTAAGCAGTTGCACTTACGCCAACTTCACGTAAAGGAGTGGCAGTACTAGGTTCGCGAGCGAGATGGCTCTCCAGTAATGTGTGGGGATCGCAATCGGGAGGTCACAGGTTCGATTCCCGGTGGCTGCCCATTCTAGCCATGTTTTTTTCGTGGTTTTCCCTGGTTGACATAGACAAATACAGTATTGGTGTATTCTACAGTTTGTTTCAAGTTGACTCCGGGGCTGTAGTTCGGTCGGTGTCGGGCAGATACCGTAGATGCTTGAGATTTGGAACTTGTTCTCGGCCCTAATAGAGGGGAGCCTGTCGAGCTTACACTGCTGGGTCGTGTTTCCTCGGTCCCACTAGAGGGACGTCTCCTACGGTTCCCTCACCTTATCCGTTCCTCCCGGGGATGTACCCACAAAAGATCCATTGGGGTCGACGTGCTAGATGTCCTCTCCGTTAACTAGTCCTATCCTATCCCTACAAGGTTCCTGTTGTCAACAGCGTTAGCCGTAGTAGAGACTCGAGGCATCAGAATCCGTGGTTCAATGCTGAATTGAGTCCAATAAATAATATAGCTTCAAACTTCCTTTTTTATTTATGCTAAAATTTCAAGTGTAACACAGACCCAGCAAGCTTTCAAACTACAATTGTTGCTGTGTCCCATCACATCGAGACATTGTTAACTGCTCCCTCGCACAGGCGGAAGGACGCGTGATAGAAACGGAAAGGAAGATATTCGGTAAGGCATGACACGCGGGTAAAGTCGAAAACATTCCTCTTATTAACTTTCATCTTTTCCGCTTATATTACCACAATCTCCTCGGAGATGTGTGCATTAGTCTATTATACAGAATGGACTATTTAAGTTCAGACTGTGCAATATCTCCAAAACTAAGTGTTTCAGAAATTCAGAATTTTCGTTGTTATTTACGCTGGTGTGGGAACAATTGCAAAGTGTTTTACTAAATGTTGTTTAGAAGTTTAGAATTTTATGAGGAGTGAATGAACAACATAATAAAGGTACAGAGACAGCCAAAAAACTACGAGCCAGCTGCGCGATGTTTTCCCTGTCCTCGTCCTCGGCGATCGTTGCCGTCTGCCGCTATCATAGAAATGCGCGGATGAAACCATAGAACATTTTTAAAACTACTTTTAATGGCTTTACTTACCAACTTTATGAAAGAAGATGCTAAACTGGGCACCGTAGTTGTCCATGCATTTTTGGCATCTCTTTAGGAAACTATCCATCACTCGCTGTAGTTCACGTTGAGAAATGCTGGCAATTTCCTGGCGGATATTTTATTTTAATTCTTCCAGGGTGTGTGTCTTGTACACTTTGTTTAGGCTACCCCAGAGATAGAAATCGCAGGGGGTTTGGTCGGGGGACCGAGGGAGCCATAAATTTCTACTAATAATTCTATTCTCAAACACACTTCCATAAAATTGTTAAGCAAAGCCTTTAAAAGTAGTTTTAAAAATGTTTTATGGTTTCATCAGCGCCTTTCTATGATAGCGGCAGACGGCAACGAGCACCGAGGACGCGGATAGGAACAACATCGCGCAGCCGGTTCGTAGTATTTTGGTTCTCCTTGTAGGTTCCCAGTAAAAAAAATAAATGCACCCTAAAATTACTATCACAACGTCCTCCAAATAAAACACGATTAATGGCATTTACTTTCCCACATAATATCAAAAAACTTATATTTAAGACATTTCTTTCTAAAGCGCTTAGTTTTGGAGATATTGTACAGTCTCAACTTAAATGGTCCACCCTTTTTACTTTTGTGACATCTCAAAACAGATCGCCCTGTTCATATAGTTTACAAATTTAAGATCCCTGCAACAGTATTTTTTTGTAGTAATCTGATTTATAACTGAATGTCAACTTTCATGGATTTAACGACTGACGGAATTAACATTTTTTTTTCAATTCTAAAAACTTTACTTCCTAACGTTATTCAAATATCTAAGTTATTTGTAAAGGACTATGAATCAACAATTTCTTACTTCTGGATCTAAAATGACCATAGTTCCTGGCCAATATTTCCGCGAACATCTGAGTAGCTGGCATAAAATAAATAGTGTTTGGGGTTCCCAGGTAGCTTGACCTCTGTAGCGAAAAGCGGCAAAATGTGGAGTTTTCGTGTGGATGTTTCGTGCAGCAATACATTGTTATATCGCCCAACCGCTCTCTGGAATGGCTGGCATGAAGTGGAGTGCTGTGATTATTAAATACACTGGAACCATTTTCTTGTAGCCCGTGGCGCGCGTGTAAGATGTGTAATTGCTGCGTGGAAGGATGCAGGGAAAAGTATTTCTGTTGTAACAAGTCCATACACACACACATGCACGCACACCTCTTGCTCTTCCTCCTCCCACTACTACCTGATTGGAGGAGAAGATGCCTTAGTATTGCAACAACGATCTAAGTTAACATTCTTCAAAGTTTCAATGAAGAGTTCTATTAAGAAATTTAAAATAGCGATGAGTCGCACAGAGAAAACTGTCCATTCGAAGCTTCGACGCGGTGTGAATCGCAATCTCTAATAATAAAAATTTGATGCGTTGCATTCACATGAGTTTCTATACCCTCTATCGCTTATTAGTGGGTATAGACTATTCTTAATACAGCTTATTTTTATATCTATTTCACTTAAATCCAAATAAACCTTTGCAGAAATAGCTACATTACACATTTCGTTATAGATACAAAGAGAACAGCGATAGTCTAATGTTTAAGAACTGTAAGCTGTATGCTGGCCTTAAAATTCTATACTGTTTCCATGCAATCGCGAGAAACAACTGAATGTTGAAAGGGCTTTAATGAATGATTAAGTAATAAACAATTCAAACCTTTAATAACGGATATCTAGGAAATGGCTTATGTCACAAAAAACGTATTTGAAATAAATTATGCGTTTTAAAGGATCTATATTTCTTCTGTGGTAAGTTTACGTGTGTCGTTTAAGGTTTACTAGTTATACAAGATTATACAAATTCCTAGAATGAGGACTTCAAAGACTGTTCCCAGAAAATTCAAGATATACGTTAAATTTGTCGAGTAAATATCATTAGCATTTAGTATTTTAATAATAAATGGTTAGCCATTTTTTAGAAAATAGAAAATTTTGAAAAATATTCTATGTAAAGGTTATCTTGGGGTGTCGCATCCTTGGAAGACACAAAACTTAAATATCAAGTTTGGTGTTATCCGCCTTTTCGTTTTTAAGTCATCCTGTTCACGCACACACGGATCTTTTTCTAAAAATGCCTTTTTGGATCCAGGGAGCCTCAAAATCCGGTGAAATCTCAGGATCGAATTTTTGGTTGGAATGCAATACCTGCTCTACCTACTAGATAACGTGGTAGAAAAACTAATAATAGCGGAATGCCATTGTCAAAGGTGTAAAGTTTAAAAAAAATACTTTTTAGTCCTAAATAATACATGTTGTAGTTGTTTCCATTGGTTCTTATACCAGGAACTAAGTCAAACTACAGTATTCTTACTGGAGTATTTACCATATTAAGAATATGTAAATAACATTGTACTAAAATTCATATACATTACTATTTAAATTAGGCAAAATAGTAATCTCACATTTGGATTTCCTCTGAATGGTCTTGTGTCACTGAACTTACAAAAACATATTTTTCAAACAATAATGTAACTGAAATGCTATCAAGTTTATGTAATTTACCACTAATAAACCTTGAAAGATGCTGAAATCATAACCGCCAACATTAACAATGTTAATTACATTCTCATTGGTGATATTGTGGTAAAATTATTTGTTACGTAATATGCCGCTAGGTATGAGAAGCAAATTTGAAGATGTATTTTTGTTGTTACGCTCCAAGTTTAAAAAAATAATATTAACTTTGTTATTAAACTGGTTCTACAGATAGTATTTATGTTTATGTTTGCCTCGGCTGCGTCAGTCTTATTTTAGAGACACGTTTCTCTTAATCAGGTTGTCGTGCGACATGAATGTAGGCTTACACAGATTTTAAGTTTAAATTCACTTCTTTTTATTAATCCTTGACACAAATTAAATGGCACTACACTGATATCAAGAGCTGTGAGATTCTTTAATTTAATACCTGCACTTTGTTAATGCGTATACATAATTTTCGTTTCACACGAATACTTAATATTTCGCTAGAGAACGCATCTTCCATCTATCAAGGTCTACAGGCAACTGAACATATTTCAAGTCTCTGATTGGCTAATCCTAGTCCAATAGAATACCCGCATTTAATTAAAGCTTTTTCTGGCTGTTGATTGGCTAATTTTAAACTGTCACAAAATTGATAGACATTATTGCTGCCCTAATCATGACTAGTAGCATTCAAACTCTCAAGATCATTATTGCCTCAAGGTTACCTCATTGCTACCTCATTGTTAGCAACTTTAAACTTATTATTCTCACAGATCTTACATTATTAAATTATGTAAAGCATTCACATAACATTATTTAACATCTTTACAATAATATAAGCATATGCAATGACTGTTATATACATTTTAAAAATTATTACATACATATTGCTTCAAGGTGGGCTGTTATTAAATTTACATATTAAATAATTTCATTGAAATTATTCAAGTGTTATAAATACTGCCTCAATATTATCAGTATGGCAGTCAACACTTTTCAACAGGCCATACCTGCTGGAGTTAACACCAGTGTCATCTGTCACCACCAGTTACAACTCGAAGATGAACAGGAACATAGCGCTTTTGAGGAAAAAATTGCCTTGGCTTAAAGCATTTTTCTGAAGACATATCTCAAATTTGTAAATTTTGGTGCTTAACACCTTTGAAAATTCAAGTCCTAAATTAATAATGATGATGTTTAAAATGGTATAATGATATGTGTTTATGGTAACTACCTCAATAAGAGGTAGGTGCAGGAGTAACAAATAGGACCCAGAATTTTTTGGGTCACAACGTAACGTGAAAATTAGCAGTCTTTCAACTTTTATAAACCCACAGGTTGTTTAATTACCAGTTTTGTAATATAACATTGAATCCAAAAGCTCCAAGGAGAACATATTGTAATAACACACATAATAAATTACAGAAATTAGTGAAATATTTCACGAATATTAAAAGAAATACTCAATATGGTTTCTGCAATAAAAACTGCAAAGTTCGAAACCCTTTTTTCCTGGCTAATAGAATTATTTCTGGAAGTACAATAGGTCTTAGCTTTATTATTTCTGTTTAAAGGTGTTCTTGTGCATGCTAGAATTTCTTTATCACTGAGGACAGCATAGAAAAAGTCGTTACACGCAACAGCCCATGAAAGGCCATGAACTGCCAACCCGACCACCGTTTTCAAGGTAGAGGTGGGCGATCAACCAATAGGGGAGGTAATATGGCCAGCATCACGCATCCTCCAGCCACGATGTTGGCCTCCGTGGCCGGAATCTCTGCCTATCGCAGCTCCTCACTTTCCTCATGATGCTGTGTTGGCACCGGTCCTATATCCGGGACTTAAAATCGACAACACCATGGGTGGGATCTAAATCAGGCGCAGGGGAACCAAAACACCACACTCTAGTCCACATTCGAAAACCTGACTAAAGAAAGAGAAGGCAAAGATTAACGAGAATTCGGAAAAAATGATATCCCACGAGGGACAATCTTTAAAGTCCTAAAATCGGGACTGTCCTGAAAAATTCCGGACGTTTAGTCATTGGACGTGTTCCATTGGACTCTTCATTCGGAAACAGCAGACAAGGCCACAGGAAAAAGTTGCCCATCCACAGACCCAAGGATAGTTTGAAAATCACTTTATGACCTTTTAACTCCCAAGGTGTACGTTGCCTTCGCCACATGTGTGATGCCTTCTCTATTAAGACTTGATAAACTATAATGGAGGCCTATTATGTATCACAATGCCTTTCCTTTCTACAAATGAACCTGAACGAAAGATTGTTTCAAAATATTTTTATGCATGTATTGCATTCATTTACGTGCAACATGAATGAAAATACTGCAGACAGCGAAGAAGCTATAGTGCACTATTCTCGGAGTAACAAACTAGACAGAATTGTGCCTCCTGTATTAAAGAGTCGAACCCCGAGTAGATCGCAGCTGACGTGGGGAGGAAGTAATCTTAGGAAGAATTTACGCTCCATTTTGCCATCATTTTTTTTACGGCAGATAGCCACAGCTGTATTTTTACTTTCTCTACTACGTATAGTAAGTAGGGGAAGTATTGTATTCCACCCAAAAATTCTATACCGGGATCTCACCGGAAATACATATTTTGAGGCCCCCTGAATCCCAAAAAAGCATTTTTGGAAACATGTCTGTGTGTGTCTGTGAACAGCATAACTCAGAAACGAACAGTCGGATAAACACCAAACTTGGTATTTAGGTTCAGTATCTTCTAGAGATGCGACATGAAGGTTTCCAAAAAAATCCCCTCACCCCAGATTACTCTTTACATGAGACATTTTTCGAAAATTTTAATTTTCTTAAAAATGGCTGTAACGATTTTGATTAAAATATCATATGTTTAAGATATTTTTAGACAAATAAAATGTATATCTCGAATTTTCTGGGAATGTCTCCAAAAGTATTCTTCATTGTAAACGACTTTTGCATAACTGGTAAACCTTAAGAGATAGACAAAATTTTACTACACAAAAAATGTAGATCGCGTTAAAATACACAATTTATGTCATATACATTTTTTTTTGTTGAGGGAACCATTTTCGAGATATTGCTTGTTATTCCCTTAAATTTTCCAATACTTGTACTTCTTGTCAAATTCGTTATTCATTTTTTTTGTCCTGGTAATGCAAAGAGAATGGAATAGCGACCAGCTCTTAAAATATTTGACTATCGCTTAAAGCCCACCAATTCCCCTTGCATCTACAAGAAAATTAGCAATAGGATTAACATCTCGATTAACATGAAGCATATGAAGAATAAGCGTTTGTAAAAATAGTTTGTACAAGAGTAGAGAAAGTCATGTGAGTGTAACACATCAGATATTTCATACAAACCTGCTGCCGACACTTAGCTGATGATGTAGTGTACTGCTTTGATGACATAGATATGGCAGCAATGAAAGCGATTACACTGAAGGTAACCCAGATTCCTTTGAAGGTAGAAATTAAACTCGTGTCAAATGACTGAAATTGTGTCATTTGCAGTAATACGGCATTAAAACCCATTATTAGCAGATAACAGACAAGTAATTTAGTGCGATATGCAGTTGCTAATCATTATTATTATCTACAAGCATATATGTGCTTTGATCTGCATTATTTTTATGTATTCTTTAAGGGTTCCTTGTAGTGGTTGCTGGTACCAAAACTGTCATTAATGGAACATACCTCTACTTTTCCAAAATGTCTTTTTTTATATTGAAGGTTTTGAAACTAAGTATAAAATTGAGGCAGTATTTTTAACACTTGAATAATTTCAGTCTAATTATTTAAATATGTATATTCAATAACAGCCCGCCTTAAAACAATATGTGTATGTAACAATATCTAAAAAGTGTATATTACAGTCATTGTATATGTTTATATTATTTTATCCATGTGTAATAATGTTATGTGAATATATTACGTAATTTAATAATGTAGGAGCTGTGAGAAATAGGTTTAAAGTTGCTAACAATGAGGTAACCTTGAGGCAATAATGAGTAAGGAAGTTTAAATGCTACTAGTCATTATTAGAGCAGCAATAATGTAAATTTTCAGACAGTTTAAAAATAGCCAATCAACAACCAGAAAAAGCATTAGTTAAATGAGGGTATTCTATTGGACTAGGATTAGCCAATCAGAGACTTAAATAGAGACATTTACAAATTTAAGAGGTGGAAAACAGTTCAGTTGCCTCCAAACAGTGCTCATATCCAGACCTGTTGCTTCCGACAGTGCTCATAACCAGACGTGTTGCTTCTAGACAGTGCTCATAACCAGACGTGTTGCTTCCGACAGTGCTCATAACCAGACGTGTTGCTTCTAGACAGTGCTCATAACCAGACATGTTGCTTCTAGACAGTGCTCATAACCAGACGCGAGATGTGTCCTCGAGAAATTAATTACGTATTCGTGTGAGACGAAAATAGTTTACGTGTTATAAAGTGCAAGTATTAAATAAAAGAATCTCATAGCTCCCTATATCAGTGAAGTGCTATTTAATTTGAGTCAAGGATTAATAAAAAGGAGTGAATTAAAAATAAAAATCTGTGTAAACCTACATTCTTGTTGCACCACAACCCCGCCAAGATATCCATGTCTCTAAAATAAATACTGACGCAGCCAAGGCAAACATAAATATAATAACTAAAGAAACAGTTAAGTTACAAAGTTAATATTTTTAAACTTGGGGCAAAGGCCACCTGAAAGTACAGTTGGTACGAAAGCTACCGGAAACTGTTTACTATACGTGCGGTTGCAACTACTACAAGTTCAGCTCCCCAACAGTTGAAATATAATGCAACTCCTTTAATACATCTTCCTCAAACTGGCTTTCAATTCGTAGTAGCAACTATCTACTTCAAAATATAAAACTGGATATGTAAATAATGCAATGATTACATATCAGTTTGTCAGCGATGACCTTACTTAAACATTGTAATTGCGCAATTTGTGTTAATTAGCCGCCAACTAACCGTGAGAAAATATGACAACAAGGAATGTTTACCAAGTCATTTATATTGTTTCATACTATATGGAATTTCATGTATTTCTGTTTCCAAACCAGTACGTCAAATTGAGATTTTCCGTTCAGTTACTTTCCATACTACAGAACCAACATATGAATGCACTGGCCCTGCAATGAGCATATGAAACATATAACTGTGCCCATTTCTAACATATTTAATGACTATTTCGACATACTATGAAACAAAATACCGTACGTAATTGCGGAGAGAGTTGTTTCTGGACTCGTTTCGATATTCCATCCTCCTCCTGAAAAACACACGTAAGTAACTATTTCTTGATATCAAGAAATTTCAAATTAGTAACATACCAATCTTAACCTTTGAATAATTTAAAGTCACAAAATAAATCGTTCCATTAATTAAAAACTGCGTATAACGTCCTCAGTATGTTACACTTTTTTATTCACTTGCCAATTAAGTAATATATTATAAATATTAAACATTGCCTAAAAATATAGAATTATTAAGAAAACAAACGGTTCACCTTGTATTTGTCATTTATTAGATTAAGTGCAAATGGAAAAACCATAATCAGAATACAATAGGTTTTCCAGTGTGTGAAACACAAATCATAGACACAGAAAAACACAAATAAAACTTTAGGTTGCCTTTAAAGATTGACTTAAGGATACTTAAGCATAAAATAAGTCTAGTTAAGAGTTCTCAATAAAATCTTTATGCACAAACTGTCTCTCGCAACTAAACTTCTTACAACGATTTACAATCCGAAAACATAAAAAACCGGCTTCAATATTTTTTTGAACGCCATAGTGGCCAAAGTTCACTCCGAAATCGAATACAAAAAATGCTTGCGGTCTGAAATTTTGAAGCACACACTTCAATATGCTCTGGAACAACACTTTAGCTCTGGCCAGATGCGTTGTAATACGTTTTATTGACCGAGCGAGGTAGCGCCGTGGTAACGCGAGCGACTCATATTCGGGAGGTTCTGAGTTCGATCCCCGGCGACCGCCCACTCTGACCCGGGGTTTTTTCTGTGGTTACCCCGGATCGCAGGCGAATCCTGGCGTGGTTTCTTTTCTACCGCGATTTCCTTTCCATCATAATTTTATTTCATTCCGTTTCCTTCTCATCTTTCAGGTGTGCTATTAGGTTTCTTGGTGTATGGCAGTGCCGAACAGATGGTGTGGATGCATGTTCAATGGAAGGGAGTGGTGAACCAAAAATTTCGAAGTGACCGGCGTTTGACGATTAGTGGTCTGGTTAATGTTGTTCTAACCTCACTTTAAAGGATTGCTGAACAGCTTGTATATCGGAAACTTTGTGCGAGGTGGGTGCCAAAACTGCTCACCGTCAGCACAAAGAGCAACGAATTCGTAGTGCAGGGCAGTTTTTGGAGCGCTATAGACAAGATGAAGATGGCTTGTTTTTTTACATTGTTACGGGCGACGAAACATGGATAGCGTACACCAACGCAGAATCGAAACAACAGTCAATGCAGTGGCGCCGTTCCGGTTCACCCAAACAAAAAAGTTGCAAGCAATAGTCGTACGAATCGTATAGATGGCTACCATGTTTTGGGACGAAAACGCGTCATTTTGATTGATTTCATGGACAGTGAATCAACAATTATAGCTGACGGGTATTGTGAAACGCATACCAAACTGAGACGTGCGATCCAAAATCGACGCCGAGGGGAACTGTTGTCTGGCAGTGTGGTTTCGTTTTTGGCTATCCTAATGAGGCTCAGGAGTGGCGATTTTAAGTCGGTCCTATCCACGCTTTGAGAAAGGAGTATTTTAGAAGGTTTGTTTTGTTTCTTTGTTTGCCCCACGTATGCGCACCAATTTGAGAAAGTTATATTTTTGTATTATTATTTGCCCCACGCTTTGGGAGCCAATTTGAGAAAGTTTCGCGTATGGAAAAGCCGATTTGAAGAAGTTATTTTGTTATAGGAGTTTGCACCACGCTTTGGGCGTCAATTTGAAGTAGTTTGTATTGAAGGAATTGTATTATAGTTCAACTGTTGGGGAGCCTAACTTGTAGTAGTTGCAACCGCACGTATAGTAAACAGTTTCCGGTAGCCTTCGCCCCAAAATGTACTTTCAGGTGACCTTTGCCCCAAGTTTAAAAAAATATTATCTTTGTAATTTGACTGTTTTTTTAAATATTATATATTTATGTTTGCTTCTATTGTTAGAGACACGTTTCTCTTAGCAGGGTTGTGGTGCGACTAAGAATGTAAGCTTACACAGATTATAATTTTACTTCACTCCTTTTATTAACACTTGATACGATTTAAATAACATTTCACTGATATAGAGAGCTGTGAGATTGTTTTTATAATTAATTACACTTTTTAACACGTAAACTTATTTTTCGTGTCAGATGAATACATATTATATTTCTTGAGGACACTTTTTGCGTCTGGTTAGTAACGCTGTCTATAGGCAACTGAACTATAAAATTGTAAAATTTTCTCCTTTTCAGTTTCTGATTGGCTAATCCTACTCCAATAGTATACTTCATTTAACTAAAGCTTTTTCTGGTTGTTGATTGGCTATTTTTATAAACTGTCACTAAAATTACATTATTGTTGCTCCAATAATGACTAGTAGCATTTAAACTTCCTTACCCATTATTGCCTCAAGGTTACCTCATTTTTAGCAACTTTAAACTTATTTCTCACAGCTCCTACATTATTAAATTACGTAATATATTCACATAACATTATTACACATGGATACAATAATATAAACATATACAGTGACTGTAATATACACTTTTTATATATTGTTACATACACATATTGCTTTAAGGTGGGCTGTTATTGAATTTATATTATTTAATTAGACTGAAATCATTTAAGTGTTAAAAACACTGCCTCAGCGCTCACCTCTGACTTTCCCATACGAAGTACCCCAAAGCCCCACGTGGTTCGAAGTCTACAGTAAAAGCTGTAGGTCCTCTCAACCAACGCCATCCGCACCGTTACCCTACCATCGGAGGCAACAGATTCCGCCCGTTGGGGGCTTCTACCTCGGAAATGAATGGATGAGGTATCCCCAAGTTCAGATGGCCATATGAGCGTTAGAAACGACCACAACGACTTTTCTGCATTTTTCTCAGAAACTATTAGAGCGAAATTTGCTACTATGATGAGGTTTTGCTGCAGTAGTTATTTATTTTGTGCTACGAAGTACACATGAATTTGAAAGAAAAAACTAAATCGCACTGAAACATAATTTAATAATCATTGAAAATACAAGGGAAAATATATCATTATTTAAACACTCTATGTGCATCATTCTTCATGCAGATTTTTCAAAGGAATAGTAAGAAAAAGGTACTTAAAATTTATGATCTCTCAAAAATTCAATGTAGTGTTACGTTCTTATTCCGGGCGCTAATAAAATGCCCCCGTTTTTAATGTTTTATATTTCGCTAAGTTGCTAACATATTTTTCTTCTGTTTTCACGTAATTGCTATGCAAGCTTGGGAGAAACTTTCATTGTGGTTTTCACCACGGCTGAGGGAATTAAAATTGCTACATTTTATTTGGAAACAAAATCAGTGGTACAAACACAGATATCGTGAATTTAATTGTCAAGCAGCATCATTTCCAAAGACAATACTACGTGTTGCAAAGAAATTTAATGAACAAGGAACTGTTATTAACCGGAATAAAGGAAATTCAGATAGACCAAGATCGGCGAGGACGCGAGAAAATATTGCAGCTGTATGGTTGTCAGTGAATCAGAGTCCAAAAAAGAAAAGGATACCGAAGATGTACAAGAGAACTGATGCTATATTTTACTACTAAAATCATATTCTCTAAAATGTTTCAATTACATTTAACATTTTAACCGTAGCCGTTAGTAATGTTTCACGAGCAACCAAGAGGGAGATCATTAGGCTCTTTAGAATTCGTGAAAACAGGAAAATAATCCGCTGGCTAGGTGCACAATAGATGGGAAACTCCAGAATAAGTCATCCGCACAGAAAAATCAATCAATCGTGATAATGTCAGACGCGGAGACGAACTTTCTTATTCTTGAGAACTAATGAACATGGAGAAAAATTTTTAAAAATAGCCAACAAGAAGATATGAAAGTCACATGCCTAGAAAAAGGGTTGGACGAAAATAGAAAAGCGGGGTAGAGTAGAAAATATCTAGGACGGGAGAACAGATTCTGAGGGGTATCGCAATGCTACTTCGTATCATACTAGTGTCAGGGGAGGTTGCGCCACTCATTATGAGACTACGCGCGCAGAACAACGCCTAAAACAACTGATTTGAGTATTTATCTTAATAAGGGAAATATAAAAGTGCTAGTTTAGATTCAAAATTACAGACGGGGTCATTAAGGAAAGTTTTGTGTGATGTTAAGAAGTTATATGCCCCACGTATGGGAGCTAACTTGAAGTTATTGTTTACGTATCTTATTTACGTAATTTATTAGCCATACGCTTGGGAAGCCAACATGAAGTAGATATTGTCTTGGAGTTTATTTATTTATCTCCACGTATGAACGTCAATTTTGAAGAAGACTGTTTGTTACGTAATATGCTGCTACATATGAAAAGCTGATTTGAAGATGTATTTTTGTTGTTACTCTCCAAATTTTAAAATACTGTATTAACTTTGTTATTAAGCTGCTTCTATAGATATTATTTATGTTTGTTTTTGCCTCGGCTGCGTCAGTATTGTTTTAGAGTCACGTATCACTTAGGGCGTGGTGCGATAAGAATGTAGGCTTACACAGATTTTAAGTGTTTTTTTAATTCACTTCTTTTTATTTATCCTTGACGCAAATTGAAATGCACTGCACTGATATTAAGAGCTGTGAGATTCTTTTAATTTAATATTTGCACTTTGTTAACGGATATACATAATTTTCGTTTCACACGAATACGAAATATTTCTTTAGAGAACACATCTTCCATCCGGTCACTACCAAGGTCTGCAGGCAAATAAACATATTTCAACCGTCAAAACCCGTAAGCTTCTGTATTTCAAGTCTCTGATTGGCTAATCCTAGTCCAATAGAATACCGGCAATTTACTAAAGCTTTTTCTGGCTATTTTAAAACTGTCACAAATTTTACATTATCGTTGCTCTAATCATGACTAGTAACATTTAAACTCTCAAACTCATTATTGCCTGAAGGTTACCTCATTGTTACCTCATTGTTAGCAACTTTAAACTTATTATTCTCACAGCTCTTACATTATTAAATTACTTAATGCATTCACATAACATTATTAAACATGTTTACAATAATATAAGCATTTGCAATGACTGTTACATACATTTTTACAAATTATTACATACATATTGCTTCAAGGCGGGCTGTTATTGAATTTACATATTATATAATTTAATTTAAATTATTCAAGTGTTAAAAATACTGCCTCAGATGGAGTATTCGAGAAGAAACTTTATTAGTGTGGATTATCACATAAAAGGGGCCAGCGAAGGTGAAATTTCGTGTCTTATTCATCTCCTATGCACACTTCCTGAGAAAAGTGTCTCATAACCAACCAACGATCATCCTCTACCTTGAGCATCCGGCAAAATACTAACCTTCTCCTAAAACATACACCCGCCACCAGACCAACCACCGTACGTTTCCGCTTCACTATGGATGTTTAAAATCAGGTAAATTTTATTGGCGCATCCTGTATATCTACCCATTGATTTATACAACGACAAGATTATATAAGAACTGTAAATTAGCCGTGCATTTATTTTGTGAAAAAATTAGCCATTACAGTGCTTAAAGGCTCAATTTCAATTTTGATAAATCATCTGTATATATAATCATCGGTAAATATGCATTATTTTGTCTATATAATAATATACTCTGTTGGATATTGGGTTATATGAATAAAAATGAGTATAAAGTATAAGCTTCACTTTTTAAGTAAATACTCGGTAAGGATAAAACCTTTCCAGTATCTACTTTATTTACTTACATTTAAGTGAACAAGATGGCTGTAGGGATGGGTTGATACTTCTGTGAGGTGGTAGGCTTTTATTCTTATGAAAACTAGTATATTATCATTGGGTGAGAATATAATCTCAAAGTGTTCTCAGAGTACAAACTTTGAGAAAGTACTTCCTCTTATATTAAGTGTTATTTTTTTCATGCTTTCTTTCTTATATTTTTACTTTCCCTACTACGTATAGTAAGTAAGGGAAGTATTGTATTCCACCCAAAAATTCGATACCGAGATTTCACCAGAAATATATGTTTTGAGACCCCCTGAATCCAAAAAAAAACATTTTTGGGAACATGTCCGTGCGTGTGTCTGTGAACAGCATAACTCAGAAACGAACAGTCGGATAAACGCCAAACTTGGTATTTAGGTTCAGTATCTTCCAGAGATGCCACACGAAGGTTTTAATGAAAATCCCCCGCCCCAAATTACCC
Source organism: Deroplatys truncata (assembly GCA_030765065.1). NCBI lineage: Eukaryota > Metazoa > Arthropoda > Insecta > Mantodea > Mantidae > Deroplatys > Deroplatys truncata. The sequence continues at coordinate 40,094,084 of CM060987.1, read as the reverse complement.
TTTACATAGAACATTTTTCGAAAATTTTAATTTTCTAAAAAATGGCTATAACGATTTTGATTAAAATATCATATTTAAGATATTTTCATGACAAATAAAAGGTATATCTTGAATTTCCTGGGAATGTCTCCAAAAGTATTCTTCATTGTGAACGACTTTTGCATAGCTAGTAAACCATTGAAGATAGACAAAATTTTACTGCACAAAAAATGTAGATCGCGTTAAAATACACCATTTATGTCATAAACATTTTTTTTTGTTGAGTGAACCATTTTCGAGATATTGCTTATTATTCCCTTAAATTTTTCAATACCTATTCTCTCAAATGGGAATTCGTTATTCATTTTTTTGTCTTGTATATGCAAAGAGTATTAACCTGTGGCAAAGAGAATGGTGCTGCACCTAGCAACCAGCTTTTAAGAGAGATGTACATGCTTAAAGGCTACTGTATTTATATATTGTCCTTGCAATTACAAAACAAGGGGAACATAGTACGCCTTAAGTGATAGTCAAATATTTTTAGAACTGGTCGCTATGTGTAAAATGTAATTCTCTTTGCATGTCAAAAGATCGTTTCTGCAAATGTTTATATATGAAATAGATGGAGAATATGAGTAGAGAAGGTCATGTGAGTGTAAGATATCAGATTTTTAATCGTCTATTTGCAACATTTCCTGGTAAGCTTTGCCTTTTTGGCAAAATTGGGAAAGTTGTTGATCAATTCTACTAAATAAAAAAATTAAAGAAACTGTGCAAAGTTTGTACCTATAGTCAATTTACGTGCTTTATGAAGGCATTTCTGCTTATGCAACTCCTTAAGCCTGGCTTACAGATTTCGCCTGAATCACAGTGATATACAGTGTATTCTAAAGTAGCTATATAAATAAACCCTTGGTAATAAATGATAATATCGATGATTAACCTAAAGAAAACAGGTGACTGGTTTGTGGTATTGCATTAACCACACTTTGCACGCCTGTATACCGTAGAGCATGTTGAAATATAACATGAGTTGAGGGAAGCAGCAGGGGCACTGTTATAAGGTAAAGATGGGATTATATTCCCGCTGAGTCTGCCTTCATTTCATTACCAGCTAAACGCATGTAACTCGTTTTCATATAGTAATATATTGCAAAGCACCTCGGCTTCGTTTTTATTTATCCATAGCAATCTTCTGCCCGCAGCGCAGGCATTTCTGATTTCGGTCTCGCATACAGGAAATTATGATCATCTTGGAGAAAATTAAAAAGTAAAAGAATTAATATAGAATGAAAAGTTAGGAGCACACAAGCATAACTAAATTAACATTAGGAACCTATCCAGTTCCCATTGTTCAGACGCATTTCGAAAATAACACCTAACACACCTTCGGGAAGGTGCTCAAGGTCCTGAAGACAATCAAGTGCGTCAGTCTGAACCCAGAGGTCCCGGATTCGATTCTACCCCTCGCAGAATCTGTAAGCATGCCGGATATGAGTGTTTTTTTAAGTTAGAATGATTAAAAACCGAGCCAGTGAGTTGTTTCTCAAGCAAAAACCCCCGATTGACCATAGAAGCTGAAAAGACTATACAAACGAAATATTTAAAACAAATCTGATGTGCTACATTCACGTGACTTTCTTTACCCTGTATCATAGGTATAAACACTTGCCGAAGTTTATTTTTGTGTCTACTTCATTTTAATGGATATAAACCATTCCAGAAATAGCTACATTAACATTTCGTTATAAATTTAAAGGGAATAGGGACAGTCAAATATTTCAGAACTGAACATTACAGGCTGGCCTTACATACTCTTTCCGTGCAGTCGTGAGAAACAACTAAATGTCGACAGGACTTTAAAAGAATAACAAAGTATTGAACAATTCGAACTTTAATAACGGATATTTCGGAAATGGTTTCTGGAACAAAAAAAGGCGTTTGAAATAATTTTGTGTTTTAAAGAGACCTAAATTCTTTGTGTAGTGCGTTTTTGTCTATCGCTTAACGTTTAGCAGTTATACAAGATTCTACAAATTTCCTTCCGAATGAAGAGCATTTCACAGGCTCTTCCCAGAAAATTCAATATGTACATTTCATTTTCATATAAATACCTTAAGTATATGGTATTTTAATCAAAATATCTCGAGCCATTTTTGAGAAAATTAAAGATTTCGAAAAATGTTCCATGTAAAGTGTAGTTGCGTGTGGGAGATTTTCTTGAAAATATTGGTGTCGAATCTTTGGAAGATATAGAACTTAAATACTAAGTTTGGTGTTTATCTTACTTTTCGTTTTTGAGTTATGCTGTTCGCACACACATGCACACGCATGCATACACACAGCACACACACACGAACATTTTTCTAAAAATGCTCTTTTGGATTCAGGGGGCCTCAGAACCTGTGTTTACTGTGAAATCTCACTATCAAATTTTTGGCTGGAATATAATACCTTCTCTGCTTACTATGTATAATAGAGTAAGTAAAATTTTGATGTGTTGCATTTGTGTGATTTTCTCTTGTAACTCAAACTATTCATACAAAGGCTTATTCTTTTATCCAGTTGTTATTAATAAGGTTAAATCTTCATTACACGTTTATAAATTTCGGTGTAGTTATCAGAAGAATACAGTAAATTAAAACGATAGTCATATCCTTTAAAAAATTCGGTCGCTTTGTGCATTACTACCCCCAAAACAGAAAGAAAAGAAAAAAAATAGCGAATTTAAGTTGAAAAGTTTAAAGTATTTGAAAATTCAAACCAATAACAAAGAATGTCTTGGAAGCCAGCAAGCTAACTACCAGGCGACAGAGGCAGTCTGAAAGGTTTTTATTTATCTGTGCCTGTTCCCTGCAATTGCACCGCGAACGCTATAATCACAAATAAAAAATCTAATGTGTTGATTTCACATGACTTTCTCTACTCTTGTACAAACTAGTTTTACAAGCAAGGTGAATATGTTAAGCTTTAAGAGCTGGTTGCTATGTGGAGCATTTCATTCTCTTATGTCCAGGATATAAAAACAACGGATAACGAATTCTCGTTTCAGGAACAGTATAAATATAGGAACATTCAAACAAATAACAAGGAATATCTCGGAAATGGTCCACTCGACAAGAAAATGCATATGAAATAAATTGTGTGTTTTAACGAGCTCTACATTTTTTGTGTAGAAAACTTTTGTCTACCTCCTACGGTTTACCAGTTATGCAAAAGCCATTCAGAAAGAAAATTTAGGATATACATTTAATTGTCCGTAAAATATGTTAAACATATGATATTTTAATCAAAATCGTTAAAGCGAGTTTTGAGAAAATCAAAATTTTCTAAAACTTTCCTATGTAAAAGGTAGCCTGGGGTGGGATGATTTTCTTGATTAAACCTTGTGTCACATCTTTGAAAGATACTGAACATAAATACCAAGTTTGGTATTTATCCGAGTTTTCGTTTTTGAGTTATGTTGTTCATAGACAAACATGGACCTTTTTCTGTTAAATGCTTTTTTTGGCCTCAATACGTGTATTTCTGATGAAATCTCGGTATCGAATTTTTGGGTGGAATGTAATACTTCCCCTACTTGCTATACGTAGTAGAGAAAGTAAAAATAATACAGCTTCCTATCACGTGGTTTAGCTATGGACCGAGGGAGTAGATGTGCTACACATACATTAGCACTGGATAGCTGCAACTACATGACGTAACGTACAGACAATATGTAGATAAAATTCACAGATTACTCGAGAATACCCATACAGAAGGTTCGGGTATGTTTTCATTAACTTTTTGCACTTCTCATTTAAAACATATCAGAGAGGTCCTTTAAGCAGATAAACCGAAGAAAGATAGAGAGCATATAAAATATATTTCCCAGATTACTGAGAGGATCTAAATTAATAACCGAGAAATAAAATGCCAATACAGCAGAATTCATTACATGCCTCAAGGAACCGGCTACTGTGAAGGCGTTTCTACTTATATCAACTCAATGAGTAATTCAATGGGTGCGTATCACTGGGCGAAACCAGCCCTCAAAACAGATTTCACTAAAGGCAAATATTCTTCTTCCTCCCCACTTTAGAGCTTACACTCACACGACTTACAAGCGGGTGCCTGGGATCAGACACCTGTCGGTGAGCTCACACTATGGAACAGCCAGAATGGATGATCAGCCTGAAGCTCGGTATGAGAGCGAGGAAGGAGATGATATGAAATGACGGTGAGTTGAAGAAAACAAATGTGATGATGGAGCAATTGGTAGAATGAATGGCGGGGAAAGCCGGAGAAAACCCGCCCAGACGCCGCTATGTCCACCACAAATCCTACATAAGTTTCCCTGGGGTTGGCCACTCGTAAAGGCAAATATCGTGTTCTAAAAGTAGAGAAATCAACTTTAGCGAAGACTGTAAGGTAAATAAAACAAATGTTTTAACCAATCCTCCTATTAATTCAAATTAAAATGATACAGTATTATCAAATACAGATTTTCTTAACTTTAACTGGTTTACAAAAATATAGAAGCCATTCTTTAAATGAGAGAAAGTGACAAATGAGACGATAGACAGACAGAGATCCAATGGTTACGTGCCGCCGCGATAACGTGTGTGATTCGCATTCGGAACGTAGTGCCTTCGATTCCCGGCGATCACCCACTCTGACTCATGTGTTTTTCGTGGTTTTCCCGATATGCAGGCGAATGCTGGGGCGGTTCATCTTCCACCACGACTCTTCAGCCCTCTCTTATATCCCTCATCTTCCTTATCTGCTTCAGGGTTTTAGGACCAGGCGACGGCAGATTGCGGCTGTGCTCTCTGTGGAAGTTTAATCCTGGTCCAGGGACTGCTCGGCTGGAAGATGCTTCTGGGTGCTTTCGGGAAGGGAGCTCTCCGAATCGGGGCACAATACAGTGAGCTCGGGAGGCATTGGAGACATTCAATCTGGAAAGTTAGGGACTCCGACTATGCTTGCGCCTGTCATCATCCCGATCTAGTCACCCTTCGGGTCTCTACCCTCATCCCTCCCTGCCAGACGTCACGGTAGAAGCGCAATGGGCCGACTGGCCTGCGTGCGATGCTCTGCTCCGTTTTCGGCCCCCCCCCACCGTTTGTCTGTACCTTTACCCTTTACACTGAAAGGTTTATGAGCAGCTTTCTTTTATCCTTCACAGATTTATAAACGAAAGCTTTGAAAAAAGGTAGATATATGTAGCAGCTTTGCGCGTCACCTAACCAATGCGTGAGATATCGCACTTCAGAAGGAAGATAACGCTGCCACATATTATACTGCACGCGAGTTTCCGAAGCTGGCCGCGAATATGTTGCTGCATTGCGAGAATGACATTAATTTTTATCAGTGACATTTAATTTCCAAGACAGGGAAAATGTTAATGTTTAATAAAATCAACTGAAACCGTAAGAGGCTTCTTTTAAATCAAGAACTAAAGGTTCAAACCCGGCAAAGCGCGATGGATTGTTTCGGGCGTAAAAATCCTTAGCATGGCTTCCTTACGAAGGGAAGTAAAGCCGGTGGTTCCGTGTCGTAGATTTACGGCACGTAAAAGAACCTCAAGCCTGATAAAGAGGCCTCTGAGCAAAATTGCCAGTCTTTCACGCCCAGTATTGAATGGGACGCTCAGGACCGCAGCAGTTAAAGAGCGTCCAGAAATAAAACTCAGTTTAGTTTAATTTAAGGAACTAAAACCTGCAAAGTTTTATCTTAAACCCATACATATATACGGTAGTTTGAATAACATGCGAAATGTACAAAAACTTCCCAAGTATTCAATAAAAACAAATAAATGTGAACTTAGTATTTTATTTAATAAGTTAAGAAGAAACAGAAGAAGATAGAATTTTTATTCTTCAGTAAACAACAAATTGTAGAAGAATTCATCGAGCTCAAAATTACAAATAAACAGTTACACGTGAAAGTTAGATATTAAAAATGAATTTATACGCACGTGATAATTGAATTCATATAAGTGACCGTAACATTATTACAAAATTTTGTCATATTACATGTACCAAAAGCAAATCTGATGTGTTACACTCACATGACTTTCTCTACTATGGTAAAACTCTTTTTACAAACTCTTATTCTCCATCTATTTCATACTAATCGAGATAAACATTAGCAGAGACGATCTTTTGACATGCAAAGAGAATTACATTTTACACATAGCGACCAGTTCTTTAAATATTTGACTATCGCCTAAGGCGTGCTATGTTCCCCTTGTTTTGTATTTGCAAGGGCAATATAGAAATACAGTAACCTTTAAGCATCGACATACATCTTAATAGCTGGTTGCATTGTGCAGCACCATTCTCTTTGCCACAGATTAATATTCTTTGCATATCCAAGACAAAAAAATGAATAACGAATTCCCATTTGAGAGAATAGGTATTGAAAAATTTAAGGGAATAACAAGCAATATCTCGATAATGGTTCACTCAACAAAAAATGTATATGACATAAATTGTGTATTTTATTTGTGTAGTAAAATTTTGTCTATCTGTTATGGTTTACCCAGTTATGCAAAAGTCGTTCACAATGAAGAATGCTTTTGGAGACATTCCCAGAAAATTCAACATATACATTTTATTTGACATAAAAGTATCTTAAACATATGATGTTTTAATCAAAATCGTTAGAGCCATTTTTGAGAAAATTAAAATTTTCGAATAATGTTCCATGTAAAGGGTAATCTGGGGCACGGGGATTTTCTTGAAAACCTTCGTGTTGCATCTCTGGAAGATACTGAACCTAAATACCAAGTTTGGTGTTTATCCGATTCTTCGTTTCTGAGTTATGCCGTTCATAGACAGACACTCTCTCTCTCACACACACACACACAGACACACACACGGACATGTTTCCAAAAATGCTTTTTTTGGATTCAGGGGGTCTCAAAACATATATTTACGGTGAAATCTTGGTATCGAATTTTTGGGTGGAATACAATACTTCCCCTACTTACTATACGTAGTAAAGAAAGTACTAAAGAATGATTATGCAAAGCCGTATTATTATATTTAACTTCAAATTCTTCAACACTATATATAACGTAATGAATTAACTATTTCTTAATAAAAGTCAAAAAGTGATTTGTCTGAAGTTATCTTACCTGGAAGTTTATTACATATGTTCAGACCAATGTGTCTACAACTGTTACTATATGTCCTAGATAATCTTATATGTGATGCATTAAGATTTGTTTTGTCTTGTATTGTGGTTGTGAGTTAAGCTACGTTTATTAAAAGCGCAGAAGTTATTTTTAATGATTAACAAATTTAATGATTAATTAAGGCATTATTTTTAAAAGCACCTCTACATGTTTTTTGATTAGTAAAGCATATATAAATCTAATGGCCCTTCTTTGCAATTTAAATACTAATTCCCCCAGCAGAATTATCCCTAAAAAGTATCCCATACTGTAGAAGCGAGTGGAAAAGGGCACAGTATACTGTAAGTATTTGCTTTGTTCCAGTAAGCAAAAGTTTTACTAACTTATTTAACTAAAGCTTTTTATTTAAACATTAAATAAAAGATGTTTCTTTTTTAATGTTTATGTATATAATTGAAATGAATTATACTTTTTAGAGACCTTAGCCTGGTATTGACAAGTTTTTAATAAAGAGTCAACAAAAATTCAACGTCATAGCCGGGAAATGAACACGGTTCTCCCGCTTTCCGTAAGGTTGCTGTAAACACTGAGCTACAGTGACAACAGCCGGTGGAACATTGAATTCCCCAATTGACTCAACTTGTTTCCCAGATAGACCACCAAGGCATCTAACTAGAGATGACATCGTAAGTACTTTATTACTGGGTGCTTATGGGTTTCTTAAGGTTTTTCTTTTTTAATTATTATGTATATAATTAATTGAAATTAATTATACTTTTTAGAGACCTTAGCCGTGTTCAAATACCGGCTGTGGCATTGAATTTTTCAGTTGACTCTACATTAAAAATTTAATAAAAGAGCTAAAATTTAAGATATTTATTTAAACATCCAATAAAAGGAAGTAAAAATAATAAAAAAGTGTTCGTTAGCTGTTCAAAGCCGACATCACGGCGTGTGTGAGATCAACCCGCCAGGGTACTCTTCTAATGTATATAAAAAGGTTAATCCTGTAGAGTTACAGCCCCTGAAGGACCTGGGCCTGTCAAACCGACTGCCGGTCTCACGCACACGTGCGCACGGCAGAGGCGGATGATCCAACCTACACGGGGAGGTGATGTGGCCAGCATCACGCATCCCCAGCCGGAAAGTTGGCCCACGAGGCCAAGACCGCTGCCTATCGCAGCTCCTCACTTTTCTCATGATGCTGAGTGAGCACCGCTCTTATACCGGGCCTAAACTTCGAACCCCTATGGGTGGAGTCGAATCCGGGCGTATTCCTGGCCGGGAACCAGACCTGCTATCCTAGATAGATGGGGTATGCTGTATCTTCCTTCTATACACCATCTGACGGGCGTCTAAAAGCTGGCAGATAGCGAAAGGTTAGAGTTACACTATATATGCCTAACAAGCTCCGTCATTTCATGAAGAACCGCGGCAGAACGTATACTTTTGTATACGCTGGCTGTCATCGTCTATCTAGGATTGCGAAATGACGGGATTCACCGAACATCTGCGACATATATAAAATAAGTGTTTTTTCTATGGCGAAATGAGTTGACTGAAGAAAAAAATAATTCTTAAAAGCAGGGGATCCATTACTGCTCTAGAACAGCTTCAATGTTTGCCATAATATTTCTCTATGTGAGTAACACCACCTATAGTGTAGAGTTTTATCTCTAAATAAGCCATTTAAACTATAAACCAGACAATCCTGCCTAGACAATCCACAAATTTTGATGATGAAGTTGTTGCAATACAACAAGCATTAGAACACACATTCTACAGGACTCTTATAAAAGAAAATAAAGTAGATGTTCTCACAGACTCAGTTTCTGCCATTGAAGCAATAGAACGATATGATAGTCCAGATGAATCTTATAATATTAAGGATGTGAGATCTTGTTATAGATTACTCCAAACAAAATTTCAACGGATATTAATGTGGATACCAGCAAATATGGTGAATGGCAATGAGACAGGACACTTTCTGGTCAAAAAGGGTGTAGTGTTATATTCAAAATCTAAAAAGTGTTGTGAACTATATATAAAACTAAAAAATGTCAAAATTAATATAGAACAAAAGCATGTAAAGCATGTAAAAGCATGTAAAATTTGCAATGCTGACAAGATTTTAAATGGAGAACACCTACTAGAATGCCCAGAATTAGGAAAGCTGTACCAGATGGGAAGATACACAATTTATATTGGCTAGCAAGAGAAAAATTGATGGATGAAAATCCTGCACATTAGATCAACAACACGATAAACTAGGTGGTTAAAATATTGTAAAGCTACCAAATTTACCTTCTTTTTAAAATGGTAACATATAGTGATTTAAGGAATGAAAATTCATATAAGAGTGGCGTTAGAACTACTTAGAACTACTGAAACCAACCGGTCGTTTCTTTTTTACTTTTCTACTACGTATAGTTTGTAGAGGAAATATTGTATTCCACCCAAAAGTTCGATAGGAACATTTCACCGGAAATACATATTTGAGGTGTCCGAATAAAGCATTTTTGGAAACATGTTTGTGTGTGTGTTGAGACAATATTTTATATCATAACATGCTGTGAATCCCAGAGTGATTGTAGTGTGATATTATTGTATGTACAGGATTTTAGATGTTTGTTAGCCATAAGCATTGTTAGGAAATAAATTTGCACGGCCTAACTGAAACTGACAATAGAAGTGGGTAACAATAAACCGAGGGGGTGAGTTGTTTATCACTAAGAAGGGATAAGCAAATGACGTCAGGGTAGCGTGTCTTTTTTAGAAATGGAGGGAATATCTTCCCTAGAGCATATATGTTAGTAGTAGTGTTTGGCTGACCAAAACAGATGCTAAAGTGGGCGCAATTTGGTAACCAATAGGAGCTATATTATAATGTTTAGGCAATTCGAGGTGAAGGAGTATATATTCTCGAGCCATAAGGAAGTCTCGCACAGTTCTGAAGAATCTCTCACGAGGTGCAGGTCGCAGAGTTAGTTACAAAAATGTAAAGTACGCGAAATAATTGGCGCGCGGCAACTAAAACGACTGAAGTTACATTAGGAAATATCACAGTTTCAGTCAGGCGTGTATAAAGATTAAACATGTCAATTATTAATTAAGTGTGACGGCAATAAAAGTCTAGATTCAGATTTTTTTATCAGTGTTATCTTTTAGTAACAACTCCTTTCCGTTTACACGCTCTGCTTAGAGACACTTGCTCGACTGAGTTATAATAGCTAGCCGGAGGACAAAAAATCCAAATTTAAAAACAATTAAACAATAAGCGTCCAACAAATAAGATAACACAATATATTGAGAACTGCAACAGTGTCTGTCTGTGGCCAGCATAACTCATAAACGAAAAGTCGGATAAATACCAAACTTGGTACTTGAGTTTTCTTGAAATCTTCCAAGGATACGACACGAAGATTTTCAAGAAAATCCCCGCACCCCAGACTACCCTTGACAATGAACATTATACGAACATTTTGATTTTCTCAAAAATGACTCTAACGGTTTTGATTATAATATCATATGTTTAAGATATTTTTATGACAAATGAAATGTATATCTTGAATTTTCTGGGAATTTCACCAAAATTCCTTCATTCTGAATGACTTTCACATAAATGGTCAACCGTAAGAGAGAGACAAAATGTTACAACACAAAACATTAGGTATCATTAAAACACAACTTGTCATACATGTTTTTTTTTGTCCAGTGAACTATTTCCGAGATATTCTTTGTTATTTGTTTGAATTTTCCAATACTTATACTTTTTCTCAAATTGGAATTCCTTATTCGTTTTTTTTATTATGTCTCGGAAATGCAAAGAGAATGGAATGCTCCACGTAGCAACCAGCTCTTAAAAGATTTGAGTATCACTTAAAGCCTACCATATTCCCCTTGCAATTACAAGGAAATTTGTCTTAATGCTAAATTATTGGTCCCACATTCTTCCACAGAAGCCGCGTGTTTTAGTGGTCGGAACTATGAAGCCCGGGACTTAAAAGTATTTACAGCATTGTAAGTCGCCATTGGGGTATGTCATCTCAACACAATTTGAGATCTCCTTGTGGCTTGCCAGGAAGAATGTGAATAGTTGGGGAATTAATGTCATGCCGGTAGTTGTCATAATAGCTCAGTGGTTAGAGCAACCAGACGGAGACCGGCTGTGGCATTGAATTTTTCAGTCGTCTGATTCTATCTTTCCAACCTTGTCCAACACACGGCTTATGTGGAAAAACAATTAATTCCAATATAATTAAGGTTATAATCTGTGCGTCGGCTGGAGACTGAATTGCCGCCATGCAAAGTTTGAACATCTGTGAATATAAAAACAAATGTGCCAACGTAACAGGTGCGTATTTGCGGAGGAGTTGAATATTTTGAGTGGAGCCTAACAACTGAATATCACCAGATTCTAGTAAGTTATTCCATAATGGAAGAAAAATGTCAAACTTGTACTTTAGTAATATCTCGTATATATTATCCTCTATAGAATTATTTGTCTGTGGTACTCATTTAATTACGAAGTGTTCTAATATTAAAATCGGGTAATAAATTTCCACCATCTCTGTGCATAGATTTAGCTCTAAACGGTTTCAAAGCATACTATTACTAGAGTTATTTTTGACTGTAATAAAAACGAGAGTTTAGCAATTTAACATTTGGCAACAATGAACGATTGCAACCACCCAGAGTTCATGACTTTAAATTAAAATAAATTGTTACTAAATAATTAGATCAACTTGCTTATATCTTGGGCCAATTGCGATATGGATCAAGGTGTTAAAGCTCAACAATGTTTGAAGTTCTCGATAACATCTAAAGCTAAAACGGGCTGTTCAGATGATAATATAACACTTCCTGGCTCAGTGGCCGGAAATGACGTATTACATCCGGCACGCGTGTGTATGTGGGCAAAGGGATTACATCTAGGTTGCCTAATTAAGGGAAGGTGGCAAGGAATTTCACGGTTGGGCACCGCCAACAGATGTCACTGGCGTAGCGAGTGCTCTTGACTACCAACTACCTCTGTGCCCGTTGAAGGGTTACTAAAGCGCCCCCTAGGGCGGTAGAGGGACACACCACAAGGGATACGGTCGGGCGGCAGGCATGATTAACGCTGCTTCTCGATAATTGAAATAGAATCGATTTGTGAACCGCTGCGAGATCCAAGTCATTGCCCAAGTTTTGATCCCTAGAGTGCGCATCCATCCGTCCGGGGGGGGGGGTAACGAAAAAGAAAATCTCGTGTTGGGTATCAGGAAGGGCAAGCTGTCAGACGCACGTGATTGCAGGACACGCGTTTCTCCTCACGTGTTCCTAGCAGTTGTACCTCGAGGATGATGCTGCAAGCCTCTGGGCTCAAAGGTATACAATAAAAACATCCCCTAAGGGAAGAATACTCCTTTAATTGGAGAAAACACGTCTTACTCAAGCTTTCTGCCTAAACAACCACAGCAAAATGCTGTTCTTTATACAAGACAAGTTGGAAAACACTGTTACATTCGCATGACTTTCTCTGCTCTCTATCGTTTATTAGTGGCTCTATAAATGATTCTTTGGAAAGTTTATTTTCCTATCTACTTGATTTTAATCGAGATAAACCTTTGCAGAAATAGCTATATTACATGTTTCGTTATAGATACGAGGGCTGTACCAGAAGTACTTGACTTAGCAAAGAAAGCACAAAAATTTTGCGAAAAAAAATCTTTATTTCTCTACATAGTCTCCTTTCAGCTCGATACACTTTTCCCAGCGATGTTCAATAGCTTCGATTCCCTGTTTATAGTGAGAACTATTGAGTTCTGCAAAATGGCCATCAACTGCAGATTCAAGCTCTTTACTGTTGGCAAATCTTTTACCACCAAGCCATTTCTTCAACTTTTGAAACAGGAAATAATCAGAGCGGGCTAAGTCTGGCGAATAGGGTGCATGAGGAATCAATTCGAACTTTAACTCTTTGATTTTGGCCATGGAGATAATGGATGTGTGGACTGGTGCATTGTCTTCATGAAACAGAACTTCCTGTTTCGCTAAATGCGGCCGTTTTTACTTAAGTTCTATAATTCAAACGTTGCAATAAGTTTGCATAATACCCTCCATTGATTGCTTTTCCTTTTTGAAGGTAATCAATGAAAATTATTCCACGCGTTTCCCAAAAAACTGACGCGATGACCTTGCCTGCAGATGAAATTATCTTCGCCTTCTTTGGAGCCAAATCTCCCCTTTTAATCCACTGTTCTGACTGTTCCTTCGTCTCAGGTGTGAAGTGATGGACCCATGTTTCACCCATGGTTATGAATCGACTCAAAAGCTCTGCTTTATTGCAGCGAAACATCGCCAAACACTCGACTGAAACATCCTCACGACGCTGCTTTTGTTCCATTGTGAGTAAACGCAGTACCCATCTTGCGCACAGCCTTCTCATTTCTAAATTTCCAGTTAGTATGCGATTTGCAGTACTTTTTGAAATGCCTACGATGTCTGCTACCTCACGCAATTTCAATCGACGGTCATCCAATACCATTTTGTGGATTTCTTCAGAATTTCTGGCGTGGCCACCTCATTTGGTCGACCACTGCTATGTTCTTCTTGGCAGCTCGTACAGCCTGGCTTAAACTCTGCCACCCAATATTTTACTGTTGTAAACGAAGGAGCAGACTCCCCCAGAGTAGAATCTAGCTCAGCTTTAATATTAGTTGGACTAAGACCTTTCAAATGAAAGTATTGTATCACATTACGATGTCCAGTTATATTCATATTTACAAATTCACCGAGAGATTTCACTATTAATGGCTGCCACACAATTAATGAACAACGTAGAATCGTCAAACTTCAAACTTAATCTTTATAAGGGCGGTACTTTCTATCATAGTCATTTGTTTGAAGCAACAATCACTATATATATATATATATATATGTCAGGTCGGGTACTTCTGGGACTGCCTCGTACAAAGGGAAGAACGATAGTCTCATATTTAAGAACTGACGCCTTAAAATTTCATACTCTTTCCATGATATCGCGATAAACAATTGAAAATCGACAGGACTCTAAAATAATAAGTATTGAACAATTCGATTTATTAATAACGAATATCTCAGAAATCGCTGATGCCACAAAAAGTTATTTGAAATAAGTTGTGTGTTTTAAAGAGATCTACATTCCTTGTGTTGTGCAGTTTAGTCTATCGCTTAACGCTTACTAGTTATACAAGATTATTTTGGAATGAATAGGACTTCACAGGCTATTCCTAGAAAATTCAAGATATACATTTCATTTGTCATGTGAATTAACTAATATCGGGTACCTCTGCCTAAAAACTTGATAAAATCGTTCCAGATGTTGAGAATGAAGATCCGCATCGACTACAAGTCTATTTGCAACAAGTTCCAAGTGAATCACATCTTCAAAATTCCACCAAACTCAGATCATTATTGTAGGACCGACAGATTTTCTTTTAACGACAATGTTTAAAGGCTGACAGGTATCGAGCCACTGCTTCGACATGTCAGGTTTGCGGTAACGCGCCCACTTTTCATCACATGTAACAATTCTCCTGATAAATCTATCATCCTAGAGATTAGCGACAGATATCCACTTTACGTTAAGCTTGATCAAGTCTCAATTCATGTGGTACAAATTTACAGCTTCTAAACGATTTTTAAATGTCTTAATATGACAAATTATGGCATCTTTTGAAACACTAAGTTCTTCTAACAACCTCCGAGTGCTTGTCTGAAGATTTTCTTCCAAAACTCTGTGTGTATTCTCGGTATTCCATAACTTGGGTCTTCCAGAACGTTGTAAATCTTTGTTTTCGTCTCCATTATTGAAACGCTGGAACCATCGCTGTGTTACTCGCTCAATAACGACACCTTCACCTTCGACTTCACCTATACTATGTAATCAAAAGTATCCGGTAACCCCCACAAACATCGTTTTTCATCTTAGGTGCATTGTGCTGCCACCTACTGCCTAGTACTCATTATCCGCGACCTCAGTAGTCATTAGACATCGTGAAACAGCAGAATGGGAAGCTCCGTGAAACTAACGGACACCGATTCGGTGTCACTTGTGTCAGAAGTCTGTACGAGAGGTTTCCACACTCCTAAACATCCCTAGGTCACTGTTTCTGATGTGATAGTGAGTGGAATCGTGAAGGGACATGCACAGCACAAAAGCGTACAGGCCGACCTCGTCTGTTGACTGACAGAGACCGCCGATATTTGAAGAGGGTCGTAAAGAGTAATAGGCAGACATCTATCCAGACCATCATACAGGAATTCCAAACTGCATCAGGATCCACTCCAAGTACTATGACAGTTAGGCGTGAGGTGAGAAACCTCGGATTCCATGGTCGAGTGGCTGCTCATAAGCCACACATCACGCAGTAAAATGCCAAACGACGCCTCGCTTGGTGTAAGAAGCGTCAACATTACACGATTGAACAGTGGCAAAACGTTGTGTGGAGTGACGAATCACGGTATGCAATGTGGCAGTTCGATGGCAGGGTGTGGGTATGGCGAATGCCCGGTGAACGTCATCTGCCAGCGTGTGTAGTGCCAAAAGTGAAATTCGGAGGTGGTGGTGTTATGGTGTGGTCGTGTTTTTCCTAGAGGGGTCTTGCACCCCTTGTTGTTTTGCGTGGAACGATCACAGCGCAGACCTACATTGATATTTTAAGCATCTTCTTGCTTCCCACTGTTGAAGAGCAATTCGGGGATGGCGATTGCATCTTTCAATAGATCGAACAGCTGTTCATACTGCACGAACTGTCACGGAGTGGTTACACGGCAATAACATCCCTGTAATGGACTGGCCTGAGTCCTGACTTGAATCCTATAGAACACCTTTTGGATGTTTTGGAACGCCGACTTCGTGCCAGGCCTCACCAACCTACATCGATACCTCTCGTCAGTTCCGCACTCCGTGAAGAATGGGCTGCCATTCCTCAAGAAACCTTCCAGCACCTGATTGAAAGTATGCCTGCGAGAGTGAACGCTGTCATCAAGGCTAAGGGTGGGGCAACACCATATTGACTTCCAGCATTACCGATGGAGGGCGCCACGAACTTGTATGTCATTTTAGCCAGGTGTCCGGATACTTTGGATCACGTAGTGTATTCTTCGAGCTGCGGCAGCAGGTTTATAATCTTGTTTCCAGTAGTGCTTTAGAAGGACTCTAACCTCAAACTTAGTTGCCTCCATTTTAAAACCTTGTATTACCAACTGCTGGTTGCCCACATTTTAACAATACGAACAACCACCATAGCACCCTATAAATAGTATTGACAAAAATAAAAGCATATATACGTACGATGTAAACCCAATTAAAACCCGGCATTACTTATGAGACAACCTAATACCTTTAATATATAGTATTTTAATCAAAATTGTTAGAGCTATTTTTCAGAAAATAAAAAATTCGAAAAATATTCCATGTAAAGGGCACTTTGGGGTGGAAATGTTTTCTTGAAAGTCTCCGTCTCGCATCTTGGAAGGCACTAAACTTAAATACCCAGTTATGTTTTCATCCGACTTTTCGTTTTTGGGTTTATGTTTACACACACATAAACACACACAAACACATGCACACATTTTGACATTCATATATCTTAAACGTGTGGTATTAAAATCATTTTGAAAAAATAAAAAATAACGAACAACGTTCCATGTAAGAGGTAAATTGGAATGGGTAATGTTTTGAAACTCTTCCTGTTGCATCCTTGTAAGATTGTGAACTTTATATTTAAGTTTGGAACAACCGACTTTTCATTTTAATATACTGTTCATACATACATTACATTACATACATACCTACGTACATGCCTACATACCTACATAAGTACATACCTACCTACGTACATGCCTACATACGTACATACCTACCTACGTAGATGCCTACATGCCTACATATATACATACCTACCTATGTACATACATACCTGCCTACATACATGCCTATTTGCCTACGCACATATATGCCCACCTGTCTACATGTCTACGTACATACATACCTGGCTACATGCCTACGTACATAGATACCTGCCTACATACATACCTGCCTACATACACACATCTGCTTACATGCCTACATACACACTTGCCTGCCTGCCTACCTACTTACATACATACCTATCTACCTACATGCCTACCTACCTACATACATACATACCTGCCTACCTACCTACATTCATACATACATTCCTGTCTACCTACATACATACATGCCTGTCTACATAGATGCCTACCTACCTACATGCCTACCTACCTAACTAACCACCTGACTACCTGCCTAACTACCTAACTACCTGACTACCTGCCTAACTACCTAACTACTACTAGTGCAACACCCCCTGATATCATACATGAAAATTCCTTCCTCCTGGGGATCACCAAATGTGCAACTTGCGTTACATCAATCTGCAGCACGATAAATAAATAAACTGCATCTGCGGGTTACAACAGTGACATAACGAGTCCCATTTTCGCCAACTGTATACTAATAATTGTAGTACGATCCACGGACTTATAGATAGACCTAGGGATGTTTCCATCTGTCAAAATAAAAGAAAACCATTGCGAAATTGCGAAAGAAAAAGTTTGTTTTAAAGAGTTGTGCTAATTTAGTAGGTATAACATCAGAACTAAATACTACATGCTCTTGGAGAAAACGAAATTTTATAGGTAAATTATTACAATGTATTCTAAATATAACATTTGTTAACGTGTGCGAAGTTCTTTTTAGGGCCACAAATGCACGCTATCTGTTCTTTCTCCATGTAACTGTAATTCTTTATTATCCCTAAAGTTCTGTCCCAGAAGTACCCTACCTAACAAAGAAAACGCAAACATTTTGGGAAAAAGCATCTTTATTTATCTACATAGTCTCCTTTCAGCTCGATACACTTTTCCCAGCAATGCTTCCCCATTCATACTGAGAACCGTCGAGTTCTGCAAAATAGCCATCAATTGCAAACTCCAGCTCTTCATTGTTGGCAAATCTTTTACCACCAAGCCATTTCTTCAACTTTAGAAACAGAAAATAATCAGATGGGGCTAAGTCTGGCGAATACAGTGCATGAAGAAGCAATTCAAACTTTAACTCATTGATTTTGGCCATGGCGATAATGGATGTGTGAACTGTGAACTGGTGCATTGTCATTATGAAACAGAACTTTCTTTTTCGCTAAATGCGGCCGTTTTCGCTTGATTTCATCATTCAAACACTGCAATAAGTTTGCAAAATACTCGCCATTGATTGAGTTTACTTTTTGAAGATAATTAATTAGATAATGAAAATTATCCCACGCGCATCCCTAAAAACTGACCCATGACTTTGCCTGCAGATGGAACTGTCTTCGCCTTCTATGGAGCCGATTCTCACCTTTCAATTCATTGTTTTGACCGTTCCTTCGTCTCAGGTGTGAAGTGATGGATCCATGTTTCATCCATTGTTATGAATCGATGCAAAAAATACGTTTTATTTTTTGCAGCGAAACATCGCTGAACACTCGACTGAAACATCCTCACGACACTGTTGTTGTTCCATTGTGAGTAAACGCGGCACTCATTTTGCGCACAGCTTTCTCGTGTCTAAATTTTCAGTTACTGTGCAATGTACAGCACTTTTTGAAATGCCTACGATGTCTGCTAGCTCGCGCACTTTCATTCGATGGCCATCCAATACCATTTTGTGAGTTTTCTTCACAATTTCTAGCGTGGTCACCTCATTTGGTCGACCACTGCGATGTTCGTCTTGGCAGCTCGTACGGCCTCGCTTAAACTCTGCCACCCAATACCTTACTGTTGTAAACGAAGGAGCAGACTCCCCCAGAGTAGAATCTAGCTCAGCTTTAACATTAGTTGGACTAAGACCTTTCAAATGAAAGTATTGTATCACATAACGATGGCCAGTTTTATCCATGTTTAAAAAATTCGTTGAGAGGGTTCACTGTTGATGGCTGCCAACCAATTACTGAACAACGTAGCATTGTCAAACTTCAAACTTAAGGTTTATAAGGCGCGGTACTTTCTACCATAGTCATTTGTTTGAAACAACCGCTATATATACGTCAGGTCGGGTACTTCTGGGACTGCCCTCGTATGTCATATCACCTTCTATTCTTTTGTCTAACTGTAAGATATTTGATATAAAATTTCTACGTAATTTTAAGCAAGCTGCATTAAGTAAGAATTATTTGCTCTACTAGTAGCAATTGGCACTGGTTACCATCATATGCTGCAACTACTACATGATCCGTATCTATAATGAAAAGATATACAGTGTTTTTCTCTCACACTGGAGCTGCTCGTGCACCGGCCACCGCAGCTCGGACTTCCGCCGAAACAGTTATATTTAATATCCCGCAACGCCGCAAATCCTCGCAGCTACAGTTAGAATTACCCTAATAATAAGCATATACCTTATCATAAGGGATCTTAGAAGTATTTTTCTTTTGTATCCAAATATTTCTGTCATCTTAGGAAATTAGCGTTCACAATATCCCAAATTGAGTGAATTTCTTACCTGATGTTTTCTTGTAGTTCTTATAATGTATGGGGTTTGTTCCACACACTAAGCTTCAAGTTTCCCCATAGATAAACATCACAAACAGTTAAATCAGTGGATCGCGAGGGCCGTACTACTTCCCTAATTACTCTATGTTCAAAAATTTCCCGAATTAAATTGAATGACCTATCAGCGGTATCTTAGCAGAGTTTTGTTGAACAAATCCAGATACACACTCCACGTCGGTCAGCTGTTCAAAAATGGTGTACATATGACATTTCTATATGCATTCATTGCTTGTTCAAAAATATAGGCGCTATTATGCTACATTTATGCAAGGGAATCCCGTGTATAAAACCAGATTTCTCTATTTCGCAAAATGCAATTACAGAAATATACACACTCTAGATGATCACGTGAAAAATAAAAGTGTCTAGTAAACTTCCATAGTTAAGAAGAATTACAATTAAACACCTCGCAAGAAAATCTGCCAAAAGTGTTTGTATAGAAGGACAGTTCCAACTTTCTTAGAAGGTACGAGGGTGACACTGAAAATTTCTAGGAAATCAAACGAGGATCAGTTTTAAAAAATTAAATATTGTATTGTTTTTTTTTTAAAATATTCCCCGTTTAACAAGAAAACATTTTTGCATTCCATGAAATGAGTCCTTAAGCAATGATGCCACTATTTCTGAGGTACTTCAGGAAGCAGGCTTTTTTTATAGAAACCTATATGAATCTGAGCTACTTTAATGGGCCATAATTTCTCTCTGAAAGCCCGTACAAATGTGAAATTTGTTTTAATGATCTAAGTGGCTCTGGCAAAATCAGTACCACTGCCATTTGTTGGCTGTTTTGTTGATTCGATGGTAATTATGGGCATTGCTGATATTGTTGAGTCTTTAGTATGGAGTACTCTCTTTGAGAGCGTGTTTTTATTGTGAAAACGTATTGGAAGACAAATTCGTTGATAACAACACAACGGGAATTTCGAAGAGAATTCAATGTGCGCGAGTAAGAAAGCTGGAGACCACTGGTGAACTCGTCAGTGAGAGTGGAAAACAGACCATTATGAGTTTAGATTCTGTTGATAATAAGACACTTAGTGAACTCTCCAAAGAAAGCATTGCGTCGATTGAGTCAGCAGACAGGCTGTTTATATGGCACATGCCATATGGTGCAGCAATTGAAAGAAGCAGATCATGAACAGCAAATGCGTTATTGTCGATGGCTTCTTATTCCACGTCCAGACACTCTCTCCATAATGTAGTTTACAGATGAGGCATGGTTTCATCTCTCAGGCTACATCAACACACAAAACAGCTGATACTGAGCTGCTGTAAACCCCCATATCCACGAAACATCACTGCATATGAAAAGGTTGGAATATGGTGCGCGGTGTCAACTTCCGATTGTTGGCCCCATTTTTTTACTTTCTCTACTACGTATAGTAAGTAGGGGAAGTATTGTATTCCACCCAAAAATTCGATACCGAAGTTACACCGGGAATATATGTTTAGAGACCCCCTGAATCCAAAAAAAGCATTTATGGAAACATGTCCGTGAGTGTGTCTGTGTGTCTGTGAACAGCATAACTCAGAAACAAAAAGTCGGATAAACACCAAACTTAGTATTTAGGTTCAGTATCTTCCAGAGATGCGACACGAAGGTTTTCAAGAAAATCCCCCCACCCCAGATTACCCTTTACATGGAACATTTTTCGAAAATTTTAATTTTCTCAAAATTACTATAAAGATTTTGATTAAAATATCATATGTTTAATATATTTTCATGACAAATAAAATGTATATCTTGAATTTTCTGGGAATGTCTCCAAAAGTATTCTTCATTGTGAACGACTTCTGCATAACTGGTAAACCATAAGAGATTACTACACAAAAAATGTAGACCGCGTTAAAATACACAATTTATGTCATATACATTTTTTTTGTTGAGTGAACTATTTTCGAGATATTGCTTGTTATTCCCTTAAATTTTTCAATACTTATTTTCTAAAATGGGAATTCGTTATTCATTTTTTTGTCTTGGATATGCAAAGAGTATTAATCTGTGGCAAAGAGAATGGTGCTGCACCTAGCAACCGGCTATTAAGAGATATGTATATGCTTAAAGGTTACTGTATTTCTATATTGCCCTTGCAAATACAAAACAAGGGGAACATAGTACGCCTTAAGCGATAGTCAGATATTTTTAGAACTGGTCGCCATGTGTAAAATGTAATTCTCTTTGCGTGTCAAAAGATCTTTTCTGCAAATGTTTATCTTGATTAATATGAAATAGATGGAGAATAAGAGTTTGTAAAAATAGTTTGTACAAGAATAGAGAACGTCATGTGAGTGTAACACATCAGACTTTTTTGATACGACTGCAGTGTATACGGACACCTTCAATACTTTGTGGAGCAGCTGGATGATATCGAAGGTTATTTCCAGCAAGATGGAGCAACGTGTCATACATCTAACTTCTCCATGCAACTTGTAGCTAGTTTCTTTGATAATCGAATAAGTTCTAAAGGTCTGTGCCCGCCCCCCAGATCATCTGACCTAACTGACCGCGCCGGACTTTTCTATCTTAAAAATAGAGAGTACAACAATAGACTTCGGACAGATGCTGAACTCCGTGAATCCATTAGTAACGAAATAAGCAATATTGGCTAGGATACTCTTCGTAGAACGCCACAGAATATGGTGAAACGTCTGCAGATATGTATGGATGCCGGTGGAGGACACTTGCAGCATTTTCTCGAGGGACAATGAACAAGTAATCTCCCAATTGTATATTATATTGTTCTAAAGTTGCACACGCTATTATTAGTTCAGGAGTTATGATCCATTAAAGTGGTTCAGATTTTTACGGATATCACTATATATTCTACTGCTTCAACTGATGACGAAAATGTGATTCCACGCATGTTATCTTTAATTTTTGAAAAAAAGAAAAGAAATCGCAAGGTTCTAGGTTAGGGCCCTATGATGGAGGGTCCATGGTGCTGACCTTTAGGGCATCCAGATTCTCAGTTGTTAGTTTTGCTGTAAGCGATGATGCGTTGACATGATGTCACACTATTTTTCCTTTCGGACGTTTTTCACGAACTTCTTCAAACAATTTGCGGTAAACAGACATTTGCGTACCAATCGGCAGTAACGGTACGTCTATCTTCTAATGCTACAGTAGCAATATTGCCAATTTTAGAAACAAAAACTAGCAACATTATCTTACCAGTACTGCGAATTCGCAGCCTTAGGTTCTGTTCGAAAGACCAATTGAGGCGACTGATTTTTACTTTTTCTACTACGTATAGTAATTAGGGGAAGTATTGTATTCCGCCCAAAAATTCGATACCGAGATTTCACCGGAAATATATGTTTTGAGACCCCCTGAATCCAAAAAAAGCATTTCTAAACATGTCCGTGTGTGTCTGTGAACAACATAACAGTCGGATAAACATCAAACTTGGTATTTAGGTTCAGTATGTTTCAGAGATGAGACACAAACGTTTTCAAGAAAATCCCCCCGTCCCAGACTACCCTTTACATGGAACATTATTCGAAAATTTTAATATTCTCAAAAATTTCATGGAAAATAAAAGGTAGCACATAGCAACCAGCTATTAAGAGATATGTCTGTGTTTATATTGCCCTTGCAAATACGAAACAAGGGGAACATAGTCACCTTAAGCGATAGTCAAATATTTTAGAACTGGTCGCTATGTGTAAAATGTAATTCTCTTTGCATGTCAAAAGATCGTTTCTGCAAATGATTATTTCGATTAATATGAAGTAGATGGAGAATAAGAGTTTGTAAAAATAGTTTGTACAAGAGTAGAGAAAGTCATGTGAGTGTAGCACATCAGATTTTTTCTGCTAATCCTGCAAAACGTCTCAGAATGCCACAACGAAATTACAGCCCGTACCACCGCAGTCCTTTCCTTGGTCGAAAAGGCTCTCTTACGTCACGTAATCCTGGTGGCTAACCAAGAACTGTGCTTATTACCAGTAAACGTCTAAGATGCTAACCAACTATAGTTGCTGTTGGTACAACAAGGGTGATGACGTCGCGATAATGTGTGAGAATCCATCCGGGAGGTCCTTGATTTGATTCCCGTTGAACTGGCTACTCTGGCCTTGGGTTATTGTGCGGTTTTTCCAGTCGGTAGACGAATGTTAGGATGTGGTGCATTTTCTGGTCATTACATTTCGGAGTCGGAAGATCAGGCCAATAAACGGCTGGCGATGCGTGTGGCCTTAAGTAGCTGTCTGTTCAGGCGTCGGTGTATGAGAAACGAACTCGCAGCGTAACCTCCGCTTCGGGGTAAGATTTAATTGGGTAACGGCGTCCTGGAGACGTTAATGACCCCGCCTGCATCTGAGCCCGCCGCCCCGGATCTAGTGACCATCTGTGTCCTTCGCTTCACCCCTTCCTCCCGGAGGTATAGTAGGTACAATAGATCTCCTATGTGCTCCCGTGCTTCCTAATCTACTCTGCTGTTGCTATTTAGGTTCAGTATCTTTAAAAAATGCTACACGAAGATTTTCAAGAAAATTACGCCACCCCAAACTACTCTTTACATGGAACATTTTTAAAATTTTTGATTCTCTCAAAAATAGCTGTAACGATTTTGATTAAAATATCATGTATTTAAGATATTTTCATGGCAAATGAAATGTATATCATGAAGTTTCTGGGAATAACCTTAAAAGTCCTCTTCGTTCTGAATGATTTATACATAACTGGAAAACCTTAAGAGGTACACAAAATTTCAAAACACAAAAATGTACATTTATGTCTGTATATTTGTTTTTGTGTGGTGTGAACCATTTCCGAGATATTTCTTTTTATTTGTTTCAGTTTACCAATACTTATACTTTTTCTTAAATGGGAATTCGTTATTCGTTTTTTTATGTCCTGGACATGCAAAGAGAATGGGATGTTCCACATAGCAACCAGCTTTTAAAATATTTGACTATCTCTTAAAGCCTACCATATTTCCCTTGCATCTACAAGAACATTAGCAATAAGATTAACATCCATTTGTAAAAATAGTTTGTACAAGACTAGAGAAGGTCATGAGAGTTTAAAATCAGATTTTTTTGCTATATAACACTTATTCTTGTTATTTTCGTTGTTAGTACTCAGAAATTGAAACTGTGAGCATTTGTAGGTTTGAGCATGAGTGCAGTTATTTAAAATGATTGTTCCATAGGTATAATAGTCTGAAATTTCTCAAAACGTTAATAGAGGCACACAGTTATTAAGAAGAAAGCTAAAAATAGGGGGTTACTGAAAAATTTTTGGTTTGATCAACCAGTTTTTGAGCATTGTATTCCCTCTTAACCGCATTCTTTCGCTATTGGTGATCTTAATATTATTTTTTAATAGTACGAGGTGTGATCAAAAAGTTTCCGGAATGACATCATAAATACTACACAACAGTTTATTTTGTCTAATTTGCACTGTCACCCTCGAAGTAGTCTCCTTGGGAGTTGATACACTTGTCCCAGCGCATCTACCACTGCTGGAAGCACCTCTAGAAGTTCTCGTCTTTCAACATGTTCAGAGCCTTCTGCGATTCGCGATGAATGACATAATTGTCCTCAAAACGGTGTCCTCTGAGCCGCATTTTAAGTTGCGGGAAAAGAAAAAAGTCTGCTGGTGCCAAATCTGGAGAATAGGCGGGATGAGGAAGAGTATTCATCCTATTTTTATCCAAAAATTGGGAACAGAAAGGGGTGCTCGGGCGCATTGTCATGATGCAGGAAACATGTCCAAATTGTCTTTCAAAATGCTTTGAACACTTCCAAAGGAGAGTCCTAATGAGTCAGAAAGTTCTCTTGTTGTAATGCGCCTATCATTTAAGATAATTTCCCTCACCTGATTGATATTTTCATCAGTTTTGCTGGAACAGGGTTGCCCCGAACGATCTGCATCTTTAACTGATATCACACCACTTATAAATTTCGAAAACCACTCAAATGCTTGAGGTTTGCCCATAACGTCCTCCCCATAAGCTGTTCTTAACATTTCATAGGCTTCTGTTGCAATTTTACTGAGTTTAAAGCAAAATTTGATGTTCGTTCTTTGTTCTTCTTAATCTGACATTTTTGCTACAAGAAAAAATCGCAGCACATGCAAAACACGTGTTCACTTCAGTGCGTCTACCTCGTCACTGTATGGTCACAGGAAGTCACGTGATCTCTTCATATTAAACTCTCTTACCATTTATTAATACATTTATTACTGCAGACAAGGAATATAATCATATTTGGTAGTTGAATTCCACCATTTAAATCTTACCTGAGTCTTTACTGCCTTTGTGTTTGTTAATGTATAGCTACGATTTAACTCTCGCAGCAACTTTATCGAGCGAGTTGATTCCACGGTAACGTGTGAGGTTCGCATTCGCGAGGTCTGCGGTTCAAATCCTGCCAAAACACCTCCTTCCTGGACTGAATGAAGGGGACACCTGGCACCCTCGAGGGATCTATTGTGCGTACACACCCGGGAGAAACAGATGAGTTGAGAGAACCGCAAGAGACACACGGGTTGAAGAGTAAAGTGGCGGAAGGGGATAGAGACGCAACAGTTCCTTAACAGTTTCAGACTTGACCACCCGGCCACGGGAGGGCCGCTCGGAGTCGTCCTCTCCAGTGGGACAGGGGAAACATATCCCAAGCACAAGCCTCTGCGTCATCTGCCCGACACTGACCGAACCACAGCCCGGGAGTCTACCTGAAACATGAAAGGGAAATGAAATGAGACGAAATGGGGCAGAGAGAGATGAAACGTGGTAGAATACACCACTCCTGCATATGCATTTATCAATCAGGGAAAACCACGAAAAATCGATGGTCAGAGTGGACGGCCAGGGATCAAACTCGGGACCACCCGAATGTGCGCAACATACCTTACCTCGGAGCCATTTTGCTCGGTACCGTGCTCCCGGGCGGGGCAGATTTCTCTCTGTCTTCCTAACTGGCAAATCCTTGGCAGGTACTTTAAACTTAAGTCTGGAACGTTTCCTTCCCAAACTGCTTTTCCCAAATATTATTTCATTGCATGTAACATCAGTATTCTGCGTCGTGGCGCAGTGGCTAGAGCGTGGAGCCCTGGTTCCCGGCCACGAAATGCGCCCGGTTTCGATGCCACACATGGGGTGCGGATTTGAAGACCCAGGTATATGCTTGGTGCCCATTCAGCATCGAGGAAAACGAGGAACTGCGATAGGCAGCGATCCCGGCCACGGAGGCCAAAATTTTGGCTGGGGGATGTGTGAATGCTGGCCACATCATCTGCCCACATCTGGTGGATGATCAACCACTTCTGCCTGCGTACGTGGGCGTTAGGTCGGCAGTAGTCGGTTGGCTCATCAAGGTCCTTCGTGGTCTGTAGCACCACAGAAACATTATTATTATTATTATTATTATTTATTGGTATGCATTATCAGTATCCACGCCTGTGGCGCCCTATACAGTAAGAACGAGTGCTAAACTCCACTTAAAAAAAAGCAGCGCCTAACTTCGAACTACAAATTATTGATTTCTTAAAAGTAAATAATCTGCATGGAAAAATCGATCTGCATTCGCTAGCAATGTTTATTTGTTGACCTTGCTACTAAAGCCTGAATTTGACATAGAGTTAATAAAGAAGATATAATTAAAATTGTTAATGTAAAAATTATGAGATTTTGAGTCATGAATTGAATAGTAATGCATTTTGGAAAAAAAGTTAGTAATTAATATTATTTTCGCATAAGTACTATTTGTATTATTCACTGTCGTTGAACATGCATGCCTTAAGTACAACGTTGAGGAATATCGGAAATATAAAGTATTCGAATTCTCGTATTTTCATTATTTTTTGCTTGTTCCATTTATATGTGTGCATAACTAAAAAAAACAAAAAGTGGGATAACCGCCAAACTTAGTTTTTCAGTTCAGTATCTTCGAAGTATGTGACACGAAGATTTTGAAGAAAATACCCCCACCCTCAGCTACGGTTTACATGGAACATTTTTCGAAAATTTTTAATTTATAAAAAAATGGCTACAACCATTTTAATTAAAATACCACAAATGGAAGATATTTACATGACAAATAAACTGTATATTTTGAATGTTTTGGAAATAGTCTAGGAAGTCGTCTTCATTCGGAAGGAATTTGGTAAACTTTAAGCAATAGACGAAAACGCACTACACAGAAAATGTAGATCTCCTTAAAACACACAATTTATTTCCTATATGTTTTGTTATGGCGTAAGCCATTTAAGAGATACGCATTATTAATAGTTCGAGTTGTTCATTTCTTGGTCATTCCTTTCAGAATTCAGTTGTTTCTCGCGATTGCATGGAAACAGTATGGAATTTTAACGCCAGCATATACCATCCAGTTCTTAAACATTTGACTGTTCTCTTTGAATTTATAAGGGAATGTGTAATGTAGCTATTTCTGTAAAGGTTTATTTGGATTGAAATATGCTATAAGGAAAAATAAGCTCTAATGAGAGTACTTTATACACACAGTAATAAAGATATAAGTACAGAAAGCCATGTGAATGTATCGCTTAACGTCACTCTCACTCATATAGGACGGGGAATAATCCTGGCTAAAGAAAAGTTCCCATTTCCACCCTGGAATCGAACCCGGAACCTCTGGATTTGGAAGTAGCATGTTAAACACAACACCACACCACAGAGGCAGTCTCCAAATTCTTCCTCGTTCTACAATGCTGCATCTTGTATCGTAATATACATTGGAAAAGGAATGCCCCATGTATGGGAGCCAACTTGAAGTTATTTTCTTTAGGAGTTTATTGATGTTTTATTTAGCTCCACGTATGAATGTCAATTTAAAAAAAAATGTTCTGTTGAAGTTTGCACCACGCTTTGGGCGTTAATTTGAAGTAGATTGTTTGTTACGTAATATGTTGCTACTATGTAAAGCCGATTTGAAGATGTATTTTTGTTGTTACACTCCAAGTTTAAAATATTATATTAACTTTGTTATTAAACTGGTTCTATAGATATTATTTATGTTTATGTTTGCCTCGGCTGCGTCAGTCTTACTTTAGAGACACGTTTCTCTTAATCAGGGCGTGGTGCGACAAGAATGTAGGCTTACACAGATTTTAAGTTTAAATTCACTTCTTTTTATTAATCCTTGACACAAATTAACTAGCACTACACTGATATCAAGAGATGTGAGATTCTTTTATTTAATACTTGCACTTTGTTAACGTGTCTACTTAAGTTTCGTTTCACACGAATACGTAATATTTCTTTAGAGGTTACATCTTACATCCGGTCACTACCAAGGTCTGCAGGCAACTGAACATATTTTAACCGTCCAAAACCCGTAAGCTTCTGTATTTCAAGTCTCTGATTGGCTAATCCTAGTCCAATAGAATACCTGCATTTAATTAAAGCGTTTTCTAGCTGTTGATTGGCTATTTTTAAACTGTCACAGAATTTACATTATCGTTGCTCTAATCATGACTAGTAACATTAAATTCTCAAAATCATTGTTGCCTCAAGGTTACCTCATTGTTAGCAACGTTAAACTTATTATTCTCACAGCTCTTATATTATTAAATTACATAACGCATTCACATAACATTGTTAAACATGTTTACAATAATATAACCATTTGCAATGACTGTTGCATACATTTTAAAAATTATTACATAAATATTGCTTCAAGTCGGGCTGTTATTGAATTTACATATTATATAATTTAATTAAAATTATTGAAGTGTTAAAAACACTGCCTCAACATTTATCTTTAATTGATAAAGTTAGACAAAGAGAGACTTTATATATCAATACCAAGAGTATGTGACTAGTTTCATACTTCATACACTTGATAATTACCACTTCTTTTATGTTTTTTCGAGATATGTCGCATTTCCTGTTTTACCAGCAGTTTGGTGCGACTGGTGGTGTGTCGGCGCTTCCAGAAATCTCGATATGGGTGCGTTAGCAAGACCGTCACCAGAAACCACCTGCCGAAATGCCCTAGAGGTATCGCCTCTGCACTGGGATCGATATCATTCAACACAATGGTGCAGCGACACAAGTACTATCCAGAGGCATATTTTACACACGGGTTTTAATTGCATTGCTCCAAACAAAATCAAGACGAGTGTATCTTTTTTACACATTTAAATCCGCATAAACACTTTTGCAATGTTTAGAGTTGAAGGTATAGTTATGAAGGCCTTCCATGCAGCTGTTTCACGAACCCAGCATAGAAACTTCAAACAAGAATAAGCTAAAATAACAGAAATGTCATATTTCTTATTATTAATGGGCAAGGGATAATTACGATAAGATCACAGACCTCGTCACAGAAATATGATTAAAGTGTGTGCTGATCGCACATTAAATTAATATGTAATTCATCTGATGTGCGTAACTCTATTCATTAGGTTCCAGTTATTTTCCTCCATGATGCGCCATGGGCGCACTGTCTTCTGTTTGTTGCGCTTGTAGCTCCCCGGGTAAGTGTTCTTATGGCTAGTATAGCGAATTAACCGAGCGAGGTGGTGCCGCACTATCGTTTGCGACTCGCGGTCGGAAGTTTCGGGTTCGATCCCCGGTGGCCGCCCACTCTGACCATTGGTTTTTCGTGGTTTTCCCTGGTTGATATAGGCGAATGCCGGAGTGAGAGTTTGACTCCGCTACCGGGACGCCTGTCGAGCCTCTACTGCTGGGTCGTGTTTCTACGATCCCATTAGAGGGACGCCTCCGAGCGAACCTGTGGCCGGGTGTCAAGCTTGGGACTATTAGGGAACTATGCATCTCTGTTGTCTTGCGTTGGCCTCCCCTTGCAACCCATACGTCTCCTGCGATTCCCTCACCTCATCCGTTCCTCCCGGGGGTGTGCGCACAAAAGATCCATTGGGGGTCGAGACGCTAGGTGCCCCTTCGTTAACTAGCCCTATCCTATGGCGAATTAATTCATGGTTTTGTGAGTTTCTAAATTACACACTATCTGGCGTTTCATGATCGTTCATTCCTAAGATGGTTTAGGCTGCAAAACGTGTGTTTAGATCACTTTATCGAGGGGAACCTTTCCATGTGACATACCCCTGCCGGTTTTGCTAATTGTGTAGTGGAATGTTAGTTAATATATTTTATGCTTTATAATCTACTTCAGGTTTGGGCATTTTTCCCGCTGTCAAGCGACCTCCACCCGTCCTCTTCTCGTTTGTTTGCAACACACAAGCAGTCTTCGAATTCATAATTTCATTTTTAGTTATTTTAGCAAGAATAACAAAAAGTGCACAAATTCCCTTTTCAGCTTGACAGAGCAAGTTCTTACTGTTTTATACTTTCTTTATTATATTCTAAATAATTTAATTATTAAAGTATGAGATAGCATTCTTTACTTATTGGTGGAACACTGCTTACAAGATGCGTTCCACAAGAATTAATAGCGCATTTAGGGAAGAATGGGCCCTCTCATATTTTTTAGTATACAAAGATGCTACAATGTACTGTGTGTGTGTGCATGTACTCGTGTGAGTTTATATAACTAAATTGCTTAATAGTATGAGGGAAAGCGAATGTCATTAGTCGTGTTTTGTTTGGAGGACCTTATGGTGATCATTTTAGGACAGTTTAATTTTTTTAAATGGGAACCTACAATTAGGATCAATTTAAATTGACCCTAAAATGTGAAGTAGGTATTTTTCTGCCCCACGTATGGAAGCCAATTTGATGATGATGTATTGAAGGAGTTGTATTATAGTTCAACCGTTGGGGAGCCAAGCACTTGAAGAATTTGCAACCGCACGTATGGTACCCGGTAGCCTTTGCCCCAATTTTTAAAAATATTAACTTTGTAATTTGACTGTTTCTTTAAGTATTGAATATTTATGTTTGTCTCGGATACGTCAGTATTATTGTTAGAGACACGTTTCTCTTAGCAGGGTTGTGGTGCGACTAAGAATTTTAAGAATTACAATTTTACTTCACTCCCTTTATTAATGCTTGATACGATTTAAATAACACTTCACTGATATAGAGAGAGAGCTGTGAGATGTTTTTATTAAATACTTGCAGTTTTTAATACGTAAACTATTTTTGTCTCACACGAATACGTATTATACCTCTCGAGGACGTGTCTCGCGTCCGGTTAGGAACACTGTTTACAGGGAACTGAACTGATTTAAACCGCCTAAACTTGTAAATTTCTGTATTTCAAGTCTCTGATTGGTTATTCCTAATCCAATAGAATACCTTCTTTTAACTAAAGCTTTTTCTGGTTGTTGATTGACTATTTTATAAAGTGTCACTAAAATTACATTATTGCTTTCAAGAATCACAAGTAACATTATTAAGCTCTCAAACTCATTATTGCCTCAAAGTTACCTCATTGTTAGCAACTTTTAACCTATTATTCTCACAGCTCCTACATTATTAAATTAAGTAATATATTCACATAACATTATACATGGATACAATAATATAAACATATACAATGACTGTAATATACACTTTTTATATATTGTTAAATACACATATTACTTTAAGGCGGGCTGTTATTGAATTTATATATATTATATAATTAGACTGAAATCATTTAAGTGTTAAAAATAATAATGACCATCACAACGTTCTCCAAGTAGAACACGACTATGGCATTTACTTTCTCCCATAATATCAAGCAACTTGTATTCAAGACCTTTCTTTCTACAACACTTAGTTTTGGAGATACTGTACATATATAAATTGTGTGATTTAAAGAGATCTACATTTTTTGTGCAGTACGTTTTCGTGTATCAACGTTTAACAGTTGCATAAGATTATACAAAATTCCGTTTGAATGAAGCGACTTTACAGGCTCTTCCCAGAAAATTAAAGATACACATTTTATTTGTCATCTAGTAGTTTTAATATATGGTATTTTAATCAAAATCGTTAGAGCCATGTTTTAGAAAATAAAGTTCAGAAAAATGTTCCATATAAAAGGAAGTTGGGTGAGAGATTTTCTTGAAAATCTTCCTGTCGCATCTTTTGAACTTAAATACGAAGTTTAGTAATTAAACGAGATTTCATTTTTGAGTTATACTGTTCAGACATATACACGGACATTTATCTAAATTTTTTTCTGCTCAGGCGGCTTCAAAATTTGTATTTCTGGTGAAATCCCGATATCGTATTTTTGGGTGGAATGCAACACCTTTTATCCACTAGGTACGTGGTAGAGAAAGTAAAAGGCTTGGGATAGTACACCTGGCTCTAATAGTAAGTCAACACTTCATTGAAGCAAGGTGTAAAAACCTTAAGTATAGAGTATTGTTTGTTCATTTATCCCGAAAATTTATAAGCGATATTATATTTATTTGTTCCATTTGATAAGTATGAGATATTTTCAGTTTCATACTTTTATTGCATGAATAATAATAAATAAAGCACTTGATTTTGTTTGTCATTTGATGCATACCTTGAGTTTTAGTAAATAGGCATTTCTAGCTTTCCAAAGCTAGGAATCGCATTACGCCACTGCTCAGATATAGTGGCAGCTACGTTACGTCACAGTACCCCACCCTCCTGGATGTGATACGCGCTCGCCCATACCTGGTCTACTCCATTGAAATTGTGGGCGTTATGTTGAGAGTTTTTATTCCTTAATTTTTTAGAGTTTATGCTTGTTAATCTGTGCGGAGTTTATGGTTTATTATTTTGTGCAGTTGTAATGATTATGTGTTAATTTATTCAGCAAACTATGCACACTCCGGGGTAATGCCAGTTTCTCCCCGCGTCATTTGTTAGGTTTACGTATATTCCATTGCCATAGACATATCGTCAGCGTGGATCATTAATGTAAAATGGGCAAAAATGTTAAATACAGTTACGACTTTATGCTTATTCCTGGTTGTGCACATTATTATTGTAATGTAAAAGCAGAACTATTGTTCACGTTAGAATGGTAATTTGCCATACGAATATCATAAACGTATCATAGTACAATATGAGATTGAAAGATTGACAAACGAGGCCGCAGGAGGAGTATTGTAATATTTAGTTACGGTATGTGTATAATACAACTTTATCTACTTTAGTTACGTAATATTAATTTTTTTGTTTACTTTGGTATTGCATTTTTATTTCAGATGTAGTATTAGGAATCATTAAAACAGTACACTGCATTGATACATAGTTGATACGTGTGTATAGTGGGCCATGTGTGGTTTATAGACGACTTGTTTGTAGGTTTTTGTTTGAAACTGAAAAACATGTGTACTTGATGAATTAAATAAACTTTGAAAAATGAGTTCTGACGAAGATATTGCAAACGCAGCTAATTCGTTTATAGATAGTTTAATTCCTAATAAATCCCGACTTAAAATATTGTTTAAAAATATTTTTGTCAATGTTTATAATAAGTTAAATTGTTTGTATTTTGTTGATTATTTATGTATGGTTCACAATACGCAACCACTTTCGTGATAAGGGTTACATTACGAAAACCGTTACGTAATAGGAGCTTCGTTACGAAACTAGTTAGGTAATGGATAGGTTTAGAACGGTTTGTGTTTTTAATATTGTAAAACTGATATTACGTAACTAAAGTAGACTAACACATTTTACCAAACCATGTGGGCAGATTGTAATGTATAAAGATGTTATATATGCTGCTGGTTTAAAATCTTTAACATTAAATAAATTCACACTGAACTTTATTTTGTGGTATTTGGGGGCAAAGGAGCTGGTCCTGCTGATTCCGCAGTACTATAGTCCTTCTGTATTTTGATTTTGAGACATTCATTTTGAGAAATTCAAAGTGCGTCCATTGCGCTGCAAGTGTATATAGATAAAACATATTCAGGGTGCCATAATATGGACATTTCTTTTTTTGTTGTGGAAGAACCAGAAATAGTGCACACCTCTGACTTCAGAGATGCGTGGTTGCCTGTTGAGTTATCAGTTGAGTCATTCTGAGCACATTTGAGCATGTTTTACTCAATTATTTAAAACTTCTTTGTCTGAAAGGTACGGAATGGTCGACGAAAATCGACTATTGACTTGGATCGAAGACATTTCTTTAACATTGATCCCAGAGGCTTACTTCGGTAAACATGGATTGGCAGTACTGAGGGAGGTGGCGCCGCGGTAATGTGTTCGACTCGCATTCGGGAGAACCTGGGTTTGATTATCGGTAACCGCCCACCATGGGCTTTTTATGTTTGCCCGGGTCAGCAGGTTACCACGACTTTCCTACCCCTCATTTCCTGCGCCTAACATCATCTTATCTGTTTGGCGATTTGTTCCTTCGGGGGACCCCCTGGGGGTTAGGAGCTTGTGGATGGGCTCGATCGTCGTAGGATGGACTCGATCTGGAAACGTTAGGAAATCCGTCCATGCTTGCGCCGGTCGTCATCCGGATCTGTTCGCCCTTCGGGTCTCTCCTCTCATCTCTCCCTCCCGGGGTTACGGTAAAGGAAAAAAGGTCCATCGAAGTCTACTTGTGGTGGTCTGCCCCGTTTCCTGCATTCGTCCGTATATTTACCTTTAACCATGGTATTTACCTTTGATTTATTTCCCAACATTACAGAGGCAAAACGTAGCATGTAAAGAGCGGTCGCTGTATGGTGGGGCCACAGATCGCGTGTATGCTAGTCCGCATGCACTGCAGTGACCTCGGCATTTTTCGCTGCGCACTAGTGGTGAATGCCCAAGGCTACGTTTTATCAGCTGTTGCATGTGATTTAGTAGAGTGTTCTTGTTATTGTTGCTGTTATTGTCTCTACCACAAATTCACGCTTGAACAAAGAATTTTTATGCACTGTACGTATGTAGACCCGAATCATCTTGACAGGTGTGTAGAAAATTTCTGGAGAAATCTCCTGATATTCCTGTTTCAGGCAGGGAAACTGTAAGATTCTGATTAATAAGTTTAGGATAACAAGATCGCTAAACGTTAAACTTAGCGAAAACGAGATGTTCTAACGTAGAAAAAAATTGACGAAGTTGGTGCATCTATTTGTAGGGAACCCTAAAAATAATGTATATAGAAACAATCCCACACCATAGACAAACTTAAGGACAATATCAGAACAGAAATTATCAGAATTACGCAAGATGAACTTATGCGTGGGAAGGAAATTTTATCCCAAGATGCCAGGAATGCCTGAATGCAAATGGATATCACTTTTATAATGTCACCATATATTGTTAGTACTCATTGTAGTACACATTACCATCCTCGTAAGTAACGCGGAGCATTTAGAACAGAAAATCTCCTGCGTAATAGCGCACGTAGCACGCATTCTCGCGGCCCTGCAATACAGCGAACGGTCTGTATAGACCACTAAAAATTATGCCGCGAAGCGTCATTTATTGCCGTGCGACACGAAATCGCTTGCATAAATGAGGCCTTAGCCTTAAAATATCGTATGCTGCAAAGTGTATTATTGAATACGAAACGGAACACTTGGATCGCTCTTACGCCATGTATATACAGAACGAGGGAAATTTTTCTGGGACTCTTACGTAAAGCGGGAACGTAATCGTATGCAAATTCACGTTCCATCAGATAGGGCAGATATTGGAAATAGTGCATGGACTGGGCTCAAGAGGATAACCACCACCAAGCGACCGTTCAACTTATCTTCACTTCGAGATATGCATCGATTTATTCGCTGTACAGCGTCGAGAAATCCGCACTCGAACCGTGAAATGTGCTTCTTCGGCACTTTTTGTGGAAAACAAGAAGCTCTGGATGGAAATCAGTACACCTACCCCTACAGCGTTTATTCTCTCTGCACCCCGTTTATTTAGTTATTCATCTACTCAAAGCCTCCTCCAATGATCTCGTCCGGAAGCAATGATTCATTTTGCGAGTTCTCGCTGCTCAAAAACAGTGATCGTATTCCCTCACAAAGAAAGGGCTTCGATTCAAACAGAAAGGCTTTTATCCAAAACCACCTGACTGCCCGACGTTGCAAGGGTAGTACTTTAAATTCGAAAGACGATTTAATAAAGTTTATTTATCTCCCCCTGCTCTATATGTAATTACAGTACAATGATCCAGAACAACTTTATGGCGAATTCTACACTTTATCGCTTACAATTGTAATTTGATTTAGCCCCGACTATTCCTAATAATGGATGAAAAAATTCTATGATATTCACACAAAAGTATATGAAACTAAGTTTCTTAACCACCGCTGATAGTCTTCTACTTCTGGAAATGCTTCATAGCCTAAAAGCACCTTTAGGAGATAAAACAATCATCGGCCGGAAGGAGTAATTTTTACTTTCCCTTCCAGGTACCTAGTATATAGAGAAGATATTGCATTCCATCCAAACATTCTCTACTGAGATTTCACCGGAAATACATGTTTTGAGGAGATCTGATCCAAATAAAGCTAAAAAAGCTTCCGCGTGTGTGTGTCTGCGCTATATTTGGTTTTCTAAAAAAAATGTTTCTAACAATTTTGATTAAAATGCCAAACGTTAAAGATAAATGCATGACAACGTTTATATCTTGAATTTTCCATGAATAGCCTGTGAAGCTCACCTTATTCGAAAGGAATTTTGTATAAGCTTGTATAACTGGTAAACGTAAGCGATAGATGAAAACGTACTACACAAGAAATGTAGATCTCTTTAAATCGCATAATTTATTTCAAACAACTTTTTTTTGTGGCAAAAGCCATTTCTGAGGTATCCGTTATTAAAGATTTGAATTGTTTAATTCTTGGTCGTTCTTTTAAAGTCTTGTCAAAATTCAGTTGTTTTTTGTATTGCATGGGAACAGTATGGAGCTTTAAGATCAAGATATAGCGTCCAGTTCCTAAAAATTTGACTGTCGCAGTTCTCTTTGTATGTATAACTAAATGTGTAATGTAGCGATTTTCTGCAATGGTTTATTTGGATTAAAATATATTATTTAGATAAATAAGCTATAGAGGTTTCAGATAATCAGATTATATAATCATTTTTAAACCGTTGTACCTTATGTTTGAAGCTATAGGTATTTATTATTTTGTAAAAACTACATAGTTTTCGTATAATATTTCGTTTGCTTCCATATTTTGTTACCAAATGTTTTGTTAAACACCAACTAATATTAAACGTCTATGCTTATTTTTTTAGTTCCATTTATACCCCGTGTTTAACTACATTGGTCTTATCGGCGGACTTTCCTTTGGAACTTATTGCCTGTTGCCAATGGTGTTAACTCCTATTCTGTTGTCGTTGGGTTCCTTGCACTTTTTGAGTTTTAATGATTAGATCATACTCTCGTTCATACTTCCAGACTCTGGGAGGATAGTGAATAACCTTGGCTAGAGAAAAACTCTCACTCCCCCAGCCGGGAATCGAACGCGGGACCCCCTGCACAGCAGCCAGGTGCTCTACTAACTGAGCTACCGGGCCAGCTACTTATTTTCTTATACGCTTTCGTAAGTAAACATTTACTATTAAGATTCTTAGGCTCTTTTCAAAGCAAACCTCGGTTAACAATAATGTTTCAGCTAGGCTTAAAAGCTAACAGTTATCCAGTGTGTCGTCCTCCGTGGTGTAGTGGTTACTATGCTAGCCTCTAGTTCTCGAGGTGCGGGTTCAAACCCGGCGGAGGGCGATAGATTTTTTTCGGGCGTAAAAATCCTTAGCATGGCTTCCATCGGAAGGGAAGTAAAGCCGGTGGTCCCGTGTCGTAGATTTGCGGCACGTAAAAGTACCTCAAGCCGGATAAAGAGGCCTTTGAGCAAAATTACCGGTCTTTCACGCCAAATATAGAATGAGATCTAAGGACCACAGCCGTTAAACAGCGTTCATAAATAAAACTCAATTTAAGTTTAGCTATCCAGTGCCATGAAAATATTATAAACGAATAGGCTTTCAGTATGAATTTTGGATTTCACGAACTGTTTATTAGTGAAATGATGTTCATATATAATTCCTTACATACGTTTTCGTTAAATTAATTTGGGTTTTAAGTGAAGTTTATTATAGTTGCTGTATTCGAGAATTTTATTGTTGAATGGGTTTTTATTTTTATTAATTGGTTATTTGTTACTTCCCTTTAAAGATTTAATTAACTAACTGGAATTCATTTATCAAGGAAACCTCAAAATGTTTTCTAGGTTAAAAACATCTTTGAAGTTTAATTGTTAATAACGTTTGCTGCTTTCTTATTTGGCAGATTTTAATTTCCATCACGTAACCATTTAAGGATACATTTGAGAGCGATACTGTATTCAGCAAATATTAAAGCATATTTCTCGCATTTAATTTAAATTTCACTTACATTTTATTCCATACAAAATGTTCCGTAAGTTGCAATATTTAATTAATCTTTCTAAGTTTTAACAAAACTCAGAACCATTAATAATAAAATTGCATATTGTACGTTCTTCCTTGTACAGTGTTTTTCCTTCACACTGTGGCCACTGCACGGCTGCTCGAGCGACGGCCTCCGCAGCTCGAACTTCCGCCGAAACAGTTATAATACACGCGCAATCGCCTCACGTTGTTATAATGGATGTTTTCTGATCGAGCAGTAAAATATTTGGATATTCATCTTTATCGTCGGTTAACATGGCATACCCACATTAACACTAAACTCAATTAGCATACTTTTGTTTCCATAAGCTTTATCCGATTCTAAACCGCAAATACTTTCTACGACTCGACTCGACTCGACTCTGCTGCTACACGAGCATTCTGCAGCCACTCCTCATGTATGCCAGGTCTATGTGGAGCTGTGCTTCTCCTACTAAGATCCAACGGCCGAACTTGAAGTAGTTGAACCACGTACGGCACAAAGTTTCCGGTGGCCTTCTCCCCAACTTTACTTTCCGACGGCCTTCGCCCCAAGTTTAGGAATCAATGTTGTATTTTTATGTTTCTTTAAATATTATGCATATGTTTAGGTTTGCCTCGGCTGCGTCAGTATTAATTTGTAGAAATATGTATTTCTTAACAGGGTGTGATGCGGCTAAAGAATTAGGCTTACACAGATTATAATTTTTACTTTCTCTACTACGTATAGTAAGTAGGGGAAGTATTGTATTCCACCCAAAATTTCGATACCGAGATTTCACCGGAAATACATGTTTTGAGACCCCCTGAATCCAAAAACAGCATTTTTGGAAACATGTCCGTGTGTGTGTCTGTGTGTCTGTCTGTGTGTCTGTCTGTGTGTGTGTGTCTGTGAACAGCATAACTCAGAAACGAACAGTCGGATAAACACCAAACTTGGTATTTGGGTTCAGTATCTTCCAAGGATGCGACACAAGGTTTTCAAGAAAATCCCCCCACCCCAGAGTACCCTTTACATGGAAGATTTTTCGAAAATTTTAATTTTCTCAAAAATGGCTCTAACGATTTTGATTAAAATATCATATGTTTAAGATATTTTTATGACAAATAAAATGTATATCTTGAATTTTCTGGGAATGTCTCCAAAAGTATTCTTTATTGTGAACGACGTTTGCATAACTGGTAAACCATAAGAGATAGACAAAATTTTACTACACAAAAAATGTAGATCGCGTTAAAATACACAATTTATGTCATATACATTTTTTTTTGTTGAGTGAACTATTTTCGAGATATTGCTTGTTATTCCCTTAAATTTTTCAATACTTATTTTCTCAAATGGGAATTCGTTATTCATTTTTTTTGTCTTGGATATGCAAGGAGTTATAATCTGTGGCAAAGGGAATAGTGCTGCACCTAGCAACCAGCTATTAAGAGATATGTATGTGCTTAAAGGCTGCTGTTTTTCTATATTGCCCTTGTAAATATATTTTACCCTACATCTACAAGAAAATTAGCAATAAGATAGAGTTTGCAAATGTTTATCTCGATTAACATGAACTAGATGGAGAATAAGCGTTTGTAAAAATAGTTTGTACAAGAGTAGAGAAAGTCATGTGAGTGTAACACATCAGATTTTTTTTACTTCACTCCATTTATTAATCATTGACACGATTAAATAACACTTCAGTGATATAGAGAGCAGTGTGATTATTTATTAATTACTTGTATTTTTTAACACGTAAACTTTATAATATTCTCGTCGCAATAAATTTTTGTCTCACACTGAATACCTATTAAACTTCTCGAGGACGCGTCACGCGTCAGTTAGGAACGCGCTCTACTAGCAACTGACTTCTACCGCTTGAATTTGTAAATGTTTCTATTTCAAGTCTCTGATTGGCTAATCCTTCTCCAATTGAATACTTTTATTTAACTTAAGCTTTTTCTGGTTGTTGATTGGCTATTTATAAACTGTCCCAAAAATTACATTATTGTTGCTCCAACAATTGCTAGTAGCATTATTAAACTTTCAAATTCATTATTGCCTCATGGTTACCTCATTGTTGGCAATATTCGGCCTCTATTATCACAGCTCCTATATTCTTAAATTACCTAATACATTCACATAGCATCATTAAACATGTACATAATAATATAAACATAAAACAATGACTGTTATATATATTTTATGTATTATATTATACACATATTGCTTTAAGGCGCGCTGTTATTATATTATATAATTAGATTGATATTATTTATGTGTTAAAAATACTGCCTCAGGATATATAGTGTTGTAGTTGTTTCCTTACTTTCTGTTCTTATTGACTTGTGTAGTGTACTCATATATGAGCATCCCCTTTAATTTGTATTCTTTAGGAGTGATATTTTATTTTATTGTTTAGTATATCTGCAATCTGTACAGAACATAGTCGTCTGAGCAATTGATAAATTAAAAAACAGCTCTTATAGCTAAAATTATAATGGTACTAAACACATACATACCTTAACAAAGAGATGTTGGAAATGTAATTTTCTATCCACTCATTTCTGACATTTTCTCAAGAAATTTTCATTTACACTCGAGAGTTCAAATTCCGAAACTAAATGCTTTCTCCCCTGAAGTTTTAGTTCTTACAAAGTGTGGGGATTTGTTGCATATCCTTATTTACCACGAGATGGGTAAATTTCTTTATTTGGGTTTTGTTAATTAATGATGAAAGAAGCGAGAAATTCACTCAATTTCGGATACTGAAATCTCGAGGTGAATGAAAATTTCCTGAGTTGATGCCAGAAATGTGTGGACATAGAA
Organism: Deroplatys truncata; assembly: GCA_030765065.1. Lineage (NCBI taxonomy): Eukaryota > Metazoa > Arthropoda > Insecta > Mantodea > Mantidae > Deroplatys > Deroplatys truncata. Next base: position 40,052,359 of record CM060987.1, on the reverse strand, counting down.
GGGCAACATTTACAGCATATCCTATGACAAGATATATGCTTATTAATAATGGAACTGTAACTGTGTGGACATTAGGCGATTGCGGGGATATTATAACTGTTTCGGTGGGAGTCCGAGCTGCATCGGCCGGCGTGTGAGTAGTCGTGCGGTGGTCACATTGTGAAGGAAAAGCACTGTATTTTAATACGGTTCCAGGAATTGAATTTTACAAACTCTCCAACGTGTTAAAAGTTTGCATTAGAATGTTCAAAATTTTCCAAACAACGAAAGCGGTTTAAAAAAATGTGATGTGTTACACTCGCATGACTTTCTCTACTCTTGTACAAGCTATTTTACAAACGCTTATTCTCCATATGCTTCATGTTAATTGAGATGTTAATCTTATTGCTAATTTTCTTGGGTGCAAGGGGAATATGGTAGGCTTTAAGCGATAATCTAATGTTTTAAGAGCTGGTTGCTATGTGGAGCATTCCATTCTCTTTGCGTGTCCAGGACATAAAAAACATAGTGTAAAGAGCTTTTGTTGACGGGGTGTGCTAGAAAGGCATAAAATGTCCCACGCTGGGAGAACTGCGAACAAAGTTACAGCCCGGGAATTCCACCATTGTCTCAAATCATGTGACTGTTTGGACGCCAATAGAAAGAAATTAACCCCTTCTCAAATCGGACAAATCGCGCGACTAGTCAGCCAATAAGAAAATTAGAAGTAAAATAGGACTGATCGGCTATTATCCTATATAAGCTAAGGTCCGGAAGACAAGTTACGCTTTCTGTTAAATTCACTGGCTGGATAAAACTGGGACATTGAACATAAACTTTCCGCGCCATAACAACAAGTGTAAGCATGTAATGTAAAGAATATCGTGTGCACGACAGTGGCTATTTCAAAGTGAAAGTACTTGTGTTAAGTTAGAATTATAACCGCCAGAAAAATGATTCCGCGTTCATAAATATGTGTGACGTAAGAAACAAAGAAGTATCCAGTGCGTGAAGTTAAGTAGTTTTATGGAAGTTATATGTAAGAGAACAATCTTCAGCGAACAAATTGTGTTTGCGAACTAGCGATTCCAAGTCCAATAAATGGGACAATTATCGCTCTCAAAACTATTGTAAAGTGCTATTGTCAAATATTCACATCTTTATGCGAGCTTATTTTAAGTAAATACTACCAACTTAAATTTAATTAGTGTCTTCAATTTTAGCACGTCTTCTTATGAGGAACACCCTTGAGATCCGCATATCTAGTCTGATACTCAATGCTATTTATCAAACAACTGACAGCAGCCGTGGACAAACAACTTCAAATGTAGCAGCTAGAATCTGAAGACACGACTCTATTAGTAAACAACAATACCACTTCTATTTAGCAGAACAATAGTCCTACAGTGATTACTTTGAGTTGGAAAATTTATTTCTTCAAGTTAACCTTCGCCATTTAAGCTGCATAATTAATGATAATTAATTATCGACGAGGAGAATAACGCAGCAGTACCCACAAGTGGAATACAGCAGGCTTAAGCGATAGTCAGATCTTGTATCAGAAAGGTTGCTATATGATGGTTTTCAAATACTTCTCTTCTCATGACCACGCGAAAACAAAAGAATAGCGACTACCTGTGGTGTTACAGCTCATGAAGGACCTTGACCTACCAACCCGACTGCCGGCCTCGCACCCACCCACTTCCGTACGCAGAGGTGAACAACCATCCAACCTATATGGGGAGGTGATGTGGCCAGCTTCACGCATTCCCCAGCTAGAATGTTGACCTCCGTGGCCGGGATCGCTGCCTATCGCAGCTCCTCCTTTCCTCACGATGCTGAATGGGCACGGTCCTATGCCCCGGAATTAAAATCGCCCCGATCGAGCGCATTTCACTCCACGCACTAGTCCACAGCGCACGGTACAGGATGAACTTAGCAGTTGAAAAAAGTATGAAGTATTTGACGTTCAAATCAATAATAAGGAATACCCTGGAAATGGTTAATGGCACTTTGCAAGAGTGCTTTAACAGATCAACATTTATTATATAGTAAGTTTTTTTTCTCTGTCATAGAATTTATAAATTATACAAAATTCATTCAGAATGAAGGGGATTTCACAGGTTATTCCTAAAAATACCTAAGATACTTACATATTTCATTTGGCATGAAAATGTGTTAAACATGGCATTTTAATCAAAATCATTAGAGCCATTTTTGAGGAAATCAAAAATAACGAAAATGTTTTTGTGTACGAGCAAAGGAAAGTTTCGGGTGGGGAATTTTCTTGAAAGCCTTTTTATTTTTTCCTTAAAAGACGTTGAATTTAAATAAGTTTGGTGTTTAACAGACACAGACATACACACTCGCACTTATTTTCTAAAAACATATTTTTTTTTGGATTCAGGGAGCTTCAAAATTTATTTCAGGAGACCTCTTGCTATCGAATTTTCGGGTGGAATGCAATACTTCCTCTACTTACCTGTAGGTAACTAGTAGGGAAAGTAAAAATGCTTTGCGAAAAAAATTGTAAGTTATATGATAATAAGAAAAAAAGTAGTTACAATTCTGAAGAGTAATTTAAATTCCTTTTTTATTAAAGTGTTTGATTAAAGAATGATACAATATCCCCTAAAATATTCATTTTATCTGCAAAGGTTTCAGAGAAAAGTGCAGCAGAAATTTATAAATTTTAACTTTACAAAATGCTCCCCAAGCGAGGAATGTAGGCTTCAACGACGAGAGGACAACATTGGCCCCTGGCCGTAATACCCGCAAAATTTGTGACATATGCTGGCCTTCCGTCTGAATGCCTTGCCTAAGGCTAGACCGTCTGGGACTCAAACCGCACAGGTGCACTGGAGCAATATTCTGCAAATCCAAGTTTAAGCTATCAGTCTGAAAGCTGTTTGCGACCATATTCTGCTAGGTTTGTTCTGTGTCTATCACAATCTGGAAGGTCCTAAACCTGCCTTCCAAATGTAAATATGCGGGCAAGCGCCTTTTCCGTCATGCTCCTAGCTGTTTTTACTAATCATGTTAATTTTAGGGCGCATTTTACTATGTTAAAATTTCACAATTCAAGGAACATTTTCTCTGACACCATTAATAGCACGACTATCGGAATTCTGCAGCACGTAATAATAGAATTTCCTACACGCTTTGGCAGCGGCGATTTCTTGTAAACATGTTCAAAGAGTGATAAGAGTGATTTGTGTATATTGAGATTATTAATTTACTTCTCTAGAATAAAGTGTTCTTAATACTGTAAAAAACATATGATTGAATAATAATTGTTATAAACAGTCAGTTCTTTTATTAAAAAATGTAACATGTTACATTTACATTACTTTCTCTACCCACTCCTTATAAAACCTTAAGATCCATTCATACACAAAATTTATCGCAAATTCGGCACGAATACAAAAGCACAACCAATTTAATAAATGGAGCCATTCACAATGACTTTTATTAACATAAACATACACAATTTTGTCAGATGCTGGATAAAACCATAGGTATAGGTTATACAACGGAGGGGAACGCCTTGTACAGTGCAACCTACAGAGAGTGGTGAGGTGAAGGAACCATAGGAGGCTACAGATCATAGGCAGACAGGCCACAGAGACGCGCAGAAGTCCCTAACATTTCCAAGCTCGTAGACACGCCCTACAGTTGAGCCGCCGAGAGAGGATGACGAACGACTACCAATCAAGCAGACCTCTGGTGTTCACGCATCAGCGTCATCTGTCCGGCACCGACATACACCACGAAACCTATAAGCACACCCTAAAGATGAGAAGGAAACGGAATGAAAGCGAAATGATTGGTAGAAAAAAAATCTGATGTGTTACACTCACATGACTTTCTCTACTCTTGTATAAACTATTTTTACAAACGCTCATTCTCCATATGCTTCATGTTAATCGGGATGTGAATCTTATTGCTAATTTTCTTGTAGATGCAAGGGGAATAAGATAGTATTTAAGCGATAGTCAAATCTTTTAAGAGCTGGTTGCTATGTGGCGCATTCCATTCTCTTTGTATGTACAGAACATAAAAGAAAATGAATAACGAGTTTAAGAAAAAGTATAAGTATTGGAAGATTTAAAGGAATAACAAGCAATATCTCGAAAATGGTTCACTCAACAACAAAAATGTACATGACATAAATTGTGTATTTTAACGCGATCTACATTTTTTGTGTAGTAAAATTTTGTCTATCTCTTATGGTTTACCAGTTATGCAAAAGTCGTTCACAATGGAGACTACTTTGGAGAGATTCTCAGAAAATTCTAGATATACATTTTATTTGTCATAAAAATATCTTAAACATATGATATTTTAATCAAAATCGTTAGAGCCATTTTTGAGAAAATTAAAATTTTCGAAAAATCTTCCATGTAAGGGGTAATCTGGGGTGGGGGGATTTTCTCGAAAACCTTCGTGTCGCATCCTTGGAAGATACTGAACCTAAATACCAAGTTTGGTGTTTATCCGACTGTTCGTTTCTTAGTTATGCTGTTCACAGACAGACACACAGACAGGCACACAGACAGACACACAGACAGACACACAGACAGGCAGACAGACACACAGACACACAGACACACACACGGACATGTTTCCAAAAATGCTTTTTTTGGATTCAGGGAGTCTCAAAACATGTATTTCCGGTGAAATCTCGGTATCGAATTTTTGGGTGGAATACAATACTTCACCTACTTACTATACGTAGTAGAGAAAGTAAAAAACGAGAAAAAAAATCTGATGTGTTACACTCACATGACTTTCTCTACTCTTGTACAATCTAATTTTACAAACGCCTATTCTCCATATGCTTCATGTTAATCGAGATATCGAGATGTCAATCTTATTGGTAATTTTCTTGTAGATGCAAGGGAAATATGGTAGCTTTTAAGCGATAGTCAAATATTTTAACGCTGTTGCTATGTGGCGCATTCCATTCTCTTTGCATGTCCAGGACATAAAAAAATTGAATAACGCATTTGAGAAAAAGTATAAGTATTGGAAAATTTAAGGAAATAACAAGCAATATCTCGAAAACGGTTCACTCAACAAAAGAAATGTATATGACATAAGTTGTGTATTTTAACGCGATCTACATTTTTTGTGTAGTAAAATTTTGTCTATCTCTTATGGTTTACCAGTTATGCAAAAGTCGTTCACAATGAAGAATACTTTTGGAGACATTCCCAGAAAATTCGAGATATACATTTCATTTCTCATGACATTATCTTAAACATATGATATTTTCATCAAAATCGTTAGAGCCATTTTTGAGAAAATTAAAATTTTCGAAAAATCTTCCATGTAAAGGGTAATCTGGGGTGGGGGAATTTTCTTGAAAACCTTCGTGTCGCATCTCTGGAAGATACTGAACCTAAATACCAAGTTTGGTGCTTATCCGACTGTTCGTTTTTGAGTTATGCTGTTCACAGACACACAGACACACACACAGACACACACACACACACACACAGACACACACACAGACACACACACGGACATGTTTCCAAAAATGCTTTTTTTGGATTCAGGAGGTCTCAAAACATGTATTTCCGGCGAAATCTCGGTATCGAATTTTTGGGTGGAATGCAATACTTCCCCTACTTACTATACGTAGTAGAGAAAGTAAAAACCCATGGGTCAGAGTGGGACCTCCCGAATGCGATCTCACACTTACCGCGGCTCGTTCATCAGACGCTGACACCAAACTTTGCAATCTACAGTTTTAATTTTCGCGTTAATGGGACTCGAGAGATCACTACACTATCGCTGCACAGAAAAGGAAAAGAGAAGAAGAAATGAAGTCAGGTGATGAGAAGTTAATTATTTTATTTGATCATCATCGTTGCCTTTATAACAAAGAGCCTAAATCTTGCAAAGATAATTTATTAAATATATTTGAAAAAGGATTGAAAATTAAAATGATTTCATACCGCATTTATAGACTCAATCTCTCTTTTCTAATGCTCAATAATTCGGTAAAAATCCTGTTTAATATATTAACTTGAATAATCATAATTATTTTGTTTTTTATTTATATTAACAGTAGCTTTATTTTATGAATGAGATCAAGGATCTCTGATTAGGAGAATTTTATTTAAGTATAGATTATATTACTATTTTAATTTATTTAATTATTACGGAATAAATATTTTTTGGTTCAATATGACTTATACCTGAACTTAAATGTGCAAGGAGGTTTTAACTATTATTGGTATTGTTACTATGGTGTCTTTTGAAGTTGTGTGAAATTTTTATTTTGTGTGAAATCTAATATAACACAAACACAATTAATGCAGTTATTAGCAACATAAAATGCACTTCTGCATCATTGTCAATCTCGCAGCCTCCATTTTTGTTGATACTGTAAATGATAATGCGAATCCTGTGTTCATGTTAATGTTAATGTTTCTATGTGAATGACCCTTTACTTTTCCATCTACTTCTTATTAATTGAGATAAATTTTCATTACATATTAACCCATTTCATTGTAGTTATAAGAAGAATGCAGTAAGCTAAAGCGAATAAGATTTTTAAAAAGCGGATTGCTATGTGATGGCTATGAAATTCCAATTTTTTTGTATGACCACAAAAAAGCGAATAGCGATTACCGATTGAAAAAGATATTACAAAATTCAAACTAATAACAAACGATATCTCCTAAATAATTATGTAGTGAGATTTTGTCCATTTCGTACTGTTCACTAGTTATATAAAAGTCATTCAAAATGAAAAAGATTTCATAGGTTGCTCGCAGAAAGTTCAAGCTATAGATTTTATTTGTCATGAAACTGGGTCTTATTTATGGACGCTCTTTAACTACTATGGTCCTTAGCATCCCATTCTATATTCGAAAATTTTGCTGAAAGGCTCTTTATCAGGCTTGAGATTCTTTTATGTGCCGTAATTCTACTTTACTTCCCTTACGAAGGATTTTTACGCCCGAAAAAATCTATTGCCATCCGCCGGGTTTGAACCCGCGATTTCGGGAACCAGAGGCTACCTGGAGCACGGAGGATGACCAAATATCTTAAACATATGGTGTTTTAATAAAACTCATTAGCTATTTTTGAGAAAATAAAAAAGAATCGAAAAATTCTCAGCTAAAGGCTAGTTTGGGGTATGAGAATTTTCTTGAAAATCCTCATGTTACACTTTTGGAAGATGCTGAACTTAAATATCAAGTTTGGTATCTTCCGGGGTTTTCATTTTTGAGTTATGCTGTTCATTCTCTCTCTTTCACACGCCTATTTATCAAACTTTTTTCTTTGAGTTCAGAGAACATCAAAATATGTATTTCCGGTGATATGTGATATGGTATTTTTGGGTGGGATGCATTACTTGACCTACTAGATACGTGGTAGAGAAATTAATAACAAGTGAATAGCGTTTTATAACACATTATGGAATATGTAGTGTACGAATACCCTTGGTATCTCTTGTGAATGGGATAACAATAGTTTAGAATATTTCCAATGAAATACAGTGTGTTATAAAAAGGATTCTTTATCGAACTTAAATACTTAAAACACTCTTTTAAGACCCAGAATTCCGTGGGAGTTTTCTGAACTCTTTGATACGTTTTAAAATTCCTTTCTTCTTTATAATCCACTTACTAACTACTCCCACTATGAGTTATAATCCTTAGAGAAACACATTTATTTTCTAAAACGTCGATTTCTTTATGCGTTTTAGCTTAGTTTCCAGATGGAAAGATACTGCTCCATAAAGAACGGTTTGGGTACATTCCCACCTGATACCCCACCTTTCTTACGTCAGCATGCATGATACGCCTGTCAGTAACGCAATTTGCTATAGTTACCTTTACTTCCCCATACTCATCATTCTTTTGTACTTGGGACAGGTTTGTTTAGATACGGTCGGTTTTATTTCGTTGCCCTATTTCTTGCTCAATGGCTGTTTTGGAATGCGAAGGAACCGTGGAAAATTGGAATGTCAATTTTTACATGTCCCACTGGCAACTTTGGGGTTACAGGTGGTTCAGCAGAACAATAGCAGCACAAAGCAAGATTGCAGGTATTTTACTCAGACACAACGTTCTGTTTATTAGCGATTTCGTGCTCTGATATCCAGTTCTGAATATGACGAATGTCAAAATGAACAACTCATTTATTGTTGATACGTCGTCTAAACTTTCTGTTTCGCCAGCGTTGATCAGATTGAATTGACGGCGCGTTTACTTTGACGTAGGTAATTGTGTATTTTGAAACAAACATAGTGTATAGATAATAGAAATAATTCTATTTGTGTAACCAAACAATTGTTTCGTGTTTTAATGTTGGCTCTGGGTTTTAATAGCGCTTTATGTCGATTATAAAACATGACTTCTCTACCCTCTACCGCTTGGCGGGCATACAAGATATTCTTACGAAAATTTATTTTCCTTTCTACTTCATTTTAATCGAGATAAAGTTTTCCGGAAATAGCTGCATTACACATTTCGTTATAGATACAAAGGAAACGGCGATAGTGAAACGTTTTAGAACTGGTCTTAAAATTACATGCTGTTTCCATGCAAATGCGAGTAAAAATATAAACAAATAAATAAATAAAATCTAAATATACTATCCCGTCACCTTGGTTACTACACCAGGACATACATTTCAAACTTTACATTTATTCTCAAAACGCATTTACATTTTATATTACATCAATTTTTATCAGAAAAAATAACTACAAACTACACAATGTCTACAACATAATAAATAAAAGTAAAATAAAAAATAAAATAGAAGTTATTAGATTAGAAGCGTAAACAAAACTTTAATTACTATTTGAGGGCAGTATTTTTAACACTTAAATGATTTCAGTCTAATTATATAATATAAATTAAATAACAGACCGCCTTAAAGCAATAACATATATGTAACAGTCATTGTATTAATGTTTATATTATTGTGTACATGTTTAATAATGTTATGTGAATGTATTATGTAATTCAATAATGTAGGAGCTGTGAGAATATAGGTAAAAGGTTGCTACAATGAGGTAACAATGAGGTAACCTTGATGCAATAATGAATTGGAAAGTTTAATAATGCTCCTAGCAATTCTTGAAGCAACAGTAATGTAAATGTATGAGACAGTTTATAAATAGCCAACCAACAACCAGAAAAAACTTAAGTTAAATAAAAGTGTTCTATTGGAGTAGAATTAGCCAATCAGAAACTGAAATACAGCAAATTGTACAATTTTAGAAGTCAGTTGCTTGAAGACAGTGCTCCTAACTGGACGCGAGACGCGACCTCGAAGTTTAATACGTATCCAGTGTGAGACAAAAATTCATTACGGCGAGGATATTATAAAGTTTACGTATTTAAAAAAAAGTGCAAGTAATTAATAAACAATATCACATCTCCCTTTCAGTGAAGTGTTATTTAATCGTATCAAGGATTAATAAAAGGAGTGAAGTAAAAATTATAACTTGTGTAAGCCTACATTCTTTAGCCGTATCACACCCTGTTAAGAGAAATAAATTTCTACAAATCAATAATGACGTAGCCGAGGAAAATATAAATATATATATAATATTTAAAGAAACATTAAAATACAAAGTTGAAAGTAAAGTTGGGGCGAATGCCACCGGAAAGTAAACTTGGGGCGAAGGCCACCGAAAAGTAAAGTTGGGGCGAAGACCACCGGAAAGTGAACATTGGGGCAGTTACTACATTAAGTTTGGCTCCCCAACAGTGTACCATACGTGATGCAACTAACGTGACAATAAAACTCCTCCTAAAATACTATAACATCTACTTCAAATTAGCTTTTCATACGTGAACAGTAAATATATCAACAATTCTGAATTCTATATTTATGTACACTTGCCGGAAACCAGCAAACTTAGCAACTGGTAACCTCCTACATCTACTCCTATTTAACTATATTCACCGACAACTAGCGAAAATGTACTGGTAGACAGCACAAAACCTTCTACTCAGTTACTAATAATTTTAATAAATTTATTTATATTTTCTTTAAAAATTTCCTCAATTAAGAATTATAAAGTTAAAGTTGTCTATTTATTACATTTAATTGTTTACATAATGATTATTTGATTCGTAGTAGTTTAATATTTTGTATAATTTATTCACCTTTATCAATTTATGCGTTTGTTTATCTTATAACATTTTAAATAATCTCCATATTAATTCTTATATTATTACCTACGTTTTAATTTATTTCATATATCAATTATAAATTTTATCACTATATGCTAAACCTTTATCTCTTTTAACCAAATACTAAAACTTCTTTCTTTTATCACTACATATACACTCAGTTTACCCCACATCATTTCACTTCACTCACATCCTCCATTTTATTCTAACTCCAACTCCACCTCCAAACCTACATAAACTCCAAACTCCCCCACCTATTAATATGATAACAAATTCATGCCTCCATGCATCTCAACTTCGCGATAACTCAACTCAGTAGCCCTCCCAAACCACATAAACAGCTCCTCCAACAATGGCGAAACTGCTAAAAATCGCGAGTAACAACTAAAACTCGACGGTACCTTAAAAGAATGGCTAATTATTGATCAATTTAAACTAATAATAACGTATATCTTGGAAATGTCGGATGTCACAAAGTAGTTATTTTAAATAAATTGTGTATTTTAAAGAAATCTGCGTTCTTTGTGAAGTATGTTTTCGTCTATCGTTAACGTTTATCGTTATACAAGATTATACATAACTCCTTCCGAAACAAGTGGACTTCACAAGATATCCCGAGAATATTCAAGATATGCAACTTATTTGTTATGTAAATGTATTTAATATGTTGTATTTTAATAAAAATAGTTTGTACTATTTTCTGTAGAAAATCCAACATTTTGAAAATAGTTCCATGTTAGGGGTGGGTGGTGAGTTTTTCTTAAAAATGTACGTGTTGCATCTTGGGAAGGCACTGACCTAAATAACAAGTCTATATAAAAATACTTTTTTTTTGGATTCAGTGGCCTACAAACATGAATTTCCGGTAAAATCTCAGTATCCAATTTTTGAGTAGAATGCAATACGTTTTCTGCCTACTATGTACGTGGCAGAGGCTCTTACAACAAAATGAAGAAAAAAATCGATAATGAAGAAATGAAGGTCCAAGTTTTCTACTGACAAAACTTTGATAAAACTTTGCAAAAAAGAAAACTCATGGAAGAAACTTGCAAGCTGCTTAATTTTTCATGGATTTGTGCATAAAAAGGCCAGTAAAACAACTCAAAATATTTAGAAATATAATTTCGCTGAGATAATGTGCGTTTAGGTCCAAGATTTTCTAGTAAATCTGTGTGCAATAATTTGGCATCAAAATTATCTACAGTTGTTACAGCTAGTCCACAATGTGAACAGCAATAAAACTAAAATTACCTTTAACTCCCGAGTATTCCTGCGCAGTGAACCTGTTTTTATTATAGCGAATCGCCAATGAACTGAAGACTGACAAGCGGTACGTCAATTTTGACAATGAGTATGACAATCGTCAAACTAAACCTAGATTAAGAAACGGAAGCATTTAAGAGTTAAACTATTGTGAAATAATAAACTGTCATTTAAATCATAAACTATGGTTCGTGAAACCGGCCATGTGGCTTATTAACAATACTGTGCAGAATGTTGCATTAGAATAACTTTAAACACACATTTAAGTACCAAGTGGCGAATTAATTTTTAAAACAATGTGAAAATTCATAAATTTTTCTAAGTTTAGCATTCTTCAGGCCAATGCTTTTCTTCTTCTCCTCCTCTTACTTTTCCACTTCCGTCTCACAGACGTTCCCTCCACTCAGCCTACATCTCTCCTTCCTTTGGTTGATATATAAATGCAAGGTTAGGCAATCTTGTATCTGATATTCTTTGAACATGTTTATCTATTTATTCTTTTCCATTTTACTTTTGTTGCGTATATACAGGTTGTAAAATTTAAGTTGAGACTGTACAATACGTATTTTCAAAACTAAGCGTTGTAGAAGGAAATGCCTTGAATAAAAGTTGTTTGATATTATGAGGGAAAGTAAATGCCATTAGCCGTGTTTTGTTTGGAGGACGTTATGATGGTCATTTTAGGACTATGTTAAAACGGTTCATAAAAAGCTGTTTATTTTGTGATGAATAAGAAAACAAAATAAAAAATCTGATGTGTTACACTCACATGACTTTCTCTACTCTTGTACAAACTATTTTTACAAACTCTTATTCTCCATCTATTTCATATTAATCGAGATAAACATTTGCAGAAACGATCTTTTGACATGCAAAGAGAATTACATTTTACACATAGCGACCAGCACTAAAAATATTTGACTATCGCTTAAGGCGTACTATGTTCCCCTTGTTTTGTATTTGCAAGGGCAATATAGAAATACAGTAGTCTTTAAGCATATACATATCTCTTAATAGCTGGTTGCTAGCTGCAGCACCATTCTCTTTGCCTCAGATTAATACTCTTTGCATATACAAGACAAAAAATGAATAACAAATTCCCATTTGAGAAAATAAGTATTGAAAAATTTAAGCCAATAACAAGCAATATCTCTAAAATGGTTCAAAAAAATGTATGACATAAATTGTGTATTTTAAAGAGATCTACATTTTTGTGTAGTAAAATGTTGTCTATCTCTTATGTTTACCAGTTATGCAAAAGTCGTTCACAATGAAGAATACTTTTGGAGACATTCCCAGAAAATTCAAGATATACATTTTATTTGTCATGCAAATATTTTAAACATATGGTATTTTAACAAAAATCGTAAGAGCCATTTTTGAGAAAATTAAAATTTTCGAAAAATGCTCCATGTAAAGGGTAATCTGGGGTGGGGGTATTTTCTTGAAAACTTCGTGTCGCATCTCTGGAAGATACTGGACCTAAATACTAAGTTTGGTGTTTATCCGACTGTTCGTTTCTGAATTATGCTGTTCACAGACAGACACACACGGACATGTTTCCAAAAATGCTTTTTTTGGATTCAGGGGGTCTCAAAACATGTTTCCGGTGAAATCTCGGTATCGAATTTTTGGGTGGAATACAATACTTCCCCTACTTACTATACGTAGTAGAGAAAGTAAAAAGCTTTTATAGAAAAAAGTCAGTGTTTTGTGTGTGGGGGGAGGGAGGGGGAGAGAGAATAGCATATCTCAAAAACCAAAAGTCAGTTAAACATCAAACTTGGTATTTAAGTTGAGCGTCTTTCAAGGATGCGACCTGAGGATTTCCAAGAAAATCTCCCAAACCCAAGCTACTCTTTACATGTAACATATTTAGAGAATTTTAATTTTCCCAAACATAGCTCTAACGATTTTTATTAAAATACCATATATATATATATATTACAGAAATTTACCTGAAAAATAAAATGTATATCTTGAATTTTCTCGGAATAGCCTTTTATGTCCTCTTCATTCAGAAGGAATTTTATATAATCCTACATAATGGTAAACGTTAAGTGATAGACAAAAGCGTACTACATGGAAAATGTAGACCTCCTTAAAACCTATAATTTTTTTAATAACTATTTTTGTGGCAGCATAAGCCATTTATGTGAAATCCGTTTACTATTGGTTCAAATTCTTTATACTTTGTCATTCTTTTAAAGTCCTGTCGACATTCAGTTGCTTCTCGGGATTCTATGGAAAGAGTATATAAGGCCAGCATATAGAGTCCACTTCTTAAACATTTGACTATCTGTATTTCCTATCACCGCTCGCCTCTCACCGAGGCGGCCCTGATTCAATCCCAGGGACCCGCATGTGGGATTTGTGGTGGACAAAGCGGCGTCCGGGCGGGTTTTCTCCGGATTCTCCGGTTTCCCCCGCCATTCATTCCACCAACTGCTCCTTCATTACCTTTCCTTTCATCCACATCACCATCATTTCGTTTCATCTCCTTCCTTCCTCCCATACCAGGCATTGGGCTGATCACCCATCCTGGATATTCTGTCTGATCCATGAGTGTCTGCTCCTCGACGGGCCTCTGACCTCAGGTACTCGCCTGTAAGTCCTGGGGGGTGTAAGTCCTACATAAGAGGAGGGTAAACAGAGAAAGAAGAAGTATTCCCTATCTACGAGGGTAGGTCAATAACTATCCGCGCACTATTTTTAATTCTTTGTAGGTTGACTTAATCGTGTTGTGCGGCGCTCGTGAAATGTTTGACCGTTATCACTCCAGTGAGCGTTGCATTGTTGCACAATAAGCATGGCTGCACCGGCTGCAGCCACAAGGAGATTTCAAAGCATTGTAAGTCGCCATTGGGGTGTGTCATCTCAATACAATTACCGGCAAAAATGCGAATCAGTTGGGGAATTTAATGTCGTCCTGGCCTGTTGCTATGGTATCTCAGTGGTTAGAGCAACCGGACGGAGACCGGGAGATCCGTGGTTCAAATCCCGGCTATGGCATTTAATTTTTCAGTTGTCTGATATACCTTTCCAACCGAAGATGAAGTGGCAAACCATATCATTTTTGGTCCTCTTAAAAATGCCTTAAGGGACCTTCTCTTCACCACAGACCAAGAAGTGAAGGAAGCGGTGCATACATGGCTTGCTACTCAGACGAAAACAAAACATTTTTCTGAGGGTATAAGAAAGGTTGTGAACGAAGAACCATTGTGCTGAAAAGCAAGGGGATTACGTTGATAAAATGAGGTAATTGCAAGTTTCTATTGTTGTTATAACACATTTAAAAAAAAGTTATGTGCGGATACTTATTCACTTTTTCTCGTACATCTAAATGTGTAATATACTCATAGCTATTGTCCCATTGATAGAAACATAAGCTTTCGTAAGGAATATTTGTGTACACACGAGGGTAGATAAAGTCATCTGAATGTAACATCAGATTTTTTATTAACTTGGGAAAGGTGTTGTCTTTTCGTTGTTTGCCCCACGTATGGGCGCCAATTTGAGAAAGGTTTATTTTTAGGAGTTGTATCGTATTTCAACTGTTGGAGAGCCGAACTTGAAGTAGTTGCAACCACACGTATGGTACCCGGTTTCCGGTAGCCTTCGCTCCAAATGTACTTTCAGGTGGCCTTTGCCCCAAGTTTAAAAATATTAACTTTGTAATTTGACTGTTTCTTTAAATATTATATTTATGTTTGCTACGTTAGTATTTGAGACACGTTTCTCTTAGCACGGTTTTGGTGCGACAAGAATGTAGGCTTACACAGATTATAATTTTACTTCACTCCTTTTATTAATACTTGATTTACGATTTAAATAACATTTCACTGATATAGAGAGCTGGGAGATTCTTTTTATTAATTAATTACACTCTTTAACACGTAAACTTATTTTTCGTCTCACACGAATACATATTTAAATCTCTCAAGGATGTGTCTCGCGTCCGGTTAGGAACACTGTTTGCAGGCAAAACGTCCAGTTATGAGCGCTGTCTAGAAGCAACTGAACTCTGTATTCGAAAATTTTGCTATGTTTCAATTTCTGATTGGCTAATCCTAATCCAATAGAATACCTTCATTTAAAAAGCTTTTTCTGGTTAATGATTGGCTATTTTATAAACTGTCACTAAAATTACATTATTGTTACTCCAAGAATCACAAGTAGTACTGTTAAACTTTCTTACTCATTATTGACTCAATGTTACCTCATTGTTAGCAACTTTTAACTTATTATTCTCACAGCTCCTACATTATTAAATTACGTAATATATCAACATAACATTATTACACATGAATACACTAATATAAGCATATGCAATGACTGTTGCATACATTTTACAAATTATTACACGCATATTGCTTCAAGGCGGGCTGTTATTATATTTTTTATTTATATAATTTGATTGAATCATTTAAGTGTTAAAAATACTGCCTCAAACTGTACTTAAAACTTTCAGGAAAATCAAACTCAGGTTCTTGAGCCTCGTGGTAGAGGAGCTTCTGAACCGTTCTGTCACATGCGGATTATTAATTAATTCCTTCACTTACATTTTAAGATGGTCATACAATCTGAGGAATCTCGATCACCAATGCCTTCATCAGCTGGTGAAGCAGGATAAGCAGATGCTACTTGTAGCTTGAATAAATTGTTCTTTAATATAGGAGTCTCGTGTTTCTCATTTTACTTTCTTATTTTCTAGTGATAATGAAGTCAACTTGGGAGAACAACCCTTCAATTTCGGGCGGTTCCCAGAGCAGAAGACTCGTGAGACAATGATGGCCTCAGTGCGTTCTACGAAGTCATGCCTCGGTTTGATTGTAGTAGGTTAGGACTCTCTCCCCGAGGCCTATGGCGGGCGGTATGCTTCACGTATTGTAACATCCCCAACAAGAAAACATGCAACTGGAAAATTGTACAGAATGCCGTCACGAATACGTGTATTTAAAATACTTTCAAACTGTTGTTTTGTTTGATTTCCTTTCATGTGGCCAATACAATGACATTCTCTGCAGATGTCCCACGTCTTCTGTAAGGTTGTCAACCAAGCTAAAAAAAATAGGAAAACCCTCTTTTTTTAATACCACAAACGTTTATTTTTTTCTCTCGTTCGCATTATTTGGATCTTCGCTGTTGTGACAGTGGGCATCCACACAAAACAAACAGTTGAAAGCCGACCGACAGTGGGAAAAAGTAAAGGTTTCACTTCAAAAGCGTTGGCTCCTGTTTGTTGAATACCAGAGAGGTCCTCCGTGCCGAATTGCATGGGAAAGGGACGTAATGGTCGCACTGTCCATTTCTGTAGTACTGTTTGCTGTCACCGCACATGGCCTTTACTTGTTAATTCAGCCCCCAAATGTATTTTTTTCTACGGTAATTACACGCGAGCACCTTCAGCCAATGTTAAGGTTTCACCAATGCTTGATTAACCATTCAGAATGTGTTAATCGGTAGTTTTTAAGACACTTAGTAGAGATAGCAGAGTATTTTTATGCTTATTTGCAATAGAAATAAAGACAGTTTTGTCTAGAATTACTTACATAAATATGCACAACATACAGGGTTATTCAAAAAGAAGGAGCATACTTTAAATATTTATTTCTAATGAACGACAATAGATGATGACACATGCAATACATCACTGAATAGAGAAAAGTTCAAAATTTTATTTTATATGTTCAAAATGAGCACAATTTGTTAGGCGTGGACGACCAGTGCTTTTCCGCTTGCATACTCAAACATCTTCCACGAATTTATTGTATCAATTGTAGATTCTTTTATGACGAGGCGGCTCGTTGTTGAGCTTACAACGAAATGCACGCTGTAATGAAACGATGGATTCACTCTTTGCGTACTGCAGCACACAAAATGGCTTTTCCTGTGGCGTCGCCATTTTCTCGTAAACAAACACAGCGATGTAGGCACGGAATGGAACTAATAGTTGGGGCTTAAAACTTTGAACTTTCCTCTATTCAATGATGTGTCATATGTGTTGATATCTTTTGTCGTTCATTAGAAATAAATATTTTGTCTCTTCCTTCGTTTTGAATAACCCTGTATATATTGACAGACGTAAAGAGGGAATCTCGTAGTTAATGCGAGAGGAGCTACAGGTTCTGCTAGCATTAATTTTGTATAAATCTTCAAGAGACAGGCAGAAACGTACTACACAAAATGCGTATAATTTTTTAAAATACGCAATTTATTTCAAATACATTTTTTGTGGCATAACCTTCTTCCGAGATTTCTATTAATGCTGTTATGAATTTTTTAATATTTGTGTCACGTTTTTAAAGTGTTGTTGCTATAGGATATTTTTAATTCATTTATTTTATGTCGTTTTAACTCACAAAGGTCTATTCGCGACTCTTACATTAATACAGTGGTGGTTGAACATTAATAGATTTCTAGGAATATACATACACAATATCATTCGGTAATAATTAGATGCTTTTCTTATGTAAACAATACAATTAATGAACAGCTATATTTATATTACAATTGTTTTAAATTTCATTATACAGTTGCATATTTTGTAATAACATTATATTTTTATACATTGTTGAATCATTAAGACAGTTAATATTATTTTGAATGTTATATACTTTCCTGTGTGGGTCATAACTTTGGCATTCTGCGAGTACATGGGAAACTGTCAATGGAGTTTTGCATGTTGAACACCGCGGCTGAGTTTCTGTGGTGATCGGATAGGTGTGTGTTGTCATCTTTGGGTGTCCAATTCTTAAGCGGGTAATGATAACTTGATGTTTCCTGTTTGTTGTTTGAAGATACTATTACAGTAAGTAGTTTGTTTCCCTGATTTTGAGACTAGCTATGGTTTTGTCCTCCCAAGTCGTGGAAAGAGTTTGGAATTTCAAAGCTGGCATATAGTGACCTAATATTAAATACGTATGCGACTGTCGATTCGGTTCTCTCTCTCTCTCTCTCTCTCTCTCTATCTTTCTTGTGTCTAGACAAAATGTGTAATGAAACGATTTCAGTAAAGATTTATCACGATTAACATGAAATACATACTATTTTAATCAAAGTTATGGAGAAATTTTGGAGAAATTAAGAAAAATACGTACATTAAAATTTGTCCATGTTAGTTTGGGGTGGGGAAATGTTCTTGAAAATCTTCCTGCCGAATCCTTGAAAGATGCTGAACTTAAATACCACGTTTATTATTTAAACGACTTTTCGCGATATTTGTGTTGTGCTGAAACACACACACACACACACACACACACACACACACACACACTTGGTGCTATTTATAAATTTTTGTTTTTACTCAAGGTGAATTTTTGGGTTGAATGCAATGTTTCCTCTACCTGATATAAGTATGTGCTAGAGAAAAACAGGTTTGAAAATGAATCCGATACTGCTGCAGTGTAAAAAATATTTTAGAATAGGATAGGACTAATAAACGGAGAAATTAAATAGTTTTATTTATAGACGCTCTTTAACTGCTGTGGTCCTTAACGTCTCATTCCATATTAGGCGTGAAAGACGGGTAATTTTCCTCAGAGGCCTCTTTATCAGGCTTGAGGTTCTTTTACGCGACGTAAATCTACGACACGGGACCGCCTTTTACTTTCTTTCCGAAGGAAGCCATGCTAAGGATTTTTACGCCTGAAAAAATCCATCGCTCTCCGCAGGGTTTGAGAACTAGACCTCGAGAACTAGAGGCTAGCATGTGAGAAAAATGGTTGTTGCTTCACGTATAGAAAGTGTAGTGGTATATTTGTAGTTGGTAGAAAGATGCTTCATGTTTATCTGCACCACGTATGGAAGCCAATTTGTCGCGGTCACTTCGTGTTATCTTTTGCTGGGCGCCTGTTATTGTATTACTACTTTGAATGTTGGGTTCATTATCCTCCGGCTAGCTATTATTTCTCGGTCGAGCAAATCTCTTAAACAAGGTGTGTAAACGGAAAGGATTTGTTACTCAAAGATAACACTGATAAAAGAATTTGTTTTTACACTGTTATTACCGTCACAATTAATTAAGTTCACATATTGACTCTTGATACACGCCAGACTGAAACTGTTATATTTTCTAATATCACTATAATCACTTATTTACTGCACATTATTAATTCGCGTGTTTCACATTTATAACAAACTTTAAGACGCGAGAGATTCTGTAGAATTGCGACGTGTAACTCGCGAACGATTCTGATGAACTAAGCGACGTTAAACTTCTGAATGATTCTGTTGGACTCAGCGACGTGTAACGCGAGGATGATTTTGTTGAACTGGGCAATACTTGCCTCTGGCTTTAGCTTTTTATACTCCCACACCCCGATATGCCTAAAGATTATAACCGAGCTGCTATTGGTTAATAAAACGCGCCAACATTAGCGTCTATTTTTATATCCAATCAAAATTACGAAAACATATGCTCTAAGGAAGATATTCCCTCCATTTCTAAGGAAAGCGCGCCAATCTGACGTCATTTGTTTGTCTCTTCTAATTAATATTCAACTCACCCCCTCGCTCATTGTTATCCGCTCCTATTGTCAGTTTCAGTGAGGCCGTGTGAACTTGTTTCCTAACAATGCATATAATTAACAAACATCTCAAATCAATGTCATACAATAATGCTTATTTACACTACAATCACTCTGGCATTTACATTATTGTGATACAAATTACTGCCACAAAAGCCAATTTGAATGTTTCTTTAAATATTATATATTTAGGTTTGCCTCGGATGCGTCAGTATTAATTTTTAGAAAATGTGTGTCTTTGCAGGGGGTGATACGGCTAAAGAATGTAGGCTTACACAATGAGTCCAGATTCCATATGTTACCCAACATTTATCTTTTCAGGATAGGTAAGGGGAAAAAATCTGAAAAAACCTTATCGGATAACTCACCCTAACCGAGATTTGAACTCGGGACCTCTTGGATGTAAGGCAGACAGGCCGCCACCACCACACTACACATGCGGGCTTGGTGTCTTCTAAATCTTCAAGCAGCTTCATCGTTGTGATGCATCTAGGTTCTTTTGATTTCAATAACTCATTATTTCTCAGAATCACCAGTTCTGTCTTTCGCCTTCTTTGTACTGCAAAAAGAAAAGAAAAATTGTTATAGGGACATCAGAGCTAAATGTGTGAATTGTGCCACTGAAAGTGAGAAAGAGGTATCCAAAAAGGCAATAACGTAACAATAATATCCATTTATGTAGGCAATTAAATACAAACCGGGTTATTACCAGCGAGCTTTTACAATTTGAAAATTAAACTTCATAATGTCTTTACAACCTAGAATTTCACTGCTTGTTAGCAAAATTGTATAAAACAGTATACAGCACATAAAACTATTACCTTAATTACCTAGGTCTGCAATAAAAATCTTTTTAGGCATTCTCTTCATCTTTCGTATACTTTTTTCCTTTCTTGCTGAAAGTAGGAGTACAAAAAGTCGCAAGGAATGCACAATTTTTTCTCAAAAGTATAATTCATTCTTATAGTATGAGTACACTGGTGATTTTACAGCATAAAAATTCAATTTTGTAATGCCAATTTTTGCACTAATCGGATCTGAGAGCCAGAGACATAACCTGGAAGGCTATGAACATAACAACAGCATAAACTAGTGAAAAGTAGAAATCTGTCTTAGGCATTTGGACAACTTAAAACAGTGACTAAAATTGAGAATGTATAGCTATTTCTCTGAGAAATAGAAATATTCGTTAAAAATATGCTAGAAAGACTGGAAGCATTTTGATGATCAATGAGGTATCATTTAATTTTCTGAAAATACTGGAATATTAAGTAGTGAAGAAGGTACTTTCTTCAACTGTTATAGTTGTTTATTTTTGTTGAACTTTTACTGTTATTGTTAGCCACACGCTTGGGAAGGCAACTTAAAGTAGTTATTGTCTTGGAGTTTATTTATTCAATCAGCTCCATGTATGAACGTCAATTTTGAAGTGGATTGTTTATTACATAATATGCAGCTACGTATGAGAAGCCGATTTTTGAAGATGTATTTTTGTTGTTACGCTCCAAGTTTAAAAATATTATTAACTTTGTTATTAAACTGCTTCTATAGCTATTATTTATGTTTATGTTTGCCTCGGCTGCGTCAGTATTGTTTTACAGTCACATATTTCTTAGGCAGGGCGCGGTACGACAAGAATGTAGGCTTACACAGATTTTAAGTTTAAATTCACTTATTTTTATTAATCCTTGGCACAAATTAAATAGCACTACACTGATATTAAGAGCTGTGAGATTCTTTAATTTAAAACTTGCACTTTATCACGTATACTTAATTTTCGTTACACACGAATATGTAATATTTCTTTAGAGAACATATCTTCCATCCGGTCACTACCAAGGTCTGCCAGCAACTGAAAGATTTCAACCGTATAAACTTTTAACTTTTTGTATTTTAAGTCTCTGATTGGCTAATCCTAGTCCAGTAGAATACCTACATTTAATTAAAGCTTTTTCTGGCTGTTGATTGGCTATTTTAAAAACTGTCACAAAATTTACGTTATTGCTGCTCTAATCATAACTTGTAGTATTTAAACTATCAAACTCATTATTGCCTCAAGGTTACCTCATTGTTACCTCATTGTTAGCAACGTTAAACTTATTATTCTCACAGCTCTTACATTATTAAATTACCTAATGCATTCACATATAATTATAGAACATGTTTACAATAATATAAGCATTTGCTATGACTGTTACATACATTTTTATAAATTATTACATACATATTGTTTTAAGGCGGGCTGTTATTGAAATTACATATTATATAATACAATTGAAATTATTCAATTATTAAAAATACTGCCTCAGTAGGTAGAAAATAAATCTTAAGGTAGTAGAACTTTACAGCAAAGGAAAACAACTCTGTACATCCAGCGTTATACACCATATATTTCAAACTTCTTGGTATGTTCTGTAATTTTAGTATCTTTAAAATATGTAATACGAAGGTTTTCAATCAATACCTTTTAGATCGAAAATTTTTCATAATTTTTTTTCCTAAAAAATGGCTCTAATGATTTGATTAACATACCACATATTTAAGATATTTACATGATAAATAAAATGAATATTTTGAATTTTCTGGGAATGGAGTCCTCTTCATCCGGAAAGAATTTTGTATAATTGTCAATTGTATGCAATTGTATGCAATTTATGTCAAATGAATTTGTTTTCTGACCTAACCATTTCCGAGATATTTTTACTTTCACTACCATGTACCTAGTAGTTAGAGAAGGTATTGCATCCCACCCTAAAATTCTATACACAGATTTCATAGAAAAATACATGTTTGGAGATCCCCTGAATCCAAACAGAAAAACATTTTTTGAAAAAGATATGTGTTTGAACCGCATAACTCATAAACAAGAAGTCGGATAAATAATAAACTTGGTATTTAAGCTCAGTAGAAACCTTCATTTCGAAGAATTTCCCCACCCCAAATTACCCTTTACATAAAACTCTAACGATTTGATTAAAATACCATTAAAATACCATACATTAAAAATGTTTACATATAAACAACATGTATATTTAGAATTTTCTTGGAATAATTTTATATAAATTTGTATAACTGGTTAACGTTAATTGATAGATGAAAACGTACTACACAGAAAATGTAGACCTGTTTAAAACCCACAATTTATTTCAAATAAGCTTTTTGTGGCATCGGCCATTTTCGAGGTATGTCATTAATAGTTCAAAATTTTCAATACTTAACAAAATGTATATCAAGTCCTGCCAATTTCCAGTTGTGAGTGGTTCCAGGTATTTCTAGAAAGGCTTATCTCAATTAAAATGAAGTAAATAGGAAAATAAACTTTCGTAAGAATGGTTTATATACCCACTAAAATGCGTTAGAAGTAGACAAAGTCGTGTGAATTAGCACATGAGAAATTTTGTGCTTGGTTTGAATTTTCAAATACTTATACTTTTTTCAAGTGGTAATTATCTCATTTTTTCTCCTGATCATGCAAGAGCATGGATTTTTAAAATTCTGACTATCGCTTTAGCTACTATCCCAGTTAACAAGAAGTAGACAGAAGTTTTGTAAGAATGGTTTGTGGGGCAGCGAGTAGGGAAAGTCATTTGAATGCAACACATCAGACATTTTTTTCCGTTTTAATATTCCTAATATTGTAAGTGTAGGTTTTTATCCCAGCTTTAGTAAAGTAACATCTGGATGTCCCGGGTTACTTTTATCATGTTGGACATGTGGAGGGGCGTGACATCAGGACAGATTGCAATTCGCCGCGACCCTCGCGTTTTCTTTTTACGATACCACAGGGAAGGTTTTTGTAGGGGTGGCATTATCCTAAAGAGAGAGAGGGAGGATTTATTGCGTGGGTGGTATTCATATCACTGTTAAATTATCGTTTCGGTTAGGAGGCGGAGAGGGACCTATATATGGTAATTAAGGGCCTATGTCTGGCTGGATGTATTAATACAGGCAATTACCAGTCATGGGGAGCCGAAACCAACTTGATGTGGCATGAAGCTTGGAATGTTATAGAGACGGCAGCCCAAGTGCGCCGTGTGCCTCTAAGCGATACTACCGCCCTTAGATCCCAACTACACCGCACCCACTGAAAGAGCTTTGTGGTGCTCGGCTGTGCTGCAGCTTCTAAGCGTTCATATAGCCGACATCGTTTCGAAATGAACCTGCATTTTATTTTAACATACTTTATCAGAGTTCTAAATATTCGTTACTGACACACAAACTTATAAGCCACATGCTGCTCTAAATTAATAATTGGCAAAAGTGATTGTTATGTACAAACGCATCATGATCCTACTTTTCACTTTCTCTACTACTATTAAGTAAAGGAAGCATTTCATTTTTTACACAAATTCAATACAGAGATTTCACTAGAAATACAGTTTTCGAGACACTCTGAATCCAGAAAAAATATTTTAACAAGAAGTTCCGTATGTGAACAGCATAGCCCAAAAACGAAAAGTCGGTTATATACCAAAACTGGTTTTGAGCTCAGTATCTTCCAAGGACGCTACACCAAGATTTTCAAGAAAATTTCCCCCACCCTCAAACTAACCTTTACATGAAAATGTTATTTTTTTATTTTCTCAAAAACAACTAGAACGATTTTGATTAAAATATATGGTTAAAATGTTTACAGGACAAAATGTATATCGTGAATATTTTGTGAATATTGCAAATATTAGATAAATTCTTACTAAAAGAAATCTGTCATATATTCGCATGACTTTCTCTACCCTCTATCGTTTATTAGTGAGTGTACAAACTATTCTTACTAAAGCTTATATTTATATCTACTAAGCTTAATCCAAATAAACCTTTGGATAAATATCTACCTTACATATTTAGTTTAAAGATACAAAGGGAACAGCGATAGTCAAATGTTTAAGAACTGGACGCTATATGCTGGCCTTAAAATTTCATTCTGTTTCCATGCAATCGCGTGGAGCAACTGAAGTTGAAAGGACTTTAAAGAATGACTAAGAAATTAAGAATTCGATCCATTAACAACGGATACCTCAGAAATGGCTTGTGCCAGAAAAAAAAACTTATTTGAAATAAATTGAGTGTTTTAAAGAGATCTGGATTTCTTGTGTAGTGTGTTTTCGTCTGTAGCTTAGTTACACAAGATTATACAAAATTCCTTCCGGATGAAGAGGACTTCTCGGGCTATTCTTAGAAAATTCAAAATATGCATTTTATTTGTCATGCAAATATCTTTAATATAGGATCTTAGTAGATAGAAATTTATATAAGAATATGGAATATCATTCACATATTGCATATACTATTGAGGAAAATAATTCATCATAGCACAAATTTAAAGTAACGTAATTCTTAGAGATGACAAGAAAACGGTAGGTTATTTGAAGTAAGATGTATTGCGTATAGGAGAGTATTATTAATTCACTTTTATATTATATACATGTATAAAAAATTCAGTCACAGTTTGGAAGTAATCTTAACTGAAAATGCCTACATGTTTTATTACACTTTTACCCGTTATTTGCCGCTCACAATATCTTCTTGTGTTCGTTTCTTGACCAATTAGGCCTTGAAGGTTTGTTATGTAATGCCATTTGGATCTTAATGTTTATTTACCTTTTTTGGCTCCTTACTTAACAAGAGAGAATTTATTTTTCCATTCATTTAAGTTGTTGATAGCCATTTGGCTTTATAATTATTTCCCGAACAGTATTTATGAGAAGATCTGCATATCATTCAGGACTTCTGCTTCAAAGGGATTTTGGAACAAGTAACGATCTGTGCTTGCCTGTATCTAAATCTTCCACAACT
The DNA here is from genome assembly GCA_030765065.1 of Deroplatys truncata. Lineage (NCBI taxonomy): Eukaryota > Metazoa > Arthropoda > Insecta > Mantodea > Mantidae > Deroplatys > Deroplatys truncata. The sequence goes on along the minus strand of CM060987.1, from coordinate 40,026,627 downwards.
GCAACCTCCAACAATGCAGCAATCTTGGTCCAATGTAGTGATCCAGATTTGCAGCACTACAGCATTTTAAAATTAAAAGTACAACTAACGGGTTATCAGGAAAGAATTTACTTAACGAAAACTATTCTGCATACTTGAAATAATTATACTATCATTACTTGTTTATAAGCATTATCTTAACGCCGTTTTCTTTCTTAACTTACTAAAGAATTTGTGAACTAAAATAACTGTTATAACTTAAGATTAGTGTAATGTCTTATTGCTTTTGTTGTCAAAAATACTAGTTTAATTCATTATTGTTTAGAAATTTTGCCTCCTGTGTATACTTGTATACGATGCACGTCTATTTGTGAGGAACTCTTTCCCTGAACACTAGATTTTATAATTTTTCAAGCAATAAACTAAATCAAATTTTTGCTACGGTTTATCCTTACTTCAAAATATTCTTCTGGGCTTGGTTGCAGTTCACTAAGATCCTTGGGGGTTTACGGATATTGAACAGTTGTAGGCTACAACTTCTTTAGTGATTCAGTAAAGTGTAAAATCAAACTTCTTTTGAACTAAATTTCTTTTGATTCTATTTTATTTTTGGACAAGATTCATTTTCATTTAATGACAACACAACATTTGAAGCTTTATAAAATATGTAGTGGATCATGGAGCTTATATTTCTTAATAGCAGTATGTCTACATATACACTATGTGATCAAAAGTATCCAGACCCCCCACTAACATACATTATTCATATTAGGTGCATTGTGCTGCCACCTACTGCCTGGTACTCATTATCCGCGACCTCAGTAGTCATTAGACATCGTCAAACAGAAGAATGGGACGTTCCGACTCCGACTCACGGACTTCGAACGTGGTCAGGTGATTGGGTGTCACTTGTGTCAGAAGTCTGTACACTAGATTTCCACACTCCTAAACATCCCTAGGTCCACTGTTTTTGATGTGATAGTGAAGTGTAAACGTGAAGGAACATGTACAGCGCAAAAGCGTCTGTTGACTGATAGAGACCGCCGACATTTGAAGAGGGTCGTAACGAGTAAAAGGCAGACACCTATCCAGACCATCACACAGGAATTCCAAACTGCATCAGGATCCACTCCAAGTACTATGACAGTTAGGCGTGAGGTGAGAAACCATGGATTCCATGGTCGAGCGGCTGCTCATAAGCCGCACATCACGCAGGAAAATGCCAAACGACTCCTCGCTTGGTGTAAGGAGCGTCAACATTACACGATTGAACAGTGGCAAAACGTTGTGTGGAGTGACGAATCACGGTACACAATGTGGCGATCCGATGTCAGGGTGTGGGTATGGCGAATGCCCTGTGATCGTCATCTGCCAGCGTGTGTAGTGCCAAAAGTGAAATTCAGAGGTGGTGATGTTATGGTGTGGTCGTGTTTTTCCTGGAGGGAGCTTGCACCCCTCGATGTTTTGCGTGGCACGATCACAGCGCAGACCTACATTGATATTTTAAGCACCTTCTTGCTTCCCACTGTTGAAGAGCAATTCGAGGATGGCGATTGCCTCTTTCAACACGATCGAGCACCTGTTCATACTGCACGGGCTGTGCAGAGCGGTTACACGACAATAACATCCCTGTAATGAACTGGCCTGCACAGAGTCCTGACTTGAATCCTATAGAACACCTTTGGGATGTTTTGGAACGCCAACTTCGTGCCAGTCTCACCGACCTACATCGATACCTCTCCTCAGTTCCGCACTCCGTGAATAATGGGCTGCCATTCCCCAAGAAACCTTCCAGCACCTGATTGAAAGTATGCCTGCGAGAGTGAACGCTGTGATCAAGGCTAAGGGTGTGCCAACACCATATTGACTTCCAGCATTACCGATGCAGGGCGCCACGAACTTGTACGTCATTTTCAGCCAGGTGTTCGGATACTTTTGATCACGTAGTGTATTTCAAAATGTACCAATTAAAAACTATACCATTGGGTTTCATTCCATTGTTTTCTATTAAATGATTGATTAGATTCGATTAGATAGATAGATAAGGTATCTTTATTGGTTTCAAATTATTGAAGTATTTAGTGCATGTGTCATTTGGCCGTACATGCATATTTAAGATACAAGATATGGTGAAAAAATAAATAACAGAAAAGAAACAAAGCAGAAAAACAGACTATAGCAGTGGCCACAAAATACCATTACTTTTACTATACAGAGTGCTTCATCTGATTCAGATGACAAACAGAGGAAAACTGTAGGATCGTTCGGTGTTAGTTAAACAAAATACAGCAGAAATCCAGGAAAGGGAAAATTCACTTTTTAAACCTGCTGCTTCAGCGTTTGAAATAAGAATCTCATGTTGAAACACGCAAAAATGGTGGCTAGATATCGAAGGTTGAAACTGCAGAAATGCTTAATGTTATGTTGAGAAAACGTGTGCGTGAAGCTAACATAGTAGTAGAGCTAGCAAGCGTATAAAAGCGTTTAAGAATACCCCTTTTGTGGAGTTTTTCAAAGTACATACCTTCACATTACCTTTTAATTTACGCAAGTCCTCTTTGCTGTATTGTACGTAATGAAGGTGTGTATTTATTTAAATAAAAGTTAAGTATGCATTTATCTACATCAATTTCACGGATCCAATGTAATGCAATGAGTAATAAAGCAAGGAAAGTAAAACACTGCGCGAAAAAAGAGAGATAAAGGTATTAAAACATAGCATCTTAAATAAATACAACCCACAAAACAATCGTATTTCGGAGCACTGTTATGCCCTATTATATTACTCAAACAACACTGAATAAAGATAAACACAACATACAAAGCATACGCGAAAAATAGCATAAAATAGCATAAATAATAAAGCACAACAGCCAGTCGGTTACGTTTAGCCCTCCTTATTATCCCCTTCTCTATTATCAGACTTCTCAATTCTTAGATGTCTCGCCTTAAGTAGAAATTCACCTATCCTCTTCAATGCCTGCCTATAGCATCCAATATACCCATAACCTCCTTTCGAGGGTAAATATTTTTCAATCCATTCCTCCGTACCCCTACAGATTGCCGAGATATGCACATAGAACTCTTCCTCCCAAATGCGATAGATTCTCATATTATTTTCATCAGTAGTTTTTATTATCCTCCATGCAAGAACAAATAAACTCAATACTATTCCGAAAAGCAATAGAAGCTTCAACATCTTAGGTTTTCCATGAAATTGCAATATAACATCACCAGAGTTAGGACAAACATCATTTGGCATACAATGTGTGCACGCGGCGACTTTGTATCGACAGTGCTAAGAGAGGAAGGGGTGCCATAGGTAACTTGGAACTGTAAACAGAAGCGTAAGAGGTAGAATAGAACATAAACACAGTGCTCACAGAGAGCAACTCTACCATACCAGTAACGCAAGTGAACCTGAAATCGACTGTGCAGCCCTGGATCCGTGTATTCAGTAGGACATCACATGTGCTAGATAGAGTGATAGTTATGTTGATTCCTCGTTTAGTGATATTTGTCTTAGTTCTAAACAGCACATATAAACGTTGATTTCTTCAGAAATTTGCAATATATTTCTGTTAGTACAGACTTGCTATTGGAGTTATAAATAAGCATTTTCTACTAAGAGAAATGGTGAATGTGTAACGTAACATTTCAAACTCTCAGGAGTTGTTTGTGGATTTACAGAGTAGTTCATTGAAGTTGAGGTTGTAGAATGACTCCAAAACTAAGCGTTGTAAAAATAAATGACCTGAATAAAAGTTGCTTGTAATGATGGGGAAAGTAAATGTCATTAGTCGTGTTTTGTTTGGAGGACGCTGTGATGGTCATTTTAGGGTCACTTTAATTGTTTTTAAATGGGAAATTACAATTAGGGTCAATTTAAATTGGCTCTAAAATGACCATCACAACGTACTCCAAACAAAACAAGATTAATGACATTTACTTTCCCCCATAATATCAAGCAACTTTTATTTAAGACATTCTTTTTACAACGCTCGGTTTTGAAGATATTGTACAGTCTCAAATTAAATGCTCCACCCTGTATAGATAAAGCATACACAAACTCATATTCAGTTTTAAAGTTAATGCTATATTGTAAGCCCTAAGCATAATGCTTCATTCAACTTTTCAGCAATAATTCTACTGAATTATTGTCGAAGTTAATGCCTGAGTTTTAGGCCAAAATAATGGCTTCATATTAACCTTATTTACGCAAACTTTTGCAAATATCTGCATACAACTTATGAAGAGAGTACCTAATTCAACGAAACTAAATTAAGGAAGCTTAATTAATATACACATTTTCCTTAAAGCATTACGTAATTACGGAGTTAATAATTTCTCAGATCAATAATGTAGTAACACAAAGCAACTACTCCTATTTAACTACTTTACTTTTGGAATTGGGAGTTCTAATGTATCATCGTTCCTGATCTGTTGAATATTGTATGCTTGCCTTTTTTGTACTCTCGACACAAAAGTAAGTGGTAAACAAAACGAGATGGCTACGCGGCAACGTCTGATGCTCGCATTCGGCAGGTCCCGGGTTCGTTCCCGTCTACCGTTCATTCTGACCGCGGTCTTCGTGGTCTTCCCTGGTCGGTGGTTTTCGGTTGCTGGTGTGTTTCTTATCCATCACGACTTCCTTACTATCATTGTCCTTTTAATCCGTTTCCTTCTCATCCTTCAGGGTTCTGCTAGGTTTCGTAGCATATGGCGTGCCGGAAGGTTGGCATGGATGCTTGCACAAAGGAAAAAGTATTTCCCGCACACTACAGGGCTGCTTAGTCGACACATCGTTCATTGGTCTCTCTAGGTAGCTCCAGCAGTGGGACGAATCTTTGAGCCTGGAACTTTTAGGGACTTCCGCGCGTCTCTATGGCCTGTAACCTCCTGTGGTTACTCGCAGTGCGCGAGGTGTGCCCCTCCGTTGTATAAGTATACCTATATGTGGGATACTATTAAAAATTCCTTATTCATAGAACATTTGCAATATCTCCTTAGTACAACAGTAAAGTAGTCTACAGTGAACACATCGCGAAAGAATGACATTCGGACAACTTCTTATAGGCAGGAATCTACTTCAAACTATATCTTTACATTACTTCTGCAAATGAACGAGGAACATGTTTTGACTTTTCGTAATATCCCGAATACTTTCAGTTTTTTAATACGAGATGTAACTAATATAATTTTATAATGGAACGAATGTTAAAAAATTACTATATGACAGTTAGATACGCTTTTAAGAGCAAAATACTTCTAAAAGTTTGAAGTTGCTGAGATGAAAGCTTGAGATGAGTAGTGAAGCAGTTTCTACTGCAGGAGTTGTATTGTAGTTCAACTGTTGGGGAGCCGAACTTGAGGTAGTTGCAACCGCACGTATGGTAAAAAGTTTCCCGTAGCCTTCGCCCCAATTTTTAAAAAAATACTTACTTTGTAATTTGACTGTTTCTTTAAGTATTAAATATTTATGTTTGCCTCGGCTGCGTCAGTATTGTTGTTAGAGCACGTTTCTCTTAGCAGGGTTGTGATGCGACAAGAATGTACGCTTACACAGATTATAATTTTACTTCACTACGTTTATTAATCTTTGACACAATTTAAATAACACTTCACTGATATAGAGAGCTGTGAGATTCATTTTATTAATTAATTACACTTTATAACACGTAAACCTATTTTTGTCTCACACGAATACGTATTAAATCTCTCGAGGATGTGTCTCGCGTCCTGTTAGGAACACTGTTTGCAGGCAACTGAATACATTTCAACCGTCTAAACTTATAAATTTTTGTATTTCAAGTCTCTGATTGGCTATTTCTAATCCAATAGAATGCCTTCATTTAACTAAAGCGTTTTCTGGTTGTTGATTGGCTATTTTATAAGCTGTCACTAAAATTACATTATTGTTGCTCCAATAATGACTAGTAGCAATATTAAACCCTCAAACTCATTATTGCCTCAAGGTTACCTCATTGTTAGCTCATTGTCAGCAACTTTTAACGTATTATTCTCACAGCTCCAACATTATTAAATTACGTAATATATTCATATAACATTATTACACATGGATACAATAATACAAACATATACAATGACCGTTACATACATTTTACAAATTATTACATACACATATTGCTTTAAGGCGGGTTGTTATTGAATTTATATATTATATAATTAGACAGAAATTATTTAAGTGTTAAAAATACTGCCTCAGTAGCCAACGACAAAGCCAGAAATTAAAATACGTACAGCTTTGTAAGTCACATTTAGGGAATATCTTGAAGAATTTGAGATCGTCTTGAAGGTTTATCGGGATATATAAAACAGATAAGAAACTTTAATGCCCGTTCGGACAGCTTATCCCAGTAGAGCTTGAACACGGAAAGTCGAAGATCGGTAGCTGAGGAATCCCGGCCAAGACGCTGAATTTCTCCAGTGTGATCAACTCTTCAACTAAATTTCCGAGCATTGACGTTAGTGCCCTCATTCTGTGGATAAATTAGAGTTCTTTGCATTTTGATTTTGACAATTACTTATATACAAGCCATATGTGCACAACGTCATATGACCAAAATTAGTTGGGAATTGCTCCGTTGATTGTCTCGGAGTTTGTTTAAAGTTCGTTCTTATTACAGATGGCATCACAGGCGGTGAACACTGATGATCAGGCATAGGAATTCTTAAATAGCTGGCTTCAAGTTGTATACATTAAATTATTTATCAATACAAAGAATGTAAACAACAGCCTCCATGAGGTAAACACGGTGGGTCTACAAATCTAACAGACTGTACAGAGATGGGATGCTTTGTAATTTGCGACGTCACTGAGTAAAGTCTGTTCAACTTCATTCGTTTCTGCCTACTTTAATGCTCAGAAATTCCTGCGTGCTGATGAGATATGAAATCAAAATTTGTAAAGAAAGTTTGGTAAGAAAACGTTCCAGACATTTGTTAGTTACGAGGACTGAGGAAACCTGGAAAAATCCTCAATCAGGCAGGACGGTCCTGGCTGAGTTTGAACCGCAGGTCTCTAATTCACGAGTCCGGTTTCCTGAGTAGGTTATAATGTTTAATAGTTATTGGAATTAATTGTTCTTCCACACAAGCCGTGTGTTGGACAAGGATGAAAAGATAGAATCAAACGAATGAAAAATTCATTGACATAGCCGGGATTTGAACCACGGATATTCCGGTCCCCGTCGGGTTTCTGTAACCACTCAGCTACCATAGCAGCATGTCGGAACGACATTAAATTCTCCAACAGATTCGCATTTTTCCCGGTAAACCACAAGAAGATCTCAAATTGTATTGAGTGATATAACCCAATGGCGACTTACAATGTTGCAAGTACTTTAAGGCCCGGACTTCATAGTTTCAACCACTCTTAGGTGAATTAATGGAATTAATTGACCTAATTCAATTAATAATTACTGGTTATGTTTATCAGTTATGAATTGTTAAAGTACATGCAAAGTTCAAGACAGGTTTGTGGATTTCTAAGGAGTGTGTAAATTACAAGAACTCACATTTTCGATAACATACTCGGGAAATTTTTAACCAGGATGAGGATCCGGGACAAGCTAGCAACCAATATACTCGTATACATCTCCAACCTTACTTACAGTTCTGTAAACACAGACTGCTGAGATGCTGCCTTATTTGTTACTGTAAACACTACAATCTAGTGATGGTGGAAAATAAAGTGGGACACATACATCGGAATGAGGAACATAATGTATTGTACACAGAGCGCCAAAGAAAATCTTCGACGGATTTTGTACCGTGTTCTGGGGTCTTTTGAGGCGTCGATCACCTTACCTATCGCAGAGCGTGGTAGCTTGATAACACAGCAATAAGAGGGAAAAGAGTGGAAGTTGATGCCTTTGCTTTTTGTTTATTGTCTCAGAACCAGTCATGCCGTATACTAGCGAAATTACTCGTGAGCGTATCGTGGGTATATGGGAGGCTGATCCACTATTCCAGCAATTGCAACGGCAGTACATAAAAGTGTTTTTATAGTAAATTACTGGATAAAAATATTCCAGGAATGTGGGGAGGACGGCCTACATACTCTTCAGATAGTGGGCACTCCCCTTAAAATATCCGTAGATAATGACATTCGTTTACTAAATGCAAATTACTCTTTTGTTATAATTCACTGATCCTGTTTAGAAACTAGAGATAAATGTGTATATGTATATGGTTTATCGAATATGACATACACCTGATGGTAATAAACTTGTGTTATACTTTTGTCTATATCCTGTTGTATTCCTATGATTAGCAATGTTAGTAAAGATATATTAACCAATTATAGTTTGAATTATAGAGAAAACGTGCTGTTTATTTATTATTTAGTTATGCTTGCTTCTATGCAGCAACAAGCATTGATATCACTGTGAGAATACAGTAAAGTGCTGCTTTGCTATGTATTTAACGAAATCCATTCAAATTTAATTTACACCCTCTGAAATTCTTCTCACACTACACATTCTACATTTCGCTAGCCTGGGCGCTCATCAAGTTTTTCCCTTAGCTGTTAATCCTTTCAAAGGCGTTTCCTGCACTAGCCGATAAGGTATGGGCTACCAATCACGATAAGAGGTCTATATGGCAAACTGAATGCACTCGCTCTACCTCTTTCTCTTTTAGCCAATACGATCAAGAACGTAAATATATATTTTGTTTCTACGCCATTTTGTAACCTTCGTTGTGGTTATTGGTGTAACCAATGATATGGCCATGGCTTCGCAAGGCCGTACAACCATAAATGATATGACATAGACGCGAAGTGCAGTGAGATTTTCTTTGGCGCTCTTTGTACCTCTAGTCACGAATTGGATTGTACACGGCCTCACAGGTAAACAACACCCCAATGCGCCACCTGAATCCATCTCGAATTATGTATACTTCACTTCACTTCCCTCTTAAGTTGTCCCGGATGCTTAACCTGTTATAACCTGTTATACACGGGTGGCCGAGGTCTTTAAGACATGGAATCGTAAATGGGAGGTCCGCGGTTCAAGCCCTTCCAGGTCTGTCGTTCCTGGAGGTTTTTAAAAACTTTTCCTTAGTCGTCATAATGGCAGAGAGGTAGCTGAATCTTAGGATTGGAACGTTTCATTCCCTATGTAATTCCATTTCGTGTACCATCAGTGTTCACCGCCTGTGGTGACACATATAGCAAGAATGGGCGTTAAACACTTCAAAAACAAACAAAGGACGAGATCTCCGATGCAGGTGTTCTTTGTGCCACATGCCACGTGGTAGGATGACACAAGATGCCAATAGCGAGCATAAATAACTAAGATAAAATTAAGAAAAAGAGGAAGACGATTTAGAAAGGTACAAGGATAGCAATACGGCGAGGCTCGGCCCGGAACGAATCCGACAGGAGAGCGCTCTTGACGTGGTTCCCGTCTACACGATGAAATTTGCTTCCGTCCCCGTTCTTTGTACTTGACGATAATATAATATGATAGGACACCGCCCTGGGCAATAGGCAAGGTACATTACAGTCTCGGTTAAGATGCAAATTGCACGAAACAAAGTTAGTGTTAGCTTGACTGCGTTGAGAGCGGCGGGGTGGAGGAGCAGGGGGAATTGCAAGGGACCGGGGTTTGGGTATATGTCCTCAGAGAGAGAGTCCTCCCCCCCTCACATGCGCCCGGTCGGAAATAAAGGCAGCAATGTTACCGACATCGAAACGGTCTCTAATTTGATTCGGTGAGAAAGAAGATTGTTTAGCGACCTCTAGAAATACTCCGCAAAAGATGTAACTGCTGACGCACTCGTGCTAGGGTGCGTTTAAGGACAGGATTCCTCGATTCGTTTTGGCGGCTTTCTTCTTGAAGCAAAAAATTGTACTGAAATATTCTTTCATCCTTTCAAGTTATGGAGAGGCGATAAATAGGTCATTTAGATCTTAATAAAACCATCCACATTGACTCTAAATTTCTCTAGCCTCAGCCAGATGCAGAGCTTAGGATTAGGGCCAAAAATTTCGCCACTTGCTTTTTCAGACCAAAAGACTTGCAGCAATTTAGTTGGCTTCGGTCACCAGAACTAAGTATTAAAAGTTCTATACAGGATGTAAACTAATGATAGTTAATTATTCTTCAACACAAGGCGGAACAAGACTGAAAAATCTGATGTGTTACACTCACGTGACTTTTTCTACTCTTGTACAAATTATTTTTACAAACTTTTATTCTCCATATGTTTCATGTTAATCTTATTGCTAATTCTCTTGTAGATGCAAGGGGAATATGGTAGGCTTTAAGCGATAGTCAAATCTTTTAAGAGCTGGTTGCTATGTGGCGCACTCCATTTTCTTTGTATGTCCAGGACATAAAAAATGAATAACGAATTTGAGAAAAAGTATAAGTACTGGAAAATTTAAGGGAATAACAAGCAATATCTCGAAAATGGTTCACTCAACAACAAAATGTATATGACATAAATTGTGTATTTTAATGCGATCTACATTTCTTGTGCAGTAAAATTTTGTCTATCTCTTATGGTTTACCAGTTATGCAAAAGTCGTTCACAATGAAGAACATTTGTAGAGACATTCCCAGAAAATTCGAGATATGCATTTCATTTGTCATGAAAATATCTTAAACATATGATATTTTCAAAATCGTTAAAGCCATTTTTAAAAAATTAAAGTTTTCGATAAATGTTCCATGTAAAGGGTAATCTGGGGTGGGAGATTTTTTTGAAAACCTTCGTGTCGCATCTCTGGAAGATACTAAACCTAAATACCAAGTTTTGTGTTTATCCGACTGTTGGTTTCTGAGTTATGCTGTTCACAGACACACACAGACAGACACACACACGGACATGTTTTCAAAAATGCTTTTTATGGATTTAGAGGATCTCAAAGCATATATTTCCGGTGAAATCTATGTATCGAAATTTTGGGTGGAATACAATACTTCTACTTACTATACGTAGTAGAGAAAGTAAAAATTCAATGCCATAGTCGGGATGTGAACCACAGACCTTCTGATTTCAGTGTCACTACTCTAGCCAACAGAGGTACCATGGCAACATGCTGATACGAAGTTGAATTCCGCAAGACTCGCATTTTTTCCGGTAAAATCACGAAACGTTCTCAAATTCATTTTGAGATAATATACCCCAATGGCAACTTACAATATCATAAGTACACTACGTCAATTTAAAACTGACAGGCGTCTGAGAGACAAAGCTCGAATCGGGTACTTCCGTGAGTGCCTTGTTTACAAGACTGCTGATATTTTTGTAGTAGCTATAATGGGGAATACAATTATAATCACGAAAGTCTTCCGAGAAAAAAAATTCATATACGAGATTTCAAAGAGATCTATTTAAGAGTGTTTAAACACAATATTTGTAATCAAAAATCACTGTTTTGAATTACAGTTCTCAAATGGAGTATGACTAAAGCTCGTTACAATGTTACATTTACTGCAGCACTCTTAGCTCAGTGGTAGAGTTAAGTTGCCACTCTCCGTGGAGTTCTGAACTTTTGTTTCCTTTTCATTTTAAATTCATGAGTAAAATACAACAAATTTTTTTATTTTTTATCTGTAAAATATTTTTTTTTAATTTTTTTGTCTCCCGATCTTTGCCAGCACAAAACTAAAAGGAAGTTGGCACATGATTTGTTACAAACCTATATTTGTGGCATAAAATAAAAGATTAACTTCTAAAATAGTAAACAAAGTCGTTAATTTTATACCAAAAAGAAAGAAAAGAAATGAAAATGCCACATTCGCAATATCCAGGCCAGCAGCCTTCTCCCTTGGAGTTCACTATTCATGGGAAATAGTTTCATTTGCCGGCAGCTGCCTCCCACGATGGCTGGACAAGCTAAAAAATGAAGGACCTTCTCCACTTTGTAGAATCGAACTCGAGCTGCTTGCGTCCATCAGCTTAACCACTGCTCGACGCCAATCACGTTGTGGAGGTAGCCCGAATAACTGCCTTGTGTCTATATTATACAGTTAGGTAAAGCACTGCACAGAAATTGACGGTTGTGAACCGCTCATTCACTCGAAGAAACTTTAAAAAATGTAACTGCTCAATAGACCGGCCGCTTTTAGTTTGACGAGTGTACTTTAAGTTCAGGACTTATAGTTCACCTCTGTGAGGTCAATCAATGATAGCTCGTAATTGTTCTTTCACAAAATCCGTGTGTAGGCTAAAGTTGGAAAGGTAGAATTAGACTGAAAAATTCAATCCATTGCACGGATCTTCAACTTTCTGTGCCATTGCTCTAACCAACTGGCTAGTATGGTAACAAGCCGGTACGACATAGATTAAGCTTTTCTTGACAAACCATAAGGCGTGCGGGCATGTTGCCAGGGTAGTTCAGTTGGCTAGAACAAGATCATGGAAATCCTAAGATCCTTGGCTCAAATCCCGGCTGTGGCATTGCATTTTTCAGTTTGATTCTACCTTTACAGGAAGAACAAGACGTGTTTTTTTAAAGCAAGCGATAATTGTTTAAGAAATAATATAAAATTATTTTCCAAATGCTTTATTACCATTCATTACTTCCTATAGTGACCGTCATTATTCACCGTAACGGGAAAACCGTTTCTGTATGTCTGACAAAGAACGATGCTGCCTATGATGAAAGCCAAGTTTGCACTTCTTATTTCACGTCATCGTCGTTGAAATGTTTTCCCACCAAGGAATTTCTTCAGATCAAGAGGCAGATAAAAATCTCTTGGTGTCTAATCCGGACTGTAGGGAGGGTGGACAAATTATTCTCAACCAGATCTTGTTACTCGTTACTGTTTCCCCATAAACCTCTCACAATTGTCGATGAATATTTGCTGGCGTAACATTTCTCGCATTCAAAAAATGAATCACTGATCTGACTTCAGCATTTATAAACGCTCTAACAACAGGAAAACACAAAGTGGCGATCGCTCACAGCTGTCATGGCTTCCTAAAGAATGGAGGAAGTGATCGCGTATGCTCAATGGTATTAAAATGGTACTTACTTTAAAAACACGCTTCGTAAATCAGACAAGCCACCATAGTAGCTAGCCAAGTTCAGGAATGCTGGTGTTTCTAATGTGTCTAATTTTGGAAACCAGTAAGGATATAGTTACGTGTCAATATGGAATAGGATTACGAAATGGGTTCATGTACAAAATGAAGTAATAATGGAGAAACTTGACCTGGAACCTATTCTCCATGTTATAAACACCTGTCAGAGCAACTGGATGAGTCATTTATGCGTCTTTAGAGTCCCTAAAGCTATGCCCCATTACCAACCCCATGGAAAGAAATTTCTGGAACATTCCAAGAAGAGGTGCAAAATAAATTCTTATTTTGTGACGTTGCAACAGGTAATTATAACCTAACCCTCGTTTATATAGTGACGGTGAATCAGAAAAATACATAGTTTTATTGATTGGTCTGAAGTTATTCTGGGGAAGAAAAGTTAAACATTGAACGAGTATCATGGGATTAAAAATGGTCCTAGTAGGTTTGTTGGGGTTGCATGTAAATAAGGCAGTAGTTGCCTGGCCGTTTAGAATAGTCAGGGTATGATGTTATCAAGATAGGGGTGAAAGTGATATTACTTTTCTGGTTGAAATGCGTTATGCCTACTATTGATAGTAGAACATGGAGGGACTGTTTCACATTCAGTATTTTACTAAGAGACCTACACTCACAAGTAAGCGCTAAGCCTGTTTACATAAGAGTTTTATTATGAATACTTCTGTACAAAGCATTTATATTAAAAAGGGATGAAGGATTAAATAATAGCTATTTCTCGTATATTGAGCACTCAAAATAAAGCTTTATTGGACGCGGTATATACAATAGTTTTCAGTAAAAACTTTCTAAATTACATTAAATAAAATAAATACATGTAATATAAGTACTATGTCAATATAAAAGGTATAGTCTGTCATTTGTGGACAGCCGCCTGAACTCTACGCTAGGAACCGTACCAACGCCCCCAGGAATACGATATGAGATGTGGATATAGACGACAGTGCTTATTCTGAGTGTAAATAAGTTTGTGACTGAACATATGGGTGCAAATTGCTCGGAAATTTCAATCCGAGACCGAAACATCTCGGCAGCAGTATGAGAATAAATATATTGCATTTAAAGACTGGTGCAAGATAAATATATTTAATGCAGGTACTATTTAGGGATATCTTGATCTATCTATTTAAATGAATACATAAATACGAAAATTAGCCTTTTTAGAAAAAAGCATGGAAATGAACACATGACAACTGACACGAGCAACTACAGGTTTAAAAGTTTTATTATGTTACATTCACGTGAATTTCTCTACCCACAGTCTTTTGTTTTTATATACATTTTCCACACTATTATTTCGGAAGCTTACTTTTTTATCTCTTTCATGTTAATGGGGAATCACCTTGGCAGAAATAGTTACCTATTCATTTCGTTGTGGGTACAAGGTGAATAGAAGAAACAGAGTCGATAGTCAGATGTTTAAAAGCGAGATGCTACATGCTGGGCTTGAAATTGCATACTCTTTCAATGACAACGAGAAACAACTGAATAGCGACAGCACTTTAAAATTACAAGGTATTGAATTAAAATCAATAACAATAGATATCTCGGGAATAGCTGATGTCAGAAAAAAGCGCCTATCGCTTACGGTTCACCAGTTAAAATTATGCAAAATTCTTTCCGAATTAAAAGGACTTCACAGACTATTCCCAGAAGATTCAAAATATATATTTTATTTTTCATGTAAATATCTTGTAAATATTATTTTAGTTAAATTCGTTGCAGCCATTTTTGAGAAAATAAAAATCGCTAAGAATGCTCCATATAAAGAATAGTTTGGGATGGGGGATTTGCAAGAAAGTCTTCGCGTCGCATCTTTGTAAGATACTGAAAGTAAATACAAAGTTTGGTATTTATCAGACATTTTTTTTCAGTTATGCCGTACACAGAGAGGGGCCGCTTTTTTTTTAAAAAAATTATAAATGCAGAAGGTCTCAAAATATACATTTCCGGTGAAATGTTACTATGAAATTTTTTAGCTGAAATGCAATGTTTCCTCTACATACTAGGTATGTGGTAGATAAAGTACACATCGCTTTCTTAAGAAACTAAATAGGTAAATAACAGTTGGGAGTGTTAATTACTTCCGAATGAAAATGACTTCACACCTTATTCCCAGAAGATTCAGATTAAACATTTTATTTGCCATGTAAATATCTTATAAATATTATTTTAATCAAGCTCGTTGGAGCCATTTTTGAGAAAATCAAAAATGACGAAAAATGTTCCATATGGAGGATAGTTTGGGATGGGGGATTTGCTATAAAGTCTTCGCGCCGCATCTTTGTAAGGTACTGAAAGTAAATACAAAATTTGGTATTTATCAGACATGTATTTTTGAGTTATGGCGTACATACACAGACAGACCTTTTTTTTAAAAAAAATATTATCGATTTAGAAGCCTCAAAATTTGCATTTCTGGTGAAATATCACTATCGAATTTTTGGGTGGGATGCAATAACTTCTCTACGTAGATATGGGGTAGAGAAAATAAAAATCGCTTTCTTAAGAAACTAAATAGGTAAATAACAGTTGCGAATGTTAAATAGGAAATGCAGGACAGATAACACTAGTCTGCATGATATCGGATGGCTGAAAACTTATAAGTGATTCTGACTTACTTGCTTATGCTGATTTCAGAACTGCTTTTAGTTTGTTTCTATCACGTACAGTTTTTTTTTTACAATTTCACTTCAAAAATATAGAGATATAAAGATATTGCTTCCACCACTACACATAAAATTGGGCTTGATGAAGCAATTTGTAAGGGCTCTACCACAGAATGGACCCTGCTTTCCAAGAAATTTCCCTTCATTACACAAGACAAATTAAAGGCCGGAATTTCTGTTGGTCTCAAATAAAGAAATTGATGAAGGATAAAGATTTTGAGAAGACAATGAATGAGAGAGAAATAGAAGCATGGACCGTCTTCCGATCAGTTACTGAAAACTTCTTAGGCAATAACAAAGATCCTAATTACAAGGCCATTCTCGAAACAATGCTGTAAAATTTCAAGGAGATGGGTTGTAACATGAGTGTAAAGGTACATTTTCAGCATTCACATATCAACTACTTTCCAGAAAGTCTGAGACATTATAGTGAAGAGCCGGATGAACGTTTTCACCAAGATATTAAGGAAATGGAGAGGAGGTACCAGGGGAGATGGAATGAAACCTTGATGGCCGACTACTTTTGGATGTTGAGGAGTCATCTTCAAGGATCTGCAAGGAAGTAAAGAAGAGAAAGTTTGAAAAAAAAATAAATGAAACACTTTGACTTCTTGTTTTGTTAAAATGTAGTCATGAAATAAATTAGGGGAGTTCTTGAGGGTGTTCTTAAAATGTTTCTTGAATAAAAACTTACCTTGTGTGAAATTGTATTTGAATAATTTTCGACGCTCATTAGTAAAATTGTCAAAACATTACTTATTTTGTGTAAAACCTAACGTGAAAGAAAAAAACTGTAGTTATTTCTAGAATCAGCATAATAACTTAATTCAAGAACACCTACTTTTAAGATATCATCTGACAAAATGTTTGAAAATGTAGACTAGTGAATTATGAAAAAGACCGATCTTTGCCTTAAAAATCAACGAAGAGAAAAAGCACTGCGAGGCTGCAAAATTCTTTAATCAAAAAGAATTCCAAAACAAGTATACTACTCTGAGTGAGTATTCAGGTAATTAAGGCGTATTGGTCTTTGGATTTTGCAATTTTCGTTAATTTCTCAGAGCTAATAGCAATATTAATGTGTAACAATAATTTAATTAGTCTAACGGTGAAAGTACCTTACCACAAGCTGCGTTTTCAGGGCACTTACTGAATATTGCCAGTGCTTTGTAGAAATTTACCTAGAAATATCATCTAGGTTGACAACATTGCTGCGTCATTTTCCGCTGGAGGCCAAAGAACGACCATCACGGCAACACCTCGGGCGGTGATAGTTGCACGTATCACTCCGATTAGTTGGCAGGCCTGGGAGCAAAATGCACTTCTATTCCCTACAAACTTACCTGAATAGACGTGCCTATTTCTCTTATTATGGAACATTGCACGAAGTTAAACTCAGATAAATTACGATAACCGGGAGATTCAAAATGTTTCGACAAATGCTTTGCGTAACATGCTGGGGATGATTCAGCATTCTTTTACTGATATTTTAAACATTTAGGATGTGAAATAAGCCCACAAAAGGAAAGAAAATAAAATCTAGAATTAACAAAATTTCAGACAACGTGGGGAACAATTCATAGAACCTTAAAAAACAAAACAAGAAGAGAAGGAAGATTTAAGTTCTATAAAACAATGGCGGTGCCACTTTTTAATGTATGAGTGAGAAACGTGGGTAACTATAAAAAGGCACAAAGCAAAATACAAGGGTGTGAAATGAAACTTCTGAGAAAAATTAAAGATGTACAAGATTATATCAAATAAATAAAATATTATAAAAACCGAGCTTAGTGTAAATGCTACAGAAAAAAATCTGATATGCTACACTCACATGACTTTCTCTACTGTTGTACAAACTATTTATACAATCGCTTATTCTCCATCTATTTCATGTTAATCGAGATAAACATTGCAGAAACTTATTGCTAATTTACTTGTAGGTGCAAGGGCAACATGATAGGCTTTAAGTGATAGTCAAATGTTTTAAGAGCTGGTTGCTATGTGGAGCATTCCATTCTCTTTGAATGTCCAGGACTTAAAAATACCAATAACAAATTCTCATGTATGGAAAAGTATAAAAATCGGAAAATTCAAATAAATAACGAGGCATATCTCGGAAATAGTTCACTCAGCAAAAACAATGTATATGACATAAATTGTGTGTTTTAACGAGATCTAATTGTTTGTGTAGTAAATTTTTGTCTGTCTTGCGGTTTACCAGTTATGCGAAAGCCATGCAGAATGATGACTTTTTGGAACATTCCCAAAAAATACAAGATATGCATTCTGTTGCCATGAAAATGTCTTAAAACATGTGGTATCTTAATCAATATAGCTGAAGCCAATTTTGAGAAAATAAAAATTCTGATGTGTTGTATTCATATGGCTTCCTTTACCCTCTATCGCTTATTAGGGTACACAAGCTATTCTTACTAAAGCTTATTTTTCTATTCACTACACTTTAAGCCAAATAAACCATTGCAGAAATAGCTACATTACACATATCGTTATGTGTATACAAAAGAACAGCGACAGTCAAATGTTTTAGAACAAAACGCTATATGCTGATCTTAAAATTCCATTCGGTTTCCATACAATCGCGAGAAACAACTGAATGCTGAATGACTAAGAAATGAACAATTCGAATCTTTAATAACGGATATCTCAGAAATACCTTATGCCAATGAAAATCTGATTTAAAATAAATTGTGTCTTTTAATGAGATTTACAGATTTTGTGTAGTACGTTTTTGTCTATCGTTTTCTACATTGTACAATATTATACAAAATTCTTTCCAAATGAACAGGACTTCACAGGCTATTCACCGAAAATTAACATATACATCTTAGTTGTCACGTAAATATCTTTCATTTGCGGTATTTTAATCTAAATAATTAGAGCCATTTTTACTTTCTCTACTACGTATAGTAAGTAGGAGAAGTATTGTATTCCACCCAGAAATTTGATACCGAGATTTCACCGGAAATACATGTTTTGAGACGCCCTGAATCCAAAAAAAGCATTTTTGGAAACATGTCCGTGTGTGTATCTGTGAACAGCATAAATCAGAAACGAACAGTCGGATGAACACCAAACTTGGTATTTACGTTCAGTATCTTCCAGGGATGCGACATGAAGGTTTTCAAGAAAATCCCCTCACCACAGATTACCCTTTAAATGGAACATTTTTCGAAAATTTTAATTTTCTCAAAAATGGCTCTAGCGATTTTGATTAAAATATCATATGTTTAAGATATTTTCATGAAAAATGAAATGTATATTTCGAATTTTCTGGGAATGTCTCCAAAAGCATTCTTCATTGTGAACGACTTTTGCATAGCTGGTAAACCATAAGAGAGAGACAAAATTTTACTATACAAAAATGTAGATCGCGTTAAAATACAAAATTTATGTCATATACATTGTTTTGTTGAGTGAACCATTTTCGAGATATTGCTTGTTATTCCCTTAAATTTTCAATACTTATTTTGTCAAATGGGAATTCGTTATTCATTTTTTGTCTAGGATATGCAAAGAGTATCTGTGGCAAAGAGAATGGTGCTGCACCTAGCAACCAGCTATTAAGAGATATGTCTATGCTTAAAGGCTACTGTATTTCTATATTGCCCTTGCAATACAAAACAAGGGGAACATAGTAGGCCTTAAGCGATAGTCAAATATTTTTAGAACTGGTCGCTATGTGTAAAATGTAATTCTCTTTGCATGTCAAAAGATCGTTACTGCAAATGTTTATCTCGATTAATATGAAATAGATGGAGAATAAGAGTTTGTAAAAATAGTTTGTACAAGAGTAGAGAAAGTCATGTGAGTGTAACACATCAGATTTTTAGAAAATAACACAACATCGAAAAATATTCCTTGTAAAGAGTAGTTTGGGTTGTGGGGAATTTTCTTATATAAGTCTTCGTATCACACCTTTGCAAGGTACTGAAACTAAAAATCAAGTTCAGCATTTAATCACACTTTTCATTTTTGAGTTTGTTGTTCACACACACACACACACGCATACACACAGTTTTTCTAAATAGTTTTTTATTCAAATGACCTCAAAACATGTATTTCTGGTGAAGTCTCGATATCAAATTTTTGGGTGGTATGCAATCCTTTCTCACGCGGTACAGAAAGTAAAAATGCAAACTGTCAGTTGTTTTTAATAGTGATTTCCATCTCGTCGATAAACTCGCGATTGACTAAGGGGATTCGGGGTTTGTTTCACCCTTGGCTGTTTCCGGGATAAATCCCTTTCAGTCGAATTAATTACTTAGGATTATCAGAGGGAAGGCGGATTTTTATTTTATTTAAATTTGATGTATTGGTATACAATAGTGTTTACATATACATAGTTGGATGTTTAAGCTTTTATGTGTAATTTTTATATTAATGTTTGCATGAGAGAATTTATCTCTAGGATATGGAAATTTAGAATGGTATTTGCTAGGACTATTTTATGAATAAAGTGAAACGATTTTCCCAAACAATTAGTATTAAAACACAGTCATAAAATATTTATATTCACTTGAAATATAAAGGGCATTGTTTTGAATAGAAATCTGAATCGCACTTCCTTGGTTGATTACTGCAGTTTAATGATTCAATTTTATTTACTGCCATCTAGCGTGGGAAATTAGAAGATGTACAATATTGTAGTATGCAATAATCAGCATTATAGGTTATGTTTTCCATTAATGCATCAAACTTTATCTTAAAAAAATCTGATGCATTATATTCATATGACTTTTTCTAGCCACTATACCAATTATTTTTATTAGCATTTACTTTCCTATATATTTAATATTATCAAGACATACCTTTACGTAATTAGCTACATTACACATTTCATTATAGATACAAAGGGAACAGCGACAGTCAAATGTTGTAGAACTGGAAGCAATATGCTGGCCTTAATATCTCATACTCTCTCCAAGCCATCGCGATAAGCAATTGAAAATCGACAGGACTATAAAAAAATGGGTAAGTATTGAACATTAAAACCAATAATAAGGGAAATGGCTCATGCACAAAAAATGATTTGAAATAAATCGTGTGGTTTAGAGAAGTCAACGTATCTTGTATAGTACGTTTTCGTTATCCCTTAAACTTTACGAGTTATACAAGATTATACAAAATTCTTTACGAAAGTCCTCTTTGAAGGGGACTTCAAAGGATATTCCCAGAAAATTCAAGATATACATTGTATTTCCCATTTAAATATCTTTAAACTATGGTATTTTGATCAAAACCGTTGGAGCCAGTTTTTAGAAAATAAAAAATTTAGAAAAATATTCCTCGTAAATGGGTGAGGAGATCTTCTGAAAATCTTTGTTGTACCTTTGGAAGTTACCGAACCTAAATACCAAGTTTTGTATTATATCCAAATTTTTGTATTTGAATTATGTTGTTTACAGGCACACATACACACTAACACACATGCGCGCGCGGGGACATTTTTAAAAAATTGCTTTTTTTTATTTTTAAGGACCTCAAAACATATATTTTCGGTGAAATCTCAGTATCGAATTTTTGGGTGAAATTCAATACCTTCTCTACCTACAATCTGTCAATTGTTTTGTATAGTGATTTCAAACTCGTCGATAAACTCATAACTCACTAAGGGGATTCAGGTGTATCTCACCCTTGGCTGTTTTAGGGATAAATCCCTCTTCATCCGAATTAATTACTTAGGATTAGCAGCGGGAAGGTGGATTTTTATTTTATTTAAATTTGATTAATTGGTATACAGTAGTACCTACATATGTATATGGTTGTGTTTGGTCTAGGTATACAGGTATTGTATGCTTAAACTTTTATATATAATTTTTATGTCTAATACCTACATGAGAGAAATTATCTAGAGGATATGAAATCTAGAGTGAGGCAGCATTTTTAACGCTTAAATGATTTTAGTCAAATTATATATATATATAATATAAATAAATATAATATATATAAATATATATAATATTATATATATAAATTCAATAACAGCTCGCCTTAAAGCAATATGTGTATGTAACAAGATATAAAAAGTGTATATTAGTCATTGTATATGTTTATATTATTGTATCCATGTGTAATAATATTATGTGAGTATATTACGTAATTTAATAATGTAGGATCTGTGAGAATAATAGGTTAAAAGTTGCTAACAATGAGGTAACCTCGAGGCAATAATGAATTTGAAAGTTTAACAATGCTACTTATGATTCTTGGAAGCAATAATGTAATTTTTGTGACAGTTTATAAAATAGCCAATCAACAACCAGAAAAAGCTTTAGTTAAATGAAGGTATTCTATTGGAGTAGTATTAGCCAATCAGAAATGAAAAGGAGAATATTTTACAAACTTAGGAACAGTATTCCTAACCGGACGCAAGACACGTCCTCGAGAAATTTAATACGTATTCATGTGAGACGAAAAATAGTTTACGTGTTAAAAGGTGCAAGTAATTCATAAAAGAATCTCACATATATACACAATATCAGTGAAGTTTTATTTAAATCGTGTCATTCATTAATAAAAGGAGTGAAGTAAAATTATAATCTTTGTAAGCCTACATTCAGTCGCATCACAACCCTGCCAAGACATCCATGTCTCTAAAATAAATACTGACGCAGCCGAGACAAACAAATATAATATTTACAGAAACAGTAAAAATAATATTTTTAAAAAATTGAGGCAAAGGCTACCAGGTTACCATACGTGCGGTTGCAACTATTTCAAGTGTTCGGCTCCCCAACAGTTGAAATATAATACAACTCCTCAATAAATACCTACTTCAAATTGACGCCCAAAGCTTGTTGCAAACAACGTAAAAGAAAACACGTTCTTCAAATTAGTTTTCCATACGTGGGACAAATAACAATGTAACTATACTAACTTCTTCAAATTGGCTTCCATACGTGGAGCTAATAAAACACTGCTTCAAGAGTAGCATTTGCTAAGACTATTTCACAAATAAAATGTAGCGATTTACACAAAAATCATGATTATTCAAACACAATATTGAAATATGTATATTTCCCTGCAATATAAATAACGAAATCAGCATAGTATACTTCATTTGTTGATCAGTGCAACTTGATCGTTTAATATTATTTACTGCCATCTAGCGTGGGGAAACTAGAACTAGGTATGCAATATTATAAAGATGCAATAACCATTATTATAGTTTATGATGATGTTCTTTATTGCAACAAACCTTATTTAAAAATACAATTACTGAAATACACAATTATCAGCTAAGTAGGAATTGGAAGAAATTGGTTCATTCTTATGTTTAATGTAGCTGGCGAAGTGGTAGGCATATTGTATTTTAATTTGTGTGCAATGTTGGAATGGTGTCTATAGTTGCAGCGCAGGATAATAGTCTGATCTGTTCAGAATATTTAAAAGATCGTATGCATTGCTTTCACGTAACCTAAACTATTCTTACAAAAGCTTGTTCTAATCTACCACTTGTAAATTGTTATTACATATTTACGCATTTCTTTGTAGGTTTAATAAGAATAGACTAGGCTATAATGATAGTCAGGTTTTTATAAAACTTAATGGCTATGAAATTACATGCTGCTTCCATGACGACCAGAAAAAAACATGGACTTACCACTTGAAAAACCGAGCGAGGTGGTGCCTCAGTAACGTGAGTGATTCGCATTCGGAAGGTTTCAGGTTCGATCCCGGCAGCCGCCCAATCTGATCCATGGGGTTTTCGTGGTTTCTCCTGGGTCAGCAGGCGAATGCGGAGCGGTTCCTCCTCAACACCGACTTCCTTTTCATTTCCCTTTCATTCCGTTTCCTTCTCATCTCTCAGGTGGGCTTCTAGGTTTCGTAGTGTAGGACAGATGGCACGGATGTATGTTCAATGAAGAGATATTTCCCATGCTTGATTGATGGGTCGACCAACACCCCCTCTCGGCGGCTCCAGACGGTTCTACGAGCTTGGAAAATGTTAGGGACGTCTGCACGTCTTTGTGGCCTGTCTGCCTACGGTCGTAACCTTCTGTGATTCCTTCATCCCATCCCTTCCTCATGGGAATGGTAGCTGCAATAGCTCTATGCAGATCGCAGCTAGCGAGTTTCTCCCCTCCGTTGAATCACCTATTCCTATCCTTATCACATGATAAGGTACACACTTTTGAAAATTCAAATCAATAGTACAGAATATCTCGGAAAGGATTAACGCTATAAAAACGTGTATTTGACATAAATTGTGTGCTTTAACGAGATCTACGTTTTTCTGTGTAGTAAGATTTTGTCTATCTCTTGCAGTTTACTAATTATACCTCATTCAGAATGAAGAGGACTTCACAGGTTACTCCCAGAAAGTTCATTGTATGTTTTATTTATCATGCAAACATACGGTATTTGAATCAAAAGGATTAGACCATATTAAGAGAGTAAAAAATAATGACCATTTTTACAAGTAAAGGGTGGTTTGGAGTGGGTGAATTTTCTTGAACATGTCCTGTCGCATCTTCGAAGATGCTGAAATTACATACTAAGTATATGTAATTTCAGAGCGCGCGCGCGCACACACACACACACACACACACACACATACACACACAGAGCTTTTCTTAAAAGTGCTTTTTACTTTCTCTAACACATATAGTATATATGGAAAGTATTGTGTTGCACCCAAAAATTCGATTTTGAGATTTCACCGGAAGTACATGATTTGAGGCCCCTTGAATAACAAAGTTTAGTAAACGTTCCGTGTGTTGTCTGTGTCTGTGAACAGCATAAGTCAAAAAAAAAGTCGGATCAACACCAAACTTCGTATTTAAGTTCAGTATTCTCCAAAGATGCGACACGAAGATTTTAAAGAAAATTCCCCACCCCAACTACCCTTTACATTTAAGATTTTTCGAAAATTTTTATTTTCTGAAAAATGGCTCTAACGATTTTGATTAAAATACCAATTATTAAAGATATTTATATGACAAATAAGATGTATATCTTCAGTTTTCTGGAAATAGCCTGTGAAATCCCTTTCATTTGGGAGAAACTCTGTATAATCTTGTATAACAAGTAAACGTTAAGAGACAGACGAAAACTTACTACACAAACAATCTAGATCTCTTTAAAACACACAATTTATTTAAAATAACTTTTGTTGTTGTAAAAGCCGTTTCTGAGATACCCGTTATTAAAAGTTAGATTTCTTCATTTCTTGGTCGTTCTCTTCAAGACCTTTCAACATTCAGTTGTTTCTAGGGATTGCATGGAAGCAGTTTAGAATTTTAAGGCAGTATATAGCGTCCAAACCTTAAACATTTGACTATCGCTGTTCTCTTTGTTTCTATAACGAAATGTGTAATGTAGGTATTTCTGCAAAGTTTTATCTCGATTAAAATGAAGTAGATAGAAAAATAAGCTTGCGTAAGAATAATTTGTATACCCACTAATAAACGATAAAGCGTAGAGAAAGTCATGTGAATGTATCATATCAGATTTTTTTATGCAGAGTCCGAAAACGTGCGTTTCGGTGAATTCTCGGTATTGAATTTTTAGGTGGAATGGAATACCTGCTACTTTTACTTGCTATTGTTTAGTAGTGGGGAAAGTACTAGGAGCTATGTATATGGTGTGAAGAAAAGATAGTAAAGAAAGATTTTAAGAAAGTTTGATTGTATCAGGAACGTGATTGGATAAAACACAATATTGTTGCTATCATGGTTGTTCATTATCTCCCATTTAGAGCAATGAGTGAAATAGATCAGGATTCTTGAATAGAGAGGGGCCCCCCGAAACCCGAGCAGAGCACCGGGCGCAGACCATGCGGTCCCTTGTGCTTCTACCACGACCCCTGGGAAGGAGGGATGTTGAGGGGAGACACGAAAGGCGAGTAGATCCGGATGACGACGGGCGCAAGCATGGACAGGGTCCCTAATGTTTTCAGATTGAACACATCCAACGCCGTTCTGGCCCACCCATAGGCCCCGAGCCTCCGGGTGCCCTCGAAGGAATGTCTGCCTGAAAGCACCCATAGGCGGGCGGGTCCTAACCGAGCTTTCCCTGGAAGTGACAGGAAGAAATCTGCTCAGAAAGCACGATCACCGCCCAGCCGCAACTCGCCGGACACCTCGCCCGGTCCTACAAACCTGAAACAGATCACAAGGAAGATTATGGATACAGGAAATGATAACGGAGAGACGTGGTAGAAGAACCACTCCAACATTCTTTACAAAACAATTTAACAGCATCACAAATGGTTGAAGAATTCCAATAAATCCAACTTTATTCGGACCTTTTCGAATATGAATATAACCTAAAACCCTTCCTTCCAATAAAGTAAAAAAGCAACCCAAATTATAACAAAAATAATCAAAATTAAACCAATTAAATCCACTTTCAATTTAATTTTAAATAACCATACATAATAAATATAATTTATTGTAGTCCATTATAAACCTGTCCAGCCGGGAAAACTACGAAAAACCCATGGAACAGAGTGGTCGGTCTCGGGTTCGAACCCAGGACCCTCCGAATGCGAGTCACACTCGTTACCACGGTGCTTCGTGCTCGGTAACATGTACTAAGTAACCAGTATTTTGTTTTTAGCAGGTTTTGTTTCCACCAGAGCCGTTTGCCTCAGAAGAAAAAGCTTTAGATGTTACGATGTAAACAATATAGCGGTCAGAAGTGCGTGGACTTATCTGTACACAATTTTGGCTGAGTAATGTTTTTGTTATCTGCACACCGTATTTATACGCGCCGCAGATACGCTCCACTTTAATTTGCAGCTGTAGTATCTGCTGCGTGTGTTCTCCCATTTGCCTGGATGGTTAGACTACCCAACTTACTCGCTGCTCAGTGGGAGAATTGCTTTACTTCAATCAGTGTCGGCTCTTGCTTTTCTTGGGTGGCACTTCCCGAAGTGTTCTAAATCCTCTAGAGATGGATAAATACTCGCTCGGAGATGTTTGCTCAATTGACATTCAGATTTTTTAAGGCATTTTCGATATATTCCTTGGAAATCCAAAAATAATAGTGCAGATTCCTAAACTCTTTTTACAAATTATACATTTGCACTTCATTTTGAAGGATCTATATAATGTTTGAATGCAGATATTTTAAAAAAAATATTGTTTTTATTTTTCTTTTCTTTAAATTTAGGTGTGTTTTCTTTTATTTTAAATTGTGATTTATATTAAAATCTACTGTTTAATATATTTCAAATATTTTATGTGGATATATCATTTATTGCATCATTAGCTATATATTGTATAGACAGATATTGTCAAATAATATCAATAAATACGCAAATACTGTATTTTTAAAAATTCCTTAAGATTATAAAAAGTTTTCACATTCAAATAATGTAAGTTTGAGTTTATCTACGTTTGGTATATTATTTGGTGAATTATTAATTAATTGCTTGACAGGCTAAACTCGTGATTTAGTGCATCTAAAGGTTCTATATTTAAAATTAAGTATATCACCGTTACTTCTTGTTTTCTCAATGTTATGCTGAGTTATAAATGAAAATCTCTTGGATGTTTAAATCCCAAATATCCAAGTCTTTAACCTTACCTAAGGAAATATGATCTATTTTGTAAACATTTATCGCAGTTTTGTAACTCTTGCGTGATATACAAAGCTATCTCTTGTTACCCTGATATTGCAGCTTCGCCTGTGATATAGAAATGTAACAGTTATTTTTGAGTAACGATTATAGCTCTCGTAGTTACAGTGCGTTAACGGTTACATGTAAAGGTTACCAGTAATTATTAATGTAACTATGATGAAGTAGGAAGTTTTTCTAGCTGTGTTAACACTTTGATTACTCGGTGGTTTATAATCGCAAAATACATTCGCACCTGCTTCTATATTCCTGCACATACTCAGTTTGTGCAGGTGAATTGAGGTATATAAGAACCTAAATATAAACACCAGAGGATGCAGATAAAACAAAGGAAAACACCTCACTATTGCCAACATAAACATGACTGAAGTTAAGCATATAATAACTTAAATATTCTCATAGAATGATAGATAAAACATGGTAATGACATATTGAAAGGCGATGTTGCTAGAGAAGAGAAACATTTAGACCCAAATACGTATTATTGTCTAACATCACAAAAGATACAGATTCCAGCTACTCAACTGTCACTTCTCTCAGTTCTCAGTGTCACCGTTTTGTTTTGATCTGGCTCAACTTCACTACTACTTCACTTAGTTCACACTGTCACTTCACTAATGTAAACTAGCTCTCCGTCACTTCAATTTCGTCGTAGCCTCTTCCTCTAGACGGTTTATTCGCTGGAGAGGCTAACACAGGACTTCTACAATCTCTCGCTCCACAGTAGCACACGCTACACGTCACAGCAGTCGTTATCAAGTCGCACACTCATAATGAACTTACAGAGCTTTCTGAAGGCACATTCTGAAAGCGAGGAGGGAGAAGAAATCTTCCAGAAGGTTCTGGATATCTGCCGATAGCGCTTATGGTGTTTACGACAGGCAGGAAACGCCACTTATCTTTATTTATCTCCGACTGCCTGGCGCCGATCTCCGATATTCTTAGACCATAGACACTGTTTCACAGTATATTAGATCCACAATGCCACTCACGATCTCTTATGCAGGAGATCAATGGGTAACTAGCTCCTGAGCGATACCAAGCACGCGCAGGGAATGACGTCGCCTAGACTCGGTAACTGTTATTGGGATAACTATTTACTGTATTCGTTACTTTTGTAACCGTTAGTGGGTAACTAGTTACTTTCTGGCCCCATTACTTCAGTAACATTAAGGTAGCCGTTACGATACTTGCAATCCATCTCTACTGTGATGGCTTCTTTGACTTTTATTTTATTTGTTGAACCGTTGAACACAACCGTCTCCTTTATTTGTAGTAAATATTAATATACATCTTATTGGAGAGCAGCTACAGTAAAACTATTAATTACATCTCACTCACACTTCTATAAGCATACATTGCTCCTATTACAAATGTAATTTAGGTTATTGTATGTTAATAACTTTAAATATTTCATTATATTTGCCCTAGAGGTCCTAATGCATTTATACCAGCAAAGATACGAGACTTTCAAACAAATATATTGCTATATTAAACCAAACACAGTTGCATACATTTAATCGCATCGTCAGGGAGCATGTGATGGATTCTAGGAGAAGCAGCTTTTTCGATCTGCGATAAACAACAGTTGATAAAGTGGACGATAGTGCACATATTCGCATTTATTTAATAGCAGATTTTCATATAGCTAAGTCAGGCTGGGTTTTAATTTAATTGAACAGTGTTTAAAACTCGCATTTACTTTAAACGGCACCACATGCGCTGATACTGATGATTCATGAAATGAAATGTTTGGGAAAGGAAATTTGGTAAGGAAAATTTCCAGGCCTCAGTTAAGGGTATCTCTTCGGCATTTGCCAGTAATGAAGATTGAAGAAAATCCGAAAGAAATATCAGTCATGGAGGACGATTCTGGTGGCATTTGAATCACAGAGAACCCGTTCACGAATCCGTGCCTTAACCACCTCGCTACCCCTGTCGGTCTGATGCTGGTTGAGAATCTATACTTTAAATTTATGTACATAATGGAACATTAATTTTATTCAAAATTATGAAAAACTATACATCATAATTTTATTCAAAATTATGAAAAACTATACATCATGACTATAGCAAAGAATTAGAAGAAAAAAGATTCCTCATTACTGTTGGTAATTAGCATTATCAATATGATATTTTAAAGCACACTACTCTTGTATCTATCACTTAAGGTTTTGCAATAAATTTATTTACCAAATCGAGTAAAGAGTACAATAATCCAATGTTAAAATAAAGAGTTAATCACCGGGTGTTCCTCGAATGAAATGATGTAGCCGACACGCCCATCCTTTAAAGCGATTACACTTACATAGAAGAAACCAGTGCCATTTTGAGATGGAAGCCGCTAAGACAATCGGAAAAAGTCGCTAAATCAATATCGCTAACATTTGAAGATCATTGGGGTTTAGCTTCACAGATCCTACGGCTGTCGTCATTCCGCAATGTGGCAGAAGGCTGCAATTGCTCCACTCCTGTTCTTACAAAAAACATTCCTTGACTACGCTTTGCGACTTAGGGCCATCAATCCTTGGCTAGCTACGTTTGCGTCTTAGGGCCATCAATCCTTGGCTACGCTTTCCGACTTAGGGCATCAATCCTTGGCTGCGCTTTGCGACTTAGGGCCATCAATCCTTGGCTACGCTTTGAGGGTTAGAGCCATCAATCCTTGGCTCGCTTTGCGGCTCAGGCCCCTCAATCCTTGGCTACGCTTTGAGGCTCAGGGTCATCAATCCTCGGCTACGCTTTGCGGCTTAGGGCCCTCCCAGGTGTTGGCAGCACTCAGTGCCTTCCGCTGTATTCGGAATGTGAATGTTGGCAGCGGAAATGAACCCATAATGCCTCGAGTGATGCGTATTGAGTGTTAATTGCTTAAAATGAACAGAGGCTGAGGTAACTAACATGATTTAATTATTTAGGTTATCTTCAATCTTAATTTGTGTTAGAAAATGTCTTAGAATGTATATATTTGTGTTATGGAATGAAATAGTTGTGAACAGGCATGTGATATGACTATAATGATTCTGGTTGATAAATACTGGAGTATTGCCATTTAAAGTTATAATAGGATACCTTTAATTCATTCTCAGTACTTTAAAACTTCAGCTTAAATGCAATATAGTTTGACAAAGAAAATATGATAATTTTGTGTAAACTCGTACAAGGGTGTACAAGTGAAGACAGCGAAATCGGGAGACCAGCCTTGCTGTAAGGATATACGAGGCAATGCACAAATCAAAATAAGAATGAAAATTCATTCAATCTGTTTTGTGCGATCGGTGAGCCAGTCCACGTAACCACATGGGAAGCATTAGTGGTCCGTGACGTAGGGGACTGGGGGTTTGGGCCCATCTGTCTGTCTATGTGTGTAGTGTGTGTTAATGCGTGTGCCTATCTAGTGTTTGAATATCTAAAGTAACGAATCACTGTAAATGGACAAGAAAATTTGATCAAAACACAAGGAAAAGCGAAAATAGCCGATCCAATGTGCGCTTAGTTAAATTTGTAACATATATTTATACCGTAAGAGGCGATTGGAAATTCTGTAGGTATTTTAGTAAGACATCAGCTCCTAAAAGCTAAGTTTTAATGTTCCTTTTTTTAAATAATTCGGTCGTGTGAAGAGCAGTGTTTGGGAAACGTTTATAATCAAGATGCGTGAGCAATTAATATTTTTCAAATTATACTCGGTATAGGTCTTGTATGAAAGTATTATGTTAAATTTTTGTTACCTAGTAGTCACGATCTATGTCAATAACAGTTTTTCCAGGTTTCTTATACACTAGCCGCCACTGAGCGAGAAAGAGCAGAGAAGGGAAGGGAAGGCTAGCTGGGAGCAGTACACCCTGAGGCTGTGGGGGAGGAGAGAGAGTATTTTCATGCTCGGTCTACCTCAATATGCAAACCCCAGCTCTTCTCGTCCCTCCCCTGCACTCGGCTCCCACCAAATTTCATTCACAGTTCTAGTTATTTCACGAGATTCTTTGTTAATAAACTTCCAGCAAGCGGAGAAGGGACTTACTGCGATAAACAAACGCTGAGCATTGTTGCCAAAGAGGGCTGTTGTTTTGTCAAGAAACGCATCTGTAGCATCCAGAGGAACTACATTCTAACTCTTATCAAGCAAAGTTTTTTTAGAATAGAAATCAGGAAATAATAATAATAATTAATAATAATAATAATAATAATAATAATCACAAATTGCTGAGGTTAAATTCATGGGATAAATTTCTGAATCCCCGGAAGTTAAAACAGGAGTAAGATAAAGGGCTGGAGTTTCTCCATTACCTTTCAATTGTGCTCTTGAAAAAGTAACACAAGAATGGCATAAACATAATGAGGCAGGATTTTTAACACTTAAATGATTTCAGTCAAATTATATAATATATAAATTCAATAACAGTCTGCCTTAAAGCAATATGTGTATAATATAATATAAAAAATGTATGTAGCAGTCATTTTATTAAGGTTTATATTACTATGTACATGTTCAATAATATTATGTGAATGTATTACGTAATTTAATAATGTAGGAGCTGTGAGAATAATAGGTCAAAAGTTGCTAACAATGAGGTAACTTTGAGGCAATAATGAATTACAATGTTTAATAATGCTACTGGTAATTCTTGGAGCAGCAATAATGTAGCTTTTGAGACAGTTTATAAATAGCCATTCAACAACCAGAAAAGAGCTTGTTAAATAAAAGTATTCTATTGGATTAGGAATAGCCAATCAGAGACCTGAAATACAGAAATTTACAAATTTAGGCGATAGAAATCAGTTCAGTTGCTAGCAGACAGTGTTCCTAACCGGACGCGAGACGCGTCCTCGAGAAGTTTAATATGTATTCAATGTTAGACGAAAAATAGTTTACGTGTTTAAAAAGTGCAAGTAATTAATAAATAATCTCACAGCTCTCTATATCAGTGAAGTATTATTTTAGTCGTGTCAAGCATTAATAAAAGGAGTGAAGTACAAATTATAATCTGTGTAAGCCTACATTCTCAGCCACACCACACCATGCAAAGAAATGACGCAGCCGAGGCAAACATAAATATATAATATTTAAAGAAACAGTAAAAATACAAAGTTAATATTCTAAAACTTGGGGGGAAGGCTACCGAAAACTTTTTAGCATACATGCGGTTGCAACTACTTAAAGTTCGGCTCTCACCAACAGTTGAACTACAACACAACCTCTCCTTCAATACAACCTACTTCAAATTGGCTTTCCATACGTAAAGCAACAAACCTACTTCAATAAAACAATTCTCAAAACTAATCAACCAATCATATTCAGCAGAGGAAAATTAAAGACAGATTGCCTATCATACAGATGATCTAGCAATCCCCACTCGTGACATCGTAACAGTTCAAACATAGATTCAACTATCAAGACAAATCGGTCTGCAGATATCCTTAAAAAACCTGAGTAGATTTCGTGCAATAAAGAAGCACCAAAATACATGAAAACCATGTTGAAATAATTAAGGAAAATGCAATCGAAACTAAAGCTAATAAAATTAGATGCCAAAAACTGGAAACAGCATACCAGCTTACTCAACACATCTATAAAAATCTGATGTGTTACATTCGCATGATTTTCTCTACTCTTGTACAAACTTTTCTTACAAACGCTTATTCTCCGTCTACTTCATTTTAATTGAGATAAACATTGCTATCTTATTGCTAATTTTGTTGTAGGTGCAAGGGGAATAAGCAAGGGTTTTAAGCGACAGTCAAATCTTTTAAGAGCTGGTTGCTATGTGGAGCATTCCACTCTCTTTGTATGTCCAAGACATAAAAAAACGAATAAGGAATTTCCATTTGAGAAAAAGTATAAGTATTGGAAAATTCGAACAAATAACAAAGAATATCTCGGAAATGGTTCACTCTACAAAAACGTGCATGTGACATAACTTGTGTGTTTCAACATATATATTTTTTATGTGTAAAGTGCTGTCATTCCCTTGCAGTTTACCAGTTATGCAAAAGCCATTCAGAATGAAGAGGACTTTTGGGGACATTTCCATGACATACATTTCATTTGCCATGAAAGTATCTTAAACATACGATATTCCAAACAAAATCGTTTAAGCCATTTTTGAGAAAATCAAAAATTTTGAAAAATGTTCCATGTAAAAGGTAGTCTGGTTGCGAGGATTTCTTTGAAAGTCCTTACGTCGCATCTTTGAAAGATACTGAACCTAAATACCAAGTTTGGTATTTATCCCACTTTTCGTTTTTAGTTATGCTGCTCAAAGACGCACACACATACTCGGAACCTTTTCTAAAAGTGATTTTGTTGGATTCAGGGAGCCTCAAAACATATATTTCCGTTGAAACCTCGGTAACGAATATTTAGGTGGAATGCAATACTTCCTCTACTTACTCTACGTAGTAGAGAAGGTAAAAAAGAGTGCAAAATTATAAGAAATATTTTAGGTCACAAGTCACAGGTGAACAATAGAGACTCAGAAGTTACAATTGAATAACAAATCTGATGTGTTACACTCACATGACTTTCTCTACTCTTGTACAAACTATTCTTACAAACGCTTATTCTCCATATGCTTCATGATAATTGATATATCGAGATGTTAATCTTATTGCTAATTTTCTTGTAGATGCAAGGGGAACTGGTAGGCTTTAAGCCTTAGTCAAATAGTTTAAGAGCTGGTTGCTATGTGGAGTATTCCATTTTCTTTGCATTACCAGGACAAAACAATGAATAACGAATTCCCGTTTGAGTAAAAGTATAAGTATTGGAAAATTTAAGGGAATAACAAGCAATGTCTCGAAAATGGTTCCCTCATGAAAAAATGTATATGACATAAATTGTGTATTTTAACGCGATCTACATTTTTTGTGTAGTAAAATGTTGTCTATCTCTTATGGTTTACCAGTTATGCAAAAGTCGTTCACAATGAAGAATACTTTTGGAGACATTCCCAGAAAATTCGAGATGTGCATTCCATTTGTCATAAAAATATCTTAAACATATGATATTTTAATCAAAATCATTACAGCCATTGTTGAGAAAATTAAAATTTTCGAAAAATCTTTCATGTAAAGGGCAAGCTGGGGTGGGGGAATTTTCTTGAAAACATTTGTGTCGCATCTTTGGAGGATACTGAACCTAAATATCAAGTTTGGTGTTTATCCGACTGTTCGTTTCTGAGTTATGCTGTTCATAGACACACACACACACACACGTACATGTTTCCAAAAATGCTTTTTGTGGATTCAGGGGTCTCAAAACATGTATTTCCGGTGAAATCTCTGTATCGAATTTTTGGGTGGAATGCAATACTTCCCCTACTTACTATACGTAGTAGAGAAAGTAAAAAGTTATCGACTATAATTTTAAAGCAGGCTTGATGAACTTCATCCAGACCTCCTTGTTTAGGCTCGCTTAACCAGAGCGATCGACGATAGACAAGCACTCTATCATAAACACGTTTAATTCTCAAAGAGTTTCACTGGCGACAAAAAACATGGTGCCTCATAGCCTGTCACTGAGGCGTTCAGGCATGCATTTTCGATTTACATCTGAGAGGCGATGAGTTAGTTTGGATTTTCGATTAAAAATCCCTTTTACGCCCCTTTTCTCTTTATTTCGGATCTATTTTTTTCCCCGCCACACAGGAGCGTCGGATTGTAGCCATCAGTACCCCATCAACACATCAAAGGTACCTTCCTGCCCGTATGCTGTATAATTTTTTTTTCCTGTCACACATAGATTTTGATTTTTTTTTCACTGCCAGAGACGAATTTTGATTTTAACCCCCACCCACTTCTCGTTCTCTGTAGGACACATCAAAGGCTTTGTGCATGGTGATTTAACTTCTTGCCAGCAGTAGTGGGCTAACCCTCAGCCAACAACAGCATTGCCAACATTGAAAATATCAAATGTAGAAAAATAACGAAGTGGAATTGGATTATTTAACTCGGGCAGCCGTCTTCATGTGGCATAACGATAAAAGAGTCATGTGTTCATTTAGACAACCCGTGGTCCATCGCTGTATCTGCTCGCTCCATTTAGTTTGATGCCATTCTGAAACTACAACCCTGCAAAGTTACTATTTTATGTTTAGTTTCACTTACAATTATATTATTTTCAATAAATTTGGTCTAAAATAAAAGTGCAGGGTTCATCAATAAATCAACAAATTTAACTACACTGTCCCTTAAAGGTCAAGGACTTCTTTAGAAGGGGGTGGCTCGTTATTTCTCTCTTGGTGAGACATTCCAAGCGAGGTCATATTCTATTGGTCTGCCTATCTCTAGAACTTATGTCCTATTAATTCTACACTGTAATACTCATTGACTTATGTCACTTTTGTCCTGTTTAACTCTATAACACTTTAATTAATTTGAGATTGTGATACACTACGTCCTAGTTCTTTCCACAGTATTCTGTTTTTGCCATTCTTAACCACACTTTGCCTGCCGTTTTCATGAATACGTTTGCCCATTCGATGTGTGGGTCCTACATCTTGGTCGCGTACGTTTATCTTGTTTGGTCCATTCTTGTTACGTAGCCTCCCCACTCCCACTTCATCGTCATTGCTCGTTCTGGTGCGTCAAATAGTTGGTCTTTCTTTACGATTTACACTATGTGATCAAAAGTATCCGGACACCCCACAAACATACGTTTTTCATCTTAGATGCATTGTGCTGCCACTTACTGCCTGGTATTTCAGTAGTCATTAGACATCGTGAAACAGCAGAATGGGACCTCCGTGGAACTCACGGACTTCGAACGTGTCAAGTGATTGTGTGTCACTTGTGTCAGAAGTCTGTACGCGAGATTTCCACACTCCTAAACATCCCTAGGTCCACTGTTGTTGATGTGATACTGAAGTTGAAACGCGAAGGGACATGCACAGCACAAAAGCGTACAGGTCGACCTCGTCTGTTGACTGGCAGAGACCGCCGACATTTGAAGAGGGTTGTAAAGAGTAATACGCAGACATCTATCCAGACCATCACACAGGAATTCCAAACTGCTTCAGGATCCACTCCAACTACTATGACAGTTAGGCGTGAGTTGAGAAACCTTGGGGTCCATGGTCGACAGGCTGCTCATAAGCCACACATAACGCAGGAAAATGCCAAACGACGCCACGATTGAACAGTGGCAAAACATTGTGTGGAGTGACGAATCACGGTACGCAATGTGGCTATCCGATGGCAGGGTATGGGTATGGCGAATGCCTGGTGAACGTCGTCTGCCAGCGTGTGTAGTGCCAACAGTGAAATTTGGAGGTGGTGGTGTTATGGTGTGGTCGTGTTTTTCCTGGAGGGGGCTTGCACCCCTTGTTGTTTTGCTTGACACGATCACAGCGCAGACCTACATTGATATTTTAAGCATCTTCTTGCTTCCCACTGTTGAAGAGCAATTTGGGGATGGCGATTACATCTTTCAACACAATCCAGCACCTATTCATACTGCACGGGCTGTGGTGGAATGGTTACACGACAATAACATCCCTGTATTGGACTGGCCTGTACAGAGTCCTGACTTGAATCCTATAGAACACCTTTGGGATGTTTTGGAACGCCGACTTCGTGCCAGGCCTCACCGACCTACATCGATACCTCTCCTCAGTTCCGCACTCCGTGAAGAATGGGCTGCCATTCCCCAGGAAACCTTCCAGCACCTGATTGAAAGTATGCCTGCGAGAGTGAACGCTGTCATCAAGGCTAAGGGTGGGCCAACACCATATTGACTTCCAGCATTACCGATGGAGGGCGCCACGAACTTGTACGTCATTTTCAGCCAGGTGTCCGGATACTTTTGATCACGTAGTGTATGGTAGAAATTTCGTCTTTCAGTGTGACTCCCAGCATCTTTCCCTGGCATGTGTGTATTGTTGCAAACTGCTTGAAAGACAGAGTCTATGTTTAACTTGGATCACTGGAAAGATGCAGGATATGAAAAAGTTCTCCACAATTTATAAGGATTTTGGAGGTAATGATGTATATCGAGAGGTGTAATAGGCATCAGGAGAAGGTATTGCATGATGTAAACTAGGAATTTGGAGATTAAAAGG
This sequence comes from Deroplatys truncata, assembly GCA_030765065.1. Classification (NCBI taxonomy): domain Eukaryota; kingdom Metazoa; phylum Arthropoda; class Insecta; order Mantodea; family Mantidae; genus Deroplatys; species Deroplatys truncata. Next base: position 39,989,239 of record CM060987.1, on the reverse strand, counting down.
TTACAGAGGAGGGACAGAAGAATTTTGCCTTATATGTGAGGATAAAGAAGTTGCAATCCAATTTTATTAGAATGCAAAAACGCGGATATCTTTGGAGTTTATTCAAAACAAGTAGCTGAATTTGCAAAAATAGTAACAATCCAAAAACATTTTACAAAATAATCTTAGATTATTCATTTAGGAGGGTTCATATTTAGATTTAAGAAGAAATAGACGTGGTTAGTAAATTAAATTGAAATATGTGGCACAAATTATGTTAATTATAATATTATCGTAGTAGCAATGTATGAGCTATCAATAATAGTTATATAAAGTAGTGCAATTCATTATTTTGTATGGATTGGAATATCACCTGGGCCATCTCCAGTCATACAAACAATGTGAATGGCTTAGTTTGAAGAAACAAACACATTAAAAAATATTATTCTTAAGAAATGCTTGTACTTTGTTTTAGTTTTACCAGAAAAAACTGGAATCTGGACAAGAATATTGTCGTGATTCTAATTTGAGAATTGTGTAGGTAGTTAGGATCGGACCTGGCTGGGAAAACATAATTTAGAAGTTGTGGAGGAGAAACAAGTGGAAAAGAGCATTGAAACTAGAATATTATAGGATAACTCCCCTTAAGCATAAAAATGACCAATGCCAGGCAAGCAATTTAAAACAAGAGTATTTTTATATATAATTTATATTATATATTATAAATCTGTGTATATACAGGGTGGACCATTTTAAGTTGAGACTGTACAATATCTCCAAAACTAAGCGTTTTAGAAGAACTGTCTTCAATAAAATTTGCTGGATATTATGGGGGATATTATTATTAGTGCTATTTTATTTGCAGGGCGTTGAAATGGTCATTTTAGAGCCAATTTAAACTGACCTTAATTGTAGGTTTCCCATTTAAAAAAATTAAATTGAGTCTGAAATAACGTTAGGTAACCCAACGCAACGTAACGTGCGAGTCCCGCATTCGGGACCGCCACTATGACCGTCGGTTTTTCATGGTTTTCCTTGGTTGAAAAGGTGAATTCTGGGATGGTTTATCTTTTGCCATGAATTGCTCCTTCCAGATCTTCAGTTCACGATTTCGTAAATAATTCTGAGTCTACTGGTTGAGTGCAAAACAAAAAGCCATGCGAAGACGTGCAATGTTAACAGAAGAAACGTTAGACGAAATTGGCGAAAATCATTATCGAAGTTAGCAAAAGTTGGTGTCAATGACCCCTGCACATAAAGCATTTGCTATGAGGTAAGAGTTATTTTACGTATAGGCTTACAGGAGTGAGTGCTGGCACGGCCGACTGTGGCATGTCGTGGTACCCAGACGCAAACCCGTGCGAGCGGTCAGGTTTTATACAGAAAACCCTGTATTTTCTAACTTATTATTTCTTTGTTTCTTCTTTCTTCAACCTCTTGCTTATATTGCGACAACCAGACTCCATTCGCAAAGTAAATTAAGCATAAGGATTATTACGTAAACTTAGAAAATAGCAAGGTCCAAGCTTTCAGATTTATGCCTATTTCAAACATAAGAAACTAGCCATTCAGAGAGCGATTCTCATCACGAGATTATTATGCCATCTCAAACTAGATTTTCCGGCGCGACGTGTTGACTGGCTAACTGCCTTATGTAAGATCAGGGGCCAAAAACCACTGAGATATCTATAAAAATCGCAGAAAAACAAATTTATGATAGTAGATGGTGTTCTTTTTTGCGAGTTTAACACTCTTTAACCGGGTACCTAGCTCTTGTTCATTTTGATGCTTGTACATAATCTCTTTTCTCGATGGTCGCTTCGCAGGTCTGCATATTAACTCAGTTATTTACTCTTTCTTGGTGATGGCTGCTGCTTACGCTTACATTTGACGACGTGAATGCCAAACTATACATTAAGTTTTACATCGTTATGTTAAAGCTCAATTTTCACTGTGAATGAACCTTTATTGTAGATTCGTTTGTTTACCTAAGTCATTCAGACAGATCACCATAGTTGCATAGTCTGCTTTTTATACCACCTATATTTACTTTCTATACCGCGTACATAGTAGATAGAGAAAGTATTGCATTTCACCCAAAAACTCGATAGCGAAATTTCAGAGGAAATGCATGTTTTGAGGCCTTCTGAAATAAAAAAAAAGCAGTTTTAGAAAAACGTCCCTCTGTGTGTATCTATGTGCATGTGTGTGTCTGTGAACAGCATAATTCAAAAACGGAATGCCGCATAAAATATACCAAACCTGGTATTTAGTTTCAGTACCTTCCAAAGATACGTGTGAAGTCCTTTTTATTCAGAAGAAATTTTGTATAATCTTCTATAACTGGAAACGTTAAGCTAAAGATCAAAACATACTGCAAAAAAATGCAGTTGTCTTTAAAACACACAATTTATTTCAAATAATGTTTTTATAGCATTCGCCATTTCCGAGATATGCGTTATTAATGGTTCGATTTGTTAAATACTTAAGTCCATTGGTTTTCAGTTGTTTCTGGCGATTTCATGTAAACAGTATGGAATTTTAAGGCCAGGGATCCAGCGCCCAGTTCTTAAACATTTGACTATCGTTGTTCTCTTTGTATCCTAATGAAATGTGTAATGCATCTATTTCGGCAAATGTTTATCTGGATTAAAATGAAGTGGAGAGAAAATCAAACTTTCTTAGGAATAATTTGCATACCCACTAATAAACGATAGAGGGTAGAGAAAGTCTTGTGAATGTAAGACATCAGATTTTCATTTTATATTTATTTTATTCTGCGGATGGTATTGAACATCCAATCTGATATTTGCCTTGAAACTAAGGAAGCCTCAGAAACGAAAGTTCAAGAAAAATTTGAACCGCCGACCTTCACAATACGAGCCAAAGACCTTACTGCCCTACCCATCTCGCTCAATATTTTCACTTACTGACTCCTTGCATAATAGTATTACGTGAAGGAACTCGCCACACGTTAGTATTTAAGGTAACTGTTCCTTAGATATCCTTTAATTTCATTTAGAGAATGAAAATACATATATTACACACTTTAAAAGGATATGTGAACCCTTAGAAACCCTGTGGACCACCCACCCGCCCTATTTAAGACACTTTCACACTTTATCTACGAAATAAATCTCAAAATGTCAATAAAGTACTAGATTTTTACTTTCTCTACTACGTAAAGTAAGTAGAGGAAGTATTGTATTCCACCCAAAAATTCGATACCGAGATTTCACCGGAAATATATGATTTGAGACCCCCTGAATCCAAAAAAAAAAGAATTTTTGGAAACATGTCCGGGTATCTGTGTGTGTCTGTCTGTGGGTGTGTCTGTGAACAGCATAACCCAGGAACGAACAGTTGGATAAACACCAAATTTGGTATTTAGGTTCAGGACCTTCCAGAGATGCGACGCGAAGGTTTTCAAGAAAATCCTCCCACCCCAGATTACCCTTTACATGGAACATTTTTCGAAAATTTTAATTTTCTCAAAAATGGCTCTAACGATTTTGATTAAAATATCATATGTTTAAGATATTTTCATGACAAATTAAATGTATATTTCGAATTTTCTGGGAATGTCTCCAAAAGTATTCTTCATTGTGAACGACTTTTGCATAACTGGTAAACCATAAGAGATAGACAAGATTTTACTACACAAAAAATGTAGATCGCGTTAAAATACACAATTTATGTCATATAAATTTTGTTTTTTTGTTGAGTGAACCATTTCTGAGATATTGCTTGTTATTTCCTTAAATTTTTCAATACTTATTTTCTCAAATGGAAATTCGTTATATATTTTTTTGTCTTGGATATGCAGAGTATTAATCTGTGGCAAAGAGAACGGAGCTGCACATAGCAACCAGCTATTAAGATATATTTCTATGCTTAAAGGCTACTGTACTTCTATATTGCCCTTGCAAATACAAAACAAGGGGAACATAGTAGCGATAGTCAAATATTTTTAGAACGGATCGCTACGTGTCAAATGTAATTCTCTTTGCATGTCAAAAGATCGTTTCTGCAAATATTTATCTCGATTAATATGAAATAGATGGAGAATAGGAGTTTGTAAAAATAGTTTGTAAAAGAGTTGAAAAAGTCTTGTGAGTGTAACACATCAGATTTTTCTGTAGGTTACACTGAAAACATATACTACGACTTCCGTATACCCATAATCTCTAAGAATATCTTCTAGGTAGCTAATAGAAAGGTCGTGTAGCGCATAACGAGCAATCTGACAGATAGAGATAAAAGGAAAACAAAGATTTCTCTACGTTATAGTGGATTTGTAACCTATAAGCTCTAGCAAGAAGGCAATTTTTTGTGAATATGTACCTCTTTCAAAAAAGCAAATGCATGCACTTTCTGGATCAGTATCGTTTAAGTGTGGAGGTTTTCTGGAGGTAATGAAATGTATATCAGTGGTAGTGGAATCTAATGTAGAGGTTCCTCACTTCGAAGATACCTAGACTTTATTTCCCCTTGTATGTCCAAGCATACGCTCGCAAAGTTGTTTAAAGTCTACCTGTATTCGAACTGTTGGCTATATATTTAGCCGAATGCTGAATAAAATTGAGGTTACTGATACCGTTTGAGAAAGGTTGTTTCTGCCCCACGTATGGAAGGCAATTTGAGAAAGGAGTATTTTAAGAGGAGTTGTATTATATTTTAATTGTTGGGGAGCCGAACTTGTAGTTGTTGCAACCGCACGTATAGTAAACAGTTTCCGGTAGCCTTCGCCCCAAATGTACTTTCAGATGGCCTTTGCCCCAAGTTTAAAAATGCTAATTTAAAAATTTCTTTAAATATTAGATATCTATTTTTGCCTCGGCTGCGTCAGCATTATTGTTATATACAGGGATGTCTTGACAGGGTTGTGATGCGACTAAGAATGTAGGCTTACATAGATTATAATTTTACTTCACTCCTTTTACTAATACTTGATACGATTTAAATAACACTTCACTGATATAGAGAGCTGTGAGTTTCTTTTTATTAATTAATTGCACTGTTTAATACGTGAAACTATTTTTTGCCTCACACGAATACGTATTAAATTTCTTGAGGACACTTTTTGCGTCTGGTTAGTAACACTTGTCTGTAAGCAACTGAATTGATTTCAACCGCCTAACCTTGTAAATTTCTGTATTTCAAGTCTCTGATTGGCTAATCCTAATCCAATAGAATACCTTCATTTAACTAAAGCTTTTTCTGGTTGTTGATTAGCTATTTTTATAAACTGTCTCAAAATTTACATTATTGTTGCTCCAATAATGACTAGTAGCATTATTAAATATACTTACTCATTATTGCCTCAAAGTTACCTCATTGTTAGCAACTTTTAACCTATTTTTCTCACAGCTCCCACATTATTAAATTACGTAATACATTCACATAACATTATTACACATGGATACAATAATACAAACTTTTTATATATTGTTACATACACATATTGCTTTAAGGCGGTCTGTTATTGAATTTATATATTGTATAATTAGACTGAAATCATTTAAGTGTTAAAAATACTGCCTCACGTTTCAGTTTTATAAGAGCTAAATTGGCAGCTAAAGAACTCTTGGTTAGTAAACCTGATTGGACTTCGATACCCTGTAAATGGTATTGTATTTCACCCATTTATGTTCTGCTGTTTACTCGCATGCGCAAAATATTATTACTTTTTTACTTTTTCTACTACGTATAGTAAGTAGAGGAAGTATTGCATTCCACCCAAAAATTCGATGAGATTTCTCCGGAAATACCTGTTTTGAGGTGCCCTGAATCCAAATAAAGCATTTTTGGAAACATGTTCGTCTGTCTGTCGGTCTGTGAACAGCATAACTGAAAAACGAAAAGTCGGATAAGTACTAAACTTGGTATTTGAGTTTAGTATCTTTCAAGGATGTAACACAAAGTTTTTCAAGAAAGTCCCCCACCCTGGACTACCTTGTACTTGGAACATTTTTTTAAAATTTTGATTTTCTCAAAAATGGTTCTAACAATTTTGATTAAAATATGATATATTTAAAATATTTTAATGACAAATAAAATGTATATCTTGAATTTTCTGGAAATGTTCGCAAAAGTCTTCTTCTTTCTGAATGGCTTTTGCATTACTGGTAAACCGTAAGAGATAGACAAAATGTTACTACATAAAAAATGTGGATCTCATTAAAACACATTCATGTATGTCCTATATACTTTTTTATGGAGTAAACCATTTCAGAGTTATTCCTTGTTATTTGTTTGAATATTCCAATACTTATATTTTTTTCCTAAATGGGAATCCATTATTGGTCTTTTTATGTCCTGGACATGCAAAGAGAATGAAATGCTCCACATAGCAACCAGCTCTTAAAATATTTGACTATCGCTTAAAGCCTACCATATTCCCCTTGCACCTGTAAGAAAATTAGCCATAGGATAGAGTCTGCAAATGTTTATCTGGATTGAAATGAAGTAGATGCAGAATGAGCGTTTGTAAAGATAGTTTTTACAAGAGTAGAGAAAGTCATGTTTGTGTAACACATCGGATTTTTTATATCAAGCTTCATTACAGTTTATTAAAAATTACATTTTTACCTGAAAATTACTTATTATTTTTCTCATGAAATAATTTAAAAGTTTCTTTGAGTTTAGGTACTGAATTTTTATACTGAAAACCCCCTTTCGTTGTTATTTTAGTAAATGGGTTCTCTCTTTAAATTTTTAATGTATTAATGAAGTGTTTTAATGAATATTCTTTGTTCTGTTTTCCTGGAGGGAACTATAAAAATGTAATTCTATGTCCTTAATAACCCATTCGTAAAAACACTGTCAAAATACGTATCTATTCAACACGGAAAAATGGATAGAGGCAAACAAGTGGTGTCATACCTACATAAAAGATCCAAAATTACTATACCTTATATGGATTATCGCCACATAATGATACCATGCAGATACTAATAGGTCGGTTAAAATCTGTTTGTAGCGCAAGAAAAACAATTTGTCTTCCAATTACGTAAATTACGCGAACAGTATCTGATGGTTTAATTGGCGATCGTACTAGGGGAAAGGTCCCTATTTTGAACCGCCTCTTAAATTGAACCGCTCCAATATTTTCTAAACTATTCGACAGATGGCGCCATAATCCTAGCAGGAGCCTGTCGTGTACAGCTATGAATGCTTGGAGTTGTTGAATTTGCAATTTCAGTTGTATGAAGTCTTTTGTGTTTTTGGTGCTTCAGAAGTAATATTTAACTTATCTAGCTAAGCTTATACGACCAATTAGGTACGTTTGAGATGATCTATATATATATATATATATATATATATATATATATATATATATTACATGTTATGAAGTGCTTATTTAGCAACAATATTCATGCATACGTTTTTTTAAAGCAGCGTCTCTCCTAGTCACATAGATGCTAAAGCTTCCAAAATGGCGTGTCTCGTAAATTGAACCACTTTTTGAACCCTATATTGAACTGGTCCAATTTAGGAAACCTATTGGTGTTCTAGGATTGTTCAACTGCTAATAGTATAATTTGTGTATAAATATCGATATAATATGTTAAGTTAAAAAATCATGTTAAAAACAGTGGCTGACATGAATATGTGAATGTGAATTGTCTGAAATTATGGAGATGATCCAGTGTATGAGTTGTAGGATATAGCTTACTAAAAGTGTCCAAAAGTTAGTGCTAAGAAGAAAGTGTTTTATAGTGAAGGCTGTGTATAATTGGACTCTTTTGTATGAGAGTAAAAATTAGTACTCTATATTTGCAAATAATACCTATTCCAAAAACCAAGTGATTGTCATTATATAAATATTCAAAATTTTCAAGGAAATTGCTATTCTTATCTCAATTTTGGACTCTACTTTTGTTGCTGATAGCATATTTGTTTTGAATGTACAATAAAATATGTGTATTTTGCATTAATAATAATACTTTTAAACTTAGAAGTATGTGGTTCATTTTAAGACACGGGTGGTTCAATTTAAGGACCACGTTCCTAATTTGAGCCATTTTACACATCTCACTTTTTAAATGTTATTTAATTGATAATTGTATTAATTTTAAATTGTGTTGAGGATATTCATAGCGCAAGGATTTGTCACTTTAACGCTGGTGTTACTGAAAATTTTGATTTTAAATTATAATTATTATTTACTATTTAGGCGTAAGTGGTTCAATATAGGGACCTTTCCCCTACAGGCCCTTATCTCCGGAGACCGCCCACCCTTGATTCCCGGGTCCGCAGGCAAATGCTGAGGTGGTTCATCTTCTATCACGACTTTCCTGCCCCTCATTTTCTATACCCATTAACTCATGTGTTTCAGGACTGTGGGCCAGACGAAGGTGTTAGGCAGGTTACGGCTGGGCGGTGGCTTGCGCTTTGTAGAGGTTTCTTCCCTGGCGTCGCTGCGGGAACTCCCAGGTCTCTCCCCCCGAGTAGGGCTTTACCCGATGGGGGACTACCGGGGGTTGGTTGTTTATGGGTAAGACCGGGCGGTGCCGGATGTGTTCTATCTGGAAATGTTAGGGAACCCGTCCACGCATGCATCCATCGGTATCCGGATCTTGTCGCCCTTCGGGTCTCTCCCCCCATCCCTCCCTCCCAACAAGGGGTCATGTTGGAACCAAAAAAGGACCGTTGCGGCCTATAACGGTGATCAGCACTGCACTGCTTTCAGTGTAACTAGTAAACAATGACCCATGTTTTCATAAAGTCAAGTCTTAGCTTTATTTGGCAATTTTTAAGTGCAATCTTGTCTTCCTATGTATTGTGATAAATAAAAACATCGTTTAGCTGGTAACAAAGTTAAATTATTACACAAAATACGTTGCAATCCTCTCTTTGCAGTAATTACTCACAAATCTCTCTCGCAACTAACTCGCTTTAGTTTCGGCCGTCTTTCCTAATCCCCTATTACAATGTTTCAGAATTTTCCAGAATGCAGATGGTGAAGTTTCTCGAAGAGTAGCCAGTCAAAAGCTCTTCTAATGCTTGGCAGACTGTGCCATACGGGTTTGCTTTTTCGAATCTGCCGCAATCTCAAAGCCTCCATAAATAGCTTAACCAACTGATCATGCGAGTTTTACCGCTATATACGAAGCGTGTTTTTAAAGTAAGGCCGATAATTTTTTAAAAAATAACAAAACATTATTTTCCAAATAATTTTATTATACTTCATTACTCGCACAACTTCTCCACAGCGTCACCACCGTTATTCAGGAACTTGTAACGGGAAACCAGTTTTTGTATGCATTCGTCAAAGAATGATGCCGCTTGTGACGAAAGCCAGGTCTGAACTTCTTGTTTCTTCAGATGAAAATTGCTTGGTGCCAAATTTGGACCGTAGGGAGTTCCCAACTAAAAGATGCAATCATATAATGAGTTTTATTGGCTGTCATTTATTGTTTCTCCATTAATCACACACAATTTGCAATGAATGTTTGCTGGCACAATATTTATCGCATTCAAAACAGGAATCACTGATCTAACTTAACAGTTGTGGCTCGCTGATTATTTTGAACATTTCTAAACGCTCTAACAACAGGAAAACACAGTGACGATCGCTCACAGCTGCGTCAGACTTCCTAATGAATACAGGAAGCGCGTGGTTAAAATCGCCTCGTAAAACAAGATTACACTTGACCTTAATTCAGCTTTAGCTAAAAGGCCAGCTTTAGTTTAAGTTTTGCATGTATCAACTTCACTACTTTACCAAATACAACAGCATCGTTACTCCCTTCCATTGAGAACGCATAGACAACCGTGCGGCTTCATAATCATTCCTTTACATAGTTTTTAAAGTCCTGCGCCGTGGCGCTGTGGCCAAACGCTCTCGCTCCTGGACACGGAATGTAACTAGGTTCGATCCACCCATGGAAGTGTGAATTCTAAGTCCCGGATATAGGACCGATGCCCACTCAGCATCGTGAGGAAATTGAGGAGCTGCGATAGGCAGCGATCCCGGCCACGGAGGCCAACATTCTGGCTGAGGGATGCGTGATGCTTGCCACATCACCTCCCCGTATGGTTAGATGTTCGCCCATCTCGGTCATGCATAAGTGAGCATGAGACCGGCAGTCGGGTTGGCAGGTCAAGGTCCTTCATGGGCTTTAGCGCTACGGGATTATTATTACTATTATTATTTTCATTTACTGTTATAGATTTGAAAGTTGTCAATCGCTCGCACGTCGTCATGTTCATTTATACAGAAAGTCAGAACGCCAAAACCAAGCACTCTAGCGAAAATGGTTACGAGGACTGGCATATTTAACATCATACGCCATACAGCCCCTACATTTATTTTAGGAGCGTTACGAAAACAGGGCTAAATTAAAAAATTATACGTTTATATATATAACTGAAACCCACAAAAGAAAGCTCGTTTTGTATCGCAGCATTGGCGAATTTTATGAAATAAAAATAATTTATTAACCTTGGTGTTTTAGTGTGACGTCATCACAAAGTCAGACCAAGAAATTCGTTAGTCTAGAGATCTGAGGCGATATAACTTCTAAAAATGAAAGCACAGGAAAATGATTAAGGTTATCAAGACACCGTTTCGAGGCAAAAACGTTTAAAAAGTGAATATTTTCAAAACATTTTCAAAAACTTTATAGAATTATTTGTTTTAACGAAAACATGGCTATTATGAGGAAAATACACAAAGCCAAAACTAATAAGGGGTTCTTAAAGAAGGAGACCGAAGCAGAGGAATGCAGTAATCCAGGTGTCGTCGGAAAATCGCCGCCTTTGGCGCACATTCGAACCAATAGTAGATAACATTAACAGTTAAAACTAAAAAAATTCTTCTCAAATCTTTCAAACTTCTATGTGACGTTAACATGGGCAATTCAGTCCTTGCGATTTGTTTGCTTTTTTCTTCAACGAACAATGTATTTTGCCGCTTACTATTTCTCTTAAATAGATTTTGAATAACCAAATCCATTTTGTGCTTCAGATGATATTACATGAGTGTTGGAGTTTTAAGGAAATGGGCTTTCTGTCTTTCGTTTTCTTCTGTAACAATTTTAAGACAGTGTGCTTTCCTTTTCTTTCGACATATATTTTAATATGTATATAATTAATTATAGTGAGCACAATATGCAATTCCGCTATTACTTCTCTCCTTTTATGTTTGTTTCTATCTCTCTCTCCCTCCCCTATATTTCTTTCTGTTCTATTTTCTGCTATCTGTTATGACTAGTTTCATAAAATCAGTATTAAATCACTTTTTTGCATGATTCTGCGTGTTCTTGATCTGACGAGTAAGAACGTAAGCACCAAAAATGTTCCGAGACTTTGTGCGGATTTTTAACTGTCGCATCACTTTTCTTCGCCTCGTCTTCGATTGCTTCACTTGCTAAGGAATCGAGCACAAGTCGTCTCTAATCTCTCGCACACACTGTACGTCACAACTTTTGTCACAAACTTGCTTTTAGAACCACACTTGATGTTACATCAGAAACGCACTCACCAATTAACTGACTGACTCGCAAGAAAGCTCGCTTATATCGCACTGGAATCTTCAACAGAATTCCAGTCTACGAATTATTGTTAATGAATTTTCACAAACATTTAAATGAGGATATAAAACCGCGTAGAAAGATAAGATTTTGATACACGATAGAAGAATATTGTATGTACTAGTTTTTGCTATAAAATATAAAAAAATAACGGTTTTGGATTTAAGACACTTTGGAAATAAACTCTTCAGTTGTCAAACTCAATGCTGATAAGCTTTGACTGACTTTTTATCAATTCCAAGCAACACGGTAAAAAATATGTTAAACTCACATGACTTTCTCTACTCTTGTACTAACTATTTTTACAAAACTTATTCTCCATATGATTCATGTTAATCGAAATATCGAGATGTTAATCTTATTGCCAATTTTCTTGTAGATGCAAGGGGAATTGGTAGGTTTTAAGCTATAGTCAAATATTTTAAGAGCTGGTTGCTATGTGGAGTATTCAATTCTCTTTGCATTACCAGCACAAAAAAATGAACAACGAATTTCCATTTGAGAAAAAGTATAAGCATTGCAAAATTTAAGGGTATAACAAGCAATACCTTAAAATGGTTCACTCAACAAAAAAAATGCATATGACATAAATTGTGCATTTTAACGCGATCTACATTTTTTGTGGGATAAAATTTTGTCTATCTCTTATGGTTTATTAGTTATGTAACTAGTTATGAACCTAAATACCAAGTTTGGTGTTTATCCGACTGTTCGTTTCTGAGTTATGTTGTTCACAGACAGACAGATAGACAGACAGACACACATACACACACGAACATGTTTCCAAAAATACATTTTTTTGATTCAGGAGACCTCAAAATATGTATTTCTGGTGAAATCTCGGTATCGAATTTTTGGGTGGAGTGCAATACTTCCCCTGCTTACTACACGTAGTAGAGAAAGTAAAAATAAATAACGAATTTCCAATCGAGAAAAGGTATAAGCATTGGAAAATTTAAGGGAATAGCAAGCAATATCTTGAAAATGGTTCACTCAACAACAAAAAATGTATATGATATAAATTGTGTGTTTTAAAGAGATATAGTTTTTGTATAGTACGTTTTCGTTTATTGCTTAACCTTTACCAGTGATACAAGATTATACAACATATATTCCGAATGAAGTGGACTTCACAGGCTAATACCAGAAAATTCAAGATATATTTTACTTGTGATGTAAATATCCTAAACATATGGTATTTTAATCAAACTCGTTATAGCCATTTTTCAGAAAATCAAACATTTCGAAAAATCTTCCATGTAAAGGATAGTTTGGGGTGGGTGATTTTCTTGAAAATCTTCGTATCGCATGTTTGGAAGGTAGTGAAGTTTGGTATTTATTCTACTTTTCATTTCTGAGTTATGCTGTTCATAGAAATTAAATTAAATTGAGTTTTATTTAAGGACAACTGCTGTGGTCCTTAGCGTCCCATTCTATATTGGGCGTGAAAGACCGGTAATTTTGCTCAGAGGCCACTTTATCAGGATTGAGGTTCTTTTATTTGCCGTAAATCTATGGCTTTACTTCCCTTCCCCATGCTAAGGATTTTTACGCCCGAAAAAATCCATCGCCCTCCGCCGGGTATAAGTGATCATAGACACACTAGCACCTTTTTCTAAAAATGCCTTTTACTTTCTCTACTACGTATAGTAAGTAGAGGAAGTATTGCATTCCACCCAAAAATTGATACCGAGCATTCACCGGAAATACGTGTTTTGAAAACATGTCCGTGTGTGTATCTATCTATGAACATAACTCAAAAACGAAAAGTTGGATAAATACCAAACTTGGTATTGAGTTTAGTATCTTCCAAGAATGCGACATGAAGATTTTCAAGAGCATTCCCCCACCTCCAACTACACTTTACGTAAAACAGTTTTTGAAAATTTTGATTTTCTACACAATGGCTCTTACGATTTTGATTAATATAATGTATGTGAAGGATCTATACATGATAAATAAAATGTATATCTTTTATTTTCTGGGAATAGCCTAAGAAGTCCTCTTCGTTCCGAAAATTTTTGTATAATCTTGTTTAACTTATAAACGTCAAGCGATAGACGTAAACGTACTACACAAAAATTGAATATCTCTTTAAAACATACAATTTACTTAAAATAAATTTTTTGTATCATAAGCCATTTCGGAGATGTCCGTTATTAAAGGTTCGAATTATTCAATATTTCTCATACTTTTAAAGTCCAACCGATTTTCAGTTGTTTCTCGCGACTGCATGAAATTTTAGGCCAACATATAGCGTCCAGTTCTTAAACATTTGACTATCGCTGTTCTCTTTGTATAACTAAATGTGTAATGTAGCTATTTTTACAAAGGTTTATTTGGATTAAAACTAGTAGTAGAAAAATAAGCTTTAGTAAGAATAGTTTGTGTACCCACTAGTAAAGAAAGAGATTGAAGAAAGTAATATGAATGTATTGTAATCAGATTTTTTCGGTTCAGGGGCCTCAAAACATGTATTTCCGGTGAAGTACCGGTATCTAATTTTTGGGTAGAATGCAATACCTTCTCTATCTACTATGTGTGTAGTGGAGAAAGTAAAAATCGATTGGTTTACAAAATATTATGAATGTAATAGCAGACCAAAGTATACTTTTCTTACGCTGCGACACCTAACGAACATGGCCCGCTTTTGCTGTCATCATCTCCGTTGATTACCGATCTCATATGTAAATTATAACAAAAATTTGATTATATCTTTTTTTGTTGGTGTTCCTCCGCATATGTGCGGTACTCTTTTGATGTTATGTGTATTGGAAAGGGGTTTTTATTTAGATTTTTTTTTAATTTTCAAAAAGAGCTGATCCTATTATGCCGGGAGTAGACAGTCGTCTCTCTACAAGGGGAATGTCACAGAGAGGGTGGGGTGGGGGTTGGATTGGCTGGCCCAGCTGTCCGGAGAAATTTCTCAGCGTTGTCGAAAGAGGCTCTCGGCGATTTCGAGAATATAGGTAAAATTTTATACACCATGTTTTTATAAATTTGGATCAAAAAAGAGGATGGCTAGAGCGTGAAGCCTATAGGGGACAGTATAACAGCGCTTGTGTCCCTTATTAGCATGTATGTCATCCCACGTACAGCACAGTCATCTTCATGGCTACCAACCTCTGCAGGGGATTGATTCCATATTGTAATGTCGTTACGCTAAAACTGTCCACTTTACCCCTTAGCTCAGCCCGTGTGGAAAGATAGATAGGTAATTTGTCGGACAGGCTTCCAATGGTGGTTGGTATATTCTTGTCAGTGCTGGAGGCGCGTGGTTATTGGGACGTTCAAGTGAGGGTGTTTATGATGTGTTTTTTGTTTTTACTTCTGCATTCAGCAGAGCGAAGGTGTTTGCCCAACGGTGACTGAGTCGGCAGATAAAGGAGGTTAGTCAATTAAAAGCCATATCACATTCCGTTTAAGGGAAAACCACGATGGAAATAGCCATTGATGTTTATCGATACTGCGATATATATGTCAAAGCTTAGTGTTTCTACAGATTAGCACATACTTCAGCTGTATCGTCTCAGAAACTGATAGTTTTCCGGTAATTTAATTGAGCTTAACCACTTATTGTTTTATGATACTAGTCTTGAGGTAGAAGATCGATAAATAATTATCTTACGAGCCTAAAAGGGAATCGAATTATCTTTTTGGTCGACCATACTATAATAGGCTGATTATATGTGACATAGCTGAACTGTTATGGCATCCATTGTACTTCAGCGACTGATTATCTTAATCGGAGACCCGCGCAGCTTTTAACACCTTCAAAGCAGCAGTCCACGGATTCTTTTCCCAGATAAACAATGAAATATATGTGTTTAAAACAATTAATTCTGTTCATTTAATTTTAACATGCTTTCACTTTACCTGCAAAAATCAATAAACACGGCGTGGACTAAATAGTGCTGCGATCTGTTGCACTACTCGGTAACACGCTCAAGATCCTACTATCCGATCAGCATTTTATTACATGCAGTTAACAAGGTGAGATATTTTTCCAAATACTCTAAGTTCTGAAATTAAGGTGCGGTCCACCAAAAAAAGTCGTATGCAACTTGACTATGATGGTAAAGACGCTCATATGAAAATAATGAAACTTGCTACCTCCCGTTTTATAAACATACTCACGTCTTAATTTATACAATTATAGTCTTGTTGCATAGTATACTAATACAGATTTTTGTGAGTGAGGCTATTTAACATATTTACCAACCGTCAATAATGATTACAAACGTTTACATTTTACCCTCAATGTAATATTTTCGATATATTCATGTTCATTTATCATTGTTTAAAATATTATCGAAGTTATTAGCAGTTGTTTTTTAATTAATTGAGTAGGCCATGCTTGCGAACAACACAACTGAAAAAATCTGATGTGTTACACTCACATAACTTTATCTACTCTTGTACAAAATATTTTTACAAACGGTTATTCTGCATATGCTTCATGTTAATCGAGATATCGAGGTGTTAATCTTATTGATAATTTTCTTGTAGATGCAAGGGGAATTGCTAGGCTTTAAGCTATAGTCAAATATTTTAAGAGTTGGTTGCTATGTGGAGTATTCCATTCTCTTTGCATTACCAGGACAAAAAAATCTGATGTGTTACACTCACATGACTTTCTCTACTCTTGTACAAACTATTTTTGCAAACTCTTATTCTCCATCTATTTCATATTAATCGAGATAAACATTTGCAGAAACGATCTTTTGACATGCAAAGACAATTTTACACATAGCGACCAGTTCTAAAAATATTTGACTAGCTTGAGACGTACTATGTTCCCGTGGTTTGTAATTGCAAGGTCAATATAGTAATACAGTAGCCTTTAAGCATCGACATAATATATCTTAATAGCTGATTGCTAGGTGCAGCACCATTCTCCTTGCCACAGATTAATACTCTTTGCATATCCAAGACAAAAAATGAATAACGATTTCCATTTCAGAAAATAAGTATTGAAAAATTTAAGGGAATAACAAGCAATATCTCGAAAATGGTTCACTCAACAAAAAAAATGTATATGACATAAATTGTGTAATTTAACGCAATCTACATTTTTTGTGTAGTAAAATTTTGTCTATGCAAAAGTCGTTCACAATGAAGAATACTTTAGGAAACATTCCCAGAAAATTCGAGATATACATTTAATTTGTCATGAAAATATCTTAAACATATGATATTTTAATCAAAATCGTTAGAGCCATTTTTTAGAAAATTAAAATTTTCGAAAAATGTTCTATGTAAAGGCTAATCTGGGGTGGGTGGATTTTCTTCAAAACCTTCGAGTCGCATCTCTGGAAGATACTGAACCCATATATCAAGTTTGGTGTTTATCCAACTGTTCGTTTCTGAGTTATGCTGTTCACAGACACACACACGGACATGTTTGCAATTTTTACTTTCTCTACTACGTATAGTAAGTAGGGGAAGTATTGCATTCCACCCAAAAATTCGATACCGAGATTTCACCGGAAATACATGTTTTGAGACCTCCTGAATCTAAAAAAAGCATTTTTGGAAACATGTCCGTGTGTGTGTCTGTGTGTGTGTGTGTGTGTCTGTGTGTGTGTCTGTGTGTGTGTGTGTGTCTGTGTGTCTGTGAACAGCATAACTCAAAAACTAACAGTCGGATAAACACCAACTTGGTATTTACGTTCAGTATCTTCCAGAGATGCGACACGAAGATTTTCAAGAAAATACCCCCACCCCAGACTACCCTTTACATGGAAGATTTTTCGAAAATTTTAATTTTCTCAAAAATGGCTCTAACGATTTTGATGAAAATATCATATGTTTAAGATAATGTCATGAGAAATGAAATGTATATCTCGAATTTTCTGGGAATGTCTCCAAAAGTATTCTTCATTGTGAACGACTTTTGCATAACTGGTAAACCATAAGAGATAGACAAAATTTTACTACACAAAAAATGTAGATCGCGTTAAAATACACAACTTATATCATATACATTTTTTTTGTTGAGTGAACCGTTTTCGAGATATTGCTTGTTATTTCCTTAAATTTTCCAATACTTATACTTTTTCTCAAATTCGTTATTCATTTTTTTATGTCCTGGACATGCAAAGAGAATGGAATGCGCCGCATAGCAACCAGCGATAAAATATTTGACTATCGCTTAAAAGCTACCATAATCCCCTTGCATCTACAAGAAAATTACAAATAAGATTGACATCTCGATATCTCGATTAATATGAAGCATATGGAGAATAGGCGTTTGTAAAAATAGATTGTACAAGAGTAGAGAAAGTCATGTGAGTGTAACACATCAGATTTTTTTGGATTCAGGGGGTCTCAAAACATGTATTTCCGGTGAAATCTCGGTGACGAATTTTTGGGTGGAATGCAATACTTTCCCAAATTACTATACGTAGTAGAGAAAGTGAAAATTCTAATGCGATACATTCACATGACTTATTATACCCTCTATCGCTTATTAGTGGATATGCAAACTATTCTTACTAAAGCTTATTTTTCTATCTACTTCATTTTTATCCAAATAAAGCTTTGCATAAATACGTGTGCATTACACATTTCATTGGAGATATAAAGACAGCCGCGATAGATAAATGTTTAAGAAATGGTCGCTATATGTTGGTCTTAAAATGCATGCTGTTTCCATGCAATCGCGAGAAACAACTGAAAATCGACGAGACTTACAAAGTAGTAGTATTTAATAATTCTAACCTTTAATAACGAATACCTCCGAAACAGATTTGCCACAGAAAAGGTATTTGAAATAAATTTCGTGCTTTAAAGAGATCTACATATTTGTGGTACGTTTTCGTCTATCACTTAATGCACACCAGTTACACAAGATTATACAATTCCTTCCTAATGAAGAGGACTTCCTAGGTTATTCCTACAAAATTCAAGATATACATTTTATGTGTCATATAAGCATCTTACATATATGGTATTTTAACAGAAATCGTTACAACCATTTCTTAGAGAATTAAAAGTTTCGAAAAATTTCCATGTAAGGAGTAGTTGGGGTTGGGGATTTTCTTGAAAATCTTCGTGTTGCATCCTTGGAAGATACTGAACTCAAATACCAAGTCTGGTATTTATCCGACTTTTCGTTTTTGAGTTGTGCTCTTCACAGACACACACACACATGTTTCCAAGAATGCTTTATTTAGATACAGGGGGCCTCAATAAGCATTTCCGATGTAATCTAGGTATAGACTTTTTTGGGTGGAACGCAATACCCGCTTTACCTGATATGAACGTGGTGAGAAAGTAAAAATAAAATGAATGAGGAACACCTTAACCTTATAATAAACAAACTTGGAAACAGTGATAACTCGTAAACTACATGCACTTTCTGGGGATGCAAATTTCATAATTGTGCTTTTAAGTAGCAAAAGCTAATTTAGAAACGTATATTTCCTCATATTTTCTTTGTAATTACTTAGGCAAACTATTCTCACATGTCGTTATTAATAACCATAAATATGAATTTCTAAGCATTATAGCTAGGACGGAAATAAATATGATTGAACTACTACTGGACTATAGCAATGGACGTCGCAGGTAACAAATCACTCCCAACGCACGTACAGTCTTTCGGCGTTTGCAGACAGCACTCGGACTGGTTTTTACCTGCTTGTTAGTGACACTTGTTCTCTGTTGTTTTATATTTTTTGTAATGGTAATGGTTTGAGTGTTGATACATTAAAGACAAGTGCTTAAGAATTCTTTTGTCTGCTAGTAACTGTCCATAGTGTAGTAAAATAACATGGCAGCGCAATCAAATGATACTATTTCATACTACAGTAACTATATCTAAATACAAATGTTTTAATTATTATAGCGTAGACTGTTGAATATATTTAATCATTTACTTTTCAGTATATTTGTTAAAAAGTTCCACGCGAGCTTTAATTCCTTTGAATAATACACTTTGGCTTCGTAGTTGTGTATTATCGACAAGATTAATGCCCTTGTAGTATTACTTATGATTATAACACTGGATGAAATTTCCTATCTGCCTCATAATTTTATAATTTAAATATGATCATTATGGTAGTAAACTGCTTAATCCATCTTTCTTAACAAAAAGCGTAATTTATTAGGATTTATCCAAAGCAGAACCTCTGAAGGATCTGAAGCTAA
Source organism: Deroplatys truncata (assembly GCA_030765065.1). Lineage (NCBI taxonomy): Eukaryota > Metazoa > Arthropoda > Insecta > Mantodea > Mantidae > Deroplatys > Deroplatys truncata. Next base: position 39,969,566 of record CM060987.1, on the reverse strand, counting down.
ACTACGTTAACAACAATCGAACTTTTGAAGTTACAGCAATATAAGTATAACTTCGCGTCCTACATGTTTATATTTAAAATCTATGCAACAATTATTTGCATGTGCTGGGAGAAACATTGAAACAAAATAAAACCTTCTGGAAGATACAATTACTGACCTGCATAAATGATGCCTGACCACAGGATTTAAGTTCTCAGCGGGTAAAACAAGATGCATCACGTTTACAAGAAAAATAAATAAAATATGCCCTCTAATAATACAAATGAACAATAAAAAGAATATCATATACCAAAACACTAAAGTTGCTTGGAATGCTTTTCGATGAAAAACTTTCTTGGATTGGTCATATTAAAACTTGAAAGGGGATATATTATACATATATAGAGGAATTGTACATATGAAAGGGGAACCATATATATATAAGAATTGTACAGTAATAATTTAATTCACTAACATGTTAAAATATTCAACATCTAACATTTGTACAGACCTGATTGTAAGATACGGGCGAGCTAGCAAGAATTCCAAGAAATCATAAAGACCGTACCTGGCACCGAGCAGTACAACACTACATGATGGCGCTTAAGCGTAAGGATCTGAAACCACACATTCTCATACGTGTCAGGGTAACGCGGTCTGAGCGATTTTCAAACGCAGAGGTGAGCGTCACTAGGCTCCCGTATATAAGGGCAGACAAAGCCTCAGAGCCCGCACTTACTCTAAATCTAACTCATCGAGAAGTCATGTCGACACGAGGTGCAACAGATGCACGTGGGTGCACAAGGGTGGGGGTGCGTGTGAAGATAGATAGACTCCTGACTAATTTAAAGTGTTGGGATTATAAGAAAAATGGGAAAAGCTAGCTGCCCATAACTATTCAAACTGTGAAATAAACTTATTGATTAAGGGAAACTTGCAGTGTATTTTTAACTTGCCTCACCCACTAGGACCTGAGATTCAATAATTAGATATAGTTAGGAATGGAATACGCAGCAACCGACGAGCACCAATAGCCGAGGAAGAAGAACACTGCAACAGGCAACAACGACCCAAGGATCGACGATTTCCCGTTACAAATAGCGCATAGCACCGTTTTCCGCTACAAATGTCGCCCAACGACTATTTCCCGCTACAAACTACTGCCTGCCCTAAGGAGGCTTAATATTTTGCGGTCCTTATCGGCACAAAATTGGGGTGCAGATTACCAAATGTTGCTATCCACATACCGAGCAATTATTCGCTCAAAATTAGACTACAGATCAGTAGTGTTTTTATCTTCAAAGCCATCAATATTGAAAATACTAGATTCCATACAATCCTCTCCACTTCGAATAATTCTTGGAGCATTTTGAACGAGCCCTATATCTAGTCTACAAACTGAAGCTGATAAGCCATCTCTCTCAGACGAAACAGCTCTTAACTTCATACACACTGAAGATAGCATCTAGGCCATCCTCAAGGATATTTGTCAACGTATTCTTGAATACCCTATCTCCACTTATTAATTCACACATATATAGAAGAATTGAAGAAATATTAACCGAAGTTTGCATACCTCTTCCTCAAGTAATCACGCCGAATCTTTACGATTTTCCGCCATGGAGAATCCAACTTTCTCATGTAAATTTAGATATCAGCTAATGCAGCAATATATATTTAGTTATACCATGAACTTGTTTTTTATCAAACTTGAAACGTGTTTTTCTGACCCAAGAGGAAATCAATTGAATGTAGAAATTGTGGCAGAATCGTTCACATTGCAACATTCCAGCTGCAATACCAAGGCAGAAAAAATTATTGTGTTAATTTTTTATCCGCTTTTGTACATGCTACTAAGACAGTCCCTTCCTATATACTGCCTTGAACCGCCAAGACCAAACAATTGCTGCTAGATTACAAATCGGACATACAAGACTCACTCACCTCTATCTCTTCACCAAAGAACCACCTCCTGAATGTTGTTTCTGTACTACAAGACTCACTGTTGAGCATCTACTATGCAAATGCCAACAATAATAACTTCGTAGAACTGAAAAGATTTCCTCTTACCTCCACACTGCAAGATCTCAAGTGGCCTATCTAGAACTAAAGAAATTCCTGTAGAATATCGGTCTGTTTAACAAAATATAAAATGCTTCAATATAATATTTAATACTTTCTCGTTTATACTTGATAGCAATATTAATATGAAGATTTATTTTACGATGTTAAAATTAACGCTGTAATTCCGTTACATATTTTATGTTCTCTTTATATCTAGCTACTTCTTGTGTTGTACTATGTTACGATTAATTTGTTTTATTATTTTTATGAACAATTAACTGTTTGTATAATTATGAATTAATGTAATTAATTGATGAGTCGCATGTGCGCGACTTTAAATAAATTAAAAAAGTTTCTTACTATTATTAAATATACGTAACAAAAGTAACTTCCACTTATATTATTTTTAAAAAAAATCTGATGTGGTGCATTCACATGACTTTCTCTACCTCTATCGTTTATTAGTGGGTACACAAACTAATCTTACTCAAACTTGTTTTTCTACCTACTACATTTTAATCCAAATAAACCTTTGCAGAAATAGCTACATTACACATTTCGGTATAGATACAAAAGGAACAGCGATAGTCAAATGTTTAGGAAGTGGAAGCTATATGCAGAGTTTACAATTCCATGCTGTTTCCATTTATTCGTAAGAAGCAACTGAATATTGAAAGAGTATTAAGAGAATGACGAAGAAATAAACAATTCGAATTTCTAATAACAGATATCCCAGAAACGGTTTATTTCACCAAAAACAACTTGTTTTAAATAAAGTGTTTGTTTTAAACAGATCTATATTATTTGTGGTGAAGTATGTTTTCGTCTATTGCTTAACGTTTACCAGTTATACAAGATTATACACAATCCAGTCTTAGGTTCTGTCCTCTAGGTTTGTAGCTCTACAACTTAAAAATAAATGATTTAATGGTATTAAAAGTTACCATGGCAGGAGAGCTATTACTCTAAACACATTTGCTTTCTGTAGTTTCCTAAATCAACCAATAAATATCGAATGGGGTGTAATGCAAACAGAATTGCAGTGATTGCTCTTTATAAGTGTGGTAAGAAACTTACTGAAATTTGTTTACCGATCTGTCAAGAGATTCGTTGAGTCTTCCTCTATTGAATACTTACCAAGATCTGGCAGGTCACATACCATAAGGACTCCAGGAGTGGTCAAAGCAGTAATAGAACAAATACGTCGAAATCCACTTCGGAAGCAAAAAATAATGCCCCGAGAGTTATATGTATCCACCAAATCCATGTCTCGGATTTTCAGAGAAGACCTTCATATGAGAGCTCATTGACGGTCAGTGGGGATTTCTTAATCTCAAACCTAATGAAGATCAGGTACGAAAGATCAAAGAGGCTCTTATAGTGGCATGCACAGAATGGTCATGAAAATATCCTCTTCACAGATGATAATATCCTCTTTTCGCTATGCAGGAGAAGTACAATAAGCAAAATGACAAAATATATGCACAGAGTTCAGAGGAAGCTAAAATATCCAGAGAGCGCACCACCCAGTGATGGTTTGGTGGGGCGTGTCTTATAAAGAAGTAACATCTCTCCATTTCTGCAAAGAAGGAGTAAAATCTCGATCCAGACGGTACCAGATTCCTAGAGAGAGTTGTGAGACCCTTGAACACCACACTCTTCAATGGAAGGCATTGGGTCTTTCAGCAAGACTCAGCCCCAGCTCACAAGGCTAGAACAACTCGAGTATGGCTCAGGGACAGTGCTCTAGAATTTATTGCAGCAGAAAACTGGACCTCTGGCAGCCCAGACCTGAACCCACTGGACTATAGCCTTTAGGATATCTTGGAGAGTAAGGACTGTGCTAAACCTCACTCCAATTTGGAGTCCTAAAGCGAGATCTCGTAAAGGCTGCGCAGGAAATTCCTCTAGATGTCACCCATGCTGCAGTAGCAGACTGGCCCAACAGATTAAGGTCCTGTGTAAAGCCCAGGGGTTATCATTTTGAACGACTTAGTGTAAGAAATGATCATTAGTCACTGAATTAAAATATATGTTATCTTTTGTGTCTTTTATTTTAAGACATATCGCTTCTTAATCATAGGACAGAACTTATGAGTGAACTAAGACAAAACTGTGATGAAGAGGACTTCATAGGCTGTTCCCCGAAAATTCAAAATATACAGTTTATTTGTGAAGTAGATATAAAATTATTAGAGCTATTTTTAGAGAAAAAAATTACTAAAAATGTTGCATGTTAAGGGTAGTTTGGCGTGAGGGAATTTTGTTGAAAGTTTTCTGGTTGCATCTTTGGAAAATATTGAACTTAAATACCAAGTTTGGTATTCATTAGAGTTTTCATTTTGAGTTATTCTGTTCACACACATTCACAAACATACCACACGGGCCTTTTGTTAAAAAGATTTTTTATTCAGGGGTCTCAAAACATACATTTCCATTGAAATCTCCATTTCGAATTTTTGGATGAAATGCAAATACCTTCTCTACCAACTAGGTAGATGGTAAAGAAACTAAAATCGTTACTACCTTATATCGACAGTTTGATGTTCCAAACTAGAAATTCAGGGAAGCAGCTACAGAATATAACCTTGTTCGTTAAATTAACTTCTGTATCAAATTTAAACATCATTGTTCCTTCTTTGCAAACGATTGATTAAACGTTTTCGAATTCGATCTAATAAAGCTTTTAAATAATTATTGTACTAGAAATATTACTTTAATTGTTGCTATAAAAATCTGATGTTTTACATTCACATAACATTCTTTACCTTCTATTTATTATTAGTGGGTATATGAGTTATTCTTACGAAAGTTTATTTTTCTATCTACTTCATTGTAATCCAGATAAACCTTTCTGGAAATAGCTGCATTACACATTGCGTTATAGATACAAAGGTAATATCAACAGTCAAATGTTTTAGAATTGGACGATATATGTTGGCCTTAAAATTCCAAACTCTCTCCATGACATCCCGGGAAACACCTGAAAATCGACATGACTTTAAATGAATTACTAAGTATTGATAATTTGAACCATTAATAACGCATATCCCGGAAATGGCTGTTGCCATAAAAAATTTATTTGAAACAAATTATGTATTTTAAAGACATCTACATTTTTTGTGTAGTAAAATTTCGTCTGTCGCTTAACGTTTACCTGTTGCATGAGATCATACAAATTTCCTTTCGAATAAAGGGGACTTCACAAGCTATTTACAGAAATTTCAAGATATACATTTTATTTGTCATGTAAATAAATTTATTATATATTTTTAATAAAAATCGTTACAGCAATTTTTCAGAAAATAAAAAATGTCGAAATTCATCCATGTGGGATAGTTTGGTATAAGGGAATTTTCCTTAAAATCTTTGTGTCGCATATTTGGGAGAAACTGAACCTAAATACCAAGTTTGATATTTAACCGACATTTCGTTTTTGAGTTATTCTGTTTACATACATACATACATACATACATACATACTACATACATACATACATACATACACACATACATACATACATACATACATGATTTGGACGTTTTACTAAAAGTGCTCGTTTTTATTCAAGGGGTCTCAAACTAAGTATTTCCTCTAAAATTTCTGTATCGAATTTTTGGGTGGAATGCAATACTTCCTCCATCTACTATGTACAGTCAAGTGCAAAAAAAAATCTGATGTGTTACACTCACATGACTTTCTCTACTCTTGTACAATCTATTTTTACAAACGCTTATTCTCCATATGCTTCATGTTAATCGAGATATCGAGATGTCAATCTTATTGATAATTTTCTTGTAGATGCAAGGGAAATATGGTAGCTTTTAAGCGATAGTCAAATATTTTAACGCTGGTTGCTATGTGGCGCATTCCATTCTCTTTGCATGTCCAGGACATAAAAAAATGAATAATGCATTTGAGAAAAAGTATAAGTATTGGAAAATTTAAGGAAATAACAAGCAATATCTCGAAAACGGTTCACTCAACAAAAGAAATGTATATGACATAAGTTGTGTACTTTAACGTGATCTACATTTTTTGTGTAGTAACATTTTGTCTATCTCTTATGGTTTACCAGTTATGCAAAAGTCGTTCACAATGAAGAATACTTTTGGAGACATTCCCAGAAAATTCGAGATATACATTTCATTTCTCATGACATTATCTTAAACATATGATATTTTCATCAAAATCGTTAGAGCCATTTTTGAGAAAATTAAAATTTTCGAAAAATCTTCCATGTAAAGGGTAGTCTGGGGTGGGGGGATTTTTTTGAAAACCTTCGTGTCGCATCTCTGGAAGATACTGAACCTAAATACCAAGTTTGGTGCTTATCTGACTGTTCGTTTTTGAGTTATGCTGTTCACAGACACACAGACACACACACACACACAGACACACACACACACAGACACACACACGGACATGTTTCCAAAAAGGCTTTTTTTGGATTCAGGAGGTCTCAAAACATGTATTTCCGGTGAAATCTCGGTATCGAATTTTTGGGTGGAATGCAATACTTCCCCTACTTACTATACGTAGTAGAGAAAGTAAAAAGTGTCGATGTTTTTGGTTACTTTCAGTGTTTTCCATTCTTGAATGTTGGCAGTATCTCATCATTTGTGTTCCGCGCCTGCCTTAGGTGAGCCATCTTATAATTGTTTTAGCTGAAGTCCTATACGCTAGCATTACCCTAGGAAGAAAGGTCAGACCTAGCTGCGCCATGAAAGGGCTGGAGAATCGGTATATATCACCAGAATGGTTAAAACAATATGGCTCCCAAACACTGTCCATATTACCGGTCTTTCGCGCCCAATATAGAATGGGACGCTAAGGACCACAGGTTAAAGACGTCCATAAATAACTCATTTTTGTCTCCCTAAACGAGTCCAGTTCTTATTGGTTCGGCATTGAAGCATTAACCTCTGTAACCGAATGAGGGATGAAAGGCGCGGCAGAGGCGTGGTAATTACTCATTGCTATCTCAAACCGCGGTTCCACATATCGGCACTATTTTTTATTTTTTTGCCACCCGACTGTACGTGGTAGAGAGTAAAATTGGAAGCTCTCAAATAGTTTAATGTAACAAAGCTTAAAACGATTTAGTTTTAAACCTATAAGTACGGATAAATAAGCGAATGGAAAACATTTGTACAAAGCTCAAATAATACTTATTAATTCCAAATGAACTCGCTTGGAATATACAACATAATAGGTTTTTCGGTTGAATAGATCAACGCAGATGAGTCATGTGAGCTGTGTCAGAAGTCCTTATTTTTGGCAAAGTGTTTCTAATGGTGTATGACATAACTTTTCAGCAGGCTGCAAAATATGAAACTCCTATGTATTGCACTTACCTGACTTTCTCTGCTCAGTCTTACGAACTCTTATTCTTTTATCTAATTTTTGTTAATTTAGATTATCTTTCAATTTACATTTACACATTTTCGTTGTAGGATGCAGCAGATAAAGCAATAGTCAGACTTTTAAAGAGCTTGTCGCTGTGTGACGATTTTGAAATTCCATGCTCTTTACAAGACCACGGGAAAAAGAAACAGGAATAGCCATTTGAGTGGTACAACTATTTGAAAATTCAAGCCAGCAGTAAGGAATAACTAATTCCAAACAAAATATCATTTGACGTAAATTGCGTGCTTTAAACAGATCCACATTTTCTGTATAGTCAGACTTTGTCTGCCCCTCACGGTTTACCATTTATTCAAAGAATATTCAGGATGAAAAGACCTTTACAGTTAACCCCAGAAATTCAAAATATACTTTTATTTGTCGTTTATATATCTTAAACATATGGTACTTTAATCAAAATCATTAAAGCTATTTATGAGTAAATAAGAAATGGCAATTAAATTTCCATGTAAAGGGTACTTATAAGTGAGGGATTTTCTTTCAAATCTTCGTGTTACATCCTTGAAGACACTGAACGTAAATACCAAGTTTGGTATTTAACTGACTTCTTGTTTTTGAGTTAGCTGTTCACAAACAAATACTAAGAATCTTGTGTTACATTCACATGACCTTCTCTAACCTCTATCGTATTAGTGGATATACAATCTTTTCGTAAATGGTTACATTACAAATTTCGTTAAAGATACAAAGGGAATAGCGATAGTCAAATGTTTTAAAAGTGGATGTTATATACTGTCTTAAAACTCCATACTCTTTCAGTGACATCACGAGAAACAGCTGAAAGTCGACCGGACAATTAAAAGAATGGTTAAGTATTGATTAATTGGAACCATTTATAAAGGATATCTTGGGAGCTCTGATGTTACAAAAAAATGATATTTGGAATAAAATGTGCGTGTTAAAGAGATCTACATTTTTTGTGTAGTACGTTTTCGTCTATGGCTTAACGTTTACTAGTTATACAAGATTATACAAAATTCCTTCCGAATGAAATGGTTTTGACAAGTTATTCCCAGAAAATTAAAGATATACATTTTATTGGTCATGTAAATATCTTTAATATATGGTATTTTAATCAAAATGGTTAGAGGCATTGTTTGGAAAATAAAAAATATTTCAAAAAATTTTCCATGTAAAGGGCAGTTTGCGGTTCGGAAATTTTCTTTAAAACAACCTTCATGTCGCATCTTTGGAAGGTACTAAACCTAAACACCAAGTTTGGTGTTTATCCGACATTTGGTTTTTGGCTGATTATGTCGACACGCACACGCACATACATATGGACGTTTTACTAAAAATGCTCTTTTTGGATTTAGGGGGTATTGTATTTCCGGTCGCGATATCGAATTTTAGGTAGGCGGCAGAGAAAGTAAAAAATGTAACACTTAGCCCACTATTCCGTAAAGCGACGCTGCGTGTTTAATATGGCGGTGAGCCACAGTAAAGCTATAAATATTTATACTATTCTCTTACGTACGTAGAAGCAAGCCCTATTTCCGCCCTGAGCTTCAGACACCCCAATAAAAATGGAATAACAAACCTCGATCATTACAACAAGTCCCTAAGAACAACCCCCTCGGAGTGTGAACTTTTCAAGACCGCATCGAGAGGCAACAAAAGGAATTAAAAAAGAATCTCCTGAAACAAGGTATCGTAAAGATCTTACACAGGAAATGTAAGGGGCTGAGATTGTTAAGTTTTGGATGGGGGCCCACTTCCGTTGAGATAAAAAACCTGATTGTGGCTTTTGGTAAACATAATCACTGAACAATTGCTTAATGACACGTTTAATAGACAAGCGAGCGCTTAATTAAAACCCAACATCAGTCTATAATAAGAACCCTTTATATAAATGGCTACTATTTATGGATCCATAATTTAATTATAATATGGCTGTATTCCCGTACCTATCAATGACTCGGAATCACTTATTCGTATAACACACAGATATCTCTTACTTATTTATTGCAGAAAACAAATATCATTCTAACACGTTTTCCAACACAAATTATGAATGAGATAACATGAAAAATTTATTTCATGAATAAATCGAAATTTTTAAAACTGTCCATTACCAAAAAAATCCGATGCGCTACTCTCACATGACTTTCTCTACTCTTGTGCAAACTATTTTTACAAACGATTATTCTCCATCTACTTCATGTTAATCGAGATAAACATTTGCTTATTGCTAATTTTCTTGTAGATGCAAGGGGAATGTAGTAGGCTTTAAGCGATAGTTCACTTGACAAAAAAATGTGTATGACATAAATTGTGTGTTATAACGAGATATAAATTTTTGTGTAAAAACGTTTTGTATCTCTTACGGTTTAGTAGGTATGCAAAATTCATTCAGAATGAAGAGGACCTTTGGGGACATTTAATTTTCATAAAGTATCTTAAAAAAATGATATGTTAATCTTAATCGTTAGAGACATTTTGAGAAAATCAAAATTTACAAAAAATGTTCCAAGTAAAGGATAGTATGGTGTGGGGGATTTTCTTGAAAATCTTCCTGTCACATTTTGAAAGATGCTGAACCTCAATACCAAGTTTGGTATTTATCCGACTTTTTGTTTTTGAGTTATGCTGTTCACAGACACACAGGCATACAGACACGCACGCGGACCTTTATCCAAGAATGTTTTTTTTTAATCAGGAAGCCTCAAAACATGTATTTCCAGTGAAATCTCTATATAGAATTTTTGGATGGAATGCAATACCTTCCCTACTTACTATATATAGTAGAAAAAGTAATTAGTATACGGTTCACACTCGAGGCATTATGGGTCCATTTCTGTTGACAACATTCTACGGCCCTAAGTCGCAAAGCGTAGACGAGGAATTGAGGGCCGTAAGCCGCAAAGCGCAGCCGCAGGATCTGTGAAGTGAAACTCCAATGATCCACGTTAGCGTTTACAAAAGCTAGCGACATTGATTTAGCGACGTTTCGCCGATTGTTTTGATGGCTTCCAGTTCAAACTGCGATAGTTTCTGCTGTATAAGTGTAGTCGATTAAAAGGCGTGTGGGTGGAACATAACATTTCATCCGAGCAACATCTAGTGATTCACTTTTTCCTTTAACACTTTGGATTATTCTACAGGCACTTTTTCCTGGATTTAATAGGTTGTCTCATAAGTAATGTCGGTTTTTCAATTGTGTTTATATCGTACGTATATATGCTTTTATTTCTTACAATACATTTTATAGGGTGCTATGGTTATTGTTCCAAATTGTTAACATGTTGCAGCCAGCAGAGGTAACACAATATTTTAAAATGGAGGCAACAAATTCTGAGGTTAGAGTCCTTCTGAAGCACAACTGGAAACAAGTTTATAAAGCTGCTGCCGCGGCTCTAAGAATGTGTGAATTCGAAGGTGAAGGTGCCATTAGTGAGCGAGTAGCACAACATGGTTCCAGAGTTTTAATAATGGAGACGAAAGCATTTACGTTCTGGATGATACAAGTTATAGAGTATTAAGAATACACGCAGCGTTATGGAAGAAAATCCACAGACAAGCACTCGGAGGTTGTCAGAAGAGCTTGGTTGTTCAAAATATACCAGACATTGCGATATTAAGAAATCGTTCAGAAGCTGTAAATTCATACCACATGAACTAACACCTGATCAAGCTCACGTAGAGTGTATATCTGTCGTCAGCTTTCGCTAATCCCTGGGATCATAATTTATCAGGAGAATTGTTATAAGTGATGAAAAGTGGGTGTATTACTATAAACCTGACGCCTCGAAACAGTGACTCGATACCCGTCAACCTGCAAACGTTGTCATTAAAAAAATCTGTTCGATCCCTAAACATTGACATGTGTATGGTGGAATTTTGAAGGTGCGATTCACTGGAAATTTGTTTCAAATGAACTGCAGCATTAGTTAATAGAAACAGAGTTCTCTTGCGGCAGGACAATGCGAGACCTCATACCGCTCAAAGAAGAATGAATAAAATAGAGGAATTGAAAGGAATCGAACTGATACCACATCCTTATTCAGTCCTGATCTTGCACCATCATAGTGGCATTTGTTTGGATCTATGGCTTATTTCCTACGTGGAAGAACTTTTGAAAACAATGAAGCATTTGAAATGGGTATCAATGAATTCTTCGCATCAAAAACCAGAAATTCGTACCGGGGTACCAAACCTCGCTGAAAAGTGGCACCTCAGGACTATAGAACCTAATGGTCCTTACTTTGAAGATTAAAATCATTTCCTGTAAGCACACATTTGAAATAAAAATTAAACATTACTTATGAGATAGAATCTATGGTAAATATTGTCGTTGGAAAACCTTAATTGATAATACGGGAGTGGCACCATAGTATATAATACACTCCCTGAGAGAAATTATATTTTTAATCAGAAACTGTGTACTACTCTCCCATGTTTTACGTGGAATTATATATCTTAATTATTCTTCAGCCATCAGAAAAACCAAATATACAATACCAGGCTGGCATAACAAAGTTGCGAAGCTTTTTAAACTTAAATAATTAATAATAAATTAAGAACAATTAAACCCCCCGTTCTTTATGAAATTCTTTGCGATGATCTAGGGGATCAAACAATCACTACAGCTTGTCACAGTTTCTCAAAGCCAACCTCACCTCCATCGACCCTGAAACATAATAACGAAATGAAATGCAGAACATTAAAATTCGCGGCATCATATAATCCAGTCCAGCACTCACCAATTTCGAAAACTCGCAAAACAACCCAAAACCAGAGTGGCCGGGGCATCGAATCCAGGACCTCTCAAATGCGAACCTCACTAGTTATCGCGGAGCCGGAAAGTCTGGTATTTATCTCGTGTTTAATTCTTGAATTGAACTGTTTGCAGGAAGACAAAAACGTACACTCGCACGCGCACGCACGCGATCGAAAACACAGGACATTTTCTAAAACCGAGTCGATCATTTCCGAGATATTCCTTGTTATTTGTTGGAATTTTCCAATACTTATACTTTTTCCCAAATAGGAATTCGTTATTCATTTTTTTTATGTTCTGGACATGCAAAGAGAATGGAATGCTCCACATAGTAACCAGTTCTTAATAGATTTGACTATCGCTTATATCTACTTGCACCTATAAGAAAATTAGCAATAGGATAATTTCTGAAAACGTTTATCTCGATTAACATGAAGTAGATGGAGAATAAGCGTTTGTAAAAATAGTTTGTACAAGAGTAGAGAAATTCATGTGAGTGCAACACATCAGATTTTTTTTCATAAAGAAGTGTTACTACTTGGTTTTTTACTTTGTCAATCATACAATATTATACCGTAAAAATTCTTAGCAGAAGCGCAAATATTCTCAAGAATAAATTTCCTTATATTTAAAAAATGGAACACTTTTGTGTACACAAGAATTCAAATATTTTTGCACAAATACTAATTGATCAGAGAATATAACATTATAGAAGTTATATAGTGTGCATGAAAATTGTTGTGTATGAGATAGAGAATCATATCAAAACGGAAAATCCCCACCTTCTATTATTCTGAAGGAGATTCAGATTTAATCTCATTCACTCGAAAGCAAAATATAAGTGAAATTATAAGAAAGCACACAAATTTTAATGTTACTTTCATACATTTCTCTATGCACTATTTTTATTTTTATATAAAACATCCACGATATATTGTTGCAAGAGCTTATTTTTGTATGCAGTTCGAATTAATTAAAGACACTTGCATAAACTTTTTCGTTACAAATTATGTTAAAGGTCCAAAGGGGAAGGCGATAGTAAAACGTTAACAGTACGTCGCAACATGCCAGCTTTAAAATTCCATGCTCTTTCAGTGACATCGCGAGAAATAAACTGAATAGCTACAGCACCTCTCTACTACTAAGGTTTTCTTTCATTTATTCTTACGAAAGCTTATTTTCCTATTTCATGTTAATTGAAATAAATATTTCCAGAAATATTTCATTCCATATGTCGTTGTAGATACATGGGAGAAAGAGAAAACAGAACAGATAGTAGGTTGTTTAAAAGCTAGTCGATAAATGCTGGGCTTGAAATTCCATACTCTTGCCTTGATATTGCAAGAAACAATTGAATAGCGACAGCACCAAAGGTAAATGAATGTTAAATATTGAAACCAATAATAGCGGGTATCTAGAAAGTGGCTGATGTCACAGAAAAGTTAATGAGATAATTGTGTGTTTTAAAGAGGTCTTTAAATTTTGTAAACTTTTGTCTCTTTGTTAGGTTTCCCCGTTATAAAAATTATAAAAGAGTCCTTGAAAATGAAGAGGAATTCGTAGGCTATTTCCAAAAAAATAAGGCATACTTTCCATTTGATATAAATATTTTAAATATGTGATAGTCAAAATGATGAATCTTTTTGAGAAAATAAAAATAATGAGAAATGTTCCATGTAAAGGGCAGTTTGAGGGGATTTTCTTGAAAAATGTATTTTTGCAAGATACGGACATGGATACAAAATTTGGTACACACACAGAACTTTGTCCAAAAAGCTTTCCTGTTGGTTCAGTGGCTTCAAAACGTGCATGTTCGGTGAAATATCGACATAGAGTAAAACACATTTAAATGTCACCACAATTTTTATGTGAATCGGTGAATTCGTAAAAAGTTGTAGAGAGAGAAGATTTGACGAGCTTAAATTTTTGTTGTACAAAAAGCCCGTTTATACTGCATTACTCTGTAGTTCGGGAATCGAAGCGGGATATTCGATCACATCCTCTATTTGCCTCTCTCCGTTGCCCGACATTAAACCAAAAATTGGCCGTTTGTAGCTTGGCGTTGCAATGAACGGGTAATAAACGTGTCTTTGTTATGTGTTACATCTTGATGTGTAAGTTGGTATCCCTGGGGCGAAGCAGACGTTAAGCAAAGCGTGTTCTTCTGCCTTGGTTAGATGTTCAACCAGTTGCTAATGAACGTGTGCAGAAATATACACGCTTTTGTTTCCTTCCCACAACATTAAATTAAATTACGAGAATGTTCGTTTAATTATAGCGAAGCCTGTTTGGAGGTTGTGGTTTGTGCGCTGGTTAAAATAATGTCGAATTGAAATTGCTTCCATTGTTGTTTATGAAGCAGGCTGCTTAACACTACGTTTCATCATATAGTGCTATGGGTATTATAGTATATAATTTATGAATAAAATAATAGCCTAGAGATTATAACTAATTTAGGATTAAGAAAAGGGTGTAGTCTATCACATTGCTCTTGTTAATGTATACATACACTGTGTGATCAAATGTATCCGGACACCTCCACAAACATACGTTTTTCATCTTAGGTCCATTGTGCTGCCACTTACTGCCTGCTACTCACTATCCGCGACTCAGTAGTCATTAGACATCGTGAAACAGCAGAATGGGACGCTCCGTAGAACTCATGGACTTCGAACGTGGTCAGGTGATTGGGTGTCACTTGTGTCAGAAGTCTGTACGCGAGATTTCCACACTCCTAAACATACCTAGGTCCACTGTTTCTGATGTGATAGTGAAGTGAAAATGTTAAGGGACATGTACAGCACAAAAGCGTACGGGCCGATCTCGTCTGTTGACTGACACAGACCGCCGACATTTCAAGATGGTCGTAAAGAGTAATAGGCAGACATCTATCCAGACCATCACACAGGAATTCCAAACTGCATCAGGATCCACTTCAAGTAGGCGTGAGGTGAGAAACCTTGGATTCCATGGTCGAGCGGCTGCTCATAAGCCACACATCACGCAGGAAAATGCTAAACGACGCCTCGCTTGGTGTAAGGAGCGTCAACATTACACGATTGAACAGTGGCAAAACATTGTGTGGAGTGACGAATCACGGTGCATAATATGGCGATCCGATGGCAGGGTGTGGATATGGCGAATGCCCGGTGAACGTCATCTGCCAGCGTGTGTAGTACCAACAGTGAAATTCGGAGGTGGTGGTGTTATGGTGTGGTCGTGTTTTTCTTGGCGGGGGCTTGCACCCCTTGTTTTGCGTGGCACGATCACAGCGCAGACCTACATTGATATTTTAAGACCTTCTTGCTTCCCACTGTTGAAGAGCAATTCGGGGATGGCGATTGCATCTTTCAACACGATCGAGCACCTGTTCATACTGCACGGGCTGTGGCGGAGTGGTTACACGACAATAACATCCCTGTAATAGACGGGCCTGCATACAGTACTAACTTTAATCCTATAGATCACCTTTGAGATGTTTTGGAAGGCAGACTTCGTGCCAGGCCTCACCGACCTGCATCGATACCTCTTCTCAGTTCCCCACTCCGTAAAGAATGGCCTGCCATTCCCCAAGAAACCTTCCAGCACCTGATTGAAAGTATGCTTGCGAGAGTGAACACTGTCATCAAGGTTAAGGGTGGGCCAGCACCATATTTACTTCCAGCATTACCGATGGAGGGTGCCACGAACTTGTACGTCATTTTCTGCCAGGTGTCCGGATACGTTTGATCACGTAGTGTATATAGACAAATAAGAACATGTAAACAATTAGTATATCCGGGAATATTTTTATTTTCTCTGCTATATATTTAACTATAATCGTTGTTTCTAACGCTCCCCATATAGCCAATGATCTTCGGGGTTATCTCATCCCAGCAAGCGATGCCTGGACCCATTTCAGAGGCGGAGACACCCAGCGGGTGAAATTCATTGTCTCCAATGCTAGCGTGATGATGATGGCGGTGGAACGAGAGGATCTACAGCTTTTACCTTGGACTCCGAACCATATTGGGCCTTCACATACCTAAAAAAACAAAAATTCGGTTAAATAGCAAACCAGATATTACATTTCAACTTCTTCCAAGGATGCGACACGAAGATTTTCAAGAAAATCCCTTCACTCCAAACTACCTTTAAATGCATTATTTTTTAAAATGTTGTTCTCCTTAAAATGGCTCTAACGACTTGATTAAAATAATATATGTTTAAGATGTTCCAAGGATGGGATACGAAAATTACCAAGGATATCCTTTCACCCCAAGATACCTGTATAATGCCTGTTTTCAAAATTCTGATTTCCTTAAAATGGCTCGAAAGACTTTAATTAACTGTGAAGAAGATGGTTTGTATTGTTATTTTGCCCCACGCTGGGCACCAATTTGAAGAAGGTGGTTGCTTCGTTTTGTTATTTGCCCCACGTTTTGGGGTCAATTTGAATAAAATGGTTTGTTGCTGATACGTATGGAAAGTCAGTTAGAAGATGTATTATATTTTGACTGTTGGGGAGCCGAACCTGATGTAGTTGCAACCTCACGTATGGTAAAAAGTTTCCGGTAGCCTTCGCCCCAAGTTTAAAAATATTAACTTTGTATTTTTACTGTTTCTTAAATATTATATATTTATGTTTGCCTCGGCTGCGTCAGTATTATTGTTAGAGACATGTTTCTCTTTGCAGGGTTGTGGTGCGACTGAAGAATGTAGGCTTACACAGATTTTGAGTTTTTCTTCACACCATTTATTAATGCTTGACACGATCACTGATATAGAGAGCTGTAAAATTCTTTTATTAATTACTTGCACTTTTTAAACACGTAAACTATTTTCTCACACAAAATACGTATTAAATTTCTCGAGGACGCATCTCGCGTCTGATTAGTAACACTGTCTTCTAGCAACACGTCCAGTTATGAGCACTGTCTACAAGCAACTAACTTCTAGATTTGTACATTTTGCTATATATCAGTTTCTGATTGGCTAATCCTACTCCAATAGAATACCTTCATTTAACTAAAGCTTTTTCTCGTTGTTGATTGGCTATTTTATGAACTGTCACAAAAATTACATTATTACTGCTGCAAGAATAACTAGTAGCATTACTAAACCTTCTTACCCATTATTGCCTCAAGGTTGCCTGATTGTTAGCAACTTTTAACCTATTATGCTCACAGCTCCTACATTATTAAATTACGCAATACATTCACATAACATTATTACACATGTATACAATAATATATACATTTACAATGACTGTAATATACACTTTTTATATATTGTTACACACGCATATTGCTTTAAGGCGGGCTGTTACTGAATATATATATTATATAGTTGGACTAAAATCATTTAAGTGTTAAAAATACTGCCCCAACTGTACGTTTAAGATATTCCAAGGACGCGACACGAAGATTTTCAAGAAAATCCCTTCACCCCAAAATACCTTTATATGCCATTTTTTTCAAAATTTTGTTTTCCTTAAAATGGCTGTAACGACTTTGATTAAAATATTATATGTTCAAGATATTTGCACGATAAAACGTATACCTTGGATTTTCTGAGAACAACCTGTGAAAATCGCTTTATTCTGAAGGACTTTTGTATGGATGGTAAACCGGAAGAGAGAGGCAAAATCCTACTACACTTTTTGTATAGATCTCGTTGAAGACAATTTATATGAAACAATGTTTGTCGTTGCGTCAACCATTTCCGAGATATTCTTTGTTATTGGTTTTCAGTTTCAAAAACTTTTTCTGGAGACCATACAAAGAGCATGGAATTTAAAGTCAACAAGTAATACGCATTTTAAAAATCTGATTATCGCTTTAGCTTGCTTCTTATACCTAAAATGGAATGCGTAAATGTGCAACACGGGTTCATCGCGTTGAACAAAAAGTAAATAAAAAATTAAGCTTTTGTAAGAATAACTTACACAAGAGTGAAAAGTCATGCGAATGAAACTCGGATTGTTATGTAATGGAATGTATGTAAATTATTCCAGTAATTTTTCAAAATAAGGAATTTTATGCAAAAATCAGTGTATCAACTCAATCAGATTTGTAAGGATTATACCTTTAAGATATCTAAAACCAAAGCAATGGCTTGTGTCTATAACGAGATCCAAAACCGTAATAGAAAATGAAATGACAGAAAAAGTATCTCAGTTTATACAGGATACGACATAGGTTATATATACAAGGTGAACCATTTAATTGAGACTGTACAATATCTCCCAAACTAAGCGTTGTAGAAAGAAATGCCTTGAATAAACGTTCCTTGATATGGGGGAAAGTAAATACCATGTTGCGTTTTGTTTGGAGGACATTGTGATGGTATTTTAGGGTCAATTTAATTCTTTAAAATGGGAACCTACCTTTTTTATGTTGTTTTCTCACTCCTCATAAAAACACTAAACAACGTTTGTATAAAGCACTTTGCAATTGTTCTTACACCAACGTAAAAAAACGAAAATTCTGAATGGCAGTGTGCGAACAGCGCAATACCATGGATGGTGATTTGAGGTCAAGTTACATTTTATAATTGGGAACCAACATCCTTTATTTTGTTTCCTATTCCTCATCACAAAATGAACAGCTTTTTATCGCCATTTTATAATAAGAAAACATTATGGGAATGTAGGTTACCATTAAATGATGTGTTACACTCGCATGACTTTCTCTACTCTTGTACAAACTATTTTTACAAACGCTTATTCTCCATATACTTCATGTTAATCGAGATATCGAGATGTTAATCTTATTGATAATTTTATTGTAGATGCAAAGGGAATTGGTAGGCTTTAAGCGATAGTCAAATATTTTAACGCTGGTTGCTATGTGCAGTATTCCATTCTCTTTGCATGTCCAGAACATAAAAAAAAATGAATAACGAATTTGAGAAAAAGTATAAGTATTGGAAAATTAAAGGGAATAACAAGCAATATCTCGAAAATGGTTCACTCAACAACAAAATAATGTATATGACATAAATTGTGTATTTTAACGCGATGTACATTTTTTGTGTAGTAAAAGTTTGTCTATCTCTTATGGTTTACTGGTTATGCAAAAGTCGTTCACAATAAAGAATACTTTTGGAGGCATTCCCAGAAAGTTCGAGATATACATTTCATTTATCATGACAATATCTTAAACATATGATATTTTAATCAAAATCGTTGGAACCATTTTTGAGAAAATTAAAATTTTCGAATAATGTTCCATGTAAAGGGCAATCTGGGGTGGGGGGATTTTCTGAAAACCTTCGTGTCGCATCTCTGGAAGATACTGAACCTAAATACCAAGTTTGGTGTTTATCCGACTGTTCGTTTCTGAGTTATGCTGTTCACAGACACACACGGACATGTTTCCAAAAATGCCATTTTTGGATTCAGGGGTCTCAACACATATATTTCCGGTGAAATCTCGGTATCGAATTTTTGGGTGGAATACCTACAATACTTCCCCTACTTACTTTACGTAGTAGAGAAAGTAAAAATTAAATTGGCCCTAAAATGATCATCATAGCATACTCCAAATAAAACACGACTAATGCCATTTACTTTCTCCCCATAAAATCAAACAACTTTTACTAAAGACATTTCTTTCTAAAACGCATAGTTTTGGACAGTCTCAACTTATATGTAGACCCTGTATATTAAAATAAAATAAATTAATAAGACTGCACAAAAACTAAAAATGTAATTTTTGGCAATTTTCGCCATAACCTGTCAACGTTTACGTTTCGTTTAGGGGATTTAATTATACTTATCATTGCTATAAAAATTAGTATAACAGTAACTAACTGCAGTTTACTGAATGGTGGAAAAGAATCTCTTTGTTATTTTCGTGGAAGGACAGACACTTACCTGCTTCGATTTGGAATGAGGAGCCACAGGTAAGAGGCTTAGTGATTTAATACCTGCTCGCGTGGAAATAATGAGAAAAGAATAGGGTTATGAAAGTGTGGTTAAGTAATTTAATTTCTTAATGGAATTAAATAATAATATCCCTTGATTCAGCCACGTGGCTGACTGAACTCTTGCCCAATTATTACTCCCCTAGGTGGTTTGCGTGGAGCCTGTTGCATCAGCCTCGCTTATACTCGTATCCCACTGGTATAGAGAACGTAAGAGACTAACCTAAAGCTTACGTATACGAGGGCAGTCCCAGAAGTACCCGATCTGATGTATATATAGCGGTTGTTGTTTCAAGCAAATGACTATGGTAGAAAGTTCCAACTTTATAAAGCTTACGTTTGACGATGTTCCATTGTGTAGTAATTGTTTGGCAGGAATCAATAGTGAACGCTCTCAGCAAATTTGTAAACATGGATGAAACTGGCCATCGTTATGTGATACAATACTTTCATTTGAAAGGTCTTAGTCCAATTAGTATTAAAGCTGAGCTAGATTCTACTCTGGGGGAGTCTGCTCCTTCGTTTAAAACAGTAAAATATTGGGTGGCAGAGTTTAAGCGAGGCCGTACGAGCTGCCAAGACGAGCATCGCAGTGGTCGACCAAATGTGGTGACCACGCCAGAAATTGTGAAGAAAATCCATAAAATGGTACTGGATGACCGTTGACTGACTGCGCAAGCTAGCAGACATCGTAGGCATTTCAAAAAGCGCTGTACATCGCACACTAACTGAAAATTTACACACGAGAAAGCTGTGCGCAATATGGCTGCCGCGTTTACTCACAATGGAACAAAAGCAGCGTCGTGAGGATGTTTCAGTCGAGTGTTTGGCAATGTTTCGCTGCAATAAAGCAGAGCTTTTTCGTGGATTCATAGCCATGGATGAAACATGGGCCCATCACTTCACACCCGAGATGAAGGAACAGTCAAAACAGTGGATTGAAAGGGGAGAATCGCCTCCAAAGATGGCGAAGTCAGTTCCATCTGCAGGCAAGGTCATGGCGTCAGTTTTTTGGGCTGCGCGTGGGAAAATTTTCATTGTTTATCTTCAAAAAGGAAAAGCAATCAATGGGGAGTATTATGCAAACTTATTGCAGCGTTTGAATGATGAAATCAAGCAAAAAACGGCCGCATTTAGCAAAAAAGAAGGGTCTGTTTCATCAAGACAATGCACCAGTTCACACATCCATTATCGCCATGGCCAAAATCAATGAGTTAAGGTTCGAATTGCTTCCACATGCATCCTATTTGCCAGACTTAGGCCCCTCTGATTATATTGTGTTTCCACAGTTGCAGAAATGGCTTTGTGGTAAAAGATTTGCCATCGATGAACAAGTGGAGTTTGCAGTTGATGGTATTTTGCAGAACTCGATGGTTCTCGCTATGAACAGAGTATCAAAGCTATTGAACATCGCTGGGAGAAGTGTATCGAGTTGAAAGGAGACTATGTAGAGAAATAAATATGTTTTTCCCTAAAAGTTTGTGTTTCCTTTGTTAAATCGGGTACTTCTGGGACAGCCCCCGTACCTTCTTCTTTCAGCCAAAGTTTAGGTTGAAGTATGTTCTGTTCTCACATTTTCCATCACCTCTTGGGTCATCCAATTGATCGTTGTCCTCTAAACACTGTTGCATATAACTTTGCCCCGTATCTCTTAACCGTCACTTGCACTACTTGCCTCTCATTGGCTGCTGTCGTGGGATAGGTTGTTGTGCAAGAATTAGTTCCGTATGTGATACCAGCCTTGTCTTATAAGATACTGATTTCCGTGATTACTTTGGACGCACTTCAGCCTTGGCCATACTGCGTTACCTATATCATTTTAAAGCCAATTTATTATGCAGACTCAAAACAGATATGGTTTAAAATTCTTCTGGTTCTAAAAACATTTCCCCAAAGGCAATATATCTTCTGTAAGCGCAGGTCTCACAGTGGCATACAAGTGCTAGGCTGTTTCAGTTTATTTCTTCCGCAATCTGCACCCACCATGTCAAGATGGTTTTTCACAGGAGCATGTCCTGTGAGAAATGCTGTAATTGCTCTCAGCTGAATTCTGTTACATTTAAGTAAGCTTTCAGTTCCTTCCTTACATGGTTTCTAATAAATAGCATCTGTTACTAAACATCGAGATGTTTCCATAGCCATTTCTAGCCCAATAAATTGTGAAGCTGCTCCTTATCTTGCAAATTCATCAGCTTTTTCATTTCCCTCTATGCCACTATGACCCAGTACCCATTCTGTTCTGCTGAGCTTGTGAGCATGTTTAGGCAGTTTAGAACCAATCCTGACGTTACCTTATGACTACTTAGTGCCTTAAGTGCAGCTTAGCTATCTGAGAAGATAAGAATCTGTTTACTAGTATAAACTCTCTTTATGTTTTCATGTGTGCATTGTGTAATAGCATAAATTTCGGTTTCAAATACAGTAGCATATTCACCTAAGGGGAAAAAAATTTCACCTTGGTTTGTGCCATACGTGATTCCAGTATGTTCCCTTCCGGGAAGTTCTACAGGTACAAGCCATTGCGCACACTGCAGTGAGAGAGAAACCTTACCACATATACCTACTCGGGAATTTTTACCAGGGAGAGCTGCTATGAATAAAGCGTCACATCATTGCATTTATTAATTGTTTATTGAAGCACAGCTTGCTGTACACTTTAGAACGCGTACAGGATCTTTTTTGAACAAGGGACGAGTTCAACAACGCCGTATGCTGAAAGAAGAGCAACTTGATGAAGTAGGGGCACAGTTAGCGCACTCAACCAAAAAAATCAGTGAGACGTTTAACACAAGAGGTTAATATTTCCAACACATCAGCTTTTGTGGCAACGAAACTTCCAAAACTTAAGCCGTATGAGGTAACTATACTTCATGCTTTACAACTACAAGATCCTGTAAGTAGGATTAATTATTGCAATTGGTTTTCTCAATCCGCTCATAATGACGACGTGGAGCCACTTATAAGGATCTTCACTGATGAGGCGTGGTTTTATCTTCAAGGCCACGTTTCGACTCAGAACAATAGATATTGGACTACCTAAAATCTCCATATTACTCGTGAAGTACCTCACTACGCTGCAAAGTTTGAGGTTTGGCGCGCAGTGTGTGCGCGTGGAATTATCGGTTCCATATTTTTCGACACAACAGTTGATTCACACATTTATACAACTTCAATTTAAAAACATTTTTCCGCAACTAACAAGAAATCAAAGATCACGTGGATGGTTTCAACAGGATTCAGCTACAGCGCACACTGTTGCAAATTCTATGCATGAATTGCGAAGTGTGTATGGTGACACAATAATTACTCGAGGATTGTGGCCATCTCGTTCCCCTGACCTATCTCCATCGTTAAAGAATTAAAGTGTAGACATAAAATCCGCACATGTTACAAGAATTGAAGGGCAGCATCACGAGAAAAATACAGGCAATCAGTCAACATGAACTTTTGCGAGTAAACCAGAATTGTTTTCGGAGATATAGCGAATGTGTTCGCGTTGAAGGTCATCAATTCATCTGTTGTGATGCAGGTAAGCCTAATGTAAATTAGTGCAGTAGATTCTATTTCGTACCCATGACTTGCCGGTGTTTACGTGTAAATGTGGCGGACGGCGCGCCAATCCTCACTCAGTCCAAGCCCGCCGTGGAACGGTCCGGCCGATCTACGAACGCACTGTATAAATTGATAACAAATACGTCTGTACTTTGAGGCAGTATTTTTAACACTTAAATGATTTCAGTCTAATTATATATATATATAATTCAATAACAGCCCGCCTTAAAGCAATATGTGTATGTAACAATATATAAAAAGTGTATATTACAGTCATTGTAAATGTTTATATTATTGTATACATGTTCAATAATGTTATGTGAATGTATTACGTAATTTAATAATGTAGGAGCTGTGAGAATAATAGGCTAAAAGTTGCTAACAATGAGGTAACAATGAGGTATCCTTGAGGCATTAATGAATTTGAAAGTTTAAATGCTACTAGTTATTATTGGAGCAACGATAATGTAAATTTTCAGACAGTTTAATAAATAGCCAATCAACAACCAGAAAAAGCTTTAGTTAAATGAAGGTATTCTATTGAAGTAGGATTAGCCAATCAGAGACTTGAAATACAGAAATTTACATATTTAGGCGGTAGAAATTAATTCAGTTGCTTATAGACAGCGCTCATAACTGGACGCGTTGCTTGCAGACAGTATTCCTAACCGGACGCGAGATGCGTCCTCGAGAATTATAATACGTATTCAGTGTGAGAAGAAAATAGTTTACATGTTAAAAAGTGCAAGTAATTAATTAAAAAAATCTCACAGCTCTCTCTATATCAGTGAAGTGTTATTTGAATCGTGTCAAGCATTAATAAAAGGAGTGAAGTAAAATTATAATCTGTGTAAGCCTACATTCTTCAGTCGCACCACAACCCTGCAAAGAGAAGCATGTCTCTAACAACAATACTGACACAGCCGAGGCAAACATAAATATATAATATTTAAAGAAACAGTCAAATTACAAAGTTAATATTTTTAAAAAAAATTGGGAAAAGGCCACCGGAAAGTACATTTGAGGCGAAGGCTACCGGAAAGCGGGTACTATACCTGCGGTTGCAACGAACTTCAAGTTCGGCTCCCCAACAGTCGAAATATAATACATCTTCTTCAACTGGCTTTCCATACATAGCTGCAACAATTCTTCTTCAAATTGGCTCCCAAAACGTGGGGCAAAGTAATAACGCAAAAATAACAATACAACAATATAACTACTTCAACTTCAAAGTAGAGGTCAAAGTTATCAAAGAAAAAAAATAAAAGGAAATTACTGCTGCTGTTGCTACTACTACTACTGCTACCACCACCACCACCACCACCACCACCACTACTCTCAAGGTAGTTCCAAGAAGAGGTCAACTATGGCTTGCAGGGGTTTTTAGTAGGTGAGAATCCAACTCACCCGATGGATGTCTTTCTAATGTTTTTCCCCTGCCTTAAAAAAAAGTACTAGTAGTAATTACAATAACAATAGAAACAAATTTTTTATGAATCACATATGCTAGATTACTTTGTGTACAAATGATTACGAAGCAAAGTTACTGATCCTCTAAGGCCGGTGGTTACAATATTCTTGATTGTGTTCTTCTTCAGGCCGAACATATTCCAAGAGCAAGGAAGAACTTGGTGATCGTCCCACAGGCACCCATCATCAAGTCTATTACCTCCATTTCTTGGAGTCCGTATTTATCCAAGAAAAAATGTATTGTAGGATCTTCTTTTTCTCTACCTTTACTTCTTCAGTTTGGTCTTTATGCATCTCGAATCTGACATTTGGATCAATTATATTTCCCTTTTTACGCTATCAGGTGTTACTATCATATCGATCCTTCTAGTCCTTCCAGCTGAAGCGAGTTTGGTAGTTGGATGATCTTATTTCTTGTGCGATCATTAATCGGATCTCGTGATGACGGGAGTTTCGAAGTAATTCTCCATAAGGACAAGAACCCAAAACACGAGCAGAGTTTGTCTCTTCGGCATCGCTGATAAGAGGCGGCTGTCTTGGGTTCTTCCAGGGAGGGCACGTACTGAGCAGACATTAGCAGTCATTTTAAGTGCTTCTCGTCTTCACTGGAGGATAAATCTGCGCGATCTCATATCTCAGAGTTGGCTTGTGGATATTCGTGATAAAGAGAGACGCCAAATTCTTTTTGCTTGCCAATGCATTACATAACATAGGATTGCAAGTCAATGGAGAAGTGCATTGTGTAGCGACTGCCGTAGTAACCGTCGTATTGATGTAATTGCTATCGATAGGAAAGAAAGGATCAAACAAGATCTTAGATTCTACAATCAGGTGTGATACATTCTTAAGTCAACCAGTGGAAGTGGGTAAAACAAACCAAAAAAAAAAAAAAAAAAGAAGAAGAAGAAGACCAAACATGAACCAAAAATTCCATTCTTCAATGTCTCCTTCAACATCTGCAACATATGGCCATAGGCTTTTCTTTCGGAGCCAAGGACGCAGTAAGAAAATCATTTGTACATTGGAGATAACAATACAAGATCCCCAAAGAGCTACAGGACGACATGGAATGTGTGTCGGAGGGGACTCCAAAATTAAATTAAGTTGAGTTTTACTTATGGACGCTCTTTAACCGTATGTTTCTTAGCGTCCCATTCTACATTGGGCGCGAAAGATCGGAAATTTTGCTCAGAGGCTCTGTATCAGGCTTGAGGTTCTTTTATGTGCCATAAATCCACGACACGGGACCTCCGGCTTTACTTCCCTTCCGAAGGAAGCCATGTTAAAGAAGGGGACTCGATACCGACCCAGGCAATGTGGATATTGTAACTACGCCCACGAGGGGGCGCCCCCGGGAGGGAGGGGTTAGGTGAGAGGATACACCGGATCGATGCCACAGCAATGACAGGCTCCCTACAGATTCCAGATGGAGACACACTGATAATCGGACATACAGATAGGCTTCCTCGACCCAAACAGTGTCCAAAGCCCTCTGAAGAGGCAGACATTATACCCCGGTAACAAGCCGAAGGCTGAGGGTTGGAGGAAGTTCACAGAGAGAATCCTTTTTTCCTGCAATGCCGCATCGGAACACCATCGCCGACACTTCCATTCCTGAAATAAACCTAACGGCCGAAGGATGAATGAAATAATTAATGGAACGATATGGAGGGACAGGAAATTCTGGGAATGAGAGAAACCACTCCAGTATTTGCCGCACGACCCGGGAAAACCTCCGAAAATCCCATGGTTCAGAGTGAGCGCTCGTCAGGAATCGAACTCGATACAGGACGGCATTGTCCTAACTATAATAAAATACTCTTTGGTTATTTACTGGAATCATTTGTACGTAAATATAGTATAGTATAAGTAAGTTTAATCTTTTAATATTCAACACTATATATTTTTTTTCAAAATTCCTAACTACTTACACACATTTACTTATTTACACTGTAACACTTATTTCTTTTCGTATTTAAAAAATAAAGTTGTGATATAATCTGTGTCGCATAGAAAACCTTTACTATAATATCAAGTTTGCAAATAAAAACTAACAGGACGAGAGAATTGTTAATTTACATTTTCATAACCATATGAATAAAATATGTTACGTAACAGAGTTAAAGCATCTGGAATGTAAATTCTTATCAACAAATAGTTAGGAGGATCCTTCGTTTAAACCTACCTCTCAGAACAACGAAAGCAGGTGCATCTATAATGACAGCGTTTTTATTGGTTTTATCGTTTGACTTTGCATTGCAAGGGGCTTGTTAGTCATTCATCGCCAAAAACATAAGCCAATCAGAGGAATAGGGAAGGAAAGGGAGCGCGGAATAATACATGTTAGCGGGGCTAGGTAGCAAGAAACAGAGTTTAGGATTATTGTGGAAGGCTCATATAGCAATCCGTTTTTCTGGCATTCTTGGTGTCGCACTTGTCAATTAAATCTGAGATGGGCCCCTTCCCTAATTATTTTCTAACATCCCCATTCCTTAGATGTTCTTCTCTTGCGAAACCTTTGACTAAGCGTGGGAATCTCATTTTGGCTGCTTAAAATTAACTTCTATATTTCTCTTTAATTATCCATGCCTCACTTCCATATAGAATGCAAGGAATGGCTATATTGGAATAAAATCTAAACTTAAGGCTCATTTCTACCTTTGTTATTTCACTAACTCATACACCGTTCCAAAAGTGCTTAGAACTTGTTAATTTTTTATTTCTCTACCATACACTTAGCGATCTCACCGAAAATACATATTTTGAGTTCCCTGAATCGTCAAAAGCGTTTTTAGAAAAAACATCCGTGTGAGTGTTTGTGTATGTGTGTCTGTGAACAGCCATCAAAAACGAAAGTCCGATAAATACCAAAGTTGACATTATGTTCAGCTCCTTACAAAGATGTGACACGAAGATTTAATGAAATATTTTTGCAAATTCTGGATTTTCTCAAAAATGGATATTAACGGTTTTGATTAAATACCATACGTTTAAGTTATTTATATGGCAAATAAAATATATATCTTGCATTTTATTGGAATAACCTGTAAAGTCTTCATTCGGAAGGAATGTTGTATAACTTTGCATAATCGATCAGCCATAAGAGATGGACACAAACGTACTACATAATGTCGTCCTCCGTGGTGTAATGGTTACCATGCTAGACTCTAGTTCCAGAGGTCGCTGGTTCAAACCCAGCGGAGAGCGATGGATTTTTTCGGGCATAAAAATCCTTAGCATTGCTTCCTTCGGAAGGGAAGTAAAGCCGGTGGTCCGTGTCGTAGTTTGCGGCACGTTAAAGAACGTCAAGCCTGATAAAGAGGCCTCTGAGCAAAATTACCGGTCTTTCACGCCCAATATAGAATCGGACGCTAAGGACCACAGCAATTACAGAGCGTCCATAAATAAAACTCAATTTAATTCCTACTACATAATAACGCAGATCTTTTTAAAGCACAAATTTATTTAAATAACTTTTGTCATCAGTATTTCCGAAGTATCCATTATTATTGCTTGGCATTTTAAAATATTTTTCTTCTTTTATAGGTGCTGTCACTATTCAATTGTTTCCCTAATTTCAGGGAGAGAATATGGAATTTTAAGATTTTAAAAAATCTGACTGTCAATTAGATTTCCTCTACATCCTTGTACCAAAACGAAATGTGTCATGAAATTTGAAATTTAAACTATTTCTAGAGGTGTTTATCTCCATTAACATGAAGTTGATAGTAAAATAAACTTTCTAAGGAATAGTTTATAGAAGTTACATAAAAACAAACGATAGTGGATAGAGAAAGTCATGCGAATGTAACCTGATTTTTTTCAGATGTATTCTGCATTATTGGGGTGGTTATCTCGAAAACCAGAGGTAGTAATTTAAATAGCATTTTCAAATAAGGCCAAAAATAATGGCATATGGTGTTTACAATTAGAGTTTTCAAACTTTGTATAAGAATGTAATTTTCTTGACCACGAGAGGTTTCCCGGACAAAACGGAGATGGAAAGCAAAACATCGTTGTTTGCTAAAGTGTCCTGCACACTTCAGCTTTTGATGTCCTCTCTCTGGACGCACCCTTTCCTTAAGCTCTCAGAACTAAGGATTTGTTAAATTACTTCAGAGGAGAAACGCAAGCTGAATCATATACGCCGTTGTTGCACTGAGTGGCACTGAAGCTGGTCCTTTGAGCATAGCGCCGTCATTGTGCGGCATCTGTGAACCCACACGGACCGTGGCACCCCCAGATGGCGGCTCCAACTCTCAGAGGCGCCCCTACTGACAACAGTTATTTTTAAAACAATTATTTGTAATAACAAACAATGCATCTAATAGAATTTTCCCTTCTGGTTTTGAGGTTGTGTTTAGATTCCTGGCGACAATCTTTCTGTACACTGCATCTCGAAGAGTGTATTATACGCTACATTTGGCTTTGGCTTATGTTGCTCCCTGAATATCATCGTGGGCACCAGGTTCAACAATTCTCTTATTATTACAACCATAATGAATTAACCGGAGATAGGCGACTGAGTTCTCATAAAATACTTTTCCTTAATTTTTTTACAAAAAAGTGCAATTCTTCTGGAACAATGATTATGGATATACATGTGATATTATTCACGCCCTTGAATGCCCATTTATAGGTAGTGATCCCTTTAAATACCTGGGATGTCTCCATTTTAAATAATTTTTTCTTAAAACGGCATTTTCTTTGCTTTATGTTCCTTTTTCTCTGAAAGTAGTCCAATCATAGTGAAACTTTGCAGGAACATATAACAAAAATCTGATGTGTTACACTCACATGACTTTCTCTACTCTTGTACAATCTATTTTTACAAACTCTTATTCTCCATCTATTTCATATTAATCGAGATAAACATTTGCAGAAACGATCTTTTGACATGCAAAGAGAATCACATTTTACACATAGCGACCAGTTCTAAAAATATTTGACTGTCGTTTAAGGCGTACTATGTTCCCCTTGTTTTGTATTTGCAAAGGCAATATAGAAATACAACAGCCTTTAAGCAAAGACATATCTCTTAATAGCTGGTTGCTAGGTGTAGCACCATTCTCTTTGCCACAGATTAATACTCTTTGCATATCCAAGACAAAAAAATGAATAACGAATTTCCATTTGAGAAAATAAGTATTGAAAAATATAAGGGAATAACAAGCAATATCTCGAAAATGGTTCACTAACAAAACAATGTATATGACATAAATTGTGTATTTTAACGCGATCTACATTTTTTGTGTAGAAAAATTTTGTCTACCTCTTATGGTTTACCAGTTATGCAAAAGTCGTTCACAATGAA
This sequence comes from Deroplatys truncata, assembly GCA_030765065.1. Classification (NCBI taxonomy): domain Eukaryota; kingdom Metazoa; phylum Arthropoda; class Insecta; order Mantodea; family Mantidae; genus Deroplatys; species Deroplatys truncata. The sequence goes on along the minus strand of CM060987.1, from coordinate 39,939,132 downwards.
GAATACTTTTGGAGACATTCCCAGAAAATTCAAGATACACATTCTATTTGTCCTGAAAATATCTTAAGCATATGATATTTTAATCAAAATCGTTAGAGCCATTTTTGAGAAAATTAAAATTTTCGAAAAATGTTCCATGCAAAGGGTAATCTGGGGTGGGGGATTTTCTTGAAAACGTTCCTGTCGCATCTCTGAAAGATACTGAAACTAAATACCAAGTTTGGTGTTTATCCGCAGGTCGTTTCTGAGTTATGCTGTTCACAGACACACATACAGACTCACGCAGACACAGACATGTTTCCAAAAATGCTTTTTTTGGATTCAGGGGGTCTCAAAACAAATGGTTCCGGTGAAATCTCGGTATCGAATTTTTGGGTGGAATACAATACTTCCCCTACTTACTATACGTATTAGAGAAAGTAAAAATTGCTTATCCTGAACTTCAGTCATCTGTGTATATTTAGTAATACGCACATTAGTGATAATTGTTTGCAAAAAAAGAAAATCATTTTTTCCTGTAATATTTTTTTCAGGATATATAATTTTTTGGGTAAAAGTTGTATTTGAGCTATTGAATTCATTGTATTTCGAATTAAAGAAAATAGTGCTGAGGGTCTCGGTACTAAATTTCAAAGTGGTGTCATTGATAGCTTCTGCAAAAAAGGAACATAAAGTTCTATTATAAAAAGTCTGGTGTGTTGTACACACCTGATTTTCTCTACTCTTGTACAAACTATTTTTGCAAACGCTTATTCTCCATCTACTTCATGTTAATTGAGATAAACATTTGCAGATACTGCCTTATTGCTAATATTCTTGTAGATGCAAGGGGAATATAGTAGTATTTAAGCGATAGTCAAATCTTTTAAGAGCTGATTGCTATGTGGCGCATTCCATTCTCTTTGTATGTCCAGGACATAAAAAAACGAATAACGAATTACCATTTGAGAAAAAGTATAAGTATTGAAAATTGAAACAAGTAACAAGGGATATCTCGGAAATGGTTCACCGCATAAAAAACAAAAAAAAAAAAAAAAAAAAAAAAACAGAAAGAAAGAAAGAAAGCAAAAAAAGTTATTTGAACATAAATTGTGTGTTTTAAAGAGATGTACATTTTTAGTGCAGAAAACGTGTTTATCTATCTCTTACGGTTTACCAGGTATGCAAAAGTCATTCAGAAAAAAGATGACTTTCGGATAGAACCAACACTTTCCCTACTACTATACATAGTAGAGAAAGCAAAAAGAAGGATTGTACCTTTTGCGCCAATCATTAATACAATCACTGTGATGTCTTAGAGATCGAATTTTTACTTTCTCTACTACGTATGGTAAGTAGGGGAAATATTTTTCATTCATTCATTATCTGTTTACCCTCCTCTTATGTAGGACTTACACCTCCCAGGACTTACAAGCGGGTGTCTGGGATCAGAGGCCCGTCGAGGAGCAGACACTCATGGATCAGACAGAGCATCCAGGATGGGTGATCAGCCCGATGCCTGGTATGGGATGAAGGAAGTAGATGAAACGAAATGTTGGTGAAATGGATGAAAGGAAAGGTGATGATGGAGCAGTTGGTGGAATGAATGGCGGGGGAAACCGGAGAACCCGGAGAAAACCCGCCCAGACGCCGCTTCGTCCACCACAAATCCCACATTGAATGATTGAACCCGGGCCGCCTGGGTGCGAGGCGAGCTGTCTAACCACTCGGCCACGGCGCCGCCTTAGGGAAAATATGCACCCAAAAATTCAAAATCGGTATTTCACCAGAAATACAGTTTTGAGGCCTCTTGAATTCAAAAAAGCATTTTTAGAAAAGGCCTGTCTGTGTGTGTCTTTGTCTCTGTGAACAGCATAACTTAGAAACGAAAAAGTCGGATCAACATCAAAATTTGGTATTTAATTTCAGTACCCTCCAAAGATGTGGCATGAAAATTTCCAAGAAAATCCCTCCACTTCATACTACCTTTATATGGAATATTTTTCGAAAGTTTTTATTTTATAAAAAATGGCTCCAACGAATTTGATTAAAATAGCATATATTAAAGATATTTACATGACAATTAAAATGTATATCTTTAATTTTCTGGGAATAACCTTCGAAGTCCTCTTATTTGGAAGAAATTTTATGTAATTTTGTAAACCTTAAGCAACAGACGAAAGCATACTACACAAAAAATTGTATCTAGCACGATTTTTTGTGGTATAAGCTGTTTCTGAGATATCCGTTATTAAAGGTTCAAAATTGTTCATAACTTGGTCATTCTCTTAAAGTCCATTCAACATTCAGTTGTTTCTCGCGATTGCATGGAAACATTTTGGAATTCTAAGACAGCATATGGCCTGCAGGTCTTACACATTTGCCTATCGTTGTTCCCTTTGTATCTTTAACGAAATGTGTAATGTAGCTATTTCTGCAAAGGTTTATTTGGATTAAAATGTATTAGACAGAAAAATAAACTTGTGTAAGAATAATTTATATACCCGCTGACAAACGTTAGAGGGTAGAGAAAGTCATGTGAATCTATCACTCAGATTATTCTTTGTATTGTTGGATGGTGGATGCATAAATACTAGTTTTCTCCAGATTGATATCACAGAGTTGGCCACTGTAAGACCCCATCCTAATTGTTGGATCTATTATGGTGTCGCTTCTGGTGTTGTGATCAGTGGCGATCATATCAATCCCTTGGTGTACAAAAATGCTCATGATATGCAATGGCGGGTGCCTCAAAAGACGTATATAAGATTATAACAGGCGACGAATCATGGATCTATGCGTATGAGCCGTAACGTAAACAGCAGTCGACTGTATGGGTGTTTCAAGATGAAGCAAATCCAACAAAAGTTGTTCGCACTTCGAAGCAAATAGTCGCCTGTTTTTTCAGCAAAACTGACCATGTGACAACAGTGCCTTTAAGGGAACGTAAAACGGTCAATGCCGAATGGTACACAACTGTTTGTTTGCGGAAGTCTTCAGTGAAGTAAGGAAAACCAACAATAACCGTAGGATCGTTCTTCATCGAGACAATGCGAACGCACAGACATCTCGTCTAACAACAGAGTATTTGAAGGCTCAAAAAATCGAATTGATGGGTCATCCGCCATACAGTCCTGATTTGGCACCCAATGACTTCTTTTTGTTCCCGAACATCAAGAATAAATTGCATGAACAACGATTTTCGTTGGCAGAAGAAGCCGTTGATGCTTTCAATAATCATGTTTTGGAGGTGTCTTAAGAAGACTAGAATAAATGCTTTGACAAATGGTTCAAACGGATGCAAAAGTGTATTGATCATAAAGGAGAATATTTTGAAAAACAATAAAGCAGTTTTCAATCAGAAATTACTGTTTTTAATTATTAGGCTCAAAATATAGTGCCCCTCGTATACCATTTGGATCTTAGTGTGGAATTATCCCCCTGCATCAGCCTCAGCCAGTACTTCACTGCTCTTATTTTACAGTGTATTGTGTCTTCATAACATCCCACCTCCCTCAATACCCACGATTTTGATGTGCCTTGTGAAACTCGAAGAACACTTTTCCAAAATGCTACCAGAAACATACTTGGAATTTTAAGAAGCCTACGAATCAAAGTGTATCTGCCAGGCCCTGAAGCCAAAGTTAGTTTAATGTAGAAAAGTTTAGTGCTTTCGCTTGATTTCTGTGTTCTCCGTTTGGCAACGCAGCATCGTCCCCTTTTTCTTGTCAAGGTAAACAACGGTACACTTATTAATTCAGAGAGTAAACCAAAACGAAACGAATATTATCAATATGAACAACAGTGTAAACATGTTTCTTCCGGAAGAGAAACAATGTAGTATATCGATAATGACACCGCGATTCGCGAGGCTTTTGTTTGCTATCATATGATTGCACACAAAATGTATTTTTCCCTCAAAAGAGATGGAAATGCTCAATTAAATGTATATACATATTTATATCGACGATGGCATAAAGATAAATATTATGAAAACAGCAATGTATAGCGTTTGGCATACAGAAATAATATTGAATCGTTACTGAATACATAAATCGCGGAAGTATTATTGTATGCACTCTCATAGAAAGGGACATAAAAATATGAAATGTAGTCTCCTTACAGAGCCTGGGGGTAGCGACCCGGCGAGGTTGCTCAGTTTACCTTCTGAGTTGCGCCGAGGACTGCCAACAACTACAGGCATACGAAATGTTCTATATTGCTTTTTAATTTATAAATTGACCAGTTTAACTATTATCTCAAAAAAGTGTCGTATTGTTCCTATAGAGCAATCCAGAAATATATTCTGTGGGTGTTTGAAAATAAGAAAAAGAGATTTTTACATTCTCTACTACATATAGTAAGTAGGGGAAGTATTGTATTCCACCCAAAAATTCATACCAAGATTTCACGAAAAAATATGTTTTGAGACCTCTGAATCCAAAAAAGAAGCATTTTTGGAAGCATGTCCGTGTGTGTGTGTCTGTAAACAGCATAAGTCAGAAACGAACAGTCGGATAAACACCAAACTTGGTATTTAGGTTCAGTATCTTCCAGAGATGCGACACGGAGGTTTTCAGGCAAATCCCCCCACCCCAGATTACCCTTTACATGGAAGATTTTTCGAAAATTGTTATTTTCTCAAAAATTGCTCTAACGATTTTGATTAAAATAGCATATGTTTAAGACATTTTAATGACAAATGAAATATATATATATATCTCGAATTTTCTGTCAATATCTCCAAAAGTATTCTTTATTGTGAACGACCTTTGCATAACTGGTAAACCATAAGAGATAGACAAAATTTTACTGCACAAAAGATGTAGATCGCGTTAAAATACACAATTTATGTCATATACATTTTTGTTGTTGAGTGAACCATTTTCGAGATATTGCTTGTTATTCCCTTAAAGTTTCCAATACTTTTTCTCAAATGGGAATTCGTTATTCATTTTTTATGTTCATGACATACAAAGAGAATGGAATAAGTCACATAGCAACCAGCTCTTAAAAGATTTGACTATCGCTTAAATACTACCATATTCCCATTGCACCTACAAGAAAATTAGCAATAATATTGACATCTCGATTAACATGAAGCATATGGAGAATAAGCCTTTGTAAAAATAGTTCGTACAGAGTAGAGAAAGCCATGTGAGTGTAACACATCCGATTTATTCTTGCGTCGCGAGTAGCCCACAATTTTTGCTCCTACCTACACTTTATCCAGATTTGTTAAATGCTGTAAACTTAGATATAAGCGGTTGAAAAATACGAGGGTAATTTGGGATGTTAGTTCCTGTTAATGTTTTTAAGAAAGACATTTTATTTTCGAACTTTTATAACACATAAGGAAAGCTAAATATTTAAATTAATTTTCAAGATTTTTTCATTTACATTCAGATATTTTTTTCCACCGCTTCACAAGCTTTGAAATTCCCTCTGCCTAGATATCTGCCGCTGGCAATTGTAGCCACTCTGCGATGCCTTCCTGAGCTCTTGATCTGTTTCAAACTACATGATCCAAGCCATTCATGTTTAGGAACAGATGTTAGTCACTCAGCTATACGTTCGATGATCGGAGACCTCCAGCTTGATCTGCTGCATTCAGCAGTATACGGCCGAGCATTAACGTGGAAGAAAACATCCCCAGAACTTAACATGCCACGTTGTTTGTTCTGAATTACTCTCCTAAGTTTAGATAGAGTCTGACAATAGAGTTCAGAGTTTATTGTTGTGCCTCGTTGCATAAACAACAACTATACATCTTACTTGTGAAACAAAATGTTTCCACGAACCTCTTTATTAAAAATGTTTGGAGGCATTTATGCTGTTTCGCAGCGGAATTGGTGTGACCCCATGCTATTGGTTATTCTTTTGTTTCGACGTTCATGTACCAATTCACGTCTCATCTCCTCTGGTCGAGAAACTTTCAACTTCATCTTCCTAGCGTTGAAGGAGCGTCACTGCTGCCCCCATCCTCGTGGCTTTTGGGCTACAGTAAGAATTTTCGGCACCCACCGAGCACAAAACTTGCGATACCCTAAGCTTTGTATCGCTGCGTCATAAAGAACAGTCCTATTGATTTGTGGGAAATGCTAATGGAGTTCTGAATTTGTGAAACTGTAATTTTATTTGAGCACGTCATTCGTAAAAGTTCATCGTTCACAACGGATGTTTCTTCATCATGGATGTTAGTGATTTCAGCTTGGAGTTAACGACACCAACGTCGAATTATGCCTTTACTCATAGTATTCCAGTAGCTTACAGTAATGTTGCGATGAATTACAGCTGCCTTTTTGGTGGGGGGAAGGAAGAGTCTCAAAAAACCGCATACCTACACCTACAAACAGCACCAAAGAAACTCTTCGGCGTATTTTGTATCGTTTTCTGGGGATTTTTGAGACATATCCTTCACTTTACCTATCGCAGAGCGTGGTAGCTTGATAACACAGCAATGAGGGGGAAAACAGGGGAGGTTGATGCCTTTTCTTTTCTGGTGTTACTGAAACCGAAACATGTTTATTGCCTCAGAACCAGTCATGCCGTATACTAGCAAAATTATTCGTGGACCTATCGTGGGTATATGGGAGACTGGACGCACAGTTACAGCAATTGCAACAGCAGTCATAGAAGTATTTTTAAGTAAATTGCTGTATAAAAATATTACAGGAAAGTGGGAAAGACTGTCTATACTCGTCAGAAAATGGGCACTCCCTGTAAAAGATCCGCACAGGATATTCGTTTACTAAATGCAAATTACTCTTTTGTTATAATTGACTAATCGTGTTTAGAAACTAGAGAAAAATGTGTATATGTATATGGTTTACCGAATATGACATGCATATTTACAGGAATAAAATTGGGTTCTGTTTTTGTCTATAATCCTGTTATATTCCCATGATGGACAATATGTTAGTAAAGGTATATTAAACAATTATAGTTTGAATTAGAGGGAAAACATGCTACTTTATTTATTTATTATTTAATTACGTTCGCTTCTATGCAGCAATAAGCATTGATACAATGAGAATACAATTCTGTTTATTTTTTGTTATAAAGTATTGCTCTGTATTTAATGAATACCATTCAAACTTTAATTTGAAAATCTTCTCACATTACACATTCTACATTTCGCTAACCTTGGCACTCGTCAGGTTTTCCCCTTAGCTTTTAACCCTTTCAAAGGCGTGTCCTCCACTAGCCGAAAAGGTATGGACTATCAATCACGATAAGAGATCTCTATGACAAACTGAATGCACTCACTCTACCTCTTTATCTTTTAGTCAATACAATCGAGAGCGTAAACATATATTTGGTTTCTACGTGATTTTGTAACCTTTGTTGCGGTTATTAGTGCAACTATTTAGCAGAGGGAGTGGCGCATCCTTGCACTGTGGCCTAAAGCAACCAATGAAATGGCCATGGCTTCGCAAGGCCACGTACAAGGATAAATAATGTGACGTAGACGCGAGAAGCAGTGAGATTTTCTTTGGCGCTCTTTGTACCTCAAACCTGTCGGGAGCTTCTTTTGCTGCACACACTTTACAAGCCTATCTTGGTGAAACAAAAGATCGAGTGCAATCTCACATTGAAATTACCAGGAGAGAATGAATCAGGCTGCACAGCTAATCGAGAATAACGCTGCTACCCCGTGGTTGAAGAAAATAGAACTTACTTTCCAAATTGCCCTCATGTAAGTAGCCATAGTTTTTTAACTGTAAAGCATCTGTTAATTTTCGCAAATTTAACAAAATTGTGTTCTGACTGGTGAAAAAGTATTGTTTTGTCTTTAAGGGGTTAAAAGCTAAAGTAAGTTTTTCAAAAACAATTTCACTGTGTCACTGAATATAAGGGTTATGTAACCTTTGGAAGTTGTAAGGTAACCTATGATTTTTTCCAGATTTTATAGTGAAATTATACAATACTTACTGACCAAATGGGTTAAACAGTGCAGATTTCTACACAATCAATTAAAATATTGTAGGGGTATTTTTGAGAGTTGTGAGGTAGCCTAAAATTTTTGTTGTGTGCAATAATGTATAGGCGAACGAGTATTGACTTGTATGTTAGGGGTTGAAAATAGGGATTAGAAATGAGGGTAGATGTTTTTGGAAATTGAAAGGTGGTTAATCAGTTCTGCCAGATTCTAAAGCCGAAGTGTATCAGGTTCCATCAAAATCACACCGCAATATTTAATGATAACGAAATTCAACGAAACCAGAAAGAAATTTGGTGATTTGTGCACGATATGTAACTCCCCACTACAATAACTGAAATTTAAAAAACAAATCTGATGTGTTACACTCACAGACTTTCTATACTCTTGTACAAATTGTTTTTACAAACACTTATTCTCCATATGCTTCATGTTAATCGAGATATCGAGATGTTAATCTTATTGCTAATTTTGTTGTAGATGCAAGGGAAATTGGTAAGCTGTAAGCGATAGTAAAATATTTTAAGAGCTGGTTGCTATGTGGAGTATTCCATTCTCTTTGCATAACCAGGACCAAAGAAAATTAATAACAAATTCCTATTTGAGAAAAAGTATAAGTATTGGAAAACTTAAGGGAATAACAAGGAATATCTCGAAAATGGTTCACTTAACAAAAAAAAAAAAAAAACAAAACCCTATATGACATAAATTGTGTATTTTAAGGCGATCTACATATTTTGTAGTAAAACTTTGTCCATCTGTTATGGTTTACGAGTTATGCAAAAGTCGTTCGCAATAAAGAATACTTTTGGAGACATTCCCAGAAAATTCGAGATATACATTTCATTTGTCATGGAAATATCTTAAATATATGATATTTTAATCAAAATCGTTAGAGCCATTTTTGAGAAAATTAAAATGTTCGAAAACTGTTTCATGTAAAGGGTAATTTGGGGTGGGGGAATTTTCTTGAAAACCTTCATGTCGCATCTCTGGAAGATACTGAACCTAAATACCAAGTTTGGTGTTTATCCGACTGTTCGTTTCTGAGTTATGCTTTTCACAGACAGACAGACACACACGGACACACACAGACACACACACACACGGACATGTTACCAAAAATGCTTTTTTTTGATTCAGAGGTCTCAAAACATGTATTTCCAGTGAAATCTCGGTATCGAATTTTTGGGTGGAACACAATACTTCCCCTACTTACTATACGTAGTAGAGACAGTAAAAATTATGTGCACTGCTAAACTTCTTAGTTCCATACTTATTTATGAATATGAAACGAGTAGAAAAAATGTTTGTGTTACATTCACATGACTTTCTCTACATTATATCGGTTATTAATGGATAAGCAAAAAAAACTGACAAGTAATTCTTGCTTTCATTTCTGGAATTAATTTTCTATTACTTTTCCTACATGTACATAGTAGGTATAGAAGATATTGCATTCCGTACAAAAATTCAATACCGAGATTTTAACGTAAATACTGTTTTGAGGTCCCCTGAATCCAAAAAAATTTTTTAGAAAAATAAGGGCATGTGTGTGTGTCTGTGAACAGTGTAACTTAAAAACCGAAAAGTGGGATAAATGCCAAGGTTGGTATTTAGGTTCAGTACTTTCTATAGATACGATAAAAAGTTTTTCAAGAGAATCCTCCCACCCCAACTACCTTTTAAATGGAAGACTTCTCAAGTTTCTTAATTGCTAAACAATGGCTCTAAAGTTTTTTATTGAGATGGCATAGATTAATAATACTTTTATGACAAATAAAATGTAGGTATATCTTCAATTTTCTGAGAATAGGCTTTGAAGTTCTCTTTATTCGGAAGGAATTATATATAATCGTGTATAAATAGTAAACGTTAAACGATAGATGAAAACGTACTACACAAGAAATGTAGATCTCTATAACATACAGTTTATTTATAATAATTTTTTTGTGGTATAAGGCATTTCCGATATATCCGTTACTAATGGTTCGAATTGTTCATTACTTTGTCATTCTTTCAAAGTCCTTTCAACATTCAGTTATTAACTCGCGATTGCATGGAAACAATATGGAATTTTAAGCCCACTATATCTTAAACATTTCACTATCACTGTATCCTTTATATTTATAACGCAATGTGTAATGTAGCTATTTTAGCTACTTCCGCAAAGATTTATTTACATTAAAATATAGTAGATAGGAAAATAAGCTTGAGGTAAGAATAATTTGTATACTCACTAATAAACGAAAGAGGGTAAAGAAAGTCATGTGAATGCATTAGAACGGATTTTTACTTTCTCTACTACATATAATAAGTAGGGGAAGTATTGTATGTCACCCAAAAATTCGATACCGAGATTTCACCGGAAATATATGTTTTCACCTCCCCCTGAATTCAAAAGAAACATTTTTGGAAACATGTCCGTGTGTGTGTGTGTGTGTGTTTGTGTGTGTCTGTGTCTGTGAACAGCATAACTCAGAAACGAACAGTTGGATAAACACCAAACTTGGTATTTAGGTTCAGTATCTTCCAGAGATGCGACACGAAGGTTTTCAAGAAAATCCCCCCCACCCCAAATTACCCTTTACATGGAACAGTTTTCGAAAATTTTAATTTTCTCAAAAATGGCTCTAACGATTTTGATTAAAACATCATATATTTAAGATATTTTCATGACAAATGAAATGTATAACTCGAATTGGGAATGTCTCCAAAAATATTCTTCATTGTGAACGACTTTTACATATCTCGTAAACCATAAGAGATAGACAATCTTTTACTACAAAAAATGTAGATCGCTTTAAAATACACAATTTATGTCATATACATTTTTTTTGTTAAGTGAACCATTTTCGAGATATTCCTTGTTATTCCCTTAAATTTTCCAATACTTATACTTTTTCTCAAATGGAAATTCGTTATTCATTTTTTTTGTCTGGTAATGCAAAGAGAATGTAATACTCCACATAGCAACCATCTCTTAAAATATCTTGCATCTATAGGAAAATTAGCAATAAGATTAACATCTCGATATCTCGATTAACATGAAGCATATGGAGAATAAGCGTTTGTAAAAATAGTGTGTACAAGAGTAGAGAAAGTCATGTGAGTGTAACACATCAGAATTTTTAGTCTTTTTAAATTTCTGTCTATCGATTTGGTTTCCCCTCTCCCCCTTATACCTTCAAGTAAATAAGCCTTCTGGAACTTCTTATCGCGATTAAGTGAATCACATATAAAAATCAGTTTTTTTTTGCAAAAAATCGCATGTAGAAGCTAAATAAAAGTAAACAATACTAGGTAGAAAAGGTCATGTGAATGTGTCTATCTGTGAACAGCTAACGAAATGTTAAAGTAGGTTAAATACCAAACTTGGTACTTAAGTTCAGCGGTTTACAAGGATGAAAAACGAAGATTTTCAGAAGAATTCTCCATCCCAAACTACCTTTACGTGGAGAAGTGTTCGTTATTTTTTTATTTTCTCCAAAATGGCTCTAAAGATTTTTATTAAAAATGTATACCTTGGGTTTTCCACGAATAGCCTGTTAACTCTTCTTAATTTTGAGTTGGTACTTGGTGGGCAATGCTTGACGCAACCGCGGGACCGGCCGGCAGAAGCGGGGAGTAATTTCCTCTCCGCTGCGCGAGGTTCCAGTGTGAGGTGAAATCGTGCACAAGTGCATATACAGCCAACTTCTCATTAGAGGAAATTTATGACGTGTTTAAAGATAGTTATCAGTAACAACATATGGCCCCCTCGTTCAACCGATTTAACCCCCTGCGATTTTTATCTCTGGGGGGGCATTAAAAGAGAAAATGTGCAAAACAAATCTACACACTTTAGAAGAAATTAAAACTAATATTCGTCAAGAAATTGCTGCCATTTTTTCAGAGGGAATTGCAGAGTGTAACGAACAATTTCCTAAACAGGTGTCAGAAATGTTTGAGCAACGAACCTCCTTGCTTCATATACGTGATTAATTTACTTTAATTTTTAAGTGTTTATGCTACGTGTATTAGAAATAGCTTTACGACAAACAGTACTATATTTACTGCAGACTTCTGTCACCCGCGCCGCCGATACAGCAGCCAGTCTCGCCGACCGGCCGCACGCCGCGAAACCGGTTGCGTCAAGGATCGTTCACCCAATTTAATCAGTAAATCGTAAGAGGTAGACAAAACCTGATTTCATTTCTTCAAAAAATGTGGATGTCTTAAAGCTCACAAAATATATCAAATAAATGTTTGTAGCGTTAATTATTTTGAGATATTCTTTGCTAGTGATTTGCATTTTTAAATACTTACGTTTTTTTCATGTGGTAAGTTGTTCGGTTTTTCTTTTGGTTGTACAAAGAGCATCAAATTTCAAAGACATAACATAGCGACCCGCGTTTTAAAAATCTTATCACTTTAGCCTATTCTTCTTTTATCCACGACGAATGGGTAATGAAAGTTTATCTCGATTAAGTAGATAGAAGAATAAGCATTTTTAAGAGTAGTTTGTAGAAGTGTGAGTAGAGAATGTCATGTGAATGCAACACGTTAGTGTTAAACTAGTACAACATTTTTACTAGCGATATTTGTACAAATTGATTGCTTTAAATAATTGTTAACATTTTTATTACCATAATAGCTTTAAGGGGGAAATTAAGAACCCTATTCCGCCAATTATAAATTTACTGTCTTCGTGACACCTTGCCACTGAAACGATTTAAAAATATCAGACTGAAAGTTTTACACGACGTAGTTGGGTGCTTTCTAAGTCATTGGCATACTTTTCTGCAATTATGTAGTTTATTAAAAATATAGGAATTTTTACTTAATTATAAATTTTTTGTTAAAATATACCCGAAGTTAATCCTTTTTAAATATAGCTAATCAACTTAACACAAAACTACAAAACTGGATCAGTATAATTAAGGTGTAGTTTTTATCCTATCAAAATTTTATTTCGCTACTTTCAATAGTTCTGAGAAAAGGGTCATTTATGTATATCAGAAAATGTCAATCAGAGAAAAGTTGTTAAAAATGGAGAAAAAAACGCACATAAATTTTCAAAGAAAAACATTATATTGCTTAAAAATATTGACTCAGCCATATTTAGAAGTGGTGCCCGCTTATAGAAAAATTCCTCCCCTAAAAGATGACCTAAAACCTATCTATCTGCCCCAGTTACGATTTTTTCTGCAAAGTGGACAGAATTCAGAGTAAAAAATTGGTATATGCTGTAATATTTTTTCTTTCCCTACTACGTATAAAAATTCGATACCGAGATTTCAATGAAAATATGTTTTGAGACCCCTGAATCCAAATAAAGCATTTTTGGAAACTTGTCCGTGTGTGTCTGTGCATATGTGAACACGATTACTCAAAAATGAAAAGTCGGATAAATACCGAACTTGTATTTAGGTTATATGTCTACAAAAGAATCGACACGCAGATTTTTAACAAAATCCCCCACCCCAAACTACTCTTTATTTCGAATTTTGTATTTTCTAAAAATGTCTCTAGCGATTTCATTAAAATACCATATATGAACGATATTTACATGACAAATTAAATGTACATCTTGAATTTTCCGGTTTTATCTTATGAAGTCCTCTTCATTTGGAAGGAATTTTTTATAATCTTGTATAAGTGGTAAACGTTAAGCGATAGACGAAAACGTACTGCACAAAAAATGTAGATCTCTTTAAAATACAACTTTTGTAAAATAAGTTATTTTGTGGCATACGCCGTTTCTGAGATATCCGTTATTAAGGGTTCGAATTGTTTATTGCTTGGTCATTCTCTTGAAGTTCTTTCAACATTCAGTTGTTGCTCGCGATTGCGTGGAAACAGCATGGATTTTTAAGGCCAGCATATAGCGTCCAGTTCTTAAACATTTGGCTCTCGCTATTCCCTTTGTATGTATAACGAAATGTGTAATGTAGCTATTTCTGCAACGTTTATTTAGATTAAAATTAAGTAGATAACAAAAATAGTAAGAATATATTGTATATCCACTAGTAAGCGACAGAGAGTAGAGGAAGCCGTGTGAATGCATCACATTAGATTTTTAACAATACATTTAAAATATGATTGTTCCTATAATGGCATTGTATTTAAAATTTAAGAAAAAATTCTAATTTATAAGACTACGAAAAGGTAAAAATATTGTTTTCGGGCAATTTTCGTCTTGCCTAGAATAAAAGGAAGAGAAGGAAGACGAAGCTTTCGTTTGCATCCATAATCTAAGTTTTAAACAATAAGCTACGAATTTAAGTTAGCTGACAACTCATCCATCATCCAAATTAGTAAAATCTAGCTTGAAATAAACTAAGTTGGTAACCATGCTGAGAGCAAGAGAAAAGAGGAAGAGAGACAGCCGGAACTGACAAGAAGCAAGGAGAGAGAATTGGGAAAACTGTGTGCATGTACGTATGTGTTCGCACACATAAAGGAAGAGAGAGTTTCCTCCAATCACAGCTGAGTGCTCTCTAGGGCGATATCTCCCCTGTAACCAACCCCGAAGCTCATGCAAGCACCCTTCCTCCCCCCAACCCGACGCTAGGGGCTGCGTCCCCTATCCCTACGCTCGATACGTCACAAGGTTACACCGTTGGACAGGAGAAATGGCCCCTGGCAACACTTTCTTGTGCTTACCGGGAACCTTTTGTCAGAATAACACCGAAATAAAAAATAAGTCCCTTTTTTCTGTCTTTTCTTTTTTGCTATAATATTCTTCTTCCTCGTTAACGCCTTAAACATCTGTGATTCTCTCACAGTTAATTTTAAAAGAATGAGAGGTAAGAAAAAGAAATGAAGCTTTTAAAGAGACGTACTTAAGATAGCTAAGTGTTGTTTAAATGTATCTTTGGAACAGTACATAGCGGCCTTTCTCAGTACTTATGTATGATTTAACAGATTTGCCACATCTTTTTTCTCTACTACGTATATTAAGTAGGCGACGTACTGAATTTCCCCAAAAATTCGATATAGAGATTTCAACTGTGCTCTAAATTAGAAAAAAGCACTTTTAGAAAAAGGTCCATGTGTGGGATGTCATTTAGTATCTTTTAAAGATGCGACGCGAACATTTTCAAAAAAATGTCCTACCCCAGACTAACTTTTACATGGAAAACTTTTCGAAAATTTTTATTTTCTTAAAAATTGTTCTAACGACTTTGATTAAAATAGCATATGTTTAAGATATTTTCATGCCAAATTAAGTGTTTATGATAAATTTTCTGGGAATGTCTCCAAAAAGCTTTATTCTGAATGACTTTTGCATAACTGGTAAACCGTAAGAGACAGACAAAATTTTATTACACACAAAATGTAGATCTCGTTAAAATACACAATTTATGTCATATACATTTTTTTGTCGAGTGAACTATTTCCTAGATGTTTTTTGTTATTTGTTTGAATTTTTCAATACTTATACTTTTTCTCAAATGGGAATTCGTTATTCATTTTTTTTGTGCTGGACATGCAAAGAGAGTGGAGTGCGCCACGTAATAACCAGCTCTTAAAACATTTGACTATCGCTTAAAGCCTACCATATTCCCGTTGCACCTACAAAAAATTAGCAATAAGATGTTTATCTCGATTAACATGAAGTAGATAGTGAATAAGCGTTTGTAAAAATAATTTGTACAAGAGTAGAGAAAGACATGTGAGGTAACACATTAGATGTTTTGCTCTCAATTGCTACAATTAACCACTTTCGCGAGTTTTCTTAGACTTGATTAATGTAGCGTACTTATATTTCGTTTTACATTTAAAATGGATGTAATATTAAGAATTTGGTGATGATGACCGCAAGAGGAATTTGTTTAATGTTCAAAATAATATTTTAGTTTTAGGGCGAAGTTGACCAGAAGTCTCCCATACCGTCTACGTGTTTGGTCAGATTCCCTACAATCCGACAGCCTGGTTGTACTGTGATTAACAGCTGTGGATTGATGACCACTTGGTGAAATAATTCAGAAAAATGGAATCGAAACTAAGGCCAATAAAAGTAGATGCTAACAATTGAAACAACATATCGGATTACTCAAAACATCTATAATAAAACGTGCCTACTAAGCACACAAAATTAAGACATTATAACACTAATTAAACCAGAGTGTCTCTATGGAGAGAAACGTTAATTTTAAACAGAAAAGCAATTTAAAAATGTTGTGAAGAAGAATGCAAAATAATAAGAAAAATTAAGGGTATACAGGTCATAGGTAAACAATCAGACTCAGAATTAAAAATGAAATAAAAATATATGATAATATTCCAGTGTCATTATAAAACGAAGGTTAGCATTTTATGGACATATAAAACGAACTCAAACAAGATAATGGAATTCTACGAAAATAGAAGTAAAGCATAAATACTTGAAATGGATTGATAAAGTAAAAAATGACTTTAATTCCAGGGAGATCTCTGTTCAAGCCAATTTAAAGTACCCATGTGGCAAGTTGACCAAGAAGACAAACCGAAGAAAAAAACTGGAACAACATGACAGATGACAGAAAAAAAGCCCTCAGACAAAGAATGAAAGAACTATGGATTCAAAGGAAAGAAAGTCTCTAAGTAATTTGCTAAAAAAAACAATAATAAAGTATTCTTATATCAAAATAATATTCGATTATGGGTAAATAACTAATGGCAACCGTAAGCTGAAACTGCATTTGTGTTGCCCTTTCACGTAACAATAGCTTAACAGATGACTATGAAACTTTGTATACAATATTCCTTGTGTCACAATAAGAGTAGGATATTGATGTGAATTATTTTCTCAAAGGAATTACTCCCGCTTAGGCGTAAATAAAATACATGGATTACTGCTAGACAACAAAAACTGATAAGCATAATTTTTCTACCTGGATTTATTATTTAAAAAATCTGTTATGTTGCACTCATATGACTTTCTCTACTCTTGTACAAACTATTTTTACAAACACTTATTCTCCATCTACTTCATGTTAATCGAGATATTAATCTATTGCTAATTTTCTTGCAGATGCAAGGGGAATATAGTAGGCTTTAAGCGATAGTCAAATCTTTTAAGAGCTGGTTGCTATGTGGCGCATTCCATTCTCTTTGCTGTCCAGGGCATAAAAAAACGAACAACGAATTCCCATTTGAGAAAAAGTATTGGAAAATTCAAACAAATAACAAGACATATCTTGGAAATGTTTCACTGGATAAAAAAGCGTATATAAGATAAATCGTGTCTTTTAACGAGATCTACATTTTTATGTAAAAAATGTTGTCTATCTCTTACGGTTTACCAGTTGCGCGAAAGTCATTCAGAATGAAGAGAATTTTTGGGAAAATTCCCAGAAAGTTCAAAATATACGTTTCATTTGCCATGAAAAAATCTTAAACATATGATATTTTAATCAAAATAGTCATTTTTGAGAAAATCAAATTTTTCGAAAAATTTTCCGTGTAAAGTTTAGTCTTGAGTGGGAGGATTTTCTTGAAAATCTTCGTGTCACATCTTTGAAAGATACTGAATCTAAATACTAAGTTTTGTGCTTATCCTGATTTTTTAGTTATACTGTTCACAGAGACGCAGACACACACACGGACCTTTTTCTGAATTTTTGTTTATTCAGGGAGCCTCAAAACATGTATTTACAGTGAAATCTGGATATTGAATTTTTAGGTGGAATGCAATACTTCCTCTACTTACTATACGTAGTAGAGAAAGTAAACTATGAATATTTAATGAATTAGAGTCGGAGTCCTTTACGATAACGGACCAGAATTTTGAGCTTTCTCGATATGTTTGGGAAATATGTCACCACTTAACCACGGCCAAAAAGTAAGCATTATTCACTTCCGTCTACACATCCGCGTACACGTAGGACCAAAGAAGTGAGAAAATGTTGAAAAATTACTGGATCTGACAACCGCACATGTTTATGTCTGACGATGTTTGGCACCAAAACAACTATTTCTTTGGTTTCTATAAAATTTACAAGTGAGATAGAAAGATCGTCTCCCTTCTCCCAGATGAAATGGTCACTATGTTCTGTCCACAATCATAAATGAATTCCATTTGAATACGCAAAAGGTTAATTTAATAAGTGAGTATTTAATTTAAGTGCTAAAACGTGCATAAATACTATACGTTTTTAATATTATGCATAGAATAAACCAATTCACAATGGCTTTCTAAAATTATGATTTGTTAAACAATCTGAAATAATTTTAAGCTTTTCCTAGTTACGTATAAAGAAAATAACAATGGTTAATGTGCAAGCACTTCTTTGAAATTTTTAAATACTTACAAAGTAGAAAAGAGAATAAAGAAACGCTCTAAAATTGAATAAAAGTATAACCGCGGTTTTTGAAAACAGGATCTATGTACGAACTATAAGACTGTAAGACATGAAAGGATATTAATACGTAAATTAAACAAATGAACAACAAAATCTGCACTCAGTGGAATATTGGAAGATCAAAGAAAAATTGGTTGTCGAGAAGAAATTCTGGAGCAAGAAAAGGCTAATCAGGTCTCTACCTTGATCATTATGCTGCTGATGATGATGATCATAGTTCTGAGAGTGATCGGTATAGAATACATATGACAAAAGTTAACAGCGCCGTTATTTATTGTTTCCATTTTGAAAGAAGCGAATTAATTTATATAATGAACTACAATTATCAAATAATAAAGCAATGTATTTATGAACAGGCGAATATACAACATTTTATTGTTTAATTAGAATAAATATATTCTGAAAACATTGGGTAAAGAGTATAACTTAGAAATATTTACGGAGAAAACTAAAATTATGGCCATTAAAGGCAGTTAAACTCTTATATCAGAAATGTGCATAAACAATAAAATCCTTGACAAGATATATAGATATAGATATAGATAATAAAATTAATACATATTGAAGAATGCTGGGCCCGAACCCTAGAACATTACATTATTTTAGAAAAGATACCCAATTAACCGTTTATAAAGTTATGGTGGTGCCTAGTTTTACATGGCTGTGAATCATAGGTAGTACGACAGAATGATAGAAGGTAAATACAGACAGTTGAGGTGAAATTTCTGAGGGGAGTGAAAGAATGCAGTAAAATGGAACATATACGAAATGTTGTCAAACGAGAAGAGCTCTATATATTGGCGAGATAGGACAAGATCAATGAATATAGGTACTTTTGGTACCAACATGTTAACAGAATGGATGTTGGCAGAATACCAAGGTTGGCCATCAGTTGTAATCCTAGAGGGAAAAGAAGTATAGGGCGCCCGGGAATGAGATGGCCAATTATGCCGGAACAGGCTATTGAGCCTAATCCGTGAAGTAGTAGAAGAATTATAATAAATCAAGTCTTTGAAAATAATGGAATGTTCTTATTAGTGAAAATCAGATTTTTTCAAAATAAAACTGTGTTGCATTTTTTGATTTAGATTATGATCCTACAGCAATATTTAACTTTTGAATAACCCTTGTTAGCCGCAGAAAACCTAATGATTCAGGTATCGGCACATGTTTGACAAGCCAGGTTCGATTTCCGATCGCGACAAGGCCTTCTTACACTGGGCATATGTAAACTATAGGCTCTGTTGCATTTTGAGATCATCCTTTCAAAGTTTAAACTCTTAGTACTAAGCAGTAGGAGGCAAACTTCTCAACATTTCTGCTCATGTTTTATCTGGCGACGTCCAGCCAGTAAGGGTTCACTAATGCGATAAAGTAACCAGTATGAACTGATATTGTAATGCGAAAAATAACGGATTGAATATAATGAACTAAAGAAAGGAAGAAACACAAGAAACGCAGATTGTCTCTACTGAACTGAAGAGCAAGAGAAGTATAATAATATTTATGGCAAAATCTAAAAAGAAGAGTTGGAAAAACAGGTATTAGTCCAGAAAAACAAAGTTTGAATTCAAAGACAGAAAATTACTTAATACTAATTATTAAAATTTAAGAGAAGAAGTGACAATTTTAAAATAAGTTAATTTTCAGTTTTCTAAAATAAGAAGACTTGCATTAATCAATGGAGACAAACATGGAAAGCCACATCTAGAAGAAGGTTAGTGGATGTCTACATTTCCGAGTCCAAACTCCAACACTATCATTTCAACCGCAAAGACGAAGCTGTATTAACTCGACTACGTATTGGACATACTTCTATAACGTACAAACATCTCCTCAACCGTGACCTTCCACCTGTGTGCGACCTCTGAGATCCAACCTCACAGTTCATCATCTCGTTACAGCCTGCCGTCGCTATGTACAACACAGAGAAAGATGTGACATCCCCAACAGCCTACCAGGCACCCTAAATTCAGCACAACAAACAACTTTAAACTCATGAAAGCGACAAAATTGTATAACAATGTATCTATAACACTTGTCTAGAGAATTTAATTTTGTTTGTGCTGTTACTGTTTTAAAATATTGTATTTTTAATCGTAATCATGCTCTGCATTCTAAATTCGCAATATGACTTTATAGTTGAAGCGAAAATAAATAAATAAATATAAAAAGGTGCACTTATTCAGTTATTCTTCACAAGAACTGACTTCCCAAAACTTAAGTAAAGGTATCCTCGTGAACAATAGTCGTGAGTTTGAAACATTGTAATATACATAAACAGTTAAGTTATGGCTGTTAATAATAATAATAATAATAATAATAATAACCCATAGCTTTGAATTTGTCTTTACCTTACATTACTACGCCTTCCAGTTCGGCGACCGGCCTGACAGTTCAAGATGTACTGAATTGCAAATCTCCGAAACATAGCCTTGAGTTTCAGAAGGTATCCTTAACTTCCTGTGAAATTTAAATTCATGGATTAAATTGAGTAAAACTGAATACTACAATCTCCGTTATAATTTATTCTGAAGTGAATTAAAGCTTGAGAAGAAGACATTTAGAGCGTAGCTTATTTGTGACGTTGCTATACTTTGCTGTAAAAGTGCAGGTCATAAAATTTTTGGACACCATAAAGAGGATTATCCAAGAGAATAGATTTAATATGCTTTTTAAACGAAATGGAATTTAACTGCTTTACCCCACCAGTAAGAAATTAAATAAACTTAATGCTACATATTCAAAGTTATTTGGAGTTTTAGAATATTAACTTTTATTAATATATAATTTTGACCTATTATGAGTGAAATGACTGTGAATATTAGAGCACTCAATTTATCTGTCAATATGTTTACTTTTTCTACTATGTATAGTAAGAGGGGAATAATTGTATCCCATCCAAAAATTCGATACCGAGAGGCCTCCTAATCCCACCGCCCCAAAAAAAACATCTTTAGAAAAAGATTTGTGTCTTTTCTAAAAAAAACGAAAAGTGATTTAAATATCAAACTTGATATTTAAGTTCGGAATCTTCCATGGACACAACACAAAGATTTTCAACATATTGAAATGGCTCTAATCATTTTTATGAAAATACCATGTTTAAGGTATTTTCATGGCAAATGAAATGTGTATCTTAAATTTTCTGGGAATAGCCCCTGAAGTCGTATTTATTCTGAATGACTTTTGCATAACTGGTAAGATATATACAAAATATTACTACACAAAAAAGTAGATCTCGTTAAAGCACACAATTTATTCCAAATAATATTTTTGTGGAGTTAACCATTTCCGAGATATTCGTTGTTGTTGGTGTGAATTTTAAGATACTTATACCTTTCTAAAATACGAAATCATTCCGGTTTTTTTTCTCCTAGTCATTCAAAGAGAATGGAATTTCAAAGCCGTAGGCTCTTAAAAGATTTAATTATAATTTAAGGGTACTGTATTCCCCTATTCTTACTGTACCTACAAAGAAAATGTGTAATAAAACCAATTTTACAAAGTTGGAAAATAGAATCGGACTGAAAATTTCAATTCAATACCCAAAATACTCGCTTCAACCTAAATCAATACATTTAATTGAATTTAATACGATTCTTAAAGGTATGTGACTAAGGAAATTATATTTTCTAAATTTCATGAATTAAATTCAACATTTTAATATAAAAATTAAATAATAATTTGAAATATTTTCAGAATAAGAATTGATTTGTACCACGGACCTTCCGGTTTCCGTCCGGTTGCTTTAACCAGCAAAATGCCGGCATGACATTAAATTCCCCAACTGATTCGTATTTTTCCCGGTAAACCACAAGGATATCTCAAATTGTATTGAGATGACAAACTCACACAAATTTGCAAGTACACAGGTTGATGAATACATATATCGTGGACTAATCACATTGACAACCTATGTAAAAAAAAAATTAGTAAAGGCCTGTACCTGCTGAGAGAGTTTGCAAAAATATGTAACATAAATGTTCTCAAAACTATATATTATGGCTTAATTTACTCGAACATACAATATGGCCTAGACGTATGGGGTGGCTGTAGCAATACCCTCATCCAGAGGATTCCACTACTTCAAAAAATATGTATTAGAACAATGTTCAAAATGGGAAAACGTGAGTCCTGTAAGGAAGTCTTCAAAAGAGGAAAACTGCTTACTATAGTGTCTTTGTACACATATAAAGTAATCTGTCTCACTGAACTGTACAAACCTAAAACAAATACTGAAATGCATGGTCACGACACAAGGTGTAAATTATAATTTAAAATCTGTAAAGTTTTATATTTGGTTTATATATGCACAATCGGCTACCAACTGGAATAAAATGTGAAAGCAACAGCTTTAGATTCAGAGTGTAAAAAAATATATTTTAAACAATCCTGTATATAATGTTAATGATTTTCTTCTTTGTACTTCACAATGCTTGAAAGAGCCTGTATACAATATTCATACTTTCAACAAAGTGCAAACAAACACGTATATTTATTAAACTGTAATTTAAGTTTTTATCTTTGTACTTGACAATGCTCGAAGCTTGTAATTGAGTCTATGGGCAATACTCCAATGGCGACTTACAATGCTGAACGTAGTTTAAGTCTCGGGCTTCATGGTTTAATCAACTATTATATTAATCAATGGTAATTAATTGTTCTTTCACACAAGCGTAGGACGAGGTTGGAAATATAGAAATATAGAATCGACTGAAAATCGACCATGTTGCCGTGATAGCATGTTAGAGCAACTGAACGGAAACCGGAAGATCTGTGGTTCAAATCCCGAATACGGCATCGAATTTTTCAGTCTGATTCTACCTTTCCAACCTTGTCCCAAACAATTCATTACAATTTCCACAAAGGTTTATTTCATTAATACGAAGTAGATAAAAGAGTAGTTTGCTTAAGCATGAGTAGAGAAAGGAATATGAATGGAATACAGATATTTCTTTTTAACACTTGATATCACAAAGTTAAAATAAAAAGTGGTTTACAATGAGTTAATGGAGCTGTACTAGCATTAATAATTCTGAACGACTGTTTTTGTAAATTAAGAATCTTTTTTTACATACGAGTAGTTTGCTCTAAATAGGCTACCAGGTTAACTACGTGACAGGAACAAGGCAAAGTTGAGAGAAGGGAAACTTTTAGTCAGAAAGATGGAATGCTCTTGCTCATTCTGATGGGTGTATTACAGAATGGAAGGATTAATAATGAGGTAACAGTCCAAATCAATTTTTCTATTGGATTACGAGTTAATACACACAACCACAAGTTTTTATGTTTGAATCAAATTTTTGTACAAATCTTTGGGTACGTTTAGCCTTTCAAGACGCAATATTAAAGAAAATATCACAATTTAATATGCTTTTTATAAAACTCACCTTTAGTTTGATGTTTGAACCCATTTTAGTGCATATTAATCACATTGTAAATAAGAACTACTGAGTTTGTAGCAGTACGAAATAAAGAGAAAGATAAAAAAGTATTGGCAAACAAATCCTCCAAAATAAATTTGTGTATATTAGTTTTCAGCCGAAATCCATTCTTTTACGACTTGAAGAAGCCATTAAATGTCGAATAACCCGAATAATTAATTCTTCATTAAAATAGTACACATTTGTATTTACAATATTGAAACACTAAATGCACACGTATCTTACATGAAGAAAGTATTCGCTGAATAATTTTATTATTTTTATTATTTTAATTTACTTGCAGTCTCTCTTAAGCTATAGGACAATATTTTCTTAATCACCTGACATTCCATTTCATTACATAGTCTTTTTCATCCATTTAATTCTCCATATTTTTATCTCAATACTTTCCCTTTCATTTTCTTAATTAAAATAATGAAAGAGACGTTATATTAGAGTTATCCAATTTTTGTCCTCTTAGCTTTCATGGAATGGGAGGTATATTAAGTGCGAATATTATATTCGTGGCCGAAAAAATAAGTAGTTTTTTTGTTGTATACTTTTATTTTGCTCTCCTTTTATTATCGCAATGGTACACACATTTCAGAACCTAATGTGTTGTGAAAGGCTGTAGCATATAATTGGCTGGCAGGTATCAAACTATGAATATCTTGGTCATTTAGTGAAAGCTGGAAATTGCAGAAATAGTTGACATGGAAGTGTATTGACATAATAATAATATAAAATTATTAGTATTTTAAATTCTTATAGAAGTTATTCGTCACATCATTCTCAGCTAATACAAATAATTATTTTATATCACTCCCATTCGGTATAACTACACTACATCGATCTTCTGTCATTTGTTAATCTCCTTTAAAGTGTAAGAATATACTATCGTTTGGGGAAAAATAGCATCTTAACTGAAAACTACATTATCACAAACCTTAAGCTGTTATACGTTAATGAAGGACCTTATTATTACTCAGGAAAATGTAGGTATAACCTCGACATTTAAGATTACTATAGTTTAAAAAATAAGCCAACCTTCGCAAATCTTTAAAGATGTAAAACATTGCAAGTAGAGCTGAAAAGCACCTCAGATTTTGATAACAGAAAGGAAAACTATAATTTTAATTAAACTTGCCAATGCCGACAAATTTGGCATCAAATTTTAGCTTTTGGGGCTTTATTTAGTGAAAAACAGCTTTTTCTGTCTTCTCCCTCTGTATATGTAAAACTATTTCCTAACTGTGTTTGTTTATTTAATTTATATGACAATTATATTTAAATTTCCAAAAAACCATTGACATAGACATTGACATCTCGGAGAGTGCATTAAATACCTGACTTTTGTATTAAAAATAATAAAAATTATTTTAACCAAAAAAATAAACTAATTTTAATGCAAGTAAAAAAATCTAAAATTTTTTATCGCTCTTCCCTTTTTTAAATTAGAATAGCCATAGACTTCCTTCAGTTTCACTTCTGGGTAAAACAATAATTAAAAATATTGTAATATGTTATCCAATTTGGATCTGAAGAGTGCCACATATAATATTGCATAGAAGTAGCTATCTAGAGTTGTAATGTAATAAACTTTAAAATTATTAATTACAAATCGAAAATTTATAGAAAAAATCCGTGTAATAAATACCATCACTTCACTCGTTTTTTCTAAATATTCATTGGTAGATTACAGTATTCTATTATAGGCTAATTAATTCCTTATATACTTTTGGTAAGATCTGCATTATTCCTACAGTTCACATAATTCTTGCTAAATGCATTCTCTGTGAAAACGACTTGGAATATAGCAGAGTGTGAAACTTTAAGGCGTTAAGAGATATCTTTATTGTGGTCATTATTGTGAGAAAAACGGAAATAATTGGGACAAGTTACGCTGGTGGTTGTAGAAATGAAGGGCCAATAAGTGGGCACATTGATCAGTGTTGTGTCTGGGGCAAGTTGGCCCGCGGCTTGTTTGCGGATTCCTTTACATTTCTTTTGCAACACATCTGTACCTGCAGGAGCGGGGCGGTATTTTCGCCACTCCTGGGCCGGATTCTGCGCGCACACTGCATAGCCGGAGGGTGGGCGTGGAGTACGCGGCGGCGGCGAGCTTTTCCCTCCCCACCGCGCAGTACTGCCTGGCACACACTGCTATGAGCAGGGGCCACATCGTGCGGACCGGACCGTCAACGACTGGCTTCCTACTTCGGCGTGGTATCGCATCCTTCCGGTGAGCGAACCGCAATGGATGAGAAAAGAATAAATCTTTGGGAGAGAGAATGAGAGAGTGCGAGAGAGTGCGTCGGCGGTGGTGGGAGGCAAGAAGATGTTGTGCCCCCACCCGCGTTTCCCCAACCCCCTCTCTCTCTCCCTTCCCTGCGGTGTGGGTACTTCTTCAGTAGCGCTAGAGGGGAGGGGAGGGGGTAAGCATTGATTACCCCAAAGCAATATCTTCCAGAGCGCTCCGGGACTCGCCAGTTCAGTACTGTCAACCCTGAAGCAAGAGACGCTTCTGATACTTGCCCGGAGCGGTTCTTTAAGGGCTTTTTTCTTCAGCAGCCGGTTGGGGGTAGTTTTTGGAGAAAGACGACCCTTCGGTACTACCGTTTAATTCTTTTGTTGTGTGTGTGTATGTGTGTATGCGTGCGTGCTAGCGCGCATTGAGTGAATGTGTGTGTGTATGTGTCAAGATTGATAGTCGCACCGACCACGTCTTTCGCAGCAGTAGGAGAATTTCATATCTCAGTGTTGGTAGGACTAGCTGGTGCTCTTATGGTGGGGAGGTGAAGGGATAACAAGGTTGACCTTGTAGTGCGAATCTTATTCCCAAGGAATTTAAAAAAAAACAAAAGGTCAACGAGATAATGACAGTTGTTTCGTCAACTCCTTGTGTCGTCTTTGGTGATCGGGAAATTGCCCCTTCAAGGTGCAACAGTGGGTGTGAATATTTATCTTTCTAACATGCCTTTCCTTTTTTTTAACAATGAAGTTTTGAGGAAGCCTTTAGAACTCTATGATTCACTATTCCGGGGGAACATAACCAACTGTTAGGCCCATACTAAATTAAATTATTACTTTTCTTCTAACACGAGCTTATTTTCTGTACATTCCCCACAAAGTATATGCTGTCAGTCTACAATCTATATTATAGTACTGTTTCCATGTTTGTTTTACTAGCAAGAGATGCCATTCCTTTAATAATAAAAACATATCAGATATATTTTTATTTGTTTATACCTTACTCTTCATTAATTTACGATAATTATCAAAAGCAACCTAACTTATATTATTTAAACTTTATATTTTATATCTGAAAGCATTTCACTCAAACATTTTATGCATGTTGATACAAATTTACGAATATTTAAACATAATCTTAATAATGTATTTTCTTTCAGGAGTTCGAGACGCAGCATACCATGCGGACCAAAGGCTGAAACCGTGGCATGCAAATGCCCAAACATTACCAGCTCTCTTCATTGGTGAACACGAGTCCTTAAGGATGCATTCAGCAGCTGTAGGTTACAGCTGAATTCGCATTGAGTGACATTTCAACAGAAACGATTATTCCGTGTGTACCTGTGTGTAACGGTGAGGTTACGAACAAAACAGTGATTTTGAGTTCCAATACATTTCATTGTGTTGTTAGACAACCACTACATTTTACACTTCTTCGGTGAATTTTAATTAAGTGTGTACAAGCTTGATCTTTACCCTTGATACATTTTTGAGTGGTGTGCACTACACAAAACTTTTCGGAGGTGTATAGAACATAGAATTTTGAAAACTCAGAAACGAAAAGTGGACCGTTCTAAAGTTCTGTTCTTGGTGATGGACTGAATAAAAGCACTTACTTTCACGAGCATGGTATATTGAAGAACTAAGCTAAGAGACGGTTGGACTAGAATGTGTCCACCATTAAGATACTGACAAGTGCCCCACATTGGAGGGTCCACCGGCACCACCGGGGGCTGTTTGTGCCGCCGATCTCCTTGCCGCAGCTGCCGCCGCATCTTGCTGGGACTTGGTTCGACATCCTAGCAGTAGCAGCAGCTCAGGCGGTTTTCATCACCATCACCACCCACCACCCCAATACTGCTACTCCGCGGGCGACTGTACGGGAGATTCCTCCAGGATGTCCTTCCTAGCTCTAGAATCCAACTCTTGGCAGGTAAGGGGGCGTGGCGATTACAGATATGTATTTTGTATTGACAGCTCAGGATTTTAGGTAACATAAATATGATGATTAAGGCAACACAGTCCATAAAGTGCTTTAGATCCATAAAAGTGCGGGGTCTTATTTTGACTTTCTAAATATTTTTTTAATTACAATTGTTCTGCCCTTTTAATAAAATATTCACAATTCTCTTGATATTGTTTTATGTATATAAAGAGAGGTTTTATACATTGATATAGATATAAACCAACTATGTTTGGTTTTAGAGGTTCAAAGTCTTCCATTTAAAAGACAACGCTAAATCTTATATGACGTTTGTACAGTTCCGTTTTATTCTATGGTTTCGTAATAGCTGAGTATTGTTTAGGTCCTGGTTAAATTTCAATTGGACTTTGTTTTCTTTGAAAAAAAATAAGTATACTTTTCTCTTGATCTTTCTTCCCATTGGCGTTAAGAGTTTCACATATTTTATGACCACGGCTTTTTCAAACTCAGCAACAAGGTTAACAACATGTAATATTTTTGGATATCTAGTAATATTCATATAAGAGTAAAGCCGTCACGTAAAAAACTTGCGCTGTTAAATATTTAACATATATTATTTCCGCTTCTAACAGAAACTGTTATATTCGAAAAGCTAGTGTTAGTGTAGAATCCCAAAATATTAAAGTCGCCCGTTTTAAACTCAGTAACTTGAAAAATTGAATCATATTTGCCAATGAAAAGGGACAAAAAATTTCAATATAATAGAAGTTAAAATTTAGAGTTTAAAATCACAAATAATCCTTTTTCGTGATACACGCAAAAATTCATACCTTATTAGTGGTTTGGTTACGTGAGGTGTGTAAAATAATTAACATATATTTATTTAATTATTTTTTATAAAAATCAGTTGTAATAATTCAAATAATTTTCCTCTTTCTAGGTTAAGTATAACACGGATACCGTTGAAAATGTTGCAATGTGGTTTATTCGTATGTCATTGCACACTATTGTGCGACATAGGACATTACTGGCAAAACAAAATTCTTACATTATTTCAATCCAGGCAATTTTGGTTTTAGATGTGTATGTTACATAAGAACGTAAAAATTACTATATTTTAAATTATATATTAGGAAAATAAACTATTTTTACACCTACTAACAATAATTTCTATTAAAAAGTGGCCACACGTTTATTTCATGTTTTTACGCATAAAACGATACCCATTAATGAGCAAAGCGACATAATTTAAGTAGAAAAAATGTGACCCTTTCGATTATTATTGTAATAAAAACGTACCTAATGGTTTACTATCTAAATGTTGTATATTCGAGATTAATAGGTAAATTAATTGTATTCACTGTTAAAAAAAGATTTAGCCAGTGCTTGTAAGTTTACACAATACCAGACCAATACTTTTTTGTCGATATGAATTGCATTCACGTATGTTTTATAATTAATTACTTTTTTATAATTTTGAATAATATATGCTTATAAATCTGCTTTGAATTGCAAATGAAATAGCCAGGGAAGAGCTGCAGCAAATTATTCTCAGAAATGTTTCCGCTATCCATCGTTTTCATTCCATAACAGATAATTTCAGAACCATAAGGTATTTTTTGTCCCATTTATTTACCAACATATATCTCTTCATAAATCTATCCTTCTTCACAACACGGAGTCTTGCCTTCCTTTTGGATTATGTATCATTTTAATTTTGTATATATTTTATGAACACAGAGCATTCTGTTTTATAAACTATTTTGAAATAATTACAAAACCTGTAATTGGTTTTTTGCGATGAATAGTTTTATTTTTGTATTCTTTCTGTATCCAACGTTTTCGCTGTGGATATTACAGAGTAAATGCGTCTAATGCTTTATTTAGTGTTTACGCATGTTAAAGTCTCGTATATGCCTAAAATATAACGTCAATTGGAAACATTTATGTTAACTGTGGCGAAAAAAGAAGGAATGATGGAATAATATATGCTAAATACGGGATAGGAGTAAAGAAAAATATCGGATTACTCTGAAATTTTCTGCATTTACGAAAATCACTCATTTTAGTTATGCAATTGAAAATAATTAGTATAATTTTGAATTATAACAAATCATTTTCGTATTATACTTGAAATTTTTTAGCATTCAGCAAGAAAGCATAGAAATTTATCGGTAGTTTGAGGAAAATCAAGTTTATACAATTCCGATAATACATAATATTAATCCGTGATAATTCAGAAATGATCCCTGATAATGCAGATTAAATATCAAAGTAATTTTATCTAAACGCTATTATTTTAGAATCAGCAAAGAGAAGAAGAAAGGTAAACAGAATCCAAACTTCATATATCAAAATACACACAAAAACAAAAAGTGACTATTTAATAAACGGATAGTAAATAGTTCTCAGAACAATATAGCCTTTACATGTTTCAAATTACATTGGATAGCAAAAATATAACATAAACAAGCAGCATTCAAACACTTGTGAGTATTTCTAGGTGTTTAACATAAGCTAAAGAGGTTACCAATCACATATAGTAATCTTAAGTACAGAATCAAACAATTGGTTTAGTGAGTGGTTAAAAGTAAGTTTACTAACCATGCTTCAAAAAGGAATAATTCAGGAAAGAGCAAGCATACTCGTATCAGCTCAAAATCTTGTCCAACATTTGTACATTATTGCAACACGGTAAATAATTCAGTATTTATTTATAGATTAGTTTTCCCTATAAACTGAGATAAACGTATGGCTTTTAAGAATCATCAAGACTGCAAAAGTTACCAAAAATTACGGTTAGAAATAATGGAACTGTATGAATTTCTTTTGCCAGTAGGGCATTTGTTGCTTCCCTATTTCTCAGATAAATTGTTAAGTGCAATAATAATAAAAATTTGTTCTTAAACTAGAAATTTGTTTATATGAGAAAGAAAACGTTATTGTCAATTAGAAAACAAAATAGCCCATTATTAATAAAATAAAACAAAATTTACAACAGCTTGGATTTTTCTTCTAATTTTCTAATAATTACCGGAGATATTTTACGAATTTTAAAACAGTACATCTTCAGAAGTGCAATTTATTGAGATGATAGCAAAACGGGAAATACAACATCATAAGTGCTCCCATAGATCTAGCTAATCGCATCTATAGACAAAATTAGGATATTTAAGATTTTTAGTTGCTGCTTGGCTGTGTATAGTAAGCCGAGAAGTTTGGGATATATTTTTATGAATCTTTCGAATGGATTAATGCATTACTATCTTAGAATGATACAAAAATATATTATACAATTGCAAAATCTTATACAGAAGATAAATAAGCTATGAAATTTTTTATAAAGGTCATTATTTGCTAGATGCTTTTGTGATAATGCGTTGAAAAGTTTATATTATAATAATAAGGCAATAAATTAACAATAATTTAATATATGTGTTATATATGAAAAGCCCGTTGCTTGAGACTAGGTATTGCCTATTGGAATGAGATTATAAGATGTCCAATTACATGTATACTGCTATTTTGTTTGATATATAAAACCAAAAGCTCCATTACACCATAATCTGAAAACATGTGATAATATATTCCACAGAAGGCTTCTTGTTCCTTCCACAGAACTTTTGTATGAGATCCTAGTTAGTGTATACTTCTATAGCAATCGAAATGCCATAACCGTTCTTTATGTGTTCTAAGATTGGATCCAGATCTAATCTTTCCTTTCCATTCAGCTCTCTATCCATAAAATCGTATCATATTGGGACGTAAAAAATAATATATTCTTTCAAGACGATATTTTTGCAATCTTTTTACAATTATAAATTATAAAAACAGCTCTTACCGGCTGTTTATTGCTCTCTCTTCTTTGATTTGAAATTTTTATTAATAAGTACAGGAAAAAACCCGTGAGGATTTCAATCTACTTATCAGGACCTAAAACTGTACACTGGTTCTGACAGTTTAAATCACAAGAATATTTTTCTTGAGAATATCTCTCCTAACAGAAATCCCCATCTAAGGCATATGCGCCGCAACTATTATTGCTGATTAATAGTGGTTTAAAATTTAAATAAGTTTTGTAAATACAGTTACATTCAGACTGTCAGCAGATGTAAGTAATAATTGTTATAGTAGTTAATACATTTATACTGTGTTGCCAAATTGTGCGTCGTAAGAATATAGAAAAAGCTTTCCCATAACCGGTTATGGTTCGCTTGTGGCCGGTTTTGCTCGGCCACATATTCGCTCTTTGTATAATATCCGAATATCAAGTTAGGTCTTTCTCCCAACCCCGTCCAATCGCTAACTCTTCCTCTTCTCTCGCAAACTCTATTTTTTGGGGAATGCCTTCGTGATAGTAAAAGAGATATTTCAGCTCCGTGCTATATATATTTGTTCATTTATTTATTTTGACACAAATATTAATCAAACCTACGCATAAAATTCATTGCTCAATAGAAGACTACATAAATGTTACCTTTTAAGGGCTCGCTTTCACTAGAAAAATCGTCAACATGTATCAATACTTAAATAATGATTATAGAAAACAAAATATGTTCCTGTTTCTTGTGATTACTGCTTTGTCATTAGAATAATTAATTAATAACAACAAGGATATAAATAAGTTCATAATCCTTTCGTCAAATTAAGTGTTAATATTTTATGCCCTATGTTCACTGTTGACGCGAAAGTACCGAGACAAGTTAAAATGCATGCTTACATTAAGTATTAAAATTTGATCTAAGCATACTCGTTAATGTGGAGCCTAACCAGCAGGTCTACACTCTCCTTTGCCTTTTACTGCGTGCTTGCTCAAGGGAAATCTGCAGGATTGTAATATCTGATGCATTTTGATTAATTAATTCAAAGTCTCTTGTTTGCAAGCTTCAAATGTTCCTCTAGAAGAGGTCTTACCGCGTTTAAATCATATAGACATTAGTAACGTTTAAATAAGTCTCTATTGGTATGTTTCATAAAAACGGCTGTGTTTTTGAGATAAACATTATACTAGAATAACAATAAACGACATTATTGAGGTGGGTTTGATTTTATTCTGATCATGGTATTAGAACAAATGGGAAAATCTTTTCCAAAAAATCTTAGCGAATTAGTTGGGTTACCAAATCACCATCAGGTGTTTAATGTTCTTTTTAACCCCCATTTAAGAATCCAAAACACGGGATAAGTGCCTAGTTTCCGTACTTACGAAAACATATATAACTTACATTTATTTTTAGAAAAGACTGTTTCGGATAGGTGGTGTAATCTTTCAGACAACGGATACAGCAAAGTGTTGAAAATTGTTCAATTATTCTTTTCAATCCCGGCCCAACACAAATCAGCCGTGAAAAGGATTTTTGCTCACAAAAGTTCACTGCTCGGGTGAGAGAAGTAGGTTATCGAAAGAATGTACCAGGGGTATTTTAAAAGTAAGATCCGTTTAGCAATAAAGCACGGACTACTAAATATTCTCGGATAGTTTATTTTTGAGACAAGGTTTCAAACTTTACAGTACTTTTCTACCGTTGTCAATGTTTTTCGGACATTTGTCTTATCGTATAGTTTTTTAGAACCTCATCGCAGACTTCCATTACTAATTTATCTAGAATTAGATTTTTCTGTATTTAAAATTAATTGTGATAATCTCTTCATGTGCGTTACATATACGAAGGCCTCTTTAAGGACACAAATAATGTTGTTTTGGCTAACACCACATTAACTTACAGACCACAATTGTTTCCTTGAAGCTACTCTGTGATAAAGATCTGACTTCTGGACCACTAGTTTCAATTACCCATCACCTGAAACCTACGATACCAATTACGCAATTTCTTCTGCAATGGAATCTTAGATTAGAAAAACGCATCTCAGAAACTGTACGATTGTTCTATGGACTGTCGCCGAACTTATATTAGTAGTCACTAAAATTTATTCTGCACCAAAATTAGAATTTAATTGATTGTGAAAACTATGTGGATAGAAAGCTTAAGTTATAAAGAATGAAATAAAAAATTAGTTAACCAAGATATTCAGCACTTCTTACTTTTTTCCAAAACATCCCTTATATAATAGCATTAGCTGATTGTTTCATATAATTATAAAGATGTCAAATAATATCAATTCTATGACAGTATTAAAAGTAGAAATGAGTTTCTCAGAAAAGTTCCATAAAGTGAGAAATATTTTCCTCAACAAGTAAACATGCAGAAATTGTTAGTGCCCTGTTATAAAGTGCATCCTCCGGTATTTTTATTTTGCATTTTACAACTCTACGAATAAAGCGAAACGCAAGTGATAATAATCTAGCTCTAGTCAAAGCAGTTTTGCAATGTATTCCAAATTATTAATGTACAACTTCAGGCCGCTGGTTATAGTTTTAATAGTATAGACCCGGACATATGGACTGCAAAACTTCGGTAGCTTTAGATCTTTATCAGTGGTTTGTGTTTAATTATGATTTCTCTTTCTTCTTAAGTTACAACGTTTTAGATTTGTGATTCTGCGGAATATGTCGATTTCTTCGCGTTAGATGCGATTCTTTCATTGTGGGTGTACCATTACAAGATTAATTTTTACTTTCTCTACTACGTATAGTATGTAGGGGAAGTATTGTATTCCACCCAAAAATTCGATACCGAGATTTCACCGGAAATACGTTTTGAGACCCCTGAATCAAAAGAAAGCATTTTTGGAAACATGTCCGTGTGTGTCTGTGTGTCTGTGAACAGCATAACTCAGAAACGAACAGTCGAATAAACACCAAGCTTAGTATTTAGGTTCATTATCTTCCACAGATGCGACACGAAGGTTTCCAAGAAAATCCCTCCACCCCAGATTACCCTTTACATGGGATTTATTCGAAAATTTTCTCTAAAATGGCTCTAACGATTTTAATTGAAATAATATATGTTTAAGATATTTTCATGACAAATAAACTGTATATCTTGAATTTTCTGGGAATGTCTCAAAAGTATTCTTCATTGTGGACGACTTTTGCATAACCGGTAAACCATAAGAGATACACAAAATTTTACTGTACAAAAAATGTGGATCGCGTTAAAATTCACAATTAATGTCATACGCATTTTTTTTGTTGAGTGAATCATTTTCGAGATGTTACTTGTTATTCCCTTAAATTTTTCAATACTTATTTTCTCAAATGGGAATTCGTTAGTCATTATTTTGTCTTGGATATGCAAAGAGTATTAATCTGTGGCAAAGAGAATGATGCTGCACCTAGCAACCAGCTATTAAGATATATGTCTATGCTTAAAGGCTACTGTATTTCTATATTGCCCTTGCAAATACAAAACAAGGGGAACATAGTACGCCTTCAGCGATAGACAAATATTTTTAGAACTGGTCGCTATGTGTAAAATGTAATTCTCTTTGCATGACAAAAGGTCGCTTCTGCAAATATTTATCTCGATTAATATGAAATAGATGGAGAATAAGAATTTGTAAATATAGTTTGTACAAGAGTAGAGAAAGTCATGTGAGTGTAACACATCAGATTTTTATTCACTTGTGCCACTGTATACACACATATAGATCATTTTGCAATTGTTCTGAATAGATACTTCCGAACATTTTCTTTCGATTCTACCCCGAGCTTATAATCACAAATTATTTTACATTATTACTTCATTGTGCAAACTTTCAGTTGTTATTAAACCCGGTGTCTTATAGCATGACGTTATTATAAAATACTACAATCCTTAAATCCAATTTGGTACCTATTTTAAGAAATGAGATTTATAGATTTGATATATAATATAAAATTAGGCATTTTGTGTAACAATATATGAAATATTTAAAATTGATTTTGTGGTGAGGTAATTTTATTCTCAGATTTCATAAAAAATTGAAGTTATAAATATCTTATTTACTAATGTATAAAAAACAGAACAAAAGCGGAGACGCTAAGAAGATGTACAACTTTTACAAAAATATCCAAAAGAAATATTGAACTTTTTAGGCCTTCGAAAAGTTCCATCAATCAAATCTGCAGCTACTACTGACAAAATGATAAATGATTTCACACCAAATTATATTATTACACAATTTATTGCTGGACAAAATTAATTACAACTTTTTCATCTAGAGTCACGAGATAGCATTATTTGCAAATGTGAAATATCAGAATAAACACTATTCCACCTGTTCCAATACGATCGACACATATGAGAAATTACATCCTACTAGGGCATCTCTACAATTGAAAAATCAATTACTCACAGTCAGTGAGAAACTTACTCGCTAATTTATGTTACAAATTTGCTTTTATAGCCTTTCTTAATCCATTTATTTATTTATAATAAGTTAATTTGTTATTTGTTTGATTTTGTATATGTATTTATAACCCTAACATGCCATTTGGTGCAATAGGTTTGAAATAGTTATTGGAAAATAAATAATAAATAATAATAATTTCTAAGGGATGAAAGGAACAAACAAATAGTTTTAAACCGGACTGTGCTAATAAATTCTTTTGTCTGCAGAAGTGTTTCAGTCTTTAGTTTATATATAATATTTAGTGATTTTGTATTTATTAAACATGACTAGGTGTTTATTTTAATAGGTTATGATCTCGATTTGTGTTTTTAAGGATTAACTCAAGAAGGGTTAGACTATGTCAAGAAAATTCTTATTTCTCTATTAAATGACTTTCATTTAGCCTTACAAGGCTGATTTTACTTAATTTTCTGTGATTTTTGTACGAAGATTATTGCAGTTATATGTCGCTATAAATATATTTAATTAATGACACCTTTTTAGCTATTTTCATTTTATAATGTAAAATACTTTTTCGTTTTGGGGGTTTCTACAGATTTTTCACAGATGCTAAAATGTAAAGATGTCCATTGCTCGATGAATTCAGGGAAGCACGCTATCATCCTAGCTGTTCGAAAATTCCTAATGCTTAAATGAGACTATATAAAACTGTAGTGATATGGTTTGGACCCCAAGACTATTTCTGATGCGAAATAAAAGCCTGAGGATGGCCACAGAACGTTTTCATGAGCCGTTAGTAGTTTACACGAAAGCAGTGCAGTAAATAAGTTGAGGTTGCATTATTCATGAGAAGGGTAAAGCCGTCTTGTTCAGACACATTTATATCTACATGTGTTGAGGATACAAAGTGCAGTTTCCGGTTCGCCACGGCTGGATTACATTTCCGGGCTCGCGCCGGTGCGATCGCCCGGGGACGTGGTCCGCCCCTACCGTCAGCGCGCGCGCAGTCTCTCGTCCCTGGTCCACTCCACGTGCTGTTCCTCGACAATGGCGAGGCTGGCAAGTGGAACGTGACAACACGGGGTCAGTAGAAATGATATTACACATCACTAACTTACGATTAATGAAATCCAGAGGAAGGGAAACCCTTTCGTTATTCTTTTCATTACGTTACCTGGACATTTCACAATTTTAACACCTTAAAACGTTCTTAACTCCCTTTTCTGTCGTTTTTACTTTCTCTATAACCTACCTTGTAGGCAGAGAAGCTATTACACTTTACAAGTGTTTGTGAACAGCTAAGTCGAAAACCAAAACACGGTTAAATATAAAATTTGGTTTCTAAGTTCAACGTCCTCCAAGGTTACGACTCGAAGATTTTTGAAAAAAATTCCCACACTCTAAACTAACCTTTATATGTAACATAAATGGGTCTAACGATTTTGATTAAAATCTCATATATTTAATATATATGCATGAAATTTAAAATGTACATATTCAATTTTCCACGAA
This sequence comes from Deroplatys truncata, assembly GCA_030765065.1. Taxonomy (NCBI): domain Eukaryota; kingdom Metazoa; phylum Arthropoda; class Insecta; order Mantodea; family Mantidae; genus Deroplatys; species Deroplatys truncata. The sequence continues at coordinate 39,901,533 of CM060987.1, read as the reverse complement.
TAGCCTGTGAAGTTCACTTCTCCCTGAGTGAATTTTGTAGAATTGCTAAACCGTAAGAGATAGGCAAAACCTTACTACTCAAAAAATATATTTCTCGTTAAAGCACACAATTTATATCAAATAATTTTTATAGCGTTTACCATTTACGAGATATTCTTTCTTATTGGTTTGAAATTTCAAGTACTTTTCAAGTGGGAAGTCGCTATTATTTTTTTCCTGGTCATGCTAAGAGCTACAACCTTTCTAAAAATATGGTTATTGCTTTAGTCAATAATGGAATTTGTAAATGTGAAATGAACTTTTGTAAGAAGAGTTGTTAGTAAAGTGGGTAAAGAGAGTCATGTGAATGTAACATATCAGATTTTTTTACATAGAAATAAGTACAACCGAGCTAAATGTAAAATTCGTAATGATTTAAAATGTGGTTAAGACGTTGTTATGGTTCATTAAGCTATTTCCAGGAAAATAGATATCTGCTTTCCTATTCCAATAGGAATTTCTACTTAAGGGCTCTGGTTGTGAATCGCCTTGTTTGAATATATTTAAACATTGCTGGATATGGAAAGCATTATTTTATGTGATGTAATGCATTAAAGATATTAAATGTATGTCACCATATGTTACCTCTAAATATTTTCAAATACACCATTATCAACATTTCGATTTAGATCTCTCACTTAATTCACTTTTCTCCCAAAAAATTGTTTTTTAAGTTTCTCATTTGTACTTTCCCTACTACGTCGAGTAAGTAGGGGAAGTATTGTATTCCACCCAAAAATTCGACACCGAGATTTAACCCAAATACATATTTTTAGGCCTCCTGAATCCATAAAAGGTTTGTATGTGTGTCTGTGAACAGCAAAACTCAAAAACGAAAAGTCTGATAAATGCCAAACTTGATACTTAAGTTCAGTATCTCCCAAAGATGCGACACAAAGATTTTCAAGAAAATCCCCCACACCAGCTATTCCTTACATGGAACATTTTTCGAAATTGTTTATTTTCTAAAAAATGGGTCTAAAGATTTTGATAAAAATACAATATATTAGAAATGTTTACATGACAAATACAATTTATATCTTTAATTTACTGGGAATAGTCTACGAAGTCCTCTTCATTCGGAAGAAATTTTATATAAACTTGTACAACTGTTAAACGTTAAGCGACAGACGTAAACATACTATACAAAAAATGTAGATCTTTTTAAAACACACAATTTATTTCAAATAGCCTTTTTATGCCAAAAGCCATTTCTGAGATATCCTTATTAATGGTTTGAATTGTTGAATTCTTTTAAAGTCGTGTCGTCATTCAGTTGTTTCTCGCAGTTGCACGTGAAGTATTAGACCAGTGTATACCCTCAGTTCTTAAACATCGTTATTCCCTTTACATTTATAAGAAATGTGCAATGTAGCTATTTCTGCAAATGCTTATTGGACTAAAACGAAGTAGATAGGAAAATCAGCTTTAGTAAGAATAGTGCACCCACTAATATGTGATAGAAGGCAGAGAAAGTCATGTGAATGTAAGATGTTTCATATGTGCTCAAAAACTGCAATACACTAATCTTAACGGTTAGTCAAATAAGCCTACAACTAGATCCGTGTGGTGTGGGGAAGAAAATCTAGAAGTGCGCTCTATGTATTCATTCTAAACACCTTCCAAATTACTCGTATTTTGAGACTTTTAAAGTTTCAGTTTGTTGTAATTATGTTACTCTTGGATACGAAAAGATTTGGAGAATTCGTAACTAAGGGGGAAAATCGACCTTTTGGATTAACGCCACAGCGCATGAAAGGAATTTAAAAACAAAAAAATCTGATGTGTTACACTCACATACTCACATGACTTTCTCTACTCTTGTACACACTATTTTTAAAAACGCTTATTCTCCATATGCTTCATGTTAATCGAGATATCGAGATGTTAATCTTATTGCTAATTTTCTTGTACATGCGAGGGGGAATTGGTAGTAGCTATAGTCAAATATTTTAAGAGCTGGTTGCATTGCCAGGACAAAAAAATGAATAACGAACTTCCAGTTGAGGAAAAGTATCAATATTGGAAAACTTAAGGGAATAACAAGCAATATCTCGAAAACGGTTCACTCAACAAGAAAAATTTATATGAAATAAATAGCGTATTTTAATGCGATCTACATTTTTGTGTAGTAAAATTTTGTCTATCTCTTATGGTTTACAGTTATACAAAAGTTGTTCACAATGAAGAATACTTTTGGAGACATTCCCAGAAAATTCGAGACATACATTTTATTTGTCATAAAAGTATCTTAAACATATGATATTTTAATCAAAATCGTTAGAGCCATTTTTGAGAATATTAAAATGTTCGAAAAATGTTCCATGTAAAGGGTAATCTGGGTTGGGGGGATTTTCTTGAAAACGTTCCTGTCGCATCTCTGAAAGATATTGAACTTAAATACCAAGTTTGGTGTTTATCCGACTGTTCGTTTCTGAGTTATGCTGTTCACAGACACACACACAGATACACACACGGACATTTTTCCAAAAATGCTTTTTCAGGGGGTCTCAAAACATGTATTTCCGGTGAAATCTCGGAATCGAATTTTTGGGTGGAATACAATACTTCCCCTACTTACTATACGTAGTAGAGAAAGTAAAAATTGTTGAAATATACATATAGTACGTAGATTAAGTGCATTCCACCTAAGAATTCAATATTCAGATTTCGTCGGAAATATAGTTTGAGGCGCTTTGAATCCAAATAAAGCATTTTTGGAAACATTTGTTCGTGTGTTTCCCTGTGTGCCTGTCGTATTTGAGCTGTGCTGTCTGTGAACAACATAGCTCAAATACAAAAAGTCGGATAAATACCAAACTTGGTATTTCTAGTTTAGTATCTTCCAAGGATGCGACACGAGGATTTTCAAGAAAATCTCTCTACCACTAACTACCCTTTACATTAACCATTTTTCGAAAATTGTGCTTTTATAAAAAATGGCTAACGATTTTGATTAAAATACCGTACATGAAAGATACTTATATGAAAAATAGAATGTACATCTTGAATTTTCTGGAAATAGCCTAGGAAGTCCTCTTTACTCGGAAGGAGTTTTGTATAACCTTGTATAACATGTAAAAGTTAAGTCATAGACGAAACCATAAGACACAAAAAATGTAGATCTCTTTAAAACACATAAGCCGTTTCTGAGATATCCCTTATTAAAGGTTCGAATTGTTCAATAATTTCATTCTTTTAAAGTCCCATCGATTTTCAGTTCTTTCTCGTGATTGAATGGAAACATATGGCATTTTACGGTCAGCAATTCCTTCATCCCATACCAGGCATCGGGCTGATCACCCATCCTGGATGCTCTGTCTGATCCATGAGTGTCTGCTCCTCGACGGGCCTCTGACCCCAGGCATCCGCTTGTAAGTCCTGGGGGGTGTAAGTCCTACATAAGAGGAGGGTAAACAGATAATGAATGAATGAATGAATGAAATATATATTAGATAGAAAAATAGTTTGTATAACTACTAATTAAGATAGAGCGTAGAGAAAGTCATCTGAATGTATCACATCAGATATTTTTTTCTTTTAATCAAAATCCTTACAGGCATTTTTTAAAGGAATTAAATATAATGAACATTTGTGCATGTAAATATTAGTTTCGTTTATAGCGATTTTCTTGAAAATCTTCGAGTAGCATCTTTGGAAATTAATGAACTTTAATATCAAGTTTAGTATGGGATTTTTGGTTTCTGAGTTATGCTGTTCACACAAGACAGTCAAACATTTTTATTATAATTTTTGGGGGATTCAGACGACCTTATTTCTACTGCTGGCGATCGGGTTTTTGAATGGAATACAACATATCGTAAGGTTAACTTGAATGCCATATCACTGCAACAGGAAATCTTGCGCATTCCAGAAGAGAGGCGAACGACCAGAGGCGCGTCATGTAGGGAGATTTTAAAATAAGAGCTTACTTGTTAAACAAGAATTTAGTGAGCTGCCGGACTGGGTATTCAACTTTAGTGTCACATGACCAGTACATAGACAACTTACTGGCTGCCAGGATTTGAGAGGATGTTCCAGGAAACTTAATTGGATAACAAGGAATGTGATGTTTGCATTAGACACGCCTCTAAGCCATAAGCTACACGTCATTCTATAACTTAACCGTCAGTCTGGCAGAAACTTCTTTTGTTCGAAGAGGTCGACCCAAGGACCGGTCTCGGTAACAGTCTTATCTGGTAGGGAGTATCAGAAGTCGCCATTATTTCAATATATTTATCTCAACCTGCATACTGAAATGCTGTGGCAAATGTTTTACTTCTTTGAAGTTATTTTGTTTTGAAATCCGAAGTGCAACATTATTTTTTCTTCGAAAAATATGTATAGTTAAGGAATTTTTTAAGGTAACCAGAAAGTGCACCTAGCAAACTATCTAGCAGTGTACGTTTAGCAATGTATCTCAAGAAGTTCTAAAGCTATGAATATGTAATTTTTGTGAGCTATTAACAACACTCATTCATTAAAGAAGACCTAAAATTATTGTCTAACACATATAGAAATTGTTTTAAAAAATTTTAAACAGGAATAAAATTGTATTTAAAAATTGAAAACGCTGTGACATATTCATGTGTTTTCCTTAGATTAATAATTGGTGAAATTGGAATCGTGTTCTTTTTTTCATAAACTACATACAATAAATAATTCTAGTAACTAGAATTATTTAGGTATAACTATTATTTCATAAAAATCCATACAAATAAGAAGTGAATATATATATATAGCTTTTTAAAATTAAAAAAAATGATTTGATGTGTTGCACTCGAATAACCTTTTCTACTCTTGTACAAACTATTTTAACAAACGCTTATGTTCCATCTACTTCATATTAATCGAAATAAACATTTGCAGAAACTAGCTTATTGCTAATTTCTTGTAGGTGCAAGGAGAATTGGTAGGCTTTAAGCGAAATCTTTTACGCGCTGGTTGCTTGTAGAGCATTCCATTCTCTTTGTATGTCCAGAACCTTAAAAAAAAACGAATAACGAATTACCATTTGAGAAAAAGTAAAGTTTTGGAAAGTTCAAACAAATAACAAGGAATATCTTGGAAATGGTTCGCTCGACAAAAAATGTGTATGACATAAATTGTGTGTTTTAACGATTATTTTAATTGGTCATTGACCAATTAATTGACCGTAATCAATTTAATTTATTTAATGCGAACCTACAATTAGGATCAATTTAAATTGACCCTAAAATGACATGACAAAGTCCTCCAATTAAAGCACGACTAATGGCATTTACTTTCCACCATAATAACGGGTCATCGAGAAGTCTCTCCGCACCTCTCGTATAACCAAGATTCCTCTAGAGTCGGGAATTCTGGTGGCAACACTGGCTGGCGCGAGCGTTTGGTTAAAACGTTTCGCTGGTTAAGAAAACTACTAGGTTCACTATATTCATGGATGAAAGGTAATGTAGAAAAATTATATGCAACTAACCTGTTTAAAGAAGATGTTGAAAATGTTTACCATTTTCTTGAAGACACAAATTCACTCGTCTTAATTTATTTTCGTACACTGTAATTAATGTCTCCTTTGTTACAGATGTTATGTTATCTTCTATTGCCGTTTTCAGCAATCGATTGTTTTTGGATTGTCCTTATAGACCGAAGCTTTAGCGGCTTCCCAAAGAAAATAATCCGGAGGGGTAAGATCAGGAGACCACGGAGACCACAGACCTTTAGAAATTAGTCTTTCCCCAAAAAATTCTACTAACAGTCCCATGGATTTGTGTGATGTACGAGCAGTGGTGTTATCTTGTTGAAAAAATGCACCGTTCACTTCATCTCCATTTAGCTGTGAAATAAATGGAAAAAGAATATCCGAGCAATAAACATCTGAATTAATTGACTACTGGAAAAACATTGGCCTAATAATTCGAGAGCGAGAGATCGCACACCATACACCAATTTTCTCTGCATGTAAAGGGGTTTCCTGAATTGCATTAGGATTTTCAGTAGACCATACTCACGTATTTTGTGAATTTACGCAACCTGATGAGTGGAACCAAGCTTCATCAGTAAAACATGTCCTATCTAGCACGTCAATTCCATGGTGCAAAATAAACCTATGAAACCATTCACAATACTGAACTCTTTTCCCGTGATCTGTGGGTTTTAATTCGTGGACGACTGATACCTTATATGGATACAGACCTAGTACTTTTTGAGTGCTCTGTATGCCGAACCGTAGGAAATATCACATTGTTGGGCCAATTTGTTTATTGATTTCTGTGGACTTCTAAGCATTCTATCCGATAGTTTTTCTTCTGTTAGCACACTGGTTCTTCCACTTCTAACAGCATCATGCACGGAACCTGACTCCCGAAATTTATTAATTAAATCACGCACAGTATCTCGGTGCGGTAGTTTTGAGTTAGGGAACCTGACAACGAAATTTTGTTTCACTTTCTCAGTATGATTTCCACGTTCATTAAAAACGTTTTCCAATAGAAACACGTTCCTCTGTAGAATACATTGATTTCGCTTCAGGCACACGTCAGAACTCACAGCATAGTAGACCATATTAACCAGTACAATAAACAACTCATGCGCTCGCAGCCGCTGATAACGCCGATAATCATAACATCCCGTCGGAATCGAATGCGATAAACCTAGGGATGCCAACCTTTTATCAAGCGGTGACCAGCAGCAAGGTGCGGAGGAAGTTCTTGATGACCCGTTATCAAGCAACTTTCATTCAAGACATTTCGTTCTACAATGCTTAGTTCTGGAGATATTGTACAACCTCAGTTTAAATGGTCCCCCTATATATTATATATGTGTATTGAGCATCACTTTGCACGGTCATTACTTAGAAGTGCTGTGAATAATTTCTTCATTCACGGGATGAAGATGTTATGAATAGGCCTGTTAACATGACGTTTCATTTTTGTAATCAGTTCTGTTAGTAATTTCATTTGTAAAGCCTCCTTTAACTACTATAGTCAGATCGGAGACATTGGCTTGAAAACTTATCATTCCACCCTCTGCCTCTCTTTCGGTAGTGTCTTACATTCAAAAACCCCTTCTTTGAGTATTATTGAAGGTGATTTATCTGGATTTTTTTTTTCTCCCGAGGGTTATCCTTCACCCTAAGAAAAAGTTAGGTAAGTCTAAGCTCTATGGAAACCGGGCTCGTTTGAGCTTCACATTACCCATTTTATTCTTTCACCATCTGATCTAACTACACATTTTAACGGCGTTAAACTGACAAAAAGTACACAGGAACAAAAAAGGCGGAAATAAAGAAAAACAAGCGCATGCATCTCGTTTTAAAAATTATTTTTTGTTCGACCGCATATAATACACTGATTGCATGTGACCTCACTGAACCGTTATGCCATATATAATACTTCAGCGATTCATTATGATCTTACTCGACTGCGCGCACAGCTCCCCTTTCGACCTAACCTTTTAACGCCTTCAAAGCAAAATCCAAGTTGCCAGATGGAGTTTTGAACCTGATTTAGAAAATCTAACGCGACCGGAAATTGAGAAAAGGCTTTGGATATTTAGAAGTTTATTGTCTCAAAAATCAAGAAAGCAATATTCTAGTAAGTTTAGTTGATTTTCGTTGTTTCAATATGTGTTGCTTTCACGTTACCTGCAAACAATCAATAAATACGGCGTGGACTCAAAAGTGCTGCCATCAATCAGCATTTAATTGCACATAATTAACAAGGTAGGATCCTTTTATAAAAACTCAAAGTTTTGAAATTATTGCGTGCTCCATCAAAAACAGTCGCATAGAACTTGACTTTAATGGTAATTAAGACGCATCTTAATTACTATCACTATGGTCTTGTTGCATAATAGACTATTATGATGGAGGGCTTTAAGGAAAACTCAAAAAAATGTTTATTTCGCATAAGTCTAAACATCGACTCCAGCAGGAAATCAAATCAGAACCTCTGAGTACAGAAGTTGGTATACCTACCACCAGACCGCAGATACCGCCTTCTTTTATTGCCTTATTATGAATCCTAACGCTAAACTAGCAAAATCATAGTATTTATTAATTAGATTATGCTTCTTAAGCTTTGTCCAAAGTCTTAACAACCATGAGTCGATAAATCTGAAGCCACCACGACGGCAGAGGGAAGCAAGGGGGAAGGAAGTGTGTGCTACCTTCCGCCACTTACTTTTCTCCCTTCCTATCCATTCCCGCTAAAAGAGTTAAGAACGCCTCATTATATAAATTAATCCGCTCTGAGCCCACGTCTTACGAAGGTATTGCAAGACTCGACGCCTGAATTCAAATTAACTTCCACGCCACTCTGGTCTTGACTACGTGCTTTACAATACACCTTCTTGCCTGATTCTGGAGATTTTGGCTCTCCAGCGCCTGATAATTCGGTTTTATGCAGCCCGCAATTCCCAACTAGGATTAGCAGATATGCTGGCGTTGACGACCCTAAAGATATAAGCAATTTCTATCATGCATTTAAATTCAAGCTAAAAAATAAAGCGACCCAAAACGATAACTAGGGCCGGGTTTGTTTTGTTATTAACGATAAAAGAGAAATGTAACGCAGAGATGCACGATTTATGACAAATGTGACTAATTTATGGCTATAATTCGCCGCGAAATTTAGCGAAAATTGATCGTTTCTGCGAAAAGCTTTATTTTTACTATAAAAATTAAAAAATTAACATTATTGACATTATTATTAACATCATTAAATTCCGGGACTGGTCTCGTAAATGAAATTAAAATTACCTGATTTATTTGGCTGCCATCCCCTTCAAAGTAGTCCCCTTGGACAGCTATGTACCGGTCCCAACGCCTCTGCCATTTTTGGAATGCATCTCCTTCTTGAAGTGTGTTAAGCTCCTGCTGCGATTCGCGCTGGATCTCCTCCACCGTGCCAAAACGGCGACCCTTCAGCTTCAGTTTCATTTTGAGAAACAAAAAGATGTCACAGGGGGCCAAATCTTGTGAACACGGGGTTGAGGAAGAAGGACCATGTTGTTAAGAGCGCAAAACTGGCGTTTGCGAGAGCTGTATAAGCTAGTGCATTGTCTTCTTGGAGCATCCAGTTGTGGTCGTTTCCGACGAACCTCCCTGAGACGTCTCAAAACGTCACAGAAAAAGTTGCATAATAGAGCAAATTCACGGTGTAGGTACAATCCCGTGAATGTCATAAAAACAATGACCATGCTCTAGGTTGTCCTCCAGCGATGTCTGCCATTTGAAAAACATAAATGCCACTCAAAGCATCTTTCCCGACTCGTGGATTTCGGTTGCCGATTTTCCGAGTTTCGGACAGAATTTGATGTTTGCTCTCTGTTCCAGTTTCGAGTCCATCGTGATTTCGCCAAGGTGAGCATGCACGTGCTGGTACAAACTTGTGTAGCACAGATATTAATGACGATATCGCTTTGAAAATTTGTGTAGCTTGTCTTCAAGGCCATTAATCGTCTGTGCTGCGCGCGCATGTCAATCACATGATCCGCTCGGTCACAGCAGACACAGTCCCAGAACTCAATGATCGCACCTCGTACACTAATTCGAAGATTTATATTATGTTGTTATTTTATTTTATGACTTACAGCTGATAGAGTTTTCCCGAGCTTTTGGAACATTCTGATATTTATACTTCGGTTTTACAGTTCTTGAACTAATTTATGCAGCGGGAAAATAATTCACCGCGTTGAGACTAAGAGGAATAAACCGACGGAAATGCAACCAAAGCAGTGCATGTGATCAATCGATAACAACGACTGAAACCTTATCTCCAATCGAATTTCCAAAACATCACGCCGCAATTGCGACATGAGTCCTTGCCTATCACATTAAAAATTACCACAAAATTTATACAATATTTTAAACTGTAAATACGACATTTTATATATTTTTTAAAAATAAACACAAGATACATGGACTGACAATCACAAACGTGGATAAGAATTCTTTTAGAACAGACTCGCTATGAGAAGGTTCCTGAGTATTGGCAAATGTTTCCAGTTCTCAAGCTGCGCAATAGATAAGTTGAATAAAACATGACTTATACAGTCATTGCTTCAGAGGGAAAAGGGGCTTATACGGACGAATCCTCAGCAGGTGTGTTTGCTCTTTATCAGTGTCTTTGCTACTTACTTAGAAGATGTGGAGGAAGTATTTTATTCCACCAAAGGATTCGATATCGGAATTTCACCGCAAATCGAAGGTTTGTATGGATCGGGTTTCAAAGTAAACACGAAGAAAAAGTAATTTATCGCATTCAAAAAGAATGCAAATATCTTAAGCGTATGGTATGGTATTTTAGTCAAAACAATTAGCGTCATTTTTAAGAAACCAAAAATAACGGAAACGTTTCCTAATAAAGAAAGTAAAGACGAAAAAACTAATTTATCACATTTTTTGGTACAAATGTTGAGATGCTCAGCATAGCACAGTTATCACAGCATACACACATACAAAACAGTAGTAATAGTACAAGGGATGTTTTTAAACTAGGGTCTGTTATGCAATAAAATAAGAACTACTGAATATTTTGGTTAATTCATTTTTATTCCATTTTATATAACTTAGCTTCCTTTCCACAAAGTTTCCACACAATTACATTCTCATTCTGATATAGAATAAACTTTAGTGACTATTCCTAAAATGAGTTCACTGCCAATCTATAAAACAATCGTAAACTTTCTAAGATGATTTTTTTATGTTTCTAAGATTCCATGGTAAAATCAATTGCATTATTGGTATCGTTGTTTTCAGGGGATGGGGAAGTGGTCCGGAAGTCAGATCTTATCACAGGGTAGCTGAAAGGAAACAGTTGTGAATCTGCAATTTAATGTGATGTTAACCAAAACAGACAACTCAATATTTATCTCCTTCAGGAAGATCTCATAGATTTCCTATTTGAGGAAAAAGTATAAGCATTGGAAAATTTAAGGGAATAACAAGCAATATCTCGAAAATGATTCACTCAACAAAAAAATGTATATGATATAAATTGTACATTTTCACGCGATCTACATTTTTTGTGTAGTAAAACTTTGTCTATCTCTTATGGTTTATCAGTTATGCAAAAGTCGTTCACAATGAAGAATACTTTTGCAAACATTCCCATAAAATTCGAGATATACATTTCATTTGTCTGAAAATATCTTAAACATATGATATTTTAATCAAAATCGTTAGAGCCATTTTTGAGAATATTAAAATTTTCGAAAAATGTTCCATGTAAAGGGTAATCTGGGGTGGGGGGATTTTCTTGAAAACCTTCGTGTCGCATCTCTGGAAGATACTGAACCTAAATACCAAGTTTGGTGTTTATCCGACAGTTCGTTTCTGAGTTATGCTGTTCATAGACACAAACACGGATCTTTTCCTAAAAATACTTTTTCTTTTTATGGGATTCAGGGAGCCTCAAATCATGTATTTACAGTGAAATCTTAATAATGACTTTTTTGTAGAATGCAATATCTTCTGTACCCACTAGGTACGTGTTAGAGAAAATAAAAATCACTTCGTATATGCAGTTAATGTCCCCTCCGCTTGTCTTTATTCGTTTTTTATTTAAGAGATTCCATATAAAAGTTTAACAAGTATATACCAAACAATATTTTTTTGTAATACATAGTTATTTTTAAAATGTAATATGTTTAAAAACCTTAAATTGAATTAGTTTAATAGGTCAGAGAATTGATGTAAATTTTGCATACGCAAAATGGAGTTACCTTTCTTACCCCATGACAAGTACAACGCCATTATACAAGTTTGCAATCTGCGTTTTCTATAGAACTGTATATTCAACGGAAGCTGAAATGCTTTCTAACGTAATATCATCTCTGAATATTTTTTGTATATTAAGAACACTTAGATTTTTGTATGTTTAACTCTTATTTATGAAAGATCACAGTGTAAATAGAGAATTAAAAGAGGATGGTAAGGCAAATATTAAACTGTATACTAACAGTACTATTTTTAGATGTGTTTAACGCCCGTTTTACTATACGGCAATGAACAGTAAATGATAATTGAGAAAGGGAATTAAAGAAGGAAACGTTTCAGGCCTAAGTTTAGTGTACCTCCCCGGAATTTTCGGTTATGAGAAGACCTCAGTTATGTAATAAGTCCCTGGTCGGATTGAAACTCCAGACCTCCCGTTCACGAGCCGTGCCTTAACGACTTCGGCTATCCAAGATACTCAACAATAGATACTACGTCAGACCTTTCATAAATAAGAAATAAACAATGAACTTATGCAACAAGTAAGCTAAATAAATACATTTCTTCATGTAGGTAATATACCTTTGTAAAGGAAAGCAAAAATTCTAACCAAGACATGTGATATGTCTCAGTAACCAGTAAGACAAATAGTTCTTCCGAAAGAGAGATTCCAAAAAGATTCCCGAGTGTATAATTTTATCACAAACGTAAAAGAGTTTACGTGCAGATTGAAAAAAGGTGTTAATAAAAGATAGAACATAATTTATCCAAGTGAAATACGCCTATTTAATCAAAGAATTAAACCTAATACGCAAGGTTTTTGTAATTGAATTATTAAAGGCCTAAGAAAATACTCGAATTATCCAAGAATTTGAATTAAGAATGGAATAGGCAAGTATATAAAATGTATTCTAAGTCAAAAGAGTGTAATTTACAGAGTAAAATGCAGTATAGTAGCGACAACAGTACATAATGATGGGCCTAATGATGTTATGAGTCATTCTAACTTCGTGAGGAACCATGTATTGAGGTTGCAGGCACAAGGGCGTATGTTTTCTACGAGATTGTAAGGCTTGTTGATTTATCAGAATCTGTCTGATCCACTGTCTGTCCCTCGCTTCTCGAAAGCAGAAAAAGCGTTATCTGCCAAAATCTCAGTTTTAGAATTAGAAGTTCGCCCGTTGTCATAGAGGCTACTCCCGCCCTTCCACGTTCTATAACTCGGTGTACTCCGGAGATCTTCTATTCGAATTTTAAACAAAAATTAAGTTCGAAAAAGAACGCGATATTCATTAAGCGGACAAGGTGCTCTGAAATGGTCAAAAATTACATTTTTTGTTTTAGATACCAATATATCTCTATTATTTCCATTTTCAGAAAATATGCACTTTTGGGGGATTAAGAGGTTTTTAGGACATTCAAATGCTAGTCCGCATGCCTTTAAAGCTGTCATGCAACGTCCCTTTTTAGAACATTTTTGTATCTTTCAACAACGAACGACTATATTATGCCCAGCGAGCAGTTCAGCAATTAACAAAAGAGGCCAGGACCAAGAGAAGGCAATAAAAATGCTTCAGTAATCCAGGAATGAAGGTGCAGGTGATGACCCTGGAATGTACTGAAGGCGTCAGAATTTTAACTTTAGACTTAAAATTCAGTTTTCTCAAAACATTTTCGGATACTTATGTACCTTTTTCTCATAAAATATGAACGGTAGAGACCTGAACTTTTTATCACATACACACAACAGATAGTTAAACATTCTGAATCACAATTATAATTTTATAATGTATATTAGTGATAAATGATAATAAGAAAGCAACAACATTGCAAATTTTTCACATTTTTACTTTGCAATTAATTTTTTTTCAACTTTTAGTGAACTGATATAAATAACTAAATAATTGAGATTCAGTAGATAGCTGATTATACTAAGAACAAGCATGCAAAAGTGTAATTCCGTATTGCAAGTAGCATCAGAGAAAAAGACACATGAATTCACATGTTTTAAGAGTAAATTTTATTAGTTTTCTGCTGAATGAAATAATTTTTATGGACTCGACTACATAAGCTATCAATGCAAACCACCACTTGAAATAATTGTCATGATTTATAGAGTAATTCGTAAATAATTCAGGAAAAACCACTGAGAACTTTAAGAGTAGGTAATTTAACAAGGTGTAATTTCCATGTGTTCAGACTACTTTGTCCCCTTAAATATTTGCATAGCAAATTCTAGGAGACAAGGGAAAAGTAGGAATTTAGGAATACTTGGAATTAAAAACATTCCAATTACGCAATTTTTATTTAATTCTTATATATTTAAAAACATTCAATTATTGTATTAAAGACATTTGCGAGTGACATTTTCAAAATTTAAGGTTATAATTAACTTAACATTGGATCTTCAGTATCAATCTTCAGAAGTCAAGAGGACCTTCAGTAATATATCGGAAATGTTACTTTTATAGAGCTAGGGGTGCAATATTCACAACGCCGGAAGTCGAGAATACGCCCGACATAAACCTCGGCAGCTCTGACGCGGCAATATCTTGAGTAACTATTGTACTGACGGGCGTATCACATCAAAGTCGATGCAATTAATCAAGTCGGGCGGTCTCTGTGTTAGCCGGGTTGCATAAGGCAACGGCACACAAAGGGCCAGCCAACAATTCTGTAGCCTGAGAACATGTTCGGTGTAGCAAGCTTCCACAACAGAGGTTCGAATCTCCGACATATGATTTAATGGTTGTCTGTAAGAATGTGTGGAAATTGGACAAGGAGAGCGATAATTTTGGAATATCTTGGCAATGTGTTTGTGTGAGAAATATTCTCAGTTTTCGGTTGAAGTAATTGAAATTTTTGTTGCTGAAAATTGTTATTGCATACTGAGTTTTTACTTACTATAAATAAATTTACATTCTAAAGTAACTTTACAGAAAAGGACAGCGAAACGCATTTTTTTGCGAATATTAGGTAATCCTCCATCATATTGATCGAATATGTTGTATTACTTACAATGAAATAACTTGCATACTCTAGTTAAATGGATTCGAAGAGGAAAAGCAGAGGAATATGTCTGGAGTCATGAGAACATAAGGCGACGCGAAGACGATACGAAAAGTCTACTTAATTTTGAGTTGAACAAAGACCACTCAAGAAGTCAATCTAGAGAAGCAGAGAATATGTGAGTCTACCCTACCATACTTAAAACAACATTACAACCTCAAAAAATCTGATGTGTTGCACTCACATGTGTTTCTCCACTCTTGTACAAACTATTTTTACAAGTGCTTATTCTCCATCTACTTCATGTTAATCGAGATGTTAATCTTATTGCTAATTTTCTAGTAGGTACAAGGGAAATATGGTGGGCTTTAAGCGATAGTCAAATATTTTAAGAGCTGGTTGCTATTTGAAGCATTTCATTCTCTTTGTATGTCCAGGACATAAAAAAGAAGCAAATAAGGAATTCCCATTTGAGAAAAAGTATAAAATTGGAAAATTCAAACAAATAACAAGGAGTTGCTTCACTCTACAAAAAAGTATAGGCCGTAAATTGTGTGTTTTAACAAGTTCTACATGTTTAGTGTAGAAAAATGTTGTCTATCTCTTACGGTTTTCCAGTTATGCAAAAACCATTCAGAAAGAAGAGGCCTTTTGGAAACATTTCCAGAAAATTAAAGATATACATTTTATTTGACATGAAAGTATCTTAAATATAATTCTAATCAAAATCGTTAGAGCAATTTTTTAAAAAATCATGTTCCATGTAAAGAGTAGTCTGAGTTGGGGGATTTCCTTGAAAATCTTCGTGTCACATCTTTGAAAGATACTGAACCTAAATATCAAGTTTGATATTTATGCAACTTTTCGTTTTCGAGTTACGCTGTTCACAGACACAGACATGTTTCCAAAAATGCTTTATATGACTTAAGGGCACCTCAAAACATATTCCCGGTGAAATCTCGGTATAGAATTTTTGGGTGGAATGCAATACTTTTTTCTACTAACTACACGTAGTAGAGAAAGTAAAAATAAGAATAGTAGAACCATTTTTTGGATTTCGTGGAGCAACCAAAAATGTGTTTTCTTAAATGGAGGGGAAATATTAAATTAATAAAGCTACTCAAGATGCAATACACAAAACACTGTAAAATATTCTCTAGCTATCTTTCGGAATCATGCTTAAGGTTTAAGCTCCATGTAAAATAAATTATCGATTAGGAGGCACTTGTTTTTATAATTCATTCTCTTTTTATCATTGTTGCTCATTTTTATAATCATTGTTACAATTTGTTCTCATAAGTTAATTTTTATGTAACCGTTATAATTTATGGTAAAATATTTTTTTGTAATGTTCACTTATAACCTTTTTGTTTAAAGCCACTAAATTTATATATTCTGTCTCATCAGGCAAATAAATAAATAAATAATTAAAAAAAGAAAGTGGGTTTAGAAAGTATGTCAATTCGTTCTGTATAACTCAAGTAACCGAATGGAAAATCAAATTTAATTTATACAGGTAGGTATATAGCTTCTATAGATCTAAAAAAAGATTTCAATAGGGTAATTAAAAAAGCTTTAGAAAATATTAAATAAAAGGGAATATCCCAAGCTCCTTATTACAGTTTTACAAAATAAAGTTAGAAACTAAATTATTGTTATTTGTGGTAAACTCAGACAGGAGTGCATTATTCCCCACAAATTATAACAAGCTATATATGTACAATATTCTCACACGATATTCATAGAAAATTCAAGATATGCATTTAAATGTATGCTATTTTAATCAAAACTGTGATAGCCATTTCTGAGAGAATAAATTTCGAAAAATCTTCCATGCAAAGTGTGGTTTGGCCTGGGGGATTTTCTTGAAAATCTTCGTGTTGTATCTTTAGAAGGTACTGAACTAAATACACAAGTTTGGTGCTTATCCAACTCTTCATTTTTAAGTTATGCTGTTCATACACTCGGACCTTTTTCTAATAATACGTATAATATGTATTTCCCTTGAAATCACGGTATCAAACTTTTTGTTGGAATCCAACACCTCCTCTACCTACTATGTACGTAGAAGAGAAAGTAAACATTTGTACTTGCAACTTCATGCTAGTATGGTTCCGGTCCTAAAGGAATATTGAGGTAACTAGTTCCCAATAAGCGATACCAATGCCGCGCATATACAGTGAATGATGTCATCCAGGCTTGGTAACCGACTCGTTACTTCAGTAACCTATAACGCGATAACTAATTTCTTCGTTACTTTGGTCACCGTTATTGGGTAATCTCATTCTCCGTGGAGTAGTGGTTACCATGCTAGCCTCTAATTTCCGAGGTCGCGGCTTCAAACCCGACTTAAAAATTCTTAGCATGGCTTCCTTCGGAAGGGAAGTAAAGCCGTGTCGTAGATTTACGGCACGTAAAAGAACTTCAAGCCTGATAAAGAGGTCTCTGAGCAAAATTACCGGACTTTCACGCCCAATACAGAATGGGACGGTAAGGACCATAGTAGTTGAAGAGCGTCCATAAATAAAAAATTAAATTCAACGTTATTGCATAACTAGTTGCTTTGTATCCGTTGGTATGGTAATCATTGTTGGTTAATTAGCTACTTCGATTCATTACTTTTGTTACCGTTATTGGGTAACTAGTTACCTTTTAATTGTTACTTTGGTAACCGTTATTGGATAACTAGTTAATTTGTTAACCGTTATTGGATAACTAGTTACTTTGGTAACTGTTAATGGGTAACCAGTTACTTTGGTAACCGTTATTGGGTAACTAGTTACTTTGGTAACCGTTCTTGGGTAATTAGTTACTTTGGTAAACGTTATTGGGTAACTAGTTACCTTGTAATTGTTACTTTGGTAACCGTTACGGTAACTAGTTACTTTGGTAACCGTTTTTGGATAACTAGTTACTTTGTATTCGTTGGTTTGGTAACCGTTATTAGGTAACTAGTTTCTTTGTAATCGCTACTTGGGAAACAGTTATTGGTTAACTAGTTACTTTGGTAACCGTTAGTGGGTAACCAGTTGCTTTGTATATTCGTTATTTTGATAACGGTTTGTGCAAACTTGTTACTTTGTGATCGTTACTTTGATAACCGTTATTAGGTTAGTTACTTTGTAATCATTAGTTTTATAACCGTTATTGTGCAACCAGCTATTTTGTATTCGTTACTTTGATAACCGTTATTGGGTATCTAGTTACTTTTAACCATTAATTTGATAATCGTTATTGGGTAACTAGTTACATTGTAATAGTTACTTTGTTAACGGTTATTGGGTAACTAGTTACTTTTTAATCATTAGTTTGATAACCATTATTAGGTAACTAGTTACTTTGTTAACAGTTATTGGGTAATAGTTTGCTTTGTATTCGTTACTTTGGTAACCATTATTGGATAACTCGCTACTTTGTGTTCGTTACTTTGGCAAAAGTTTCATTAAGGTAACTAGCTACTTTTAGTTCGTTACTTCGGTGACCGTTTCATTAATTTTCTGCCTATATCTACCTCTAGTGACATAGGTTCGCCATCTGTGTGGCAACACTGCTGAGAACTGCATGGAATTGGGCTATACTAAATCTCCCTCACGTTCTTGTGCAGGTAGCTACCGGTCTTGCTAAGGGTGTATCAATAACATGTTCTCCACCCTGCCCCCCCCCCCGCTGAAAGCTGCTGACAGTTCGGTGAAAAGAATTAGCAGAGTTTGTTTCCCATCAAAGCTGTACATTTTTTCTCCCCCCACACAGCATTCAAAGCGATTGGGGTCCCAGCTCTTGACGTGGGTAGCCGATACTCTCCTGGAGAATGGGTTAAGCCACTGTACCACCCACATCATCAAAGGGGAGATCATCTCCAATGAAAAGAGGAGTGCAACAAACGATGCCTAGTGTATAAAAGCAATACCAGGAGGTACTGCTCTGGTAAATGAAACATTGTTTTCGGATTTGGTTGCCGCATTGAATGGCATTGACGTGTCTATCGAAAGGTGTGTGTGTACTCCATCGAATGCAGTTCGTCTCCACATGAAAGACATGGGAGGAGCTGGACTTCAAAGTACCATAACTGAAGTACAGTAGTTTTTTAAAAAAGCAGAATTGTTTTAAAAAAATTTGATGTGTTACACTCACATGACTTTCTCTTCTCTTGTATAAACTATTTTTACAAACTCTTATTCTCCATCTATTTCATATTCATCGAGATAAACATTTGTAGAAACGATGTTTTGACATGCAAAGAGAATTACATTTTACACATAGCGATCAGTTTTAAAAATATTTGCCTGTCGCTTAAGGCCTACTATGTTCCCTTTGTTTTGTATTTGCAAGGACAATATAGAAATACAGTAGCCTTTAAGCATAGACATATCTCTTAATTGCTGGTTGCTAGGTGCAGCACCATTCTCTTTGCCACAGATTAATACTCTTTGCATATCAAAGACCAAAAAATGAATAACAAATTCCCATTTGAGAAATTAAGTATTGACAAATTTAAGGGAATAACAATCAATATCTCGAAAATGGTTCACTCAACAAAACAAATGTATATGACATAAATTGTGTATTTTAACGCGATCTACATTTTGTGAGTAGTAAAATTTTGTCTATCTCTTATGGTTTACAAGTTATGCAAAAGTCGTTCACAATGAGGAATACTTTTGGAAACATACCAAGAAAATTCAAGATCTACATTGTATTTGTCATAAAAATATCTTAAACATATGATATTTTAATCAAAATCGTTAGAGCCATTTTTGAGAAAATTAAAATTTTCGAAAAATGTTCCATGTAAAGGGTAATCTGGGGTGGGGGGATTTTCTTGAAAACCTTCGTTTCGCATCTCTGGAAGATACTGAACCTAAATACCAAGCTTGGTGTTTATCCGACTGTTCGTTTCTGAGTTATGCTGTTCAAAGACACACACGCGGACATGTTTCCAAAAATGCTTTTTTTTTTGGATTCAGGGGGTCTCAAAACATATATTTCCGGTGAAATCTAGGTATCGAATTTTTGGGTGGAATACAATACTTCCCCTACTTGCTATACGTAGTAGAGAAAGAAAAATCTGTGTTACATTCACGTTTTTTTCTCCACCCTCTATCATTTATTAATGGGCACAAAAGCTATTTTTACGAAAATTTATTTCTCTAATTCATTTTAATCGAGACAAACCTTTGCAGAAGTAGTTACACTTCGTATTTCCTTATAGATACAAAGAGAACAGCGTTAGTCAAATGTTTAAGAACTGGAAGTTGTATGCTGGGCTTAAAATTCTATCCGTTTCCATGCAATTACGAGAAACAACTGAAAATCGACAGGACGTGACAGAATGACAAAGAATTCAACAGTTCAAACCATTAATAACGGATAGGTATCTCGGAAATGGTTAATGCCACAAGAAGGTTATTTGAAATAAATTGTGCTTTACAGAGATCTACATTTTTTGTGTAGTACGTTTTCGTCTATCGTTTAACATTTACCAGTTTTGCAAGATAATACAAAATTCCTTCTGAATGAAGAGGACTTCACGAGCTATTTCCAGAACATTCAGGATACACATTTTATTTCTCATTTAAATATATTTAATGTACGTATTTTAATCAAAATCGTTAGAGCCATTTTGATAAAATAAATAATTTCGAAAGGGTAGTTCCAGGTAGGGGATTTTATTTAAACTCTTCATGTGATATCTTTGGAAGATATTGAACTTAAATACACATTTTGAATTGAAAACAAAATGTTTAGAGCAAAGTCTGTACTACCTGTATGTGTGTGTGTGTGTGTGTTTGAACAGCATAAGTCAAAAGCAAAGATACGGATATACCACCAAACTTGGCATTTAAATTCAGCATCTTCAAGGATGAACCAGAAGATTTTCAAGAAAATCCGCTCGCCCCGCTGTATACCTACTTTTCAGTAAAACGTTTCGTTATTTTTTATTTTCTTCACTATTCATTTGCTTTCTATTAAATAACTACGATATTTTCAATAAAATTCCATGTGTTTAAGTAAGAGCTAATAAAACGTGTACTTTGAATGCTCTATGTACAGCTTATGAAACCTTCTTCATTCAGAATGCTTTTTGTATAATTTGTTTAACTGATAAACAAGAAGAGATGAACAAAATTTTATTACAAAAATGACACTGGTCAACAAAATTTAAGATTGTTAATTTAAAGGAAGTACAATGAGTGACTCTTATTGACATTTTTGGGCTGATTTTAAATCTTTTTATAGAACTGTTCCATTACCCATAGTTTTTTTAGTAATCACATGAATAATATTTCTGGTAATTATACGTTTTAATATGTGTAACACCTTAGTTGGAATTCCTTTTACGTACCTAAAATGAATGCGAAGTAGGTTTTCGACAGTACTCTGCTTGAGGAATATACCTAGTCTGCCAACATATTTGGAGTCCATTTTTCCTGGTAGCGTATTTCCATTTCAGCGACGTCTGATGAAACGCTCGTCATGTTCGTCGCTGACAGCGCCAAGGTTCTCAGGGAAGAAGTCAAGATGGCAGTTCAACATGTGTATTTTCAATCGCCTTACTGACATGTTCTCTAATCTTCAGACCTGTAGTTTCCTAGAAAGTTTATGACAATGTTTTTGAAAGAGAATCATGCAGCTCGTTCTTACATATTTAACAGGTTTTCAAGCTGTGAATCGTTCATAAGTTCTCTAATTTGAGGGCCAACAGATATTCCGTCTTTTAGTTTCGCTTCACTGATCTTTGGAAACTTAACTTTCAGGAAAAGAAATGTACTCCCATCACGATCCATTGCTTTTACAAAGTTCTTAATCATACATAATTTGATGTGTAATGGAGGCAATAAGATTTTGTCAGCACCTTCAAGTGGTTAATGAACAACATATGCCTGTCCTGGATTGAATGACTCTCTCTTTGGCCAGCATTCCTTTTTTATCATAATGATTGTTTTTATCTCTACTATCCCACATGCACAAGAAGCAGCAAAATTTTATACAGCCAAGTTGTATTCCAAGTAAGACATCTATCACTTTAAAATCTCACATATCTGCCATGAATACTCATCATACCAGAGATGCATGTTCACGTAACTCTCGTTGATACCAACTGCGTGTGCTATAGGAATGGTTGGAAACTAGTTTCCATTATGTAGCAAGACTTCTTTCAAGCTTGTTTTCGAGGAGTCAATGAACAAACGCCAATCTTCAGGACAATGTTGAACACCCAGGGACTCCATCAAAGAATCAACATTATTACAGAAAACTAGGTCCTCCTGTTTTCAAATAAGCGATCAAATTTGATAAAAGGTGTTTGTTTCACGTAAATATGTTTACATAAATATTTAGTTGCTTTATGGAGTTTGCAACACGCTTTGGGCGTCGGTTTGAATTTGTTGATTACGTAATAGTTGCTGTTCTTACGCAATATGCTGCTACGTATGAGAAGCTGATTTCAAGATGTGTTTTTGTTATTACACTCAAAGTTTTACACTATAATATTTAACTTTGTTATTAAAACTGCTTCTATATATTATTTATGTTTGAATTTGCCTCCGCTGCGTCAGTAATGTTTGTAGTCATGTATCTTAGGCAGGGTGCGGTATGACAATGATTGTAGATATCACAGAATTTAAGTTTTTAAATTCACTTCTTTTATTAATCATTGCACATTTTTATAAAGCACTACACTTTTTAAGAACTGTGAAAATCTTTAATACTTTCACTTATCGCGTATACCTCCATATTTTATGATTCACACGTAATATTTCTGTAGAGAACACATCTTCCATCTGATCACTACCAAGGTTTTCCAGCAACTGAACATTATTTCTACCGTTAAACCTGTAAGTTTCGCTATTTCAAGTCTCTGATTGGCTAATTCTGTCCAATAGAATATATGCATTTTACTTAAAGCTTTTCTTTGCTGTTGAATGGCTAATTTTAAATTGTCACAGAAATTACATTATCGTTGCTTTAATCATGAATAGTAATTTTCAATCTCTAAAACTCATTATTGCCACAAGGTTACCTCAATATTACCTCATTGTTAGCAACTTGAAACTTATTATTCTCACAATTCTTGCATTATTAAAGTGTATAATGAATTCACATAACATTATAAAAACATGTTTACAATAAAAATAAGCATTTGCAATGACTGGTTTCAAATTCAAATAATTATTACATACATATTGTTTCAAGGCGGGCTGCTATTGAATTTACATATTATATAATACAATTGAAATTATTCAGGAATTAAAATACTGCCTCAAATTCCTTTTGGCGTTGAGGGAAAGAACTTACTGTGCCGCCATCCTGCAGGAAGTGCCCAGCCTTCCAATCTTGAAGTAACTCGGCTTTACTTTTAGATACTCCAGATCACGAACCAAATCATCTAGATCCTCGTGCGCTAGAAAGTGCGGTTCGTTTATGGCAACTCCTTCCACAAAATCTGGATCACTCTGTTGTTGTCATTTACCAATGTCATCGACACTTTCAAAATCTCCAGTTACATTTCTGTCGTCTGATGGAATTCGTATGGGAAGACCTAGTCCACGAGGCACTGTTTGAATTGCTGATTCTGAAGATGGATTTTTAACAGTGTGTTTGGACTTTGAACTTATTCCAGATATATGTATTTGTCAAGCAGAAGTAGCAGTATATGATCCTTACGTTCCCGCCATATTATGGGATCCTTTTAACCATTCGGTTAATAGTGTTACACATTTGGCAAAATAGATTTCCGGAGCCTTGTAACAAGAATTGTTTTTATCGTTTACACATTTGCGAGACATACTCGTTCTAATTCACAATGCTTAAGAAAACGCACTAATAGCTGACACTGAACCTGTTAATTCACAACTGAGAACTCACAGGATTAGCTTCCTTCATTAAACAAAGCTTCTTCTCCTTTGGTAACTATACAGGACCCTTTCTGTCTGTAAAAGACCTTCCTTATCTGTTGTTGGAGCGAGAAGGGCACAGCTTTGTAAGGAGAAGTTGATTGTTGAACATTGTCATTCCTGAAGCCATGGGCAACAATCGCATAAAGTAAATGTCATCTGTTGACCTAATGAAATAGTTATTTTCCTTTAATCAGTACATTTATCGCCTATGCTAATAAACATGAAAACATTTTATTCAAATTACAGAAAATTTATGAGTGATGTAACATTTCTGGTTTCATTTTTGGATTTGGCAGATGCAAATACATAAGAATAAGCGGAAATTATTTTTTTAACATTTTCATTGTTGACCAGTGTAATTACAACTTTAGGTGAAACAAATTTTGCTCTGGCATTATTGTTTTTGAAATACTCGTAGATGCACCATTATGTTTTCCCGCGTTGATGAGTCATTGGGTATCTATAAAACATCTTACGCGATACTTCTCTTTTCCCGAATGGATTCAGTAATAATAAAAGCCTTGCGATATGTGAAAGGCTGTGTTTTGTTTTCTATATTGTATGTGCAAGCAAGACTATACCTATTGCTGACTGTCGATTATTTTTAGTCTAATATTTATCGTAATATGGAACGTGAATAAAACAAAATTTGGGTATAAATACTATAATACACAAAGGATTACGTGTAAAGGATTATGTGAAGCTACAATAGCTAGTTAGAGAATATCGTATGAAGGTGATATATCACATTGTTTTAATGGGCAAGACGAGAAAACATGAATTTGAAGTCTAATAATACTTAAAATGTAAGTGCTTATAAGGAAAACTTAAAAAAAGCAAGTACCATGGAAAACATTTGGCATAAAGTGAGTGTTTTAATGAAAGCTGTTAGTTTTTGTTCATCCTTTATAGTTTCACAGTTATATAAAATTAAATGATGAGAATAATTATTTTAGCTCCACGTATGGACGCCAATTTGAAGTACGATGTTTTTTACGTTGCTTGCTGCTACGTATGAAAAGCCGATTTGAAGTAGGAATTGTATTGTATTTCAACTGTTGGGAACCGAACTTGTAGTAGTTGCAACAGCACGTATGGTAAACAGTTTCCGTTAGCCTTCGCCCCAAATTTATTTTCAGGTGGCCTTTGCTCCAAGTTTAAAAATAATAGCTTTGTAATTTGACTGTTTCTTTAGATATTATATATATTTATGTTTCCCTCGGCTGCGTCAGTATTTATTTTAGAGACATGGATTTCTTGGCAGGGCGTGATGCGACAAGAATGTAGGTATGGTAAGTAACTCTGTCTGCAGGCAACTGAATAGATTTCAACCGTCTAAACTTGTAAATTTCTGTATTTCAAGTCTCTGATTGGCTAATAATACTCCAATAGAATACCTGCATTTAACTAAAGTTTTTTCGGGTCGTTGATTGGCTATTTTATAAACTGTCACTAAAATTATATTATTGTTACTCCTAGAATCTCAAGTAGTACTGTTAAACTTTCTTACTCATTATTGACTCAAGGTTACCTCATTGTTACCTCATTGTTAGCAACTTTTAACTTATTATTTTCACAGCTCCTACATTATTAAATTACGTAATGCATTCACATAACATTATTACACATGGATACAATAATATAAGGATATGCAATGACTGTTACATACATTTTACAAATTATTGTTACATACACATATTGTTTTAAGGCGGGCTGTTATTGAATTTACGTATTTAAATAATTAGACTGAAATTATTCAAGTGTTAAAAACAATGCCTCAATGAAAATGAATTACTATACCTGGTACTGAAGATATGCTACCATCTTAAACATAATACGCTATTTTTGAGTAAGTAAAAGCATTATTTTGATAGAGAGAATTATATAATAAAATTACATTCCTGACTTAAAAATAAAGTATGACATTTATCCAAATTATCACTTCTGGGTAGTGCTGGTCATCGAACGGGCTCGACGGTAACCTCGCATTCGGGAGGTCACGGATTGAAACCCCAGGGCCGACCAATTTGACCGAAGGGTTTTTCGCGGTTTTCCTTGGTAACTACTGGATTGGACAATTTGATCTGCGAATTTTCCTAACATCTCTACCATCACTACAATTGAGTTGCTTCTTCTTCACCGCCTTCAGCATTGGGCTGATCACTCATCCTGGATATGCTATGATCCAGAGTTTGCTTGCTCCTCGACAGACTGCTGACACAAGGTATTGGCTTGTAAATCCTTTCAAAAGAGGAGGGTAATCCGTTAAAAAAGGAGAAGAAGAAGAAGTAATTCTGAGATAGTGTATCTACAAACCACGTATTTTATTAGGCGTACCGATAGCTAAAATTTGGTTAAAACCTTCAAAAAATCCCAAAATAACTTATGTCCTAACAACACCTTCAACTTTTAGTTTCAATTACATACTACAGATTTTTATCTCAGAGCTTTCTGAAGTTTCAAGATGTGCCCAAGAGCACACGGTTTAATGGTATTTATTTCCAATGGCTTTTACTCGAATTTGACGTTTCTTACACCTTTGTGCACTAAAACGGCTAAATAAAATGTAGTTTGTAGTCAGTATTCTTCCATTCTTCAGGGAAACTAAGAGAATGAACTTACAAACCTGGCATACGCATTTTGCTACATTTTTAAGTTGCTCTATATATGAAATATCTGCGGTACTTGCAAAAAATCAAATTAAGGAACGAGTAGTACTTCTAAAAATCATTATTTGCCAAGAATAAGACATATTTTGCTGCAGCCTAATATAAGTTGATGTAATCTTGAATTAATTGCAACATACGTCTATTTTTACCTTCTCTAATGCGTATAGTAAATAGGGAAAGTATTGCATTCCACCCAAAAATTCATTACCGATACTTCACCGGAAATGCATGTTTTGAGGCCACTGAATCCAAAAGAGCATTTTTACTTTTCTACTACGTATAGTAAGTAGGGGAAGTATTGTATTCCACCCAAAAATTTGATACCGAGATTTCACCGGAAATACATGTTTTGAGACCTCCTGAATCCAAAAAAAGCATTTTTGGCACAATGTCCGTGTGTGTGTCTATATGTGTATCTGTGAACAGCATAACTCAGAAACGAACAGTCGGATAAACACCAAACTTGGCATTTATGTTCAGTATCTTCCAGAGATGAGACAAGAAGGTTTTCAAGAAAATCCCCCACCCCAGATTACTCTTTACATGGAACATTTTTCGAAAATTTTAATTTTCTCAAAACTGGCTAACGATTTTGATTAAAATGTCATATGCTTAAGATATTTTCATAACAAAGGAAATGTATATCTCAAATTTTCTGGGAATGTCTCCAGAAGTATTCTTCATTGCGAACGACGTTTGCATAACTGGTAAACCATAAGAGATAGACAAAATTTTATTACACAAAAAATGTAGATGGCGTTAAAATACACATTTTTCATATACAGTTTTTTACTTTCTCTACTACGTATTGTAAGTAGGGGAAGTATTGCATTCCACCCAAAAATTCGATACAGAGATTTCACCGGAAATACATGTTTTGAGACCCCCTGAATCCAAAAAAAGCATTTTTAGAAACATGTCCGTGTGTGTGTCTGTGTGTGTGTGTGTGTGTGTGTGTGTCTGTGAACAGCATAACTCAAAAACGAACAGTCGGATAAACACCAAACTTGGTATTTAGGTTCAGTATCTTCCAGAGATGGAACACGAAGGTTTTCAAGAAAATCCCCCCACCTCAGACTACCCTTTACATGGAACATTTTTCGAAAATTTTAATTTTCTCAAAAATGGATCTAACGATTTTGATTAAAATATCATATGTTTAAGATAATGTCATGAGAAATGAAATGTATATCTCGAATTTTCTGGGAATGTCTCCAAAAGTATTCTTCATTGTGAACGACTTTTGCATAACTGGTAAACCATAAGAGATAGACAAAATTTTACTACACAAAAAATGTAGATCGCGTTAAAATACACAACTTATGTTACATACATTTCTTTTGTTGAGTGAACCGTTTTCGAGATATTGCTTGTTATTCCCTTAAATTTTCCAATACTTATACTTTTTCTCAAATTCGTTACTCATTTTTTTTGTCCTGGATATGCAAAGAGAATGGAATGCGCCACATAACAACCAGCGTTAAAATATTTGACTATCGCTTAAAGCCTAGCAATTCATCTTGCATCTACAAGAAAATTAGCAATAAGATTAATATCTCTATATATCGATTAACATGAAGCATATGGAGAATAAGAGCTTGTAAAAATAGTTTGTACAAGAGTAGAGAAAGTCATGTGAGTGTAACACATCAGAGTTTTAGAAAAAGTTCCTTATGTGTGTCTATGAACAGCATAACTAAAAAACGAAAAGTCGGATAAATATTAAACTTGGTATTTAGGATCAGTATCTTTGAAAGATACGACAGGTAGATTTTCTAGAAAATACGTCATCCCTGACATGCAAAATGTTTCAAAATGACTCCTAACGATTTTGATTAAAATACTATGTTTAAAATATTTTCATTGCACATGCAATATATAGCTTGAATTTTTTTGGAAAGCCATCTTCATTCTGAGTGACTTTCGCATAACTGATAAACCGTAAGAGATAGACTAAGTTTTACTAGACGTAATTGGAGATCCCGTTAAAATACACAATTTATGTTCTAGACATGTTTTTGTGGAGTGAACTCTTTCCGAGATATTCCTTGTTATTTGTTTTTTATTTTCAAATACCTATGCTTTTTCTCAAGTGGCAATTCGTTATTTTTTATTTTTTTATGTCCTGGACATGCAACGAGAGTGGAATGCAACCAGCTCTTAAAATATTTGACTATCGCTTAAAGCCTACCTTATTCACCTTGCATCTACAAGAAAATTAGCAATAAGATTAACATCTCGATTAACATGAAGTATATGGAAAATAAGCGTTTGTATAAATAGTTGTACAAGAGTAGAGAAAGTCCTGTGGGTGTAGCACATCAGATGTTTACTGTTTAATTTGTGTAACTTTAACTTCTACGATCATATCAGTGGTAATATTGGCTTCATAAATAGCTGATGGTGTTGGTCTTTTTAGCCGCTGAACTTAGGGTTCCCTACGCTGATTTTTAATACTGTTTTATTTTTTAATTTTAAACACATTCTTGCCAACTTCTTAGCTTATACTTTTGGACTCTACGGAGGATAGGGAATGATTCTGCTTATAGAAAAATTCCAGCCACGAATCGAACCGGATCTCTGGGTTGGGAGATCAGAACGTTGACCAGTCGAACAAGAGGCAGCCATAAATCTTTGTTTCAGTAAAATTTTAGAAATATACTATAATGCCAGTGGGCTTTAAGCGAAATATGGTGGTTACAAACTTGCGGCTTGGTATTGCAAGCAATGCTGTTTATAAGAAATTTTGTTTATTTTGGATATTACTTTCTCTACTACGTATAGTAAGTAGGGGAAGTATTGCATTCCACCCAAAAATTCGATACCGAGATTTCACCGGAAATACATGCTTTGAGATCCCCTGAATCCAAAAAAAGATTTTTTCGGTTTTACGAAATGAAGTACTTCGTCTTCATTTTGCAACGACTAAGGATTCTTATGACACTTTACATAAATCTGAATATTGCTGCTATCTGCGCACACGCACAAGAGAAAGGTTCGTTCTTTTCTTTGATGTATACTTCATTGAAAACTTTGGCCACTATTCCTGTTTGGTCTCCATTTTCGACACCAAAAGTATGTTTGCTGAAAGTGTGCACTTAGAGCGCAGTTCTTCAAAGCCCAGTAAACAGTTTCTTGGAGTATGACGTGCAGTGCCTCCACGAAAACACGGAAATGTAATATGTACAAAAAGTACCCTGCACAAGATAAAGCGCAAGACTTGCGGAAATAATAATTCCTCTTTCACACTAGCTGCGTGTAAACAGCAAGTTGGAAAGTTGAATAAAAATGCCATGCCATGGTCGCTACATACACAGAACCTCAAGCGGTAACTTTATGGCCCGCATTCGGGAAGTCGCGTGTTCAAATCCCTACCAAATCTCTGACTGGTGTTTTCCGTAGTTTCCCACACTTGCCAAGGTAAACCTAAGATTAGATATTTAATACCACCACCCAAGGTTCCACCTTAAGTCTAAAATAATAGTAAAAATAGATGGTGATACCGAATACTGCCATCTGTTTACAAATAATGGTAGTAGTTATACTAGACGTCACCCTAACACCATCTAATCGGCACGTGAAGAAGCAGAGAATGCAGTTCCTATGCACTAAGGGTGTGGACACGTGTCGAAGCTGCCAATTGCCCGCCACAGAAACAGAGGTTCAGTTGTTATGCACTAAGGTCTGTGTGGACACGTGTCGAAGCTCATGTGCCCGTAACAGATGCAGAGGTTCAGTTGCTATGCACTATGGTCTGTGTGGACACGCGTCGAAGCTCATTTGCTCATCACAGATGCAGAGGTTCAGTTGTTATGCACTAAGGTCTGTGTGGACACGTGTCGAAGCTCATCTGCTCGTCACAGATGCAGAGGTTCAGTTGTTATGTACTATGGTCTGTGTGGACACGTGTCGAAGCTGTCATCTGCTCGTTACAGATGCAGAGGTTCAGTCGTTATGTACTATGGTCTGTGTGGACACGTGTCGAAGCTGTCATCTGCTCGTTACAGATGCAGAGGTTCAGTTGTTATGCACTAAGGTCTGTGTGGACACGTGTCGAAGCTCACCTGCTCGTCACAGATGCAGAGGTTCAGCTGTTATGTACTATGGTCTGTGTGGACATGTGTCGAAGCTGTCATCTGCTCGTTACAGATGCAGAGGTTCAGCTGTTATGTACTATGGTCTGTGTGGACACGTGTCGAAGCTGTCATCTGCTCGTTACAGATGCAGAGGTTCAGTTGTTATGCACTAAGGTCTGTGTGGACACTTGTCGAAGCTCATCTGCTCGTCACAGATGCAGAGGTTCAGTTGTTATGTACTATGGTCTGTGTGGACACGTGTCGAAGCTCATCTGCCCGTAACAGATGCAGAGGTTCAGCTGTTATGTACTATGGTCTGTGTGGACACGTGTCGAAGCTGTCATCTGCTCGTTACAGATGCAGAGGTTCAGTTGTTATGTACTATGGTCTGCGTGGACACGTGCAAGCTCATCTGCTCGTCACAGATGCAGAGGTTCAGTTGTTATGTACTATGGTCTGTGTGGACACGTGTCGAAGCTGTCATCTGCTCGTCACAGATGCAGAGGTTCAATTGTTATGTACTATGGTCTGTGTGGACACGTGTCGAAGCTCACCTGCTCGTTACAGATGCAGAGGTTCAGTTGTTATGTACTATGGTCTGTGTGGACACGTGTCGAAGCTGTTATCTGCTCGTTACAGATGCAGAGGTACAGTTGCTATGCACTATGGTCTGTGTGGACACGTGTCGAAGCTCACCTGCTCGTCACAGATGCAGAGGTTCAGTTGTTGTGTACTATGGTCTGTGTGGACACGTGTCGAAGCTGTCATCTGCTCGTTACAGATGCAGAGGTTCAGTCGTTATGTACTATGGTCTGTGTGGCCACGTGTCGAAGCTGTCATCTGCTCGTTACAGATGCAGAGGTTCAGTTGTTATGCACTAAGGTCTGTGTGGACACGTGTCGAAGTTCACCTGCTCGTCACAGATGCAGAGGTTCAGCTGTTATGTACTATGGTCTGTGTGGACACGTGTCGAAGCTGTCATCTGCTCGTTACAGATGCAGAGGTTCAGCTGTTATGTACTATGGTCTGTGTGGACACGTGTCGAAGCTGTCATCTGCTCGTTACAGATGCAGAGGTTCAGTTGTTATGCACTAAGGTCTGTGTGGACACTTGTCGAAGCTCATCTGCTCGTCACAGATGCAGAGGTTCAGTTGTTATGTACTATGGTCTGTGTGGACACGTGTCGAAGCTCATCTGCCCGTAACAGATGCAGAGGTTCAGCTGTTATGTACTATGGTCTGTGTGGACACGTGTCGAAGCTGTCATCTGCTCGTTACAGATGCAGAGGTTCAGTTGTTATGTACTATGGTCTGCGTGGACACGTGCAAGCTCATCTTCTCGTCACAGATGCAGAGGTTCAGTTGTTATGTACTATGGTCTGTGTGGACACGTGTCGAAGCTGTCATCTGCTCGTCACAGATGCAGAGGTTCAATTGTTATGTACTATGGTCTGTGTGGACACGTGTCGAAGCTCACCTGCTCGTTACAGATGCAGAGGTTCAGTTGTTATGTACTATGGTCTGTGTGGACACGTGTCGAAGCTGTTATCTGCTCGTTACAGATGCAGAGGTACAGTTGCTATGCACTATGGTCTGTGTGGACACGTGTCGAAGCTCACCTGCTCGTCACAGATGCAGAGGTTCAGTTGCTGTGTACTATGGTCTGTGTGGACACGTGTCGAAGCTGTTATCTGCTCGTTACAGATGCAGAGGTACAGTTGCTATGCACTATGGTCTGTGTGGACACGTGTCGAAGCTGTCATCTGCTCGTTACAAATGCAGAGGTACAGTTGCTATGCACTATGGTCTGTGTAGACACGTGTCGAAGCTGTCATCTGCCCGTAACAGATGCAGAGGTACAGTTGCTATGTACTATGATCTGTGTGGACACGTGCTGAAGCTGTCATCTGCCCGTAACAGATGCAGAGGTACAGTTGCTATGTACTATGGTCTGTGTGGACACGTGTTGAAGCTGTCATCTGCCCGTAACAGATGCAGAGGTACAGTTGCTATGCACTATGGTCTGTGTGGACACGTGTTGAAGCTGTCATCTGCCCGTAACAGATGCAGAGGTACAGTTACTATGTACTATGGTCTGTGTGGACACGTGTTGAAGCTGTCATCTGCCCGTAACAGATGCAGAGGTACAGTTGCTATGCACTATGGGTTGTGTGGACACGTGTCGAAGCTGTCATCTGCCCGTAACAGATGCAGAGGTACAGTTGCTATGGACTATGGTATGTGTGGACACGTGTCGAAGCTGTCATCTGCCCGTAACAGATGCAGAGGTACAGTTGCTATGCACTATGGTCTGTGTGGACACGTGTCGAAGCTGTCATCTTCTCGTAACAGATGCAGAGGTACAGTTGCTATGTACTATGGTCTGTGTGGACACGTGTCGAAGCTGTCAACTGCCCGTAACAGATGCAGAGGCACAGTTGCTATGCACTATGGTCCGTATGAACACGTGTCGAAGCTGTCATCTGTTCGTTACAGATGCAGAGGTACAGTTGCTATGCAATAAAGTCTGTGTGGACACGTGACGAAGCAAGCTAGCGTGATAAACGTATGAGACCTAGAAGGCTTACGTCCACCACACACCGAGCCACCAGGTATCTCCTAAGAAATCTGTCACGATATGTCCAAGTACTTAATGAGAAAGGAAGAGAGAAACCCGTATCTTTGGTTCTCTGTGTCTGTACTATCATTTGAACTACCATGGCGAGATGTTCTTACGTGTACTAAACCTTCTCATACGATTTATTTCTTTTAGAAGATTAACGCCCGTTCTTCTTCGTGATATTGCTAGAAGTATATTTCCGAGGTATCCAAATAAGTTTTAAAAATCTGATGTGTTACTCTCACATGACTTTCTCTACTCTTGTACAAAATATTTTTACAAACTCTTATTCTCCATCTATTTCATATTCATCGAAATAAACCTTTGCAGAAACGATCTTTTGACATGCAAAAAGAATTACATTTTACACATAGGGACCAGTTCTAAAAATATTGGACTATCGCTTAAGGCCTACTATGTTCCCCTTGTTTTGTATTTCCAAGGGGAAAATAGAAACATATCTCTTAATAGCTGGTTGCTATGTGCAACACCATTTTCTTTGCCACAGATTAACACTCTTTGCATATCAAAGACAAAAAATGAATAACGAATTCCGAATTTATCCAACTGTTTGTTCCTGAGTTATGCTGTTCACAGACACACACGGACATATTTCCAAAAGTGTTTTTTTTTGGATTCAGGGGGTTTCAAAACGTATATTTCCGGTGAAATCTCGGTATGGAATTTTTGGGTGAAATACAATACTTCCCCTACTTACTATACGTAGTAGAGAAAGTAAAAATACTGTTCCTTTAAAGTTTTTTAATTTTAATAGCTTTACTTATTGTTTGTATAACCCCAGATCTGAAATGTATTCCTTTCTATCAGGCGGTGATTGCTACATAAAACACTAACTTTTGACGCTTTGCAGATTTATTGGCTATTTTTTCTTTGGATGATATTAAACGCAAGTATATGCGGTAATTTAAAGTCTACGGCATTTAAATCTACCTGGCTACTCCTCTAAACACGATGAGAAATGGCAACACACAACTTGAGAGGTGAACGTTTATAGGAGCTTCTACGCAATCGCAACTGGTATGAGTAATTACCTAATGGTTTTCCCGCACTGTTTCCATACTGTCACATAGTTTTACGTTAATGCCACTAAAGTGGTAGCAGTGGCAGTGGTAGTGGTAGAAGTTAAGAATCACTGTAGCAGAAGTAAAGTCTGTTCCTTACAATGTTGCCCTGTATCTGTTAAAGGGCATGCTCACTAATCACCTCTCGTTGGCTACCGTGTAGAATAGGTTGTTATGCGATACAAAATAGTTCCTTATTTAACATGATCATTTAACTTAATATATTTGAAGATAAGTATCAAATTTATATTTACATAACCTTTGAATTAATTACATTACGCAACAAATTAATGCATCTGGAATGCACGTACAAAGAGCGGCAAAGAACATTTCAATGCACCTCGCGTTTATGTCACATTATTTATCGTTGTACGTGGCCTTGCGAAGCCGTAGCCATATCATTGTTTGCTTTAGGCCACGATGCAAGGGTGCGCCACTCCTTCTGCTAAACAGTAACACCAATGGCCACGACAAATTTTACAAGATGGCGTGGAAACGAAATATATGTTTACGCTCTCGATCGTATTGGCTAAAAGAGAAAGAGGTAGAGTGAGCGCATTCAGAGGTCTCATACACACCTCTTATCGTGATTGGTAGCCCATATCTTATCTGCTAGTGCAGCACACGCCTTTGAAGGAGCTAAAAACTAAGGGGAAAACTTGCTGAGCGCTCAGACAAGCGAAATGTAGAATGTGTAGTGTGAGAAGGCTTTCAGGGGGTGCAAATTAAAGCTTGAATTTTATTCATTAAATACATAGCAAGGCAGCACTTTATAACAAAATATAAACAGAACTTTATTCTCACATTGATATTAATACTTGCTGCTGCATAGAAGCAAACATAATAAAAAAACAAAGCAGCATGTTTTCCCTCTAATTCAAACTATAATTGGTTAATATACCTTTACTAATAT
Source organism: Deroplatys truncata (assembly GCA_030765065.1). NCBI lineage: Eukaryota > Metazoa > Arthropoda > Insecta > Mantodea > Mantidae > Deroplatys > Deroplatys truncata. Next base: position 39,866,528 of record CM060987.1, on the reverse strand, counting down.
ATGCATGTCATATTCGGTAAACCATATAGATATACATATTGTTCTCCAGTTTCTAAACATGATCAATTATAACAAAAGAATAATTTGCATTTTGTAAACGAATATAATCATTTGCGGATGTTTTACGGGGAGTGCCCACTTTCTGACGAGTATGTAGACTGTCTTCCCCACTTTCCTGGAATATTTTTATCCAGTAATTTACTATGAAAACACTTTTATACACTGCCGTTGCAATTGCTGTAACGGTGCGACTAGCCTCCCACATACCCACGATGCGTCCACGACTAATTTTGCTAGTATACGACATGGCTGGTTTTGAGACAAAAACCATGTTTTGGTTTCAATAACACCAGAAAAAGCAAATGAATCAACTTCTACTCTTTTCTCCCTTATTGCTGTGTTATCAAGCCACCACGCTCTGCGATAGGTAAGGTGAAAGACACACCTCTAAAGACCCCAGATGACGATACAAAACCCGCCGAAGATTTTTTGGTGCTGTTTGTGCATATTTAACAAATAGATGAGAGGGTCTTTCGGTTTAAACCTGCCTCTCAGAATGACGAAGGCATGTGCGTATATGACAATGTTATCTTATTATTGTCTATCCTAGAACCACGGAAAAGGGGAAGGAAACGCAGCGCGGAAGAATACATGTCTGTTGGGTAAGGTTATAAGAAACAGGGTTTAGGTAACATGCAGTTGTGAGGAAATTTTTCCTGGTTTCTCCACACCATCCATAATCTCAGCTACAACTTAATTTGCAAATTACTTCTTTCTTGCAGTGACAGGAGCACTTAATCAGGTACACAACAAATATCTCCCGGAAAAAAAAGCTTCCTTACTTCAGACAAGTTGGGTATTAATATTATTATTATTATTATTATTATTATTATTATTATTATTTATTGTTATTGTTGTTGTTAGGAGGGGCTGCAGTTGTTCCAAATTGTTCATAATCATACATAACTGTTATGCAGCAGATGACATTTCACATTTGTCGTCTTCCTTGGCCTAGGGGTACCATTCAAGACTCGGGTTCTTGTGGTAGCGGGTTCAAACCCGGCAGAGGGCGATAGATTTTTTCGGGCGTAAAAATCCTTAGCATGGCTTCCTTCGGAAGGGAAGTAAAGCCGCTGGTCCCGTGTCGTAGATTTACGACACGTAAAGGAACCTCAAGTCTGATAAAGAGGCCTCTGAGCAAAATTTCCGCTCTTTCACGCCCAACATAGAATAAGACTCTGGACCATAGTAGTTACGGAACCCCCATAAATAAAACTCAATTTAATTTATTTCACATCTTTGGGCTGTCTGAGTAAAATTTTATGAACACCCAAGATGTATATGCAGTGTTTCTATCTATTAGAACATTAGATGAACTTCTGACGGCGGCTTGTTCATATATGGTAAGCAAAAATACATGAAGTCTCCCTTTTTATCATATGAGCATTTGAAATTAATTTAAAACGTTTTAAAAACTCCGTTTCTGTTAGTTTACAACAAACTGCTATAGGTCTAATGATACAGAAATTTACAATGTTTGAAAATTTCATGTTCTCACCGGCGAAATGATGTCATTCATTTTAGTATATAGATACGGGCCGTGTTAAATAATAAAGGAGAGGTCCGGGGCTACAGGGCAGCTCCACGAGCAGAAGAAGCACAAGAATAAAACTCGCCCGAGGGCAAACACCTGGCCACGGTGTATAAGGTGGCACAAGCCCATGTAGCGACAATGACTTCTCTTTTGCCACCATTTCCTGGTTACGGATACAAAGAACTGAAAAATTCGCCCTTTTTCTAAGGAGAAAAATGTATACTTTTGTTCACCGTTAAAAAAACACAGGAGTCGTGTATGATCTCCTGAACTTTTACGATTCTTATGCACCTTCCATTATTTATTTGTTGTTTTTAACTTGTTCTCCGTTTGCTTAAGGTAGACGAAGCTTCAATCTAACAATGCGATAAGAAGATATAAATGAAATATATGTCTTCCCCCCCCGAAGAGAAAAGATAGAGTGCACGTGTGGGTATAAATATGACTAATGTAAACTTAACGCTATAAATGTCTTACATGCACATAACTTACTTAACCCCTCGTTTATTCTTATAAAGTTTCTACAAACGATTCTTGCAAAAGTTTGTTATTCCATCTATTTTATGTTAATTACTATAAAGTTTGCTTTATTTCATTGCATATTTCGTTATAAGTATAAAGGAGATAGTAATTTAATTGTTTACTAACTTGTCAATATAATACTGACCTTAAAATTCTATGCCCTTTCCATGATATCCCGAGAAACAGCGAAGGTTGATAGTAGTCAAAGAATAACAAAATTATTAAAACAATTCGCGCCAATAAGAACTGATAGCTCGGAAAGTCTGACACAAAAGTATCTTAAATTGTGTTTTAAAGAGATCTAGTTTTTTTCTGTCTCTTGCCCATTATACAAAATTCCTTCCGATTAGAGAGGATTTCATATGCTATTCTCTGAAAATTCATATGTATTTTGTTTACCATGCAAATATTTTAAATATATGATATTTAAACAAAATCAATGCAGCAATTTTTGACAAAAAATTATAGAAAAAATGTTCCATGTATAGGGTAGTTTGGTATAGGGGGATTTCTTTGAAAATGTTCATGTCGCTTCTTTGAAAGATACTGTTACACAAAATTATAGAAAATAAAGAGAACTTCACGGGCTATTTCCAGAAAATTCAAGATATACATCAGGTTAAAATCCGGCGGAGGACGATGGGTTTTTTTCGGCCGTAAAAATCCTTAGCATGGCTTACTTCGGAAGGGAAGTATAGCCTGTGGTCCCGTGTCGTAGATTTACGGCACGTAAAAGAACCTCAAGCCTGATAGAGGCCTCTGAGCAAAATTACCAGTCATTCACGCCCAGTATAGAATGGGACACTAAGGACCATAGTAGTTAAAGAGTGTCCATAAGTAAAACTCAATTTAATTTTGTGCAAACATTTGAAATGTATGGTATTTTAAACAAAGTTATTGTAGGCTTTCTGAGAAAATACAAAATATTGAAAATAAATCTTCCATGTAAAGGGTAGTTGTATGTTCTGTTGGTGCCATTTCTTTGAAAGATACAGTTATACAAAATTCCTCCCCAATAAAGCGGACTTAATAGGACATTCCCAGAAAATTCAATACATACTTTTATTTGCTATGTAAATATTTTAAATATCTGGTATTTTAATCTAAATCATTGGAGCCTTTTTGAGAAAATAAAAACTATAGATAAAATGTTCCACGTACTTGGTGTAGGGGGATTTTCTTGAAAATATTAGTGTTGCTTCTATGAAAGTTACTGTACTTAAATACCAAGATTGGTATTTATCCAAAATGTAGAGTTACGCTGTTTACACACTCGCACATATTTTCTAAAAATGCTTTTTTGGATTTAGGGGCCTCAAAACAGGCATTTCCGCTATAATCTCGACATAGAATTTTTGAGCAGAATATAGTTCCTCACCTACTACCTAGGTATGTGACAGATAAAGTAAAAATGCATAAAGCAGATTTTTAAACAACTTAAGCGTTGGTATGATTCAGAAACGTAGAAGATTATGGTTTTTATTGCTGTACTAGAATCCTTTCGCATATGACAAATATGGTCATAACCATCTAAATGATAATGAACATGTAGAGCATTAGGTTTATCACTGCCCTCCAACAGATGATGAATGAATCACATGTATACATAGAGCGCGGTTTTGGTTCGGGCGGCCAAAAGGCGACGAGCACCGTATTGTATTGAAAAGAACCACCAAGCGTGAACAAGTTACCGTATTCCAAAGTGGTGGGCCACACAAATGGGATTCTTTCCATAACACTACTCGTGCCTTGACACTAGTTCATGGAATCTTTACGAATAATTTGCTAAATTATATAAGATATCCCCCTCGCGCGTATGAACAGGAAAACTTAAGAACGAAAAGTCGAATAAATACCAAACTTGTTTATTTAAGTTCCCATCTTGCGACACGAAGATTTTCAAGAAAATCCCCCCACACCAAACTATCCTTTAGATGACAGTTTTTTATGTTTTTATTCTCTCAAAAATAGCACTAACGATTTTGATTAACATACCTATATCTTAAAGATATTTACATGGAAAAGTAAAATGAAAGCATATCTTGAGTTTTCTGGGACTAGCGTGTGAATTATACAGGGTGAGCAAAAAACTACGAACCGGCTATGCGGTGTTTCTCCTGTTCGTGTCCTCGGCGCTCGTTACCGTCTGCCGCTATCATAGCAAGGCGTGGATGAAACCATCGCCCTGGATGCGGACAGGAAAAACGCCGCGCAGCCAAATCGCAGTTTTTTGGCTCACCCTGTAGGAATGGGAATCCAGACAGGTAGTTATGCTACTTTTGCACTACAAGAGCGAAGCGTCTGAATATTATCGGATCGAGAGCTGTAGCGCGTTCCGTTCCAGCCGATAGTGAACTGGCTTTACCTGCCGTCCCGACTTCACACGTCTCGGGTCACATCCCTGGCCAATAGCGAGCTGGATTTACCTTTCGTCTGGATTATCATCTCTGCTGTGCAGTGCATACGGAAATAGTTTTGTATAAATGGTAAATAATAAGGGACAGGTGAAAAATTGCTATACAGAAAATGTAGAACTATATAAAAAAACAATTATTTTAAATAACGTTTTTGTGGCATTCACCATTTCCAAAATATCGTTTTTATGTTTGAATTTTTCAATGCTGGTCTTTATTTACGGTGCTGTTGCTATTGAAGTTGTTTCTCGCGATATCATAAAGTATAGAATTTCAAGGTCAGCCTATAGCAATACGCTTTTAAATATGTGACTGTCGATTCGACTTCCCCTATTCCCCTTGCACTTACAATGAAATATTTCTATAGACGTTTATCTCCATTGAAAAAAAATCTGGTGTGTTACACTCACATGACTTTCTCTACTCTTGTACAAACTATTTTTACAAACGCTTATTCTCCATATCCTTCATGTTAATCGAGATATCGAGATGCTAATTTTCTTGTAGATGCAAGGGGAATTGGTAGGCTTTAAGCTATAGTCAAATATTTTAAGAGCTGGTTGCTACTTCGAGTATTCCATTCTCTTTGCATTACCAGGACCAAAAACATTTCCATTTCAGAAAAAGTATAAGTATCGGAAAATTTAAGGGAATAACAAGCAATATCTCGAGAATGGTTCACTCAACATAAATGCATATGACATAAATTGTGTATTGTAATGCGATCTACATTTTTTGTGCAGTAAAATTTTGTCTATCTCTTAAGGTTTACCAGTTATGCAAAAGTCGTTCACAATTAAGAATACCTTTGGAGACATTCTCAGAAAATTCGAGATATACATTTCAATTGCCATGAAAAGATCTTAAACATACGATATTTTAATTAAAATCGTTAGTGCCAGTTTTGAGAAAATTAAACTTTTCGAAAAATGTTCCATGTAAAGGGTAATATGGTGTGGGGATTTTCTTGAAAACCTTCGTGTCGCATCCCTGGAAGATACTGAACCTAAATACCAAGTTTGGTGTTTATCCGACTGTTCGTTTCTGGATTATGCTGTTCACAGACACACAGACACACACGGACATGTTTCCAAAATGGCTTTTTTGGGATTCAGGGGGTCTCAAAACATGTATTTACGGTGAAATATCGTAATGGAATTTTTGGGTGAAATACAATACTTCCCCTACTTACTGTACGTAGTAGAGAATGTAAAAATATATAAATATAAACGACAGTGGACAGAGAAAGAGATGTGAATGTAACATAATATTTATAAGAGGTGCATAAAGTCTGAAAAAATTCAATAGCTCACTAACTTGATACATACCACAAGCAAAATTAACAATTCTCTGCTGATGCTTTTATGTGAGAGCTTTTATACGAGACGTCTGTGTTTCAAAGTAGTGTAATAAAATGTACATCAGTGAAATTAAAAGCGGCTGGTCCCTTGAGCAGCTAACTTTTTTCAAAGTCCCTACGAGTGAGCGCGCGGTCCACAACCGTCAATTTCTGTGCGCTGCTTTGGCCAGGTCTTTAATACAAGCCACAAGGCACTGATTTGGGCTATCTCTATACAGTTGTTGACTTGGAGCAGTAGTTAAAATACTCCATAGTGGGTTATCTTTTATTTCTTACAGCTCGTTTTAGTGGGTTATAGTTAAATAATATTGCTTGTGTTACCTCATTTTACTTACAAATATAATTAAAATAATAATGATAAAATTTGTGGTTACTAAATTAAATTGTCCGACTATTTTTTTTATTTATGGACGTTCTTTAACTACTATGGTCCTTAGCGTCCCATTCTATATTGGGCGTGAAAGACCGGTATTTTAGCTCAGAGGCCTCTTTATCAGGCTTGAGTTTCTTTTACGTGCCGTAAATCTACGACACGGGACCACCGGCTTTACTTCCCTTCCGAAGGAAGCCATGCCAAGGATTTTTACACCCGAAAAAATCCATCACCCTCCGTCGGGTTTGAATCCGCGACCTCAGGAACTAGAGGCTAACATGGTAACCACTACACCACGGAGGACGACTTGTCTGAGCATGAAACCTCCTTCCGACTGATAAATTAATCATGATTGCCATCTACCGGTATGATGGAATACTAAATCAACATATTAAAATTTTACTCGTGTATTTAAAATGAAAGGGGAAAGAGTTGATTATCTCCATGAAGAGTTGAACTTAAAACTTCAGAAACAGTAAGCTAACTCTGCCACTGAGCTAAGAGTACTGCAGTAACCGTAGCTTTAGTCACAATGCACTGGAGAACCATAAATCAATAAAGTGTGTTTTGGTTACAAATTTTCAGTGTTGAAACACTCTGAATCATCTATTTGAAATCCCGTATACGAATTATTTTCTCGGAAAACTTTTGTGATTATAGTTGTGTTCCCCATTATAACTACTACAAGAATATACACAGTCTTGTAAACGAAACCTCACGGAAGCACCTGATTTAAACCAGTTTTGTATTGACCGAGTTACATGGAACTATATGGAAAATTTTCGCATCATTTGCTAAAAAACTTCATCAATACTTCAAGAGTATTGATGTAATTAATTTCATAGTTCCTATATTTATCTTGGAGATAAAGCATCAATGAGAGTTTCAATAGAATAAATCAATAAATGAGGATTTTTGAAAACACATTAGCTGCGTTCCATCTATAACAAAAACAGTATTTACAGAAGCTCTTTTAAAAAGTAGTCCCTTATTTAATATAAAGGAAAGAAATGGTATGGCAATCTTCTGTTTGGAAACGTTGTACAATGAAGTGCCTTTCTTCAGTTGTTTTCTTTTCTTTGCTAGATATCTATCTTCGATCAGTGCTTTGTTAAGCCATGCACCTTTTCAAGTTCGTGTCCATTGTTCACTCCTCTTTTTTATACTAGCGATCTGTTCCATTATGTTATTCCGTTGTCATATTTTATTTCACAACTTTGCATTTACTCTTCATATGGTGAACGAACACCAGGCGTTTAAGCAATATAATAGCAGCAGCAGACTAAAATATGAAGCCACGTTTGTTCCAGCAGACACAAAGAGATACTGATGTGTCACTGCTTCTTTCAAGTGCTGAATTTAGTAAAAAGCAACACCAGGAAGCACAGACTAAGTAGGGAAAGCTATTTTGTCCAATCGATTTAAAGGGAGAATAGAAGCCCCATCATCAATGTTAAATTTGCTAAATTTATGACCCATTATCTCGGAAAAATTTCACATAGACTAATTGTTTTAAAGAATCGAGATGAAGCCCTTCTAAGTTCACCGATCCACTTTGTATATTATGGAAGATATTTTTACTTTCTCTACTACGTATAGTAAGTAGGGGAAGTATTGTATTCCACCCAAAAATTCGATACCGAGATTTTACCGGAAATACATGTTTTGAGACCCCCTGAATCCAAAAAAAGCATTTTTGGAAACATGTCCGTGTGTGTGTCTGTGTGTGTGTGACTATGAACAGCATAACTCAGAAACGAACAGTCGGATAAACACCAAACTTGGTATTTAGGTTCAGTATCTTCCAGAGATGCGACACGAATGTTTTCAAGAAAATCCCCCACCCCAAATTAGCCTTTACATGGAACATTTTTCGAAAATTTTAATTTTCTCAAAAATAGCTCTAACGATTTTGATTAAAATATCACATGTTTAAGATATTTTAATGACAAATGAAATGTATATCTCGAATTTTCTGGGAATGTCTCCAAAAGTATTCTTAATTGTGAACGCATTTTGCATAACTGGTAAACAATAAGAGATAGACAAACGTTTACTACACAAAAAATGTAGATAGTGCTAAAATACAGAATTAATGTTATATACATTTTTTTTATTGAGTGAACCATTTTCGAGATATTGCTTTCTTTCCCTTAACTTTTCCAATACTTACACTTTTTCTCAAATTTGTTATTCATTTTTTATGTCCTGGTAATGCAAAGAGAATGGAATACTCCACATAGCAACCAGCTGTTAAAATATTTGACTATAGCTTAAAGCCTACCAATTCCCCTTGCATCTACAAGAAAATTAGCAATAAGATTAACATCTGGATTAACATGAAGCATATGGAGAATAAGCGTTTATAAAAATAGTTTGTACAAGAATAGAGAAAGTCATGTGAGTGTAACACATCAGATTTTTTATCTCAATTATACCATTCTTTGATTAAAATTTCACAGCGATTATGTTTTTTTTTAAAAATAACTGAACACCTTATTAACGCCAAACTAAATCCACAGCAACACTTATTAGGTTGTTTTTATTATCCTAAAGTGCGGTTTAGCGTCTTTAGTAGATTCTGAGAAAACAGGGCATTTATACCAGAAAATGTCATTCACAGATAAAGCTGTTCAAAGCAGACATGCAGAAAGTAAACGCGGAAATATTTAGAAATAAAGAAACCACATGGTTTAACCACATAGAAGCGGCTTTACTTACCGAACAATATTACCGATTTGTAGGGCAAAATTTCTCTATGTTTACCTGTCTGCACCAAAGCGTGTAGGATTTACTGTTCTTTTCTGTGGTGCAGAATTAACAGTACACAACCCTTGCTTAAAGTTAATCGCCTGTTTCAAAAGTCAATGATTTATATTATGAAATGTTTCGGAGTAATGAATTCTCGCAGTCTTAACAGAATGGTATTCATGATGAGTCTTAGCATTTGGATTTTTACATTCAAAACACAAAAATGTATGTTTACTTTTTACTGATTACCTATGAGCAGTAGAACAAGCAGAGACAATCGTATAATTTTAAACAAAGCGCAAAGGTAGTATTTTTTATTTTGTCTACTACGTATAGTAAGTAGGGGAAGTATTGCATTCCATCCAAAAATTCAATACCAAGATTTCACCGGAACTACATGTTTTGGTGTGCCCTGAATCCAAATAAAGAATTTTTGGAAACATATCCGTGTGTGTATGTGTGTGTCTGTCTGGCTGTCTGCATTTGAACAGAATGACTCAAAAACGAAAAGTCGGATAAATACCAAACTTGGTATTTGAGTTAAGTATCTTCCAGGGATGCGAAACTAAGATTTTCAAGAAAGTTCCTCCATTTCAGACTACCTTTTACATGGAACATTTTTCCAAAATTGTAACCTCAAACATCGCTATAACAATTTTGATTAAAATATTATATGTTTAAGATATTTTTATGGAAAGTGAAATGTATATCTTGAATTTTCTGGGAATGTCGCCAAAAGCCCTCTGCATTCTGAATGACCTTTGTATAACTGGTAAATCGTAAGAGAGAGAAAAAATTTTACTACACAAAAAATGTAGATCTCGTTAAAAAGCACAACTTGTCATGTAAACTTTTTTTTTGGCGAGTGACCCATTTCCCAGATATCCCTTATAATCTTTCTCAAATAGGAATTCGTTATTTGTTTTTTTATGTCCTGGACATGCAAAGAGAATGGAATGCTCTACATAGCAACCAGCTCTTAAACGATTTGACTATCGCTTAAAGCCTACCAAATTCACCTTGCACCTTGAGAAAATTAGAAATCATTCTGCATATATTTATCTGGATTAATATGAAGTGGTTGTGGAATGAGCGTTTGTAAAAATAGCCTGTACAGAGTAGAGAAAGTCATGTGTGTGCAACAAATCAGATTGTTTTTGTATTAAGGTTGCTCAGAATGATTTACCAATCTGCAAAATTGCAGGTACTAAGACATCCAATTTCACCGGTATTACAGGAATCACATATCTCTCTTCCCTCTAGATTTCTAGCTGCTATGAAATTGTAGGAATTCACAGAGACCCATCAATGGGATAAGGAATCTAGATGCACCACGGTCACTGTCCTCTTCCACGCCTTATTCATCTTTCCTCTCAACGCCTTCAATTTGTGGTACGAGGGGCACTATTTATATTTTGAACCTTGGCAACCCTGAATGTTGTATGTGCCATCTGACGTTTCCAATGGAAAGCTTGACATTTTTTACCATAATCGACTTCAAACATTTTGTCAATGGAGCGTCATTTTTTTGTTTATACTAACTTGAAAATTGTGTGTCAACAAAAACATGGAATTAACTCGTGAAAATGTTCGTGCAATGATTTATTACGACTTTCGACGTGGATTATCAAGATAAGAGTGCACCGATCAACTAACTTCCACATTTGGCGACGAAGCTCCTTCCTTTGCCACTGTGAAACGCTGGTATAACGAATTTAATCGTGGCCGCCATTCGCTCAATGAAGGTTCTGAAGGTCGTCCAAAATCAGTTGCTGTGCCAGAAAACATGTGAGATTGAGGCAACCCTAGGTATTAGTTTTACCAGCATATATAAAATATTGCATGATTATTTAGCCGTGTAAAAGGTTTGCTCTCGTTGGATCCCACATAATTTGACGCAATCTCAAAAAGATACTCGCGTCGATTGCTGTACAAACATTCTCAATAAATACAATGGTGGTTCCTCAATTGACGTATATAAGATTATAACAGGTGACGAATCATGGATCTATGCGTATGAGCCGGAATGTAAACAGCAGTCGACTCTATGGGTGTTTGAAGATGAAGCAAATCCAACAAAAGTTGTTCCCACTCGAAGCACTTCAAAGCAAATGGTCGCCTGCTTTTTCAGCAAAACTGGCCATGTGGCAACAGTGCCTTTAGAGAAACCTAAAACGGTCAATGCCGAATGGTACACAACCATTTGTTTGCCGGAAGTCATCGGTGAAGTAAGGAAAACAACAACAACCGTAGGATCGTTCTTCATCAAGACAATGCGAGCCCACACACATCTCGTCTAACAACAAATTATTTGAAGGCTCAAAAAATCGAATTGATGGTTCATCCGCCATACAGTCCTGGTTTCGCACCCAATGAATTCTGTTTGTTCCCGAACATCAAGAATAAATTGCGTGGGCAATGATTTTCGTTGGCAGAAGAAGCGGTTGATGCCTTCAAAAACCATGTTTTGGAGGTGTCTCAAGAAGACTGAAATAAATGCTTCACAAATGGTTCAAACGGTTGCAAAAGTGTATTGATCATAAAGGAGATATTTTGAAGAACAATAAAGCTGTTTTAAATCAGAAATTACTTTGTTTTAATTATTAGGCTCAAAACATAAATAGTGCCCATCGTATTATAGGCTTAAACTATTGATTGAGTTGACTGAAGAATCATATCACAGTCATCATCTCAGCGCTTTTTAATTTTCCCTACTACTTAGTTATAGAATCTAAGTAGGCGAAATAATGCATTCAAACACAAAATTCGATACCGAGGTTACACTTTTTGAGACTCATTGAGTCCCCCGCCCAGAAGCATTTTTAGAAAAATGTCCGTGTATTTATCTCCCCCTGTGTGAACAGCATAATCGATTAAATATCAAACTTGCTATGCAACATGAAGATTTTCATGAAAATCCTCCACCCCAAAGTACCCTTTTTCAAACATTTTGATTTTCTTAAAAATAGCTCAAAGATTTTGATCAAAATGCTGTGACCGCACAAAGAAGCTACCTGCGGGCCGCCGGTAAGCGCCTCTCGGTCCGGCATCTGCGTATGGCGCTCAATTGGCCGTTGGAACATTAACCATTATCTGCCGCTTCCCTGTTCCAAAGCATTTCTTTCGGCATGTTCTAGTAGCTTCCCTTTCTAGAACATTCCGCTTTGTATGCTACGTCTATATAAGGAACTGCTCTTGCCCGATAATTAAGGAGTTACGAAGTTCAGTCAAGAAGTCGAGGAGTTTGGACAGTGCCGAGTTACAGTTCAGTTGTAAACTGTGACTCTGCAGTTTAGTTGTGATTCGATTTGACGAATCAGTTGTGTTCTGTCCTAGTGTGTGTTTCAAGTGTAAGGTTTGTGCTAAGTGATGAATAAAGTGTGCTTATCAGGAGCTAGTGTTCTCATTTGTTACAATACTATATTTTTAAGATATTTTCATGACAAATGTAACGTATATATTGAATTTTCCGGGACTATCTCGTGAAGTATAGAATAACTTTTGCATAATTGGTAAACCGTAAGAGGTATGCAAAGTCTTGCTACGCAAAAATTATAAATCTCATTAAAGCACCAATTATGTCAACTATGTGTTCTTGGGGGGGGGGGAGTTAACTGTTTCCGAGATATTCCTTGTTAATGGTTTGAATTTTCAAATACTTATACTTTTATCAACTGGAAAGACTTGTTCTTTGTTTTCTCGTGGTCATGCAAAAAGCATATTTCAAAACCATAACATAGCGACATGCTCTTTAAAAATCTGACAATCCCTTTACCTACTGTATTCTTAAGCGAAATGAGCAAATGCGAATTTTAAAGTTTATCTGGATTAATAAGAAGTAGCTTGAATAATAATCTTAATAGCTTGTATAAGAGTGAGTAGAGAAAGTTATATGAATCATAATATTTGTTTTATCATTGCCATATTTGTGGAACGCTGTGTGCTAACATAGCATCAGTCTTTTAGCTATTGTCTGAATTTGAAAATTGAAAATGCAATACTATGTTAACGTGCTTAACTTCATGTGATGAATATTGTATAATTAGATAGCTAGAAGTAAACCATGATTCAATTATATTGTGAAATGCTGTTACGTGATGAATTTAGAAAAATAATTACAAAACCACCTTATATGCAGTTTTTATTTTTATGAATGTTAATGAATGCCTTTCAGTCTTGTGCTGATACCAGAGGTTTTGTTTGCATTATTTTATGCATTCACATCTACAGTTAAATTATATTTATATAAAACGGGAAAAGATAGATAATTAACATTTGTAGCATGCAGGTTATACACCTCGAGGTCGGGTAAGTACTCTTGCAAAATAGAGTTCAGTGTCAAAGGAACAGATGGCGTGAATGTTTTTTATTTAAGTGCTTTATAAAAATAACCTCCACCTCTTCAAGGTCCTCCGTGGCTAGCCTTTAGTTCCTAAGGTCGCGGGTTCAAACTCGCGGAGGGCAATGTTTTCTGTTTTTTTTTCTTTCTTTTTTTTTTGCTTCGGCCGTAAAAACACTTAGCATGGCTTCCTTCGGAAGGAAAGTAAAGCCGGTGGTCCCGTGCCATAGATTACGGCACATAAAAGAACCTCAAGTCCGATAAAGAGACTGAGAAAAATGTCCGATCTTTCACGCCCAAAATAGAACGGAACGTTAAGAACCATAGCAGTTAAAGAGCGCCTATAAATAAAAACTCAATGATTCTTCCACCTCTTCAAAGGAAAGTAAAACTATCATTTCCAAAACAGTATTTTTAAAATACACTTTTTAATGATAGTGATATTAAGAACGGGTTGTTTCTGTGAAAAAATATCATCAAATATACGTACTATTTGATGAAATAATTTAGCGGAGGAATGATAAAAATGTTTTTTGTAGTTTGGAAATTTTTGAAAAATGTGTTTTAGAATAAAGTATGAAAAAATTTAATCTTTACATAGATAGATAATTAGATAGATAATTTATTTGTACGTTTTCCTACATACTTCTTTTTACAATGTTCCACTTATAAACTAACTTAACATATGTACAAATTTCCTTGCCAGCTATGCTGATCTTTTTGCCTGGCACCCTGGCCTTCTGGCTCCTCTAAACATTCCTTACTACCTTTTATCCCTATTTGCCCATCTTCTCCTTCCTCCATTTGCCTTTCTACCTTTCTTATCTCTCTTACTTTTCTACTCCATTTCTCTTTTACTTTCTTTAAGAACTCCCCAATATTCTTAATTTGCTTTTCTTCTTTTCTCGTTAGCATTTTAATTGCTACTATTTTCCTATCCGTTTTTTCCCATTTTTCTTCCCATACTTCTTGTCTCCATTCTGCTAATTCTTTGCATTCTGACATATAATGCTCTGTGCTTTCGCTATCGTCGCATAATTCACAAATTCCATTTTTTTTACCTCTTAACCCTCTCAAATACATTGCTCCTGTTCTCATCCATGCAAACGCTTCTTTTCCTGCTCTATTACAATAATCTACATACTCTTCTCTTCCCCATTTCTTTTTTACTAATCTATAGAACCCTAGTGACTTTTTATTTTCTAAGCTTCCCCAAATCTCTTGTCTTTCTATATCCTCCACTCTGTTTCTTACTGCTATCCAGAAACCATCGCTATTTCTTTGTCCTATTCTCCAAATATCTCCCATTCCTATCTTCTCCATAATTTTTTCTACCCCTGTCAACCAGCTATTTTTATTTTTCATACTCTTTTGTTGTTCCATGCATATCTTTAAAATTTCCTCTTTATCTTTTCTCAGGCACCTAAACCAAAATTTTAATATCCTTTCCAGTATCACTCCCTTTCTTCTTGTTCTTCCTAATTCCACTAATAATCTTTACATAATAATTGATTATTAAATGGAAGTAAAATTTTCCTCCGAAAAGGTGTATGTGCATCTCGAAGGACCAGAGTAAATTGTATTCAACCCAAAATTTCAATGTTCTAGTCTCACCGGAAATACATGTTTTGAGGCCCCCTGAAACCAAAAAAGCATTTTTAGAAAAAAGGCCTGTGTATGTACCTGTATGTGAAGAGCATAACTCGAACCAAATGTTGGATAAATATCAAAATTGGTATTTAAGTTCAGTATCTTCCAAAGATGTGACATAAAGATTTTCAAGAAAATCTCCCACCCCAACTACTCTTCATTAGGATTTCGATTTTCTAAAAATTGGCTATAACAATTTTGACTAAAATGTCATTTAGGAAATTTGCATGACAAATAAAATATTTATCTTGAAATTTCTGAGAATAGCCTGTGAAGTCCTCTTCATTCGGAAGGAATTTTGTATAATCCTGTATAACTATTAAACGTTAAGCGTTAGACGAAAATGTACTACACAAGCTTCAAAACACAAATTTATATAAAATAACCTTTTTGTGGCATAAGTCATTTGAGGTATCCGTTATTAATGGTTAGAATTGTTCATTAATTGGTTATTCTTTTAGTCCTGTCAACATTCAATTTTTTCTCACGATATTTTGGGAAACGTATGGAATTTTAAGGCCAGCGTATAGCGTCCAGTTCTTAAATATTTGACTATCGCCATTCCCTTTATCTACAACGAACTTTGTAACGTAGATATATCTGCAAATGTTTATTTGGGTTAAGACGAAGTAGATATAAAGTAAGCTTTAGTAGGAATAGTTTATATATTCACTAATAAACGATAGAGGGTAGAGAAAGTCATGTGAACATATTACTTTTTTAAAACCTTTCCATTTAGCTGTAGTATAAAATATGTAGGAGTTCTGAAACGCATTGTATATGTATATTTTGAATTTTCTGTCAGTTGACTGTGAAGGCCTCATTCTGACTGAATTTCGTATACTTTTATATGACTATAAACGACAGGTACAAAGTGACTACAGAAAAAATGTGGAACTCGTTAAAATATGCAGTGTGTTAAAATAACCTTCTTTCGTAGCATTAGAAGTTTTCGAAATATTCC
Source organism: Deroplatys truncata (assembly GCA_030765065.1). NCBI lineage: Eukaryota > Metazoa > Arthropoda > Insecta > Mantodea > Mantidae > Deroplatys > Deroplatys truncata. The sequence continues at coordinate 39,850,561 of CM060987.1, read as the reverse complement.
ACACTGTGTGGCGGAATATTTTGAGGGTTTTCATTCATGGATACTTATTTTACTCTGCAGTAGCTGGTTACTAGTAAAAGTAGATTTTGAAATTGAAGATGTTTTGTTGGAGTTGTTTGCATCACGCTTTGGGCGTCAATTTGAAGAAGGTTATTTTATTAGCTCCACGTATGGACGACAATTTGAAGAAAATGGTTTGTTACGCTCCATGTATGGAAGGAGTTTTATTATATTGTATTATAGTTCAATTGTTGGGGAGCCGAACACTTGAAGTAGTTGCAACCGCACGTATATTAAGCAGCTGCCGTTAGCCTTCGCCCCAAATGTACTTTCAGGTTTAAAAAAATATTAGCTTTGTAATTTGACTGTATCTTTAGATATTATTTTTATGTTTGCCTCGGCTGCGTCAGTATTTATTTTAGAGGCATGGATATCTTGGCAGGACGTGATGCGACAAAGAATGTAGGCTTACACAGATTTTAAGTTTTAATTCACTCCTTTTATTAATACTTGATACGATTTAAATAACACTTCACTGATAGAGAGCTGTGAGATTCTTTAATTAATTACTTGTACTTTTTAACACGTAAACTTATTTTTCGTCTCACACGAATACGTATTATATTTCTCTAGAGGACGCATCTTGCATCCGGTTACTATCACGGTCTGCAGGCAACTTACTTGATTTCAACCGTCTAAACCTGTAAATTTCTGTATTTCAAGTCTCTGATTGGCTACTCCTACTCCAGTTAACTGAAGCTTTTTCTGGCTGTTGATTGGCTATTTTTAAACTGTCTCAAAATTTACATAATTGCTGCTCTACTAATGACAAGTAGCATTTAAACTCTCAAACTCATTATTGCCTCAAGGTTAGCTCATTGTTAGCAACTTTAAACTTATTTCTCACAGCTTCTACATAATTAAATTACGTAATATATTCACATAACATTATTGAATATGTTTACAATAATATAAGCATGTGCAATGACTGTTACATACATTTTACAAATTATTACATACATATTGCTTCAAGGCGGGCTGTTATTGAATTTACATATTATATAATTAGACTGAAATCATTTAAGTGTTAAAAATACTGTCTCAAAATATACAGTTGAATATATTTTCCGCTTGCTGCACATAACTAAGGCCATATTGCTTTATAGAAATTATTTCTATAAATTAGTTTAAAAAATACAGAATAACATTTTATATTATCTGTAAATATATTAAATACATATGAATTTGTAATGTGACGCGAAAATCGTGCGAATATTACATATGGGACTTTTTTATTTATTTCTACTTTCAAAATATGGGTCATCATTTGAGTCGAATACATATATAACGTAGTATTTGTAGCGGTTTAAACGTAACCAGGTGTAGCTATTGGGCCGAAACTAATTTCATTTATCATTTTCTCTGTTAAGAATTTTCTACATTTTGATGCAACCAAAACCAAAATAACACAGTAAAATTTAACGTGGGAACTTCATACCAAATTAATCAAAATGAAACAGAGAATGTTATGTGGCCCAGTTGGGCTTAAATCTAATTCATAAAAGCTATGGTTAGAGTGTGGAAACAAAAAGGGTGCATAACATTATAGATATTTGAAAAACAAATAAAAATTAGCAACGCTGCAATATTTGTGATATAAATAGAAACAATTTAGCGTAGAAATTATAAAAAATGTTTTTGTGGAGTTCGGAAAATTTTGAAAAATGTATTGTTCTGTGGTGAATCGACGGCTGCTCAAAGCATTTTTAAGTGGCTCTAGAAAGATGTCACTTCATCGACAGTCAATCTTCGGTTTCCTGAATCATGATACGGACTTGCTCAATGTTGGCGTCACTAGTGGGTATAGATGGACATCTTGCTTTTTTTCCTTGGCCTTCACAGTTGTCCGACCATTTTTGAACTTGAAGTATTGTCTTTACGTTATTTGCCCTACGTTGGGCGCAAGTTTTGAAGAAGTTTTTTAGAAGGAGTATTGTATTTCAACTTCTGGAGAGCCGAACATGAAGTAGTTGCAACCGCACGTATAGTAAATAGTTTCCGATAGCCTTCGCCCCAAGTTTAAAAAGAAAATATAAACTTTGTAATTAAACTGTTACTTTAAATATTATATATTTATGTTTGCCTCGGCTCCGTCAGTATTCTTGTTAGAGACATGGAAGTCTTGGCAGGTGTGATGTGACAAGAATGTAGGCTTACACAGATTTTAAGTTTTAATTCACCTCTTTTTATTAATCCTTGACACAAATTAAATAGCACTTCACTGATATCGAGAGAGCTGTGATATTCTTTTATTTAATACTTGCACTTTTTAACACGTTTACTATTTTCGTCTCACACGAATACGTAATTAACTTCTCGAGGACACACCTCGCGTCTGGTTAGTAACTTTGTCTGCAGGCAACTGAACTGATTTCAAGCGCCTAAACTTGTAAATTTCTGTATTTCAAGTCTCTGATTGGCTATTTTTACTCCAATAGAATACCTGAATTTAACTAAAGCTTTTTCTGGTTGTTAATTGGCTATTTTTATAAACTGCCACTAAAATCACTTTATTGTTACTCCAAGAATCAGAAGTAGTATTGTTAAACTCTCAAACTCATTATTGACACAAGGTTACCTCATTGTAACCTCATTGTTAGCAACTTTTAACTTACGTATTTACTTAACGTATTATTCTCACAGCTCCTATTATTAAATTACGTAAAGCATTCACATAACATTATTGAACATGTTTACAATAATGTAAAATATGCAATGACTGTTACATACATTTTACAAATTATTACATACACGTATTGCTTCAAGGCGGGCTGTTATTGAATTTACTTATATAATTTGACTGAAATCCTTTAAGTGTTAAAAATACTGCCTAAACTTTTCAATCCACTCGTACACATTTCGCAGGGGTGAAACATTACCCCCATATTGTGCGAAAAGTCTTCGATGGATTTAGGCTCCCGGTACACCCTCAGACGACAAAAAACGGAGAACTGCACGCTGATCCTCTTTGGTGCAAACGGTGATGGGTGTAGCCATGTTTATTATGCAACAATGCAAAACTCACTGGAGTGATAACGGTAAAACATTCCACAAGCGGAGACAAAGGAGCAACATGTTGACGTGCGCGCGCACAAACCGGTACATCCAACCTACAAAAAAACATCTGATGTGTTACACTCACATGATTTTCACTACTCTTGTACAAACTATTGTTACAAACGCTTATTCTCCGTATGCTTCATGTTAATCGAGATGTTAACCTTATTGCTAATTTTCTGGTAAGTGCAAGGGGAATATGGTAGGCTTTAAGCGATAGTCAAATTTTTTAACAGCTGGTTGCTATGTGGCGCATTCCATTCTCTTTGTGTGTCCAGGACAAAAAAAAACTGAATAACGAATTCCCATTTGAGAAAAACTATAAGTATTGCACAATTTAAGGGAATAACAAGCAATATCTCGGAAATGGTTCACTCAATACAAAAATATATATGTGACATAAATTGTGTAATTTAACGCGATCTGCATTTTGTGTGTAGTAAAAGTTTGTCTATCTCTTATGGTTTACCAGTTATGCAAAAGTCGTTCACAATGAAGAATACTTTTGGAGAC